>CM029472.1:24413327-25797301 GCA_017140325.1 Eucalyptus leucophloia subsp. euroa
TGATGTTAGAACTCTTTTCACCTGGTGATAAGCGAAAAAATTCATCTACTGAGCTGTATACTTTATTGGACATTCTACGCTAAATTCCTTAAAAGCATCCGGGAATATTTATATCAAAACAGTCATTGAAACTGTATCAACACCATTGATAAATATTGATCTCCAAGCTTATACCCATGCTTTGGCTTCATTAAAGCATCCAATCCCCCTTTATCAAGATCAATATCAAACGTCTTGTCTGAGTACTGGTGGAAATGCTAAAGCTAGCCATTTAACCCATGAAAATGGCAGAACTACTGTAAAATTATGTCTCGAATTTGGGCTGTTAAAATACACGGCCCAATATAAATTGGGAAATTTTGGATTGTTGCTGTTGTATTTAGTGCGAGAAAAACATGAAATAAACTTCCATTATATGTCTTCTATCACTATGTAAGTCAGCCATTATACATCTTTGATAAACTGAGCATCTATCACATCCCACACAGATAAGTTTAACAAACTCTTGATAGATTTAAAGATCACTGATAAAATTCTAGACAATGAAGAACATGGCATGATGTTTTTAGTATCTCTACTAAAGTCGTGAGAGCACTTTACTAAGTTGCTGTTATAGAAGTGTATTGAGGTTACCTTGGAAGAGGTGAAATCCTCCCTATTATCTAAGGAGTGGGAGAGGAAGTTGTGAGATAACAATTCAGCATAGGATATAACACAGAGACTAGTAATTTGAGATGGAGATCAAAATCAGGGTCCAATAGCTGGAGAGGTAAAAGCAGGTCTGTTTGTGTAAAAGGGATATAAGTGCGGTGATGTGACTAGTAAAAATCCGTATTTTTATTTGTGTAAACATGGGTGTATTAACCCACCACCTAATGTATGTCACTTTAGCATGTGTCTTTAAATTTGTGAGAAACCTCTTGATCATACTAACACTAGAGAGCATTTCATCGACAATCTTTCTACTCATTAATTAATTCTTCAATTGCTTCAACAATCTTGGAAATCGTTTTCGTTTGGAAGCTGTACTCAACGTGTTGCCAAGCGCTTTTTCAAGTACATTTTTCATGTTCAGATGGAAAATGAAGTTTAAAAAATGGCAAATTTTCTTTAAACGAACAGAGCAACCAGCTTTGCTTTTGCCACATCCTTTTTCGATCCCGAGGCCTTCGGGGTCTTTTCCTCTTCCTTTCTTGAGTCCCTTTTTTCTGGACCCAAAGTCTTGGGCATTACCTAACATGTGGCCATGCTTATCTTCTTGTCGGTCAATTCCATTCCCACTTGCAAGAAAGAATTTGCTTTCCTCATCGGAAACCATTAACGTTAACCACACAAGCGAGAAAGAAGGTGGGCTATATCAAAAATGGCAGAAGCTGTGCTCTTCAACCTCGCCGCCGACATACTAAAATTGGCCAGTTCTATAACCTCTTCGAAGATCCGACTTGTATGTGGTGCGAGAGATTATGCGCTTAAGCATGTGAATTGAATGCATATGGATAAGAAAGAAATAAGGAAGCCAGATTATGCGCTTGCTGAGAGGACAACCCCGATTGGGCGATGGGCCGCAAAAATTCAACTTTGAGGCCCTTGGTTTCGATATCCAGCAAGTCCTACCCATGAAGCAACAAGTATGGACTGGCCCCCCTAACGAAGGACTCTTGGCTGTAACATGATTTTTCTTTTTCAAACTAAGGGATCTAGAAACATGGGGTCTTCCGAGGACTATCTAGAAAGTGCGAGGTCAACTTTTGACCTATTTTAAAAGTTAAAACGACACGAATCTTGCTATTCTGATTGCATATATGCTGGTTATAATAGTCAAAGGCTAAAGCCATCTAGGGTTTGCATATACAAAGATAAAAATCGACTCTGTAATTTTGGGTTTTTTAGTTCCAACTTCACTAGTTGTGGAATTAATCAAATGTATTTGAAAGAATCAAGCAAGGCTGCAAGAAAATCCGTCTACCCTAGAAGAAGCATATGGAGTGAATATCTATCCGATGTAATTTTTAATTTTTGTCTGGTAGGTGGACCGGTGTAGTATTTCCTCATGTGAAATCAAAATTAAGTAATTACACGTTATATTTCATTAACTTAGATCTGTTACTCTTATTGATGTTGTTTTGAGAGAGGAACGCCTTGTTATCGTTACGGTTTGCACTAATTGCTCCACAAGTCCTCGATGCTTTATGTCGCAACCCGCATGGACCAAATAGGTAAGATGACTCGATCCTATTTACAAAACGCGCAAATTTGGCTAGTGCATTTCTGTATCTCGTGCAATTCGAGTTTTCCTCCCAGAGCTTACTCTGTTTTTTTTGACCAGGGTTATCTTGTCTTGTCGGGTTCTTGCATTTCCCATTCTGAGCTGCAATTGTGAACTATTAGAAGTTTACATGAGGACCGACTTTGGGACAATTGGTCTAAAGTGTTATCTGAAATTATCAACTTGATCAGTTTTTGTTTAATGAGTTCTAGAAACGGCCCCGTTTAGATGGAGTTTGCGGATTATGCAAAAGCAGAGGTACAATCTCGTGTTTATTAAATATTCTTAGACAATTCTATATCAACTTGCTATTAAAGTATAAAGTTTCAATCTCTATTGATTGAATATTAAAATAATAAATATGCTTTCATCTAATAGCTTTCATCTAACAGCTTAAATTATTAGATGAGTTGATAGTAATTTTACAAAATCTCACTTAATATTAAAGTAGAAGGTCATGAGTTCAAATTCTAGCACTAAGCAAAAAGAATAGACTAAGTGTGAGGGGATGATAGAATATTAAAATATTAAACTATGCCTTTATATAACAACTTAGACTTTTTAAACATGTCAGTAATCTCACAAAATCTCACATATCCCTTTCTTTCGACCAAAAATGGGATTAGATAAGGGATCAACATCAAATTCATTAATATTGTATCCCCTTTGAAGAACAAGAGGAATTGTCACACTTACGAAACTTTGTTGTCTTTAGAAGACTTTGGAAATGCTCCGAATAGAGCTACAAATCATTTTAGAATTTGCCCAAAGTCCATTTTCAAAACCAAACCAAATGCAAACATTGCATCAAGTGTCAACAAGTCAGAACAATGAAAAACAGCAGAAGAAACAAATAGCGTGACAAGCCACATGAATAGTTGCGGCTAGGTTCGATCTGATCTAGATTAATGCTAGCAAGACCATTCAAATTCTTATGGATGATATCCATATGATTTTGAATTTTTCATGAAAAAAATTATTAATACAAATTCAAAAGATGCAATATGAAAACGGTTTACATTAATTAAAGCTGATAAAAAAAATGTATGACTAACAAATGTTGTAATAATTTATGTGAAATCATGCAAAAACAACTCCTTTAACATCTTAAGAGAGTAGTTGGAAATCTATGGTTTCTCAATCTATTGCGTTTAATACTAAAGTGAAGTAAAATATATATGACAATAAGATCAGGGAAAATGAAAGGTACACGCGGGTTGGCGTGATTCAAAAGTCCCTCTGTTTAGTTTTTCTCCAATTAAAGATGAATTAAGAGAGGAAGCTTGGCAGAAATAAGTCAAATTTCGAATCTTTTCACTGTTTAGGATTAGACTAAAGCCGAAATTAGGGACGTGAATGATGTGAGCAATGACAGCGTAGAATTATTATTTTTTTTTTTTGACAGCGTAGAATTGACTATTCTATTTGGAGAAGATATTATTGGTCCTCTTTCGTATTTCCAGAATTTATTTTGACTCGCTAAGATCGAATTTCCCCACGAGGAAGTTAAAGTTTAGGTGCGAGTTTTGTACTTTCTTTAGAATTACATTTTAAAGCAAGGGGAAGCTTCTCATTTCCCTTGACTTTTAAGACAGTGGGTAAAACCCTAGCCAATTTACGGTGGGATCATTCTGATCATTGTATCATTAATTGTGGAAAGTACCATAGGTTAAATGCACATCATGATTCTAATGATTCTAATTAAGGGTGAATGATTTTAGGTTGCTTACCAGTTTCATATGAAATTTACTTGTTGGAATAAGTTCCTTATCTTTTGGAATTTAAAACCTATCAAGTGTATTCTAGAATTTGAAATCTACTCGTTATAGGTTACGGATCTATCTAGGTTCCGCCTATATTATTAATTGAATGATTATAATGAATCATTATCTTCGATTACCGTCTCTTGTTACTACAATTCATGACAACAACTCATATTTATACAAAAAAAAAAATTAACAAAGTAAAGGTGTTTAATCATAAATGAAAACTTAATTTTTTTTTTTGGATTAGTCATATTCTATTCATTTTCTAACTCTCACTCTTAGACTTTGCTTAACCTCCTTTCGTGAGAGTCGAAACTCACTTCGAAACTAATCCGTTCCCACTCCAACCTTCTAAGAAGGTGGGGATTCGAACTTCCCACCTCCCCTTCCATGTTGGAAGGGTGGTGGGCAAACGGTGGTTAATGAAAACTTAAATTAGTGGTTCCAAATTATACATTCATAATTAAATGTCATGAAATACCATACGACAAGAAAAACATAAAACTCGCGCCAAGTTCCACCTATTTAGAATTTGAAACTCATTAGTTGAAATAGATTTCTCAATATTTGAAACTTGGAACTTACCCTATATATTTTGGAGCTCAATGGGACATTCTCACGGTCGGGTTTTCAATTCTAGATTATATTTTGGAACTATGCTCATCCTTAATTTTAATGGGATTTAAGACTTATAAATGGCAAATTGCTTTTTTTTTTTTGGTAGTTGGTTGAAATATGTAATTGGCAATTGAATGTCAAGGTATGCTAGCCAAGTAACTATTTTGGGGGCATATTTTGTTCTCTTTTTATGTGAATACTAATGGCCATAGTATGTAGAAGAGGCTTTGGATATATAGTTGCTTTCAATCAATCTTTACAGAGACTTTGGAATGAGCACATTATGTCAATCATAATTCTGTTGGGTGCACATTGTGGCAAGTAAAGAGTGCGCATGGTCCAAAGACAACACATATTTTGCGACTGTGATTGAATTTGTTTATCATGTTAGCGATCATCATACTTTCTGCATCAGTCATTTTCTTTTCTTTTTCTTACTATTCCTGCCTAGATTCATCTCTCTACATAGTTCTCCTCCATGAAATTCAGTTTATATCGAAATGTTACCAACCCGAATGAAATATTCAACCCCATGGCACGAGAGCACCCAGTAAGGATGGACACAGAGATAAATAAACAAGCTCAAGGCACAACCTCTAAAGCAACAAGTCAAAGAAGGAAATTATTACTTCAGCTATTTACCATTTCATGTTTGATTTCACGTCTCTACGATGTTAATGGGATGTTGTCAGTTGAGTTAACTTCGCAACTACACTCAACAACCAACACGAGTCATTCACACAAGGGGGAGTTCATGAAAAAATCATCAAGAAAGCTAAGAAGAAAACAGAAAAGAAAGAAAGGAAGACATTACTCAAAGTACATTTAAACATCATCCCATTCAAGTCCAACAGCAATATCACCAGCAAAAGGCACATCAATAAGCACAACAAAACAGAAGCTCTCTTCGCCCATGAACGCAAACTTCCTATTCATATGTAATGCAGAGAGAGAGAGAGAGAGAGAGAGAGAGACGCAGTCCATCGGGAGCGCTTGGATCGACGGACAGGTTTCCTCGGAGATCGATCGTTCCATCTTGTGTATAATCACCAACTCCTTATGTCGAACCCCACAAGTTCTTTGGCTCTAAAAGCTAGCAGGCGAAGAACTTCGCGACTAAAAACCACTCTTTTATGGTGCTGCACAGATTCAGCGGAGTCTCCATCTGCGGTTGAGTGGTTGAGTTGACTGCTACATTCTCACCTCACTCAGCTTGCAATTGCATAATGACACGAAGACCGTCGCCTTATGGACTTTCTGCATTTGTCTTCTTCGTTTTCTTCGTTTTCTTTTTTCCTTGTTCAATTTGCTTTTAGTTTTCTGTTTTCCTATTCTTTAAGACCACAGCTCATATATACAAGTTTTAAGTTTATAAGATATTACAAACATCCCTAATTTCGGATGAAACATACTTCAGTGCCATTTTGATAAAAAAAATAATAATGACATAAGTGGCAATTTTCATTTGGAATGTTAGAAATTGGATGTTGCATTATTATCCATTAAAATTACCAGTAAAATTACAAATGATTAATTACAAGATAGTAAGTGAGAGCCCCAATCATTGAAGAAGAGCCGTCGCGAGACTTGAGCGGGCGAGCAGAATGATGCAAGGAGGAGGGAAGATGAGGGCAAGTGTGATTGGGTGATAAAATCTTCCTCCAAGTGAGGATGATTTGCAGGAATCTTTTTTTATAGACGCTAAAAAAACCTAAGACACTGGAGTTCATACTGGTCTCTATTCTTTTTTTTGTTAAAAAAATCAGAAATTGAGTCATTGATGTTCTAGTTCAAGGTGATTGTTGAAATAGGGGCAGCGGAGGCATTATCTGAAGCTTCCCGTGGCTGTCGAAGATGGGTTCTTCGGCGCATGTTTCGTCCATCATCTGCATTACGATCTTTAGGGTCTCCTCGAGATCGCGCAAGGATGTGAATTTTGAAAAGCTCGCGTTTCTCTCTCCACCCTCGGCCATTTTTTCTTTCTCCAATAGTTTTCAGCTGTACAAAAAAAAAAAAAAAAAAAAAAGCGCACTTTAATGAATTTTTTTCCTATATATCTGATCTTTATCTTTTGTTCTGTGAGTAAACAAAATATTTAAAATGTAAACATACATTCCCAATAATCATCGTCCCAAGCCTGCAGCATATCACTTTAGCAACATCTCTTTGCGAGGACTTCCATCTCAAGAATAAATGAGTTGAGTCATATTATTTCCTTAAAAGAAACAGTATAGTTTCTTTTTCTCTCTCTCTCTCTCTCTCTCTCTCTCTCTCTCTCTCTCTCTCTCTCTCTCTCTCGCTCTCTCTCTCTCTCTCTATATATATATATATATATATATATATCTTTTGCGATAATCTCTCCGAAATCTGAATTAAAGCACCAAAAATCTTCTACGACTTCATGACAGCAACGTGGAGTAAGTGTGACAATTTCTCGTGTTCATACATGGTTGTTCAGAGAGTTGTAAGAATAGTTGATGTTGAAACTCAATTATATTCAATTATATGCTAATAGCAAGTTGCCATATAAATGACAATAGGAAGTTTCTAAGAAAGTATATAATAACAGCGTGATTTACCCGCTTTCTTTTGCATAATAAGCAAAATCCAGCCTAACTCTGGGACTCATTTGATAAAACCCTAGTGAAGTTGGTAACTTTTAGATCAATTTTAAAATCAATTGCCACAATTCGGTTTTCATATAGACTTTTAATAGTTCACATAATTATCTTGCACGGAATGTTAATGCAAAAAACGCCATGCCGAGATAACCATGTCGAACCAAAAAGAGTAAACTATCTGAGTAAAACTCGAATCACACGAGACATAGAAATACCACCCCAGCCATATTCACTTTGTAAATCAGATTTTTTTTTTTTGGTCGAATTATAAATCAGATTGAGTCATTTTATAGATGTTGTCAATGGTGGTTGCAACATAAAGCATCAATCACTTCTCCCAAAACATATCGATAATGTTACGTTCCTTTCTCCCAAAGCAATATTAATGCAAGTACTGGATTTGAGTTGATGGAACTGAAAATGTAATTACTTAATTTAGGTTTCACACATGGAAATGTTCCACCTATCCAACAACCCGTCAAAGAGTCAAAATCACATCAGATAAATATTCACTCAATATAACTAGTTGGTTAAACCAAGCAAGGAATTATTGAAATACTTTCTAAATTCGAGTGGAATTCCGAATTTGAGTGAGTTTCTTAGTCTAGGTCAACTAATTGGCATCTCCTATTTTGGATCCAAATATTGAATATGCAAGAGGTGTGTATTGGCTTTTGCCTAGTTAAGAGTGGAGTAGCTTTTGGCCACAACAATAAATTATGGCGTGCTCGTCAATTACATCCTCAAAAAAATTGCACGTGTTTTGAAGTTAATAAACCTTATGTTAAAAACACCGGGAATTTTTTTTGAAAATTGAAAGATTTTTCGCCCGATTCGTGACCATATGGGGTCACTTGCGCGTTTTGAAGTTAATAAACCTTTTGTTAAAAACACTGTGAAATTTTTTTTGTGAAATTGAAAGATTTTTTCGCCCGATTCGTGACCATATGGGGTCACTGTGTGGTGGAATTAAAACCAGAGTGGAAGCTTTCATTTGCTTTCCATCGTCTGAACTCAAATTTCACGGCAGTCATTTGTTTAGGAATCTGTGCTTTTCAGGAATGACGTGGTATTGCCGGGCGAAGATCGCACTTGGTTTCCTTCCATCGTAAAAGATTCACGGAAAACTGAAATGAAGAATGCACGAATGAAAGAAAATGACAAGGAAACTAAATGTTCCGAAACATAAAAGGGAAAATTAAACTGCATGACTGAGATTAAAACAGAATCCTGGAGTTGAACGGCAAGCAAATGAAAATTAATTGAAATGATAAACTTTGCTGCGGAAAAGCTTTGGTTTTTAGATTTTAGACTGAATGATATTGAAAATAATAAACTTCAGACGAATATTTAATAGGGTTTGGTGTTGGTTGTTACGTAAACTTTTAGTAGGGTTTGACAAAATTGGTTAATCTCTTCTTCCTTTTTTTTTTTTTTTTAATGACACGCAAAATATTTGTACGGTTAGCGGCCGGCGCCTGGCTTAGAGTGACCCGCGGGAACCCACCTCCCACAGACTGCAATTTAGTCGCACAAGTGAATGAACTCGCTCCTGCAAACCACGCGATCAATGGGGTGGGTTTTTCTTCTTCCTCTTTTGTTTTGGCTCTAACATGATATTCTTGATTAAACTAAGGGACGATGATGTGTATGTGCTCTTTTGATGGCCATCTAGAAACTGAGGTATCATTTTTATACCTTTGTTCCGTTTGCTCGTGGAAAATATCTTTCGAGAAATTTTTCCTTAATTTCCGGTGCTTGTGGAAAAAAAGTGGTCAAAGAAAACGTGTTCTGGTCGCTGGAATCCCCTTCTAAAGTTGTGGAAAATGATTTCCGTTCCCACCTTTCTTGCACATGCTCTCCTCCTCTTGTCTTCTTCTTCGACATGTCGAATGGGTGGTTGCATCAGAGAGAAGGAGAAGAAAAAAAGAAAAAGAAAAAGAAAAGAAAGAAAAAATAAAAATAAAATTAATTAAAAAATTTAAAGATTGAATTTTTTGGCAATTTTTCTCCGAGAAAATAGATTCTTCACACTAATCAAAGGAAAATTTTTCTAGGCTTTTTTTTTTTTTTTCAGGTTTTAGTCCAAATATTGAAAAATGTTGTCGTCTTTTTGGAAAATATTTTTTTTTTTGGAAAACATTTCACCATAAATGTTACATTTTTTCGTGAAATAAGCGAATTATCAAAAATTCACAAAATCTCCATATTAACGGAAGATTAACAAATTAAAGCCATCTAGGCTTTGCATATGAAATTTGACTAAGAAGACTGACTTTTCTTGGGACAAAGTTCACAAGTTGTGAAATTAATTAGGTGCATTTTGAAAGAGTCAAGCTAGGTTGGAAAGAAGATCTCTTCCAAGGCAAATTTTTTGTTTTGGGTGATGGATGATGATGGCTAACTCGTTTCTAAACGTAGAGTAAATTAGTCATGTAAGGATTTGTTCGTATATATCTTGCTCGGTTTAACAAAGCCAGCCATATTAAGTGAATACCTATCCGACGTTATTCTCACTTATTTTTTCGCAACAACAAAATGCTGTACATAAATGCAAAAGGCACGCATTTAGCAGTGACGCCAAGAGCTATACAAGTGCTGAATATTATTCAACAAGTAGAGTTTAGGACATAAGATAGCTTCACAATCATCTTTTTCACACAAATCCGATCCGTGGCATCTTACCTATACCAGAGCTATGTCCCCAGCACTTCCTCCTCCTCCTGCGGCACCGGCCCTTTCATCTCTTCCTCGAGCACCACCATCTAATCCCGATACCTCGGCACGATAAGCATAGAGTTTCCGCCACGAACAGAAAGAATGCAAAATTCAGGATGTTGAGCAATGCGAAAGGCGTAGTAATAGTTGAGGTGCGAAGCATTCAGGTGGTCAAGGATCCACCCATGGTGGCCCATGCCTCTTGGTGACGTGCGAGACCGTGGATAGGAGGCTGCTGAGGAAGTTCCCGACCCCGTGGTGATCATTAAATAAGACGTGCCCAGGCTCTTCATGCTCTCCGGCGCTTGGTTGTAGAAGAGCTCGATTTTTGCTCCTTCCAGGAACGCGTTGGCTGTTCCCATTGGCACGAATTGAGGAAGTAGAATGAAGATTTTTCAGTGGGATTTGTCCTTCCGATTCGACCAAGGTGTGTTCTTTCACCACTTGGAGCCTCCATCCCTCGGTGAAGGACGCCACAGTCATGATCACGATGTGGAGAACGAGGCCGATCCCCCATCCTGCAAAAAGAAGACTGATGCCTCTCGGGTTCTTGGTACATCTTCGCATAAGCTTGACGAAGAAGCGGTCATACATCACAGAACACACAAGCTCCGATATGGTCACGAATCGAGGCTAGACTCGCTGGGGGATCTTGAAGCTGCCTATGCTGCTATCTAAGGTAGTTCCTTGCTTGATGAAGAGGGTATTGACTTGAGCCACCATGCAGCTCGGGACGAAAGTCGCGATCAGGATCAGGATCAAAGCAGCATTTGTTTCGTCTCCTCGACTTGGGTGACTGAGCATAGCTTCCACAGAGAGGTCGGGCCGGTTCGGACACATGCTTTGTTCAAGAATCTGCATAGAGAGGGAGCCACACAGTTTATCAAAGGGTCGACTCCACAGCTGATGTATCCATATTTCAGATCGGAACACAGAAGAGGTGGAAGTTGATGCAAATTAGTACCTGAAAGTTGGTGTTGAGTCGATCCTGAATTTCGTCTTCTTGACATCCTCTTGCGGGTCAAGCTCATAAAGCTCCTTCGGATCATTCGGGACCGGCACCCTCCACTTCCTCACAGCAGCCACGATGACCCGGGCCGTGCTCGTAAGCGGGCTGCCTGCAGGCACCGGTGGCGGTAGAAGGGGTCCCGGCGAGGAAGATCACCACAGAGGTCGCGAGCCCTAGGGTCGGGAACCCGTACCCGAGGGCCGAGCTTCGTTGTCCTGAATATACGCAAGCACGAAGTTGGCAAAAGGCTCCCAAAGAAGATGCAGACCGTCCGCCAGTTGGAGAAGGCGAGCTTGTGGGCCTTCTCCTTCGGGTCGAAGTTGTCAAACTGGTCCGCGCCAATCGGCGAGACGTTGGCCTCGGCCCCGCCGCTCCCGACGGCCATCGTGTACAGCGCGCCGTAGAAGACGGCGAGCTGCAGCGCGGAAGCCTTCTCGCAGTTGCCGACGTCGGCCTTCGGGCAGCGAGGAGGTTGGAGGCCGGGGGGCGAGACGGCCAGGGTCCAGATCGACATGCCCTGCGCGAAGACATGTATGCTTTAATTGCCTTGCCCATGACGGAAAAATTACATCTTTTGTACGAGGCGAAACCAATAGCTTTTCTCGAAAGGCGGAAAAATTCCATCTCAACAGCTTTTCCATATTGACTTTTTGGCTCGACTTTAGGATGTCTGTTAAAGCGGAGAAGTATCGGGTGGATGGCGACCGCGATGTGGACGACACGTACCGTGAGATAGACGGCCAATGCGACGATGGAGTCAGTAACGGCCGAGATGGGCGTCTCCCACGTACGCGCCAAGGACGGCGGTGATGTAAGCCGTGCCGACCCAATTGGTGACATCGTTAGCCGACGTGACCGTGCCTTCGTGGAGATTCTCGGTGAGATAGAGGACTAGGTTGGACACAAAACCGCTGTATGCCATGTTCCTGAAGACCTCGGATGCTGCGCAAATATTAATCATCAGGTCAATGTGAAAACAATTATTAGGAAGACTAGACCAGTCTTCCGCTCTTCTTTTTCTAAAAAAGAAAATAGATCTCACTTAAGTTCCTTTATTTAGAGAAAATGATGCTAATTGAAAAAAAAAAAATACACGACTAGCCAATGCCGTAAAATGAAAGACTCATTCAATATATTAAGAGGTAAAAGCCACAAAAAAATCCTAAATTATAAACCATGCAATATTTACCCAATTTTTTTGTAACATAAAAAATCATAAATTTGTATCAAAGTGTAACATATTTCCTAAAAACTTTGGTCTCACAGAAAAAAAAGTTTGGTTTTTTAGCGTTACAAGAAGAAATTCAGGTAAATACATAACATAAAAATAAGTTTTAGGTTTTGGTATCACGGAAAAAGTTACAAGTCTGAGATTTTTTGATATAACAAAAAATAGTTTAAGGCAATACATCATAGTGGGTAAAGTTTGGGGTTTTTTGTGACTTTTTCCCTATATTAAGTGCATAGTTGGAGATATATGATTTCTTAATACATCACGTCTGAAACTAAAGTGGAGTAAAGTAGATTGAATATTGACTCAAAAGATCATGGAAAAAGACCACAGGACAAAAGTTATAGTACACACACGTTTGCGTGACCACTTTTCTTATTCAATTGAAAATGCATCTTTAGAGGAATTGAATAAATGGGTCAAGTAGATGCCTCCAATCTCGCCTTTATAATTGGAGTTAATTTTAGAGCTAGCTCTTTCAAGGTCTGGATCATACTTAAGCCTTAATGGGGACATAGATAACGTAACAAATTGCAACATATGGTTGATTATTATGGTTGATTATCTTAACTAATTAAAAATCTATCTAATGTAGAATTTCGTCATGACAGAGTCATGTTCAAGTGTGAGTCTTGTGCATTTAAACAAATATAATTCAAACAAAAAAAATTCCATTTTTATTGACATTTATTTATCCCAAACATGTCTATGATAAAATGATGGTAGGAACATGAGTTGTTCACACCTTTAGATTTCAAAACTAAATCATCAAGAAAGGTAAAAAGAAAGAAAAATGGTTGGATAATACATGCAGTGTTGCATATGTAATTTTTGTAAATCGCCGGTCCGTTTGATATCTTCCCGCAATTTTACCAAATTTCTCTTCGAGAGAGAGAGAGAGAGAGAGAAGTACCAAGGATGAAGGTGCAGGCGGTCCATCCGCTGTGCCTAGATCGAGAGACCGGGTTTCGTCGGAGATCGACAGCTCCATCTTGGGTGTGATCATCAACTCCTCCTTCCCCCAGTGACATTTTTTGTTTATATGACACCTACTGAGATTTGTACAAGTGGGGAACTCTAGTTCTTCGTACCGCTTTTATAGACGGCATTAACAAGGCCGCCAGGTTTCGGCAAGGTCGCCATTTACAGGGACATAACTGTCATTTTATTCATCTGTCATTTTCGTCATTGGTTTTCACTTTCCCCTTTTCAGGGACATAACTGTCATTTTATTCATCTGTCATTTTCGTCATGGTTTTCACTTTTCCCTTTTCAGGGACATAACTGTCATTTTATTCATCTGTCATTTTCGTCATGGTTTCCGCTTTTTCCCTTTTCATTTTCGTCATCTGGTTTCTGCTTTTTCCGTTTCGACAAGGTCGGCACTTACGGGGACATAACTGTCATTTTGTTCATCTGGTTTCTGCTTTTGACCTTTTCATTTTCGTCATCTGGTTTCTGCTTTTGACCTTTTCATTTTCGTCATCTGGTTTCTGCTTTTTCCGTTTCGACAAGGCCGCCATTTAGAGGGACATAACTGTCATTTTCTTCATCTCGTTTCTGCCTTTTCCCTTTTCATTTTCTTCCATCTGGTTTACTCCTTTTTCCGTTTCGACCGGGCCGCCATTTACAGGGACATAACTGTCATTTTTTTCGTCTCGTTTCTGCTTTGTACGTTTCATTTTCTTCATCTGGTTTCTGCTTTTGGCCATTTCGTTTTCTTCTGGATTTTGCTTTTTGGCAATTTGTTTTCTTCTGGACGCTACTTTAATTTAAGGAGATCATGAAGGCGGAAAAATTTAAATCGTCTACATATTTAGTTAGAACAATTTTTATCAAAAAAACTTAACATAATGAGTTATGAGATAAATATAATATATTAACTATTTCATATCGCATCCAATTTTGATGTGAAGTTTCCAATAAAACTCACGTATTCATTTCACACCATACATTATAATGGTTGTTATTGTGGAGAAATCTTCGGCAAATCAAATTGTCACAAGCAAATAAATATGGGGCCGAACATTAAACAATCAATGTCCTAATGCCTATAGTAAAAAAGACATTCTTTTTTTGTTCAATTTGGGTTTCATTTGGGCCGCAATCTCTCATGCATTTACGTCTCATTTCAGTCTTTTTTTAAGGAGTCTTAAGGAGCCTTAATTTCTACAGATGGCGACCTTAACATACCCTTTTAATCTCATCCCTTTGATCTGATCATAAGGCTGGATGACGGGTGAAAAAAGAACAACGAAACCATGCCCATTCATTTTTTTCAATTCTGCGTTTGATTGCCATGGTTGCCATCTAAAATGACAAAAGAAGATTTGACTCCAGGGTGGAAGAGATGTCGGAACGGGAAAAGGTGATAATTCTCCCTATACTGAAAAACACACTGGCTTTGTTTGTTCAATTTGAGTTTCATTTGAGCCTCAATTACACACGCATTTACGCCTCATGTCACGTCTCTTTAAGGAATCTTAAGGTTTGCTCCACCTACTCAGGACCGTTGACCGGTGCTGGGGCTGGGAGCTGATCACGTGAGGATGTGCTTTAGTTTACTCCCAAAATTAACTAAATTTGCGGGTGGATCATTCTACGCTGGTGTCTTTGGCTCTTCGAAATTTTCATTTGTAGTAATAACAGAAATTCATAATTATCAAATAAAATTTACTCGGGAAGGTATAAATTTAAATTAAAACTATAAGAATATCGACTTGTTTTCAAGCAACTTTAAAACTGCTTAAAAATAAGCTTGGACACATATTTGTGAATATAAGTTAGGAAAGCGTGGATTTAAAATGAAATAAGTACACTTCTAGTTTCAATTGTATCTAACACTATGTGTTCTTCATCACATTGGAGTATATGACATATCAAGCAATTACATATTGTCTTGGTGAAGAAAGGATTTCAAGCATTTGTACCTTTCAAACTCCATATCTTAACGAATGATAGGATCACTTATTTGATTATGCTATCTAGATCGTACATGAAGGTTTAAAGTCAGAGAGCATTTCAAATATGTTTTGCAAGTATTGGAGGAAGCAAATAAAGATTCAGATTGTGGACCTAGAGCAAGCATTTAATTTTTTTCATCTTTTAGATTTAATAGATTTATATAATGACATTAACAATTTCTTTTTAATAAGTGATAATATTTTTTGGTTGTAATTATTTATATTTCAGTATCTAATTTATTTTTTCTTTTATCATAATCAAGAAAATTGATTTTGTCTCTCAATTTGCACTCACAATAAGGAAACGTTAAAAAATAAAAAAATAAAGATAGAGAACTAGATGAAATCGGTCGATCCTCAAAATCCTTTTGTGGTCCATGCTTGACCATCACTTCATTATTGTATGGAGGACAGTCGGCTAAGCAGGACCTAGAGATGTGCCTTTCTATTCGAGCGGACTCTATTACGTCCTTTTTTTCTATTTTTTTTTCTTCTTCTTCTGTCCCATATTACTCTTACTTTAATTCACACTCTCAATTTTTTGTCCTATCTTCTTATAGGGCATGAAAATCTCAGTTTTCACGCTGTCTCGCTACAGGACGTGAAAATCAGCTATCTGTCACAAAGCCATCATCTCAATATAAAACTCCAATATCACCAGAAGATGGAGATTTGTATCCCCACATCATCCTTTTCAAGTATGCGAAGGATGGCCATTGGATTAAATTGTAGTGGTTGATTACTGTCCAATTAAGAGGCTAAAATCCATATCTCGATTATTTAATAGGAAAAAAAATCAAATAATGTTGTATCCCCTTTCAATGTTCATTCTTTTATTACATTACCCTTAAAAGAAAAGCATATCCTTTTCACCTTAACCTTCTTCTCTCTCCCATCAGTTATAGCTTTATCCAACCTCTTCATGTAAACTATGCCCAAAAAAATTGATGATTGTAGTTCTCCCAATCAATTAATTCATACGAAAAAAAAAAGAAAAAAAGAATAATCAACCGTCAAGTGGCGCAGTGGAACCGATGAAATGAAGGACAATAATAGTGAAGAGATGTCTTTCGTTGGACGCGATTTGAGCTGAAAACATGTCCATTTCTAGTGGAGATCCATTATCCCAATGGTGCCACTCAATATAAGAAGGAATATCCAAATCTTTTTTTGAAAATGTTGAAAGAAACCCATCTCGATGCAAACATTTTAAAAAACAAATTATCTCCCATTTAAGTACATTTTAAGTATATAAGTAAGGAAAGTCATTGACATTGATCCACTGTGGTTTGAATAGCTTAACCAAGAGTAATCGAGTCGGTTCAAAGTAAGGGTGCGTCTCCATCCATTAGGGTGCGGAAATAGTGCGGAAATCCGTATTCCAATGATGCCTCTTAAAATAAGAAGAAACAATCCAAATCTTGTTCTGAAAATCTTGACAGAAACCCATCTCGATATAAATATTTTTTGAAAAGAAATTATCTCTCATTTAACTAAATTCGAGTATATCACGGAGGAACGTCATTCACGTGGATCCACTAGGGTTTGAATAGCTAAATCAAAGGATAATCGAGACCCATTAGGGTGCGTCTCCCTCCACCCATTAGGGTGCGAAAAGAAAGCCCTACTTTAGAAAAGTACCGTAAAGAAAGTAACCGGGAGTCTAAGGACAACGCGGGTCTGTCACCACCTCCATGAAGAGAATACTCACTTCTGTGGTCGCACGTTTGACCAACGACTTTTAAAACTTACCCAATGGAATCTTTTACATTAGGTATGATGCAAAATGTTAATTGGTTCGTTAGGGTTTTCTCCATTTTTTGGTTTGCTGGACGGATTCTAATTTGTCAAAACCACGTGATTTCCGGCAATATCTAATGAAATCCAAGCTATCTTCTCAACACCAAAGCAGAACATAGCTTTCTAAGGAAGAACAAGCTGAAAAGAATGCAATAAAATCGATTCCTTCATATTCACTCCATCTATAAGCTGCACTCATAAAAAAATAAAAAATCTCAGATGGGAATTAGTTTCCACATCAATATCCGACCGATGGCGACACCTTAACTACCTCTTAACCTCATTCCTTGGTTCTGACGATAAGGCTGGATGGACGGTGAGAAAGAACAACGAAACTACGTTCATTCGTTTTCCTTCCTCATTCGATTTTTCACGGTTGCATCTTTAAAAAAGAAAAAAAAAAAAAAGGAGAATCCGACCCCAAGGCGGAGGAGATTTCGGAACAGAAAAAAGTGATTATTTCCCTATACTGAAAAAGACACTGCCTTTCTTTGTTCAATTTGAGTTTCATTTGAGCCAGAGCCTCAATCTCACACGCATTTACGTCTCATTTCAGGTCTTTTGAAGGTCCTAAGGTTTTGCTCCTTTTACTTTCCTATACTCCTCAACCTAAAACTCCAATCTCGCTTTAGCCCCCCATCCACACTCCCCGCGCCACCCCCCCCCCAAAAAAAAAAAAAAAAAAAAACAGAGAGAGAAGGAAAGAAGGGAAAAAAAAAAAAAAACACAAAAGCCCAGCTTAACAACCACCTTAATGGCCCCGGAAGTGCCCGTCGATGTGTTCGCCGGTAACGGGGAAGGCATGTTCGGTCAATGGAGTATCTGAGAAGGGTATACGTGACCCTTTTGGCAGGGAGCGAGGATTACGTGAAAGGGGTGGTGGGATTGGCGAAAGGGTTGCGAAAGGTGAGAGCGCGTACCCGCTGGTGGTGGCAGTGCTGCCCAATGTGCCGGAGGAGCACCGCGATGTCCAGAGGGCTCAAGGGTGTATCGTCTGCGAGATATAGCCGATTCACCCTGCTGAGAATCACGTCTTATTTGTTATGGCTTACTATGTGATCAACTACTCCAAGCTTCGCATATGGAATGTGAGTAAATGCCAAACTCATGAGTCTTGATAGCAGTAGTGAAATAATCTCACATAGGGGGAAAAAAGTCAAATGAAAGCATTCTCAACTTGGACTTTGCCTAGTGACTAGAATCGCTTATTTTGCAGTCTTTAACATGCTTAAACCACAACTGAATTTCGGAATTAATTCATGAGTTTCAAGTGATCTAATTTTACGGTTCATTATTGCGCAGCTTCCGTTGATAAATGAATAGATGGTCCAAATAAAACGATTATATAAGATCAAACTCTTATCTGTGGTTGTCAAGTATAGCCTTTCAAATTTGAGGATGCAAGATGTACTAATCAAGGTAGAATTTCCTTTAGATAGGTTCGATCTAAGCATGAGGCGTGAGTTCTATAAATCAAGTGACGTGACTTACTGCAAGCAGATATTTGGACAAGTAATTCATACTCAATACCTAATTACATTCGTAAATCTATGTCAATACATCTAGCTTTTTCATATAATTTTCTTTGACTGAGGTGTTTGGCTAGCTTGGGAAAATTCATGGACAATAAATCATTTTCGCATCGAAAATCCCCTCCCTTAGGCTATAGGAGCGAGAGTTGGCTTGAAATTAGTATAGGATCTTGTCCCGCTGCGTGCATGGTGGACCTGCACGCAACCTTTCACGCATGCAGGACCACTTCCGGTCGTGCGATCCAATTAGGTGATTTCGATCCATATCGTCCGCATATTGCAGTTCTTAGATTACAGCAAGATGGTGTACCTGGATGCGGACATTCAAGTGTACGAGAACATCAACCACCTGCTCTAGGACACAGAAGATGGCTACTTCTACGCCGTCATGGACTGCTTCTGTGAGAAGACGTGGAGCCACTCCCCGCAGTACTTGATCGGGAACTGCCAGCAGTGCCCCGAGAATGTCGCGTGGCCTGCCGAGATGGGCTCACTGCCTGCCTTGTACTTCAACACCGGCATGTTCGTGTTCAAACCGAGCCGCTCGACCTACGAGAGCCTTCTCCACACGCTCAGGGTCACCTTCCCACGCCCTTTGCTGAGCACGCGATTAACTAGAGATAAGCATACTTTGAAGTTTTGTCGCCCTTCAATTTAGCAACGAGTGCTCTCTTTTTTCTCACTTTCTTTTTCCACGATTCTTCATGTACATGGCAGCACTTCTTGAACATGTTCTTCCAGAAAACTTACAAGCCCATCCGTCTGGCATACAACTTGGTTCCGGCCATGTTATGGCGTCACCCAGAAGAATGTCGGTGAGCTCGAAAAGATCAAGGTGGTTCACTACTGTGCTGCCGTAAATAAATATTCCGCTTGCCTTCATTTTCTTGACTCCTCGACGATCTTTGAAAATTATCACATTTCGATCATCCAAAAGCATTCGACTGATGATTCTTCTTTCTTCTGTCTTTTCAATGACAACAGGGTTCGAAGCCGTGGAGGTAAACGGGCAAGGAAGCTAACATGGTCATAGAGGACATCAAGATGCTGGTGTCCAAATGCTGGGATAACTACAAAGACGCATCCTTGGACTTGAGGGTGGGAGACGCCGTGGTTCGAGCCAAAGATCAGACCGTATCGAGGTCGTCAATCATGGCTTCCATGTCCGACCCCACCGTGTCCTATTTTCCTGCACCCTCAGCCGCGTGAGAAGCTAGAGATGTCTTTTGAAGAGTGCTTTAATTAGTTGGTATTCGATCTGTCCAAAGCCGAAGATCAGACCAGTATCGAGGGCATCTATCACAGCTTCTATGCCTGACCCCTGCTATTTCCTATGTTCCTGCAGCCTCTGCCGCTTGAAGCTAGAGTCTTTTGAAGAGTGTTTAAATTTGTTGGTATTCAATATTTTTTTACCGCTCCTTCCCTTTGACCCGGAAATTAGTTTTATAAGGCATCTTCGCCTTTCCTAGTTATCTAAAAGTTGAGACGAATTCGTAGTGCTTATATAGACATGGTCTAGTTTTATATATGGGACTTTTTGCAGAGGGTTGATCCTAGCATACATCTGCTCTTCCCAAACTTGCTTAATTGCTTCAATGAGAATCTAGCAAAGATAACCTTCCCGGCGTAAATCGACTAACCGCAAATGATTGGTATTACATGGCAAATTCACGACCGACTGCCTATTTATGCATCCTTTTTTCCGGGAATAACCTAACCCTTAAAAAGCATCTATCTACATCGACTATGTCTAGACAAGTATTTCACCTTCATTGCTTTGGTTTATAGCTCGCTATAATCACGTGGAAAGTGAAGCTCAGCACACTGCAAGCTGTCGTAGAGCCAGCACTATCATGTGATCATCTAGTGTCGACAGGGCCTGTTTTAGACTGTAGCATCTTGAGAGAATATTTGAATGGTCCCTCTATGATTAGAATTTATAGTATCTTCTCTGCTTCCAGCCTCTGTTTTGGGGGTGAACCGGCGTGGCAGTTTGTTACTGGTTATTAATATGCGAAAGGAACAAATCTTCTCCTTTACTATTCTACCTAAATTTTCAGTCTATACAGGAAGCTCTATACAACGAACATGAAAGGAGTAGGTCTTAGGTACTAAGTGGGGGAAACTTCATTTGACCTTGTTACTGGTTATCAAAATGAGAAAAACCGAATCCTCTCCCTCAATGATCTGCCTAAAATTTCAGACTATATAGGAAGCTCTATATATTTTCCGAAAACATAACTTTCATTATCCAGAAATGGGCGTTGCCGCTTCAACCGACACGGTCATATTTAACTAATGAGCAAGTGTTTGCCTCCAAATAAATTGGCACATATGCATCATAGCCTATGTGGTCATCATCAAGAGGTAGAACCAAGCTAGGATTCTGCCGATTTGGCCACAATTTATGGAGTGTGACATTCTTCGTATTATATATCTAAAAAGTGATAGAGTCCTCACCTTCTTCACATTCATCTTTGGAGTCCGTTTCCTCAAGACGATTATCTTCAAAAAGAAAAGGAACGGGCTCTTTGCATCTCTCAGGTTTCCTGTCATTCAGCACTATAACCGCATTAATCTTGTCCTTGACACATTCTTCAACTATCTCCGCCCCAACTCCCGTCTCCAAATCAAGAAGAGAGAGACATTCTTCTCGGAATTCATATCATTGGAGGACAAAATAAGACCAGCGAGCGTTTTAGCAAGATCAGGGGCTGTTTCACCGGTTTTCATTCCCGTGAAAAATCTTTCACCAAACGCTGGGTTTTCATTTTATTATAAGAGACTCAGGTTCTGCATTGAGCTTGGACAGAGAATGTCAAATGCAAAGGGAAATTTAATTCTTAACTTGTACATACAATGCTGACGTGATACTCAGATGACTCAAAGACTAATGGCTTTTGAGCACAAACTATACGGAATCTAATCAATGATGTAATCTAGGTACAAATAGCCAAATAGCCTATGCTTTGAACTCAAATTATGCTGGAATTCAATCTACTACACAGCTTGTTTTAGGCGTAAAGTTGGAATCTAATCAACAACAATACTCTTGGATAGTAAATTCAACATTGGAATTTAATTAACGATGATGGACTTGTGGAACAACACTGGAATTTAATCAATGATGCTGGATCGGATAGAGATACATGCTAGAATTTAATTGACGATGGGAATCTTGAAAGCTATAGCTTAAATGTGATAAAGTGAAGATAAAGTAAACGTAGTTGTCGTGGTGTTCGGGGGCCTTCTTGTTAGACAAGCTACAATATTTATAGGGCGAATTGATTGCCCTTAGTCGGCTACCTATCCTTGGGCATTACTCTTAACATTTCCCACGTTTTTCATCTCTTTTTGGCAACCTTATCCATAAACAACTGCTTCTTGATTCATCAACGATGCTCATGCGGCTTGCTTATCAAGCAAATAATGGCTCCCTATTTTTATGTGCACTTCTTGTAGCAGTTATTCTTGCTTGAGTTTTAATGCTAACTTCACTTAGTCTTCAAATGCGGTGCACTTGCTCCTATAGCTTGACACGTGGCAATTAGTTACTTGGCCATCATCTCTAGGATTTGATTCTGTAATTCCATCGAGGCTCAGCTTAAGTAGCCACCATGAAAATTGTTCAGCCATAACTTTATGAGCAAAATGGGGTGTTTCACCTGTCATTCCCTCATGGCCAACATGTGATAGTAGGGGTAATTTTGGGTGTCAACTTATGCTCCCGTTTAAAAAATAAATTTGAATTTATCTCTTTTAAAGAAATACCTTGTCTCCACGTGGCTTTCTAAGGGGATCATGCCTTTCTATGTTCCGACATCTTTTCCCCTATACAGATTTGACACGTCTCATTTTAATTTAGTAGGCAACTATTTTCCCTTTTTTGCAGGTGTCGTCTTCTACTAGTATATCCTTAAAAATTTCATTATTGGATTTCGTCTTCTTGCCCTATTTCCGGATTCTCTTTGCAATTCCTTTTCGTCTCTATTTCATCTTCCACCATGGCACCAGGGTTGGTGTTGAGTCGATCCTGAATTTCGTCTTCTTGACATCCTCTTGCGGGTCAAGCTCATAAAGCTCCTTCGGATCATTCGGGACCGGCACCCTCCACTTCCTCACAGCAGCCACGATGACCAGGCCGTGCTCATAAGCGGAGCTGCCTGCAGGCACCCGGGTGGCGGTAGAAAGGGTCCCGGCGAGGAAGATCACCACAGAGGTCGCGAGCCTAGGGTCGGGAACCCGTACCCGAGGGCCGAGCCTACGTTGTCCTGAATATACGCAAGCATGAAGTTGGCAAAGAGGCTCCCAAAGAAGATGCTGACCGTCCGCCAGTTGGAGAAGGCGAGCTTGTGGGCCTTCTCCTCAGGTCGAAGTCGTCAAACTGGTCCGCGCCAATCGTCGAGACGTTGGCCTCGGCCCCGCCGCTCCCGAAGGCCAGCGTGTACAGCGCGCCGTAGAGGACGGCGAGCTGCAGCGCCGAGGCCTTCTCGCAGTTGTTGCCGTCGGCCTCCGGGCAGCTGGGCGGTTGGAGGCCGGGGAGCGAGACGGCCAGGGTCCAGATCGACATGCCCTGCGCGAAGACATGTATGCTTTAATTGTCTCGCCCATGACGGAAAAATTGCATCTTTTTTGCACGAGGCGAAGTCAATCGCTTTTCTCGAAATGCCGAAACATTGCATCTCAACAGCTTTTCCATATTGACTTTTTGACTCGACTCTTATGATGTCTTTTGGGAGGAAAGCGGAGAAGTATCGGGTAGATGGCGACGGCGATGGCGATGTGGACGACACGTACCGTGAGATAGACGGCCAATGCGACGACGGAGGTCCAGTAACGGCCGAGATGGGCGTCTGCTACGTACGCGCCAAGGACGGCGGTGATGTAAACCGTGCCGACCCAATTGGTGACATCGTTAGCCGACGTGACCGTGCCTTCGTGGAGATTCGCGGTGAGATAGAGGACTAGGTTGGACAGAAAACCGCCGTATGCCATGGTCCTGAAGACCTCGAATACTGCGCAACCATTAGTCAACAGGTCAATGTGAGAATGATTTTCGTAAACTGGCAATGCTTCCACTCTTCTCTCTCTCTCTTTTTCAAAAATAAAAATGAGATCTCAGTTAAGTTTCTTTATTTAAAGAAAATGGTGCTAATAGGAAAAAAATGCATGAAGCCGACTTATTCAATATATTAAGAGGCAAAAAAGTCATAAAAAAATCTTGAATTATGTGCATAGTAACACATTGACTCTAAACTTGTATATTACACATTAATAAGTTTGGAGTTTTTGGTACTAGAAAAATAATTTAAGGTGATAGGGTAAAGTTTAGGATTTTTTTGTAACTTTTTTCCCAATATTAAGTGCACAGTTGAGATTTTATGATTTTTATCACATCATGTCTGAAACTAAAAGTGAAGTAAAGTAAATTAAATATTGACCCATAACATCATGGAAAAAGACCATGGGACGAAAGTCATACGTACACACCCGTTTGCGTGACCAACTTTTCCTTTTCAATTGAAAATGCATCATTAGAGGAATGGAATAAATGGGTCAAATATATGCTTCTGATCTGGCCTTTATTTTTGAATTCACGTTAAGGAGCAAGCTCTCCCAAGCTCTGGATCGTACTTAAGCCTTAATGAGGGACATAAATAACTTAACAAATTGCGACATATGGTTGATTATTATGTCGGGAGAACATACTATTGCTATTAGCTCTCTTTTTATCAATTATTTATAAATATCTCGACTAATTAAAAATCTATCTAATGTAGAATTTTATCATGACAGAGTCATTTTTAGGTGCGAGTCTTGTGCTTTCTTTAACAAATATAATTCAAAGAAAAAAAATCTCATTTTTATTGACTTTTAATGCAACGGATAAAATACTGGCCAGCCCATGTTGGTCACATTCTGATTATCATCATCAACCGCACAACGGAGTACTTCTGATTCTAATGGGATTTAAGAAGACTTATATAGATGCAAAAGTACTTTCAGTATGTTGAAATATTAAATTTACGAGATAGAATCAGAATTTGCTAGCCAACCAACTATTTATGGGGCATCTTTTTTCTTTTGTGCGAAAATAATGGCCGCCAGTATCTTATTTTGCCTTCTGCCTAGACATCCATCCCTCTCAAGGAAATTAAGTTCAAATTTGAGATATTCATAACCCGACTGAAGTATTACACCCCGTGACACGAGAGCGCCCAAGTCAGGCACAGTCGCCGAACATGTCTATGATAAAATGATGGTAGGTTAAATTTCCCAGTTACCCTCAAAACCCAACATGAGTCGTTCACACATTGAGATTTCAAAACTAAATCATCAAGAAAGGTAAAAAAAAGGAAAAAAAAAAATGGTTGGATGATACATTCTGTGTTGTATATGTAATTTTGTATGTCGCCGGTCCGTTTGATATCTTCCCGCAATTTACCAAATTTCTCTTCAAAACAAAGAGAGAGAGAGAGAGGAGAGAGGGAGGGAGGGAGGGAGGGAGGGAGTACCAAGAATGAAGGTGCAGGCGGTCCATCTGCCGCGCTTGGATCGAGAGATAGGGGTTTCCTCGGAGATCGGCGGTTTCCATCTTAGATGGAGGTGTAATCATCAACTCCTCCTTCCACCAGTGACATTTTGTTTATATGATATGTAACTGAGAGTTTGTAGGGAGTGTTGAACAATGGAAGTTCGAACCCAAAGACTTTTTTATAGACGCACAGAGGCATCTGAAGATTATAATTTTCATGCCATCGACATAGTGACTTTGCTTTTGTCTTCTTTCTCTCCTTGCCTAGCTTCGAGTTTGTTTTTCTTTTGTTTTTCTGTTGTTTCCTAAGGGATGCTCTCCAAGATGGTGATACCTTCGTTCAGGAGATCATTAGGAAGGAACAATTCAAATTGTTGATATATTTAGTTGAATCTATCTTTGCAAAACTTAATACAATAAAGATCTAGAGGCGGCTATAATATATTAATTATTTCACACAACATCAATTCTTAGATGTGAGGCTTTTCTAGCACAACTCATAGGTGTGTCTTAACACTCTATAATATAATGGTCGCTATCATGGTCAACTACTTTGCGTGATCGAAATTGTCATGAGCAAATAAATATAGCTGTGAACATTAAGCATAATAGATCATCGTTAGATCAATGTCTTATGTCTCAATTTCCAACAATTGGTAGCTTTCCTTGAGTAAAATCTATCAAGTTGTCCTTGGATGTTTCTCTGAGGTAATCTAGAACATAACATATCATATCAATCCCAAGGAGGATGGTAATGCAGATCGTTATTCATTAGTACGATCTACCATTAAAATTCTCCATGTATACTGATTTGATTGTTTTGGCTAATGTAAAATTCGCCGGATCATTGGGTAGATACTTTGAACACTCCTTTTGGGGTCTTGCCCAAGTCAGACACATCGTGAACCTGTTCATCACTTGGATAATGATTTAGCAATAGTATCTGAAATATGAACTAGAATGACATAAATCCTCTACGATTCACGACGGCAACGTTGGGTTTGAAAATAAAGTCTGACGGTGACACAGTTTCTAGATGGTCAACAAGACGTTTGATAAAGAATAGCATGTTAAAGAATCAAAAAATGAATAGCATATTAAAAGTTAAAACAAAGGGCGAAGAAAAATGACCATTTTTGTCAAACCTTATTGAATTCTAAGTAAAGACCAGCACGAAACCTGTATCCAATGTCTTTTAGTTCTCAGAACAAGCTGTTCCTCCATTAAGGTGTCGTGGATATCAAACCCGTGTTTTCAGTGTTGTACCTTCAAGCATAGCTAGAATTTCAGGTACGTTGTAATATTCATTTGCTTCCAAATTCAATTCCAGTATTCTGTTTTAATCTCAGTCCTGCAGTTTAGTTTCCCTTTAATGTTCGGGAACATTTACTTTCCTTGTCATTTTCTTTCGTGCATTCTTCATCTCAGTTTCCGTGAATTTTTTTGATCTATGTGGTCGAATTAAAACCAGAGAGGAAGCTTTCACTTGCTTTCCCATTGTCTGAAGTCCAATTTCACGGCAAGTGCGATCTTTGCCCGGCAACACAACATCATTCCCGAATAGCATAAATTTTGGAACAAATGACTGCTCACAAGAACATCTTCCTCCTTTCGATTATGCATATTTGAAGTCTGATTCGTTCCTTCGTTGGGCTGAATACAAGCAAGAACTTATAGAATGTTCAACACTTTTGCTTTGATCGATCAACATTAGCTAAGTGATTTGTCAGCCTCAAACCCCCAATTACCATTAGATTTGGAAGGAAGTATGTTCAAATGCATTTGACCAATAAAATAATAAAGCTATCTCGTTCGGTTTAACAAAAGGCCAAATCATATTGAGTGAATATCGATCCAATGTTATTCTTACTCTTTGTTGGGTTCTAGATGTGGCTTGCCCACGTCCATTCGCCTCCCAAACCCCTCGCCTAAGTGCCACCGATTGCTGATCTTCTTTCGGAATTACACACACACACACACACACACACACACACACACACACACACACACACGAAGTCTTTTACAAGTATAGTTTTTTTTCTTTTTTAAATAGCATTTAAATCCAAGTTGCTTTCAAGTGCACATTTCAATTACATTTTATTAAGCACTATTTGAAGTTAAAAAAAAAAAATAGACCCCCTTTAAGTTAGGATGTGTTTGTTTCTGCCATCCAAATATTAGAAAGTTGGAAAATAATTTCCTGAAAACAGTTTTCTCATCAAACAAACAAACCTGTTTTCTCCAAATGCTCTTCTAAATCCCAACCCTTCGAGAGGATCACGTATCATGGAATCTCATCCAACCTTGTCCTCTATATGACCAAGCTTTGATGGGTTTATATTTAATGGGCCAACTTAAGGCTTGTTTCTTCCGTGTTGGGTCAAAATCTGGCTCGTAAGTGGGCGTAAAAAGTGTAATTCATAATATATAAAATAAATAAATAAAAAGGTAAAAAAGGGGGATATGAGAACAGTGACGTTTTTAGAAAGAGATATACATTTCTCTATTTTCCCCCTTGAAACAGTACACACTCTCTCGACAAAGCAGGACTTCGGGGTTTGAAAATTCCTCAAAGCTATGATGGTACTTAATCATGACGATCAAAAAAATGTCCGTGATATGCCTTGATCAGTGTTCACATGTTTAAAGGCGTATTTTGGCGATTACGTTTTTGGTATTTGATCGTTTTTGAGTATCGGATCAATTTTTAGGAATTTGTTTCCACTTACAAGTTTCATTAAGGCATAGTCCAAGGCAGCCAACGTTGTCACCAACTGGGTCGGAATCATTTGGATCGGCCATCCTTGGCGTGCACTTTGCAGACACCCATCTCGGCCATTGCCAGACCTTCGTTGTCACATTCGCCGTCCATCTCACGGTGCGTGTGCTCCATTGCCATCGAAGTGTGTCCACGTGAAAACTTATATCCCAGTGGCCTTGTAATGTATCCCAACTAGTACCTATCAGGTTCACATGGGAAAGTCATGCAAAGCTGCAGAAAATTCAGCCTAAAAGTTCTTTTAAAGAAGTAGAGGATATAATCTGAATTGAGTTGACAGAGTTTTTCTAATACTTGAGCTCGAATCCACTCAATTCCACCAGCTGAATACACGATTGGAGCTTGATTTGTCAGGTTCGAGATCCGCCCGCGCTCAATTTGAGTTTTAAAATACCATAGAATTCGTTAGTTAATAAGTTTGACCGGCTAAGTAATCCGAACTACTTGAATTAAAAAGATTAATCGAACCAAACCAAGTTTGATTATCTAGCAGTTGAATTCGGGTAGCTCAGAAAAACTTGACTATTTCCTAATATCGATTAGCAGTGAAAATCCATTCCAAATGTTTAAAGGAATCATGTGCATGATAGAGTGAAAAAGAGCGTAAAATTTATTTTGTAACTAGTCTTGTCAGAAAAAAGTACATAACATTTATCATTGAGACACATTGATGAAATATTATTAATTTAATTTATGAACACAATTATGATAAGTTGAAACTGTATTTTGTTATTTGTTTTTGTCGAAAAAAGTGACTTTAAGTTTATGGTCAAGACACGTCAATGAAATATGATTGATTTAATCTGCCAACAGTTTTATGAGTACTTCTTATCGACTCTAGTCGACAACCATTAATAAATGAGGGAGATTCGTTTTGTACAAGTTTAAACTTATTTTTCTTTTCGTTTGCAGACCAGAATATTCTGAATTCTGTCCACGCGGATTATGTTCGACGCGACCGGAAAGTCCAAAGGTGAACGCAAAAAAAAATCATTTGCCGGGAAGGACTCAACATGCTTCCAAAATTCTAGAAGTAATTAAGTAGAAAGGCAAATTGGACCTCGGTCTACCGCGCTTACCCTACTAAGGAATCAACGTGGTTCAGTCATCTAGTCAACTACATCATCATATGTTTTGTCTATCTTAAGATGTGAAAATCACATGCATGATTTGGAAAAATTAAGAAATTCTAAACCGACTCACGGGATCAGTAATGAATAAATACAACAAAATAAGACTATCTAGAGGTGGTAAGTCTTAAGGATTAAAAAGCGTTCATTTATTTCACGGAAAATGTATCGTTTTTTGAAAATATTTTCAAGTAAAATAATTTCGTTTTCTTATGTTTGATTGAAATTTGAAAGAAAAAACCCTGGAAAGCATTTTTTAAATTTTTTATATTCTTTTCTTTTTCCCTTCATGGCCGGTAGAGCCATTTTTCTCATTAGCGACGGCCATCAATTAACCACAAGTGAGTTTGATCTTGTCAGCTAGCGATTGGCCAAGGAAAGAAGTAAAAAGAAAAAAATAATAGATTAAAACAAAAACTAAAAACTAAAGAAAATAATTAAAAATTTGGAGTTTTAAAAAATAAAAATATTTTAAAATTCTAATTTTTAAAATATTTTATAAGAATAAATGTTTCATTAACCAAAGACCTAAGCCTATGCATTATAATCTTGCATACAGCCATTATGGACTAGCTTGGGGTGAGGACTAGAGTTTGAGTATTGGGGACTTGAACACAGCTTTTATGGACCTCGAGCTTAGGTGTTGGAGCATTGTGTACTAGCACTAGGGGTTTGGACTTAGCCTTGATGGACCCGAGGCATGGGCATTGAGGGCCTAGCCCCGTCTTAGGGTCACGAGCCTAGCCTCTATGGGCTTGGGCTTAGGCCCATCCACTAGAGGTTGATTCTATATTAGGACCTGGGGACTAATGTTGGATATTTTAAATGCACGTCGTAAAGTTTAGTTGAAAGCATCGATTTCGAGTAATATTTTATGTAAATGTTTTCTGGTTCTTTTAAAATTATTTTCTGAATTCAAGTTTTAGTAGTAAAATATTTTTCCGTTATCATTTTCCTAAATAAGCCACACGCCGGAAGATAAAGAAAATATTTTTCACGAAACAAATAAACTTTAAGTTTAAACACACGATAAACAAGTCACGTGTTAGTAGTCAACACCTGATAAATTGCTCGTTGCAAATAGACGTAGCTCAATCAAGGCTCATCAATATTACTTAGATACTTTGTAAAAAGTTACTAACCACCAAATCAAAAGAAACTGCCATCAAATCAATGTTTTCAATTATCGTATTTCTAATTAATCCGTGGTATATTACAAAAAGAAACGCTCTACGCACACGAAATGCGAGGAATTCGTCTTATATAATCAGCATACTGCATATGACCAATAGGGATAGGGATGTTGGTTCATATAACATATTATATAATACTTAATCGAAAAGCGGTTTACTAGCTTCTCTTGCAAAGTATACGTCTTTTCGTTGGACAGGGCAATTAAGCATATCTAGCTTTCTTCACTTAGAGGCATGTCTGTGTTGACCCTGGCAATCTCACTTCCCGCTGCCCGCTCGGAAGCTGACATCGACGATTGTTAGAAGCCCTCCACGTTGCAACTCCGTCCTCTGCGGTGCGCTGTACGTGCTGGTGGTCGGGACCGGCGGGACCAAGCCCAGCATCGATGATTGGCACAGACCAGTTCGACAACTTTGGCCCGAGGAGAAGGCCTACAAGCACTCCTTCAAGTGGTTGATGCCCAGCATCTCCATGGGAACCCTCTTTGCCAACACCGTCCTGTATATTCAGGAGACTGCGCCGGGCTCTTGGGTACGGGCTCCTGACCCCCGGGCTTGCGATCTTAGTCGCGATCGTCCTCGCAGTTACCCCTTTCTACTGGTGCTAGGTGTCTGCAGGCAGCCCGCTCGCGAGGATGGCCCAGATCATCGTGGCCGCCATGAAGAAGTGGAGGGCGCGGGTCCGTGGTGATTTGAAGGAGCTTTATGAGTTTGACCTGCAAGAGTAAGCAATCAAGGGGAAATTCAGGATTGACTCAACACCAACCTTGAAGTAGTAATTTGCATCGACTTCCGCTTGTTGTGTGTTCCAATCTGAAAATATTTAGGCATTAGCTGTCCATTGACATAGTTCAACAGGATGGGCGATCGTGTACTACATATCAGATTTATTTTCTTCATTGCCATGATTTAGCTATCCGTTTTTTACTCTCTTTATTGTTATTTGAGAGATTATTTTTTCCAAAAGTAATTTGCTATCATCGAATCACTATCACATATCTTCACATCAAAGTCTTTGATAAAATCATACATAGATTCCCTCATTTCATAATTTTGCATACATGAAAGTGAATTCAGGGTGTGAAATGCTAGCAAAAAGAGGTTATCATACTATTTTTTTTTTTTTTTTTTTTTTCCTTTTTGAGAAAAGCACTTCATAATTTCAAGGCTCAATTCTTTGCAAAAAAATTTCAAGGCTCAATTTGTTCCGTTGAAAATGTAATATTTCTTAAAAAATATTTTTTCAGAGGCTATTTTTAGGAAAATGATAATATTTTTTCGATATTTGGTTGAAACTTAGAGATGAATTAGAAAATATTTTCCACTGTTTGGTTTGAAAATTTTGATTTTAATTTTCCTAAGAAAAATTGCCAAAAATTTTGAATTTTGAATTTTTCTTTTTTTCTTTTCCTTCTTCCTTGGTTGGTAGTTGACCATAGCTGAGGGACCCAACTCACCCAAAGCCAGCGAGGCCAAGCTCACTAGATTGTGGGGAAGCCAATCCTTACTAGATTGGCGAGCTTTGAGCTCATTGCTAACTCATGATGCCTTGAGCTTGCCGCGACTTGTTGACCTCTAGCGACACCTGTGCTTATTTGAATTGGGGTAAACTCATCCCTTGCTCGAGGCCAGCCATGGCCACTGGCCAAGGAAAGAAGGGAAAGAAAAAGAAAAGAATAAAAAATAAAAGAAAAATAGAAAAAATTCAAAATTTGATTTCTCTTATTTTTATAATAAAAAATATTTTATTAACTAAGGACCTAGGCTTGAGTGTCAAGGACCTACGCATGACATTTGCGGACCCACATGACATTTGTGAATTGGGCTTGAGTGTTGATGACTAGAGCTCGAGCATTTACGACCGAAGCACAACATTTACGGACTTGGCCTTAGGTGTTGAGGCATTGGGCACGGGCACTAGGGCTTCAAGCTTGGCCTCAATAGACCTAAGCATGGGTGCCAGGGTGACGGGTCCTAGGCTCAACCTTATGCTAGAGACTTGGTCCAAAACTCTGAGGAGTAGGGAATTAGCGTTGGCATTTCCCTACCTATGTATGGAGCTTCGGTGTAAGTATCATCTAGTTATATTTTGAACAATCTTATCGAAAAATATGTTCTAGAATTTAAGCATAGGTTTTGTGTGGACTTATTTTCCTAACCAATGAAATGCCGGAAAATAAAGAAAATATTTTCACGAAACAAACATAGCCTAATTAGAGCACAATTTCTTAACATCAAAACAAAGTATATGTAAATGGACTCGGCCGGGCGTAGAGAGCCTATTAAAGGGAGTGCTTTTTCCGTTGGCCCTTAGCAACCCAGTCCACCAGAAGGTCGGCCCCAGGAGAGCACTGGGCTATGTGGACAGACTTATAATGGGCCAGTCTTCGCTGGAATCGTCGATCCATACCCACAAATTCCATGGGCTTTGATCTGCGACCGTCACATAGCTTAGCGAGGATTATCTCTCAGTTTCAGTCTTACCAACAGATCAGTTCGTGTCTCCAAGTCGAAGTGGTTCTCCCAGGACAGCAGCGTCTCCAAAAGGGCTAGGGATTCTATCTCAATCACCGAAGAAGCTCAACTCAATTTGCGAATCCATCGACAAGAAATCCGTCTGAGTTTCGACATACTCCCGCAATCGCTTCCTCCCACGATTCTTCAGCAAGAGAGCCATCTATATTGAATTTGAGGGAACCTCTTGCTGGTGAGATTATAAAATCTGTTGGATGGATTCAATTGATAAAATATGAAAAAATGTTAAACTCAAAATTGAAAGGTTTGAAACTAAATCGGCAAAAGACTTTTGAACAATTTTTCTATCGATGAGAATCGTTAAAAATTTGCCTACATGGATGCTAGAAAGCAAATAGTGGTAGCATGGGGCCCATGGGGTTTAGGTGAAAGATCATCTAATAGAATTTTGATAATGGGCAAATATGTTACACAAGCACAATTTTAGGGTTTTTTTTAAATGTTAGAGGAAAAAGTTTAGGTAAATGTGTCATAATAGACATATTTGAGGTTTTTGATGAGGCGAAAATAAATAAACAAGGTAAATGTATCACGGTGGTATAATTTAGGGTTTTTAAAATAGCTTTTTACCATAAAGTTAAGTTAATACTTACAAAATTAAGAAAAATAAATAACTTGAAGCATCACTAAATGTAGAACAAATCCAAGATTGACGATTAGAATTTAAGGGTTGTTAGTCAAAATGAAAGAAAAAGTAAATAAGAAAGAAATATTAAAAAAATAATAAAATTCAATTGTTTTAAATTATAAAAATTATTCAAGGTAGCGAATAAGCTATGTAGGACTAGCATACACATTAGTGATTTCTTATCAAAATTAGCTGAAACGGTTCAATTGGTAAATTGTAAAAATGTTTAGAACTAAATTGACACAACTAATAGGTGTAGGATTGAATTGGTACAAATGCAACAAGTTAAAAACTTTTTTGGTACTTTCCTACAAGGAAGGCCTATTTAATTAAGAATACCTTCCACCTTACAAAATATCCTACTAATCTCATAAATTAGGTAAAATGTAAGCTTAAGCTTGGAGTGATGGCCCAAAATATGGAATTTTTTGCTCTTGTTGGCGTGGAGAATCAAATCAATGTCTTACGCGTAATCCATACACAAATAAGATCATTAACACTAAGCCAATTCTTATGAAGTACAGGAAGTTAGCCCAAACGCAATAATTAATTCAAATACTACTAAGAGAAAATCACCTAAAGTGGGCTTTTCTGACTTGTCTCGAAATGTTGTATAAATTTCGAAATCAGATATTCGAGCACCTTAGAAAACTTTCGATAGTATCAACTAAAATGTGTTATTGTGACAAAAGTGAACGATCTCAAATCTTTTCCTAGTTACCGGAAAAAAAAATTTATATTTTTGGTAGCCGGGGACTTATATTTCTCTTATTTTATATTTCACAAAATTAAAGAGTTTCCCCTCAAATTCATTAGGGACATGATCATTTGTATAATAGATTAAAATCTAGCGAAGATTGCACCACAATCCTAAAACATTAATATCCTATCAAGTCCTAGATATTTTTAAACCAGTATAATCAAGTCCTCTCGAAGACCACTTAGCTAGATTTGCATATTAGGAAAACTCAGTTTTAAAAAATCCAAAATTTTAAAAATAAAGCCAAAAATTAAAAATACAATTTGAAAAAAGGAAAAGGAAGGTGATCTATTTTTGATTGGAATTGCGATCGCTACCCCCACGTTGCTGTCCATGGGTGAGCACAGGTTGCCTTCACCCCTAGTAGCCCTCATGAGACCGGACAACCCTTGGGCGATGGTGGCCAATGGTGGAGTCACCCCGCGTAAAGGCTGCAAACGAATTTTAATTGCACTGTTAAGATATTTAAATATAAAAACTATGCATTCTTCTAATAGCTTAATTTTTTTAAAAAAAGTTGGCAATAGTCCCATAAAAAATTTCAAATTGTATTAGAGTACAAGATCATTAAGTTCAAATATTTCTGACCACTCTTTAGACTTAGGTCTTAAGAATCACAAATTGCTAAACGTTCAGAACCATTAGTTCAATATATTATTCTACCAGAACGAAAATAATGAATGTGGGGGCAGTTTACGTTAAAAATTCGAAGCCCACTTAGATTAATTCTATCCTTCCGTGGGAACATTCAAAAGAGAAACGGGTTGGGCTCGGGTCAACCCCATTACGTACGGCCCAAATTCAAAGCCCAACCCGCCGAAAGCTCTCTCAATTTAGGTTCTTGTTCGATCTGCAAGTATCGAACACCACTGTTCTTTCTTCGTCTCCTCATATAGGAGCTGGTACTTATGGATAAATTTAACTCTCGTCTCCTCTTTTTTCAGCCTTTACGAAATAAAACTGAAAAAGATGAATAAGCTAAAAACTAATTTCATTATTTATAAAAATATTTAAAAGAAAATTGTTGTTGAAACTAAAAACATTTTTCATTGACAAAATGTTTCAAACAATACAATTATTCATTTTCAGGAAAAATATTTAATAAGTCATTTATTTTGCGCAAAATAAATGGAGCTTTAAGTACTTGGTGAAATCAGCCAAGTAATCCCACGTGTGGTCCTCCATCTCTTATTTTCTTTGACCTTGGAGGTGGCATGATTGAGATCTTTGGATCGTAAGTGTAAGACGACACACAATCAACCCAAGTAACATTATCTTCATTCATCCAAATCCCTTGAACTCCAAGGGTTACAAAGATAAATGGCGAGAATTAGTCTTCCTCATAATGTTCATGTAAAAAGCAACCGGACTTCTTTTTGGTCATGAGAACAATAGAGATTTAAATTTGGGTGCATTTGTCTCACTGAAGACTTCTTTATACAGGGAAATATTTCCATGAAAATCATTTTAGAAAAATTATTAGTTTTCACTTATTTGGTAATGCAAGAAAAGTTGTTTTCCCAATTTAAGTTTCTTATTTTCAGTCTACATAAAATGTTTTATGTGAATCGGCTAGTTTTCCATCATCCAAATACTGAAAAATTAAAAAATAATTTTTTTAAATAGTTTTTCTTCGAACAAATGGACCCTTAATTTATGAATATTACCAATCACGTAAAATCTACAAGGAAGGGAAAAATATGCTCTTTGTCCAAATCTGTTTATTGTCCTCTCTTGATGCTTCTTTGTGTTGGAGGTTTGTTTGTTAGAACAAACAGTGTTTTTTCTTTGTCTCACATAGGAAAAGTGAGAGCAAGTGCGCTAATTTAAAAGTGCGAATTTTTCTTTACATACTTAAAAGAATGATTGGGTGGGCTAAACCCCACCATATCTGCGTCTTGGGTGCGCGATTTTGGCGCATTTAGCACTTAGCGCGCCAGCGGTTTAATTAACACTAATTCCTTTGTTATTTATTATTATTTTTATTAATTTTTAGTAAATTCAAAGGTTGCCTTTTATTTTGAGAATTTCGGAAATAAAATATTAAATGAAAATTCGAAATTCTATGTGAAATATATATATATATATATATATATATATATATATATTATTCCAAATTTTGTTCCTGTCTTTTCAAGATAACCTTTGGAAAATTACTTATTCGGTTTTAACTTTTTCCGAAGGGTTGCAATTGTTCCTTTTCGACTTTTTTTCGAAGAGCCGCATTTGTTTATCTAAACAATTTTTCTAAATGACGTGATTATTCATTTTTTGGCAATTTTCACGAAGAGTTGTAAGACTGTTTCATATATATAATTGTCAATTTTCGGAAGAAAAGTATGGTCATTTTTCGAGTCTTCTTTCTGAAAAAACTACAGCCAATTTTTCAATTGTTTTCCTAGAGAGACCCTAGAGAAATACTAGAATTGCTATCTAGCATTCTCATCTGAGACTTTGTTGTATCCTGGAGGATTTTTGCCGGTGACCATTAGTAACGTTGTGGGGCAAATAAATCCTTAAAGAAAATTATATCACGCCTCAAAGTCCGAGTTGTTTTACTCGATCCGATTTGATTGTTCAACTCATTTAGAAGCCATATATTTCCAACAATTTTAAGGATTTAATTTGCTATAATGGAGTCGGAGACAATCAAAGTTATGAATCAAGATATGGTCAAACTGGATCGGTTCAATGGGAACAATTTTGCTCGCTGGAGGGACAAGATGATGTTCTTACTCATTGCTCTGAAGATTTCCTACATACTGGATCCTAACTTGGCGCCTATAGAAGATCCTAAGCCTACTGTCGAGGGAGGACAGTCAAGTGCGGAAGTCATTGGGGGTTAATAAGGAAAAGAAGAAACTTGCGGAGGATGAATTACTTTGTTGAGGACACATTATGAACACACTCTCTGATCATCTGTACGACTTATTCACTAAAATGAAGTCGGCCAGAGAAATTTAGAATGCACTGGAATTCAAGTACAAAGCGGAGGAGCAAGATATCAACAAATATCTAATCGCAAAGTATTTTGATTTCAAGTTTATTGATATTAAATCCTTACTGGATCAAGTCCATGAATTGCAAGTGATTGTGAATAAGATTCGTGCCCTTAAGATTGATATTCCATAAGCTTTTTAAGTTGGAGCAATTATTGCCAAATTACCTCCAAGTTGGAAAGACTATGAAAAAAGGCTGATTCACAAGTCGGAGGACTTTACTCTAGAACAAATACAAAAACATTTTCGCATTGAGGAAGAGTCACGTTTACGTGATAATTTTGTTTTGTACAATTCCAAGGTGAATGCCGTGGATAAAAAATGGAAACTCGGCCAGAAATTCAAAGTAAAAAGCGGGGGGCATAAATTCAAGAGAACACAAAAGAAGCAAAAGGGTTGCTGTTTTGTTTGTGGCAAACAGGGATACTACGCCAAGGATTGCATTCACCGCAAGAGCATTTCAAAGGACAAGAACATTCCGATGGTGAAAGCAAATGCAAATCTGGTTGAAGAAAATTATGTAGCCATGATTTCAAACATGATTTCAAACATGGAAATTTCTGAAATCAATAATGCGATGGCTATGGTTTCTGAAATTAATTCTACCACTGTCCAATCTGGTTGGTGGTTAGATTCTAGAGTAACAGTCCATGTGTGCAATGATAAGTACATCTTCAAGCAATTTGAAGAGATTGTTGACTCAAATGTTCAAGAGGTCCTGCTGGCAAATAATGCTCTTGCAAAAGTTGCTGGAAAAGGCACGGTGGAGATAGACTTCACTTATGGAAAGAAAATAACTCTTCTTAATGTGTTATTTATAATCGAAATTAGGAAGAATCTAGTTTCAATTGATTTACTTTGTAAGAGGGGTTTCGGGTTTTGTTTGAAACCAACAAGGTTATCCTGTCGAAAAATGGGCTGTTTGTTGGGAAGGGTTATGCCAATGATGGCATGTATCAACTGAGTATCAATAATAATATTTCTAGTTCTCGCTTACATTGTCAAGTCTTCAACTTTATGGCATAGTAGGTTGGCACATATAAATATTCGTTATTTAAAGAATATGAGAAAATTAGACTTAATAAATTTTAGGGAAAAAGCCACTAAAAACCATGAATTTTGCCCAAAGTGACACATTTACTCCAAACTTTTTTTTTTGTGATGTGAAAAACCCAAAACTTTGCCAACTGTGACACATTTATCAAAAACATTTTTTTGTGACACAAAAAAACCTAAACTTTCGTTTTGTGACATATTTACCCCAAAATTAAAGGGCATTTTGGTCTTTTTATTTTTAAAATTTTTGAATTTTTTGAATTTTTGAATTTTTTTAAAATTTTTTTTCTTCTCTCTTCCCTCCGCCCCGTCCTCGCCCGACGCCGGCAAGGGCCGCCCTCGCCTGCGTTGGGCGAGGGTTTCCTTGCCCTTGCCCGTCGCCGGTAGGGCCGCCTCGCTTGCATCGGGCGAGGTGTCCTCGCTTGCTCGACGCCGGCGAGGTTGCCAGACGCCGGCTTCCTCCGCCGGCTCCACCATGGCCGACGGAGGGAAGAAGAAGAAGAAAAAGAATAAAAAAGAAAAATGAAAAAAAGAATAAAAAGACAAAAATGCGATTGATGGGGTAAATGTGTCACGGTTTGGAAAGTTTGGGTTTTTCATGTCACAAATAAATTTTAATGGCGAATTTGATAATTGTGAAATATGTGCTAAGTCAAAACTTATTAAGAAACCATTTCCTAGTGTTAAAAGAAATTCGAATTTATTGGATTTGGTACATAGTGATATATGTGAATTTAATGGTATGCTAACGCGTGGAGGTAAAAGGTATTTTATTACCTTTGTGGATGATTGCAGTAGGTTCTTATATGTTTATCTCATAAGATCGGAGGATGAAGCATTTACCATGTTTAAGAAATATAAGGCTGAAGTAGAGAATCAATTAGAAAAGAAAATTAAAGTTCTAAGATTAGATAGAGGTGGAGAATATTTCTTAAATGAATTCTCTTCATTTTGTGAAGAACGTGATATTATTCATCAAGCTTCAGCACCATATACTCTACAACAAAATGATTTAGCTGAAAGAAAAAATCAATCTCTTGGAGAAATGGTTAATTGTATGCTTTCAAATTCAAAGCTACCAATTATTCTTTGGGGAGAAGCATTACTTTCCGCATGCTATATTCATAATAAAATACCTTCCAAGAAAAATGACATAACTCCTTATGAAATATGGAAAGGTAGAAAGCCAAATTTGCCATATCTTAAAGTGTGGGGGCGTTTGGCATACTACCGAGCTCTAGATCCTAAGAGAACAAAGCTCGGTCCTAGAGCAATCAAATGTGTTTTCGTTGGGTATTGCTAAAAATAGTAAAACTTATAGACTTCTTCATTTAGAGTCTAATGTCATAGTAGAATCGAGAGACGTTGAACTCTTTGAGAATAAATGTTTTACAAGTTCTGAAATTATTCAAACATGAATTATTAAGTCTCCACTAACATTATGAAAATATTGGGAATTATGGTCATACCATACAAATTTTTATTCTTTTTCTATTCTATGAATAGAATTTTTGTGTAGTTACGAAACACATCCTTCTGCTGAAAAACTTGTCCAGGGACTAGCAATAGAAAAAAACTATTTCCAAATAGAAATTATTTGGGGGAACAAAAGTGTTATCATGCGTGCCCTAAGTTGTCAAAAATGAGCTTATGCTATATCTTAAACATACTTTTAAACACACATTTTGCATGTTAAACGAGCTTTTCAATTAAAACGTAGGATTTGCACATAAATAACCACATCTTACACAAATTTAGGAAATGAGATAACCACATAATAAGACTGACAAGAAAAACATCACGCAACAACTTAATATCGCTCGACACTGCAACTGGTTGGAGGTAAAATGCATCTATGCTTTTATTATTCTAACTTATACATAAAGTGAAAATACGTGCAGTAGTATCCGATCCCCTCAAATACGTGTCTGAATCTTGCCATCGTTAAGTCCCTCGTCAACATCGGACCCGTCTTTCCCTGGACTTGTGTCCATAATGGATCAGGTTAATCTTCACCGTTGATTACGTGGGTTTCGCGTGTAGAGCTGACAAAACCAATAATGGAGATCAATCCGGTGCAGCGGATCTAGGTCCATGCAAAAACATACAGTTAGCAAATTAAGTTTGAACCGAAAGTGGCATGATGGGAGCTAACTGCATCTAACAACCTCAATCAACTTCATGAGTAACCTAGATTTGGCATCTTCTTTAGACTTCATCATTTTGGGGTTTGCCGGCACAAGAAAAAAGAATAGTCAATCTTGGAGTTTTTGCGCCAATTTGGACTAAAAGACTGCCCAAAACTCGACAATTTTCGTCAACTAAGAATCATATCTTCACATGAACCAGCTTTGATAGGGAAAATTCTCTCATATTGTCCCAAAAGGTTGACTTTTGAACATTGCTTTATGTCACAGTCCAGATTTTTTTCCCTAATTCATAGGTTCTCCACGAAGCAATTGCATGTTATGCCTACTACTTTTGGCATTCTTGGATAACGTGTGGTATCACCCAATCAATCAACTTTCTCGACGCGCTTATTCTCTTGTGATTAAGCATATAGTGATACGGCACTCGGTATCATTGGTTCGTCATCATTCTCTTGTGATTTTTGGCTCAACTTGCTTTGAGAGGTGATGTGATGGGCTACTCTGTCTAAGGTATTTGCTTTTTGGCCAACAGGTTGATAATCAAATCAAAACGGAAAAAATACTAAGTATATACTATGTCCCAAATAATTAGGAGTAACGATTCGACATACTCTAATACATACCTGAATCGCCCCACCTAATGGAGCAGATAAAATCGGTGATACTGGAATTTTGTGTAGAAATTGAGGACTGAATGTGTTGGCTTACACATTAAGGGAGGTGGTATCTTTGTCATAATAAAATTCATCCTTTTATGATAAGTTTTATTAAATGGTTTTTGGTCGCCTTATTACCTTTTGAAGGATTAAATATCCTACACAACACTGACATTTGGCAAATTTTTTGAATGAAAATCAGGATTAAGTTGAACATAAGATGGGACAACAAAAGTCAGGATCCTCTTCTGCCACATGAGGATGGGGGTATAAGTTAACTTCTCATGGGCTGCAAATAGAGGTGATCAATGAGGAGGTTCAAGTTAAGCTAAGCTCATAAGTCAGGCTTAAAGTGTTGCCAAATCCTATCCACATAAAATTTTAGAGATATGTTCACTAAAAGTCCTAAAACTTATTATGAATGTGCAATTGAGTCCTAAAACTTACAAAAACTATAATAAAGTCTTAAAACTTTTCAAATTTGTGTGATCAAGTCGTGAAGTTAATACCATCAATTTGACAAATGAAAAATGCTAACATAACATTTTAAAATTAATTTCTAATTTTCACATGGCATTTTTAATTTAATTTTTATTGTCCACGTGGAATTTTTATTATTTTTTATTTAATCTTTTAAATTAGATTTTAAAACTAAAAAGAAAAAGCTAAAATTTATTTTAAAAATAAAACTATAAAAAAAATGCAAGTTCACTAATGGGAGCTTCCACTGTCGCCACCCATCGCTGGAGGGACCAACAACAATCGTTAGCCCTAGATGAGGGTGCAAGGCCTCACCCAGCCCAAGGCAAGGCCCTACTAGGGTTAGGCGAGACTGCCTAGATCTAGGCAAAGGGGCGACGCCTTTCCCGATCTAGTGAGCCTTGTTAGCCCCAAGCCGGGGCCAACGAGACCTCACTAGGCCTAGCAAGGTCATCGACCCTCACTTAGGGCTGGCGAGGCCTCTCCCAAGGTGGTCGATGGTCATTGACTAGATTTGGGCGCCTTGTGTGCGATCACTGTCCCCTCTGGCAATGGGTGGCAACGACAAATACACCCACCGGTGACCCTGCCCCTTTATTTTTATAGTTTTGTTTAAAATAAATTTTAGCTTTTCCTTTTTATTTTTAAATATAATTTAAAATTTGAAAAAAAAGGATAATAAAAATGTCACGTCATTATTTTTCATTAGTCAAATTGATGGTATTAACTTTAGTATTTGATTGTACAAATTTGATATGTTTTAAGACTTGACTACACTTTTTGCAAGTTTTAGAAATTAATTGCACAACAAGTTTTAAGATTTTTAGTAAATATGTTTCAAATTTTTAAGATTAACATTATTGGCTAGATTGGGCCTGTATAACTAGAAGTCTTGTCCAAACACGGTTAAAGGTGCCTTTCGTATTACCGTGGTTTGAGCGGAGCCTAGGTGGACCTATAAACTATCAAGTCCATGATAAAATCTAGCCTTAGATAGACATGGAACATCACTAATTATCATGAGGGCTGTGGAGGTGCACCTCTCACCCAATACCCATCTGTCTCGTTGCCATCTCTACTTTAGTATCAAAAAAAGTGAACCAAGCCTTGTCGAAAGTAGCAAAAGACGAAACACTAAACTAAAGAGGCAAATGAATTGCCTGAAGATCTTGAATGGATCTCCTTTTTTGTCTCCTTCTTTGACTTTCGAAGGGGCACGCTTCGCCCCGCCCCGCCCCCACCCACAAAAGCCTATTGGTGATTAGATTTGATAAAATAGATCCCGCCCAAACTATTGCATTACGGAATTTTATCAACAAGTCGGTGCAATTTTATAGTACGATTTGACATTTTGCCCATTTCGATTGCTGACACAAGAAGCAATTGATGAGATATGCAAAATTGAATCACAATACCTAAATTTAGTGGGACCGACTTGAGACTTACTTGAGTCGCATCAATTTTAATAATTTAGATTTATTTTAGTGTATATACTCTACTCATATAACAACTTTCCTACTAATTCAATTATATTTTTCTTTTTCTTTAAAAAAATGATTGATGCTTTGTGTACAAGATTAAAAGAGATTTTATTATAAAGAAAAATGGGAAGGGGTGATTAGCAAGGACCTCCTTAGACATCATTACTAATATTGCACACTTATGATAGAATATTTAGTTTGAGTCATAATTATTGCTCTTTTTAAGTGAGCTTCTTACCTTTGCATCGTCGAATATAACTTAGGATGGAGCAAGAGTAATCGTATGTCATTACTAGAGTTGCACACTTATGATTGAAATATTCGATTTGAGTCATAATTATTATTTATTTTAAGTGAGCTCCTTACAACTGTATCATTGAAGACCAGTTGGGATAGAGCAGAAGTGCTTGTACAATTGGCGTACAAACAGAACCTATGGCATAGGCACACCACAACTTTCTAAGACCAAGGAGCGACTTGGGAATTTACGATTGTAATCAAGGGAGCTCCAAAACGCATTGGAGTAAAACCTTATGCAAATCGCCCAACCACATCAAGAGACTATGGGAACAAGGACCACCTCCAATGACTTTCAATGTGATAAATGTTGAAAAAATGATAATCAATTCTTTATTGCGAGATTTGATAGTCAAATTTAATAAACAATTGAGACGTCAATTCTTTTTATTAACAAATTTCCATTTTTTTTATCCACCTTCACATTGCCTAATATCAAATTATAAATTCCAATACATAACATCTAGATGAAAAATCAATAGCTCAACACGAATTGACAAGTCTTCGTAAATTTTGAATCTAAAGTTAACCTAATATTAATACCTATGCGTTTTGACTAGTAGGTGTTTTGGTCAAAAAAACTAGTAGGTGAGTTTACTTTTCAATTATTATGTTTTTTTCTTCTCGATAGCTGATCTGTGGGCTTTTTTGGGCCAAATTTTGTGGGCTTCCACCACTAGTTCCAAGGGCGCAAATTTAAATTTGTTAGGTTCCATAAAATAATTCAAATATCTTTACGAGCTCATTACTAATTTTTTGCATATATCATGAAGAAAAGATACATGAGTTGCATATGCATATACGTACATGATTATGCACTTTAGAAATTTATTTAATTAGGGCCGCAAAATAAAGTGGATTATTTGAAGCCCACTCAATTTTTGTTGTTTCAAGTTCTTGGGTACCAGATTAAATAGATTTTGTTCTCATCTTCTGATTCAAAATCAATAGAGATGCAATATTAACCAAACATGATCGAATGCTAGAGAAGCACCTTGGTAAATGTTATAAAGATAAGGATGTTGACAAATCCTTCTTTTTAAAAATTTAAATGATTAGGAAGCGGAGTAATAATATAACATTAATTTTCCTCACATGTAAGAGTGTAAATGGATTCTTAAAATAAGAAAGAGATGAAAAATGAAATGAAAAAAATTTAAAGTAAGATACATTTGTATAATAGTTTAGAATCTAGCGAAAATTGCACCACAATCCTAAACATTAATATCCTATCAAGTCCTAGATATTTTTAAACCAATATAATCAAGTCCTCTTGAAGACCATTAGCTCGATTGCATATTAGGAAAACTCAATTTAAAAAAATCCGAAATTTAGAAAAATAAAGCCAAAAATTAAAAATACAATTTGAAAAAAGAAAAAGGATGGTGATCTATTTTTGATTGGAATTGCGGTCGCTACCCCCACGTTGTTGTCCATGGGTGAGCACAGGTTGCCTTCACCCCTAGTAGCCCTCATGAGGCCATACAACCCTTGGGCGATGGTGGCCAAATGGTGGAGTCACCCCGCGTAAAGGCTGCAAGACAATTAAAATGTTTCAAATTTTAATTGCACTGTTAAGATATTTAAATATAAAAAAACTACGCATGCATCTCATAGCTTAAATTTAAAAAAAAAAAAAAAATTGGCAATTGTCTCATAATTTTTTTTAAAATTGTATTAGAGTATAAGAACATTAAGGTCAACCACCAGCTCCAGTGGCTCAGCTGCGTAGGTGCTAGACTTCCATCGAGAAGGTCTAGTGTTTGAAGCTCCTGCAATGCAAGTTGCAGAAAGGCTAGCTTGAGACTTTTGGTGACTTACCCGGTGGTACGTGTGTGGTGACTAGCACGTGTCGCCCCCAATGGTTTACCTCGGTTGCCGACCGTGCAAGGTTCCTTGGGTCACAAAAAAAAAAAAAAACATTAAGGTCAAATAATTCTGACCACTCTTTAGACTTAGGTCTTAAGAATCAAAAATTGCTAAACGTTCAGAACCATTAGTTCAATATATTATTCTACCAGAACGAAAATAATGAATGTGGGGGCAGTTTACGTTAAAAAATCGAAGCCCACTTAGATTAATTCTATCCTTCCGTGGGAGCATTCAAAAGAGAAACGGGTTGGGCTCGGGTCAACCCCATTACGTACGGCCCAAATTCAAAGCCCAACCCGCCGAAATCTCTCTCAATTTAGATTCTTGTTCGATCTGCAAGTATCGAACGCCACTGTTCTTTCTTCGTCTCCTCATATAGGAGCTGGCACTTACGGATAAATTTAACTCTCGTCTCCTCTTTTTTCAGCCTTTACGAAATAAAACTGAAAAAGATGAATAAGGTAAAAACTAATTTCATTATTTATAAAAATATTTAAATGAAAATTGTTGTTGAAACTAAAAACATTTTTTATTGACAAAATGTTTCAAACAATACAATTATTCATTTTCAGGAAAAATATTTAATAAATCATTTATTTTGCACAAAATAAATGGAGCTTTAAGTACTTGGTGAAATCAGCCAAGTAATCCCACGTGTGGTCCTCCATCTCTTATTTTCTTTGACCTTGGAGGTAGCATGATTGAGATCTTTGGATCGTAAGTGTAAGACGACACACAATCAACCCAAGTAACATTATCTTCATTCATCCAAATCCCTTGAACTCCAAGGGTTACAAAGATAAATAGCGAGAATTAGTCTTCCTCATAATGTTCATGTAAAAAGCAACCGGACTTCTTTTTGGTCATGAGAACAATAGAGATTTAAATTTGGGTGCATTTGTCTCACTGAAGACTTCTTTATACAGGGAAATACTTCCATGAAAATCATTTAAACAAATTATTAGCTTTCACTTGTTTGGTAATTCAAGAAAAGTTGTTTTCCCAATTTAAGTTTCTTATTTTAAGTCTACAGAGAATGTTTTATGTGAATCGGCTTGTTTTACATCATCCAAATACCGAAAAATTAAAAGAATAAATTTTCGAAAATAATTTTTTTTCAAACGAATGGACCCGAATATTTCCAATCACGTAAATCCACAACGAAGGGAAAAAGATGCTCTTTGTCCAAATCTCTTTATTGTCCTCTCTTGATGCTTCTTTGGAGTTCATCAATTTCAATCATGCCATCCTCTTAATACAGAGATGAGCATGACAATGTAAAGAAGATCACTGGCATCGAAATACAAGTTCCTCACAGGAATTAACATGTTCTTAAGAATGCAAATTACCATGACAAGTATTAAGATAATATAGTCATTTGGGTAAACATGAATTAACCTCATTATTAGCAATAAGAAGTAAATTTCCACAATAGCCTCAAACGAATGTCCCACGATTCCAATTCTGGTTTTCCTTTAACACGTGCTACTGGTTGGATCTGTGCTTGGATATTGTCATTATTTTACTGAAAAGTTGAGTTGTACGAGTGCCATGAATGGAACTTTGCTTTTGCAGCTTTTGCTTCATCATTCACCCATGAGCTTCTTGATCCCTGTAAAACTCTTTATAATGGATCAATTATTTAATTGATGTCCAAGCCCAAAGGTGTCTTAAGAAGAGAGAGAGAGGCCATCATTATTAGTTCCGATCAAATGGAGCGAAGGGTGCTAGAAGCAGCTCGGAAGGGCAATATCCATCAGCTGAATGACTTGATCAGCAGCAATAAGCAAATCCTCGAGGAGATGGCTCTCGAAGGAGTTGCCCACACGCCGCTGCACGTTGCTTGTGTGGGCGGCCATTTGGATTTCGTCCAAGAGCTCTTGAACCATATGCCAAAGCTTGCGGAAAAAGCGGACCTGCATGGTTTCAGCCCGCTGCATATCGCGGCAGCTCGTGGTGATTTTGAGATAGCGGAGGAGCTCTTGAAAGTGGGTACACACCTGTGCTCCATGAAGGGATGGGAAGGAAGAATCCCTTTGCATTATGCCATCATTAATGGGGCGGTCGATGTCATGGAGATACTGCTATCCACTTCACCCGAGTCTATTGAAGAGATGACCACCCGAGAGGAGACCGCACTTCACCCCGCCATGCAAAACAACCGATTTAAAGTGTTGGTTCGATTGATGGAGCATCTAAAGTGGCACAAGTAGGAGCAATTGATCAATTGGAAGGACCACAAATGCAATGTTGCCTTGCATCTCGCTGCCGCCAGCAAAAATTTCTAGGCAAGACTTGTGGTTCCCTTATTTTCTCACACTTCTCTTTGTGCATTATTTCAGTGAGGGCGTCATTTAGGTCCCTATCTTATGCAAAAATCTTCTAAGCAAAGGAACTTATTTGATCATCACGGAAATATAGGATGTCTCGTCTATGTCAAAAACATTTCTGCAGTATCTAAATGCTTGAAAATCAATGAAAGTAAAACAAAGAAGGCAAAGAGTTGCGGATGGTTGACTTCATGCTTCATCGACATGTTTTGGAGTCTGAGGTCGTGGAGGTGAACGCCTTGAACGAGAGTGGCTTGACGCCTCTAGATGTCTCAACTCTCTCGCAAAGGGGAGCACGAGATAGAGAGATCACAGAAATTCTCACACGAGCAGGAGCCAAGCATGGGGGAGGAAGATCAAACTCGCCCGCTTCAACACTAGTCTCGGGGGACGATGACGATATTGAGGGGGGTAACGGTCATCAATCTCATGGGGAAGCAGTCACAAATGCTCCTTAATCATCATTAAGTTCAACATCTAGAAAATTAAACCAAGGGGGGGAGTCCTTGGGAAAAATACGCAACGCCCTGCTGGTCGTCACTGCGCTAATTGTGAGCGCGACATACCAATTTGTGCTTCAGCCTCCAAAAGTCGTAGAAGTTGTCAATGAAAAAAATTCCAAGGAAGTTGAGCAGAACAACTATAACTATAACATGACTAGAATTACTCTAAGTTATGGCACTCCTCCAAGTAATGTCGAGCTCATGGTGTACGGCCTTTTCCTGTGCGGCAACACATTCGGGTTCTTTCTATCAGTCCAGATGATCATTTGCCACACCAAAGATCTCCCCGTCAGGCTATCGCTTATGCTATCCCTCATCGCAATGGTTGTAACTTACTTTACCTTCATGACATCCCCGCAATTAACTTCAAACTCGTTGCGTGCGTCGCACGTGTTGTTTCGGTGCTAGGCGCGTGAGACGCATGAGCACGGTCGCTGGCGCTTGCACGGCACACGCCAACTGACATCATCATGACGTCAGCCGCACACACGCGTGGCACGGGAAAGCTAATGTCATCCTCGCCATGCAGAACAACTGGTTTAAAATGCTGGTTCGGTTGGTGGAGCATCTAAAGCGGCACAAGAAGGAGCAATTCATCAATTGGAAGAACCACAAAGGTGACATTGCCTTGCATCTCGCCATCGCTAGCAAAAATTTTGAGGCAAGACTCGCAGTTTCCTTATTTTATCGCACTTCTCTTTGTGCATTATTTTAGTGAGGGTGTTATTTTGGGTCCCTATCTTATGCAAAAATCTTCTAATCAAAGGAACTTATTGATCATCACAGAAATATAGGATGTCTCGTTTATGTAAAAAAAAAAATTCTGCAGTATCTAAATGTTTGAAAATCAATGAGAGTAAAACAAAGATGGGAAGAGTTGCGGTGTGGTCGACTTCATGCTTCGTGGACATGCTTTGGAGTCTGAGGTCATGGAGGTGAACACCTTGAACGAGAGCGGCTTGACACCTCTAGATATCTCAACTCTCTTGCCAAGGGGAGCACGACATAGAGAGATCAAAGAAATTCTCACACGAATCGAAGCTGTGCACAAAGGAGGACAATCAAAGTCACCCGCTTCAACACCAGTCTCAGCGGAGATGACGATACGGAGGGAGGTAACGGTCACCAATCAGATAGGCAACCAATTACAAATGCTCCTCAATCATCATCAAGTTCAACATCTAGAAAATTAAATCAAGGGGAGAGGCCTTGGGCGAAATATGCAACGCTGTGCTGGTCGACTTCATGCTTTGTGGACATGCTTCGGAGTTTGAGGTCGTGGAGGTGAAAACCTTGAACAAGAGCGGCTGGACACCTTTAGATGTCTCAACTCTCTTGCCAAGGGGAGCACGACATAGAGAGATCAAATAAATTCTCACACGAACCGGAGCTGTGCGCAAAGGAGGATGATCAAACTCACCTGCTTCAACACCAGTCTCAGCGGAGATGACGATACAGAGGGAGGTAACGGTCACCAATCAGATGGGCAACTACTCACAAATGCTCCTCAATCATCATCAAGTTCAACATATAGAAAATTAAACCAAGGGGGAGAGGCCTTGGGCGAAATATGCAATGCCGTGCTGGTGGTTGCTGCACTGGTTGTGAGCACGATGTACCAATCCGTGCTTCAGCCTCAAAAAATCATAGAAGTTGTCAATGACAAAAATTCCAAGGAAGTTAAGCAGAACAACTATGACTATAACGTGACTAGAATTACTCTAAGTTATGGCACTCCATAAAGTAATGTCGAGCTCGTGGTGTAAGGCCTCTTCTGTGCGGCAACACATTCGAGTTCTTTCTATCGATCTAGATGATCAATTGCCTCACCAAAGATCTCCCCGTCGGCTACCGCTTATCCTATCCCTCGTCGCAATGATTGTAACTTACTTTACCTTCACGACATCTCGTGATTAACTTAAAACTCGCCTGCACACGTCGATTCGGTCTCCCCGGCGCGTGCGTCACACATGCCGTTTGGGTGCCAAGCACGTATGATGCACGAGCGCGGTCGCTGGCGCGTGCACGGCACATGCCAATTGACATCATCGTGACGTCGGTCGCGCAAACGTGTGGCGCGTGCCAGCTGACGTCATCCTTGCCGTGCAGAACAACCGGTTTAAAGTGCTGGTTCGGTTGGTGGAGCATCTGATGTGGCACAAGAAGGAGCAATTAATCAATTTGAAGGAACACAAAGGTGACACTACCTTCCATCTTGCTACCGCCAGCAAAAATTTCAAGGCAAGACTCGCAGTTCTCTTATTTTATCACCAAGGGGAGCACGAGATAAAGAGATCGGAGAAATTCTCACATGAGCCGAAGTTGTGCGCAGAGGAGGACGATTAAACTAACCCGCTTCAACACCAATCTCGAGAGGACGATGATGATATGGAGAGAGGTAACGGTCACAAATCAGATGGGGAACCAGTCACAACTATTCCTCAATCATCGTCAAGTTCAACATCTAGAAAATTAAACCAAGGGGGAGAGTCCTTGGGCGAAATAAGAAAAGCCGTGCTGGTCGTCGCTGCGCTGATTGTGAGAGCGACGTACCAATCCGTGCTTCAACATTCAAAAACCGTAGAAGCTGTCAATGACAAAAATTCCAAGGAAGTTGAGCGAAACAACTGTAACTATAACGTGACTAGAATTACTCTAAGTTATGGTACTCCTCCAAGTAATGTTGAGCTCATGGTGTACCGCTTCTTCTGTGTGGCAACACATTCGGGTTCTTTACGTCGGTCTAGATGATCATTTACCTTACCAAAGATCTCGCCCTCAAGCTACCGCTTATGATATCCCTCTTGGCAATGATTGTAACTTACTTTACCTTCACAACATCCTTGCGATTGCACGTCCCGATTCGATCTCCCCTTGGGCGTGTGCGTCGCATGTGCCGTTCGGTGCCAGGCGTGTGCAACGCATGAGTGCGATAGTTAGCACGTGTGCGACACGCGTCAGCGACGTCATTGTGACGTCAGCCACACACGCGTGGCATGTGCCGGTTGACGTCATCTTAGCCATGTAAAACAACCAGTTTAAAGTGCTGGTTCAGTTGATGGAGCATCTGATGTGGCACAAGAAGGAGCAATTAATCAATTGGAAGGACCACAAAGGTGACACTGCCTTCCATCTTGCTGCCGCCAGCAAAAATTTCGAGGCAAGACTCGCGGTTCTCTTATTTTATCGCACTTTTCTTTGTGCATTATTTTAGTGAGGGTGTTATTCTGGGTCCCTATCTTATGCAAAAATCTTCTAAGCAAAGGAACTTATTTGATCATCACGGAAATATAGGATGTCTCTTCTATGTCAAAAAAATTTCTGCAGTATCTAAATGCCTAAAAATCAAAGGTGGTCGACTTCATGCTTCGTGGACATGCTTTGGAGTTTGAGGTCATGAAGGTGAACGCCTTGAACGAGAGCGGCTTGACACCTCTAGATGTCTCAACTCCCTCGCCAAGGGGAGCACGAGATAGAGAGATCGAGAGAAATTCTCACACGAGCCGAAGCTGTGCGCAGAGGAGGACAATCAAATTCACCCATTCAACACTAGTCTTAGTGGACGTTGACAATATGAAGGGAGGTAACGGTCACCAATCAGATGGGGAACCAGTCACAAATGCTCCTCAATCATCATCAAGTTCAACATCTACAAAATTAAACCAAGGAGAAGAGTCCTTGGGTGAAATACGCAACACCCTATTAGTCGTTGCTGCGCTGATTGTGAGCACAACGTATCAATTTGTGCTTCAGCCTCCAAAAATAGTAGAAGTTGTCAATGACAAAAATTCCAAGGAAGTTGAGCAGAACAACTATGACTATAACGTGACTAGAATTACTCTAAGTTATGGCACTCCTCCAAGTAATGTCGACCTCGTGGTGTACAGCCTTAACTGTGCGGCAACACATTCGAGTTCTTTCTATCGACCCGAGATGAACATTTGCCTTACCAAAGATCTCCTCGCCAGGCTACCGCTTATGCTATCCCTCATCGCAATGGTTTTAACTTACTTTACCTTCACAACATCCCTACAATTAACTTCAAACTTGCTTGCGCGTGCAAGGCACATGCCGATTCGGTCTCCCCCCGGGCGCGTGCATCGCATGTGCCGTTTCGGTGCTAGGTGCGTGCGACGCATGAATGCGATTCCCTTATTTTTTTGCACTTTTCTTTGTGCATTATTTTAGTGAGGGTATTATTTTGGGTCCCTATCTTATGCAAAAATCTTCTTAGCAAAGAACTTATTTGATCATCACGAAAATATAGCATGTCTCGTTAAATGTCTGAAAATCAATGGGAGTAAAACAAAGATGCGAAAGAGTTACAGGTGGTCGACTTCATGCTTCGTGGACATGCTTTGGAGTTTGAGGTCGTCGAGGTGAACACCTTGAAAGAGAGCGGCTTGACACCTCTAGATGTCTCAACTCCCTCGCCAAGGAGAGAACGAGATAGAGAGATCAGAGAAATTCTCACATAAGTCGAAGCTGTGCGCAGAGGAGGACGATCAAACTCACCCGCTTCAACACTGGTCTTAGTGGACGATGACAATATGGAGAGAGGTAACGGTCACCAATCAGATGGGGAACCAGTTACAAATTCTCCTTAATCATCATCAAGTTCAACATCTAGAAAATGAAACCAACAAGGAGAGTCCTTGGGTGAAATACGCAACGCCGTGTTGGTCGTCACTGCACTGATTATGAGCGCGATGTACCAATCCGTGCTTCAGCCTCTAAAAATCGTAGAAATTGTCCATGACAAAAATTCCAAGGAAGTTGAGTAGAACAACTATGACTGTAACGTGACTAGAATTACTTTAAGTTATGGCAATCCTCCAAGTAATGTCGAGCTCATGGTGTACGGCCTCTTCATGTACGGCAACACTTTCAGGTTCTTTCTATCTGTCTAGATAATAATTTCCCTCAACAAAGATCTCCCCATCAGGCTACCGCTTATGCTATCCCTCATCGCAATGGTTATAGCTTATTTTACCTTCACGACATCCTTGCGATTAACTTCAAACTCGCCTATGCGTGCAACACATATGCCGATTCGGTCTCACCTCATGCGCGTGCGTCGCAATGCCGTTTTGATGCCAGGCGCGTGCAATGCACGTGTGAGGTCACGAGCGCGTGTGCGACACGCGCTAGCTGATGTCATCGTGATGTCATCCTCGCACGTGCTTTGGGAGGATCGGTTTGACCTGTCCGACCCGTTGACCTGTTGACTTTGACTGTTGATCGTCGTTGACCAACGTTGACCACTGTTGATCGGCGTTGACCACCATTGACCGGTGTTGACCACTGTTGACCACCATTGACCATCGTTGATCGGCGTTGACCATCGTTGATTGGTGCTGACTGGCCTGAGAGGAGACCTGCTTCAACTCGCCGTGTAGAATAACTGATTTAAAGTGCTGGTTCGGTTGGTGGAGCATCTACAACGGAACAAGAAGGAGCAATCGATCAATTGGAAGGATCTTAAAGGCGACATTACCTTGCATCTTGCTACCGCCAGCAAAAATTTCGAGGCAAGACTCGCAGTTCTCTTATTTTATTGCACTTTTTTTTCGACATTGTTTCAGTGAGAGTGTTATTTTGGGTCCCTATCTTATGCAAAAATCTTCTCAGCAAGGAACTTATTTGATCATTACGGAAATATAGGATGTCTCGTTAAATATCTGAAAATCAATGAGAGTAAAACAAAGATGCGAAAGAGTTGCAGGTGATCGATTTCATGCTTCGTGGACACGTGTTGACACCTAATTTTGAAAAAATAAAATTGCATTTTGAACAAATAAAAAGAAAAAAATGAAAATGGGGGAGATTGATTTGATTGAATTATGCAAGGGAATATGGAATTCTGATGGATATTCGAATTTTATTAAATGCAGCAACAATTTTGAAATCAAGTGAAAAATTGGCAAGAATTGAGCTGATTGTGAAATCATACATATTTGATTTAATGTGACAAGAAATGGTAACTCGGGAAATGCCATGTAAAGATATCATTTTGAATCACTATAAAAGAGAGGCTCATTTTTCATGATTGGGGGGGTGGACAATCTCGAGAATTCTCCGATTGGTCTATTGGATGGTGCAATCCTCTTGATGACGTCCCGCATTCATCATGCGTCATGGATATTGACGACAAGCATAAAGCTAAGTCGAGCTTCCTTTTTTAAGTTTGATTGTGTGTGATTCCAATTTGCTATTCGAACTAAGGTGATTTTTTGTTTCTTGCCTAGATTAAACTCCTACATCTCCGACGATAATTCCAGCAGCGAGACATCGAAGTGGCCAGTGTACCCAAGCACCGATTGCCATCCAGTGATTTCACTGTGCTAAAACCGGGTTGTTTCTCTCCCTATTAAAGTTGTTCATTCCATATTTTCGGTATTTACTTTGTTTTGTTCTGATGTTGTGGTCGCAAGCAATTCAATGCCGAACAAAAGGCCACACAATTGATATATACGGCCACAATTCTAAAAAGAGGACTTCGAATACATGGCACATAGAGAGAGCTTTAAAGAGAAAAAGCCAAGAGGAGAAATCGTGGAGGCCAGCGAATCAGAATTTCAAAACATAGCCAAGAGAATACACGTGAATAGAGAGGAAGGAGAGGAGGCTATGGTTAGTCATACATCCTCACGGCCACACTTTCACCGATGTTCATCGCCATCGTCGATGTCCTTGCTGCCATCTGCTGCTGCCCAACGAAGCTGAGAAACTATTGCCGTGCATCAGTGTGATTCGCAAGTGACACGTGAAAGAACAGGGAGAGTACACGGACGGGGGATTGGATCTAAAAATAAAAAATTCACGATTTCTCAACGTGGAGAGATAGAGAGAAACACAAGATCTGGCACGGCTCCCAGGCCGCGACTTGTCTATAGAACTCAGCAGTCAGTGGGGGTTTCCTTCTGTCCTTGTTCCTTGCTTAGCAGTGGTCCCCGTGTCGTGCGGCTTCCTGGCTATGCCCAAGCTCTACATCCAGGGCGCCCGGTGATTTCCAGAGTCTATCATGAGCAGCCAACGCCGGTTTTGTATTCTCGGTTGAATTTTCGCAGGTTTTCTGGTGAACACAGCAGTCCTTGACGTGCCCAAAACCTCCACACATCCGGTTATTTTTCTTTTGTTTGAATTTTTATTAGTGCAGGTCTTTCTTGACCGAATCCAGTCACCACCCCGACAATCCCATTGAATCTCCGAGCAATATTTGTCCTTCGGCAAACCCGATGAGCCGTTGCCATCCTTTCCCTCGAGCTTTCAACGTTGTCAACCAGCTCACAAAGCCATGCTAGGGAGCTAGAAGTCCCTAGCCATGAATTCATCGTACGAGCACATCTTCAAAGATTGCGGGTTGTTTTGATTTTTGGCCAAAGCGGTGGAATTTGTCTCTTATTGCACGGTGAAATCCGAAGACTTAACCGTGAGTTCTCGAGAAAGAAGCATATGTGAGATTGAAGACAAAAATAAAGTGACTTTAGAGCTCTCGGTGGAGATTATTTGGTCCGACTAAAAGACCAAATATTAATTCGCTACGATCTCCTTTGGCGAGCCACCTTATCATGAGCAATTCCCTCGCAAGTGCGTCGCGTCACAACCACCGTTCGTGAGCTGTTCGTGGGCAAATTCTGATTTGGAGGCATATCCGTAAATTAGATTTTCCAGCGAGGCATTGATGCCGAACCGTCCTGTCCGTCCGTAAGTCGCAAGGACCCGAGCCTCGCCGAGCATCACCATATTGCGTCGCGAGTAGCCGTTCAAAATCCGAATTTGGAAGTATATTCGGCAATTAGGTAAAAAATCTCATCTTAATTTGATTTAAACATCACATTGCCTTGATTGATGAGATTGATATCTAATTAGGTAAGAGGTATAATATTCATTGGGATATATTTCCTAACTCGCAACCGCATATAATCTTTGATTCCATTTATAAGGCTTTAGATGGAATTATTGATTCCGCGGAAATCTTTGAAATTGATGTCTAGATCTTTAAGGTTTAAGATCAATTTATTGATTTTATTAGCGAGATAATCAAGCTGATTTGGATATTGTTCCCTAATTCGAACGATGAATGATATCTTTGATGATTCTGAATGATTTAGTGTTTATCTTTCAATTGCTTTATTTATCCCGAAAATACAAAAAAGATTGCATTTGCATATCATGTAGATTACAATAAATTTCCTAGATAGAATTGCATGATAGAATAGTTAGATTATTTTCTGATTATATTAGAACGCATGTTTAGATGGTATCTAGGTTAGATAATATCCTTGAATTAAATTGCATGTTGAGATAAATTTCTGAGTTAAAATAGGATTCAGATTAGTCTATTTCCTAACTTAAGATAGATAATATCTCACTTTAGTTAGATTATTAATTATGATTTTTTTTATAAAAATCACAAAAAAAAAATGTCATTACATGTCATATAGAATTAGATTCATGAAATACATGTCATTTAGTGATTGTTGCTAAGTCCATTTAATTAGAAATTGCCTATCATTAGAATTAGGTCATTTAGTTATATTGCATTGCATAAAGCATGATTCTCATTAATTAAATAAAAATAAAAAGAAATTGCGTGTTAATCAGAAATCATATCTAGGGTTGATGATGTGAATTCTGATCTAAGGACGCAGATGCTTTTGTTGCTATAAGGTAAGTCTCGTAATTTATTACTGCTTTCTTGGGTGTTAAATTGATGGTTTGCGCACCCACATGATTACCTCACATGTTAGGGAATAAATTTAAACTCAATCTAAGCTACCTGCAAAAATATTTTTTGAAAATAAAAAGAAATGGTACCGAAAGGGTATTAGAAAATTCTAGTGTAACCAAGTCCCCGTACCCAAAATATCTAGTTCGTAGGAGTAAAATAATTCTCTCGTTATTTTACTTAGATGTCTAATGGACCTATCATAAACTGATTAGTGGCGACTCCTACATAAAATCAATCGTATGTTAAGAATTTGAACCTGAGTCGTGAATTGGTATGGGCTTGGGAGAGTCCGAGTTAAGTTTAGGCGTAACAATTCATTAGCCAAACCTTCGGTGATTTACACCCGAAAAATTGGTCGTGACAACACGCTTTGGAGTCTTAGGTCGTCGAGGTGAACACCTTGAACGAGAGTAGCTTGACACCTCTAGATGTCTCAACTCCCTCGCCAAGGGGAGCACAAGATAGAGAGATCAAAGAAATTCTTACACGAGCTGAAGTTGTGCATAGATGAGGACGATCAAACTCACCCGCTTCAACACCAGTCTCAGCGGACGATAACGATATGGAGAGAGGTAACGGTCACTAATTAGATGGGGAACTAGTCACAAATGTTCCTCAATCATCATCAAGTTTAACATCTAGAAAATTAAACCAATGGGGAGGGTCCTTGGGTGAAATACGCAATGCCATGCTGGTCATCGCTGCGCTAATTGTGAGCATGATGTACCAATCCGTGCTTCCGCCTCCAAAAAATCGTAGAAGTTGTCAATGACAAAAATTCCAAGGAAGTTGAGCAGAACGACTATGACTATAACGTGACTAGAATTACTCTAAGTTATGGCACTCCTCCAAGCAATGTCGAGGCTTGTGGTGTACAGCCTCTTCTTGTGCGGCAACACATTCGGGTTCTTTCTGTCAGTCCAAATGATCATTTGCCTCACCAAAGATCTCCCCGTCAGGCTACCGCTTATGCTACCCCTGATTGCAATGGTTGTAACATATTTTACCTTCACGACATCCCTTCGATTAAGTTCAAACTCGCCTGCGCATGCCACGCATGCACCGATTCGGTCTCCCCCTGGGCACGTGCGTCGCACGTGCCGTTTCGATGCCATTCATGTTCAACGCATGTGTGTGGCACGCGCCAACTAACATCATCGTTACGTCATCCTCGCACGTGCATGGCACGTGCCGAGTTGATGGTTCGACCCGTCCGACCCGTTGACTTTGACCTTTGACTGTTGACCGGCGTTCACCACCATTGACCACCGTTGACCAGCGCTGATTGACCTGAGAAGAGACCGTGCTTCACCTCACCGTGCAGAACAACCAATTTAAAGTGTTGGTTTAGTTGGTGGAGCATTTGAAGTGGCACAAGATAGAGTAATTGATCAATTAGAAGGACCACAAAGGTGACACTACCTTGCATCTTCCTACTGCCAGCAAAAATTTCGAGGCAAGACTCGCGGTTCTCTTAATTTATTGTACTTTTCTTTGTGCATTATTTTGGTGAGGGTGTTATTTCGGGTCCCTATCTTATGCAAAAATCTTTTCAGCAAGGAACTTATTTGATCATCATGGAAATATAGGATGTCTCGTTAAATGTCTGAAAATCAATCAGAGTAAAACAAAGATGCGAAAGAGTTGCAAGTGGTCGACTTCATGCTTCGTGGACATGCTTTGGAGTCTGAGGTCGTCCAAGTGAACGCCTCTAACGAAAGCGGCTTGACACCTCTAGATGTCTCAACTCCCTCGCCAAAGGGAGCACGAGATAGAGAGATTAGAGAAATTCTCACACGAGTCGGAGCTGTGCGTAGTGGAGGGTGATCAAACTCACTTGCTTCAACACCAGTCTCAACGGACGATGACGATATGGAGAGAGGTAACGGTTACCAATCAAATGGGGAACCAGTCACAAATGTTCCTCAATCATCATCAAGTTCAACATCTAGAAAACTAAACCAATGGGGAGAGTCCTTGGGTGAAATACGCAATGTCATGCTGGTCGTCGTTGCCTAATTGTGAGTGCGACGTACCAATCCGTGCTTCAACCTCCAAAAACTGTAGAAGTAGTCAATGACAAAAATTCCAAGGAAGTTGAGCAGAACAACAATGACTATAACGTGACTAGAATTACTCTAAGTTATGGCACACCTCCAAGTAATGTCGAGCTCGTGTTGTATGGCCTCTTCATGTGCGGCAACACATTTAGGTTCTTTCTGTCAGTCCATATGATAATTTGCCTATGCTACCCTTGATCACAATGGTTGTAACTTATTTTACCTTAATGACATGCAATTAACTTCAAACTTGCTTGCGCATGCAACGCATATGCTGATTCGGTCTCCCCCGTGCGTGTGCGTCGCACGTGCCGTTTTGGTGCCAAGTGCGTGCAACGCACATGTGAGGTCACAGGCGCTACGCGGCACGCGCCAGCTGATGTCATCGTGACGTCATCCTCGCACGTGGATGGCACGTGCTTGGAGGATCGGCTCGACCCGTCTGACTTGTTAACCTGTTGGCTTTGACTATTGACCGCCATTCACCAACGTTGACCACTATTTACAACTGTTGACTGGCGTTGACCACCGTTGACCGGCACTAACTAGCTCGAGAGGAGATCGTGCTTCACCTCGCCATGCAGAACAACCGATTTAAAGTGCTGGTTCGATTGGTGGAGCATCTGAAGCGGAACAAGAAGGAGTAATTGATCAATTAGAAGGACCTTAAAGGTGACACTACCTTGCATCTGGCTACCGCCGGCACAAATTTCGAGGCAAGACTCGCGGTTCTCTTATTTTATCGCACTTTTTTTTGGGCATTATTTCAATGAGGGTGTTATTTTGGGTCCATATCTTATGCAAAAATCTTCTCAGCAAGGAACTTATTTGATCATCATGGAAATATAGGATGTCTCGTTAAATGTCTCAAAATCAATGAGAGTAAAACAAAGATGCGAAAGAGTTGTAGGTGGTCAATTTCATGCTTCATGGACATGCTTTGGATTCTGAGGTCATCGAGGTGAACACCTTGAACGAGAGCGGCTTGACACCTCTTAATGTCTCAACTCCCTCACCAAGGGGAGCACAAGATGGAGAGATCAGAGAAATTCTTACACGAGTTGAAGCTGTGCGTAGAGGAGGACGATCAAATTCACCTGCTTTAACACCAGTCTCAGTGGACGATAATGATATGGAGAGAGGTAACGGTCACCAATCAGATGGGGAACCAACCACAAATGTTCCTCAATCATCATGAAGTTCAACATCTGGAAAATTAAACCAATGGGGAGGGTCCTTGGGCGAAATACGCAACTCCGTGTTGGTCGTTGCTGCGCTGATTGTGAGCGTGAAGTACCAATCTATGCTTCAGCCTCCAAAAATTGTAGAAGTTGTCAATGACAAAAATTCCAAGGAAGTTAAGCAGAACAACTATGACCATAAAGTGACTAGAATTACTTTAAGTTATGGCACTCCTCCAAGTAATGTCGAGCTCGTGGTGTACAACCTCAACTTGTGCAGCAACACATTCAAGTTCTTTCTATTAGTCTAGATGATCATTTGCCTCACCAAAGATCTCCCCGTTAGGCTACCGTTTACGCTATCCCTCATCGCAATGGCTATAACTTACTTTACCTTCACAACATCCCTGCGATTAACTTCAAAGTCACCTGCGTGTGCAATGCACGCGCCGATTCGGTCTCCCCCTAGGCGCGTGCATCACACGTGCTATTTCGGTGCTAGGCGCGTGCGATGCATGAGCGTGGTTCCTTATTTTATTGCACTTTTTTTTTTGTGCATTATTTTAGAGAGGGTATTATTTTGGGTCCCTATCTTATGCAAAAATCTTCTAAGCAAAGAAGCTTAATTGATCATCATGGAAATGTAGGATGTCTCGTCTATGTCAAAAACATTTATGCAGTATCTGAATGCCTGAAAATCAAAGAGAGTAAAACAAAGATGGGAAAGAGTTGCAGGTGGTCAACTTCATGCTTCGTGGACATGCTTTGGAGTTTGAGGTTGTCGAGGTGAACACCTTGAACGAGAGTAGCTTGACACCTCTAAATGTCTCAACTCCCTCGCCAAGGGGAGCATGACATAGAGAGATCAGAGAAATTCTCACATGAGCCGGAGTTGTACGTAGTGGAGGACAATCAAACTCACCTGCTTCAACACCAGTCTTAGTGGACGATGACGATATGGATAGAAATAACGGTCACCAATCATATGGGGAACCAATCACAAATGCTCCTTAATCATCATCAAGTTCAACAACTAGAAAATTAAACCAAGAGGGAGAGTACTTGGGTGAAATATGCAACGCCGTGCTGGTCGTCGTTCTACAAATTGTGAGCATAACGTACCAATCCGTGCTTCAGCCTCTAAAAATCGTAGAAGTTGTCAATGACGAAAATTCCAAGGAAGCTAAGCAGAACAACTATGACTATAACGTGACTAGAATTACTCTAAGTTGTGGCACTCCTTTAAGTAATGTCGAGCTCGTGGTGTGTGGCCTCTTCTTGTACGGCAACACATTCGGGTTCTTTTCGTTAGTCCATATGATAATTTGCCTCACCAAAGATCTCCTCGTCAAGTTATCGCTTATGCTATCCCTGATCGCAATGGTTGTAACTTATGTTACCTTTAAGACATCCTTGTGACTAACTTCAAACTTGCCTACGCGTGCAATGCACTCGCTGGTTCGATCTCCCCTTGGGTGCGTGCATAGCACGTGTTGTTTCAATGCCAGGCACATGGAACGCACGTGCGTGGCACGCGCCAGCTAACGTCATCGTTACGTCATCCTCGCACGTGCATGGCACGTGCCAGGTCGATCAGTTTCACCCACCCGACCCGTTGACCCGTTGACTTTGACATTTGATCGTTGACCGTTGTTGACTAGTGTTGACCTTCCTTGATCACCGTTGACCAATGTTGACCACCATTGATCGGCGTTGACCACCGTTGACCAGCGTTGAAAACTATTGACTAGCGTGGACCACGGATGACCGACGCTGATCGGCCCGAGTGGAGATCGTGCTTCACCTCACCATGTAAAACAACCGATTTAAAGTGCTGGTTCGGTTGGTGGAGCATTTGAAGCGGCACAAGAAGGAGCAATTGATCAATTGGAAGGATCACAAAGGTGACACTACCTTGCATCTTCCTACCGCCAACAAAAATTTCAAGCCAAGATTCGTGGTTCTCTTATTTTATCACACTTTTCTTTGTGCATTATTTCAGTGAGGGTGTTATTTTGGGTTCCTATCTTATGCAAAAATCTTCTGAGCAAAGAACTTATTTGATCATCACGGAAATATAGGATGTCTCGTTAAAAGTCTAAAAATCAATGAGTAAAACAAAGATGCGAGAGAGTTGCAGGTGTTCGACTTCATGCTTCGTGGACATGCTTTGGAGTCTAAGGTCATCTAGGTGAACGCCTCTAATGAGAGCGGCTTGACACCTCTGGATGTCTCATCTCCCTCGCCAAAGGGAGCACAAGATATAGAGATTAGAGAAATTCTCACACGAGCCGAAGCTGTGTGTAGAGGAGGATGATCAAACTCACCCGCTTTAACACTAGTCTTAGCAGTGATGACGATATGGAGAGAGGTAACGGTCACCAATCAAATGGGGAACCAGTCACAGATGTTCCTCAATCATCATCAAGTTCAACATCTAGAAAATTAAACCAATGGGGATAGTCCTTGGGCGAAATACACAATGTAGTGCTGGTCGTCGCTACGCAGATTGTGAGTGCGATGTACCAATCCATGCTTTAGCCACAAAAAATCGTAGAAGCTGTCAATGACAAAAATTCTAGAGAAGTTGAGCAAAACAACTAAGACTATAAAGTGTCTAGAATTACTCTCAATTATGGCACTCCTTTATGTAATGTCAAGCTCGTGGTATATGGCCTCTTCTTGTGCGGTAGCACATTTGGATTCTTTTTGTCAATCCATACGATAATTTGCCTGACCAAAGATCTCCCCATCAGGCTACCGCTTATGCTATCCCTGATCGCAATGGTTGTAACTTATTTTACCTTCATGACATCCTTGCGATTAACTTCAAACTTGCCTGCGCGTGCAATGCAAAAGCTTATTTGGTCTCCCCCTAGGTGCGTGCATAACACGTGTTGTTTCGGTGCCAGGCACATGGAACGCATGTGCGTAGCATGCGCCAACTAACGTCATAGTTACGTCATCCTCGCACGTGCATGGCACATGCCGGGTCGATTGGTTCGACCTGCCAGACTCGTTGACCCATTGACTTTAACATTAGAACGTTGACCTTCGTTGACTAGCAATGACCGTCCTTGATCACCGTTGACCAATGTTGACCACCATTGACCAGCGTTGACTACCTTTGACCAGCGTCGACAACTGTTGACCGGCGTTGACCACCGATGACCGGCGTTGACCAGCCCGAGGGGAGATTGTGCTTCACCTCGCCGTGCAGAACAACCAATTTAAAGTGCTGGTTTGGTTGGTGGAGCATCTGAAGTGGCACAAGAAGGAGCAATTGATCAATTGGAAGGACCACAAAAGCGACATTACCTTGTATCCTCCTTCCGCTAGCAAAAATTTGGAGCCAAGATTTGCGATTCTCTTATTTTATCGCACTTTTCTTCGTGCATTATTTCAAGAAGGGTGTTATTTTGGGTTCCTATCTTATGCATAAATCTTTTGAGCAAGGAACTTATTTGATCATCACGGAAATATAGGATGTCTCGTTAAAAGTCTAAAAATCAATGAGAATAAAACAAAGATGCGAGAGAGTTGCAGGTGGTCGACTTCATGCTTCGTTGACATGCTTTGGAGTCTAAGGTCGTCGAGGTGAACGCCTTGAATGAAAGGAGCTTGACACCTTTAGATGTCTCAACTCCTCACCAAGGGGAGCATGAGATAGAGAGATCAGAGAAATTCTCACACGACCCGGAGGTGTGCATAGAGGATGACAATCAAACTCACCCGCTTCAACACCAGTCTCAGTGGACGATGACAATATGGACAAAGGTAATGGTCACCACTCAGATGGGGAACTAATCACAAATGTTCCTCAATCATCATCAAGTTCAACATCTAGAAAATTAAACCAAGGAGGAGAGTCCTTAGGCAAAATACGCAACGCCGCGCTGGTTGTTGTGACGCAGATTGTGAGGGCGACGTACCGTTTCGATGCCAGGCACGTGCAACGCACGTGCGTGGCACGCACCGGCCGACGTCATTGTTACGTCATCCTCGCACGTGCATGGCACGTGCCGAGTCAATCGGTTCGACCGGTCCGACCCGTTGACCTATTGACTTTGACATTTGACTGTCATTGACCAACATTGACCGTCGTTGACCTGCGTTGACCAACGTTGACCTACGTTGACCACCGTTGACCGGCATTGACCACCGTTGATCGGCGCTGATCGGCCCGAGTTGAGACCGTGCTTCACCTCGCTGTGTAGAACAACCGATTTAAAGTGCTGGTTCGGTTGGTGAAGCATTTGAAGCGGCACAAGAAGGAGCAATTGATCAATTGGAAGGACCACAAAGGCTACGTTACCTTGCATCTTCTTACCGCCAGCAAAAGTTTCAAGGCAAGACTCGTGGTTCTCTTATTTAATTGCACTTTTTTTCGTGCATTGTTTCGGTGAGGGTGTTATTTTGGGTCCCTATCTTATGCAAAAATCTTCTAAGCAAGGAACTTATCTGATCTTCACAAAAATAAAGGATGTCTCATTAAATGTCTGAAAATCAATCAGAGTAAAACAAAGATGCGAAAGAGTTGCGGGTCGTCAACTTCATGCTTCGTGGACATGCTTTGGAGTCTAAGGTTGTCAAGGTGAACACCTCTAACCAGAGCGGCCTAACACCTCTAGATGTCTCAACTCCCTCGCCAAGGGGAGCACGAGATAGATAGATCATAGAAATTCTAACACAAGCCGAAGCTGTGCGAAGAGGAGGATGATCAAACTCGCCCACTTCAACACCAGTCTCAACAGACGATGACGATATGGAGAGAGGTAACGATCACCAATCAGAAGGGGAACCAGTCACAAATGTTCCTCAATCATCATCGAGTTCAACATCTAGAAAATTAAACCAATGGGGAGAGTCCTCGGGTGAAATACGCAATGCCGTGCTGTGGTTGCTGTGCTGATTGTGAGGCCAACATTCCAATCTATGCTTCAACCTCCAAAAATCTTAGAAGTTGTCAATGACAAAAATTCCAAGGAAGTTAAGCAGAACAACTGTGACTATAACGTGACTAGAATTACTCTAAGTTATGCCACTCCTCCAAGTAATGTCGAGCTTGTCATGTATGGCCTCAACCTGTGCGGCAGCACATTCGGGTTCTTTCTATCAGTCCAGATGATCATTTGCCTCACCAAAGATCTCCCCGCCGGGCTAACGTGTATGCTATCCCTCATCGCAATGGTTGTAACTTACTTTACCTTCGGTTGGCCGAGCATTTGAAGCGGCACAAGAAGGAGCAATTGATCAATTGGAATGACCACAAAGGCGATGCTACCTTGCATCTTCCTACCGCCAGCAAAAGTTTCAAGGCAAGACTCGCGGTTCCTTTATTTTTCTGCACTTTTCTTTGTGCATTATTTTAGAGAGGGTATTATTTTGGGTCCCTATCTCTTGCAAAAATCTTCTAAGAAAAGGAACTTAATTGATCATCACGGAAATGTAGGATGTCTCGTCTAAGTCAAAAACATTTATGCAGTATCGCAATGCCTGAAAATCAAAGAGAGTAAAACAAAGATGGGAAACAGTTGCGGGTGGTCGACTTCATGCTTCGTGGACATGCTTTGGAGTCTGAGGTCGTCGAGGTGAACGCCTTGAACGAGAGCGGCTTGACACCTCTAGCTGTCTCAACTCCCTTGCTAAGGGGAGCACGACATAGAGAGATTAGAGAAATTCTCACACGAGCTGGAGCTATGCGCGGAGGAGGACGATCAAACTCACCCGCTTGATCACCAGTGTCAATGGACGATGACGATATGGATAGAGGTAACGATCACCAATCAGATGGGGAACCGGTCTGAAATGCTCATTAATCATCATCGAGTGCAACATCTAGAAAATTAAACCAAGGGGGAGAGTCCTTGGGCGAAATACGCAATGCCGTGCGGGTCGTTGCCGCGCAGGTTGTGAGTGCGACGTACCAATCTGTGCTTCAGCCTCCAAAAGTCGTAGAAGTTGTCACCGGCAAAAATTCGAAGGAAGTTGAACAGAACAACTACCACTATAACGTGACTGGAATTACTCTAAGTTATGGCATTCCTCCAAGTAATGTCGAGCTCGTGGTGTAAGGTCTTTTCCTGTGCGGCAACATAATCGGGTTCTTGCTGTCAGTCCAGATGATCATTTGCCTTACCAAAGATCTTGCCGTCAGGCTATCGCTTATGCTACCGCTGATCGCAATGGTTGTAACTTATTTTACATTCACGACATTCCTACGATTGGCTTCAAACTCGCCTGCCCGTGCCACGCGCGCACCCATTCGGTCTCCCGCCGGGCGCGTGCGTTGCACGTGCCATTTCGGTGCCAACCATGTGCAACGCACGTGCGCCGCACGCACCGGCCGCCGTCATCGTTACGTCATCCTCGCACGTGCATGGCACGTGCTGAGTCGATCGGTTCGACCCGTCCGACCCGTTGACCCGTTGGGTTTGACCTTTGACCGGCGTTGACCGGCGTTGACCACGTTGACTGGCGCTAATCTGCCCAAGTTGAGACCGTGCTTCACCTCGCTGTGTACAACAAGCGATTTAAAGTGCTGGTTCAGTTGGTGGAGCATTTGAGGCGGCACAAGAAGGAGCAATTGATCAATTGGAAGGACCATAGAGGTGACGCTACCTTGCATCATCCTACCACCATCAAAAGTTCCAAGGCAAGACTCGCGGTTCCCTTATTTTTCTGCACTTTTCTCTGTGCATTATTTTAGAGAGGGTATTATTTATGGTCCCTATCTCTTGCAAAAATCTTCTAAGAAAAGGAACTTAATTGATCATCACAGAAATGTAGGATGTCTCGTCGATGTCAAAAACATTTATGCAATATGTCAATGCCTAAAAATAAGAGAGAGTAAAACAAAGATGGAAAAGAGTTACGGGTGGTCGACTTCTTGCTTCGTGGACATGCTTTGGAGACTAAGGTCGTCGAGGTGAACGCCTTGAATGAGAGAGGCTTAAAACCTCTAGATGTCGCAACTCCCTCGCCAAAGGGAGCACGAGATAGAGAGATCAGAGAAATTCTCACATGAGCCGGAGCTGTGTGTAGAGGAGGACGATCAAACTCACCTGCTTCATCACCAGTCTCAATGGACAGTGACGATATGGACAGAGGTAATGGTCACCAATCAGATGGGGAACCGGTTTGAAATGCTCATTAATCATCATCGAGTTCAACATCTAGAAAATTAAACCAAGGGGGAGAGTCCTTGGGCGAAATAAGCAATGCCGTGCGGGTTGTTGCTGCGCAGGTTGTGAGCGTGACGTACCAATCCGTGCTTCAACCTCCAAAAGTCGTAGAAGTTGTCAACGGCAAAAATTCCAAGGAAGTTGAGCAGAACAACTACCACAATGTGACTGGAATTACTCGAAGTTATGGCAGTCCTCCAAGTAATGTCGAGCTCGTGGTGTACGGTCTCTTCCTGTGCGGCAACACATTCGGGTTCTTGCTGTCAGTCTAGATGATCATTTGCCTCACTAAAGATCTCTCCTTCAAGCTACCGCTTATGCTACCCCTTATCGCAATGGTTGTAACTTATTTTACCTTCACAACATCCCTGCGATTGGCTTCAAGGTCGCCTGCGTGTGCCACACGCGTGCCGATTCGGTTACCTGCCGGGCGCGTGCCGAGTCGTTCGGTTCCACTCGTCCAACCCGTTCACCCGTTGACTTTGACCTTTGACCGTCGTTGACCAAGGTTGACTTGCGTTGACTGGCGTTGACCGGCTTTGACTACCGTTGACCGGCGCTGATCGGCCCAAGTTGAGATCGTGCTTGACCTTGCTGTGCAGAACAACCGATTGAAACTGCTGGTTTGGTTGGTGGAGCATTTGAAGTGGCACAAGAAGGAGCAATTGATCAATTGGAAGGACCGTAGAGGCGACGCTACCTTGCATCATCCTACCGCCAACAAAAGTTCCAAGGCGAGACTCGCGGTTCCCTTATTTTTCTGCACTTTTCTCTATGCATTCTTTTATAGAGGGTATTATTTATGGTCCCTTTCTCTTGCAAAAATCTTCTAAGAAAATGAATTTAATTGATCATCAAGGAAATGTAGGATGTCTCGTTTATGTCAAAAACATTTATGCAGTATCTCAATGCCTGAAAATCAAAGAGAGTAAAACAAAGATGGGAAGGAGTTGCGGGTGGCCGACTTCATGTTTCGTGGACATCCTTTGGAGTCTGAGGTCGTCGAGGTGAACGCCTTGAACGAGAGTGGCTTGACACCACTGCATGTGTCAACTCCCTCGCCAAGGGGAGCACGAGATAGAGAGATCAGAGAAATTCTCACACGAGTCGGAGCTCTGCGTAGAGGAGGATGATCAAACTCACCCGTTTCATCAGCAGTCTCAATGGACGATGATGATATGGACAGAGGTAACGGTCACCAATCAGATGCGAAACTGGTCACAAATGCTCCTTAATCATCATCAAGTTCAACATCTAGAAAATTAAACCAAGGGGGAGAGTCCTTGGGCGAAATACGCAATGCTGTGCGGGTCGTTGCCGCGTAGGTTGTGAGCGTGACCTACCAATCCGTGCTTCAGCCTCTAAAAGTCGTAGAAGTTGTCAACGGCAAAAATTCCAAGGAAGTTGAGCAGAACGACTACCACTATAACGTGACTAGAATTACTCTAAGTTATAGCATTCCTACAAGTAATGTTAAGCTCGTAGTGTACGGTCTCTTCATGTGCGGCAACACATTCAAGTTGTTGCTGTCAGTCCAGAAGATCATTTGCCTCACCAAAGATCTCTCTGTCAGGCTACCGCTTATGCTACCCCTGATCGCAATGGTTGTAACTTATTTTACCTTCACGACATCCCTGCGATGGGCTTCAAAATTGCCTGCGTGCGCCACGCGCGCAGCGATTCGGTCACCCGCCGGGCGCTTGCGTCCCACGTGCCGTCTCGGTGCCAGGCACGTGCGCGGCACGCACTGGCCGACATCATCGTTACGTCATCCTCAAACGTGCATGGCACATGTCGAGTTGTTCGGTTCGACCCGTCCGACCCGTTGACCCGTTGACTTTGACCTTTGACCGTCGGTGACCAAAGTTGACTGGTGTTGACCACCATTGACCGGCTTTCACCACCATTGACCGGCGCTGATCGGCCTAAGTTGACACCGTGCATCACCATGCTGCGCAGAACAACCGATTTAAAGTGCTAGTTCGGTTGGTGGAGCATTTGAAGCGGCACAAGAAGGAGCAATTGATCAATTGGAAGGACCATAGAGGCCATACTACCTTGCATCTTCCTACCGCTAGCAAAAGTTTCAAGGCGAGACTCGCGGTTCCCTTATCTTTCGGTTTCTTTGTGCATTATTTTAGAGAGGGTATTATTTTGGCTCCCTATCACTTTCAAAAATCTTCTAAGAAAAGGAACTTAGTTGATCATCACGGAAATGTAGGATGTCTCGTCTATGTCAAAAACATTTATGCAGTATGTCAATGCCTAAAAATCAAAGAGAGTAAAACAAAGATGGGAAAGAGTTACGGGTGGCCGACTTCATGCTTCGTGGACATGATTTAGAGTCTGAGGTCATCGAGGTGAACGCCTTGGATGAGAGCGGCTTGACACCACTGCATGTGTCACTCCCTCGCCAAGGGGAGCACGAGATAGAGAGATCAAAGAAATTCTCACCAAAGATCTCTCCCTCAGGCTACCACGTATGCTACCCTTGATCGCAGTGATTGTAACTTATTTTACCTTCAGGATATCCCTGCGATTGGCTTCAAACTCGCCTGCGCGTGCCATGCGCACGCCCATTCGGTCTTCCCGCCGGGCGCGCGCATCGCACGTGCCGTGTCGGTGCCATGCACGTGCCTCGCACGTGCGTGACACGCACCTGCCAACATCATCGTTACGTCATCCTCGCAAGTGCATGGCACGTGCCGAGTCGATCGGTTCAACCCGTCCGACCCATTGACCCGTTGACTTTGACCTTTGACCATCGTTGACCCATGTTGACCGATGTTGACCACCATTGACCGACGCTGATCGGCCCGAGTTGAGACCATGCTTTACCTCGCTGTGCAGGACAACCGATTTAAAGTGCTGGTTCGGTGGGTGGAGCATTTGAACTGGCGCAAGAAGGAGCAATTGATCAATTGGAAGGACCATAAAGGCGAACGCTACCTTGCATCTTCCCACAGCCAGCAACAGATTCAAGGCGAGACTCGCGATTCCCTTATTTTTCTGCACTTTTCTTTGTGCATTATTTTAGAGGGGGTATTATTTTGGGTCCCTATCTTTTAAAAAAATCTTCTAAGAAAAGGAACTTAAATGATCATCACGGAAATGTAGGATGTCTCGTCTATGTCAAAAACATTTATGCAGTATCTCAATGCCTGAAAATCAAAGAGAGTAAAGGGAAAGAGTTGCGGATGGCCGACTCCATGCTTCGTGGACATGCTTTGGAGTCTGAGGTCGTCAAGGTGAACGCCTTGAACGAGAGCGGCTTGACACCTCTAGGTGTCTCAACTCCCTCACCAATGGGGAGCACGAGATAGAGAGATCAGAAAACTTCTCACACGAGCCGAAGCTCTACGCAGAGGAGGACGATCAAACTCACCCGCTTCATCACCAGTCTCAACGGACGATGTTGATATGGATAGAGGTAACGGTTACCAATCATATGGGGAATCGGTCACAAATGCTCCTTAATCCTCATCAAGTTCAACATCTGGAAAATTAAACCAAGGGGGAGAGTCCTTGGGCGAAATACGCAATGCCGTGCGGGTCGTTGCCGAGCAGGTTGTGAGCGCGACGTACCAATCCGTGCCTCAGACTCCAAAAGTCGTAGAAGTTTTCAACGGCAAAAATTCCAAGGAAGTTGAGCATAACAACTACAACTAAAACGTGATTGGAATTACTCTAAGTTATGGCATTCCTCCATGTAATGTCGAGCTCGGGGTGTACGGTCTCTTCTTGTGCGGCAACACATTCGAGTTCTTACTGTCAATCCAGATGATCATTTGCCTCACCAAAGATCTCTCCGTCAGGCTACCGCTTATGCTACCCTTGATCGCAGTGGTTGTAACTTATTTTACCTTCAGGACATCCCTGCGATTGGCTTCAAACTCGCCTGCGCGTGCCACGGGCGCGCCCATTCGGTCACCCGCTGCGCGCGTGCATCCCACGTCCCGTTTCGATGCCAGGCACGTGCCACGCTCCAGCCGACGTCATCATTACGACATCCTCGCACGTGCATGGCACATGCCGAGTCGTTCGGTTCGACCCATTCGACCCGTTGAATCGTTGACTTTCCCCTTTGACCTTCGTTGACAAACGTTGGCCAGCGTTGACCTCCGTTGACCGGAGTTGACCACCATTCACCGGCTTTGACCACTGTCGACCAGCGCTGATCGGCCTGAGTTGAGATCGTGCTTCACCTCGTTGTTCAGAACAACCGATTTAAAGTGCTGGTTCGGTTGGTGGACCATTTGAAGTGGCACAAGAAGTAGCAATTAATCAATTGAAAGGACCACAAAGGCGACGCTACCTTGCATCTTCCTACCGCCATCAAAAGTTTCAAGGCGAGACTCGCGGTTCCCTTATTTTTCTGCACTTTTCTTTATGCATTATTTTAGAGAGGGTATTATTTTGGGTCCCTATCTCTTGCAAAAATCTTCTAAGAAAAGGAACTTAATTGATCATCACAGAGATGTAGGATGTCTCGTCTATGTCAAAAACTTTTATGCACTATGTCAATGCCTGAAAATCAAAGAGAGTACAACAAAGATGGGAAAGAGTTGCGGGTGGCCGACTTCATGCTTCGTGGACAAGCTTTGGAGTCTGAGGTCGTCCAGGTGAACGCCTTGAACGAGAGCTGCATGACACCTCTAGGTGTCTCAACTCCCTCGCCAAGGGGAGCTCGAGATAGAGAGATCAGAGACATTCTCACACGAGCCGGAGCTCTGCGCAGAGGAGGACGATCAAACTCACCCGCTTCATCATCAGTCTCAATGGACGATGACAATATGGACAGAGGTAATGGTCACCAATCAAATGGGGAACCGGTCACAAATGCTCCTTAATCCTCATCAAGTTCAACATTTGGAAAATTAAACCAAGGGGGAGTGTCCTTGGGCGAAATACGCAATGCCATGCGGGTCGTTGTCGAGCAGGTTGTGAGCGCGACGTACCAATCCGTGCTTCAGACTCCAAAAGTCGTAGAAGTTGTCAACGGCAAAAATTCTAAGGAAGTTGAGTAGAACAACTACCATTATAAGGTGACTGGAATTACTGTAAGTTATGGCATTCCTCCAAGTAATGTCGAGCTCATGGTGTATGGTCTCCTCATGTGCGGTAACACATTCGGGTTCTTGCTGTCAGTCCAGATGATCATTTGCCCCACCAAAGATCTCGCCGTCAAGCTACCGCTTATGCTACCCCTGATCGCAATGGTTGTAACTTATTTTACCATCATGACATCCCTGCGATTGGCTTCAAACTCGCCTGCGCGTGCCACGTGCACGCCCATTTGGTTTCCCACTTGGCGCGTGCGTCGCACGTGCCATTTCAGTGCCAGGCATTTGCCCCGCACGTGCGAGGCACGCACCGGCCGACGTCATCGTTACATCATCCTCGCATGTGCATGGCACGTGCCGAGTCGATCGGTTCGGCTGGTCCAACTCGTTGACCCACTTTGACCTTTGACCGTCGTTGATCAACATTGACTAGCATTGACCGCCATTGACCGATGCTGATTAACCCGAGTTGAGACCGTTCTTCACCTCACTGTGTAGAACAACCGATTTAAAGTGCTAGTTCGGTTGGAGGGGCATTTGAAGCAGCACAAGATGGGGCAATTGATTAATTGGAAGGACCACGAAGGCGACGCTACCTTGCATCTTCCTACCGCCAGCAATGGTTTCAGGGCAAGACTCGCGGTTCCCTTATTTTTCTGCACTTTTCTTTGTGCATTATTTTAGAGAGGGTATTATTTTGCGTCCCTATCTCTTGCAAAAATCTTCTAAGAAAAGGAACTTAATTGATCATCATGGAGATGTAGGATGTCTCGTCTATGTCAAAAACTTTTATGCACTATCTCAATGCCTGAAAATCAAAGAGAGTGAAACAAAGATGGGAAAAAGTTGCAAGTGGCCGACTTCATGCTTCGTGGACATGCTTTGGAGTCTGAGGTTGTCGAGGTGAACGCCTTGAACGAGAGCGGCTTGACACCTCTAGGTGTCTCAACTCGCTCGCCAAGGGGTGCTCGAGATAGAGAGATCATAGAAATTCTCAAACGAGCCGGAGCTTTGCGCAGAGGAAGACGATCAAACTCACTAGCTTCATCACCAGTCTCAATGGATGATGACGATATGGACAGAGGTAACGGTCACCAATCAGATGGGGAACTGGTCATAAATGCTCCCTAATCATCATCAAGTTCAACATCTAGAAAATTAAACCAGGGGGGAGAGTCCTTGGCCGAAATACGCAATGCCGTACGGGTCGTTGCCACGCAGGTTGTGAGCGCGACGTACCAATCCGTGCTTCAGCGTCCAAAAGTGGTATAGGTTGTCAACGGCAAAAATTCCAAGGAAGTTGAGCGGAACAACTACTACTATAACGTGACTGGAATTACTCTAAGTTATGGCATTCCTCCAAGTAATGTCGAGCTCGAGTTGTACGGTCTCTTCTTTTGCGTCAACACATTCGGGTTCTTGCTGTCAGTCCAGATGATCATTTGGCTCACCAAAGATCTCTCCATCAGGCTACCGCTTAAGCCACCCGTGATCGCAATCATTGTAACTTATTTTACCTTCATGACATCCCTGCGATTGGCTTCATAGTCACTTGCGCGTGCCATGCGCGCGCCCATTCGGTCTCCCGCCAGGTGCATGCGTCGTATGTGCCATTTCAGTGCCAGGCACGTGCCCCGCACGTGCGCGGCACGCCTTGCCCGACGTCATTGTTACGTCATCCTCGCACGTGCATGGCACATCATCCTCACCCGTCTGACCCGTTGACCCGTTGACTTTGACCTTTGACCGTCGTTGACCAACGTTGATCGGCATTGACCACCGTTGACCGGCATTGAGCACCATTGACCGGTGCTGATCGGCCCGAGTTGAGATCGTGCTTGACCTCGCTGTGCAGAACAACCGATTTAAAGTGCTGGTTCGGTTGGTGGAGCATTTGAAGCGGCACAAGAAGGAGCAATTGATCAATTGGAAGGACCACAAAGGTGACACTACCTTGCATCTTCCTACCGCTAGCAAAAGTTTCAAGGCGAGACTTGCGGTTGCCTTATTTTTCTACACTTTTCTTTGTGCATTATTTTAGATAGGGTATTGTTTTGGGTCCCTATCTTTTGAAAAAATCTTCTAAGAAAAGAAATTAATCCATCATGACGGAAATGTAGGATGTCTTGTCAATGTCAAAAAAATTTATGCAGTATCTCAATGCCTGAAAATCAAAGAGAGTAAAACAAAGATGGGAAAGAGTTACGGGTGGCCGACTTCATGCTTTGGAGTTTGAGGTTGTCGAGGTGAACGCCTTGAACGAGAGCGACTTGACACCTCTAGATTTCTCAACTCCCTCTCCAAGGGGAGCACGAGATAGAGAGATCAGAGAAATTCTCACATGAGCCAGAGCTATGCGCAGAGGAGGACGATCAAACTGACTCACTTCATCACCAGTCTCAATGGACGATGGCGATATGTACAGAGGTAACGGTCACCAATTAGATGCGGAACCGGGCACAAATGCTCCCTAATAATAATCAAGTTCAACATCTAGAAAATTAAACCAAGGGGGAGAGTCCTTGGGCGAAATACGCAGTGCCGTGCGAGTCGTTGCCGTACAGGTTGTGAGCGCGATGTACCAATCCGTGCTTCAGCCTCAAGAAGTGGTAGAAGTTGTCAACGTCAAAAATTCCAAGCAAGTTGAGCAGAACAACAACCACTATAACGTGACTAGAATTACTTTAAGTTCTAGCATTCCTGCAAGTAATGTCGAGCACGTGGTGTACGGTCTCTTCTAGTGCGGCAACACATTCGGGTTCTTGCTGTCAGTCCAGATGATCATTTGCCTCACCAAAGATCTCGCCGTCATGCTACCGTTTATGCTACCCCTGCTCGAAATGGTTCTAACTTATTTTACCTTCATGACATCCCTGCCATTGGCTTCAAACTCACCTGCACGTGCCACGCGCCATTGATTCGGTCTCTCGCCGGGCGCGTGCTTGGCACGTGCCGTTTCGGTGCCAAGCACGTGCCGCGCATGTGCGCGGCACGCACCGGCTGACGTCATCGTTACGTCATCCTCGCATGTGCATGGCACGTGCCCAGTCGATCGGTTCGACCCGTCCGACCCTTTGACCCGTTGACTTTCACCTTTGACCATCGTTCAATAACGTTGAACAACGTTGACCACCGTTGACCGGCGCTGATCGGCCCGAGTTGAGACCGTGCTTCACCTCGCTGTGCACAACAACCGATTTAAAGTGCTAGTTCGGTTGGTGGAGCATTTGAAGCGGCACAAGAAAGAGAAATTGATCAATTGGAAGGACCACAAAGGTGACGCTACCTTGCATCTTCCTACCGCCTGCAAAAGTTTCAAGGCGAGACTCGCGGTTCCCTTATTTTTCTGCACTTTTCTTTGTACATTATTTTAGAGAGGGTATTATTTTGGGTCCCTATCTTTTGCAAAAATCTTCTATGAAAAGGAACTTAATTGATCATCACGGAAATGTAGGATGTCTCATCTATGTCAAAAACATTTATGCAGTATCTCAATGCCTGAAAATCAAAAAGAGTAAAACAAAGATGGGAAAGAGTTGCGGGTGGCCGACTTCATGCATCGTGGACATGCTTTGGAGACTGAGGTCATCGAGGTGAACGCCTTGAACGAGAGCGACTTGACACCTCTCGATGTCTCAACTCCCTCGCCAAGGGGAGCACGACATAGAGAGATCAGAGAAATTCTCACACGAGCCAGAGTTGTGCGCAGAGGAGGATGATCAAACTCACCCGCTTCATAACCAGTCTTAATGGATGATGACGATATGGACAGAGCTAACGGTCACCAATCAGATGGGGAACCAGTCACAAATTCTGCTTAATCGTCATCAAGTTCAACATCTAGAAAATTGAACCAAGGGGGAGAGTCCTTGGGTGAAATACGCAATGCCGTGTGGGTCGTTGGCGCGCAGGTTGTGTGCGCGACGTACCAATCCGTGCTTCAGCCTCCAAAAGTCGTAGAAGTTGTCAATGGCAAAAATTCCAAGGAAGTTGAGCAGAAGAACTACCACTATAACGTGATTGGAATTACTCTAAGTTATGGCATTCCTCCGAGAAATGTCAAGCTCGTGGTGGACGGTCTCTTCCTATGCGGCAACACATTCGGGTTCTTGCTGTCAGTCCAGATGATCATTTGCCTCACCAAGATCTCGCCGTCAGGCTACCGCTTATGCTACCCCTCATCCCTATGGTCGTACCTTATTTTACCTTCACGACATCCCTGCGATTGGCTTCAAACTCGCCTGCGCGTGCCACGCGCGCACCAATTCGGTCACCTGCTGGGCGCGTGCGTCGCACGTGCCGTTTCGGTGCCAGGCACTTGCCCCGCACGTGCGCAGCACGCACCGGCCGACATCATTGTTACGTCATCCTCGCATGTGGATGGCACGTGCTGAGTCGTTCGATTCGATCCATCCGACCTGTTGACCCGTTGATCGGCGTTGACCACCTTTGACCGGCATTGACCGCCGTTGATCGGCGTTGACCACCTTTGACCGGCTTTGACCACCGTTGACCAGCGCTGATTAGCCCGAGTTGAGACCGTGCTTCACCTCGCTGTGCAGAACAACCGATTTAAAGTGCTGGTTCGGTTGGTGGAGCATTTGAAGCGGCACAAGAAGGTGCAATTGATCAATTGGAAGGACCATAAAAGCGACACTGCCTTGCATCTTCCTACCGCAAGCAAAAGTTTCAAGGCGAGACTCGCGATTCCCTTATTTTTCTGCACATTTCTTTGCGCATTATTTTAGATAGGGTATTATTTTGGGTCCCTATCTATTGCAAAAATCTTCTAAGAAAAGGAACTTAATTGATCATCACGGAAATGTAGGATGTCTCGTCTATGTCAAATACATTTACGGAGTATCTCAATGCCTGAAAATCAAAGAGAGTAAAACAAAGATGGGAAAGAGTTACGGGTGGCCGACTTCATGCTTCGTGGACATGCTTTGGAGTCTGAGGTCGTCAAGGTGAACGCCATGAACGAGAGAGGCATGACACCTCTAGATGTCTCAACTCCCTCGCCAAGGGGAGCATGAGATAGAGAGATCAGAGAAATTCTCACACGAGCCGGAGCTGTGCGCAGAGGAGGACGATCAAACTCTCCCGCTTCATCACCAATCTCAATGGATGATGACAATATGGACAGCGGTAACGGTCACCAATAAATGGTCCTTAATCATCATCAAGTTCAACATCTAGAAAATTAAACCAAGGCGGAGAGTCCTTGTGCGAAATACGCAATCCCGTGCGGGTCGTTGCCACGTAGGTTGTGGGCGCGACATTCCAATCCGTGCTTCAACCTCCAAAAGTCGTGGAAGTTGTCAACGGCAAAAATTCCAAGGAAGTTGAGCAGAACAACTACCACTATAATGTGACTGGAATTACTCTAAGTTATGCCATTCCTCCAAGTAATGTCGAGCTCGTGGTGTACGGTCTCTTCCTGTGCGGCAACACATTCGGGTTCTTACTGTCGTTCAACATCTAGATAATTAAACCGAGGGTGAGAGTCCTAGGGCGAAATACGAAATGCCGTGCGGGTCGTTGCCGCGTGGGTTGTGAGCACGACGTACTAATCCGTGCTTCAGCCTCCAAAAGTCGTAGAAGTTGTCAACGGCAAAAATTCCAAGGAATTTGAGCAGAACAACTACGACTATAACGTGACTGGATCTACTCTAAGTTATGGCATTCCTCCAAGTATTGTCGAGCTCGTGGTGTATGGTCTCTTCCTGTGCGGCAACATATGCGGGTTCGTGCTGTCAATTCAGATGATCATTTGCATCACCAAAGATCTCTCCGTCATGCTATCGCTTATGCTACCCCTGATCGCAATGGTTGTAACTTATTTTACCTTCACGACATCCCTGCGATTGGCTTCAAACTCACCTATGAGTGCCACGCGCACGCTGATTCAGTCTACCACCGGGCGCGTGTGTCGCACGTGCCGTTTAGGTGCCACGCACCTATGCGGCACGCACCGGCCAATGTCATCGTTACGTCATCCTCGCACATGCATGGCACATGCCGAGTCGATCGATTCGACCCTTTTGACCCGTTGACCCGTTGACTTTGTCCTTTGATTGTCTTTGACCAACGTTGACCGTCGTTGACCACCGTTGACCGGCGTTGACCACCTTTGACCGGCTTTGGCCACCGTTTACCGGCGCTGATCGGCCCGAGTTGAGATCGTGCTTCACCTCGCTATGCAGATCAACCGGTTTAAAGTGATGGTTCGGTTGGTGGAGCATTTGAAGCGGCACAAGAAGGAGCAATTGATCAATTGAAAGGACCACAAAGGCGACGCTACCTTGCATCTTCCTACTGCCAGCAAAAGTTTCCAGGCGAGACTCCTGGTTCCCCTATTTTTCTGCACTTTTCTTTTTGCATTAATTTAGAGAGGGTATTATTTTGGGTCCCTATCTTTTGCAAAAATCTTCTAAGAAAAGTAACTTAATTGATCATCACGGAAATGTAGGATGTCCCGTCTATGTCAAAAACATTTACGCAGTCTCTCACTACCTTAAAACTAAAGAGAGTAGAACAAAGATTGGAATGAGTTGCGGGGGGTCGACCACATGCTTCGTGGACATGCTTTGGAGTCTGAGGTCGTCGAGCTGAACGCCCTGAACGAGAGCGGCTTGACACCTCTAGATGTCTCAACTCCCTCGCCAAGGGGAGCATGAGATAAAGAGATCAGAGAAATTCTCACATGAGTCAGAGCTGTGCGTAGAGGAGGACGATCAAACTCACCTGCTTCATCACCAGTCTCAATGGACGATGACGATATCGACAGAGGTCACGGTCACCAATCAAATGGGAAACCTGTCACAAATGCTCCTTAATCATCATCAAGTTCAACATCTAGAAAATTGAACCAAGGGGGAGAGTCCTCGGGCAAAATACGCAATGTCGTACGGGTCGTTGCTGCGCAGGTTGTGAGCGCGACGTACCAATCCGTGCTTCAGCCTCCAAAAATCGTAGAAGTTGCTAAAGGCAAAAATTCCAAGGAAGTTGAGCAGAACAACTACAACTATAACGTGACTGGAATTACTCTAAGTTATGGTATTCCTCCAAGTATTGTCGAGCTCGTGGTGTATGGTCTCTTCCTGTGTGGCAACACATTTGGGTTCATTCTGTCAGTCAAGATGATCATTTGTGTCACCAAAGATCTCTCCATCAGGCTACAGCTTATGCTACCCTTGATCGCAATGGTTGTAACTTATTTTACCTTCATGACATCCCTATGATTGGCTTCAAACTCGCCTACGAGTGCGACGCGCTCACCAATTCGGTCTCCCCTCGAGCGAGTGCATCGCACGTGCCGTTTAAATGCCAAGCACATGCCGTGCACGTGCACGGCACGCACCGGCCAACGTCATCGTTACGTCATCCTCGCACGTGCAAGGCATGTGTTGAGTCAATCGATTTGACCCGTTGACTTTCACCTTTGACCTTTGTTGACCAACGTTGACCGTCTTTGACCACCTTTGACCGGAGTTGACCGCCGTTGACCACCATTGACCGGCGCTGATCGGCCCGAGTTGCGACAGTGCTTCAGCTCGCTGTACAGAACAACCGATTTAAAGTGCTGGTTCGGTTGGTGGAGCATTTGATGCGGCACAATAATAGGAATTGATCAATTGGAATGATCACAAAGGCGACGCTACCATGCATCTCCCTACCGTCAGCAAAAGTTTCAAGGCGAGACTGGTGGTTCCCTTATTTTTCTGCACTTTTCTTTGTGCATTATTTTAGAGAGGGTATTATTTTGGGTCCCTTTCTTTTGGGAGCTCGAGATAGAGAGATCAGAGAAATTCTCAGACGAGGACGATCAAACTCACCTGCTTTATCACAAGTCTCAATGGACGATGACGATATGGACAGAGGTAACGGTCACCAATCTGATGGGGAACCGGTCACAAATGCTCCTTAATCATCATCAAGTTCAACATCTAGAAAATTAAACCAAGGTGGAGAGTCCTCGAGCGAAATAAGCAGTGCCGTGCGGGTCGTTGCCGCGTAGGTTGTTAGCGCGACGTACCAATCCTTGCTTCAGCGTCCAAAAGTCATAGAAGTTGTCAATGGCAAAAATTCCAAGGAAGTTGAGCAGAACAACTACGACTATAACGTGACTGGAATTACTCTAAGTTATGGCATTCCTTCAAGTAATATCGAGCTCGTGATGTATGGTCTCTTCCTGTGCGGGTACACATTCGGGGTCTTGCTGTCAGTCCAAATAATCATTTGCCTCACCAAAGATCTCTCCGTCAGGCTACCGCTTATGCTACCTCTGATCGCAATGGTTGTAACTTATTTTACCTTCACGACATCCCTGCGATTTGCTTGAAACTCGCCTGCGCGAGCCACTCGCGCGGCTATTCAGTCTACCCCGGGGCACGTGCGTCGCACGTGCCGTTTCGGTGCCAGGCATGTGCAATGCACGTGCGCGGCACGCACCGGCCGACGTCATCGTTACGTCGTCCTCGCACGTGCATGGCACGTGCCGAGTCGATCAGTTCGACCCGTCCGACCCGTTGACCCGTTGACTTTGACCTTTGACCGTCGTTGACCAATGTTGACCGTCGTTGACCAGGGTTTACCATCGTTGACCGCCATTGACAGGCTTTGACCACCGTTGATCGGCTTTGAACACCATTCACCGGCGCTGATCGGCCCCAGTTGAGACCGTGCTTCACCTCACTGTGCAAAACAACCGATTTAAAGTGCTGGTTCGGTTGGTGGAGCATTTGAAGCGGCACAAGAAGGAGCAATTGATCAATTGGAAGGACCACAAAGGCGACGCTACCTTGCATCTTCCTACCGCCAGCAAAAGTTTCAAGGCGAGACTCGCGGTTCCCTTATTTTTTGGCACTTTTCTTTGTGCATTATTTTAGAGAGGGTATTATTTTGGGTCCCTATCTTTTGCAAAAATCTTCTAAGAAAAGGAACTTCTTTGATCATCACGGAAATGTAGGATGTCTCGTCTATGTCAAAAACATTTATGCAGTATCTCAATGCCTAAAAATCAAATAGAGTAAAACAAACATGGGAAATAGTTGCAGGTGGTCGACTTCATGCTTCGTGGACATGCTTTGGAGTCTGAGGTCGTCGAGGTGAACGCCTTGAACGAGAGCGGCTTGAGACCTCTACATGTCTCAACTCCCACGCCAAGGGGAGCACGAGATTGAGAGATCAGAGAAATTCTCGCACGAGTCGGAGCTGTGCGCAGAGGAGGACGATCAAACTCACCCGCTTCATCACCATTCTCAATGGACGATGACGATATGGACCGAGGTAACGATCACCAATCATATGGGGAAACGGTCACAAATGCTCCTTAATCATCATCAAGTTCAACATCTAGAAAATTAAACTAAGGAGGAGAGTCCTCGAGCAAAATAAGCAGTGCCGTGCGGGTCGTTGCCGCGTAGGTTGTGAGCTCGACGTACCAATCCGTGCTTCAGCCTCCAAAAGTCGTAGAAGTTGTCAACGGCAAAAATTCCAAGGAAGTTGAGCAGAACAACTATGACTATAACTTGACTACAATTACTCTAAGTTTTGGCATTCCTCCAAGTAATGTCGAGCTCGTGGTGTACGGTCTCTTCATGTGCGGCAACACATTCGGGTTCTTGCTGTCAGTCCAGATGATCATTTGCGTCACCAAAGATCTCTCCATCAAGCTACCGCTTATGCTACCCCTGATCGCAATGGTTGTAACTTATTTTACCTTCACGACATCCCTATGATTGGCCTGAAACTCGTCTGTGCGTGCCGCGCGCACGCCTATTCGGTCTAACCCCGGACGCGTGCGCCGCACGTGTCGTTTCGGTGCCAGGCACGTGCATTGCATGTGCGCGGCGCGCACCGGCCAAAGTCATCGTTATGTCATCCTCGCACGTGCATGGCACGTGCCAAGTCAATCGGTTCAACCCACCCGACCCATTGACTTTGACCTTTGACCGTCGTTGATCAACGTTGACAGTCGTTGACCGGCGTTGATAGCCGTTGACCGGCTTTGACCACCGTTGACCGGCTTTGACCACCATTCACCGGCGTTGATCGGCCCGAGTTGAGACCGTGCTTCACCTCGCTCTGCAGAACAACCAATTTAAAGTGCTAGTTCTGTTGGTGGAGCATTTGAAGCGGCACAAGAAGGAGCAATTGATCAATTGGAAGGACCACGAAAGCGACGCTACCTTGCATCTTCCTACCGCCAGCAAAAGTTTCAAGGCGAGACTCGCGGTTCCCTTATTTTTTGGCACTTTTCTTTGTGCATTATTTTAGAGAGGGTATTATTTTGGGTCCCTATCTTTTGCAAAAATCTTCTAAGAAAAGGAACTTAATTGATCATCATGGAAATGTAGGATGTCTCATCTATGTCAAAAACATTTATGCAGTATCTCAATGCTTGAAAATCAAAGAGAGTAAAACAAAGATGGGAAAGAGTTGCGGGTGGTCGACTTCATGCTTCGTGGACATGCTTTGGAGTCTGAGGTCATCGAGGTGAACGCCTTGAACGAGAGCGGTTAAGACCTCTAGATGTCTGAACTCCCTCACCAAGGGGAGCACGAGATAGAGAGATCAGAGAAATTCTCACACGACCCGGAGCTGTGCGTGGAGGAGGACGATCAAACTCACCCGCTTCATCACCATTCTCAATGGACGATGACGATATGGACAGAGGTAACGGTCACCATTCAGATGGGGAACCGGTCAAAATGCTCCTTAATCATCATCAAGTTCAACATCTAGAAAATTAAACCATGGGGGAGAGTCCTCGGGCGAAATAAGTAGTGCCGTGCGGGTCGTTGTTGTGTAGGTTGTGAGCGCGACATATCAATCCGTGCTTCAACCTCCAAAAGTCGTAGAAGTTGTCAATGGCAAAAATTCCAAGGAAGTTGAGGAGAACAACTATGACTATAACGTGACTAGAATTACTCTAAGTTATGGCATTCCTCCAAGTACTATCGAGCTCGTGGTGTACGGTCTCTTCCTGTGTGGCAACACATTCGGGGTCTTGCTGTCAATCCAAATGATCATTTCCCTCACCAAAGATCTCTCCGTCAGGCTACCGCTTATGCTACCCCTGATCGCAATGGTTGTAACTTATTTTACCTTCACGACATCCCTGTGATTAGCTTGAAACTCGCTTGCGCGTGCCACGCGCGCACCTATCCGGCTGCTTAAATTGATTTTAAATCTATTTTCCTAACATGTGAGGTGATCATGCAGATGCGCAATCCACCAATTTAACACCCAGATAAACAATAAATAAATTGCAAAAACTTACCTCAAAACAATGAAAGTATCTGCAATGTTAAGTTAAAAAACCACATCAACAACCTTGGATATGATTTCTAATTAACACACAATTTCTTTTTGTTTTCACTTAATTAATGAAAATCATGCAATATGCAATGCGCTAATTCTAACGACATGTGATTTCTAATTAAATGGACCTAGCAACAATTACTAAATGACATGCATGTCATGAATTTAATCCTATATGACATATACATGACATTTTTTTATTTTTTTTAAATGAGCATTCGACTTATCCTAATATGCAATGATGTGCAAAGAATGCCCTAATTCCAATTTTTTCTTTTTCTTTTATGAAATTCGAAATTAAAATTGCCAAATAATTAAACGTGCATTTCAAATTTAAAAAAAAAAAACTAAGATACTGAAATAATGCATATTTTTTTTGATTTTATGATTTTTCTAAATTCGAGATAAAATCCCTATTCTAAATATGCTTTTATTTTATTTTTATTTTAAAATAACTAACCTATCATGCAATTAGTTCTAATTTACATGGGATGCAAATGCAATATTTTTTTTGTATTTTCAGGATAAATAGAACAATTAAAAGATAAACATTAAATCATCCATGGCTATCAAAGATGTCATCCACCACTCGAATTGAAATTCAAATTTGATTATTTCGCTAATAAAATCGATAAATTGATCTTAAGTCTTAAATATCAAGATATCAATTTTACTCTCGCGTGAATAATTATTCCATCTAAAGTCTTATAGATAGAATAAAAATTCAGGCGATTACAAATTGGATGCTATATTATGGAATTTCAATCATGCATTGGAAAATATTTCAAACAATGAGATAAAATAAAAACTAAAATAAGATAAAAACAAATCTACTAAATATACCTACCTAATAAAATAAAATAAATCTCTACCTAAATTCGAATGTTTCTCCAAATCCGAACAGTGAGGTGGATCACGATAGAAGCTTGGCATGGCTAAGGATAGGGCTCGGCAAGGCCGCGAGGAACACCAAGGGAACCTGCAAAGACAAAGAATTCATAGGAGTGGTTCTTATGATCAATGAATTCACGGCCTACGATGGCTCTCAGCCGTGATGAGTGATGCTCGGTGGGACTCCCTGATTGAGCCACAAAGCCAAGATCTCCCCTTGCTTCAATTCCACGTGGTCTCTCTTGAGAACTCACAGCCAGTTCTCCAAATCTCACCCTCAAGGAGAGACAAATTCCACCACTTCCTCTACATCACAACCCAGAATTCTTCATGTGGGCGTGTCAGATGCCTTGGTGCCCTAATTTTCTCTTACATTGTGCATGGGATGAGAATGCCATCTGCTCGTCAGAGGTAACCACCGAAAATTAAATAGATGAAGATGCTGGATGAGGAACATGAGAAACGGTGATTCAGATAGACGGCGATTGGAGCTCGAGTTGCAGCGGGTGTCACTTGAGAATGGAGCTGCAAGGTGTCGGATCTCAACGACCAGTACTGGGTCGTGGCTAAAGGCGTTGTGGACACGCTTCGTCGCGGCATTTGGGCTCCGGTGCAGATGCCGATAACGCGAGCAGCAGCGGCGTGGGCGCTGGGCTGGCTATCGGGCACCGGGCGGAGGCGAATGGCGGTGGTGCGGGCTCCGATGGCATTGGGTCGCGGCAGGGACAGAGATGCGGCGTTGCGGGCAACCCAGTGAGATCAGCGGGCGGCATCGCGGGGGAAACAGGGGGCGACGGCTCGACACAGGCTCGCGGGTGGAGGCTCTGAGCCACAGTCTGGTGTCGCGGGTGTGGCATAGACGGAGGTGAGCAGACCAGCGAGGTGGCGAGGCGCAGTGGTATTCGACGTTGCGGTGCTGGCGCAACGGCCAGCGTGGGCAGGGGAGTCCTCACGAAGAAGACGATACTGTAGCTTTTTTCTTTCTCTCTCACATCACTCTGTACGCTCTCTCCCTCTCTCCTGCTTTTCGGTCACTTCTGTTCTTTTCTTTTCCCTCTTTTTTTTCTTTCCTCCTTTTCTCTCCTAAAACCGAAGAAAACCTTCACTTTTGCTCTCCATTTTTTCAGATTTTCCCCTCCCCCTTTTTCTCACGAATTGTAGCCTTTTTATAGTGAAAACTTTTATTGATTTTTAGAAAGTTGTGCATCCTTGATTGCGGGAATTACAGAATTTAAGCCCTGATTTGCCATCGCAAATTGACATTTTGTTTTTTTTTTCACTCACGTTACCAAAAATGCATCCAAGTTCATTTTCATTTTTGTGAACAGCTCACCTGATGAGTATAATTTTTGATATTTTCGCTTTGATTTGTCAATCTGATCATTATCCTCACCGATTTTAGGTTTTGCTTCCTTTTCTTTCATTTTTTCCTTTTATTTGTTCAAAATGCAATTTTTATTTTCCTTATTTCCCTAGGTTTGCTAAAATTAGGTGTCAACACTCGCCGATTCAGTCTCCCCCTAGGCGCGTGCATCGCACGTGCCGTTTCAGTGCCAGGCACGTGCAACGCACGTGCACGGCACGCACCAGCCGACGTCATCATTACGTCATCCTCGCACGTGCATGGCACGTGCCAAGTCGATCAATTCGACCCATCCGACCCGTTGACCCGTTGACTTTGACCTTTGACCGTCGTTGACCACCGTTGACCGACGTTGATCGGCCCGAGTTGAGACCGTGCTTCACCTCGCTGTGCAAAACAACCAATTTAAGGTGCTGGTTCGGTTGGTGGAGCATTTGAAGTGGCATAAGAAGGAGCAATTGATCAATTGGAAGGACCACAAAGGCGACGCTACCTTGCATCTTCCTACTGCTAGCAAAAGTTTCAAGGTGAGACTCGCGGTTCCCTTACTTTTCTGCACTTTTCTCTGTGCATTATTTTAGAGAGGGTATTATTTTGGGTCCCTATCTTTTGCAAAAATCTTCTAAGAAAAGGAACTTAATTGATAATCACGGAAATGTAGAATCTCTCGTCTATGTCAAAGACATTTATGCAGTATCTCAATGCCTGAAAATCAAAGAGAGTAAAACAAAGATGGGAAAGAGTTGCGGGTGGTCGACTTCGTGCTTCGTGGACATGCTTTGGAGTTTGAGGTCGTCGAGGTGAACGCCTTGAACGAGAGCGGCTTGACATCTCTAGATGTCTCAACTCCCTCGCCAAGGGGAGCACGAGATAGAGAGATCAAAGAAATTCTCACACGAGCCGGAGTTGTGCGCAGAGGAGGACGATCAAACTCACCCGCTTCATCACCAGTCTCAATGGATGATGACGATATGGACAAAGGTAACGATCACCAATCTAATGGGGAACCGGTCACAAATGCTCCTTAATCATCATCCAGTTCAACATTTAGAAAATTAAACCAAGGTGGAGAGTCCTTGGCGAAATACGCAATGCCGTGCTGGTCGTTGCTACGCAGGTTGTGAGCGCGACGTACCAATCCGTGCTTCAGCCTCCAAAAGTCGTAGAAGTTGTCAACGGCAAAAATTCCAAGGAAGTTGAGCAAAACAACTACGACTATAGCGTGACTGGAATTACTCTACCCCTAATCGCAATGGTTGTAACTTATTTTACATTCACGACATCCTTGCGATTGGTTTCAAACTCGCCTGTGCATGGCATGCACGCGCCAATTCAGCCTCCCCCCGAGCATGTGCGTTGCACGTGCCGTTTCAGTGGCAGGCACGTGCAACACACGTGCGCTGCACGCACCGACCAACATGATCGTTACGTCATCCTCACACATGCACGGCACGTGCCGAGTCGATCGGTTCGACCCGTCCAACCCGTTGACCCGTTGACTTTGACCTTTGACCGTCGTTGACCAACGTAGACCGTCGTTGACCACCGTTGACCGGCGTTTACCGCCATTGACCGGCGTTGACCACCGTTGACCGGCTTTGACCACCGTTCACCGGCTTTGACCACCATTGACCGGCGCTGATCGGCCCAAGTTGAGACCGTGCTTCACCTCGTTGTGCAAAACAACCGATTTAAAGTCCTAGTTCGGCTGGTGGAGCATTTGAAGCAGCACAAGACGGAGCAATTGATCAATTGGAAGGACCATAAAGGCGACGCTACCTTGCATCTTCCTACCGCCAGCAAAAGTTTCTAGGCGAGACTCGTGGTTCCCTTATTTTTTTGCACTTTTCTTTGTGCATTATTTTATAGAAGGTATTATTTTGCGTCCCTATCTTTTACAAAAATCTTCTAAGAAAATGAACTTAATTGATCATCACGGAAATGTAGGATGTCTTCTCTATGTCAAAAACATTTATGTAGTATCTCAATACCTGAAAATCAAGGAGAGTAAAACCAAGATGGGAAAGAGTTGCGGGTGGTCAACTTCATGCTTCCTGGACATGCTTTGGAGTCTGAGGTCGTCGAGGTGAACGCCTTGAACGAGAGCGGCTTGACACCTCTAGATGTCTCAACTCCCTCGCCAATGGGAGCACGAGATAGAGAGATTAGAGAAATTCTCACACAAGCTGGAGCTATGAGCAGAGGAGGACGATCAAACTCACCCGCTTCATCACCAGTCTCAATGGATGATGACGATATGGATAGAGGTAACAGTCACCAATCAGATGGGGAACCGGTCAGAAATGCTCCTTAATCATCATTAAGATCAACATCTAGAAACTTAAACCAAGGGGGAGAGTCCTTGGGCGAAATACACAATGCCGTGCTGGTCGTTGCTGCGCAAGTTGTGAGCGCGACGTACCAATCCGTACTTTAGCCTCCAAAAGTCGTAGAAGTTGTCAACGGCAAAAATTCCAAGTTGAGCAAAACAAATACGACTATAACGTGACTGGAATCACTCTAAGTTGTGGCATTCCTCCAAGTAATGTCGAGCTCGTGGCGTACGGTCTCCTCCTGTGCGGCAACACATTCGGGTTGTTGCTGTCAGTCCAGATGATCGTTTGCCTCACCAAAGATCTCTCCGTCAGGCTACCGCTTATGCTACTCCTGATCGCAATGGTTGTAACTTATTTTACCTTCACGACATCCCTGCGATTGGCTTCAAACTCGCATGCGCGTGCCACACACGCGCCTATTCGATCTCCCCCCAGGCACGTGCGTCGCACGTGCCTTTTCGGTGCCAGGCACGTGGAACACACGTGCGCGGCACGCACCGGCCGACATCATCGTTACGTCATCGTCGCACGTGCATGGCATGTGCCTAGTCGATCGGTTCGACTCGTCCAACCCGTTGACCCGTTGACTTTGACCTTTGACCGTCGTTGACCAATGTTGACCGTTGTTGACCACGGTTGATCGCCATTGACCGACATTGACCACCGTTGACCGGCTTTGACCACCGTTGACCGGCACTGATCGGCCCGAGTTGAGACCATGCTTCACCTTGCTGTGCAGAACAACCGATTTAAAGTGCCGGTTCGGTTGCTGAAGAATTTGAAGCTGCACAAGAAGGAGCAATTGATAAATTGGAAGGACCACAAAGGCGAAGCTACCTTGCATCTTCCTACCGCCAGCAAAAGCTTCAAGGCGAGACTTGCGGTTCCCTTATTTTTCTGCACTTTTCTTTATGCATTATATTAGAGAGGGTATTATTTGGGTCCCTCTGTTTTGCAAAAATCTTCTAAGAAAAGGAACTTAATTGATCATCACGGAAATGTAGGATGTCCGGTCTATGTCAAAGACATTTATGCAATATCTCAATGCCTGAAAATCAAAGAGAGTAAAACAAAGATGGGAAAGAGTTGTGGGTGATCGACTTCGTGCTTCGTGGACATGCTTTGAAATCTGAGGTCATCGAGGTGAATGCCTTGAACGAGATTGACTTGAGACCTCTAGATGTCTCAACTCCCTCGCCAAGGGGAGCATGAGATAGAGAGATTAGATAAATTCTCACACGAGTCAGAGTTGTGCGCAGAGGAGGACGATCAAACTCACCCGCTTCATCACCAGTCTCAATGGACGATGACAATATGGACAGAGGTAACGGTCACCAATCAGATGGGGAACCGGTCACAAATGCTCCTTAATCATCATCAAGTTCAACATCTAGGAAATTAAACCAAGGTGGAGAGTCCTTGGGCGAAATACGCAATGTCGTGCTGGTCGTTGCTGCGCAGGTTGTGAGCGCGACGTACCAATCCGTGCTTCAACCTCCAAAAGTGGTAGAAGTTGTCAACGGCAAAAATTCCAAGGAAGTTGAGCAGAACAACTACGACTATAGCGTGACTGGAATTACTTTAAGTTATGGCATTCCTCCAAGTAATGTCGAGCTCGTGGTGTGCGGCCTCTTCCTGTGCGGCAACACATTCGGGTTCTTGCTGTCAGTCTAGATGATCATTTGCCTCATCAAAGATCTCTCCGTCAGGCTACCGCCTATGCTATCCCTGATCGCACTGGTTGTAAAATACTTTACCTTCACGACATCCCTGCGATTGGCTTCAAACTCGCCTGCCCGTGCCACAAACTCGACGATTCGGTCTCCCCCTGGGCGCGTGCGTCGCACGTGCCGTTTCGGTGCCTGGCACGTGCAACGCACGTGCGCGGCACGCATCGGCCGATGTCATCGTTACGTCATCCTCGCACGTGCATGGCACGTGCCAAGTCGATCGGTTCGACCAGTCCGACCCATTCACCCATTGACCTTGACCTTTTACCGTCGTTGACCACCGTTGACCGGCGTTGACCGCTATTCACCGGCATTGACTAGCGTTGACCACCATTGAGCGGCGCCGATTGGCCTGAATTGAGACCGTGCTTCACCTCGCTTTGCAGAACAACCGATTTAAAGTGTTGGTTCGGTTGGTGGAGCATTTGAAGCGGCACAAGAAGGAGCAATTGATCAATTGGAAGGACCACAAGGGCGACACTACCTTGCATCTTCCTACTGCCAGCAAAGGTTTCAAGGCGAGACTCGCGGTTCCCTTATTTTTCTGCACTTTTCTTCGTGCATTATTTTAGAGAGGCTATTATTTTGGGTCCCTATCTTTTGCAAAAATCTTCTAAGAAAAGGAACTTAATTGATCATCATGGAAATGTAGGATGTCTCGTCTATGTCAAAAATATTTATGCAGTATCTCAATGCCTGAAAATCAATGAGAGTAAAACAAAGATGGGAAAGAGTTGCGGGTGGTCGACTTCGTGCTTCGTGGACATGCTTTGGAGTCTGAGGTCGTCGAGGTGAACGCCTTGAACGAGAGCGGCTTGACATCTCTAGATGTCTCAACTCCCTTGCCAAGGGAGCACGAGATAGAGAGATCAGAGAAATTCTCACACGAGCTGGAGTTGTGCGCAGAGGAGGATGATCAAGAACCATGGAAAATTATGTATTTTCCCTTTTGTTCATCGTGGATTATAAGTAATCCATTTTTTTCTACATTTGTTACAGGAATTATGATGTGTTATGCATGTATACCTGCATTTCCGAGAACAAACAAAAAAAAAATGCAAGACTTAAAAGGCTAATGATAGAATTAGCTAATTATTGGTGGAATGACGATGATATAGTATCACACGTGGTCAGAGTCAATCATATGATACAAGAAATCATCTGCAATGGTTATCCTATGCCGGATTTTGAGAATGCACTAGCCTTAATGAACACTCTTCCACTTGAATGGCAAGCAATGTTAGATCGCCTATGGGAAATCAACGTGGTCCCAAATTATAGGAGGCTTGCTGTAGCTTTTGTAAAAGAGTTCTATCGGATCAAGTTAACCAAAACTTCAACCCTTGGGCTGAGGGCCACATGACGCTAAGTGAATGTGCCTTGAAGGTGACATGAGAGCTCTTCAAAGGTTTTTTCCATGGTTGGCCAATGTGCCTTCATATTTCTTAGAGATTTTTACTGATAGATTAAAAGAGACTTTCCCTATTTATTTTTTATATTAGTTTGAGATATTTTAGGTGTAAATATCTCATTCTATGTTGATATTTTTTTCTCTGAATATATTACTTAGTATAATTGACATGTTTAATTATTGAAAGTTTAATGTTATTTATTGTTGTAAATTAGTATGTTAATTTACAATTCGTTGTGGGAAGTTCAAGAACGTTTTAGTGACTTTGCTGAACTTATTTTGCATAGACGATTATATTAATGACAGTTTTGAGTTAGAATATTTTGGATGATGATTGGAAAACTTTTTGATTCCGAAACCTGCATCTTGTAATGGAGCATCCCATAGTTTCAGGAATAAATCTTTATACCTTAAGATAAAATGGTGTTCCCACCTCTTTTGTAACAGCAAAATTGCTTGATCGTCATGATCTATGTCTTTGATTGACACCTGAAAAAGTAAATGAAGGGGAGGAAAAGAGAATAGATGTCATAGTAGGTTACAGATTCGTAGCCAAAAGAGCCATTACATATGTGGCAATTATGGATATTTAGTTAATTGACGCAAATAGTATTACTTCGGCTACTGGGTAGCTGAGTATCATCAACATGGATGCCAAAACTGAGTTTGCTCAATAAACAAGCTAAAGGATGTGGAGTGTATTTTTTGAAAGCAGTGAATGCTGACTGTGCTTATAGATACTATGGTAAGTGTAAGGGTAATTGTCTCTTAAAATGTATGCAGATGGCTTAAGAAAGCATCTCATTCCCTAAACAATGTAAGTTGCATTTGGTCTCTTAGATGATCCATAAAGCAACCTGATTCAGCCCCTCACCTTTCTCTTGGTTTCTGGTGTTTTGAAATTCCGTGGAATGGCAATTAACACAAATGGCTTTTGCCTTCTGGTTGTGTTTTGTTGAAACATTTGTGTTTCAACCTCTGTTAGTTCTTTGTAACTACTTCCTATTTTGTTGCGACAATTGGCATTGCTGTTTCAGAGCCTGAGAAACGGTGCATTCTTTTCTTTAGCCTTTCCCTTCTACTACTGAGTACATTTGTTACCTTTCTGTGTTAATCATTTGTTTTCCTTTAGGCTCAGTTGCCAAAGACATCTTTCACTGGCAAGCAACAATTGTGGGTCCTCCAGACAGTCCATACGCTGGATCTTGTTCCAATTCACTCCTCAGTTCCCACCAGTCTATCCATTTAAACCACCAAGGTATTGAAGGATGACCTAGCTGCAATACCATATTGCTCTCTTCCTTTTGGCCTTCACCATCTCATTTCCCCCTGTAATTACCTAATATTGCCCCAGATGTTATCCTTTTGTCAATCATAAGTTCCTTCTCCAATGCTTTGGAAGGATCTGATCAGATAGTGGAGCCATCTAACGAGTCTTGGCTCTACTAAATTCTGGAAAAGATATTCTTCCTTAATTCCTCTTTGATGTCGCGCATTTCCTTCTCTGCGTTACTATATGTGAGTAGATTTTGCTGATAACTCGCTCCTTTATGATGATAGTATTATTTATTTTTTGAAATGCATCCTCCAAGCGCCCTATTAGAGCTATTTGATCAATTTCATTTTCTAATAACTCGACAGTCAAATATTCTTCAGTTGAAACTTTTTTTCTCACTGTAAGCATGAAAATGAAATTCTAGAATTTTTTTTTTTTTAAATGATGAGCTCAGTCCATAACTCCTAAGGTTTCTTTATTGATTTTTCATTTTATTAGGTAGTGGGTTGTGGTTTTCTCAAGTCACAGGTCATTGCTCGGTGACCTAATTAGTGCAGCTCCTAGAGACATATTTCTTCATTGGAAGTCAAGTTATAAAGATATTTTTGTGAGGTTTGACCGAATAAAGCTGGGCTTGCTTATTGAAGTCATATTTCACTCTCAAGGAAAAGCCCCTTTTTATTTCTCTTTCGACCTAGGCTTTTCCTAAGTAGGTGGGACATTGAAAGAGGGCCTGTTATTGACCTTGGATATGGCAATCTGCTGGAAACCATCGGTTGTTACGGAGATGCTTTTTCGGGTGCCGGTACTGAGATCTGCTTTTCTTGCTTCGCAAAGGTCTGAGGGCTGCTTGTTGCAGAGTTTAATGCGTTCAACACGTTTGAAGTCTAAATTAGTTTTTGCAAATGCTGAAATCATGAATGTCATGATTATATATATATATATATATATATCTTCCAAGTGTTGCACCCTATTATGACCGGTAGAACAGGAATATATATATATAGAACATATATATATATATATATATATATATATATATATATATATATATATATATATATCTTCCAAGTGTTGCACCCTATTATGACCGGTAGAACAGGAATTATATCCACTTCCTGCTGCTGCTGCTAATACAATTTCTGCCAATATTTTCTTCTTAACTTTTTCATGAAGGTTGTTGCTTATCAGTTTCTTGGTTTTCACAGGTTGCACTCAGGACAATAGTCTCACCCCAACATTTAACGGTAGCATTTACCTTGACATATTGAAGGAGCAGCGCAGTGGAGCCTGGCCCTCACCATTTCGAAGGTGACCTTTAAAAATGAATTGATTTTATCTGGCTAATAGGCTATGAGATTGAAGCTTCAATCTCTAGCCCCGAGCCCGTCATCCTCCATCCACTAGACCAATTGTCTAATGGTGTAAATGACATGAAGCTTTTATCAGTTACAAGAATTAGGGAAATGGCCATAAAGCGTAACGAACTTAAAATTTGCCACAATTATTGTGAAGAACTCTGTAGATCAGACTTGTTAAGCTAAGTATGGCGAGAGACGATTGACATCCTGGTTAATTGCAGGCCAATTTAAAATACAGGGGAGACTATGCGTTGCATCTTACAATGGAGCATCCTTCGCACATAGGATGAAACGGTGGTAACTGTCTTTTCTGGAATAGCAAAATTGCTTGTTCGTCGTCACCTATGTCTTTGGTGGACACATGAAATAGTAAATAAAGGGGAGGAAAAGAGAGTGGATGTCACAAAAGATTTAAGATTTGTTTGTGTACTGAGAGTGGCCAAAAGTAACCATTGCATATGTGGCAGTTATGGGTATTTCGGTTTATTGTTGCAAAGAGTATTACTTCGACTAATGGATAGCTAATTATCATCAACAAAGGATGCCGATACTGAGTTTTTGCTCAATATACAAGCTAAAGGATATGAAGTATACAGTTTTTGAAAGTAGTGAATCCAAAGTGTCATTATGGACATTACAGTGAAAAAAGTGTAACTGTCTCTTAAAAAATATGCCGAAAGCATCTGATTCCCATACCAATATAAGTTGTATTTAGTCTCTTAGATGATTCATAAAGCAACCTGATTCAGCCCCTCAGCTTTCTCTTGGCTTCCGGTGTCTTAAAGTTCCTTGGAATGGCTACTGACACAAATGGCTTTCGCCTATTGCCTGTTTTTGTTGAAACATTTGTGTTTTTGAGCCATGTTACTCATTAGCAATTCTACTTCCTATTTTATTGTCACAATTGCCATTGCTGTTTCAGTGCCCGAAAGACGGACCTCAGGCCATTCTCTTCCTACTACTCTGTACATTTGTCTATGATACTCTAAGTAACTTCTATCTTTCTGTGTGATCATTTGTTTTCCTTTGCTCCCAGTTGCTGGCAACATGTTTCTCCGGCAACTGGGACTTTCTTATTCCAACTCACTTCCCAGTTCCCACCAGACTATCCATTTAAACCACCAAAGGTGTTGAAAGATGACCAAGCTGAAAGTTGCTGTACATTACCTTATTGCTCTCTTCCTTTGGGCCTTCAACATCTTATTCTTCCTTTAATTACCTAATCTTGCCCTAGATGTTATCCCTTTGTCAATCATAAGTTCTTTCTTCATTGCTTTGGAAGGATCTGATCAGATAGTTGAGCCATCTAACATGCTCTACTAAACTCTCAAATAGATTTTCTTCCGTATTTCCTCTTGGATGTCGTTCATTTCCTTCTTTGCATTACTACATGTGAGTAGATTTTGTTGATACTCCCTCCTGTGCGACGATGGTAGTGTTTTTTTTTAACGCATCCATCAAGGACCCCAACTTCATTTTCTAGTAATTTGACAATTAAATATATGTTGACATGCTGATCTAAGTTATGTTTCTCTTTCAGGGAAGCGCCCATTTACAATTTCCTTTCCTTTGACCTTGGCTTTTCCTAAGTAGGTGTTTTATTGAATGAGGGCCTGCTATTGACCTTGGATGTAGCAATCTGTTGGAAAGCATCAGTTATTGTTAGGGCAGATGCCTTTTTCAGGTGCCTACACTGAGTTCTGCTTTCCTTGCTTCACACGTTAGACCTGAATGCTTCTGATTGAAACTTGTCAACTAAGAGTGGTTTTAGGAAGGACCAAATTGGCAAATGCTGAAATCGTGAATGTCTGTGACTATATATATCTGCCATGGGTTGCGGGCTATCAAGACTGGGAATTATGTCCACTTCTTGTTGTCACTGCAGGCGCTGCCTTTCTGCCACTATTTTCTTCTTAATTTTTCTCAAGGTTTTTGCTTGATTGTTCCTTTCTTTTCAGAGGTTGCGTCGGACTAGTGTTTCATCCCGATATTTAACGGTAGCATTTGCCTTGACATTTTGAAGGAGCAGCACAGTGGAGCCCTGGCCTCACCATTTTGAAAGTGAAATTTTAAAGACTCTCAAGCTATGTTATTCAATTATTTTGGATGGTAGGATCGATTTAGGGGCCATTATATCATAGAAAATTTCATTGCCCCCTTGCCCATCCTAGTTAAGGTAAATTTGAGGCGTCGAAGTACTGATGTTATACCATAGAAAAATTTCATTGCCCCCATGAAGTTCATCGATTTCTTTGGCCCCAATTCGCCTCCCATCGGTGACGTCCCGAGAGGCGAGGTCCACTCGCCACCGCTGTCGAGCGTTTCTTGTCTGCACGATCAGGAGAAGAAACCCATTGGCGACCACCCGAGAGGCGATGTCCGCTCGCAGCCATTGTCGTGCGTTTCTCATCCGCATGACCAGGAGAAGAAACCCATTGGCGACCACCTGAGAGGCGAGGACTCTTGGTCGTGCGTTTCTTGTCAGCACGGTCAGCAGAAGAATGGCGACGAAGAGTCCGGGGAAATTTCATCTGCAAGAGGAGTGGTGGCTCGTGAATTCTTCCTCCTTAAGCCTGATAGGAATGGTTTCTTGGGCACCAAGGAACTCCGTAACTCTCGTCAAGAAATCGCTCCTGCCCAACCGAAGCGAAAATTTATGGCCTCGCTCACCGACGGTGAGAGCTTAATTGTGGAGAAGAAGGCGAGGTACAATGGAACGCACAAGGAGAAGAAAGAGGCCTCAGAACGTGAAGAAGAGGAAAGAGATGCAACGGCATTTCCACAGAGCTGTTTCTGCTCTTCGACCCATACCAGATCAAGAAGAAGCTTACAAAGAGCGATCTTGGCCACCTGTCGAGGCTCTTAATTCTGCGGGCACGCATGACGACCCACGTGCTCCCGGGCATGAGCAAGGAGATGGTGACTCAAGTGATGAGTGGCGAGGGTGCCGACGTCGTTGTATGGGACACGGACAAGCGTTCAGAGCACTGACTGTTGTTTTCTTTCTGGGCGTCATCAGGGGCCTACGTCCTCAAGGGGTGTTGGATCAAGGAGTTCGTGCAGCGGAGGGGTTTGGCAGCCCGTGATGAGATTGGGATTTATTGGGATCCTACTACTAACAGGTTCCATTTCAGCCTTCTTTGCAAGGCGAATTAGACTTGATCTTGAATTAGTATTCCTTTTGTTTGATGACCAACAGAAAAAGGTTTTGATCTTTAGAAAAGGTTATATTAATAATAATTTTAAGTTAGGATTTTTGGAGGATGATTGGAAACATAGTGACCTTTTTGATTCTCAAGCCTTACTTGAAATTATTTATTAATATGATGGGTCTATGCAAATAGGGGATGCATAAATGATAGGCATTAATTATTCGTGCATATATGTCTGATGTGTTCAGATCGATGGGTTCAGCAACTAAGAATGTAATTGCTGATATGAACGGCAATAATTGTGAAATATTGAATATGAAGATTCAATATGTGCTGAAAAAGCAAGAAGCACTAGAAGCTCTTGACCATGTTATGGAAGAAGGATGCCATGCGCCACCTTGAGCTGGTAAAGAATTGCTTGCAACTGTTGTGAGCCGAAAAAGGTCAACACCTTTTGTACATTTGAGAACTTTGCTTATGTGTCAAGTTCTGCATTATAGGCTGAATCCAATCCTTTGTGGAATGTAGATTCGTAAGCGATGGCAGACTCATAGAGGGAAGGATAGAGAATCCTTCGTGGAATTCCGATGAGTACCAACTGGAACTGTGTGGATCCATATGGGAAACAACTCTAGAGTCGATGTATAGAATTGGCACCGCCAATTGAACATAAGTGGTGGACGCACCTTTTGATGTTCTATATGCTCCGAGATTCGTCGAAATTTAGTGTCTCGTCTTAGCGTTGGTTAAGCTGCGTTTTTGGTATGAACTTCCATAATAAATGTGTAGATTTGTGTTTAGATACAAACTACTATGGTTGTGGTCACTTACTGAATGGTTTTATTGTACTAAATGTTGACTGTGATGATGTCAATATGTTATCCCCTTGTTTTCACGTCTTCTATCTTATATGATAACGATGTGAATATGATGGCATGCTAGATTTGGTCATATGGGCCAACAACATATAAATAGACTAGCCAAAGAGGGCTTGTTGGGCAATATTGAAAAAGTCGATTTGTCCATATGTGAGCATTGCCTAGTAGGGAAAATGACAAGGAAACCATTTGGAAAAGGTAAAAGAGCTGAATTTCCCTGCATTTAATCCATTTGGACGTCTGTGGTTCAATGAATGTGAGAGGAAGGCAAGGGGCTGTTTGTTTCATCACTTTAATAGATGATTCTACTTGATTCGGATATGTCTATTTGATTTCTCATAAATCTGAAGCATAAGTTGTTTTAGAAGGTTTATGAATCTAGTAGAAAATCAATTAGACATGAAAATAATGGTATTGAGATCCGATCGAGGTTGAGAATATTTATCGATAAGTTCAGAAAATTATGTGATGAAAAAGGAATAGAAAGATAGTTGTCTATTCCATATACTCCTCAACAAAATGGTGTTACGGAGAGAAGAAACAGAACCCCACTTTGGAATGGTTAGGTCCATGATGGCGCATGCTAACTTACCTATCATTTTTGGAGTGATGTGTTGTTAATGCTGCCTATATACTTAACCGGTGCCTTCCAAATCAGTTATTTCCACTTCATATGAGTTATGGACAAGAAAACCGGACTTAAGTTTTCTTAAGCCATGGGGTTGTGCTGCCTATACTCATGAGTCCTCTCACAAGTTTGGGAAATTTGGTCCCAAAGAAAATAAGAGTATTTTCATGAGATACCGCGAACACTCAAAAGGGTATGTGTTCATAGGTGAGCAGAAAGTGGGAGTATAACTGAATTTGAATCATGGGATGTCACATCCTTAGTGGATGAATTTCCTAAGAGGGCGAAATAAGGGAAGATTACTCCTATTTGAAACCTTGGATCAATATAACGATGTCAAAGGAGTTCATCCAAGTGGGAGTAATATGAGATGTAATGAATTGAATTCAACTCATTCTCAATTGCAACCACCTGAATGTGACGACATCATCATTACCTAATCCAAGTGGGAGCATGGTGGGGGAATGATGTGCTAAGTGTACAATCTCCCATACGGTGAACAAGTCGCCAAAGTATTCCTCAGTCGATGTTTTTGGCATTGAAAGGGAAACTTTATGGTTGCTCCCTCCGTTTCCTTTAGAAATTCAATTTTAGACAAGTGCTTCTTTTAAACCTTGGTCCCATGTCTTTAAATTTCTTGTTGAGTTTCTTAGTCACTGTGGTGAAATATAAAATTTTTCTGTTTTGAATGGGCAAAGTTGATTATGGTAAAGTAATCACTGTTGTGATCCTGCAGATAAGAGACGCACGACGAAAAGTCCATCAACAGCAGCCAATGGACAGAATAGAAATGATTACAACACAGGCTTGGAGGTTAGAGAGAAATATTGAGTTTACTGTTGCAATGGGATGTTGAGTGACGTTATCAATCTTCACAGTCGAGTTTTGAGAGTGCACTCAGAGTGAGGGGCCTTCTTACTAACTATTGTAGGGAAGAAGGAGACATAGCCAGAGCAGAAATGTATTAAGTTCAGAGAATGTGCTGCTCAAGAGGCAGTTTTGTACAGGAAGGAAGAAATATCAGTTGCAGAGATTAGCTCTGGTTAGATTTATATAGCTAGGGGTAAATGATTGTTAAAATACGTTAGCCTTTCTGTTAGATAACCGAGTCATTTTGAAGTGAAAGGTTTTTGATATATTTTGATCATGCAGTAGTTGGGTTACTTGGTACATATTCACCAAAAGGCTAAGCTCCTTTGTTGGCAGCACATTGTAGATCGTTTCCTGCAGCCTTCACTTCGTACAGGCTTCACTTCATTGTGAAAGTAGCTTGTCTTGGTTGCTGTAGGACATGTACAGCATACGATTTGTTTCTGTTGCCATGTGAGATTGAGCAAACTGAAAAATCAACTACACTCATCCTGTTTCTGTGACTGAAAATACTCAGCAAACATCTACATGTTGTGCTGCCACAAGGGCACAATGACAATGACCGTGCTGACTGTGCCATCAAATTCTAAATGTTGGTACACTATTTTAGTCCAACTGACTTGCAATTGATATTTTATGGCGGTCTTTGGTGTATGTCCAAACTGAAATTTTCATGCACTCAAAATATTTAGCTTTTCTGCAGAGCAAATGATGTCACTGTATGTGTAGATAACCAGCAGTTTCAAATTGAAATTAGACAAACTGCTTTAGTTTTTTACATTTGGGAGAGTGATCTCGGCACCCTGGTCCCTGGTGCTGTCATTGTACTTATGTGGCATTGTGCCTTTCTTATTTTGAAAATGAACTGATTTTATCTGGCTAGTTGGCTATGAGATCGAACCTCCAACCTGTTGCCCTGACCCCCATCCTTCATCCACTAGACCAATTGCCTACTGGTGTAAATGACCTGAAGTTTTTATCAATTACAAGAATTAGGGAATTGGCCATATGAGCCAAGCGTAATGAAACTTGAAATTTGTCACAATTATAGTGAAGAACTCTTTATATCGGACAAATAGTTAGGCTGAGCTTGGGGAAAGATGATGGACATCCTGGTTAAACTATATGAAGGCCAGTTGTAAAAATATAGGGAAGAATATGCTTTGCATCTTGTAATGGAGCATTCCATATTTTCAGGAATGACTGTTAATACAGTAGAATAAAATGGGGTCACTGTCTTTTCTGTAATAGCAAAATTTCCTGGTCATAATTACCTGTATCTTTGGAGGACACCTGGGAAAGTAAATGAAGGGGAGGAAAAGAGACTAGATGTCACAAAAGATTACAGATTTGTTTGTGTACCGAAAGTAGCCAAAAGACCCATTGCTTATGTGGCAATTATGGGTATTCAGTTGATTGACGCAAAGAGTTATTACTTCTGCTAAGTGGTAGCTGAGTATCGTCAACAGAGGATGCCAAAACCGAGTTTTGATCATTGATCAGTGTACAAGCCAAAGGATGTGGAGTGTATTTTTTGGAAGCGGTGAATGCAAAGTGTGACTATAGATACTACGGTAAATGAAGTGGAATTGTCTCTTTAAATGTATGGAGAAGGCTTAAGAAAGGATGTAATTCCCATAGCAACGTAAGTTGCATTTGATCTCTTCGATGATTCATAAAGCAACCCAATTCAGCCCTTCAGCTTTCTCTTGGCTTCTGGTGTTTTGATTCCCGGGGAATGGTAATTGACACAAATGGCTTTTGCCTTCTGGCTGTGCCTTGTTAAAACATTTGCGTTTCAACCTCTGTTGGTTCTTCGCAACTCTACTTCCTATTTTATTATGACATTTGGCATTTCTGTTTCAGTACCTGAAAGATGGTGCTCTCTTTTCTGCCTTTCTCCTCTCTAACACTCAGTACATTTGTCTATAAATTTCTAAGCAATTGTTATGATTCTGTGTAATCATTTGTTTTCCTTTGGGCCCAGTTGCTGAAGATATGTTTCGCTGGCAAGTGACAATTATGGGTCCTCTAGACAGTCCATATGCCGGAGGAGTGTTTCTTGTTCCAATTCACTTCCCAGTTCCACCAACCTCTCCATTTAAACTGCCAAGGTATTGAAGGATGACCTAGCTGCAAGTTGCGATACATTACCATATTGTGTTGGAATGTATTAGGAAATCTTCTAGAATTTCTCCCTGATTATATTACGTGATTATATTACGTGATATTATGTGATTTGTTTTTTATTCTGTTAGCTGTAAATTAGATATTGATAGATATTAGAGGCAACTTAGGATCTTTATCTAAATAGGTTTCTTACCTAATTTAGGTTCTCTGTTCATGTATTTATACTCATTGTAATCGCTCTATGATAAATAAGAAAACAGATTCTTTTCTTCATGGTATCAGAGCCCAAAGGTCCTTCATCTATTCACCTCGAGTAATTTTTTTTCGTTCGATCACTATGTCGGACGAATCATCAACCACCCAGTCTAACCCTCCATCACTTCTTACAAAATCCACCGAAGCTCATCCCATTCAGATCACTTCCATAAAGCTGAATGGTGATAATTTTTTCCGGTGGTCTCAATCCGTTCGAATGTATATACGGGGTAGAGGAAAAAGTGGCTATCTGACTGGAGATAATGCAGAACCAGCAACAGATGACCCCACTTGGGTTGTCTGGGATGCAGAGAATTCAGCGATTATGACGTGGCTGACCAACTCCATGGAAGAAGATATTGGTGCAAATTATCTGGGCTATTATACCGCAAAGGAACTCTGGGATGCGGTGTGTGAGATGTATTCAGATTTGGGTAATCAATCTCAAATCTACGAGTTAACCTTGAAGCTGGGGAAGATGCGACAAGGAGAGGAAACTGTCACAAAATACTTTCACTCCTTGAAACGTTTGTGGCAGGAATTGGATGTATTCAATGATCATGAGTGGACGTGTATTGAAGATGGTAATCGATACAGGAAAATTGTAGAAGCAGAACGTATTTATGCTTTCCTAGCAGGGCTTAGAGATGAGTTTGATGAAGTACGGGGCAGAATACTTGGGAAGCAGCCTCTTCCACCTATTGGAGAGGTCTTCTCAGAGGTTCGTAGAGAAGAAAGTAGACGGGGAATAATGCTGGGCAAGTCAGCTACCGGCGGAAAGGATGGATCATTGGAAGGTTCAGCATTAACTATATTTGAAGACAAGAAGGGCCATGTTCCTACAACAATAGTTTTCGAGGCAAATGTAAGCAAGATCCCCATTAACTTGTGAAGATCAATGGGAAACCTCGTATTTGGTGTGATTTTTGCAACAAACCCCGTCATACACGGGAGACCTGTTAGAGGATTCATGGTCGTCCAGCTTCTACAACTAGTGAAGCAAGGAGACCAACTTCATTTAGCCGTGATAATAAGTCTTCTCAGCGTATACCTCCTACAGCTAATGAGGCCACTGCATTCTCTTTCAGCAAAGAACAACTAAACCATCTTCTTACCCAAATCTTTAGGGAGTTTTTTGACAGAAAAAGGCATCCTTCACCAGTCAACTTGCCAAACTACACCCCAACAGAATAGCATTGCTGAACACAAAAATCGTCATCTCCTTGAAGTATCGCGTGCCCTCTGTTTTTCAATGCATGTACCTAAATACTTATGGGGGGAAGCTATGCTAACAGCATCTTATCTAATTAATAGGTTGCCTACTCGGGTATTAAATTACACTACTCTCTTAAATTGTTTTAAAAAAGTGTACCCCACAGCTCGTATTTTTTCTGATATTCCTCTAAGGGTGTTTGGTTGCACTACATTTGTCCATCTCCCAATTCAGTGTCGATCTAAATTAGATCCTCGGGCTGAAAAGTAAGGGTGTTTGGTTGCACTACATTTGTCCATCTCCCAATTCAGTGTCGATCTAAATTAGATCCTCGGGCTGAAAAGTGTGTGTTTATAGGGTATGCACCTAATCAAAGAGGTTACAAGTGTTACAATCCACATACTGGTAAAACTCATATCACTATGGATGTAACCTTTATCGAGTCACAACCGTTTTTTTCTAACAAATCTCTTCAGGGGGAGAATGGTGAAGTTAGTGAAGAGATTAACTCTTCTGTCCTTCCTAATCCTTTGTTTGAATCTTCAAAAACACCTCTGCCAAATCTTGATGTGTCAAGGATAGGGGGAGAAAAAGTTCAAGATCACAATGTGATCAACAAGCCCGAGCTTCAGGTTTATACTAGAAGGAAAACTCTTCAAAATATTGCAGATCAGAACTTTGTCCTGGAGCCTCATCCATCTACAACCCCGAGAGATGATCTCTTGCCTTCGTCATCAGGTGATCCTAGTAGTACTCTTTTTCCCTCCATTCCTATCTTAAATTCTGATACTAATGCTTCTAATCTTGATATGCCTATAGCTCTTAGAAAAGGAGTTAGATCATGTACTAAGCATTCTATATCAAAACATGTGTCATTCCAAAAGTTATCTCATCATTATAGAGCATTTGTGTCAAATCTGTCTCACATATCTATTCCTAGAAATATCCATGAAGCTTTGAAGGATCCAAAGTGGAAGATGGTTGTTGAGGATGAAATGCTTGCACTTAAGAAGAATGGCACATGGGAGTTGGTTGATGAACCAGAAGAAAAAAAGATTGTTGGCTGTAAATGGGTATTTACTGTAAAATGTAAACCCGATGGGAGTGTTGAGCGGTATAAAGCAAGGTTAGTAGCAAAGGGGTTCACTCAGACTTATGGAGTAGACTATCAAGAGACTTTTGCCCCAGTTGCCAAGATAAATTCTGTTCGAATTTTATTATCTTTGGCTGCTGCATTTGATTGGCCCTTACATCAGTTACACGTGAAGAATGCATTCTTGAATGGTGACTTGGAGGAAGAAGTGTTTATGAGTTTACCACCAGGTTTTGTAGAAACTGAAGGCAAAGTTTGCAGATTTTGTATGGACTTAAACAATCTCCAAGAGTGTGGTTTGAACGATTCGGGAAGGTGATTAAAAGATTTGGCTATCACCAAAGTCAAGGAGATCACACTCTATTCTATAAACACTCAAAGGAAGGTAAGCGTGCAATTCTAATCGTCTATGTTGATGATATAATATTAACTGGTGATGACAAAGTTGAGTTGAAAAGCTTGCAAGGGAAGTTGGCTGAGGAGTTTGAAGTTAAGGATTTGGGTGTCTTGAAATATTTTCTTGGAATAGAATTTGCGAGATCCAAAAAGGGCATTTTTATAAACCAACGCAAATATGTTCTTGATCTGCTCAAAGAGACAGGTCTATTAGGATTTAAAGCGGCGAGACCCCGTGGAACCAAATATGAAGCTTGAACTTGCCAAGGCTGAAGAAGTAATAGACCGAGAAAGGTATCAAAGGCTTGTTGGTCGACTTATTTACTTATCTCATACTCGACCTGATATATCGTTTGCTGTAAGTATGGTGAGTCAGTTCATGCACTCACCAGGGCCAAGGCATTTTGAAACGGTATATAGAATTTTACGCTACTTGAAGGGAAATCCTGGTAAAGGTCTAATGTTTGAAAAACATGGACATCTGGAAATTGAGGTGTTCACTGATGCAGATTGGGCTGGAAGCAATATGGATAGGAGATCTACTTCAGGCTATTGCATGTTTGTTGGTGGTAATTTAGTCACTTGGAAGAGTAAAAAGCAGAGTGTGGTGGCAAGAAGTAGTGCTGACGCTGAATTTCGATCAGTAGCACATGGTGTATGCGAAGTTATGTGGATTAAAGGTATCTTAGATGAACTACAAATTCCAAGTTCCATACCAATGAAAGTATATTGCGACAATAAGGAAGCAATTGCAATTGCTCATAATCCCGTGTTACATGAACGGACAAAGCATGTGGAAGTTGATAAACACTTCATCAAAGAAAAACTTGATAGCGGACTAATTTGTATGCCGTATATTTCAAGTGATGATCAGGCTGCTGACATTTTGACCAAGGGATTACATAGAAGGCAATTCATTCATCTAGTGAACAAGCTGTCTATGGAAGACATCTTCAAGCCAGCTTGAGGGGGAGTGTTGGAATGTATTAGGAAATCTTCTAGAATTTCTCCCTGATTATATTACGTGATTATATTACGTGATATTATGTGATTTGTTTTTTTATTCTGTTAGCTGTAAATTAGATATTGATAGATATTAGAGGCAACTTAGGATCTTTATCTAAATAGGTTTCTTACCTAATTTAGGTTCTCTGTTCATGTATTTATGCTCATTGTAATCACTCTATGATAAATAAGAAAACAGATTCTTTTCTTCATATTGCTCTCTTCATTGGGCCTTCACCATCTCATTTCTTCCTGTAATTCCCTAATCTTGCCCTAGATTTTTATTCTTTTGTCAATCATAAGTTCTTTCTCCAATGGTTTTGAAGGATCCAATCAGAAAGTTGAACCATCTAGCAAGTCATATATGTAAGTACATTTTGCCGATGCTCACTCCATTGCAATTATGGCAGTATTTTTTTTTTTTTTTGTTAAATGCATTTTCCAAGGCCCCTATTAGAACTGTTTGATCAATTTCATTTTCTGATAACTCGACAATTAAATATACTTCAGATAAAACTCTTTCTCACTGTAAACATAAAAAGGAAATTCCAGGATTCCTTTTTTAGAGAAATAAACTCTGTCCATAACTCGTTAGGTTTCTTTATTGCCAATTTCATGCATATTGAAGGATATGATTTTTAAAGTGGGTTGTAGTTTTCTTGAGTCACAGATCATTGCTCGGTGACCTAATTGGTGAAGCTACTACAGACATATTCTTCGTTGGTAATCAAGTTCTGAAGATTTTTCAGTGAGGTTTGACCATATAAAGCCAGGTTTGCTTATCTAAGTTGTGTTTCATTCTTGGAGAAAAGCCCATATATATTTCCCTTTCGTTCGACCTTGGCTTTTCCTAAGTAAGTGTCGTATTGAAAGAGGCCATTGACCTTGGATATGGCCATCTCCCTGAAACCATCAGTTTTTAAGGGGATGCTTTTTCAGGTGTCCGTACCAAGATGTGCTTTTCTTGCTTCACAAAGGTCTGAGGGCTGATTGTAGCAGAATTAATTGTGTTTAGCACGTTAGAAACTGGAAAAGTTATCTGCATGCTGACAATTGAAACTTGTCAAGTTAGAATGCTTTTGAGAATGACCGAATTTGTAAATGTTGAAATCATGGAGGTCATGATTATATATTTCTGCCATTTGTTGTGCGCTATACAGACTGGTAGAATAGGAATTATGTCCACTTCTTGATGTCGCTGTGGCCACTGCTAATACAATTTCTGCTGATTTTTTCTTCTGAATTTTTTCATCAAGGTTGTTGCTTATCAGTTCCTTGGTTTTCACAGTTGCATTCAGGATGACTGCCGTTATTTAACAATAGCATTTGCCTTGGAATTTTGAAGAAGCAGTGCAGTGGAGCCCTGCCATCACCATTTCAAAGGTGACCTTTTAGAATGAACTGATTTTATCTGGTTATTAGGCTATGAGATTGAACCTCCAATCTCTAGCTGCTGCTCCCTTCCTCCATCTACTAGAATTGAAGCTTTGGAAGGATCTGATCAGATAGTTGAGCCACCTAACAAGTCTTGGCTCTATTAAATTCTTGGACAGATTTTCTTCCTTATCTGCTCTTTGATGTCATTCATTTCGTTGTCTGCATCACTATATGTGAGTTACTTTTGCTGATACTCCTTTGTGAAGATAGTAGTATTTCTTTTTTCAAATGCAAGAGCACTGCTAGAGCTATTTGATGAATTTCATTTTCTAGTAACTTGATGATTAAATATATGTTGACTTCAGATAGAACTTTTCTTTTCTTACTGTAAGAATAAAAAATGAATCTATAATTCCCTTTCTAATCGATAAACTCAGTCCACAACTCTGTGGCTCTCTTTGTTGTCACATTCATGCATATTGACGCACATGATTTTTCAGTTTATTAGGTAGGGGGTTGTGGTTTTCTTGAGATGCAGATCATTGCTCCATTACCTAATAAGTGAAGCTCCTGGGGACACCGTTCTTCATTGGAAGTCAAGTGCCTAAGATTTTTCAATGAGGTTTGAACATATAAAGCCGTGCTTGATTATCTAAGTTCTGCTTCTGTTTTGGGGAAGCACCCATTTATATTTTCCTTTCCTCTCAACCGCTCTGTACATTTTGTCTATGGCACTCTAAGTAACTTCTATCTTTCTGTGTTATCATTTGTTTTCCTTTTGTCCTGGTTGCTAAAAACATGTTTCATTTGCAACTGGGGCTTTCTTGTTCCAACTCGCTTCCCAGTTCCCACCAGACTATCCATTTATACTGCCAATGGTATTGAAGGATGATGTAGCTGAAAGTTGCAATACATTACCATATTGCAGTCTTCCTTTAGGCCTTTACCATCTCATTCTTCCTGTAATTACCTTGCCCTAGATGTTATCCTTTTGTCAATCATAAGTTATTTCTCCATTGCTTTGGAAGAATCTGATCAGATAGTTGAGCCATCTAACAAGTCTTGGCTCTACTTAAATTCTTGAACAGATTTTCTTCCTTATTTCCTCTTTGATGTCGTTCATTTCATTGTCTGCATATGTGAGTTGATTTTGCTCATACTCCTTTGTGACGATAGTAGTATTTCTTTTTTTTTTTTCAAATGCATCCCACCAAGAGCCCTGCTAGAGCTATTTGATGAATATCATTTTCTAGTAACTTGACAATTAAATATATTTTGACTTCAGACGGAACTTTTTTTTCTCACTGTAAGCATAAAAAATGATTCTATGATTCCCTATCTAATCAATAAACTCAGTCCATAACTCTGTGGATTTCTTTGTTGTCACACCCGTGCATATTGAAGCATGTGATTTTTCAGGTTATTAGGTAGTGGGTTGTGGTTTTCTTGAGACGCAGATCATTGCTCGGTTTATTGGTGAAGCTCCTGGGGACACTGTTCTTCGTTGGAAGTCAAGTGCCAAAGAGGGCCAGTTATTCAGTAATTGACCTTGGATATGGCAATCTGTTGGAAACCATTAGTTTTGTTAGGGCAGATGCCTTCATCAGGTGCCTACACCAAGTTCTGCCTTGCTTGATTCACAAAGCTCCGAGGACTGATTGTTGTGTCATCTAATGTGATAACACTTAAAATCTGAATGCTGCCAATTGGAACTTTGTCAACCAAGAGTGTTTTTAGGGAGAACCAAATTGGCAAAGGCTGAAATCACAAATGTCACGATATATATATATATCTGCCATGTGTTGTGCACTATTAAGACTGGTGGAACAGGAATTATGTCCACTTCTTGTTGTTACTGCTGGCGCTACCTTTCTGCTGATATTTTCTTCTTAATTTTTTCTTAAGGTTGCTGCTTAACAATTCCTTGGTTTTCACTGGTTACATCCAGGACGATAGTCTTTCATCCCAACATTTAACGGTAGCATTTGCCTTGACATTTTGAGGAGCAGTGCACTGGAGCCCTGCTCTCGCCTTTTCAAAGGTGAACTTTTAAACACTCTTGAGCTATGTTAATCAATTACTTTGGATGGTAGGATCGATTAAGGGGCCATTATTTTATTAGAATGATTTTGCTGTCCACTTTATATGAATTTCCAGTGGGGCAGGAGAATATAGTCTCCAATTAAGATCAATTTGAGGCGTCCAGGTACTGATATTGACTTGAAAACAATCTGCAAATTTTTATTTCCTGTCAGGCCCATTTGATATGACGCATTTCTAGCCTTGGTTCTCTGGTACTTTGAATTTATGTCTTACCCCATATATACTTTGAAAACCAATTTTAATAAACTGCAACTTAGTTCCTGGAAACTGCGTTGTTATCTTATGGCCAAACACCTGTTTCATGCTACTTCTTTGTTCAAGGTCTTTTTGTTCAAGGCTTTCTCTAAGACCTCAAAAGATTTGTCAAAGACTATAGATTATGCTTTGCATCCTAGAATGTTCATGTTGCTCTGTTGTGATTGCTATCTGTTGCTGTGACCTCTACCGCTGGGTGGACAAGGCTCTTATTTCTGATTTCCAGGTGCTGTCTCAATCTGTTCGCCATTGCTGGATGCAAAGGCCAATGATTCTCTGTACCAGAAATAGCGCACATGAACAAGAACGGTAGGGCCAAGTTTCACAAGGCCACCTGGAAGAAGCTGGACGCCGGAGTATCCGATGGCCCAAGATGTTGCTGTGTGTAATTTAAGTATGGTTTCATGCATCTGTGAACTTTGGTCTTGCAATTTCTGTCCATTACCGAAAGACCGTAACTTATCTCATCCTTAGATCCGAAACAAATGAAATCTGTAAGATCATCCTCTTGAAAACACATGCTCCTCTACATTGTTTTACAACATGATGGCATGAAGAAATACTAATCGATGTTGCCGTGTGTAGTTTAAGTATGGTTTTGTGTATCTGTGAACCTGGGTCTTGCAATTTCTGTCCGTTACCAAAAGACCGTAATTTATCTCATCCTTAGATCCGAAACAAATGAAATCTGTAAGATCACCCTCTTGAAAACACATGCTCCTCTACTTTGTTTTACAACATGATGGCATGAAGAAATACTAATCTGCAACGAAATTATAATAATAATTAATCCAAATCTTAGCTTGGACATCTCTATAACAAAGAGATAATGTCATCTAGTCAAGTGCCAAAGATTTTAAAGTGAAGTTTGAACGTATAAGGCCATGCTTCTTATATAAGACAGGTTTCTCTTTTGGGGAAGCGCCCATTTATATTTTCCTTTACTTCGAACTTGGCTTTCCCTAAAAGTGTTATACTGAAAGAGGGTGAGCCATTGAGTCATTGACCTTGGATATGACAATCTGTTGGAAACCATCAGTTATTGTTAGGTGGGATGCCTTTTTCAGGTGCCTGCACAGAGTTCTGCTTTCCTTGAAAGCAGTGAATGCAAAGTGTGACTAGAGATGCTATGGTAAACAAAGTGTAATTCTCTTAAAATGTATGCAGAAGGCTTAACAAAGCATCTGATTTCCATACCAATGTAAGTTCTGTTATTTGGTCTCCTAGATGATTCATAAAGCAACCCAATTCAGCCCCTTGGCTTTCTCGTGGCTTCTGGTGTTTTGGAATCCCTTGGAATGGCAATTGACCCTAATGGCTTTTGCCTTCTGGCTGTGTTCTGTTGAGACACTTGTGTTCTGTTGGTTCATAGCAATTCTACTTCCTATTTAATTGCAAGATTTGGCATTGCTGTTTCAGTGCCCAAAAGGCAGTGCTCTCTTTTCTTTAGCCTTTCTCCTCTCTACTACTCAGTACGTTTGTCTATGAATCTCTAAGTAATTCTTGTCTTTCTGTTTCAGCGCCCAATTGCTGAAGACATGTTTCACTGGCAAGCAGCAACAATTATGGGTCCTCCAGACAGTCCATATGCCGGAGGAGTCTTTCTTGTTCCAGTTCACTTCCAGTTCCCACCAGCCTACCCACTGAAACCAAGGTATTGAAGGATGACCTAGCTGCAAGTTGCGATACATTACTATATTGCTCTCTTCCTTTGGGCCTTCGCCATCTCATTTTTTCCTGTAATTGCCTAATCTTTCCCTAGATGTTATCCAAGTTCTTTCTCCAATGCTTTGGAAGGATCCGATCAGAAAGTCGAGCCATCTAACAATTCTTGAACCTACTAAATTCTCGAATAGATATTCTTTCTTATTTCCTCTTGGATGTCATTCATTTCCTTCTTGCGTTACTACACGTGAGTAGATTTTGCCGATACTCCCTCCTTTGCAATGATACCAAGGGCCTTATAAAGCTATTTGATCAATTTCATTTTCTAATAACTTGACTATTAAATATATGTTGACTCCAGATGAAACTTTTTTTCTCACTATAAGCATAATATCTATGAATCTATGATCTCTTTTTTAATTGATAAACTCAGTCCATTACTCTGTGGCTTTCTTTGCTGTCACATCCGAGCATATTGAAGCATGTTAATTTTCAGTTTATTAGGTAGTGGGTTGTGGTTTTCTTGAGTCACTAGTGAAGCTCCTAGAGATATATTTCTTCACTGGAAGCCAATTGCCAAAGATCTTAAAGTGAAGTTTGAACATATAATGCCATGCTTTCTTATATAAGTTATGTTTCTCCTTTGGGGAAGTGCCCATTTATATTTTCCTTTGCTTCAAAATTGGGTTTCCCTAAATAAGTGTTATACCAAAAGAGAGCATGTTATTGAGTCATTGACCTTGGATATGGCAATCTGTTGGAAACCATCAGTTATTGTTAGGTCGGACGCCTTTTCCAGTTGCCTGCACCGAGTTCTGCTTCCCTTGCTTCACAAAGGTCTGAGGGCTGATCGTCGTGGCATTTAATGTGTATAACACGTTAGATCTGAATGCTGCCGATTGAAATTTGTCAACCAAGAGTGCTTTTAGGATGGACCAAATCGGCAAATGCTGAAATCATGAATGTCGTAGTTATATATTTCTGTCGTGTGGTGCATGCTGTTAAGACTGGGAATTGTGTTAATTTTTTGTTGTTGCTGCTGCTGCTGCCGCCTTTCTGCCAATACTTTCTTCTTAATTTTTCCCTCAAGGTTGCTGCTTAACAGTTCCTTGGATTTCACAACGTGCACAATAGTCTTGCATCCCAATATTTGACAGTCGCATCTGCCTTGACATTTCAAAGGAGCAGTGCAGAGGAGGCCTGCCCTCACCATTTCGAATGTTAACTTTTAAACACTCTCAAGCTATGTTATTCAATTGCTTTGGATGTTAGGATCAGCTAAGGTGCCATTATATTGTTAGAACGATTTTGCTGTCCACTTTATATGAATGTCCAGCGGGGCTGGAGAATGTTGAGTCCTAGTTAAGATAAATTTGACTTGAAAACGTTCTGTAAATTTTAGTTCGTGTGGTAAGCATCGATGCGCATTTGAGATGATGGATTCTGGCCTTGGTTCTCTTGTACGGTGAATTTATGTCTTGGCCCATTTATACTTTGAAAACCAATTCTAATAAACTGCAACTCAGGTTTTGGAAATCACATTGTTACCTGATGGCCAAACACCAGTTTCATGCTACTTCTTTGTTTAAGGCGGTCCAGCGTCGGGGGTTCGAAGGATGGTTGCTGGTGAGGTAAAACAAGAGGAAACAAATGAAGAACAAGCTTGCAAAGAGAGCAATGGAGGTGTAGGGGTTCGCTGGTGGTGAGGGAAGAGAGATAGAGAGATTGAAACCAAACAAGTGAGGAAATGAGAGAGAATGAGCGAGAGAGAGGGAGCTGGCGATGAGGGGGAGAGAGAGGAGAGAGAGTGTGTGATGTCAAGTCCTAAATATTAGCCATCAAAATCCCTTGGGCTCATGTCAATCAAAGGTGGCCTATGAAAGAAGCAAAATCCTAGCATTAATGAGGGGATTTCACACTTGAGTACATAGGTTTAGTTCTAGACTACTTAGGTGGAATAGCTTGGCTTCAAACTCCTCTCCTATGTCACCCATATGCTTGTGCTGACCCCTTCACTTGCCAATTTCCGTCTTTGCCCTTTTGTCCTTAGTTCAATGGAAGGGCATTTCGGTCCTTTCACCAAGATTTTGCACTATTCACGCACTATTCACATCCTTGCATACATCTGATGCCAAAATCTTGTTAAAAGAGGGCTTGATGAGCTTGAAGGGCCCATGGGCCTTCCTTGGCTGCCCATCCCTTAGGCATGTGGGCCTTAAGCTGTCTGCTTAGGCTTAGGCCCATTAGGTCCCTGCTCGTGGCCCATCTCCACTTTTCCGCACTTGTATATCCTTACCGATAAAAAATCGAGTTTTTACCCCAAAGAAGACGTTTCCAATGAAAAATTGAGTTTTCACCCCAAAGCGGCCTTTTCCGATGCCCCCATGGTTTATCGATCTTCAAGACAATCTCGTCTGACAATCGCTTGCTAAAACAATTCTGTGCTTAAAAACAAGGTCGAAATTAGGATGTCACAATAGTACACAAGAAAGGATTTTGATATCTCCTCAAGATTCTTAAGCTAAATTGCAATGTCCCTCATCTTCGTGGTGTTCCAACGTGCACCTCTAACACTAGTGAGCAAAACTCATAATTAGGGTTATGGCATGTGTCTTTTCCAAAGTCTCAAACTGCGCATCAATGACTTTCAATAAAACCTTAACATTGTTATGCTGAGCAACCGGACCACAAATACTAGGATATATTATAACCCTTATAAATATCACAACCACTCCCGTTGATCATAAAGGATATCTCAGTTGTAATAGTCAAATCAATAGAAGTAGATGGTTCGTCTTTCCTTATAACATAGTCAATGTCCATTCACTCCAATTGAAGAAGAACTAACTCCTTCCAGACTTTATAGTTTTCATCATTTAGTATAGAAACATTACCCTTAAATTCAGAAAAATTTACAGGTTGCAAAACTGCTATCAAACAACCATACTTATGTCACAAAATTTAAGGCAAATATGCATAAATCATGTTTTACCAATGTAAACATGTCATAAATATGAATCACATAACATAAAACCTACCTATGGGGTAAGTTTTAACTTAAATAGATTCAAGTTCATCATAGACTACAATTAAGGAAAAAAATGGCTCCTCTCATATCTAAACACGAAAATTGGTTCTTTATATGTCGTAACAGTCTCAAAATTTTCTCCGTCAAGGACTTGCGGACATTGTGAGGCCATTAACCCATAGGAATTCCTGAGTTCAGAATGAAATATCGATAAGTCCTATTCATTTGGTGTGTTAAAACAAAAATCAAGTGGCAATACTCTAGTCATTATTTTAAGTTTAGCTCACCGTTCGACTACTTTGAACAAGTATATTTGTTTAAGTCCAGTAAAATCTAACTCCATGACTCTGTCATTATGATTTGATCATGTGATTCAAGTCCTCTTGTTTTTAACTTCGTCTTCAGAAGAGTGTAAAATCACAAGGTGATAACAATACGGGGAGTGATATGTAGGAACAGTGATCATCTCTCCAATCCCAATGCACACATAACAAAACCTATAATAATTTACATCCGTGGCCCCAACCCTTATGTCTGTTCTCCGTTCGACAATTTTTAGTGTCGAGAACCAAACTACATCACTGTAATTTTATGCAACCAAGGTATAAAAGGCTGCTTAAGATTAGTTATGGAATTCTCGCGATGCTGCTGCTTCGATTCAGTTGCTCTTTGCTCCTTCTGCAGTTGCTAAATGAGCCACAACTCCCTGCACAAAATCATAGTTCCAACAACTTTGTTAGGAGTTAACCCGCTCAGACAGTCAGTCTGATACGTTTGTATTTCTTGGCCTTCACATCAATGTTTTAACGCATAGTAAATGTATCAAAATCAAGGGAAAAGAATGGGTTGTGTAGATTAGCATGAACATAATCAGCGTCAAGACATATGTCTGCGAAACTGCAGGCGTGATCTTATGATCCCGAATACATGTCTCTAGTATTCGAACTCAGCAGTTAAATTCTCAGAAGATTCATTTAAGTACCTCATCAGGAGCAGAGTCATTTTCCTTTTCCCTCATTTCCTCTGCCTTTTGCAGTGCAGTAGCATTCTTCTCTTCCACCACCACTTTACTGTACTCGCCCTCCTTGACCGGTTCATGCTGGGGCGAGTTGTACTCAGAGGAGAGCCCCTGGGACATGATCTCTTCCAGCGCTTCCTTGTCTCTTCTCGGAGAGAAGTAATGATCCGGCGAGTCGTGGGATGTGAATCTCCCTGGCTCTGCCTCTTCCTCTTCTAGTACCGGTTCCATCTCTGGCTCTAGCTCCTGCTCAGGCTCAATCTCCTTTTCTTCCTCTACACACTTTTCTTCGTCTTGGTCTTTGTTCAAAGATTTTGTTTCTTCTTCTTCTTCGATCTCTTCTTCTTGTTCAAGCTCAAAATGTTCACTTATGTCCTCAACTGTGGCTGCAGCTCCTGTATCGCGGCTCAATGCATCATTGGTTTCTTGTTGCACAAGCAATGCCGTGTCATTCCCATTTGCTTCCATCTGAGAAACGTTCTGTTCTGCTTGTTTCTTCTTCTCGGGATCAGCGCTTGAACTCCGGCTTTTGGTAAGGGTGTTTCCAGTGGCAACAGCATGCTTCGACTCCCTGCAACCCATTTTTGTAAAAAGAAATGTCGATCGGAATGAATTATATTGGAGGATTGATTCTCTCCCTTAATGCATCAGATTGCAATGCAGTTTCGGCTTTTGTTTTCTTTGTCTGTTGAAGCTTTGATTTGCTTAAGCGGCTTGTCCCCGTGGTTGACAAGGGGCAGGAGTTTTTTCTGTTGAGGATTGAGGGTGGAGAGGAGACAGTTGCAGCTACGAGTATTTCCCTTGAATCTAGAAAACGACAGTTCGTTTCTCATTATCCGGCGGGTTTCTGTTTTTATTAAACCCAACCTTGTTGTGGTTAGTTCAATGAAAAACTTACTTTACGATTAACATCCACACACACCCAAGCAAAATTCGATATTCAAAAGATTAAATTGTCCCTTCTTGAAAACTTATTGGTTCTGAGTGCTTTTAATGGGTGTAAGAATTTAGGACATGAGGGTAGAAATTTTTGGAGAGAATTTTATAAATGGAAACATTAGGCTAATTGATGCAGAAGTGCAAAGTAGTCTCTATAGGTAAAACTCAACTATGTATTAGTGTTTTCATAACTAAAGGTATGTAATGAGTCATTGGGTAAAAAGTGAGGCATGTTTTTGATATATTTCGAATATCAATCGATTTGATAAACTAAAATTTATATGATTGTCAAACATGAAATTGTTTGTACTTAATCGTATAGGAAATTAAATTTATACAACATTCCAAATCCACGTACAACTCCTTTCCTGAACCAATAAATCAAAATGGATCTATAATTAGCATGTTAGAAAGGTAAATATCATATTTTTTTCGGAAAAATGACAACTTGCAGAGATAGTGTGTTCAAGGAATGACTTTTCGGTTAAGACGCAAAGTGGAGAGAACTTGGAACAAAAGCTGGGCATTTCTAATCTTTTGCTATTTAGATTCCATAGGTCTCTGGAAAAATGTGATGTTTATGAAAAATATTTTCTGATATTCATTTGAAACTTAAAAATAAATTAGAAAATATTTTTCGTAATTCGGTATTTTCCTCTGTACACTCGTTTTAATGCATTTTTATTTTTATACTTTATTATTTTATTTTAAAAAAATTGTATTTTTCTTTCTACCTTTTACTTGTACTTATATTTTTTCTTTTTCTTTTTCTTTTCCTTCTTCTTCTTCTTTGGTCGGTCACTGACCAAAGGTGAGCTTGAACTCGCTAGCCTCGAAAAGGCTCAGGCTCGCTGGTATGGCAAGTGGCCAGCTTGAACTTAAGCTTACCAAGCTCAAGCCTCATAAAATTGGCAAGTCACTTGTCGATCTAGCAAGTGTCCAGCTTGAGCTCACCAAAGGTCAGCGAGCTCGAGGCTTGCCTATGGCTGGTCGCCAACCATCATTATGGGTAGCAACTAGCTTGAAAAGAAGGAAAAAAAAAAAAAAAAAATCGTATTTTTTAAAAAGTAATTAAAAAAAAAAAAAAAAGAAAGAAGGAGCTACAGATGAGAGAGATGAAAATATTTTTCCCTACTTAAAATGTAGAAAATATTTTCTTCTGTTTTAGAAGAATTTTTTTCATTGATGGAAAATGTTTTTCTCGATTAATTCATTTGTTGTGAAACAAACACCAGAAAAATTTGGAAAAGGTTTTCATATGAAAGTTGTTTGTCATGAAATGAATGAACCCTTGGTTCCGTTCTGTCAGCCATTTATTTAGCCACACTAAGTTTCTGCATAATAACTAAATTGGAAATAAGAATCCCATTTGAACACAAGAGATCATGGAAAGCCAGAAGAACAAGCGAGAGGAGTTTGACTATTTTTCTTAGCCATCACATAAACAAACAAAATAACATGTACGAAGCGCTAGCCAAACGGAATTTTGTGATTACCACCTTCTAATGAGACAATAATGTTTTCGATGCCGTGACCTTTTGTACATTTGGCCTCTCCCATATATATATTTATTACCTCTTACAAAAAAAAAAAAAAAAAAAAAACGAGACAACAATGTCAACGTTTATCCAACTCAGTCCAGCCGGTATAGCCGTCAATTGCGAGTAATCAGGCAGCCTCGTGGATTAAAAGCAGTACTCCACTGTGGCATCTATGTTTGCAAAGTTGCCTCTAAATTTTATTTTGGGTCTTGGCTTTTGATAAATTCAGTTGAATCCAAAAGCAATTGGTCTTGCATGAAGTGGAACAAGAAAGACTGGGGGCTATAACCTTATCTAATATTTGCTTTGTGGTTTATTTATTATTTATCATCGTGCATTCACGATTAAAGCATCCTGAAGAATTTTTAAAATTGGGGAACGACATCTAAAAAAAAAGTTTTGCAAATTTGTAACTCAGGATTCAACAAAAGGAGTATTATGAAGTGAAATGCATGAAAAATGTTGAATAAAATCTCGTATAGGATAATGTTAAATTGCTAAAGTCCCAAATCGTATGTACGGGCTTAATTCTTTAAGAAAAACTCTAACTTTAGGTCCAATCCCAATTTTACTCCGAACTTCTTTTTATTTAAAAATAATCACAAACTTTCCCCATAGTCCCAAATCTAGGGGAAATTATCAAAAAAAATCTTAAATTTATTACATTTGTTAGTCCTAAATCTTATAATTTACTTAGCTAGAAAAAATTGAACAAAAGACAAAAAAATAAATAAATAAATAAGATATATGAAAAGTAGTAAAAGATTAAAATAAATTCTCTACTTAGCGAACATTCTATATTATGAAATCAGTTTACTTTTATAAATCTTGCTTCATTCAAAAGTAGAATTAAATCAAATTACATAATGAAAATAGTTTAAGAAATGGTAGAAGCTTGCCCATATCATGGCAATCTAACCAGGAAAATTTAAATAAAAAACACCACGGAATTATTTTCCTTCTTCTCATTTACCACATACTCAGATTAGGAAAGTTCCCCACTCTAGGAACTTTGGAGAAGTCCATATCTCCTTTCAGTTGGGGATTGGATAAAACCTTCCCTCCACGCGGCACTAACGCAGGCTCGTTCCACTGCTTTGTTGTACAAATCTTGCTCCAATGTAGGCATGGCAACTAGGACATCAATCACAGCAGATACGGAGAATGGATCTACAGGTGGTGATGCGACTTGTGAGTTAATAGAACCACTCACAGATTGACTAGCCCTAGTTTTGATAATCTCTTGTATGATTTTGCAGGTGCTAGCAACGCCAAATGAGTGACTCCTCCTTCTCCTCTTACTATTTGAAGTTTTATCCATCTTATGTTTGTCATGAATTGAAGTAGGAGTTTTGTCAGACATAAAAATTCCCTTATCAATAGAGTGTTCTCTTAAGTCCTCTCGTCCATCGTCTGCATCATTACCACCAATGCCAAGTTCGTCCGACATCACCAAATCTTCGACATTTCTTGCTGCATACTCCCCAGTAGCATATGTATCACCAAATACAATACACAAGTTAGGATATTTAGGAAACCCATCATTCTTGAATTTTGCCCACTCAATATTGTCCTGCAATTTTTCACAATGATGACATATATCAGCAATACAATTAAACATATTTCCATGTACATCTATAGTGATCTCAAAATGACCAAAGGTTAAATCATACCTTGACATGAGGTTCCCATATACTTTGATCATCAACAACAATTGTTTTTTTCACATTATCCCAACCAAATCCGGATTGTGAAAGAAGCTTCTTGAAACTACCATACTGTTTTTTCAATTTGTTTACCTTGTTCTTCAACTGTACTTGAGTATATTGGAGTCCTGCTCGTTTATTGAATTCTATCCGTATGTTATTCCACCCTGCTTTGTTGAAAGAAGAAGATGTGCGATTTCCCTTTTTGACCTCTTCTACCAACAAACTGATGTACAAGTTGGTTAAAGGCTCAGTCCACTTTGCAGTCCACTTTGCGGTGAATGCCTCTTTTTGGGATGCCATGTAACCTTCACTAGTTGAGCATTATATGAATTCAAGACAATTAAATAAATGGAAAACCACTTTCTTTCTAATATGAAGTCATAGCTTGTCCCCAGGATTAGGCTAGGTTCATGAAGCATGCACTCCAAGAGTTAATTTAACTATCGAAAATGATTTTCTCTTCCAATCATTGAGTAACAAGAATTCAGCCTTGCCACTATCACGCCAAAAAGAGAGTGTAACATGCTGCTTTCTTATTTTCTCATCACCATTTTTTAGACTAAAGAAAGACTCAAGTAACAAATCCAATTATAGGATGATATTATCTCTAAATCTTGGATAGCTATTTAGTGCATAAAAATGTCATTATAGCAACTACAAGCATCAAACCAGAATCAATGGATCAACTCAAAAACCTTGGATAGCTACCCAATGCATAAAAGTTCCTAAAAATGTCAGTATCTTTTGTCCTTTTGTGTCATAATCTAGAACATGAAATGTTCCTTAGTGCACTCGAAGGAATGCCATTTTCACTTTGAGTTACTTTTTGCCTTTCAATGTGTAAATGCCACTATATCTTCAGTCATTGCAGCTTCTATGTAGGGTACACTGCCATCCAAACATACTACGCTTGCCTTATACAACCCCTAGTCTTATTGTGATCCTTGATAGACACTCAACTTCGACACAAGAGCATGCAACTTCCACACCATAAATTTGTTAATTAATTCCTTCAGCCTTGATGTTCTACCTATCAGTTTGTTTTCATTCCCCTAAAAAGTGCATATGGACTTCCTAGCTGTCACTTTATTGATCTATTGTGGGATACAATTCATTATAACTAATATAAAAACTTTAGGTTGAAAATGAATCTCTTAACTAGTTGCTTAACCACTCCTATATTTTTTTCTGTCCTCGGATAAAATTTCAGATGCTCGTTGTTTCAAGTCATATCATGGTGATCCTATTTTAAATCCATTTACACCTATTTTGTATCTATGGGATAGATTCTAAGACTGAGGTATGAAGCATTCTCAACATAAGGATTGGCTAAAACAAAGCCTTTATCACAGCCTATCGCTATAACAGAGCATCGACAACTTCAACTATTCATGTGTGCACGCACACGCACACACATGCACAACTATCTCATTTCATTTCATACTCCCTCAGGTTTTGAGAGACAAACAAGCATAGAGAAAAGTACAGCATAATTTTGGTGCTGTTCATCAATATCAGCTTTGGTTTGTTTTGGTCAACCTAGTTGATACATGTGAGAATCAAGGGCGACACAAGCACGAGGGAAGCAACGTGAGAGAGGCGAGCACAAACAGGGGTGATACAATGGACACGATTCAACTTCAGAAAAAGTGAGAATCACATCTAAAACAGGTATAATGAGAAGGAATCAAAGCAACAAACCTGATTTAGGGCAAGACGATCACGAGGCAATGCGACCAGAGGCAATGTGACTGGAGAAAGGTGACCGGAGGCGACGGGATTAGAGGCAATGAGATCGAAAGAGGCAATTGGAGGCAACAGGACTGGAGGCGGCGGGATCGGAGGGAGGCGACCCAATTGGAGCGACGCAACCAGAGACGACGGGATTAGAGATGACGACACCGAAGAGAGGTGGAGGCGACGGGACTGGAGGCAATCGGCTCGGAGAGAGGCGACCCAACTGGAGGCGACGCCACCAAAGAGAACTGCGACCGAAGACGACGAACCGAAGAGAGGCAATGACTGGATTGGAGAGAGGTGACCAAAGGTAATGGGCACGGACCGGAGAGAGTCAAATGGAGGCTAGGGGACTGGAGGCCATGGGACCAGCGGCGACGGGACTGGAGAGAGGCGACGGGATCAAAGAAAGGCGACCGGAGGTGATGAGATCGGAGAGAGGCAAGTGGAGGAAGGGAGAGGTGAGCTGAGACGGGGCGTGAACTGGTTTTCTATTTAGGGGAAAACAGAAGCTGTTTGTTATTTTTGTTCCCGGGAGCAAGAAGTTCACCGATTTCCTCGGCCCCAATTCGCGTCCCACTGGCGATGTCCCCTCGCCACCATTGTCGCGCGTTTGTTATCTGCACGATCAGGAGAGGAAACCCATTGTCGACCACCCGAGAGGTGATGTGCACTCGCCGCCATTGTTGTGCGTTTCTTATCTCCTTGATCGGGAGAAGAAACCCATTGCCGACCACCTGAGAGGCGAGGTCCACTCGCCGCGCTCGATGGACTCTTAATCGTGCGTTTCTTATCTGCACGGTCAGGAGAAGAATCGTGATGAAGAGTCCACAGAAATTTCATCTGCGAAAGTGGTGGCGGCTCGCGAATTCTTTCCCCTCATGCCTGATGGGAATGGTTTCTTGGGCACCAAGGAACTCGGTGACCCTTGTCAAGAAATCGCTCCTGCCCAACCGAAGCGCAAATGCATGGCCTCGCTCCCCGGCGATGAGACCTTAATTGTGGAGAAGAAGGCGACATACAGTAGAAAGAGGAAGGAAAAGAAAGAGGCCTCAGGACGTGAAGATGAGGAAGAGAGACGCAACGGCGTTTTCCAAAGAGTTGGTGCTGCTCTTCGACCCTTATAAGATCAAGAAGAAGCTTACAAAGAGCGATCTTGGCCACCTGTCGACGCTCTTGATTCCACGGGCATGCGTGACGACCCACGCTCTCCCGGCCATGAGTGAGGAGATGGTGACTCAAGTGATGGACGCGGACACGCATTCGGAGCACCGACTGGCGTTTGCTGTCTGGGTGTCGTCAGGGGCCTACGTCCTGAAGGGGTGTTGGATTAAGGAGTTCGTGCAGCGGAGGGGTTTGGCGGCCCGATGAGATTGGTATTTATTGGGATCCTACTACTAACAGGTTCCATTTCAGCCTTCTTCACAAGGCGAATCAGACTTGATGTTGAATTAGTACTTCTTTTGTTCAATGACCAACAGAAAAAAGTTTTGATCTTTAGACAAGGATGTTAGTGATGGAATTTCATCGTACGCAACCAATCTTTCTCTGTTTCCTCCAGAAATTCAATTTTAGACAAGTGCTTCTTTTAAACCTTGGTCCCATGTCTTTAAATTTCTTGTTGTGTTTCTTAGTCACTGTGGTGAAATATAAAATTTTCCGTTTTGAATGGGCAAAGTTGATTACGGTAATCACTGTTGTGATCCTGCAGATAAGAAACACCCGATGAAAAGTCCATCAACAGCGGAAAATGGACAGGATAGAAACAATTACGACGCAGGCTTGGAGGTTAGAGAGAAATATTTAGTTTACTGTTGCAATGGGATGGTGAGTAATGTTATCAATCTTCACAGTCGAGTTTTGAGAGTGCACTTGGAGTGAGAGGGGCTTTCTTATTATCTAGTGTGGGGACGAAGGAGACATAGCCAGAGCAGAAATGTATTAACTTTGGAGAATGTGCTTCTCAATAGGCAGTTTTGTACAGGAAGGAAGAAATATCGGTTGCAGAGATTAGTTCTGTTTTATAGTTAGGGGTAAATGATTGTTAAACTACGTTAGCTTTTCCATTAGATAACCGAGTCATTGTGAAGGAAAGATTACAATCCAAATATATATTTGGTCATCACTTTGATATATTTTGATCATGCAGTAGTTGGGTTACTTGGCACATATTCACCAAGATGCTAAGCTCCTTTGTTGGCAGCACATTTTAGATCGTTTCCTGCGGCCTTTACTTCATACAGGCTTCACTTCATTGTGACAGTAGCTTGTCTTGGTTGCTGTAGGACATGTACAGCATATGATTTGTTTCCATTCCCATGTGTACTTGAGAAACTGATTCTGTGACTGAGAATATTCAGCAAACATTCACATGTGCTGCCATAAGGGCACGATTACAGTGACCCTGCTGACTGTGCAATCAAATTCTAAATGTTCGTGCACTTTTTTGTCTAGTTGACTTGTAATTGATATTTTAGGGCGTTTTTTGGTACATGTCTAAACTCAAAGTTTCATGCACTTGAAAAAAAAAAAAAATTAGGTCCTCTGTAGAGCAGATGATGTCACTGTATTTGTAGATAAACAGTAGTTTGAAAGTGAAATTAGATGAACTGCTTCAGTTTCTTTAATTTGGATCCGATCAGAAGGTTGAGCCATCTAACAATTCTTGACCCTACCAAATTCTCGAATAAATATTCTTTCTTATTTCCTCTTGGATGTCATTCATTTCCTTCTCGCATTACTACATGTGAGTAGATTTTGCTGATACTCCCTCCCTTGCAATGACAGTAGTATTTCTTTTTTTAAATGCATCCTCCAAGGGCATTTATAGAGCTATTTGATCAATTTCATTTTCTAATAACTCGACGATTAAATATATGTTGACTTCAGATGAAACTTTTTTTTCTCACTATAAGCATAATATACATGAATCTATGAGTTCTTTTTAATCGATAAACTCAGTCCATTACTCTGGGGCTTTCTCTGCCGTTGCATCCGTGCATACTGAAGCATGTGAATTTTCAGTTTATTAGGTAGTGGGTTGTGGTTTTCTTGAGTCACAGATCATTGCTTGGTGACCTCATTTGTGAAGCTCCTAGAGACATATTTCTTCACTGGAAGTCAAGTGCCAAAGATTTTGAAGTGAAGTTTGAACATATAAAGCCATGCTTTCTTTTATAAGACAGGTTTCTCTTTTGGGGAAGCGCCCATTTATATTTTCCTTTACTTCGAACTTGGCTTTCCCTAAAAGTGTTATACTGAAAGAGGGTGAGCCATTGATTCATTGACCTTGGATATGGCAATCTGCGCTGTTGCCTCTCGCTTTTCCATCGCAACCAGCTCTTCTTTGCCACACTACTACCTCGCAATAGATTGAAGTTTCCAGATGCTGCTGCGCTGACGAGTTCCTGTGGCCGTCGCTGTATCCATTTCTTTGCCTTTGCAGGTTTCTTGGCGTGCCCGACCGCACAAAAACCAACTGTGCCGCACCTTGTTCAGTCTTGTGCAGTCCAGTCAATCCTTCTAGCGTTTGTCGGGTTCACATCTAAATCAACGGCATTCATGACATCGGTGTTTTCCTGCAACATGGTAGCCTCCCAACTCAACAACATCGACACCGCTCGCTGCTGCCATCAGCAATACCAGCAGCCTTGTGACGAGCTGCAACTTCCCAAGGATGAGCTTTTCTGATCTGTCCCTGCGTGCCGTAACTCGACCCTGACAACGTTGCTGTCCACCGCCCGACGACGAAGTAGCCTTGTCATGACGAGCAACCAGCACCTCGGGTCCAAACACTTGCGCCGGCGAACAACGTCCAGCCGTGGCAGTTCCTCGCTACACCTTCCGGTGTCTTTGCGGCAAGGCCGGCGACGACTGCAGCTCAATATCCCATCACATTCGAACGAGATTCCAATCGAAGCCGTTGATTCTCGCCGTCACGCTAGGCGACATTCCTGTTCAAATTGCACCAATTCAGACCATTGTCGCCGTTGGTCTTCTTTCTTTGCGGGACATCCGGCTTTGACTAATGAAATAGTAGTCCCTGCCATGTGCCACCGAGAGCTATTAATTATCTAGTTTGATTTAATTGAGCTTTAGGCATAATCTAAATTGGGGATAAATTAGTTGATTTAATTATTAATCTGTTCGATAAAGATATCAGATAATTTTTTAATTAATTAAATTTAAATTTGGATAATTGATTATGCCTAAAGATTGGGTTAATCTTTAATTTAAACCATTAGAGCACCGGATTTTTTTAAGATTATCTCAATCTTTAATTGCAAATTTGATTGCAGATTGCTTTTGCAGATTAGGTGAGTTTATCTCTAATATAGATAATTTCCATATATCAAAAAATCTAAAAAAAGATTACGTGGCATACCTATCGTTTAGATTGCATGATAGAACTAGATAGATATTATCCTATTATAATTTAAATTAGTGTTTGAATAATATCTAGGCTAAATAGCATTTTCTACGTAGAATTGCATGCTTAGATAAGTATAGTCCATTTCCTAACTTAAATTAGATGATATTTCACTTGGTGTATTTCTATTTTAATTTATTTCTAGTTACAATTTTAAAGAAAAACCAAAAATATATATGCATGTCATATAGTTTGCATGCTAGGTTTATTTACTTGAAATTGCATGTCAACAGAAACAAGTCATATATTTAAATAAAATTGCATGCCATATAGGTTAGCTTTAATTTTAAGATAAGAGGAAACCCCAAAAATATTTTTTTGCTTTGGTACATTTAATTTCTTTGATGCAATTCCTTTGAATTCACGATCAAGACATGCGGTACACATACTTCCGCTTGTACGGAGTGTGAAAGTGTATTTAAATCCCGAATATGTGGAAATGCGTGCAATAGAATCACTTTGAAGACACTACCAAAAAAAACAAGCGAGTCGTATCCAAAATATACAATTTGAAAAATTATGCTCCTTAATCATTACCATAGCCATTGAACCCGAAACCGTCATCAGGAAGGTTTACCCTCACATTTAAGCAGTCAGGCTCCTTCCTTCAGGCTGGGGGTGACTTAAAAGGGTGCATGTTTTACCCCCAACCTAGCTGTATCCAGCCTTTCTTGATGGTCATAGCATTTTAAGATTTTACTAAGGACCAATGCTCCTTAATCATTACCATGGAAAGCAAGAGAACAGCCTCCGGTACACTGAATGCATGTTTTACCCCAATATACACTTTGAAAAACTATTTTAATAAATTGCAACTTCTATAACTTGATGGCCAAACACCAATTTCATGCCCCTAATTTGTTCAAGCCTTCCCCTAAAGACCTCAAAAGTTTGGTCAAAGACTACAGATTATGCTTTTGCATGTTAGGATGTCATCAATTTGTTTTGGTTCCATATGCAATGGCTCAGGATGTTGCCATGGCTAATTCAAGTAGGGTTTTGTGCATCTATGAACTTTGGTTTTGCAGTTTATATCTGTTAGCTAAAAATAGTAATTCATCTCATCCTTAGATAAAAAAAAAAAAGTCTGTATGATCACCATCCTGAACACACATGCTGCTCTCCATTGTTTTGCAGCATGATGGCATGAAGAAAGACTAATCTGCAACACTATACTAATAATCAAACCAAATCTTAACTTGGACATCTCTATAACAATGAGAAAATGGTCATCTGATTTGACATCTTGACTTTAGCCTGGCTTGACTTTGGGAATCAACAAGGTTGAACATGTTTTATAAGTATTATGCCCAACTATGCTTTTAAATACTGAGCAAATTAGGCTATAAGCAATTTAGAGCTTCATTTTGAAATATGCATTTTACCAAGCAAAATTTTTTTTCCCTTTTTTAATGTTTAAATTTTTGTATCCCTATATATTTATCTTACCCTTTAGGTGATATTCCAAAGAGTAAAAACATTGTGAGTGGAAATACATTTAATTTCAATTGTGAATTTTGACTTTTCGCACTCTACAAAAAGATAAAACAAAAGTTTGAGAATAAAAGTTAGAGTAAAAATAAAATATGACTGACCAAAATAAAACTAGGTCAACTCGCCTGAATGCAATTTTATCCATGCCAAATGCAATATCAATATAATTAGTGTTATGCAAATAGGTCATGCTGGGAATTACCCACCTTAATTATAATTGATCCAAAAACTCCTTTTCCCTTGCACTTAAGGCACACTTACTAGGGTATTCGACAAAGTAGATATTGCATATGATGACTACTCCACACAATAATAACACACGACACACCAAACATTACATTGATAAGAACTAGTGGTTTCATAATTAAGGTGTCATGCATCAAGTGAGACAGAGTAATCAATCCGTCACAACATACCCATTAATTATCCTATCAAAAAGCAAAATAAAATTTTTTCCAATTTTTTTGGTGAGAAATCATTTTTTACATTCCTCTTTAAACAAAAAAAATAAAATAAAAATAAGTTTGTCCAAAACTATTTTTTTGGTGAGAAATCATAAAAAACTTTTCAATTTATTTCTCTTTTGATTAATACCAAAAAAATAATAATAATAATAATAATAATAATAATAATAATAATAATAATAATAATAATAAAAAAAGGTAGAGTATTAACCCTAAAAATAAAACAGCAACATTTTCACACTTTACTTTTTTAACCGGCGTAAATACTTATTTTAACATTTCTAGTGTAGCCGGAAACAGAGTATAATCACCCGCCGGCTTTGCTGAGATGATGCAGAAGAGTCCGGGACAAGTCATTTCACACTTCCACAGAACTCCGTAGTTGTCTCTTGTGCACTCTCTCTGAATCGAAATCTCCGGCGAGCCATCTCGCCGGCGGTTTTCTCCGATCGGCCAAGCTCCGGCCATGGCGGCTCCAGCTCCGGCTTCATCTTCCTCCGCCGGGCTTTGACCTTCCCCCTCCCCACGAGCTCTCGCCATGGCGGCCGCCGCCGCCGCCAAGTCCCGGACCGTCGTCCGAGCCCTTCGCCCAGTTCGATCTCGCCGCGCACGCCCGCTCGCCGGTCCGATCCGTCGCCGTCTCCACCCTCTCCGACGCCCAGACCCTAGTCTACCTCGGGACCGAGTCCGGCGCCCTCGCGCTGCTCCAGGTCGTCGCCTCCCCCGACGCCTCGCCTCCCTCCATCGGGGACGACGCCAGGGCTCTCCCGCAGCCGCCGGCGCCGTCGCGGCAGGCCGGCGCCGCCGGCGGGAGCGTGTCTTTCCTGCGGAGCGTCGCGGTGACTCGGGAGTCCCCGGTGGATGCGGTGCACGTGCTTGCGGAGATCGGGAAGGTGCTGGTGCTTTCGGAGGGGTCTCTGTTTCTGGTCGATTCTCTTTTGACGCAGCCTACGAAGAGAATCCCGCCTTTCAGAGGGATTTCTGCCGTCGCGAGGAGGTTCCGAGCAGGCGGTGCGACAGGGGGCTCTGATTTGTCTGATTACTCCGTGAATGCTTCGGATAATCCTAGCGCCGGCTCTCGGCTTTTGCAGAAATTCGGGAGTGGCATTCGTGCAAATGGCGTGAAAGTCAAAGAAGCGGAGCAATCAAGACAGCAGCCCGAAGGTAGCTACATTTTTGCGATTGTGATCGGTAAAAGATTAGTCATAGCTGACTTCAGTGCTATCAGTGAGTCTTTGGTTGTTTTGAGAGAGATGCAATGTGTCGAGGGTGTTAAGGCGATGGTGTGGCTGGATGATTCGATAATGGTTGGCACAGCTAGTGAATACATTTTATATTCTTGCATCACGGGGCAGAGTGGTGTAATATTTTCATTGCCAGACGGGTCTAGTTCGCCGCGGCTTAAGTTGCTGAGGAAAGAGTGGAAGGTTCTGTTACTGGTGGATAATGTTGGAGTAATTGTCGATTCGTACGGACAGCCTGCTGGTGGGAGCCTGGTCTTCAGACGTGGTCTTGAGTCAGTAGCAGAAGTATCTTCCTACGTCATGGTTGTGAAAGATGGGAAGATGGACGTGTATCATAAAAAATCTGGGAGTTGTATTCAGACTCCTCCCTTTGCTGGGGAGGGTGTTGGGCCCTGTTTTGTTGCTGATCAGGAAAATGCGAATGGCAATCTCATTGTTGTTGCATCACCCTCTAAGGTATGAATAAATTTGATCCAATTATGCTGGACATGATTTGGGATAATAGGAATGTATTTTTGATAGATAGATTAGATAAATGTATGTCCACTTTTGAGTCATGGCTAATTATATTTGTTAATCAATTCCATTAGTATTTTTTTCTTTATGGCAGAAATCAAATGGGCTGTTATGAGTGTTGGTCTGTCTCATCTGTGAAGAATGTAGCATTAACTACTCCTCTTTGATTGTTAGACAGAAGAGGCATGTGATTGAACTAATAGAGAAAACCAGTTATATTGCATTGTTGTAAACTTGTAATTAAGATCTAATACTTCCCATTGGTATGGATATTGGATGTAAATGGTGGTTTGTGCTGTCTAATTTCTGTGCATCAAGTAAATTCCACCAAACATTAATGCCTTTACTTTTTTTTTTTTTCTTTTTTGGTAAAAATGCCTTTACTTTTTTTGTTTTCCTTTGATTAAAAAAAAAAAAACCATCAAATTGGACAGAATTACTCCTTGATAGCCTAATAGATGAAAGAATGTTTAACTACAGCTTCTTTGTCCTCATTATGTTTTTCTGTTAAGAGTGGATGAGTAGTCTTATGCATTTCTGATTTTAGGCAAGACTAGGCATTCTAAGGGAAAGAATCTTTTAAAGGAATAAGATATTAAGTGTCTGATACTGACAGAGAAGGAAGATAACCATTTCTTCATATGTTTCTTTATACCAAATATGGAGCAGAACATCTATATTTTCTGGCAGATCTTGTTTCTTGAATGTACAATGTCTCCATGAGTGTTTGTAAACCTGGACAGTGCTGCCTTTTGGAACCAGTTGGTCTGGATTTACTCGATCACCTAGACTAGTCATGAATCATTCAAACTGGTGTTGACCTGGTTTGACCAATCAATCTTTTGAACCAGTTATCAGTTTTACCATATGGCAGTTTTACTTTTGACCATACCATTGACCTTGTGAAAAGATTTAAAGAGCCCCCCCCCCCTACAACCCACCTTTTCTCTTTGGGGGGGGGGGGGGGGTCTCTACTTCATGATAGTGAAGTATGCTTGGATGTATTGTATATTCTACACTTAATTGTCCAACTTATAGACTTGGTGGTTCAGCCAGTTGAACCTGTCAACTCATGAACCAGAGATGAGGCCTGTCCTTTGACTGGTATGGGATTAGAGACATTGGTCTCCATACATTCTACTGTTTTATTGAAAAAGATGATGTTTTTGTTGACACGTTAGGCTTAGCCTTAGCATGTGTCCTTCCCAATAACATTGAAAAGTAGGATTAGCTTACAATCCCTAATTTGTATAAAAATCTCCAAGTTAAATTCTCCATACAGAAACATACTTAGTAATTTCATATGGGCAACCTGCTTCTTTGGCAAAGATGTTGCATAATGGTTATCTCGTAGGAATAGAGTTGATACCGGGAGAAAGGACTAGTATATCCTCCTTTCTTCTTCTAATATCTTTGTATAAGCTTGTCATCTACACACTTTTGAGGAGTTATCATGCTTAAACTTTGGTTCTTGGTAGCAAAATTTGTGTTGTAGACTACATTTTCTAATGGGGCGACTACAGAAAACGTTCAGTATGAACTTTAGCAATCTAGGCCTGCATCTCTAGATGAAAATATTTGCAGGCTAAATGTTTTCAGCTGAAATTTGTTTCAAGGGAAACAATTTTCTCAATAATTTTGTTGAGTATTTATTATGTGCACCAATAGAGAATTTCTTTCACAAATTTTGGATGGATGATCAGTTTATTAGTAGAATGTGGGGGTACCAGTGGGCTGGTTCATTATAGGCTGGGGGATTTCAGAACTAAACCTGATGAATCATATTGGAAAAAAAGGTGGCTCAATGAGGCCAAAACTTGGTATTTAATCAAGATAAATGTTATGGAGAAATGCATGATGAGAAGAGGTTCTCACATAAAAGCTACTGCCTGATGCTTGGTCAAATTAGCAGACTGCTTTGTGAAAATAGTCTTAGATACTGAAAGTTGGGGCTTAGGTAGACTTCATTGCAGCTGGTGTGGTTGGGCCAATTGCTGTGCCATTGGGAAGTGTTTGGATGTAGCTACTTATTGGTGATTGTTCTTCTACGAAATGAATTTGCTTCATTTTGTCATTATCACGTTATTAATTGCATAATCTGATTGGAAGTATTTGATTAAATTTCTCCTTGGTGTTGATCATTTCTTAGGTGTTTTGTTATCGAAAGGTCCCTTCAGAAGAACAAATCAAAGACCTTTTAAGAAAGAAGAGCTTTAATGAAGCGATATCCCTGGTGGAAGAGCTTGAGTCTGAAGGTGAAATGTCCAAGGATATGCTATCCTTTGTTCATGCTCAAGTGGGTTTTCTGTTGCTTTTTGACTTGCACTTTGAGCAGGCGGTGAATCACTTTTTGCAGTCAGAGATAATGCAGCCTTCTGAAGTCTTTCCTTTCATAATGCGAGATCCCAATCGCTGGTCACTGCTGGTAGTGGGCATATACTCTTACTACCATCTTGTTGTCTCTATAGTAGTCTATTATCATTTTTGTTCAAAAAAGTGTGTAGTAAGATGATGGCGAGAATCCTAGAAAAATGTGTAACATTGCATTATGTAGTGAAATTGGAAATTGGTTACTTAGGGCATATTGAAAGTTCTGCAGAAGCAAGCTTCTTGTGGCGAATGTTTGAAAACTTATGCTGATCTTTATTCTGCATTATCCAATGCTGAATAGTCAGCACAAATGGAGGTCATTTTGTTCTTTGTGTGCCCTGGTGCTTGTGCCTGAATGCCAATTTAACACCATTTTAACAACCTTTATTTCATCTCTAGTGCAAAGATTCATTTTTTTTTAATAATAATAATTATTATTTTTATTTTTTATTTTTGAAAAAAGTCAAAGTGAGAGCTGAGAAGATGCAGGTAATGTTCTAGCTCAGTACTTTGTCCATAAGGGTATTAGAACCAGGGGCAGCGCTATGGCATAGACATGCTAGGATTAGTGTCTTCATGTTTCTTTTTAAAATCCTATATATAATGGAGGGAAAAAGAAAGTGCTAGGAATATTTTGGAATGGACAAGTTTTCCTTGAGTAACATTGCCAATTTTCACTGGTTCTCAATTTACTACTTCAGTTGTATATTCATGTTAAACCAATAGAAGAGCTTGGAGTTGTTTCTTGCAAGTAATGGATGAAGTCATGTAAGAAGGTTATGCATTGTTTTATTATGAACCTGAAGAGAAAGCTACATGGTTATACTTCTGCTGAGTAGTCATGTTATCTAGTATTGTTAAGTTTGGTTTTCTATTTCATGTATTTTATCTTATAAGCTTTCAAGTTTCCAAGAGTCTTTGGTGATACAGAGCAGACTAATGTTTTAGGTTCCCAGAAATCGATATTGGGGTTTGCATCCTCCTCCAGCACCTCTTGAAGATGTTGTTGACAATGGATTAGCAGTCATTCAAAGAGCTATATTTCTTAGAAAGGCTGGAGTTGAAACTTCGGTGGATCATAATTTCCTTCTGAGTCCTCCAAATAGAGCTGATCTATTGGAGGCAGCAATCAAGAGTATGATAAGGTGTGTCTGATTTGTGCTCTGTCTATTTGTTTTTCTCTGGATCTATTTTGTTGTTTTCTGTCTGTATTCCTACTGCCTTTCCTTTTAAGCTGCTGATTTTGATGTTAGAATGTCATCTAATTGCATCTTGAGTATAATTTCAATATAATGCAGGTATCTTGAGGTTTCTCGGAAGAAGGATTTGACCTCATCAGTGAAGGAGGGAGTGGACACACTTCTGATGTACCTTTATAGAGCCCTGAATTCCGTTGACAAAATGGAGGAGCTTGCTTCCTCTGAAAATAGTTGCGTTGTGGTACATTTCTTGATTAGCTAGGTTGGGTAATGGAAACATAAGATTTTGAAAGATCTTTTGAACTGAAGGTTTTGCACATGATGGGAGAACACATGAAAGTTCAAGTTGCATACTGTTCTTAAGTTCAATTAAGCTTCGCTTCCATCTCCATAAATTTTCAGCTTTTGCAATGCGGCCCCATAAGAATTGTTGATTATCTATGGAGTTAGCAAACTTATCTCTCTCATTGAGTTTGACTATAAATTTGATGGAAAAAAAGTAGAAAATTCCATCGAGATATTACGGAGAGTGTTAATTGAGTTTTATTAAGATTATTTATCATATTGAAAAATTACTGTAGTATCTTTGATTCTATTGATATTTGTTAAATATCAAGAATGGAAGAGCTTCTAACACATGTTTTTTTATTTCTTGACTGGCCTATTAGATATCTGCAGAATTCTCATACCAAAATATTGGGACAGTTTTTATTTCTCTCGGATTTAGCAGAGAAATCTCTTCATATGTGCCTGCATTTAGATGAAGCTGCTCCTGGAATTGAACTAAAAATTTATTTCTTTCAAGAATAATAACTGTATCATTAGTTGAAATCCAGTTGTCTTATTGATTTGGAAAATATCCTTTTTAAGTCCTCTGGACCTGGAACCATTTTATAATCCCCACAATGTCAGTCTGTCTGGTTGTTAAAATATAATATGGTATTCTAACACATTGTAAAACAGTGTTCGATGTCTAATGTGGTGCAAATTGGAGTTGCCATTTTCTGGAGCTTGCCTGAAAGATTGACTGTATGATGTACATGTACGTGTGTGGTGCAGGAGGAATTGGAGAGTTTGTTGGATGACTCCGGGCATCTTCGGACGCTTGCATTCCTGTATGCCAGTAAAGGCATGAGCTCAAAGGCTCTAGCTATATGGCGTGTCTTGGCTAGAAATTATACATCTAGTATCCGGAGGGACTCTGCATCAGATAATGAACTTCAGAATAGGAGTTCAGATACTCTAAATGCACGGGAGACTGCTGCTAGAGAGGCATCAAAGATTCTTGAAGAATCTTCAGATCAAAATTTAGTTCTGCAACATTTTGGATGGGTATGTGGTAATTTTTGAAATTTTGTAGAAACTTTTAAGTATATTTCTACTGTTTATTTTGCAATTGAACCACTAAAGGAGTTTGTATCCTGGCATTAGATTGCAGATATCAACCAGGTTCTTGCTGTTAAAGTCTTGACATCCGAGACAAGAGAAAAACAACTATCACCAAGTAAGTATCACACCTGAAAATCTTTTCCAGCCTCCACCAACTAGCGTTGGCATGTTCAATTATGTACACTGGCACTTATTGGTCCCTTTGTGCTTTACTTTTTCTCTTTCACAGGCCTTCTACAGGTGCCTTTTAAGTTTTTTCCTCCTGTTTTTTCAATAAGTTTTTTCTTTCTTTTATTTGTTTGTTGCTTATCATTGCCTCCAGCACCATTGTAATCATCATCATAGTTGTAGCCATCATTGTGATGTTTATCTTCATCATCTTCTTTGACATGGATAGGTTGGGGTCTTACTTACCTTTTTCAAGTCTTAGAATTTATTAAGTCAAAAGAGTCGATGACTGTGTTGGAGAGGCATTCATAAAAGGAACCAAATTAGTGAAGTCTTAAAGCAGCAGTACTTCTTTGTTTTGGGCGGGCATGATATGATGCACCAGAAAATTCTTACATTCTAGAATGTACTACTCAACGATCCCAATGCGGTCTGCCATAATCAATTTCTTCCCATGATGATACTTGGTCATCACTTGATGACCAAGTTGAAATTTCCCTTGATGGATAAAACTGAGAGGTGACCTTTGCAGGAGCTTCCTATCATCTCTTATAGGGTACTCCAATATTGCAAACTCATGTTCCACTTCTTGGCTGTCTCCGATTCAAAAAGTTGACTCTTTCCATGTTCCATTCCACTATCTCCTATTATAGATATCTTAGTAGGAGTTACCACAAGCCTTATGTGGTACAGTTGTTTTCAGTTTGAGAAAAGACTAAACGATGATCACTTTTGGTGCTATTACACTGCATATGTGGTGATATTTGGTTGTTAACATGGATTACCTGATGCTTCAGAAGAGAAATGTCATGCTTTTATTCAAACAAGGAGGTTTTACAATTTGACCTGCACTTTTCTGGTCACCTCTATTAAGGTATTCTTTTGGTCCGGCAGCTTCTATGTTTGTCTTCCAAGAAGAGAGTTCTTTTGCAAAAGCTTGACTTCTCAAGTAGTTGCTTCTAGCAGGACTATGTGCATTACCTGAACTAGTTAATTGAAGCGACTTCTAACCCACTCTGCCACATAGCCTCTTTGGGTGTTTTCTTAGGCAATCAGTTTCAGCTTAAAAGAGATTTATGATTAAGACAACATTGAAATTCTAATCTGCTCTGCCTCATAGCCTCCTTTGATGTTCTCTCTAGCAATTAGTCAGCTAAACAGATCTTAGGATTAAGATGATATTGAAATCTAGAATTGTTTGATTCAGATTATTATTGGGCTGTTCACAGATTTAAAAGAGAAACTAAATGAACTGAACATCTGAGGCTTTAAGCTGGAGCACTTAATCAATATGGCTTGTTACATATGTTTAAATGTTATGCTGGCAGTTTGTCGTGTAGCTTAATAGACTTGAAATGGGATTTGATACTCCTAACAGAAGACGAGTAAGAAAATGATGGTTGCATCCAAGGGCTGGAACCAGTCTCAAAGTGAGTTATCTATCGTTGATATGCATGCATGTGGTCTTTCCTAATTTATATTCCGGGATTCATCTTCAAGGATGCAAATAGGCATGTATTTACCATTCTTGATCTGGTCAGTGTTCTCCACAGAACCAACATACTCTTAAGTTATGTAAACTCTGGTTTTTGTCTGGCTGTAATTCGCCCTCATCTGTTTCTATTATAGTGGAACCTTAAGTCTAAAGCAGCATTCCAATCAACTGTGCTTTGTAGATTAAATTTTATACCTTACACTCAGTGTTGATGGAGTGATTAGGAGGGACCTTACAGGAAGATAAAAGATTAGAAAAAGTATGTCTTGTTTGGTAGGAGGGATTGATCTCGACAGATTTGGAGGGATTATAGTCCAAAATTTCCTTGCATTCTTTAATCTTCTCAAATTGATCCAAATCTCGAGGGATTTGGAGGGATCGTGGGAGATGCACAACTTTTTTTCTCTCTTCCATGTATGCCCTCTATTGTATAAAATAAAATAAAATACCGTCATTTGAACATTGTTCCCTTTTAATGAGTAAAACACACATTTTATTGTTCATTTTCAATTTTTTATTCTATGTATTTCTTCTTTTAACTTGCTATGTTGTAATCCTGTATCATCTATTATGGATGATGCATCTCTAACTACTTTTGTCCAAATTGTTTAAGCATTTTCAGATCAGTCACTAGGCACTCCTCCTTTTCATTTTCTTAAGTAATTGTTTTCTTAACTTTTTTAGATCGTAAGCATTAGATGCTTTTTTGAACTTGTTTTCATTATGTGCTTTTTTTTAGATCATGTGAAAGTAATGTGTGCTTTAATTGTTCAGAATGCATGATTTTTGTTGGTTCACTACTTTAACATTACTATTATAACTCACACCTCATCGCAAGCAAATTAGAAGCTTTTTGTGAAGCAATTATAGATAAAAAAATATATGAACCATTGTAATTACTACCATAGAGAATTCTTGCTAGAACTTTCTTTGTAGTTAAGGTGAGAAGGTTTGAAAATATTGCATATGGGTATAGTCAAAGCATTTTAGGTTGCTTTGCTTGTTTTATGTTATAACTATAAATGTGTGTTTTAATTTGTTGGTTGTTTGGGTTGAATGAAGTGAAGTTTTTCTGTTACTATATCTTTTTTTATGAGTAAACTGTTACATTATTTAATTTAGTAAAGCTAAATGTTATCTATTTTTCCTATGATGAAGGGCAAGATAGTCATAAAGATGTAGTTAGATTCCTTTCCACTCCTCTTCTCCAACCACATGTGAAAGAACTCAATTGCTTCATTTCCTTTCTTTTTATTCATAGGCATCCCGACAATAATCAAATCCTCTCCTCCTTTCTTTTTTTCCTCCTTTCTTTTTTTCTCGAGGTTATTATCCGAATCCTTTCTATTCCCTCCCAATAACTCTGTCCAAACTATGCGTTAATTTGATCAAGCCTCTGCTTGAAATTGAACATTCCGTGGCTGGACGAAGCTCTGTTTTTCTGTGTGGACAGTTTGAGTAAGATATAGATTGGCCAATTATTTGTTATACCATGTAGCTTTACTTTTGTAGTCCTTTTTATAAGCTGAAGATGTAAAAGATAGCAGGATATGTTCTTTTCAGTATGGATGTTGTTCTGGCCATTATATAATATTATTAACTGAAATGCCAAAATTGGTATGCACAGAACACTCTTTGCTTGTATTGATAATGGTATATTCTCTTGTAGGTGAAGTGCTTGCGGCAATTGATCTTAAGAAAGTTGAAATTCGCCAAAGGTATGACAGAATTTAGTCCGGTAAATTATTAATTCAAAATTGCAGTAGCAAATAGCCTTGTCTTTCAAGGACTTTTGAAATTTGGGAGTACTGGGGCAAAATTCTTACCACATACATTCCAAAAGAAAAAAATAAATAAGAAGCAGTTGAAAATGTCAATGTTGGGACGAGAAAGTAGTTGAAGATGTCAATCTTGGGACAAGAGAGCAGTGAAAATGTCAATGAACTGGTCTCCGAGTTCTTTTAGACATGCTTTGTGTTCTGTCTTGTAGGCTATGACATTTTTAACTGTAGATTTATCAAGTATTGGAGTAATCTTGTCTCGTACTTCCAATAGCTAATTCGACTTAGCTTTTGTGTCTTGTTTAGTTGATTTTTGGCATCTGTTGTTTTCATAGAAACCTTTTAACTGTGTGGTTTAAGCGGTAGTTTAATGAGGATTGCTTTCTCAGGTACCTTCAGTGGTTGATTGAAGATCAAGACTCTGATGACACTCACTTCCATACAATGTATGCTATTTCACTTGCCAAATCAGCACTCGAGTCTTATGCAAGGGAAAGTATGTATGGTGAACATGGTGTGGGAAACATAGGAGAAAAGAGCACCTATGATTCAGGATCACATTCAATTTTTGAAAGCCCTGTCCGGGAAAGACTACAAATATTCTTGGAATCCTCTGACCTCTATGATCCAATGCAAGTCTTGGAATTGATTGAGAATTCAGAGTTATGGTTGGAAAAGGTTTTGCTGCCCTTTCTCTTTTCTTGTTTTTTTAGTTATTAAATTGTAAGACTTGACTGCTTATGGGGAGGATGGTGGGACGTGAATTTGGCCACTCAAATTGAAAGGCTCCATATTTCCTCCGATTCATTTCAAGTTCTGTTTACTTTTTACTTTTTGACTTTTTCTTGTTTTTTCAGTTATTAAATTGTAAGACTTGACTGCTTATGGGGAGGATGGTGGGACATGAATTTGGCCACTCAAATTGAAGGCTCCATATTTCCTCCAATTCATTTCAAGTTCTGTTTACTTTTTACTTTTTGACTTAAAAGACCTGTCACTGTCTGGTGATTTGAAGCATGATTCATTTTCTTGTGTGATTTTTCCTCAACTTGAGGCTGTGCCACTGTTTATCTTGTTGTTCTGCATTAATGACAGTTACAACTTTTCTTTCTCTTATTTATTTTTATATGGATGCATGAGTATTCTAGCTTTTTTAAGTTGAAAGATGGGTATTTTTACCTGTTGCTTCTGGCTTTTGATAATATTGTGTTGCTTGGCAGGCTATTCTTTACAGAAAATTAGGGCAAGAGACAATGGTTCTACAGATATTAGCCCTGTAAGTTCCATAACATTTTCTGTAATTTAACAAATAATGTGGTCATAACTTTTTAAATTTTTCTTGGGCCCTATATCAATTTTAGAATGGCATATTGCCATAGTTTTCAGCTTTTAATATCAGTTTAGGTATTTTGGTGATGCCTACTGAATGTGGGAGGTGCTATCGCACTAACAACTACTTTGGATCATGACTTTTCGCACATTAGCATGTATGGCTTAGGCTATATTTAGGGAATGATTTGTTGGGTCAAAAGAAGGTGGCAGAACTTTCTTTTAATTATGCTTGTCGTGAAAAGAGTCAATTTGAATTTTTCTTTGTGTTTCGCTCTTGTAATGCCAATGATGGCGTGGTAATTAGACTGCTTTTACAACAGAAGTGTTGCATGCTTGATTGTTTTTTGAACTTGATCTATGAAGTTTTACTAATTTTGTGTGCATCCTCTATGGGTGAGCGTGTGCACATGTGTAGGCGTGTGTTGCTTTTGTGTGCATCCACTCAAGATGATTGTTTACTAAATAGTTGTTGTTGCATATACGAGGGTTCAGGAAGCTGGAGGACAGTGAAGCTGCTGAACAATATTGTGCAGAGATTGGCAGACCAGATGCCTATATGCAGTAGGTTCTATTCTTTTGGCCACTTTTCTTTGGATTCTGAAAGAAGAATGTACGGTAATGATTATGAAAATGTAATCTGGGTTCTGACTTTATATTTAATTTAGGTTACTTGATATGTATCTGGATCCACATGATGATAAGGAGCCTATGTTTAAGGCAGCTGTTCGGCTTCTCCACAACCATGGTGAATCTCTTGATCCTCTACAAGTTCTTGAGGTAATGAGCCTCCCTTGTTTCCTATATTTTCTCACATTGCTTATTTTACATTGATTTCCTTCAAATTTATTTGTTGTGGTATGGTCATGCCATGCTTAGTGTGATGAAACCCTCAACAATTGCAGTTTGCCGATATTTAATGATTAATGTAGGTTCAAGATGCTAATGTTTAGTGTGAGGACTGTTGGAAAAAAAATCATGGTGAAGCCCCAATGTGGGAGGTTTCATATAACATTATCATCAAATGCAGTCCCCATCTGTGTTCTCAAACTGGACTGCAAAATTTCAACAGGTTGAACTGGAAATCAAAGCTGAGTTCCTCCTGGTTAGCCATCATGGTGAAAACCAGAAATGAATCAGGTTTGACCACGGTTCAGCAGGTATAATCGTAATGCGATCGACCTGTTGAAGTGGCACCTAAATTCTGAAATTAAAAAAAATAAAAAATACTGTCATGAGTGTGGATCAGCCCTGCAATCTCACGGAATTGGACTCCACCCCACTGATTTAAACCTCATTGCAACTCTCTGATGTCATTTTTTTTTTTTTTTTTCATTTGAACTTCTAAACAAACCTGAAAAGCCAAAATTCTTCAAAAGGGCATAACATAGAGCTCTGGACCTTACGTCTTCACTTCCACGCATGATGAAGATATAATATGCTCACCTAGCAGTTCAACTAGTTAAACCAGGGGTAGGCATGTGAACTGGACTACTCACTGGCTTTTGCTCTGGTCCAAGTTTGGAAACACTGGTCCTCATTAATTCCATCTGGAGTTTTGAGACAACATATTTTTGGATTAGTAACTTTGGGAAGGTTAAATTGGGACTAATGCTGATGTTTCCCTTATATATGGTTTTATCTTGCTGCATGACACGTCTGAAGTTCTTTCAATTTGTATCTGGGGGATATAAAGGTCTGGAGATGTTGCATGGATGTGTGTTGGGCAGAGTTCTCTCTGCATTGTAATAATAAAATGATTGTCGTGGACATTGCAGAAATATTTTGCACCTAATTGATGCTTAAAATAGGGTAAATTATTTTGGATTTGGTTTTGGATCTGGCCATCTTTGGTAGATCTAGACACTTCTCCGAGTAGAATATCGAGATACTTCCTTGCATCCTCATTTGGATTGAATACATTTTTCTGCTTGGTTTAATTGCCTAAACTAAACATTATTTTTTTATATGTTGCAGACATTATCTCCGGAAATGCCTCTTCAACTGGCCTCAGATACAATCTTAAGAATGTTGAGGGCCCGGCTGCATCATCATCGTCAAGGACAAGTAAGTTTTAAGAATGCCATTTTCCTGTAGTTGGCTGATGTAGGTAGGTAATGAAATGTGCTCTGTTAGATTAACCTTCTATGGGATTAAGTTGCAGGTGAACTAATCTTTCTCATGCTTCGATCTAGTTAAAAACTTCCTTCAGTTTTGATAAATTATATTTATTTTCTGTTGTATAGAAATGGTCCTAAAGTCATTTTCCCCTCTTGGTTTTAAAATTATTCTCTTCCATGTGAAGTCCTTTTCCTTGGTATAACTATTTTCTGCCCATTACCATGAATACTTCTTGCACATTTCATCCATTTGATACTCCCAGTAAACTCACTTTTCACTAAACATTTGGTCCACGTTGTGATTAAGTAGCTTAAAATTGGCTTCCATTGTGATGCAATACATAGGCCAAGATATAGCAGTTAATTACTGAGTTGGATAAACATTGGGTTACAATTGAATATTTGTAGACTTTCTGAGTAGCATCAAGTTATGAGTTGATGTTCCCTACGTAAGGAACTGGAAAGAGAAGCTTCGGAGTACATATTGGAAAGTACTCAATGGCGTGATCCTCTATTATAAGGAATGTCATGAGAAACAGTTTATTTGGGACTGGGGCTTGTCTTTTCAATCCATGTAGATTGAGCATCTCTATTTGGTCATAGTTCTATGATTCAAACTGAAGTAACCTAAATGGTTTACTAACAAAATATCCCATTCTTTATTGATTTATTTTTGTTTTTTTTTTTTCTTTCTTTTTGTCCTTGTACGTTTCTGATGTACTAGAACAATTTCTTTGCAACATCCTTTATTATCTTTTAGAAAAAGCACATTCTCCATCGATAGATAAATATGAATGTGGGAAGCATCTTTATAACCCAATTTGTTGCTTTCCATTCACTGGTTGTCTCGGAAAATGGAAATCAATTATTTTATTGCTGCCATTTTAGACCTGTTTCACCCTTGTGCTTTTGTTTGATCTTTTATGACAGATTGTACACAACTTATCTCGTGCTGTAGACCTTGATGCAAGGTTAGCGATACTGGAGGAGCGATCACGGCATGTACAGATCAATGATGAGAGTCTCTGTGATTCATGTCAGGCTCGTCTTGGGACTAAACTCTTTGCGATGTACCCAGATGACACAGTTGTCTGCTACAAGGTCAGTGATATACATTTGTTGCACATCTATCCAGTCAAATAAGGGGAGAAAGACACTGCAATTGTTACAAGACGATGAGGTCTTTTATAATTTATGAACCTTTGCCCGCTGATTGTTTATATGTGGTAGATACACTCAAATTTGAAAATTATATTAAGTTTAATACATTATGGTGTTTAGTTTACAGAATTGTATTCTGGTATTTAAAAAGAAAAAAAAAAACTTTTGACACAATTCTATTAATTTAAATGGCTGAAAGTTGTTTGTTTCTGCAGTGCTTCCGACGTCAAGGTGAGTCGACTTCTGTCTCGGGACGTGACTTCAGGAGGGATGTCTTAATAAAGCCAGGATGGCTCGTGACCAAATAATTCTAGATGTGGTATTCGAATTCTTTAAATCATTGAAGGCTCAATAAGAGGATTATTATTCCCAGTTACTTCAGCGTTCTGGCCTAGAGTTGTATGGAGTCAGCTCGTGGATGAACTGGAAGGCAATTGTCTTCGGTGAGGAACATCGATGAACATCTGCAGTTTTGCCTTCTGCCATGCTTGAATCAGAAGATTCTATTACCCATTGGGTAACCGCCAGAGGATAATGTAGAGGCTTCCACATCACTCGAGTTGTCACCTTCTCAAGCAGATAACAACAATTTTTAGTCCTAGTTGAGCCTGTGTCAGTTTTTCCGGCATTGTACATCTTTCTTGACAAATTTCTTGCGTAGTCCTGTTAATGTGCTCTTGAGACAGATCCGGGTCGGGAGTGTTTGTTTTCTCTGACCCCTTGAGGGGAATTAGGCTATAGATGTTGTACATGATTGATCTATACAAGAAAATGGTGAATAAGTGTATAATTGCTTACATTCATGGATGTTGAACTACATTGGTTCCTGTTGAATTACGCTAGTTCCTGTTGAATTGAACCTCCATTTGGCAGTTTTGCAAATGGATAAAAGATCTCTCCAATGGAACACGTATCCTTTCTTGATGATTTCGTTCATCCATGTTAGCTCTGTACGGACGATAACAGAGACAGAAGTGAGGATGGGTTGAATTTTTCCTCCCCACCTGACGTATAGCTTTGTTACACCTAAAGTTGATCATGGTTCATGCATACGTCCAGTAAAAATTTCCTTGTTTCATAAAAAATGAATTATTTGAAAAACGTTTTATCAAATTAATTGCTTTCATTACGTATAAAAATGAATGAACAAAAACTCTTTTCATCATTCTCAAAAAATTCTGACATAAATTGATATCGATAATAAGAATATGTTGTACTATCCAATTATTTCAAACATTATCAGTAATCATTTTTTAGAAGATGTTTTTCAAATTATTTAATTTTTTCACAAAACAAATGAAATTTTAAAGAGAACAATTAAGATAACTGGTTAATTTGGGTTATAATTACATTGTTTAGTTGGCTCATAACAGGTTTAACTTCATGTAAGATTGGACCTCACCGTGTGGTGGATGAACTTTGGGTTTTAACTCTGACCGACATCCTTTCAGCAGTTGACAGAAAAAGTAATTCAATGGCCAGGCGATCTCTTTGGTTCAATTTCTTGTAGTACGGTGAACCGCAGTGAAATCTACACTACTTGTGTTAAGACCAGTCGAGAGAAAGACCTCTCCAAACTACAAAAGATCAATTCAGTTTATTCACAAGCCAGAACGACGTGTACCCTCCACACCACAATGCCTCGTTCTTAAGCCGGTCACACTGTCCTCTGGTGCCTCTTTAACATATTGCAGAATGAATGACTCTTCCAAGCCAAGAACAGAAAAACAACACTCCTATAAGGACTCAGTAACGATACTGACGAGTTGCGCATGAACTATCAAAGCACACTGCATCACACCCTTTTCGGTGAATAATTTATAATGTGACTGCAGTAGAGCAGACAGTATCATGAGAAGTCCATTGATATGGAATTTCCGGAAAATAGACGAACAGTGTCATTGACTTGCCGGAGAGACTATTCTACCAAGCTAGCACTACTTAGGCTCACAATTTTTCAGGGATAAGTGCATTAGAAGTTATAAAACTTGTCACGAAAGTGCAATTGAGTCTTCAAATTTTTAAAAAGAATAATTAAATTCTAAAAGTTATTACGAAAATTTAATTGAGTCATAAAACTTTCAAAATATCCAATTAAGTCTTAAAACTTGTCAAGAAAATGCAATTAAATTCTAAAACTTTAAAAAGCACAATCAATTGAAGGACTTAAATTAGACAAAATTGATAAGTTTCAAGACTTAATTGCACTTTTTAAAAATTTTAGGACTTAATTACACTTTGTGACAAACTTTAGGACTTAATTGCACTTTTTAAAAATTTTATGACTCAATTGCACTTTCATAACAAGTTTTAAGACTTTCAATGCATTTATCCCTAATTTTCCATGTCCCTTGCCAAAGTCGGATATTGAGTCCACACACTTTGTTAGGCTCTGTAGTTTCTCGGACGAGCAACATTTGTGTACGGGCAAAGATGAAAAGTTCTTTAAAGATGGGATTCCACAGCTTCCGTTGATTCTTTGCTAAGAGGCAAAAATTGTCTCCTCACTTCGAATGCCGTGCTCAAAGCCAGAGCTCTGGAAATGGCAGCTGCTGACAAAAATCTTTTCATTCCCATATCTTTGATCCCGAATGCAAATGGATCGCCCCACCAACTGCTCACCGTTTGGAATTTTGAGACATGAATTGAAAAACCAACCTGAGAGCCTGCTATTTTATTGATTTATTCCCAAAGATGAACATCCTATATATGTCGCATACTCACCATGAGAATGAGACTATTGCAAGGATTAACTACAACATACGTATAATAAGTAACTATCAGAATCCCCAGTTGAATTTCCTGATTGGGGATGCACGACTCTAGTTTTGGAGAGAGAGAATCGAATTAAAAAAGAACAAGAATATATAGACGTTTTAAAAAAGGGACAAGATGCCATAAAAATGATTTCAGTTCATTCGTTATGCTAGCGTTGCCCTCTTTCCTTTCGCATCTCTCGACTGCAATGAACAAGTTGTCCACAGATTAATGTGGGGAACCATATATGTGAGAGAGAGAGAGAGAGAGAGAGAGAGAGAGAGACCTGAGCAGCAGTAGATCTTTTTGAATCGAGAAATTCGCTGTAGATGCTATACAGTCTTCTCTTCTCAGCATCTGAGACTGATGGCCTTGCCTTTGAAGCAACAGACTTCAGCAGAGAGTCGGTTATAATTGGCTTTTTCCCATGCTGATCGACATCACCTCTGTCAAGAAGATCATGAACAGCTTGAAGCTGTGCATCTGAAAGCAGAGCTTGAAGATCAGCTCCACTGAATCCTTCTGTCATGCGAGCTATTGCATCTAAGTCCACATCACTGGCCAAGGGAAGCTGCAAAAGGGCATTAAAGCAGATACTAAGGAAAACTTAAGCGTTGCCCAGTGGTTGCCAATTTTACTGCCTGATTATACTGAATTGAAGCGTAATATAATGAGGTGAATACACCCAGTATCTTCCTAATTAGTGAAAAGAAAACAACAGGAGAGGATGACAATGTCTTAGAAAGTTTATACTAAATGTTAACCGAAGGTAGGTCCAAGTCCAGTTTCACGGATCAGCTATACATGCATGTCTTACATTTTTTCTCAGCGACATCAGTAAGTGTTACATCAATCAGTCTCAAGGTCCAAGGTTGAAAATGATTTACTCTTAGACCTCTGAACTTACCTAAGCCTCACATGAGCAGGTTGTAGATCCAACCCTTTTGCTATGTTTTACTCTAATTTACAACGCCTAGAGTGATTTGGGGAAAAACGACTTTTAGAGAAGGGATTTTAACTTTAACTTAATGGGTTATACCAAATGTACTCTGTCAGATGCCATAAGTTCTTACCAGGATCTTCAAGCTCAAGATTAACTCTGCTTCTAAATCTCTGTTTTGTGTGTGTTTTTTTAAATAATTCACTGGTCATATAATCTTACTGATACATCTTCCTCAAAAAAGTAGGATTGTGGATATATAGTTCTTTAACAAGCAATGCCATAAATTTCAATCGGTAAAACCTGTTTCAGACCATATTAGCAAGCACTGGCAGAAGGATGGAAACTAGGTTTCTACCTTCCTTGATAGAACTTTAAGAATATCCAGCCTTTCCTGTTTAGAAGGAAAATCACAGAACAGAAGTCGGTCAAGCCTGCCAGGTCTCAGAAGTGCAGCATCAAGTAAGTCCGGCCTACTGCTTCACATAAAATGCAATTTGATTAGTACTAAAAGCACATAAATTGATAAATATAAAATAGAGGAAGGATCTCAATACAGACTACGTGAATTAGAATCATTAGGTGATAAGTGAACCCATGACCCCTGAGGAAAACAAAAGAGCACCTCATGCAGCAAGGATGTCCGACATATATGAGAAATTGCACTAATGCTTGATGTCACAAGATTGAAACGGTCAGCATCAGTTGTTGCTGTTGTAGAGGCTCAAGATCAGCTAAATACACTTATTTAAGCAATTTCAGCAACTGAAAATAATTCACGCAATCCAAACTTTTGTTACCTTCTGCAATACAAATCTAGTTTATCCAACTCCCTGTATCTGAGGTTAAAACAGTTCTAAATCAATGAAAAGTCATGTGTCGCAGTTTGTAGTCTGCCTTTAAGGATTATTACAGAGTCTCCGCACTAACTGTTTCCTAGAAAATGTTTGCTGAAACATTTGTAACAGACGTGCAATTTCCACTAGCAGTTTATAGTTAGCACGCTATTGGAAGAGAGCACTTTTTGTTACCATGTACAACGAAATTATTACCTTGTTGCTGCAAAAACAAACACTCCAGTTAAAACTTCAACACCATCTAATTCAGTCAAAAACTGCAGCAAGGAAATACAAGACATTAGTAATTCATACAATTAAACAGATTTCACATGACCACCTTGAAAGTGCTATTGAATGCAAGAAACTAACTTGATTGACGACACGGTCGGTGACCCCGTATTGTCATGCCCCCTCTTTGGAGCAATGGAATCAAATTCATCGAAAAAGAGAAGGCAAGGTGCTGCAGCTGCTGCCTTCGAGAATATATCCCGTACCTGTAATTTTCTAATTGCCATAAGTTTCAGATATTCAAAACTGATCAATTCTGCTGACAGAATCAACGCCATCCATATGCATAATGGAAAATCCAGTACAAATTTATCATTGATTACCAATTCCCAGTAGTAAAGCTTCAATCAATTTACATCTTAATCTTTCTCTTAATTAAATATCATAGAGGATTCTCTCGCATCATCAACCGTTTTGACTTGGCACTTCAATGGTTATAGGAGGATCCTCATTGCTGCTTTTAGTTTATACTATTTCAAGTGTTCACAAATATGAAGGGACCTCTATTAGATGCATACAAAAGCAACAGAAAAAAGCACAAATTGTGAAATGTCCGGAAATAAATTGGTTTAAGACAATTGCACAAGGTGGAATACAATCAACATCATTGTAGTTGAAAGAAGCCTCTTACAGCTTGCTCAGAAGCACCAATGTACTTATTCAACAGCTCAGGCCCTTTCACTGACATGAATCGAAGAGAACAAGCTGCTGCAGCAGCACCAACAATGTGTGTCTTGCCACAGCCTGGAGGTCCATATAAAAGAACGTTTGATCGTAGCCTTAGAGGAGCTTGCGAAAACACATTTGGGAATTTCGAAGGCAATTCAATCATCTGATATTTCACAAAGTTAACAGATAAGAGGCATGAAAACATTTCATCAGCAAATTGAAGAATAATGAACACGAAGATCAAATAGTTTTATATAACAAGTTAATATTAAAGACATTATTAGCAAAGAGCTTGAGATAATTTCCAGTATGACCGGTCTCTTCACAGTAATTAAGGACTGTTGTGCAGTAATTATGTACAAGCACATCAAGAAACAGATAGATCATGTTCATTGAGAATCATGCGGATTTAATATGGTACTATTGACTTGAAAAGATCCGTTCTTCCTTAAATTGCTAAATTTGCTATACCCATTCTAGTGAGAATAAAAATTCAAGGGAATCATGGAAATGATACAGAAACTAGTGGGCTTCGGAAAGGAAATAAGAACTTAACCTTAAATCACAACCTTAGAGACCATTTCAAAACAAGCAGAATACATTATTCACTCATTTACTAAAGTATCTAGTAAGCTTCAGGGGCAACAATATTAATACTCCAAGCTGGAAGCAGGAAACTAAACACCAAACAATGAACCACCACTTAAATTATTCTACAATAGTAAAAGTTCACATTGTGCTGACTATTTTAACAGAGATAATTTCACTGAAGGAGTATAGTAGATTCTAATAAGTAAGGATGGCTAATAGCAAGATCATAAGCAGACTGCAATACATTATTCATGGATGAGCCTTCATAAGGATATCAAACAGGTGAAGGAAAATATCACGACCTAAGTGCCACTTGAGACATGCATGAAAATAAGAAAAAAAAAAAAAAGGCCGTATTTGTCAGAGGCTCAGTAGCTACTCTCAAATGCTAGCTACTTGGAAAGGGGGATTTACAGTATACTAGCATAGCTTGTCTTACTACTGCTCAAATTAGTGATCCACTGCTACAGCTATTGTTCCATAAATGCTCATGGTATAGGTGTCAGGTACTATCTAAAGCCCATCATATAGGTAAACTGTTTTCCATCAACACAGGAAGAAAACTAAGACAATAAGAGACTTGACTTTGTATTTTCTTGATATCCTTGAAGAGACCTGACAAGAAATAATGCGTGTATTGAGATGCAAAAATAAAAAGAGAGAAACAAATATCAAAGTCACGAACTTCAGCACACATAGAGTGGCCAATTTTTATGGCTAGTTTCCATTAGTCGAAGTACACAAAGATAAAAAGATTTACTGTAACCATCAACAAATAGGGAGTTTACAAAAGGGTCAGTAACTTTGTTCATCAAACAGAAAGGTGAGAAAACATTTTACCTCCTTAATGGCATTCCTGATATCACTGAGTCCACCAACATCATCCCATCCAGAACGACCACCTTCAGTAGCACTTCTTGTGATATCCCGCATAGCTACTGGAAGGAAGTCATGCAGTGCTCTCAAGAAATCATCTCTGAGAAGACTCATCTTCTCAGGCCTCTTCAAAGACATTGAATAAGGCATAAAACGGCCAACAGCAGCATGAATAGCTCGATCAACTAAGATTTCCTGAATGAAGTCAATAAAAGATTTTGGCTCCAATTATTTTACAGGTAATTCAAATGTAGAAGACAACTAAAATACCAGACTGAAAAGACACTGATAGCATGCACAACATAAAGTTCACAACAATGATATAGCTTATAGACAAAACAGCACACATCTGAAAGGCCATTTTCTTTTTCAGCATTTATCTATCCGTATTATTATCTGCTCAAGAAATAGCCTTAATGTACTACATTTCCCAGTGCAGCTTCAACAAAGTCTCTTTAAACACATATATATCTTGTTGACATCATTTTTCTGAGTTTCAAAGATGAGGATTTAAGTGTTTCTCCCATAATGATATAGAGGAAATTGTCACTTATTGTTTGTGCACCAATCATGGACAAGGCATATCTCCAGAGCCATATATACTCCTTGGACATCTTAATTTGGACTCACAGATTCTACGGGAAAATTTAGTTGAGAGAGAGAGAGAGAGAGAGAGAGAGAGAGAGAGAGAGAGAGAGGACAAGGAGGAGAGAAGGAAAGTTATCCAGGTCAAATTCACCATACCAAATCATAGGCGTCATAACCATCACATTTGGATGCCACTTCATGTAAGATTTCATCAGCACAATCTAACGAACGCCTCTGCATTTCATGTTTCAATATTGCTTCACGTTCCGTGGCAGCAGGAGCAGGCAGTTGCACATGGAAGTCAAACCTCCCTAGCAGTGATAAAATGTATAAACTGCAGTAAAAGTACCGAAAAGGAACAAAGCAAATATAAAGGAGGACATATAACATGAAATGTTTTTTTTTTTGAAGATTAAAAATACTCCAGCAAACATGAGGCAAACCTGAGGAACTGAAGGACTGCGGTACTTTATCTAGAGCTCTCACTGTTGCAAGGAAAGCAATGGGTCCAATTCGACATGAGTTTGTCCTTTTTTCCTGGATGACATTTTTAGATGAGAGATGAATCGCAATAATATTCCAAATGATGCATTATAAGTACTAGTACTTGCTAGTAAACTGTTGAGTAGGAAATGCCTCAAAAAATTTTGATGCTCCTGCTAGAATATTTAAATAATAAACCATGCATTCATCTAACAACTTAAGCTTTTAGAATAGTTGGTTGGGGTCCTAACAAAATCTTACACATGGTATTAGAGCTAGAGCTGGAGATCTTGAGTTCAAATCTTTCTAGGCCCAATTTTCTTCCATAATTAAATTATCACACTTAGTACTACGCAAAAAGACCAAACTAAGCGAAACGAGGAGTGTTACAATATTTAAATAATAAACCACGCCTTCATCTAACTACTTAAGTTTCTAACCAAAAAAGGGGAAAGAAAAAGCTTAAACTTTTTAAATAATAAACCATGCCTTCCACTCTTTCTGTCTTACAGTTAGAGTGTAAGTTTTTGGTGCCGTCTTTGTGTATTTTTGTCCAAAGCTCAATATATATTCTTACCTTTTACCAAAAAAAAAAAAAACTTACACAGCTCCCTATCCAAAATCAAAGAAGATGTTTAAATACATGTGATTAGTTTTTTCCAAAGAAATAAGACTGGAATTGGGGGTTTAGGAACGTGGCTCAGTCATTCATTTGCCCACGAACTCAAAGCTTAGCCAAAGGTCATTCTTGCCGCTAGGTTTCCACTGCTTGTCTCAGATAAAGGATCTCACCAACCTCTCCTCCATGAATCTAATTTTCACTAAAAGCAAATGAGTTCTCACTCCATGCAAGTATCAGATCATGCAGTCACGCACCAGAGAGTCTTTATCCCTTGCTCTTGAAAAGTTGTAACAAAATGAAAAAACCCTTTTGCTGCAGATCAGAAATAACAGTCTTTGCTTTCTCAGCATTGAGCTTTCTCTCTACTCAGATGTTATAAACAGCTCTACGTTTTAACAAACTAATAGCCTCTAAGGCTGCCAATATTCCATTGTCACATAAACAACATTTAGGAAAATATGATATAACAACTAAAACAGTTTGCAACTTCACCAACTACCACTAGAATGGAAACTCCATTCACAGTTTATAAAGTCTCCTAATCAGCATTAGCTGCTCCTTTCTCTCATCCTCCAAACAAGCAAAGAAGATAATATATCCCTGCATACTGGAGTACTAACACATGAAACATGGAAGAATATTGCATATATCTCTTGTAAATACTTCCAATGAAAGAGCAATGCATAAGCTGAAAACATTTTGTAAATGTTCACTAAGCAATTTGAGGAAACTAGCTTACCGCATAATCATCTACAATGTCTATGAGAAATTCTGAAAGTTCCACTGCAGAAGTCGACGATACTGGCCCTTCTGAATCAGAAGAGGAAGAAATGATGCTATCAAGATCATCGAAGACAACAAGTGAAGGTGCATGATCTAAAGCATTGGTTACGTATCCAGATAGTTTCTGACGAACAAGGGAGCCCTTCTCTAGGGCAAACCGAGAACAATCAATAAAAACTCTGCACAGCAAACAAAAGGCCAGACTTAGGTCTCCAGGTAATAAATTCAATCTATTCTGGCTCAGCCAAAATTACAAAAACCAAAGAAGTCATCTCAAATAAATAAATAAAATAAATTAGTATTCATACATGTGAGCAAGGATGTCAGGCTGAAACTTCAAGTGCTTCGCAACAGCTCTTGCCAATAGCGTCTTCCCAGACCCCTGATAAAAGATAGTCATGACAACTATTATAAACTGAACTACAGGATACAGCTCCAATGAGACTATTAAATACATTAGGACTATGGAACAATACATTTAAAAGAAAAAGGTCATATAGAAGTCCAAACTAATTGACTAACATAGCTCATATACTAACTTTTGCAGGCATTTACTTCTACTTATCTAATCAAACAAGGTCAAATTGAACTATGTCAGCAGAGAATATGTTGTCGAGATAAACTCCACAGGCAAACTGAGTGAGACGCACAAAAGAGCAAGCTATCTCAACAATTACTCAAGCAAGGGTCAAAGAGCAAGCCACCTGGATAGTACATGGAAATAACCATCCCCATTTACAAGGTCCAATTTGGCATCTGAAGAACCTATTGATGAAGATAGCATATACGACAAATGATTCATGGACTGTATGGCACTAAGACCCAAAATCCTCTAACAATTAACAGCATGATGTGCTCAAAAGCCATAAAATGTTTGGTAAAGAGAAGTTATAAGTGATTAAGACGTTTTGGAGTAAACATTATGTAGATTTATATTGTTCAATTTAGATGCAAACAAGAAATAGAAGAAATCCCTTACAGATTTTATCTGATTGTCTGTTACATTGATTCAACGACCATACTTTGTCTGATGAAATAGATAAGGACACCTATCCACTACCATAAGATCTCAAGAACAGCATTTACTTTGTCACTGGCTTAATGTTACTCAGTCATCTCCTAAGCATACTAAGATGCCATAATCATTGACATTTTACTTTCAGGATTGCCAGAGTCACGAACTTTTTACTTTCAGGACTGTGTTTTGACCACGGATACATCATGAACTTAAACTTAATAGATCGAAGGTCAACGAACGTAAAACATGATTTCACAGGCCTCTGAAGGCTAGAGTTGAAAACAGAAAATATCAGAATGCTTCCTAAGTTATATATGGCAGGCCCAAAAGTAGAAATAAGATTGTGGGACATAGAGTACAGAAGACAGGCACAAGCTACAATCACACAGTGCTTCCATCCACGCCCAATAACAATTAAGCTAATGTTTGTGAAGTCATATATTGCTGACAAAAGCTGAGCCCAAACTGTTGAAAATTCAAAATTTACGGTTATACTCACAGTAGGACCATGTATTAGGACATGTCCAGGCAGAGGAAGATCATACTTGCTGAACCACATCCCAGAAGCTGAAGAGAGCAAAACCATCAACCCTGCATTATCGAATTACAGTCACGATGGGATCTGTCAAAAGGTAATTACGTTTTTCCTTCTCTTTTTTCCTTCAGGTAAGAATCAAAAGTATGAGGGAGGATGGCTACAATCCGCCAAAATCAGATAATACCACCTAACATAGCAGCATAAAGTTGTGAAGAAAGTGACTACGTCCCCCCAGTTTCCCACATAAGTATATTGTCAGAATGGAGTCAGATTGATAATAGCAACCTCTCAAAAAAACAAAAAGCAGCATGCTAGAGGGTTTCAGTTCCCTTTAATTTAGAGAAGAAATGAAGTTAATCTGTAGAAATTGAAGTAATATACAAATCATGAAAGGAGCATTCAAAACTTTGAAATTTCCATCAAAGCACAAAGAAAATATAAACCTTGCAACATCTTTGACACTCGGCTTCTGCATATAGATGATGATCAATCTGGATCCATAGATGTTTAGCAACACCAAATCCATGAAGAACAACAGTTCCCTTGATTAACATATAATTTGATATTCTCAACATAAGTAAAATCCAGATCCTGTTTTAAACTAAAGAGATTGACCTCAAGTCTGAAAATGAATTTACCTCCTAAATGAGGCCATTTCCAAACACGTCATCATGACAATACAGTACAAATTGTTAAGTGCCATTTCATGCTAGAATACCTAAACTAGTGCTTGGAATTTCAACCTCCAACTGCTTGCCATAAAAAGGAATGAAGTCAATAGCTGAGTTCATTTTCTTCCTACAACAATCAGGACTAGATGCCATGGAATTTTTAACTCAGAGGAGGTCACCATGCCATCAAATCCCAAACACAGAAGAAAGGTTATGATGTTTATACCTAACAAATATATCACATCAGGAGGAAAAAATTTCTGTATCAGTTGCAGTTTAGGCACACCCAATTCAAAAAAGGTCATAACACTCTTTCTCTTCCTTCTCTGTCCAAAAGCAATCTAGTCCTTAGTCCTAGTCCGGATATCTTTATACATCAGCTACAAAAAGTGAAGTGTCGAAACTTTTAAGATTTCTGTTCCTTAGTCAGCATGAATATTTGGTGCTTTAGGAAAGGAATTCGAGCTAGTAGGGGTATCCTGTATGTATACATGCTCCTCACTATCTCTCTCTCAGAGCAGAATTATGTGCCCCAGTATAATCATTATAATCATTTTATTGTTATAATAACAAATAACGAGTAGATGCCTACAGCTCTAATTTCTAAGAGGAAGTACCTACGGTTGACAACATCAGAAGCAGCTTTCTGCATCCAGCTCAATGAAGATAAATCTGAATCTAAGTCCTCAAAATTTTCATCCTTGGTATAATAAAGGAAAGCTGGGTCACCCCAATCCAACTTTTGGCCCAAGAACTTCATATCTTCATTGCGCTTCTCTTTCCCTTCATTAAACGCTAGCTCATATGCACTGAACTTCTCACTTTGGGTTAACCCATCAGATATAATCAGAGAGAATAATATTGAAGTTCTTTGTTCTTCCAATTTAGATCTGTTAGCTAATGAAGTATTTGATAACTTCTCCTCTCCTGGAGATCTAAACATGCCCATTTTTACAACAAAATGAAGCAAAGTCTGATTCCCCAAAACCAATGAAGTAACTTTCTTCTGGGAAGTAGAAGCAATAGCATCATGATGTGCCAAAAGCCAGTATTTAAGAAGACATTGCAACCCAGAGCCGTAAGAATTCTCATCGTCCTTGTTTTTAGAAAGCACATGAGACAGTGCATCGACAACTTTATTATGAGAAGACCAGTCTTCAGCATCCATAGAAACCCCCGTGTGCACATCCAGATGCATCTTTTTCTTGCTCTTGTTTCTGTGCAGATTAAGCTCTTCTTCCCCATTTTTCCCAGGATTTTTTTCCTTCCCTAGCAACTTAAAATGGGCAGGAGAGACCAATATCGACAAAATGTTTCTGTTCAAATTTGTAAAGCAACTCTTCACGCAGACCCCTACAAACAAGAGGGAAAATCATTTCATTGCTTAGTATTCTATGCTTGTTCTTCTGCTACATAAAAGAAGTCAACTAAAGGAAAATACGCATTAGCGAACTCAATTGAGATATTACAAGTCCAGAAGCAAATTATACAAAAGCAAAAACTTGCTGAGTAGTCAGCCAACTGAATTAAAGATGACAGATTTCCATAGACTAGCGTGAAAGGATACATGCATGCACTGGCACCAAATACAATATCAGGTTTTGTTTGCCCATTGCCAACAGAAAATACAATACCTAGACATATCTCAGTTGAAACTAAAAGAAAATTAGAATACAAAAAGAGCTTTCAAATTGATAAGTAGGTTAACTCATTATGCCACCGGTAAAGCATGGCAAGTTGTTGTGACACCTATCCTAAAAAAAAATCTTATGTAAGAATACCTAAAGTTTGTAATGAACCACTTAGTTCATCAAATTTAACAGTTATCAGGTACTCGCGGCATCATCCTTCAGCAATAAAAGCAGAGCTTCCTATGTCTTTGGTCCTTGGACAAGAGACTTGAAAGTCATTTCTTCTAATTCACCTTCAACTGTTCATAGTCTATGTAAGTTTAGTTGTTTACACAAACAAGCAGATAACTTAAAACAGCAGCTTGTGATGATACCGCAGTGTAACAATAATATCACAATCAACAATATTATGGTCTCTAAAAGGTTCCAGAGAGAAGATTTTATAGCTGATCATATATATAAGCACTCAAACTCAAGTATCCAATGTACATTGAAGATGTGAGCACTATGGGATTTTAAACCAATCAAAAAGTAAAATGAACTGAAAGGAATTTTGGATCTTTTACATAGTAAGAACCTCTCTCATGCCAAAATAATTGTACAATGTTATTTCCTAAGTACAAAAGAGCCATTTAAACTGGAACCCATTCATCTTAACTTGTAGACTAAACAGAGAGACACTGCAACTCAGAATTTCAGGGAAGAAGAAAATTGAAAGTTTAAGTTCGAAGATGCAGCTACTCACTACCTTTACGGGAGAAAGGGGATATGCAGTTCTCCGTCATTAAATCTTATTAAATTTTCAATGAAATGTTCAAGAATTCTTCAATTGTGAGAACGTTCCAAAATATTTGTTTAGCAAACACTGAAAATGCAATTAAAATTAGCAAACAACAATGTACACAGCATCCCTACTGGAGAGGTTACTCCATCAATATAAGAAATTACTTAAATAAATTCCAAGTAATTTGACACTGGTGAAACCATTACCAATGAAAACAGAACAATTAAGAAAAAATAAGAAGCTGCCAGAGCATTTAAAATAACATAAAGTCTAGGAAACTTACGTGATATACATAGGCAAGCAAGCAAAATTTTACTGCAATCACATTATGCCAAATCAAACAAATGAAGTCATTACATTTATTTAAAATCTAGGAAACTTACGTACACGAATGAAGGCCAACTCCAAGATACATGCAAAGAGACTGCGAAATCATAACGTGTCCTTTGGCCACAGATTCAGAAATCAAAAGACAAACTACTGCATTACGTACTTCATTCTTCTTGATTCCTCCGCTCCCTTCCTTTCCATTCAAATTGATTTTCGGTCTGAACGAATTGTTGGTAGGATTCATGTTGCTCTCCTTTGCTGAAAAGGGTGTAATAAAAACTGTACTAAGAGAATCAGAGCCAAAGCTCCTAGCAGTTTCTGGATGAATATAAGCGATAGCTGTGAGAACTATCCCTAGCTCAACACCATTGACTATATTCTTGTGTATAAATCTCTCATCTGGTTCTTGAATTCGCAGTAATGCCCTTTGTAATTGATGCTTCCTGTCAGGAGACTGTGTGGAGTCATTTCTCAGCAAATTCTTTTTGCGTCTCTTTGGGGCAACGGCAACTTCAGTCCCAGGCATAAGTTGGACTGAGAAAATTCTCACATCAGTCATGTTGGTACAAACATGCTTACAAAAACAGGTTATGCATCTATACGACAAATTTGCACATTGCTTAACCTATCAGGAATAGAGGTGCGTGAAATCCCACATTATCGGGGAATGATGAAATAGAGCATATTTTGCATGTAGTTGTAGAATGAGAACTAGATCCAAAATGTTGCAAGAAATAGTACATGAGGCAACATTGAAAATAATCACTTTAGTGAATACACGCACTGAATCTTAAAATCATACGGTAAAAGGTAACACTTCATCTTCATCACGTTTAAGTTTGAGTAAACAGGAGAAAAGGTACAATTATCCAGCAAACAAATAATCTCTAATCATTCTGAAAAAAACAAAGGCAAGATAGTGATTCCATGAAGCTTAAACATCAAAAACTGCAACAATTGCTTGCTGAAGTGCCTCAACTACAGTAAAGATAGACAAAGCAATTGCAGAAGATTTAATCTTACCTACAGTTTTCTCTGGATATGTAGAGATAACACGAAATGTGATGGCTTGGCCATGCAACCATAAGGGGAAGTTCATTTTTTCGTGAAGAACCCGAACCTGCAAGGGAAAGAAAACCACGTAATATAGTGAGATAGTGCTTGGATGCTGCTTCAGAAAAGGATGCTACATGGCCATTGTAGCAGAAGTGAAGTTAAGATTATATGATATATGAGGTAACACCAGTTACTGCATTGGAAGAGGACTAACATACTGCACAAAACTGGCACAACCAGGCTTCAAAGCTTTGATTCAAGAGAAAGAAAAGCATGACAAAGAGTTAGCCATAATTCATCATTTAAATCCTAAAACCTTCTGTGTTGATAGACTCATCCCCAACCTCCACCCCCTTCCTAAATAAAGAAAAGACCAGAAAGTGAATAACAAATTCATAAGATAAGAGTGACTTAAAACTTTCTTTCAGAGTCTGAGATTGAGCCTCAAGGAACTTTAAATTATTTAAATTGCCAGCAGAAAAGGCATTGGTGCGAAAAATGTTAGCACAAAACATGGCTTGCTCATACTCAAGACTTCCAGAAAAAGAAATCCTTATAGCAAGGATCATAAAGTATCTATGATCCAGATACAAAAAACTGTTGACAGAATTACCTGCTCCAATAGAGCAGCCTCAGCATGCTCTGAGTTTAGCTCCAAAACTTCCCAATCATCCTCACTAAGCGGCTCCACCGTAACTAGAGTAGCATTGGGCAGGTTTGATATAACACGCACTTTAACAGCAACTCGATCAGGTAATGAAATGCACTCAGAGAATTGCTGAGAAACCTATACAGAATATGAAGTAGTCACAAATATGGTAAATGAAAGTTTCAAAAATGACATGTATATTATGAGTTTCTAACCTAGTATAACATGTCTGAATGAAATAACTCAAAAAGCAAGTTATAAATGTTAGCTGCGAGAAGAAGAGACAAGAAACGCGAACCTTGTGTGAAAACAAAACCATAAATCTGAAAGGATTCTATATTATGGCCTATTGAATTAATATCACCAATGGAAGGCATTAAGGTACTTCTCAATTTCACCGAAATCATTATGATGCATGAGCAAACATGCAATTCATCATCAGATACAATGGCCGTACTGCTCTTTCGAGTGTATGTTCTATAAATATGTAGAGAGAATCGGGATTGAAGAACATGGGACATTAATGACACAACAAGTGAGATCAAAAGCAAGTGATAAAATTTCAAGAACTAGAATAGCAAAAAATGATGATGACAAAGCTAAGTCTGAATAAACTGAGAAGAAGGTGGAGGAGGAGGAGGAGTTGGAGGAGGCTGTTGGTTGCAAATCTAGTGATGAATGGGATGAAAGCATGGATGGTGATGATAATGACAAAAGATGATGTGGTTGATATTTGTGAAAATTAGGCTATCTTAGAACTTAGAAGTTCAGACCTACTGAGTTTGAGTTTTAAAGTGATAGATATCAGATTCATTTCTACTTTCAGTTTCTAAAGCATTCTTATTGATTTAGCAAGCGCCTTCCTCCACTGGGTGAGGGCCTAGTTTAGCACCTAGCGACCTAGGCATTTGGGAGAGTCTAGTGACTTAAAAGCACCTAGCGCTTTTAACAACACTGATCCTTTATATCCATGACTAGATGGTTTCATGAACCAGCAAAACAAATAAATTGTTTCCATGGTGAGATCTCTGTAACATTGACCCTTTTGACTCTAGGAAAAAGAATTTCCTTAGCTCTCACTCTTACCTATGACCCATTAGTCATTCCCACAGTTTTATTTTTAAGATTTGTGATCTTAACACTCTTTGAGAAAACTAAGCTGATGGAAACAACAAGTTGCATCAGACAATTTTCAGTGATTAGAATCCTTTCAACCGGTATAATAAAAATTTTGTCAATTCACTCAGAGAAGGCAACATAACTCCCATAAATTTTCCCTACAAAGGAAAAAAAATAAATAAAAAAGTTGTGCACTCCGGACTAAACCAGTAGCTGGCATTTGCTGCCGACCAAAGTACAGGAAAGAGCCACTGTGTGCGAGTAACAGGACTTTCAATCTTTCAAGAGCTCCATCTTGATGCAAGTAACCGCATCCTATCTCCATAGCTTTACCACCAAACCCAAACAAACCATTTCCACTACCATTTATACCGTCCCTCTGGCCATGTGCCAAAACAAGACTCAACATAAGCTGCTAAAACACCAAGCCACTCTCACCGATCGCAACCAATGGCTCCCCAAGTAATTCCCACGCAAAATATCTACTCCAAACAAAAAAGCAAAAAAAAAAAAAAGTTTCAAGAGCATCCCAGAACGCATGCCGAGAACCCATCTTCACAATTTCTCAGGACAGTCAAAACACCAATTCCGCTCAGAGAGAGAGACACACCCACAAACGACCCAGCCCGTCAATCGATCCCCACATCTAATTCATCAAAACTCCACACGCTAACCGCAACTAAGCCTTAGCAATTTCCAAAGCACGCTACTTCGCCCTCTTCCTATGGAATTCAAGCAAAAACACGAAAAGGGAACTCTTCTTTTTCCCGCAGGAAAGAGCGAGAGAGACGAAAACCTCGATGGCCGAGGAGGATGACGTGGCGCCGGACCAGGCGACGACCCAGGAGTCGCGGCCGCGGAGGCAGCGGAGCTCGAGGGCGAGGAGGGGAGGGAGGAGCCCCGAAGGCGTGGACTGCTGGAGGGTCTGCACCAGCTGCAGAGGCAGCGACACGAAGCAGTCCTCCGTGCCCCCCACCGCCCTCACCTCGAACTCCAGCCCCATCTTCTTCTTCTTCTTCTTCTTCTTCTTCAGCGGGCGTGGAGGTCTGGCATCGGAAGAAGAAGCAGCAATCGAAATGGTCTGCCGGGGAAGAGAGAGAGAGAAAGAAGAGAGAGAAAATTTGTAGTCTCGAGGAGATAGAAACCCGGTTCTGGGTATTTCCCTGTTGAGAAAATGGTCTTGGAAATGGTTTTCTTTATTTATTTATTTATTCATTTTCTTTTGGTCCTTTGCCACTTGAAATTGAAGAGTTGAATCGTTGAAACTTGGTTTAATATTAAAATTAATACGCAGAGAGAAAGTAAGTGTAGGTTTTTGATGTGGTGTGAGATCTTGTAAGGCCATGATCGATTATTTAAAAAAAAAAAAAAAATTACCGTTCTACGAAGACATGATCTAATATGTAAATTTTTGAACTTTTTTCACATTAATTAGGCTCGAATTGATAGGCATAAAATCAAAACAAAACCTCTAAACGCATCTTAACTTCGGTATGTTAAGTCCTTCACCTTCCATATCTTAAAGTGAAACTATAACTAACCCTTATAATTCTATCAAATATATATCTTCAAGCATACCTTAGTTCGTGATGTTGAGCCCTCTACCCACTGGATTTTAAAGTGAAACTATAACTAATCTTTATATATATATATATATATATATATATATATATATATATAAATTTTGGAAAGTTGATAAATCTAAGCATTTCGGATTCTTTAATTTGGGAATCCATTTAATTCTCACAACAAATGCGTTCCCTTTTCTTTCTTTCTTTTTTTCATCATTTTTTTGGTTTTGAGCGTTCGGTATTGCTTGAATGCAAAATTTTTCTTGAAATTACTGAAAGTGTGGGTCATATCCGACACGAAGTGGATAGTTCCAGTTTTTCTATGATATTAGACCTTCATCGAGAAAACGAACTAAACTTCGTTCAGCATTATTTAAAAGATGTCGTCTTAGTTAAAAATCGCCAACAAGCTTTTTTTTTTACCTTTTCTTATGCTAAGGTGAAGTGTTTGCTATTCTAATGTTATAATTTGCTTTAGCAATAAATAAATAAATAATTAATTAAAATAAAGAGAGTGATGATGAGGTTAAGCCATTAATTTCGATAGTGATGATTTTTTTTTTTGTGGTTATAGGCCGATAGCTACGAGTACGCATGATAAAATTTCTGGAATAGAAATTGATTTCTTTATCTTCTGATTTCTTTTTCAAATCAATTTTTGGAATAAAAATCTGTTCCAAAAATAAATAAATAAATAATCAAATTGCGTTACCAAACGGATTTCTGTTCTAAATTTTTTCGGGAAACAGAGAAATAGAGAAGTAGAAATTTCATCATTCACAGCCAAATCAACCGAGTTGTCTACTCTAAGATCATGAAATAAATTATGAGATTTAATCATTTTGAAGTAACACTATCTTTAATCGTAGTGGTTTTCGTGAAGAAGTAATTGAAATACACATTTGGAAACTCCGTACAACGTAGACATTTCCCACCTTGGAAAGGCTCTGTTGTTTACTTGGTTGTTGGAGTTTTCTTGACTCAAAATGTTTTAGTTACTTTCGGCTTAGTATTATGTGGCGATTTTGTTTCCCTACATTATGTTTCTCCAAAACTATGTACACATTGCTCTTAGTACGAGATAATTCTATGGATAGAAATAACCAATCATGTACTGTACGATCATCCACCACATGTTTCCCCTCTATTCAGCTCATGGTCATTAGAAGGGGATGAGTGTTAGAATATAATTCATACAATTCTTAATGCGGAAATTCATAACAAATTAAGGATCTCTGATCTTCATGATTCTCACAAATATATGAAGACATACCTTTATCCATAGCGCTACGCTTGATGATGATCATTGTAGAAAACCCAATGATCTTGAATCAAAAGGAGAAATCCGATTTCTCTCCCTTAACCCACTAAACCTTGATGTATTCAATTGATGGAGGAGAGAATACATTCTTTCCTTTTTTGTTTGTTCATATGTGGGTGGAGAGAGGACCGAACTCTATTTATACGTTCGTTGAAAGGGTGCCTTCCATCAAAGCGATATACCCTTTCGTTTTATTAGAGTCGTACCTTCTCGTAACCAATAATTATTTATAGCATTTCAATAAATATTAAACCGTATAATAAATCACATAATATGGACCACAATAATTCTTACATTCTCCCACTTGGTCCATATGATGTTCCTTTCATGGTTTAATAAAGACTATAATGTGCACAATAAGATTATGCTATAAAATTTCATTAAATTGGCAATCACATAATAATCACAATTAAGTAAAGAAAACTAATACGAGTCATAGCGGTTATATGTCATTAATCGACATAATCCCTTCTATGTATTATAACTATAGCACTTTACTTAACATGATCCATAAATGAGAAGTACAGTAATAGTCCAACCATAATGTTTCTTTAGAAACTATCCTGTTTAACATTCATCTATTTCCATAATGTATGCTAAATAGAAAACAGGAAATATCATAAACATGTAAGTGAGCTCAAAGTGTCAAATACATAAACTTAATACAATTATAATACAAACATTAATGACATCCAATAATGCCCATCCTTTCAACATGCTCATTAAATGTTTTGGGCGACAATCCTTTTGTTAAGGGATCTGCTATCATAAGATTGGTGCTAATGTGCTCAATTGACACTCTTTGTTTCTGAACTTCTTCTTTGACAGACAAGTATTTGATCTCCATATGCTTAGTACCCTTAGAATACTTGTCGTTCTTAAAGAAGAAAACTGCTGCAGCTGCAGAGTTATCACAATAGATTTTCAGCGACTTGGCAATACTGTCGACGATCACAAGCCCTAAAATAAAATTCCGCAGCCATAATCCATGAATTGTGGCCTCAAAGCATGCCACAAATTCAGCTTCCATAGTGGATGCAGCAATAACTGAGTGCTTCGCACTCTTCCATGAAATTGCCCCTCCAGCCAGAAGAAACAAGTAACCAAATGTTGATTTTCTTGTATCGGCACATCCGGCTAAGTCTGAATTTGAATATCCAATCACCTCAAGATGATCAGATCTTTTATAAGTGAGCATATGATTCTTCGTTCCTTGCAAGTATTTAAGAACTTTCTTTGCAGCTTTCCAATGATCCATTCCAGGATTACTTTGATACCTACCCAACATTCCGACAGCAAAACTGATGTCTGGTCTGGTGCAAGTTTGTGCATACATTAAGCTCCCCACAACAGATGCATAAGGAATGTTATTCATTTGTTCTCGTTCCAATTCACTTTTTGGACATTGCATAAGGCTAAATTTATCACCTTTCTGAATTGGAACTATTCCCGCTAAACATTTACTCATATTAAATCTCCCTAAAATTTTCTCAATGTAGGCTTTCTGAGACAATCCTAATAATCCTTGTGATCTATCATGGAATATTTTTATTCCTATCACATATGTTGCCTCTCCCATATCCTTCATTTCAAAATTCTTAGAGAGAAACTTCTTGGTTTCATGTAACAAACCAAGATCATTAGCAGCAAGCAAAATATCATCAACATACAGACCTAAAAAAAATAAACTTGCTCCCACTAATCTTCATATATATACACCGATCAACGGTGTTTTCCTTAAATCCAAATGAAGTTATGGTATCGTTAAACTTAAGATACCATTGTCGGGAAGCTTATTTAAGTCCATATATTGACTTCTTTAATTTACATACCATGTGTTCCTTTCCTTTAGTTGAAAAGCCTTCGGGTTGGTCCATATAAACCTCTTCCTCTAAATTCCCATTAAGAAAAGCGGTTTTTACATCCATTTGGTGTAACTCCAAGTCATAATAAGCCACCAAAGCCATAATGATTCTAAGTGAATCCTTCTTAGAGACTGGTGAAAATATCTCTTTATAGTCAATGCCTTCTTTCTGAGTAAAACCCTTTGCAATAAGTCTGGCTTTATGTCGTTCAATATTGCCTTTTGAGTTGCGCTTGGTCTTAAAGACCCATTTACACCCAACCTTCTTACATCCTTTAGGCAATTCAACAATATCCCAAACTTGATTTTGATGCATGGATTTTAACTCTTCTTCCATAGCATTAAACCATTCATTAGAATCTTCACATTCCATGACTTGGGAAAATGAATCTGGATCATTTCCAATTCTTAAGTCAATTTCTGACTCTTGTAGATAAACCATATAATCATCAGAAATAGCCGATCTCTTTTCTCTTTGAGATCTCCTTAATGTTATTTCTTGTGACTCGGCCATTGAAGGTTCATTATTGACAACTTTAGAAGCTTTGAGTATAGGAATTTCTACCTTTACTTCTTGAATGCAAGCATCACGCATTCTTTCACTCCCACTGATGTCACCATTCTCAATGAACCTAGCATTTCCAGATTCAACAATTCTTGTACTATGATTAGGACAATAAAATTTATACACTTTGGATTTCTCTGCATAACCAATGAAATAATCACTGGTTGTTCTTGAATCCAATTTCCTTTCATGTGGATTGTAAATTCTTACTTCTGCTTGACAACCCAAAACATGCAGGTGTCGTAAACTAGGTTTCCTTCCCGTCCACAGTTCAAATGGAGTTTTTGAAACTGCCTTACTAAGAACCATGTTTAATAAGTACATAGAAGTCTTTAAAGCATGCATCCACAAAGATAAGGGTAAAGATGAATGACTTATTATACTCCTAACTATTTCCATTAAAGTACGATTACGCCTTTCTGCTACACTATTTTGTTGTGGTGTACCTGACATTGTGTATTGAGCACAAATGCCATGTCTTTCAAGGAATTTAGCAAATGGACCTGGATATTGTCCTGATTCATCATACTTTCCATAATATTCACCGCCTCTATCCGATCTTACTATTTTTACCTTTCTATCTAATTGCCTCTCAATCTCTTTAATATACACTTCAAGTGCATTCACTGATTGAGACTTACCATGCAATAGATAAATGTAACCATAACGTGAAAAATCATCAATAAAGGTTATGAAATAGCTTTCCTTACCAAAAGATGGAACATCGAAAGGACCACATATGTCAGTATGTATAATTTCAAGAAGCTCTGTGCTTCTTGTGGCATCTCTCTTAGTGTGTTTTGTTTGTTTACCTTTAATACAATCAATACACACTCCAAGGTCAGTAAAATCCAAATTTGGAAGAATTTCATTCTTCACTAATCTTTGCATTCTTTCTTTGAATATATGACCTAAACGTTTATGCCACAAGTAAGCAGAATTTTCATTCACCAAACTTCGTTTAATGCCAACATTATGATGCAAGGTCATTAATGTCTCAACAAAAGTATTATCAAGTCTAAATTTGTAGAGACCATCACATAAAGTTCCAGTTCCAATAAGAGTATCACTCTTAAACGACCAAAGATTCAGATCCAAACTTACAATAAAATCCCGTCACATCAAGTCTTGGCAAAGAAACTAAATTGCGAGAAAATGTAGGTACATAAAGGGTTCGAAACAAATCCAAATAATGCCCGAGTATCTAAGATCAAACGATAAGTGCCAATGCCTTCAATTGGAGCTTTGTCTACATTCCCCGTAATCACATAACTTTCATTTGGCTTTATAGTTTGGATTGTAAGAAATCCCTGCATCGTATTTGACACATGAGTGGTGGCACCAGAATCAATCCACCAAGTATTATAAGGAACCTCAGTAAAGTTTGATTCAAAACATACTAAAGCACAAGGCTTACCTTTCTTTTCAAACCAAGCCTTACATTTCAGACAATCTTTCTTCAATTGTCCAATTTTGTTGCAAAAATGACACTTAATAAGATTGTGTTCCTTCTTGTGGATTTGAGAAGCCTTTGAAAAGTTATTCAGGACGTGTAGTCCTTTCTTCTTGCTCCTTCCACCTTTCCTCTTGAAATTCTTTTGAACTCCTTGATGACTTGAGAGATCAACAGAATGAGTCTTTTGATTCTTTATCATTGTTTCCTCTTGAACTAGCATACTAGCCAATTCGTTTACATTCCACTTATCCTTTATAGTGTTGTAATTCATTTGAAATGGCCCATATTGCTCATGAGGCAAGGAATTAAGTATAAATTGTACTAAAAGTACTCATCCACATTCATTCCCAAAGTCCTTAACTTTGCTGCTAAATTGGTCATCTCAAGTATATGCTCATGCATAGTACGCGAACCATCATACTTCATGGTGGTCGGTATGCTCATCGAGTGTACCAGCAAGTGACTTATCGGTTTGAGAACGCTCTTCCACAAATTTCATAAATTCCTTAGCATTGTTAGTCTTGGGAAGAGAAGTCTTTAAGTTGTTTGCAACTTGTCATCCGCATGAACATTAAGCTCGGTCTGTTCGATCTTTCCCAAGCTTTATGGAAAGACTTTTCATCATTGCTACTTTCATCGATGTAGCTTGGTGGTTTCTCAGCTTGAAGCGCTAAATCAAGATCCGGGACACCTAAGTGAAATCGACTTGTTCACTCCAATCGGAAAATTTATCCCATTGAATAAGGGAACAGGTGAGGCACACGAATGGAGTGAAACAGTACGATATTGCAAATGTGCAAGAAAATACTCATACATTAATGCTTTGAGAATATCACCTAATCAGATTCAAACTAAACTACACATGCACATTATAGTTCTCCTTTGGGCGATCCTATGATATACAAATATATATAAACCATAATGATGCTAATAACTTTTATTTGATAATTGTAAATGTATCTTATTAAAATTTATTTGTTATCTTTGGATATACAAACAAATTTAACAAGTCATATTAATTATCAACCATCATGTTCATGAATTATAAGAAAATAATTAACCTTTGGGTTAATCCCTAAGTTCTTATAATAAATGAACTTCAATATACCCATAACTCCAATAATGATATAAAACATATTAATTTCATATATAGCATCAATTAATCATGGGTAATTGAATAAAATAATTTACAATATTAAAAATTCAAAAGACTTCAAGGTTCGGCCACTTTGGTGACTAACAAACCTCTCATAATATGACTTTTTAATATTGTAAAATACAAATATTTACCAAATTGCACACAAGGACATAAAATGCAATCAAAGCATAAGGGCAAAATCGTAAAATCATAATTTCGTAAGGGTAGAACCATAAAATTATAATCCAGGGGCAAAATGGTAAATAATCAGCAATGGCAGAATCGTAATTATAAATTAAACGGGGGCAGAACAGTAAATAAGCATCAAAAGGAGGGCAAAACGGTAATTAGGAGCCTCGGGAGGGGCAAAAGCGTAAAAGTCCGCGCGGGGACGTCAGGCACGTGCCGAGCACGTGCCTTCGTCCTCGGCCGGCGCGTGCCCTGCACGCGCGCGATCGGCGGGCGGCGCGTGCGTTGCACGCGCCGCAACTGCGCGGGAAGCCCCGCGCGCGTTACGGCGCGTGGCGCGTGGGTTCCACGCGCCGCAACCGCGGCGCGCTCGTGGAGCCCACGTGCCCTCTTCCTCGCGCATAGACGCGATTTTTCGCCGGTTTTCGCCGTTCCACCGCCGTTTCGCCGCCCGTTTCATCTCCGACAGCCCATTCTAGACACAAATAATTAATGGGTTTTGAAGAGCATGCCGGCATGACCACATGGGTCCAAGTTTCGGAGAAAATGACCAAAAATTGGCCCCAAATCAAACCAAAGTTTCCCCAAAACGCAAACCCTCCACCACCGCCGCTTCCGCCGCTTGAGTAGCCTCCGGCGAACACCGATATACCGGAAAAACTCATGGCTAATGTTCCTCATGGCGGTGCGACGGTTTGGGTCCGAAATCAAGCGGTGGATCGCCGGATTTTCCCGGAATGGGCGAGTTTCTTACTTGCCCTCAAAATTTCGAATTTTTTCCATTTTCGTTCATTTCCACTCGTGCACACACAGTAACTTTTCTTCACCATTTTAGTCCATGAAAAACATTCCATCATTCGGATTTTCTTTAACAGAACCTTCCAAAACATTTCAACAACAACAAATGCTACGAACAGGATCATTCAACAAATCATCATACATCATAATATTTCAGAGTATTTGGTTTATGATCTCATGATTTTTCCGTTTAAAGAAATATTATGATTTATGCATGATGATTTGTTGAATGATCTTGTTCGTAACATTTGCTGTTGTTGAAATGTTTTGGAAGGTTCTGTTAAAGAAAATCCGAATGATTGAACGTTTTTCATGGACTAAAATGGTGAAGAAAAGTTACTGTGTGTGTGCGAGTGTGAAAAGGACAAAAATGGAGTAATTCGGAATTTTAAGAACAAAAATGAAGGAATTCGGAATTTTGAGGGCAAGGTAGAAACTCTTCGATTCCGAGCAAAATCCGGCGACCCACCGCTTGATTTCGGACCCACACCGTCGCAATATCATGAGGAACATTAGCCATGAGTTTTTCCGGCATATCGGTGTTCGCCGGAGGCTAATTGAGCGGCGGAAGCTGCGGTGGTGGAGGTTTTGTGTTCTGAGAATTTTTCGTTTGTTTTGGGGCCAATTTCTTGGTCATTTTCGCCGAAACTTGGACCCATGTGATCGTGCCGGCATGCTCTTCAAAACCCATTATTTATTTGTGTCTGGGATGGGTTACCGGAGAAGAAACGTCCGGCGAAACCGCGGCGGAACGGCGAAAACGGCGAAGAATCGCATCCGTGCGCGAGGAAGAAGGCGCGTGGGCTCCACGCGCGCTGCGGTTGCAGGCGCGTGGAACCCACGCGCCACGCGCCTTGATGCGCGCGCAAGCGCTGCGCGCGTGGGATCCACGCACGCGGGCTTCCCGCGCGGTTGCAGGCGCGTGCAACGCACGCGCCTGCGCGTTGGACGCGCATGTGCGAGGCACGCCTGACGTCCCGCGCGGCTTTTTTTTTTTTACGTTTTTGTCCCTTTGTCATTTTTAAATTCCAATTTTATCCTTCTCGCAATTTATTTATTGTTATGCCCCTGTTTAATTAATAATTACAATTCTGCCATTGCTGATTATTTACCATTTTGCCCCTGTATTTTAAATTTATGATTATGACCTTATGGAATTATGATTTTACAATTTTACCCTTATGCTTTGATTGCATTTTATGTCATTGTGTGCAATTTGGTAAATATTTGTATTTTACAATATTAAAAATTCATATTATGAAAGGTTTGTTAGTCACCAAAGTGGCCGAACTTTGAAGTCTTTTGAATTTTTTAATATCGTAAATTATTTTATTCAATTACCCATGATTAATTGATGCTATATTTGAAATTAATATGTTTTATATCATTATTGGAGTTATGAGTATATTGAAGTTCATTTATTATAAGAACTTAGGGATTAACCCAAAGGTTAATTATTTTCTTATAATTCATGAACATGATGGTTGATAATTAATATGACTTGTTAAATTTGTTTGTATATCCAAAGATAACAAATAAATTTTAATAAGATATATTTACAATTATCAAATAAAAGTTATTAGCATCATTATGGTTTATATATATTTGTATATCATAGGATCGCCCAAAGGAGAACTATGATGTGCATGTGTAGTTTAGTTTGAATCGATTAGGTGATATTCTCAAAGCATTAATGTATTAGTATTTTCTTACACATTTGCAGTATTCGTACCTATTTCACTCCATTCGCACGTCTCATCTGTTCCCTTATTCAATGGGATAAATTTTCCGATTGGAGTGAACAAGTCGATTCACTTAGGTGTCCCGGATCTTGATTTAGCGCTTCAAGCTGAGAAACTAGCTACTATTATTGATGAAAGTAGCAATGATGAAAAGTCTTTCCATAAAGCTTGGGAAAGATCGAACAGACTGAGCTTAATGTTTATGCGAATGACAGTTGCAAACAACTTAAAGACTTCTTTTCCCAAGACTAACAATGCTAAGGAATTTATGAAATTTGTGGAAGAGCGTCTTAAACCGCGATAAGTCACTTGTCAGTACACCGATGAGCACACTGACCACCATGAAAATGATGGTTCGCGTACCATGCATGAGCATATACTTGAGATGACGAATTTAGCAGTAAAGTTAAGGACTTTGGGAATGAATGTGGATGAGTACTTTTTAGTACAATTTATACTTAATTCCTTATCTCATGAGCAATATGGGCCATTTCAAATGAATTACAACACTATAAAGGATAAGTGGAATGTAAACGAATTGGCCAAGATGCTAGTTCAAGAGGAAACAAGGATAAAGAATCAAAAGGCTCATTCTGTTCATCTCTCAAGTCATCAAGGAGTTCGAAAGAATTTTAAAAGGAAAGGTGGAAGGAGCAAGAAGAAAGGACTACACATCCTGAATGACTCTTCGAAGGCTTCTCAAATCCACAAGAAGGAACACAATCTTATTAAGTGTCATTTTTGCAACAAAATTGGACACTTGAAGAAAGATTATCTGAAATGTAAGGCTTGGTTCAAAAAGATAGGTAAGCCTTGTACTTTAGTATGTTTTGAATCAAACTTTACTGAAGTTCCTTATAATACTTGGTGGATTGATTCTCCGTGCCACCACTCATGTGTCAAATACGATGCAGGGATTTCTTACGATCCAAACTATAAAGCCAAATAAAAGTTATGTGATTACGGGGAACAGAGACAAAGCTCCAGTTGAAGGCATTGGCACTTATCATTTGATCTTAGATACTGGGCATTATTTTGATTTGTTTCGAACTCTTTATGTACCTACATTTTCTCGCAATTTAGTTTTTTTGCCAAGACTTGATGTGGCGGCATTTTATTGTAAGTTTGGATCTGAATCTTTCAGTCTGTTTAAGAGTGATACTCTTATTGGAACTGGAACTTTATATGATGGTATCTACAAATTTAGACTTGATAATACTTTTGTTGAGACATTAATGACCTTGCATCATAATGTTGGCACTAAACGAAGTTTGGTGAATGAAAATTCTGCTTACTTGTGGCATAAACGTTTGGGTCATATATCCAAAGAAAGAATGCAAAGATTAGTGAAGAATGAACTTCTTCCAAATTTGGATTTTACTAACCTTGGAGTGTGTATTGATTGTATTAAAGGAAAACAAACAAAACACACTAAGAAAGGTGCCACAAGAAGCAGAACTTCTTGAGATTATACATACCGACATATGTGGTCCTTTTGATATTCCATCTTTTGGTAAGGAAAGCTATTTCATAACCTTTATTAATGATTTTTCACGTTATGGTTATATTTATCTATTGCATGATAAGTCTCAATCAGTGAATGCACTTGAAGTGTATATTACAGAGGTTGAGAGGCAATTAGATAGAAAAGTGAAAATAGTAAGATCTGATAGAGGTGGTGAATATTATGGAAAGTATGATGAATCAGGACAATGTCCAGGTCCATTTGCTAAATTCCTTGAAAGACATGGTATTTGTGCTCAATATACAATGCCAGGTACACCACAACAAAATGGTGTAGCAGAAAGGCGTAACCGTACTTTAATAGAAATGGTTAGGAGTATGATGAGTCATGCATCTTTACCCTTGTCTTTGTGGATGTATGCTTTAAAGACTTCTATGTACTTATTAAATAGGGTTACTAGTAAGGCAGTTCCAAAGACTCCATTTGAACTGTAGACGGGAAGGAAACCTAGTTTACGACACCTACATATTTGGGGTTGTCAAGCAGAAGTAAGAATTTACAATCCACATGAAAGGAAATTGGATTCAAGAACGACCAGTGGTTATTTCATTGGTTATGCAGAGAAATCCAAAGGGTATAAATTTTATTGTCCTAATCATAGTACAAGAATTGTTGAATCTGGAAATGCTAGGTTCGTTGAGAATGGTGACATCAATGGGAGTGAAAGAATGCGTGATGCTTGCATTCAAGAAGTAAGGGTAGAAGTTGCTATACCCAAAGCTTCTAAAGTTGTCAATAATGAACCTCCAATAGCCGAGTCACAAGAAATAGCATTAAGGAGATCTCAAAGAGAAAAGAGGTCGGCTATTTCTGATGACTATATGGTTTATCTACAAGAGTCAGAAATTGACTTAGAAATTGGAAATGATCCAGATTCATTTTCCCAAGCCATGGAATGTGAAGATTCTAATGAATGGCTTAATGCCATGGAAGAAGAGTTAAAATCCATGCATCAAAATCAAGTTTGGAATATTGTTGAATTGCCTAAAGGATGTAAGAAGGTCGGGTGTAAATGGGTCTTTAAGACCAAGCGCGACTTAAAAGGCAATATTGAACGACATAAAGCCAGACTTGTTGCAAAGGATTTTACTCAGAAAGAAGGCATTGACTATAAAGAGACATTTTCACCAGTCTCTAAGAAGGATTCACTTAGAATCATTATGGTTTTGGTGGCTCATTATGACTTGGAGTTACACCAAATGGATGTTAAAACCGCTTTTCTTAATGGGAATTTAGAGGAAGAGGTTTATATGGACCAACCCGAAGGCTTTTCAGTTAAAGGAAAGGAACACATGGTATGTAAATTAAAGAAGTCAATATATGGACTTAAACAGGCTTCCCGACAATGGTATCTTAAGTTTAACGATACCATAACTTCATTTGGATTTAAGGAAAACACTGTTGATCGGTGTATATATATGAAGATTAGTGGGAGCAAGTTTATTTTTCTAGTTCTGTATGTTGATGATATTTTGCTTGCTGCTAATGATCTTGGTTTATTACATGAAACCAAGAAGTTTCTCTCTAAGAATTTTGAAATGAAGGATATGGGAGAGGCAACATATGTGATAGGAATAGAAAAATTCCGTGATAGATCACAAGGATTATTAGGATTGTCTCAGAAAGCCTACATTGAGAAAATTTTGGAGAGATTTAATATGAGTAAATGTTCAGCAGGAATAGTTCCAATTTAGAAAGGTAATAAATTTAACCTTATGCAATGTCCGAAAAGTGATTTGGAACGAGAACAAATGAAAAATATTCCTTATGCATCTGTTGTGGGGAGCTTAATGTATGCACAAACTTGCACCAGACCAGACATCAGTTTTGCTGTCGGAATGCTGGGCAGGTATCAAAGTAATCCTGGAATGGATCATTGGAAAGCTGCAAAGAAAGTTCTTAGATACCTGCAAGGAACGAAGAATCATATGCTCACTTATAAAAGATCTGATCATCTCGAGGTGATTGGATATTCAGATTCGACTTAGCCGATGTGTCGATACAAGAAAATGAACATTTGGTTACTTGTTTCTTCCGGGCGGAGGGGCAATTTCATGGAAGAGTGCGAAGCGATCGGTTATTGCTGCATCCACTATGGAAGCTGAATTTGTGGCATGCTTTGAGGCCACAATTCATGGATTATGGCTGCGGAATTTTATTTCGGGGCTTGTGATCATCGACGTATTGCCAAGCCGCTGAAAATCTGTTGTGATAACTCGCAGCGCGGCTTTTCTTCTCTAAGAACGACAAGTATTCTAAGGGTGCTAAGCATATGGAGATCAAATACTTGTCATCAAAGAAGAAGTTCAGAAACAAAGAGTGTCAATTGAGCACATTAGTACCAATCTTATGATAGCAGATCCCTTAACAAAAGGATTGCCGCCCAAAACATTTAATGAGCATGTTGAAAGGATGGGCATTATTGGACGTCATTAATGTTTGTATTATGATTGTATTAAGTTTATGTATTTGACACTTTGAGCTCACTTACATGTTTCTGATATTTCCTATTTTCTATTTAGTATACATTATGGAAATAGATGAATGTTAAACAGGATAGTTTCTAAAGAAACATTATGGTTGGACTATTACTCACTTCTCATTTATGGATCATGTTAAGTAAAGTGCTATAGTTGTAGTACATAGAAGGGATTATGTCGATTAATGACATATAACCGCTATGACTCGTATTAGTTTTCTTTACTTAATTGTGATTATTATGTGATTGCCAATTTAATGAAATTTTATAGCATAATCTTATTGTGCACATTATAGTCTTTATTAAACCATGAAAGGAACATCATATGGACCAAGTGGGAGAATGTAAGAATTATTGTGGTCCATATTATGTGATTTATTATACGGTTTAATATTTATTGAAATGCTATAAATAATTATTGGTTACGAGAAGGTACGACTCTAATAAAACGAAAGGGTATATTGCTTTGATGGAAGGCACCCTTTCAACGAACGTATAAATAGAGTCCGGTCCTCTCTCCACCCACATATGAACAAACAAAAACAGAAAGAACGTATTCTCTCCTCCATCAATTGAATACATCAAGGTTTAGTGGGTTAAGGGAGAAAATCGGATTTCTCCTTTTGGTTCAAGATCATTGGATTTTCTACAACGATCATCATCAAGCGTAGCGCTATGGATAAAGGTATGTCTTCATATATTTGTGAGAATCATGAAGATCAGAGATCCTTAATTTGTTATGAATTTCCGCATTAAGAATTGTATGAATTATATTCTAACAGTTGGTCCGATTTCTCTCCCTTAACCCACTAAACCTTGATGTATTCAATTGATGGAGGAGAGAATACGTTCTTTCTGTTTTTGTTTGTTTATATGTGGGTGGAGAGAGGACCGGACTCTATTTATACGTTCGTTGAAAGGGTGCCTTCCATCAAAGCGATATACCCTTTTGTTTTATTAGAGTCGTACCTTCTCGTAACCAATAATTATTTATAGCATTTCAATAATTATTAAACCATATAATAAATCACATAATATGGGCCACAATAATTCTTACAATGAGGAGATCGCTGATATCCAAGAGACTATTAGAAATGACCTAGAACCTCATCGCTGATGTCCAAGAGACTATTGGAAGTGACCTGTTGAACCAAGATGCAGTTTCGGAGATAATCGTGAAATATTCAAGCCGACAAGATTCAGCAATCCCGCAACATCCTGAAACAAATTGTGGTTAAAGAAATAAAGTGAACTCTCAAGGTGTTATAAAACACGAGAAAGGACATGCGGGAAGATGGGAGAAGAAAAATGAAGCAAAGAAGGAAATTAAAGAAAACCGACCCCTTTGAGTAGGAGGAACTGAGGAGGTTGTATTCCAATGTTGGATCAAGAATTGAGAATCATATGGACATTGTGGACTGGGATGCAGTCTAGGTAGCACGGACACTGCGACACGACACGCGACACAACACGACACGACACGCGACACGTTATTTTTCAAAAAGTAGAGAATTTCGACACGTTCCGACACGTTATATATTAAATGAATATTTTTATTTTTAATTAATTTAATTCAAATTCAGTGTTTTTTATTTTTCGAAATTATATTTTAATCCCATTTATTTATTTTTCCATTAAAATTTCTTTTCACTAAAGTCCACTCCACCCTCTTCTAGTTCTGTCCCTCGTCCATTTCCCCCTCCCCCAAAATCTTCTTTCTTTCCCTCCACCAGCGTTCGTTTCCCCCCACCCCCAAATATATTTTTCTTTCCCTCCCTTCACCGACGACAGGCTGTCCCTGTCTCTTCCCCTCCCCCAATACGCAGTGGCCATAAAAAACCCGTCCGTCTCTTCCCTTCCCCGATATGCGATGGCCCATAAAAAACCCTAGCTTTGCACGACCTTTCCTCTTCTCATTCCTCGCCGCTCGCCGCACGCCACACAAACCCCTTTCCTCGCCGCTCGCCGCTCACCGCACGACCCCCTTCCTCGCCGCTCGCCGCTCGCCGCCTCTCACCGCTCGCCGCACGACCGCCTTCCTCTCCTCTTCCTCTCGCCTTTGGCCCTTTCTCCCTCGCAGCTGCAACCTCGTCGGATCCGTCGCAGCATCACAGTGGCGGCCGTCTCTCGTCATCGCAGCGTCGTCTTTACTCCCTTGCCGTCGCTTCCACCCTCCATCACCTTCCGGACACGCGTGTCGAACGTGTCGGGCACGCGTTGACCGCATGTCAGATTTCCGACACGCGTTGACTGCGTGTCCGACCGTGTCCAAGCGTGTCGACGTGTCCGACACGCTCCGACACGTGTCGGACACGACACGGAAGCACGGACAGCGTGTCCGTGCTACCTAGGATGCAGTTAGGTGTTAGGTGTACAGATTGCAAAAACCATTAAAGAGCGCGGTCAACATAACGTGCTTGGATCACAAATCCAAGTACGTTTCTTTACCTCCAATTCACAGCAAGCTATTATTTACTGCGTACCATAGAAATTTGGTTCAATTAATGAAATAGCTTATTATGCAAGTCGTTGTTTCTTAATGAGCCAGGCAAGAAGAACAAGTTCAAAAACAGTTTTTGCGTCGTAATTAGCTCAGTTTATCGCGCCATAGATAGAATGAGCAAATTCAATAATTTTTTTCTTCACTAAGGGTTTCTAATCTATGCTCTACACTTACGAAACCGCAATGATGAGGTCTGTGTTTTTGCGAGGCTTGTCGCGAGCCTAAGACAGCGTGCTTAAGTCTAGATTTCCGACTTAGCTTTTTTCCATGTCTTTATATGCTAATTACTCAAAAGGATTATTGGATGTGCAATCGCAAATCAATTTGTTCGGACTAACATTGACAGCATCAAGAAACTAATGAGCAATGGATCGTGTTGTTGATAGGTCTCCAGCGGTGCTAGTGATGCATTTGTCTGAAGATGACCGGTTGAATTAGCCATTTTAGGTTGAGAATACTAGAAGAAAATGCACTCAATTCTAACATCAAACTAAATCCACTTGGTCAACTTAGGCTGCATTTGGTAATGTTTCAATTTTCGGTAACGGTTTCTTTTTCAAAAACATTTTTTTCTATTTCTGTTTTCAAAAATAGTTTCTGAGTATTTTAAGACATTTGGCAACTATATAAAAATTTTGTTTCCGGAATAGAAATATGTTTAGTTTGACCCAAAATATTTTTGTGACTTAGAATTTCTTTTAATTTATTAATAAATTTATTATAGTTTTCTTTTCTTTTTTCTTTTTCTTCTCCTTCCTCTAGCCAATCGCTGGCCTTGGCCATGGTTAGCTGACGACCGGCCAAAAGAGGGTCGGCAAGGTCGCCAGCCTTGAGGGAGTCTCTCCGGCCACCGACAAGGCTTGGCCTCACCTTGGTTAGGCCAGACAACCTTGCTCGCCACCGGCAAAGCTCGACCTCACCCCACCACCATGAGGTCGGCCTTGCCCACCCAAGCGACACCAACCTCGTAGTGATCAACTAAGGTGAGGCCCACGGTGGTGCCACCAAAGCAAGCGACACCAACCTTGCGATGGCCAATCAAGGCGTGAAGGGCCTTGCCCAGCCATGGCAAGGCTTGGGGGGCCTTACTAGTGGTTAGTGAGCTCGGGGTGACCTTGCTAGGGGTTAGCAAGGCTTCAGCGAGGTCGCTGGGCCTTGTTTGGCTGGTTGTTGGCCATCACCGAGGTCGGCGATCGGCTGGGAAAAGAAGAAAGGAAGATAAAAGGAAAGAAAAGTAATGAAAAGAAAAGAACAACTTGTTTCTTGGATTGTTCCCGGAAACAAGAAACAATTTTGTTTTTGTTTCTTATTTTTGTTTCAAATCTATTCTAAGAAACAAAAAAAAATTACCGAATTTGGTTCTGTTCCATTTCTATTCTAAGGAACAAAATAATTAAAATATTTATTCTCGGAAGTGTTACCAAACACTCCATTAGTCGTCAATGTGATTTATATTTGCTATAATATTCACTTAATTGAGTTTTGACTACTCTTCATTATTTCTTAAAGACAAATACCCATGCAATTTATGAGTATTTACCTTTTCAAATAAAAGTTCAAAGTTTTTTATGTAAAGTTACAAGTTTAAGGCTGTTCAAATCTTTTTCCAACAAAATTATGAGTATGTTTATTTCGCAAGAAATATATGATTTAAAATATATTTTCCTAAAAATTATCACTTTTTTCACTTACAAAGATGAATGAACAAAAAATAATTTCATCTTATAGGAACGAACAAAAAATAAGCTCCTGCATTTTTGGTTCACAATGGCATATCAGGTAAAGCGGGTCAAGTATCATCTTTCTCTTGTGGAGATTTTCCTTCATTGGGAGTGCATTAGTACACATTCTCCATATAAAAAAAAAAAAAAAACTTGATTTTTGGGTCAATGTGGAGCTGTCATATCAAGTTCCATAAGTTCTTGGGTGGTTGGTATGATGAGGAAGCCTGGAATTGGTTGCTATGATTGTTGGTTGAATGTAGTGTGCTTGTATCCACTTTTGACTAAATAGGATCTAGATTTGCTTTTTGTGCATATGAGTTTGTCTATTCCGGTAGTAGGGTTAAAGGGATTGCAAGAATTTCATTTACAAGATCCTCATCAAATAAGCTCTATAATTTTTGCATATTCAACTGTTTAGAGTCTTGGTCAATTAGGTTAGCCTCATAATCAAGATCTCTTTTTTTCATAGGTCCTCAGATGTATCCTCTCTCTAACCATCTGTCTTCTCTTACTTGAATTTGCATGCCATCTTCCACAAATCACATGATTTGTTGCTCTAATATCTCTCTTCCTGAAAGTAGGCTTTGTCATCCCCAATACGGTTTAGATCCTTTATTTTTTTTTTTTTGGTAAAGGTAAAGAATTTTATAGCTTGGACAAAAGAACAAACAGACGGCGCCAAGACTTACACTCTAATTGCAACAGCAAGCAGAGTGGAGGGGAGTCGAAACAAAACAGCAACAACAGAGAAACAAAAGACCGAAGAGGTCACACAAAAAGCACCAAGGCACTAAACCCCTCAAAGAACCATAAGGAGAGGGCCGAAAACCGAAGAGCGAAAAAACTTGAAACAGGACCGCACAGGAGCTTCCACTTCCGGAGCTAAGTAATGTCAGAGTGATCAGCAAAGATGGAGGGGTCGAAACCCCAACTTCTCTGAAGTCTTCTATTTCTGGGGATATCCGGGACATTTGAGAAAGTGATCCTTTATTTGCCTCTAAGAACTCCCCTGAAAGGTAGTATAGCCTTTCATCAATTGACTCCATAAGGTTGAAGGGGCTTGTATGAGTCTCCAAGCCTACTTTCCCAACATGTTGTTATCGAAAGCAATAAGGTCCTTAAATCCCAAACCCCCACAATCCTTCTTGGTTTTTAGCACCTCCCATTTTTTCTAGTGGATTCCTTTTTTGCACTACTTCTTTTCTAATAGAAAGATGCAATCATTTTTTCAATTGCTCTACAAATTGAAATAGGAATCTTGAATATAGACATAGCATATTGTAGTAGTGCTTGTAGGATTTCCTTCCCCACCTTCGTCATTAGGTTTTCTTTCTACCTGTAGAGTTTCATATTTGCTTTCGCTAGAACCCACACAAACATCTCTTTCTTAGATTGTCCCCAATCCAACATAATACTAAGATATTTCTTTGTTTTTGCTATGATGGGAACTCTTAATTCTTCTGCCATATTCTTCCTCAAATTGCTATGGATAGTAGTTGCTAAAAAAATATACCAAACTTGTTCAAGTTGATTACTTGACTCGAGGCATAGCAATATTGATTGAAAAGATTTGCCAAGTTCTTCACATCATTAGCAAAAAGTAAGTGTGAGAGACTTGGACAGCTTCTATTTAGTTTAATACCTTTCAAACTTCCATCTCCTAATGCTTTGTGTATGAGCAAAGAAAGCATGTTTTTCATAATAATAAAAAGGTAAGGAGAGAGAGGATCCCCTTACTTACACCTCCAGTTGGTTTGAAAGATTAGAGAGGTTCCCCATTAATTTTGATGCTGAAAGTGACTATACATATACATGTTTTCACCAAAGAAACCCAGCGATCGTTGAAACCCATACTTTTCATGCATTCACGTAGGAAGTCCGATTCCATGCCATCCTAAACTTTCTGCAAATCAAGTTTTAGTACCGCTTGAAACTTCCTCTCTTTTTCTAATTTTGCGATGGTGCAATATTTCTTGGACAATTAGGATGTTATCTTGTATTTTCCGTCCACTAATGAAAGCACTTTGTTTCAATTCAATCACCCCGCTTAGCCAATGTTTCAGCTCATTAACCATAACTTTGGAAATGATCTTATAGCTAAAATTGCATAAGCTAATAGGCTTACATTGTGTTTGAGATTTAGGGCTTGTAACCTTCGGAATAAGGGCAATATGAGCTTTGCTGAGAGAGGGGTCTAAAATACCTGAAACAAAGAACTTTTCAACCATTTGGTGTACTTCTTTTTAAATTATCTCCCAGTGATATTGATAAAACTGTCAATTCAATCCATCTAGATTTGGTGCCTTTGTAGCCCTAGATTGGAAAACCACCAATTTTACTTCTTCTAATATCATTGGCCTTACTAGAGCTTCAATCATTTTATCTCTAACTATGCAAGGACATTGGTCTATAATCAGCTGAAGATTTTGAGGCCAACTATGCCATAAAGCCTATGATAGAATATATTTATATGTTGTTTAATTAGTTGAGGCTACTTGCGCCAATTTTTGTTGTCTACTTTCAACATGGATAACTTGTTTCTTTGCCTTCATTTCACTATTGTAGCATGTGCAAGCTTGTCGTTTCTATCCCCCAATTTAGCCAATCAATCACCTCACAAACAATTTTATATGACTACAATTTTCACTCTTTAACTAGTCTATTCTAATAATACTCTCAACTACTCCAATTATTTTTAGATCATGAGTCCAATAATAGACAAGTGGTTGAAGAAGTAAAAGTTCAAAATGAGATAATCTAAGGAGTTTATCGAGTTAGAGAAAAGTAGAAGCCATACAAAGTCAAAAGGTGTTTTAGAAATGCATCAAGGCAAAAATAACATTCTAGAGTTGAACAAAAGGATGAAACTTTGGGAGGAAATGCCTAAATGATGTTTATCTCCGAATGAAGAAAAATAGAATATTATAAACAATACCTAAGGTGTTGGGATACTCAGTGTGAATGGATAGAAGTACCTGGAGCAATGGCAATGCTAATAATTTATATTTGTGGGGACAACATAAGAAAGACAAAAGCACTCCATAACATGAGAATGAGAAATGTTGTCCATCTGAAAATTGACTTGCGCATTTTACAAAAAGGCAGGCAAGTGTCCCACACCGCCTCCCAAGAACAAGCAATGTCTAGCTAGTGGTATAAAAGCAAGCATTTCATCTAAGATTAAGCATCTTTGCGCTTGGGGCAATGACGAAGCTAGTGAGGTACTAACCGAGGCACGTCTATTGCTGGTTGAAAACTATTTCCAAACCCCCTCTTTGGCCTGGGTTCAAGCCTTGGCCTTTGAGAATTTCTGGAAGGGCTCCCTTTGGGGTAAAGCCCTACAATCGTTAGTTCAAAACTTATTCGTTAAAAAAAAATTGAAGTTGTTAAAAAAAAAATATTCGTTAAAAAAAATTGAAGTTGTTATTTATTTTGAATGATGATTGTACTAAAAATCTTAAAATTTATTATAAAAGTGTAATAAAGTTTTAAAACTTTTAAAAAGTACTAAATATTAAAATGGATTGAATTGATTCAATTAACTAGAAATGCTGCCTAATTTTTTTTCAAAACTTTCTTAACTCACTCACCAAGCGCCACATTAGGAAAAAATTTGATTTTTTACTAAAAGAAAACATTTTTTTAAAAGGAAGAGATTAAATAATAAAAAAACCTAAAAATTAAGTGAAAAAAAAATCAGTCTCTGGGTGAGCTTTGACGAAGTTCAAGCAGCCATGACATTACCAGCTACCATGGTCATGAGCTTCCAAGCTCCTTCGCTACGATGAAACTCGAGTGGCCATGACCAAGGGCTCGAAAAGCCTTAAGTTTCCATGGCCAAGAGCTCCAAAACAAGCTCGATGAAGATCAAGTAGCCAGGTTGAACTCAAGGAAGCTCGAGCAGTGGATCGCGAACTCTTATCAATCTTGAGAACTCAATCACTGTCAAAATCCACAAATCGAAAATCATGTTTATAACAAAATTTCATGAATAATAAAAAAACATCGATCTTTCTATCTTTGGAAGCAAAATTGCAGTTCTTTTTCTCACTTTCTTCTTCTATTGTCAAGAGCCTTTTTCCTCAATAGGAAAATGTGCTTTCTCTTGCAACATGCAATTTCCCTAATTTTTGTCTTCTTCTTTTGTTTTCTCATCAATTCATAAACTTGTATTTTCACTTCTGCATCAAGATATGAACTTTTTGTTTTGGTCTATCTTAGTCTAACTTTTAACTCACTTTTAAACTTCTACCTGTTTTTTTGTAGGGCATGAGAGTCAAAACCACACTTGGGCTCCATTCGTTTTGCAGAAAATGAAACGTTTTCGGAAAATATTTTAATATTTTCTTTGAAGTCATTTTATAGGAAAATGACAATATTTTTCGATGTACTGCTGAAACTTGAAATTGAAGTAGAAAATATTTTCCGTCATTCGGTATCTCATTTGATTTTCCTCCATGCACTTCTTTTTGATCATTTTTTGTTTTTTATTTTTTTATTTATATTTTTTAAAATTTAATTTTAAATTATTTTTTAAAAATATATTTTAAAATTATTTTTGTATTCTTCTTTTCTTTCCTTTTTTTTTTTTTTCATTTTACTTTTCTTGAACTATTTGCCAGCAACGGCGGGCAAGCGCCGCCGGGCCTCATTGCCCTCGAGTGTCGCGATTTGCGAGGCTTAAGCCTCACCGCCGTTTGAGCGTCATCGGTTTGCAGGCTCGAGCCTCGTCGCCGTTTGGCGACGCTTAAGCATTAGCGAAGCTCATGCCTTGTAGTCTTTTGGTGATGCTCGAGCGTTGTCAATTGGCTAGGCCCGAGCCTCACCACCTCTAGCGACGCTCGAGCATCGCTAATCTACAAGGCCTAAGCCTCACTACCGTCTAGTAAAGCTTGAGCGTTGCTAGTGGCCAGCCACTAGACCCTTGTCAGGTCGGCAACCGGCCAAAGGAGGAAAAGGAAAAAAAAAAAAAAAAAGAAAGGAAAAAGAAAAGAAAAGAAAATTAAAACTTGATTTTAAAAAATAAAAACAAAAGTAAAATATTTTTGGTGAAATAAAGTGGGGTAAAAAAAGTTATGGAAAATGTTTTCCATTTCCCCATCTTTCAAGGTGTTTTTTTTTTCAATAAATGGAAAACGTTTTCCTTGACTATTTTATTTTCCATGAAACGAATGTTGAAAAATTAAAAAATGTTTTCTCGAAAGTTATTTTCTGTGAAACAAACGGAGCCTTGAAGTTAATTGTTCCCACCTCAAACACCCTCTGAGAAGATGATGATTAGATTCCCCCACCTCCCAATTTCCATGTGAGAAGGTTGGCTATTAAGGCAAATCCCAGTATTTCAATATATCAACTTGAAGGGACTTTTTTTAAAAAGATATTTGCTCCTTTTTTTTTTTTTTCAGGCTTTCATTTTTTAGGAGAATTATTTATTCTTTAACGGCTTTGTTAAAAAAGAAATAACGTCCATCATTTAGAAAATGACTTGCACATTTACAAGGGCATGGCAAGCATCCCACATCGCCTACCAAGAAAAGGACTAGCTAGTGGTATAAAACCAAGGATTTCATCTAAGATTAAGTATCTTTGCACATGGGGCAAAGATCTAAGCGAGGCCCATCCTGGTTGAAAACTATTTCCAAATCCCTTCTTTGGCCGGGTACAAACCTTGGCCAGAATTTCCGGAAGGGCTCCCTTTAGGTAAAGCCCTACAATCATTAGTTCAAAATTTATTGGCTTGAATGTCATTTTATTTCATAAAATTGCAAGAAAAAAATTAAATTGATCTATTTTTTTAATGGATTATTGTATTAAAATTTCAAAATTTGTTGTAAAAGTATAATAAAGTCTTAAAATTTGTTATAAGAGTATAATAAAGTTTTAAAACTTTAAAAAAGTGCAATTAAATATTAAAACGGGTAGAATTGGTTTAATTAACTAAAAATGTTCCTAGCTTTTTTTTATAACTTTCTTCACACACTCACCAAGCGCCACATTCGGATTAAAAAAATGATTTTTTATAAATAAAAATCATAATTAAAAAAATCAAATTTTTTAAAAGGATGAGATTAAATAATAAGAAACCTAAAAATTAAATAAAAAACAATTGGTCAGTGGGCAAGCTTTAATGAAGCTCAAGTAGCCATGGCATTAAGCTCCATGGAGCACCAGTTACCATGGTCACGAGCTCCTAAGCTCCTTCTCTATGATGAAACTCAAGTGGCCATGGTTGAAGGCTCGAAAAAGATTAAGGCCTTATTTGGTAACCATTTAAATAGGGCCAAATTATGATTTTTTTTGTTCCCAAAATCAATTTGGGCACAGAATCGTGTTTAATAAAAATTTTGTTCCGTGAACATTGGAAATGGAATCAAAAATTAAAAAAAAAAAGGTTAATTCTTGTTCTGGGAACAAATTTGAAAATCAAAACCAACAACTATTCTTCTTTCCTTTAGCCATCTCGCAACCACCGTTCGTCGCCGGTCGCCATCCACCGACCACCGCCGGTCGCCATCCACCGGTTCGCCAAGCTCACCAAAGGCTCTTTAAGCCAAGGCGAGATCCAACAAGCTTGCGATGAGGCTCGGTCGACCTCCCGGATCCGGCGAGGCCGAGCCTTGCCGATGGCTAGGTGAGCCTCACCGAGGCCGGGCAAGGCCTGCCTAGCCTCGATGAGGCTCGTCCCGATGAAGCCCGCCCTTGAGGCCCGCTTGGCCACTGGTGAGGCTGGGCCAACCTTGCGATGCCTAGCCTTGCTAGTGGCCAGGCGAGGCTTGCCTAGCCTCAGCGAGGCTCGCTTGGCCACCGGTAAGACTCGCCTAGCCCCAGCGAGGCCGGCTTGGCCCCTCGTTGGGGCTCGACCGACGAAAGCTGGCCTCACCAAGGGCTGGCGACGCTCCAATGAGGTCACCGGCCCTCGTCTAGCTGATCGCTGGTCCGGGGATCGGCCACAAGAAGAAGAAGAAGAAGAAGAAGAAGAAGAAGAAGAAGAAAAAATAGAAAAAAGGAAAAAAAAAAAGAAAAAAAATAAAAAAAATTTTAAAAATTAAAAAAATTTGATTTGGAATAGAATTAATGAGCACGGTTCCAAATGCAATTCTATTCCAAAATAAAAAATTTGGATAGTTATCAAACGGCTTAAAATGATAAGAATCAATTCCTATGAACAGAATTAAAAAGAATCATTTTTTATCGAATATCTTCTCGGGAGAGCAGAATCATTACCAAACGCGCCTTAAGTTTCCATGGCCAAGAGCTCCAAAACAAGCTCAATGAAGCTCAAATAGCCAGGGTCAAACTCGAGGAAGCTCGAGCAGCCAATGGTCGCGAACTCCTATCAATCTTGAGAATTCAATCACAGTCAAAATCCACAAATCCAAAATCATGTTTATGACAAACTTTCATGAAGAATTAAAAATATTGAACTTTCTATTATTTGAAGCAAAATTGCAATTCTCCTTTCTCACTTGTTTTTCTTCTTCTATTGTCAAGAGCCTTTTTCTTCGATATGACGATGTGCTTTCTCTTGCGACATGCAATTTTCCTCATTTTGTCTTCTTCTTTCGTTTTCTCATGAATTCATAAACTTGCATTTCACTTCCGCATCAAGAAATGAACTTGAAGAGACCATTTTTTAAGATTTGCCCTCTTTTTTGTTTTAGGTTTTCATTCTTGAGGAGATTTATTATATCTTTAATGGGTTTTGTTCAAAGAGAAATGACGTCCATTATCTAAAAACTGACTTGTGCATTTACAAGGGCAAGACAAGTGTCCCACATGGCCTACCAAGAAGGTTTAGCTAGTGATATAAACCAAGAATTTCATATAAGATGAAGTATTATTGTGCTTGGGACAATGGCATAGCTAGTGAGGTGCTAATTGAGGTGCGTCTATTGCTGGTTGAAAACTATTTCCAAACCCACTCTTTGGCCTGGGTTCAAGCCCTGGCCATTGAGAGAATTTCTGGAAGGGCTCCCTATGAGGTAAAACATGCAATTACTAGTTCAAACTTTATTGGTTCAATATCAATTTTGTTTCATATCAGTACATTCAAGTTGATTTATTTGTTTTAAAGGGATAAATTGGAAGTTTAATTATATTTGTGATAGTGCATTGATCTGTTTTGTCTTTAACATATTTTGTTCAGATATTGCTTGCAATTTTCAGTGGGTTCAATATTGGAGGAGCGTTTTCTGATAGCTCATGCTTGGGTTGTAGAATTCGTCTTGAGGGACCTCGCCATGATGTCAGACAAGGAGATGGTCGAATCAGTCCATGTTAGAGACGATTTTGCCGTACAAGACTGAGGATTTCTCGCCGTAACGCCAGAGGTTTCTCGCCGAAACGCCAAAGGCGAACTGAAATTACGGCGATTGCGGTTCCCCTACTAGAGCAATTACAATTTCAATCATGCTTGCCTATTTTTTTTTTTTAAAATAGCTTTTCTTTAAAATTCTGATCCTTTTTTCTTTTATCCTCCTTTTCGTTTCGTTTTTAATTTTAATCCTTTTTTCTTTTTTAATTTTTAATTTTTTCCCGATGCAGTGGAATCACATCAGTGCCAAGTGATTTAAGGAAATAATAAGAAAAGGCACGACAGCATTTTCCATAGCCTAATTGAATGAGTTAATGGAGAGGCTTAATTGTTTTGATTAGAACTTGATTGTGTTTTTTGAAAAATTTAAACACAATTGCACTTTTACAATAAGTTTAGATTTTATGGTGCATTTGTCCCTATTTTAGCATAATTTTTATCTCATAAAAATTTTAACAAATCTCAAAATGAAATTAATTTCCATCTCATGAAAAGCCCCAAATCAATAATGTGTTAATTTTTGTATTTTTCTTCAAGTTAGAGATATGAAGCGTTAAATTTGTTAGAATTCTATATTATTCCAATATGAGATGATAAATTTGTTAATTTTCGCAAATAGTGAGTCTTTTTGGCAAAAAAATGACATCATCGAGAGCTATTTTAGTTTAGTAAATTTTGTTTCACGATATTGATAGTCTCTTCTCATAGAAAGACATTGTTAATAGCTTTTTTAGCTTATCGAATTTTAAATTATTTTTAGAAACTTTGTAAATTAAGAACATATTCTCCTTATGTGGCTCTCATTCTTAACGGGTTTGACCAAATTTAGGCGCTCAAGGGCAAAACCAGTAGATCATACTAGCCAAAATAATTTAAATATATATTTGAGTTGAAAAAAAAAGAACATAGACTTTGTACAAACAAACATAAACTATATGAAATTAATGAGCAAATATCATAAGGACTGAACGGAAATGCAGTATTTTACATTTAACAATGAATTCGAATTTAAAACCGCATAATGTGGGTTTAAATTTTAACGTAAAAATATAGAATAAACAAATATTATGAAGCATTTCCTGTCTGTTGGGTCTAGGATGTTATTTTATTCAAGAATTTAGACTTTTTCAAACCACTAAAATAGGTCATCAAATAAATGCTAATAAAACAAAGAGTTACCTAAAGGATTATGAGTAGAATAACGTTTGAAAGGGGCTGCCCAAAATTAAATAGAAGTGCATTTAAAAGGGGTATGACATCCACTCGTTAGAACATGGAATTTCTGGTCGATGTCAGTGAGAAACCAAGGACTTCATCAAAGCATCTTTGCGCTTGGGGCAACAGAACTAGTGGGTTGCTTCTTGAAAACTACCCGAAATAATACCACAAAAAAAAAAAAAATTCAAATTGATAGATCCCTAGTGCAATTGACTATATGAAATTAATTAGCAAATATATATAGAACAAAAGGAAATGTAGTATTTTAGAATTAGATAAGACTAGGAATCAACTACAATGATTTTCATATTTTTTATTTGAAACTTACCACCTTAAAATTGATCACCCCCATTTAACACCTCGTATAGATAAGTCACCCACGGAGATCTAACGGAGGTAGCGGCTGTCATCCCATGTGACTAATTTTTATTTTGTTTACAACGCACGAAAAAGCATGTGGTCAACGGTTCTGGCTAGAAGGTGCGCAGAAGTTTCTTGCTTCCCGCAACCAAGTCCCCATGTCTTTTCCATTGACCTTCTCACAATGGTTGACTTTCTATCGCAACACTTCCCTTGAGAAACAATCCACCACACATCAAGATTTTCCATCAACTCTCGATCCGAATCAGAGAAACTCTTCATCTTGAAGAAGAGGAGCAAAGGAAGAAGCCGCAAAAATGGCGTACGTCGTGATCGTCTCCCTTCCGATGCTGATCCTCTTTGTCGTCCTGTGCTTCGCGTGCTACCACATGGGAAAGCGAAGGGGCCAAGAAGAAGGCCGTGCCCTTGGGTCGCAGGAGTTTTTGGCCGCCAATGGGGTTGCCCCGCCACTGCCGCCACCAGCCCCGCCGGTCGGCACGGTCATGCCTCCTCCGGGATTTCCTCCGCCACCTCCGCAGTACTTCCCCTCTCCTTCTTCTCATAATCCAAATCCCACCTACGTAAAGCAAGAGAACGGCAGGAGTTATTAGTATTTTTATTCTTATTTTAAATATAAACTGAAATTCCATGAGGAGGATGAGTGCCCTTGTTTCAAGATACTGTAAAATGTGATTATCTCTTCAGTGAGATAAATTGCATTTCGTTCTGTTTATCTGATTATTGATATTCCGTCTGCAAATTCCTTCTTATCGGTCTCGTCGGCAAGAGTACCAGTTTTTCGTTTTCCTTTTCCGGACCAGATCTAATAATTAAGCCTAACAGTGCAGTTTGAATTCATCGTCCAGCATTTTATTATGTCTCACATTTGTGTTGAGATATCTGCCATCGGTCATTATTTGCCTTTCTCACATTTTAAGCTTAGTTTTAACTTTTATAGGAGTAACTTTTTGCTTCTGGAGGCTACTTAATGAAACTAACTCTCTTCTATCAGGTTACTCATAATTTCTTCATTAGGAACCTTTCGGGTCATTCATCTCAGATCTTCTTTCTGTTTCAATTTTATTTTCTTTGATGATCATTTAAAATATAATGAATCACCTCTGAAAAAAAAAACTTTGGCATTCGTCTTAACTCTAATTGTTATTTGCAAATTAATTTCAAGCTAAAAATTCAAATGTACCATGACTTCACTATCAAGCGTTTTAGGAGAAAGTACCAAAAAAAGTTATAAATTATAGTGGTACTAATTTGATCATAAACTTTTTAAGTTGAGCAATTTAATCATAAACTTTACCACAATGGTATTAATTAAGTCCATCCGGTTGATTTTGATTGGAAATCATTGACATTGACACCAGCTATCTTATGTGGCATGATCGATATAGGATGGCCGACGTTGATGTTGATGAAATTTACATAATTTTTAATATTTTTCTTTTATTTTTTTTTTTACTTTCTGCTTTTTCATTGTCAACGGCAAGGGTCACTGCTGCCCCCGTTGACCATTGGGCAAGGCCTTGCGAGCCTTTGCTCGCCGTTGATGGGGGTTTCGCAGCCCTCAAATAGGCCATCGCTCACCTAGTCAAGGGTCGACAAGGGTGGCTCTAGCCAAGCCACAGGGGTTGAGCCCTTGCCAAAGGTTGCAAGGTCGAAGGTTGGGCCTTATAGTTCTCGCCTACGATCAATTGATGATAGCCTGGGCAAAGGTTGCAACCCTCATCTGCCAAGATGAAAAAATATAAAAAGAAATATGAGAAAGCAGTAATAAAAATTATAAAATTTGGCCACATCAATGCTAGCTATGTCATGTAAGATGGCTAGCATCTATGATAGCTGTCACGAGACTAGGTTAAAAGATAAAAGGAAGAATTTTAGAGAGGGAATTGTGCCTCTGTTTTTCATTGATTGTAATATGATGTACAATGCTGTATATAAACATAAGATAGAATGATAATAAAAGAAAGTGTACATTCCTGTAATCCCTCTATTTCCTAAGATATAAACAATTGCCTCTATTTATGATATATGCAAATCTCTCGAGAATCATATCTTCCAACACTCCCCCTCAAGCTGGTGGCTTGTATATGTCCAAGACGCCTAGCTTGCTTAGAAGATATGTGTGTTGTCTTTGACAAAGAGGCTTGGTAAAAATGTCCGCAGGTTGCTCCGTGGTTTTGATTCCTCTTGTCTTGATGACTCCTTCTTGGATCTTCTCTCGAGTGAAGTGACAATCAACTTCTATGTGCTTTGTTCTCTCATGAACTATAGGATTTGCTGCAAGATTGAGTGCTGAGTCATTGTCACAGAATAATGTGGTTGAACCTTTAACTTCTGCCCCAAGATCTAGAAGTAGACCCCTTAACCAAACTATTTCACAAACTGTTTTGGCCATGGATCGATATTCAGCTTCTGCTAAGGATAAAGATACAGTGGATTGTTTTTTTGTTTTCCACGAAAGTAATGATTCCCGAATTTTATGCAAAAACCAGTAATAGATCTCCTGCTCATTGGACATGTAGCATAATCCGCATCACAATAAGCCATCATCTCCATGTTGCATCTCCGGGAAAGAAGTATCCCTAATCCCGGGCATGTCTTCAAATATCTCACGATTTTCATGGCCACATTTAAATGTGACTGTTTGGGGCTGTGCATGAATTGACTGAGAGTCTGCACAGCGTAACAAATATCTGGCCTAGTCATGGTGAGATATATGAGCTTCCCAACTAGTCTCTGATATCCAGATGGATCCTTTAACAATGGGTCATCAGAAGTAGATATGCCAGAATCATAATCAGCAGAAGCTTGGCATTCTACTCGATGGGAATAATAGAAGGTTTGCAACCTGATAAACCTGCCTCTGAAATAATCTCCATTACGAACTTTCGCTGATTAAGTGAAATTCCCTGATTCGAACGAGCTATCTCAATTCCAAGAAAATACTTAGGTGGCCCTAAGTCCTTGATATGAAAGGTGGAATGCAAATATTCTTTCAGCTTCTTCACAGCGGAATCATCATTTCCCATAATCAAGATGTCATCAACATAAATCATTGGATAAATAGACGACATACCTTTCTTCCAAGTGAATAGTGCATAATCATACTTGGATTGTCTTAAGCCAGTAGCCGTAAGAGCACTCGTAAATTTGGCATACCATTGTCGAGATGCTTGCTTTAATCCATAAAGAGATTTACGGAGACGACATACCTTAGACTCCCCCTGTCTCCGTAATCCGGGTGGAAGATCCATGTATATTTCTTTGTCTAGATCACCATGCAGGAAAGCATTATGGACATCCATCTGATGCAATGACCAATTACGAAAAGCAGCAACCGATAGAAAAGAACGAACGGTGACGTCTTTGGCTACCGGAGAAAAAGTCTCATGGTAGTCAAAACCTTCTCTTTGTGTAAATCCCTTGGCAACTAACCTGGCCTTGTACCTTTCTATAGAGCCATCTGCTCTATATTTTATTTTATATAACCATTTGCATCCAATTGGCTTGCGATGAGTGGGTAAAGATACAATATCCCAAGTGTGATTATCTACAAGGGCATTTAGTTCTGCCTCCATAGCCCGTTGCCAACGTGGGTCATGCATTGCTTCATTATAACTAGAAGGCTCATGCTCCTCAGAAATACGACTCATGTAACATAAATGCTCCGATGACAGCCTATCGTATGAAACGTAGGAAGAGATAGGATAATGAGTACCTGAGGACCCAGAAGATGCACAAACGTAGTCCTTTGTCCAAATTGGTGGACGACTAGCTCGGCCAGATCGCCTGGGTTCTTCATGCTGAGTCAAAAAAGAGTTGTTAGTGTGACTTGGTTCTGAAGGAGCTGCTATTGGGGAATCCCTTTCTGTTGATGGTTCTTCAGGTGAAGTTGTCTGAACAACCTCATTGGAATTTATAGTTGGTGCATTGGAAAATTCCTAAAGTCTTGGAGGAGGAACAACAATATAAGATCCTCTTTGAGAAAGATCATCTTTTGATAGAAAAGGCTTATTAGTTGTTCTCTCATCTTCAGAAGAATGATTCATTTCTTTGAATGGAAAAACATCTTCATGAAATATCACATCTCTGCTTATAAAGAATTCTCCTGAGGATGGTTCATATACCCTGTATCCTCGTTTGAGGTTTGGATACCCCATAAATATACACTGGCGAGCACGAGGTCCCATTTTATCTCTGTGTCCTACTGTAGTCACGTAGCATAGACACCCAAGAACTCTTAGATGACTCAGATCCGGCTTCCTTCCATATAGTATTTCAAAAGGAGTTTTTCCTTTAAGAATGCGGGACGGCATACGATTGATTAGATACGCTGCTGTGACTACGCAATCTCCCCAGAAATTTTTAGGGATAGATCCCTGAAACTTAAGAGCACGTGCTACTTCAAGAAGGTGGCGGTGTTTCCGCTCGACAACTCCATTCTGCTGTGGTGTGTAGGTGCAAGAGCTCTCGTGTAAAATCCCATTCAATATGAATAAAGAATTACATTCACTATTAAAAAATTCTCTACCATTATCAGTGCGAATGCGTTTAATGGATTTCCCAAATTGATTTTTAGATATGGCAAGAAAAGTTCTAATATGAAAGAGAACTTGATTTTTTGACTACATTAGGAATATCCATGTAGCTCGCCAAAAATCATCTACAATGGTGAGAAAAAAATCTGGACCCATCATGATTCAAGATATGATAAGGTCCCCAAACATCAACATGAAGTAATGAAAAAATCTCATCGACTTGAGAGGTACTGTTATGAAAAGAAGGACGTGTCTGCTTTGCTAATGGACAAATGGGACATTGTGGATAAGGGAATAAAGCAGAGTGACCCAGTCTTTGATGATTAAGAAAGATCTTATTATTGATAGTAGAATTACACAAAAATTTACTGGAAAGAAATTTGAGACTCTGCAAAACATCCATCCAGAAATATAGCCCTTGGAATACTCTCCCAAACCCATTAGTTTCCCAGTCGAAAGGGCCTGAAACAAACATTTATCAGGATTGAATAAGATTAGGAATTTTCTTCACAGGCTCGGGATACCGACACGAGATAGAAATGGAAATCAGGAATATAGAACACATTTTTAAGCACAATGAGTGGACTAAGGACTACTGTGCCTATCATTTCAACTTGTGTGGTATTTCCATTTGGGAGCTGCACTGATATGGAAGATGATAATTTTTTAATATTAGAAAGTAAATTCTTACCACAAACAATGTGATCACTAGCACCTGAGTCAATAATCCATGCACTTCTTGAAATTGAATTCATCAAGCAATAAGAAGTACTTGTGAAACCCCCAGTCTTGTCAGAAGTGTCCAGTTTCTTTAGTGTCTCCATCAGTTCTTGATATTGATCATGAGTAATAGTCTTGTCTGATGGTTGTCCTGACACCTGAAAAATCCTAGAAAATTTTCCCTTTTCTTTTTCTCCAGGTCTCCCATGCAGCTTCTAGCAATTTTCTATTGAATGATGTGGACGTTTACAATATTCGCAGTACAATTTACCTTTGCCTTTAGGATAAAAATTCCTCCCAGTCGAAATGGGCTTATTCATGGGCTGCAGAACTTGGGCCAGAGTTGGCCCATAACTATTCTCCATTCCGCCGGCTGAATTTCTAGAGAGAATATCCAGCCCATACGAATTGTTTCCGCACGGCCCATTCGGCCCATGAAGAGTGTGGCGTTGTGAGCCGTTGGATCCATTCGGCCCATACAAACTGCTAGGGTTTCCGTCGAGGAACCCTAGCTCTTCTCCTTGCTGTCCTCTGTTTCCTCCGTTCTTCGGCGAAGGTCAAATCTGCCTTCTTGCAGCCAGAGCGACTCCGTCTCCCCCGGAAACCCTAAGATCCGCGGATCTTTGCTGATTCTCCTCTTGGATGGCAAGTTGGTAGATTCGATTGAAGCTCGACATGAGTTCCATCGTAAGGATTTGAGAGCGAAACGAGAGGTAAGCCTCGTTGAGTATGAGCAGGAATCTCGTTGTCTTCTCCCTTTCTCGCATGGCTCTGTATTGCTGTAAAATTGGCTCCGGCCACTCGAATTTTTCTTCGGCTGCTTCGAGCTTGTTCCACAGAGCCGAGAGTTTGTTGTAGACGGCTGCTATGCTCATATTCCCCTGTTTTAACTCCGAGATCTGCTGTGTTATTGTAAAAATCTTCACTTGATCAAGTTTTCCAAACATTTCTTTTACATTATCCCACATTTGCTTTGAATCCTCCGTCGGGGGGAAAGCAGCCACGACTTCGGATGAGATGCAATTTCCTATCCAAGTTCTGGTGAGTTGATTGCATTTTCTCCATAGCCGTGCCATCCTCTCGTCGGTAGGAATCGGGATTGTTCCGTCCAGAAAACCCTCTTTATCTTTTGTTACTAGCGCACGCCGGAACTCGCGCGCCCAATTCGAGTAGTTGTCGGCACCAGTTAGCTCTTTGCTGATGAGTTTTAACTCTGGTCCGTCTGCATTTGTCGTGTGGAGTGGGTTGCCGGGCTCCGGTCTACCGCCGGTAGGAAAGATATGATATGGAAAAAATCCAGGATTGGGATAAGAGGTTCCTCCCGTCCCTGGATTGTTCGGTCCTGTGCCCTGATTTGATTGCCCCGCATGACCCGTATTGAGATAAGTCGAGTGGGTATTTGATCCCACTCCGACTCCCGTTGATCCGCCCGTCTGCACTGGACTGATGGCAGGGTTTGCCCCATTGACGGTTGGCGGACCTCCATCAGTCCCAACACTGCTTTGGTAGCTTCCTGGCTATGATGAATGGAACCATGGATATGGTATCCACTGGTATGGATGGCCCATGAAGGGTTGCCCCAGATTGAACTAAGCCGGGAACTGTTGCCATTGCATGTTTTGGGTTTGTGCCTGGCTGGATTGCTGTTGAGTAGCAGAAGCAACATTGGACGAATCATGTATGCCTTGTTCTTCTGGTGGTCTCTTCAGCAGGTTGGTTATTTGAGGTAGAGGTAGGGTCTTGTGTTTTAGGCATGGTAAAGGTTTCTGTGGTAATTCTGTAATAATGATTCCTATGGTAACTCTGTTTTGCAGATGCAGTTCCACGAGCGGCAATCGAGAAAAAAGAGCGGAAGCGACTATAGAATCAGAATTTCGGCTGCTCTGATATCATGTCACGAGACTAGGTTAAAAGATAAAAGGAAGAATTTTAGAGAGGGAATTGTGCCTCTGTTTTTCATTGATTGTAATATGATGTACAATGCTATATATAAACATAAGATAGAATGATAATAAAAGAAAGTGTACATTCTTGTAATCCCTCTATTTCCTAAGATATAAACAATTGCCTCTATTTATGATATATGCAAATCTCTCGAGAATCATATCTTCCAACAATAGCGATCTCCAGCAAAAATTAGATGGATTGACTCAATTGATACCAATATGAAAAACTTTAGAAATAAATTTGTCCAATTAAAATGTTTAGAACTGAATTTGTATAAATACAATAAGTTTATAACTTTTTTTTTTTTATACTTTTACCAGCTTTTAGTTAAGTTGAAAATTTATATTGAGATACCTGTGATTCACCATGAATTGAGGAGGACTCGTATTAAGTGAAATATATTGGTTTTCTTATTTTAGAATGCCCAAAATATTGACCTGAAATTGCTTGGTTAAAATTGGAAAAGGAAATTACTTAGTTACAAAGGAAAATAACTCTTGCAATTCACTTCCATTGTCCTAATTTTAAACATTTTCTTCTTGCATAATTTTAATAGCTTATAATACGGGTAGACTAGCATAACGGTTGTGACGAAAAATAATATTAAATATTTTTAAAAAATGAGGGACTTGGATAAGAAAATAGGTAAAACATCACAACAACAGTCCGTACAAATTAACTGTGTAAATACTAAGTCCTTAAATCTCTTAACCACTGAGGCAAAGCAATTTGAAATAGATTGCAATGGTAGCTATAACAATAGTAACACTATTTTTAGGAGAAGTGAAATATATATAAATATATATAATGATTTATAGATTAATAAAAAATTCTAAAGTTAAGCAAAAACAGAAGTATGTAGCACCTCATATGATCAAGGGAGGAGTTTGAAAACTATTGTAAAAGTCGAACGTTCCTTTCATGTTCCAAAGGAGGGCGAAAAATCTGAGACAGGTCATAGGATTCCGATGCCCCCCCATGAAGATATTGCTAGCCCGCTGGACTGGGCCAACTAGCCCCATATTAAGAGTTAAGACCCATAAGAAAACAAAATTTATGAAGCACCAAAGTGATTGATTTCGTCACCAAGTCATCTATAAATTCTTGAGGCTTTTGTCGATGATTGCTTCCGAAAAACTTGCTAATCATATTAATAAGAAAGTATTTGGATTTGCAATACATAATTACACATATTGCAATAAAGATAGTGAATTAAACAATAAAAACTTTTCCAAACCACCTGTGTATGTTGAAATAGTACATCAAAATAATGCTAATCAAAGCAAAGAGTTATGTATAAGACTGATTAGAATCATATGAATGTCCTAAGCAATAAAAAAGTGCATTCAAAGGGGACATGACAAGCATTCTATATTGACTCGATGAAACAAAAGATCTCGTAAGTGATGTGAAATCAATGATTTCATTTAAGATTTATCATCTTTGCGCTTATGGCTAATGATGTACTAACCGAGGCATGTCTATTACTAGTTACAGACTACTTCCAAACCACCACTATTACTTTAAAGCTTATACATTGAATACTTTTTCAGTTCATATCATTAAAAAATTCAAGTCGATCTATTTATTTTAAATTATTTTTTTCACAAAAGTTTCATTATTTTTTATAAACTAAAGTAATTTTCATCTCACAAAAAGTTCCAAATGGTTAATTTTTGTACTTATCTTGAAATTACAGATATGAGGTCGTAAATTTGTTAAAATTCTAGTAATATTTCTGATATCAGGTGATCAATTTCTCATATTGCCACAAGTATTGATAATCTCTTCGCAAAGATTGATATTGTGGATATCATTTCACCTTTTTCTTTAAAGCTTTCACAAATATCGATAGTGTCTTCGCAAAGAATGAAATCATTGATAATTTTTTTAGCTTTGTAAATTTTATGTTACTTTCGGAAACATTATTGATTGAGAACAAATTCCCCATATGTGGCTCTCCTTAATATGTCCGACCAATTTTAGGCGTTAGAAGCTATGACCGGTAGGCTATGCTTGCTAAAAAGAAATTACATTACATATAAATATCTGAGTTGAATATAGAAATTATAAAAACAACCATAAATTATATGAAATTAATGAGCAAATATCATATGAGACAAAAGAAAATGGGGTATTCTAGAATTAGATAAGACTAGGAATTGACTATGACATTTTTTGGATCTGTGATCTAAAATTTACATCTTAAAACCGGTCATCCCATCAATGATTTAATATACTAGACACTTACGGGAAAAAAAAAAAAAAAACGAGGTAGTCGTTGTCATCCCATGTCACATATTTTTATCATGATATGCATGGAGGTGGAAAGACCGCGTGGGCCCCAATCTCTTGTTTCCAACGCAAGAAAGTGCCCTGGCCAACGGTTCCGGCAAGAAGCCGGACACAGATTTCCTTTGCTTGGCTCAATCTTAATTCTCCAGGGGCTCCCCATAGACTTTTCCTCAATGGTTGACTTTCCATCCCAACACTCCCCCTTAAAATAAAAGGAAATCCGCAATTCATCGCCATGTCCATCAACTCCCGATTCGATTCAAAGAAAACTCCTGAAGAAGAGGACCCAAGGAAAGAAGCCAAGAAATGGGGTACGTCGTGTTCGTTTCGCTCCCGATGGTGATCCTCTTTGTCATCCTGTGCTTCTTATGCTACCGCTTGGGCAAGCGAAGGGGCCAAGAAGAAGGCCAGGACGTCACAGCACAGCAGCTTGCCACGGCCAGTGGAATTCCTATGCCGCCATCGGTGCCTGGGTATCCTCCTCCGCCACTGCCACCGGCGGGATATCCTCCGCCCCCGCCACAGTACTTCCCTTCTCCTTCTCCTCAGAATCCTACCGCCCCCTACATCAAGCAACAACACGGCATGAGTTATTAGTAAATTTTTTGTAAATGATTACTAAATCCATGATTGTGCCGTGTGATCATGTCAACAGTGAGATAAACTGGATTCCTTCTGTTTATCCGAGTTTTGACATTCCATCTGTAAATTTCCTTCTTATCAGTCTTGTCGGAAAGTCGGAGGGTGTAAAGCAGTCCACTAAGATTATCATGTATTTAAGAATCCCAGCTTTTCTTTTTCCTTTTTCTGGGCCAGATCCAAGAATCGAAGTATTGAGTTGATAATGACTTGATTGGTTTTCAAGGTGAGTCGGTTCCCACGTTTGAATTAAGAACCGGACTAGATAGGATCAGTTTCAAGCTCTTGATATTAGGACCGGTTGTGAATTTTTTTTTTTTTTTGGGGGGGCGGGGTTAGTCCTCTCTATCTTTTCTCTGTCTCATCTCTTACTTGTGTTTTGGAAGTTTTCTGTCCTGATGAACGAGTGGGTTTCTAGAGGTTTACGGTGGATTAGATCATCTATGGCTGCCATTAGTTAGATTTGATGTGGATTTGTATCTCGTAATGAAGGAGAGTGATTTTTGCTAGTGTTTTTCTGTACACGAGCAAAGCGAATGTAATTAGCAAAAGAGATCGTGGCGATTTGGGTTTTCGATTTCATTCCCCGCCGGTAAGATGTAACTTGACAACTACTATCTCATTGACATTGTTGGCAAGGCTTATATTGTTCCACCAATTCGGTTCTACTCAAGGCACTGGGAATTTGATCGATTTTCATCTGTTCTAAATTTTGGGCATTAGGAATTGGACCAATTTCCACAGAATTGCCCTATATCAGTTGGTCTGATCTGATCTAGTCCAGTTCCCAACTTAGATTGAGACCATACTCACTCATAACAGCAACTAAGATTTTGGTAGCTAATGCCTATAACATTTTATAAGCAACAATTTATGTAATTAATACTTTAGAAATTGAAATATTTCTTATTAGTTGTATTTAGCAAGAAATTGGGACACTCGTTAACAAGACTCCAAGGTTTCGTTTGTTTAACGAAAAATAAATGATTTGAAAAATATTTTTTTAAAGATGATCATTTATATCGCTTGAAATAACTAATCATTAAAAAAATATTTTCATTACTGATAACTATCGATTTATCTCTAGATATTTTGTGGACCATGAAACTATTTTTTTTTGTCCATATTTATAAGTGATATAAGTAATCATTTTATGAATTTATTTTTTAATTAATTTATTTTTCAGGAAACAAAATGACCCTAATAATTTGTTAGGTCTATCTTTTATCTAATGAAAACACTACATGGATTTGATGCGCGACCAGGTCTTATTTGGTTACAGTTACAGAATAGACTTAACCGTGGTTATTTGTATGACAGCAAGACAATTAAGAAAATTTCGAATTTTAAAATTATATAAAGTATAAAAATTGAAAGATCTCATCTCTTTTTATTTTTTTATTTGTGTCGTTGCTGTAATTCATGAGAACATACCTAATGAGTATCTTTTACCACAAAATAAAACTGATATCTTTCAATTTTTAAAATAAAAACGAATGCATCGTGAAGACTAATTGCTATTTTAAAATTAAATCTAAGCTAAAAGTGTAGTTTCACTTCAATGTTAAAGCATTTTATTATGCTTAGTAAACTATCGATACTCTCTTCTAAACCCAAAAAGAAAAAAAAAATCAATAATTGCGAAGCCGCATTGTCCCTCAAGAAGTTTCCTAAGCCATAGGAACTATGCAGATGCACATGTTAGCACTCTTTTTCAATCCAATTTGGTAAGAAGTTGAAGTGCATGTGCGACTTATAGCAGGCTCGAGAGCACCGAAACAACGGCAGTCTGTATAAATGCATTATGCATGGCTGGTGTGTATGATGCACCGCACGCTCAATCTCAATTCGGTTGACTCATACATCACCGAACATGTATGAGTGTTCTTCGGCTCATCCTTACTCTAGATGGTGAAGATGTTATTGATTGTGAACCAATATTAGATTATTTACACAGAGGAATGAAAAAAATTGCGGTGAATCGAACAGTTATACAATATTTACATTATGTAACATGTTGGGATTATTTAGCTACTATGTTCACAAAAGCAATAACCGTAAATGGACTAGAACAGTTGGGAAATATTCAAGTACCTAAAAGAGACAGTTATATCAGAGTAATTTATGTTAGAGTTGAGTCGTATAGCTTCTCATATGTTATGGCTTGGCCCCTTTATGGTAGATATTGGTGCACAGACTCCTTTTTTCTATATTTTCAGAGAAAGAGAATTAGTATATAATATATTTGAAGCTGCCACCAGTATGAGAATGATGCATAATTATTTTTGTATCGGAGGAGTAGCGGCCGATCTACCTTATGGATGGATAGATAAATGTTTGGATTTCTGTGATTATTTTTTAACAACGATTTTTGAATATCAAAAACTTATTACACGAAATCCTATTTTTTTAGAACAAGTTGATGGAGTAGGCATTATTGGTCCAGAAGAAGCAATAAATTGGGGTTTATCGGGACCAATGCTACGAGCTTTCGGAATCCAATGGGATCTTCGTAAAGTTGATCATTATGAATGTTACGACGAATTGGATTGGGAAATCCATTGGCAAAAAGAAGGAGATTCATTAGCTCGCTATTTAGTCCAAATCGGTGAAATAAGGGAATCTATAAAAATTATTTAACAAGTTCTGGCAGGAATTCCAGGGGGACCCTATGAGAATTTAGAAACCCGGTGCTTTGCTAGAGAAAGGGATTCGGAATGGAATGATTTTGAATATCGATTTATTAGTAAAAAACCTTCTCCTACTTTTGAATTGCTGAAGCAAGAACTTTATGTAAGAGTTGAAGTCCCAAAGGGAGAATTGGGAATTTTTTTAATAGGAGATCAGAGTAGTTTTCCTTGGAGGTGGAAAATTCGTCCACCTGATTTTATCAATTTGCAAATTCTTCCTCGGTTAGTTAAAAGAATGAAATTGGCCGATATTATGACAATACTAGGTAGCATAGATATCATTATGGGAGAAGTTGATCGTTAAAATGATAATTGATACAACAGAAGTACAAGATCTAAAGGGCCTATTAACCTCATGTGTACTGCAAAATATTCCTGGGGTAATATGAGAAATATACATTTGTATTCCAGAGTATTCTTTGTAATTAAAGCCGGTCGTAGATGGAAAGATGAATATTCACCGTTAGATAAGGGGAGATGTGAGGTTGTAATCAAATGGTTCACGTATAAATAGGGTCCCTTCTCTTCATTTTATCACCCAGTAACCTAAACACTAGATAAAAATTCAGAACTTCTCTCTACAAGTCTCTCTACACTTTTTGTGTGAATGCGAATAAGGCTGAATTTAAAATTCATGTAGCCCTACTAGCTAGAAATAATTCAAATACAATGATTGAGTTAAAATTAAAGCATACAAATTATATAAACAATTTAAATCGTATGAAATTGTGCTTCGAAAGAAAATGCTATATTCTACAATTAGACATCTAATTTAAAAGCAAATAATGAGACTTTAATATTTTGAATAATATACATAATAAGGAAATATGTTGTTACATTTTTTTTTTTTATGTGGGGTTAGTGGTGCTATGATTCAAAGAACAAGTGCAATGGGGATTTTAAAACTTGTCGCCATGATGCGATTGGGTTTTTTCAAAAAGTGCAGTTATGCTTCAAAACTTTCAATGTCGGTGCAATCAAGTTATTTTTTTAACTTCGTTAGTTTGGTTAATGGAACATGTTAAGTAGCATTTTGTTAATTATTTTCTTTTACAAATCTTAATTAAACTATTTACAAAATGAAAAAGGATACTTTTTTTTAAAAGAGAAAACAAGCGAGAAAAAAAGGTTACAAGCTTTCGCTGGTGGGCCACTACGCCGCCTATTAGCAGAAAGCGCCGGCGAATAGGCGGAGGTCGTATTTGTTTGTTTGAAATCATGTTGAAGTGTGAAGGGAGAAGAAGCAGTCTTTCACATTTGTATGTTCAATCAAGTAGAGAATCATAAAAAACGTCTTCATTATAAACACACAAAATTTTGTTGCTAAAAGAAGATAGATGCTCGGGGGAGCGACAAGACCCTATTTTAAGCCAAATTGAGCACGCTAAAAAAGACCATACGCAGGGATTTTTCTCTTGTCAAGTAAAAGATCTCAATATCCTGTTCGACGCAAATTGCGCAAAGCCCAAGATCTCCATAACTAGAACAAGAACATGCATGATTGAGTAGAAAGAATTGACGCCTTTTTGTTTTGGGATCCATTGTTCTTGAAGCGGAAGCGGAAACACAATGTTCCACGCGCAAGACCTTCTCCTCTATTGTCCTCCCTATCACTGGCTCAATGAGGCGGCCCCCTCACGTGTAGCGTTAGGTAAACGCCCCTTAGGTGAGGATATATATGAGAATTAGGGTTAGAGGAGAGAATTGAGCACTATTTATAGAGTTTCCAGCCAGGCCCCCTCATTACGGGCCAGGCTCAACTCGGCCTACACTAGCCAGCCCCATATTAGACTAATTAAGAAACCTTCTATCTCACTTTAGACCAGCCCTGTTTTACGGTAGCCGTAAAAACAGTAAATTACAATATCAATTAATGTAGTCCATATTAGGAAAAACTCTTACATTCTTCCACTTGGACTATATTAATTGAAATCGTACCTTATGCGCGCACATTGGTCCAGAGATAATTCTTAATAGTCAATCCTATCCCATAAAGTCTAAAACACCGAATCATGGCGGTAACTGCATGTATACACACAGAGCCTTCCATGGTCACAAGTGCTCTCAACTTTATTGATATGGATTCAATATGGTAGTGTGGCAAATGGATAACATCTCTCATAGAGAGATTCCATTTGTCAATCACCATTCTCTTACCTTAGGCAACACAAAAATTTGTGCCACAAGAGAATGCTATATGGTTCCAATGAACCCACATATGTCTTGTCCTTATGGTTAACCTTTTTTTATGTATCACAAGACATATGCACAAGGCTAATAACCGGATGCCCGGATGCCCCTAGCCTTCACTCAAGGTTTAAACAATACCCTGAGACTTTTAACAATATATATATCAACATAATAACAATCCATTCAAAAACATTTTATTGAATGCAAAAGTTGACATATATGTATCAAACTCGTTACTAAATTGTAACAAAACAGATGTAAACTTTATTCAAAGAAGAATAAAACACAGCTCCCACTAAATAACAGCATCCCAAGACGCTCATAGGCCCATACTAATGACATGTCGATCAAAAACACACGGGCGTAGGCCTTTAGTTAGTGGGTCTGCAACCATATCATCCGTATGAATATAATCTACTGCAACGTCACCATTCTCGTACTGATTCTTTTATAGTCAAAAACTTGACCTCCATGTGTTTAGACCCCTTTAAACTTCTGTTGTTATTAATAAACAACACTGCAGAGTTATTGTCACAATATAACTGTATGAGTCTATCCACAAAATCATAAACTGATAACTCTCTAATGAGGTTCCGGAGCCAAATAGCTTGAGTAGCAGCTGAAAAACATGTTACAAACTCCGCTTGCATGGTTGAAGAAGATATGGATTTCTGTTTCTCGCTCTTCCATGACACTGCACCTCCTGCCAACATAAATATGTATCCAGTCGTTGATTTCTTATCATCTTGACAACCAGCAAAATCTGCATCTGAATACCCGACTAGTTGCAGGTCTAGAACATATCTATAAATCAGCATATAATCTTTTGTTTTCTTTAAGTACCTTAAACCTTCTTAGCACCGACCCAGTGATCGCGTCCTGGATTAGACTGATATTTGCCTAGAAGCCCTGTTGCAAAAGCAATATCTGGTCTAGTGCAAACTTGAGCATACATGATGTTTCCAAGCACACTAGCATAAGGTACATTCTTCATTTGAGCTTTCTCAAAATCTGAATTAGGGCATTGTGAAAGACTCAATTTATCACCCTTAACAACAGGAGCAATTCCTGGTTTGCAATCCTGCATATTGAATCTTTCTAAAATGCGATCAATATACGCCCTCTGAGATAAACCCAATGAACGGCGTGAGCGATCCCTATGGATCTCAATGCCAAGAACAAAAGACGCATCACCAAGGTCTTTCATGTCAAAATTTTTCGATAACATCCGCTTTGTCTCATGCATGTAAACCAATGTCACTACTAGCAAGCAAGATATCATCTACATAAAGTATGAGAAAAATATATTTCCTCCCACCGACCTTGGTGTATATGCACTGATCTACTTTGTTCTCAATAAATCCAAATGAAGTAACAACACGAGGAAACTTAAAATACCACTGTCTAGAAGCTTGCTTAAGGCCATAAATAGCCTTTTTCAATTTACAAACAAGCTGACCTGAGTCATCTGCTGCAAAACCTTCAGGCTGCACCATATAAACCTCCTCATCAAGGTCTCAATTTAGAAAAGCAGTCTTAACATCCATCTGGTGTAACTTCATATCGTAATAAGCTACCAATGCTAAGATCACTCTAAAGGAATCTTTAGAAGAAACTGGAGAAAATGTTGCTTCATAATCTATTCCTTCTCTTTGAGTGAAACCCTTAGCTGCCGCCCGGCTTTAAACTTTTCAATCTTTCCTTTGGGATCCCTTTTAGTCTTGAATACCCATTTGCAGCCAATAGGTTTACAACCTTCAAGCAATTCAACAAGCTCCCAAACACCATTGTGTTTCATAGATTGCATCTCATCTTTCATCTCATCTAACCACAAATCTGATTGAGGACATGAGATGGCTTTAGTATAAGTCACGGGATCAACAACACAGCCTATGTCATAATCATGCTCTCCCAGGTAGACTAGATAGTCTGGTGGTATAGCTGAACGTCTTTCTCTAGTTGATCTTCTGAGTGGAGCTACTTCATCCTCATTTTGAATCTGAGGAACTTGCAAAATTTCTTCAGGAACAGTCTCAACAACAGGATCATGAGCCACAACAGGCTCAGTTTGAGGCACAGAAGGCTCCATAATTGTTTGCACAGGATGAGACAGTGATCCAGTAATTCCCACCATACTATCATCTTTGATAGCTTGTGAGTAGCTACCCTTTTCTGCTACATCAAATTCCAGAAAATTTGCAGTCTGAGATTCCACAATTCTTGTACCTCCATTAGGGTTATAAAACCGATACCCCTTTGAATGATTTGGGTAAGACATGAAGTAACACCGAGTAGTTTTGGAATCCAGCTTACTCAATGTTGGATTATACAACTTCACTTCTGCTGGACATCCCCAAACTCTAAGATGATTCAAGCTAGGTTTACGTCCAGTCCACAACTCAAAAGGAGTCAATGGAACTGCTTTAGTAGGAACACGATTTAGAATATAAAAAGCTGTTTTCAAAGCTTCTCCTCATAGAAAATTAGGTAAATTTGTCATACTAATCATACTTCTCATCATGTCCATAAGAGTACGATTCCGCTTTTCAGCTACACTATTTTGTTCAGGACTATCGGGCATAGTAAACTGACTTATAATCCCGAAATCCTCTAAGTATTTAGCAAACGGCCCTTTAAGTTGTCCAGCATCACCGTGCCTACCAAAATACTCACCACCACGATCAGATCTGACAATCTTAATAACTTTTCCCAACCTTTTTCTCCACTTCATCCGAAAATCTTGAATTTATCAAGAGACTCGGACTTTTCTTTAATCAGGTACAAGTATCCATATCGAGAAAAGTCGTCAATAAATGTGATGAAATAAAAATTTCTGCACAAGGTAGGCATGTAAGGTCCACTAATATCAGTGTGAATAACCTCCAACAAGTCTGAACTTCGTACGGCGGATTTCTTCTTTATCTTAGTCATCTTACCTCTGCAGCAGTCTATGCAAGTCTCTTGATCACCTTTAAGAGTCGGTAAGATATCAGCCTTTATAAGTCTTTCTACTCTTTCTTTAGAGATGTGACCAAGACGTTTATGCCACAATGCATAAGACTGATCCTTAGGTAGAGGCCTTTTGGAAACAACATTTTCAGCGATGTAAGCAACGTATATGTCGTTGGGAGATAAACTCAATCGATATAATCCATCGAATAAATTGCAACACCCAATCTTATTTGAATTATAAAACATGGAAATAGTATTACTCTTTATTTCAAAAGAGTATCCACACATGTCCAAACAAGACACAGAAACTAAATTCCATCTAAAAGAAGGTATGTAAAAAGTGTTTCTTAACACCATCCGAAAACCAGAGTCTAAAATTAAAATAACGTCTCCCACGAACTCTACGTCAACTCCAACGCTGTTTCCAACAAGTGAGCTTTGATTCATCCCGATTTGGCATCCTTCTGTTTATGAACCCCGAATGGTAAATGCAACATGATTAGTTGCACCACTATCTAGCCACTAAGAATTGGTCGGAACTTCAGATAGATTGGATTCATAAACAAATGCCAAAGAATCATTACCTTTAGGCTCACTCTTATTTCTCTTAGACAACCAAGCCTTAAATTTGCTGCAACGTCTCCTCACGTGTCCTCTCTCCCTACAAAAGTAGCAAAGAACACCATCCTTCTTGGTGATTGCCTTCTTAGGACCCAAAGTGTTAGAAGGACCTGCTTCTTCAGAATTTCCTTTATTGTTGGAAGGACCAACAGCTTCTGAATTGCCTTTATGGGTATAAGTTTTCACCTTCTTACCCTTATCTCTAGCAGAGCTAGAAGCATAAAGAGCAATATGTCCTTTATCTTTCTTCAATTTCTCTTCCTCTGCCACCAACCTTGCAATCAGGTCATTAACAGACCAGGTTTCATCTTGGGAATTATAATTGGTCTTAATAATCCAAAAATCAGGAGGAAGAGTATTTAGAGCTTGATGGACAATGCAAGCAGTAGGAATTTCAACATTGAGAGCTTGAAGCTTTGTTTGTAAATCAACCATCCTCAAAACGTAATCTCTAACTCCACCAGAACCATCATACTTCATTGTAAATAGTGTTTGCAGATGTGTCCCTATCTCAGCATTAGGCGAGACACGGTTTCTAGCCATCAAAGCTTCCATCATTTACCTAGTAGTGTAGTCCGCAGGCAAACCACTTTTCAAGTGTTCCTGAATGGAACGCTTTATGGATAGCAATCAAATTCTATTGCTCTTTTCCCAGGCAGCAAAATGTGCTTATTGAGCCTCTGTACTCTCGCAAATCAACCGGCCGATCGATAGTAAGAGCCATATGAACATTTGCCATCTCCATAGCAAACAGAAAATCCTCTCTCCATCTCTTAAAATTCGAACCAGCAAGAACCTCAATGGTGACGGAGTTACCATTTACGTAAAAGGTGACCGTAAGACAAGCAATATATCTAATTAGCATCATGAGCGCGTTTGGTTGTGTTTCGTTTAAAAATTGTTCCGCAGAAACGAAATAGAAAAAGTATTTCTGTTCGGAACAATTTTTGAACAAAAATACGTGTTTGGTAAACTTGTTCTCGGGAATAAAAATAAACAGAAATATGTTTGGTAAATTTGGATAATTTTTTTATTTCTTTTATTTTTTCTATTTTTTTCTTATTTTTCCTTTTTTTCTTTTTTTCTTTTTCATTTTTTTTCTTCTTTTGGCCGGTCGCCGGCCAAGGCCTTGGCCGGCGATCGGCCGGCGAGGGCCGAGCTCGCCCGGGGCGGCGGGCGAGGCGCGGCCCGGCCGGCCACCGCCGGCGAGGCCGAGGCTCGCCGGCCGTTGGGCGAGCTCGGCCTCGCCGGGCTCGGGCGAGCTCGAGGCGGATCCGGGCGAGATCGAGCTCGCCCGGGCCGGCGCGAGGTCGGCCTCGCCTTGATCCGGCGAGGCCGAGCTCGCCCGGCCGGCGCGAGGCGCGGCCTCGTCGGGCCACCGCCCGGCGAGGCCGAGGCTCGCCGCCGCCGGGCGAGCTCGGCCTCGCCGGATCTCGGGCGAGATCGAGCTCGCCCGGGCCGGCGCGAGGTCGGCCTCGCCATGGCCGGGCGAGCTCGAGCTCGCCTAGATCCGGCGAGGCCGACCTCGCCCGGGCCGGCCGGCGAGGCCGAGCTCGCCCGGCCATGGCGAGGCCGACCCTCGCCCGGCCTACGGCGAGCCTCGGCCTCGCCGGGGGACGGCGAGCGTTGGCCTCGCCGGGGCCGGCGAGCCTCGCCGTGGCTGGGCGAGGCCGCCGGCCCTCGTCGGCCGGTCGCCGGCCATGGCCGAGGCCGGCGACCGGCCAAAAGAAAGAAGAACAAGAAAATAAGAGAAAAAAGAAAAAGAAAAAAAAGTGTTTCGATTTGTGTTCCGAAACAGAAACACAAAATTTGTGTTTCTTGTTTCGTTTCTTTTTTGTTCCTGGAACAAAGGAACAAAAAAGGAACAAACGTACCCAAACGCGTTTGTTCCTTTTTTGTTCCCAGAACAAAAAAACAGAAAAACCGTTTAAAAACACAAAAAAGAAATACAAACAAACGGGGCCTTTGCTTTTTGAGCCTCTGTACTCTCGGCGATCAAATGCGCGGCCGATCGATAGTAAGAGCCATATGAACATCTGCCATCTCCATAGCAAACAGAAAATCCTCTCTCCATCTCTTAAAATTCGAACCAGCAAGAACCTCAATGGTGACGGAGTTACCATTTACAGAAAAGGTGACTGTAAGACAAGCAATATATCTAATTAGGATCATGTGAGCATTCTGTAACTTGACACACAAGTACACATCCAGAGAGGTACATGCAAAATCACATAATCACCTTTGGGCAGAATACATGACAAGCAATTGTACACTCCCCACATGATAAGGGTTATGAGAATATATTCCAATCTTCGTGAATTCATCACTTTTGGGCATATGAACCATTAGGATCGGTCACTCCTCCACCACACTATCATGTATCCCTCCATGAACTAATATATAATTACCTCCTTTGGGAGTATAACTATGCATTAGACCAGGAGACATCCCAATCAAATAGACGAGATCAAAATTTCTCAAATTCAATCAAGTGTGCCACTTTGGCGGTCACAACTTAATTGAATCCTTGAAACTCTCTCATACTAGGGATATAAAATTTTTATCTCACATACATCATATACATGTGATTTAACTTTAGTGATAGGGGCATCATATCACTCAAATCACATGCCATGCTAATTACATTGCCTTATTCATTAATAAAAATAAAATTTATCGTATATTATTAATGAATAACACTCTAAAGTTCATGTGATAACATACCCAGATCCCGGCACCTGTATTTTCAAAATCACAGGAAAAATACAAGAAAAATACGCAGAAAATACACTAAAAACACGTATTTAGGGCTTTGCATGAATTTTCACTTCCATAAAATCATCAAACATGCAAAATAAATACACCATGATGTACGAAATAATCATATGAGTCCATCGCCGCCGGCCACGCGCGAATCGGAGCCTCCACGCGCCCGCATGCGCCGCCTGAGTGCGCGGCGCGTGGATCCCACGCGCGCGTCCAAAGCCGGTCAAACCGGTCCGACCTTCCGGTCTAGCTGCCCAGTCCGACCGGTTGACCGGTCCGGTCAACAGTTGACCGGGTCGGGTCGGGTCGGGTCGATCGCCATTTGGGTCGGGTCGGGTCATCCGAATCCGAGTCCGAATCCGGGTCGCTGATGTCATCGTGACGTCAGCGCCCGCGTGCCCCGCACGCGCGAGCAGCGCCCCGCGCGTGGGAGCGCGTGGGCGCGTGTCTTCGACGCTCGGCGGCGCGTGGCCGCGCGTGGGGGCGTGTGGGGCATCCTCCGGTGACGTGCCGCCCACAATTTTTCTCGCCTCGTCGAGCCCAGTTCGAATTTGTGATTTAATTTTATTTTTATTGAACTAAAAGTCTCGAAAATCACAAATTAGAACAAGATCTGTACAAATTAGGGAAAATCCATACAAATTAGGGTAAAATCAATTGTGTTCATGTTCTAGGGTTATGGAGGCTCTGATACCACATGTTCGATGCAAATTGCGCAAAGCCCAAGATCTCCATAACTAGAACAAGAACATGCATGATTGAGTAGAAAGAATTGACGCACCTGTTTTGGGATCCATTGTTCTTGAAGCGGAAGCGGAAACACAATGTTCCACCCGCAAGTCCTTCTCCTCTATTGCCCTTCGTATCACTGGCTCAATGAGGCGGCCCCCTCACGCGTAGCGTTAGGTAAACGCCTCTTAGGTGAGGATATATATGAGAATTAGGGTTAGAGGAGAGACTTGAGCACTATTTATAGAGTTTCCAGCCAGGCCCCCTCATTACGGGCCAGGCTCAACTCGGCCCACACTAGCCAGCCCCATATTAGACTAATTCAGAAACCTTCTATCTCACCTTAGACCAGCCCTGTTTTACGGTAGCCGTAAAAACAGTAAATTACAATATCAATTAATGTAGTCCATATTAGGAAAAACTCTTACATATCCTCCTAAAGTTGATGGCATCGAGAGCAATCTTTTGACATTTTAGATGTTCTGGGATTGCTTTGTATTTGGTAGTAGCAGCTTTTTATGAGCTGAAACTCCTGAAGTTTATGCAAGATGAAGTGAATTTGTGGAAGCCCTTAGTTAAGCGATGGCATACCAAGCCTGCTTCTTTAAAGCCTCGCCTTGTATCATGTGAAAATGAAGATTTGCTTGGATCTCTATGGATCGGGCAGCAAGTACACTATGCAAAATCTAGAGTGTTCTCTAGCCCGGTGACCTCTGCCAGTCCTTTCGACCGATGGGGGCTACGGCGGCCCACCGACGAGCTCTTTTTTTAGTTTGATTTTTATTTAATAAATTATCATTTATTATTTTAATCTAATTTAGTTAAGATGTGTGAAAGAAAATAATACAAAAATGCCACTTCGAGAAAGAAAATAATTTAAAAAGTGTGGCATTGGCATTTTCGGTTTGCAAAATTGACAGAATTATTAACAAGCATCATGATCTATAAAACATGGATACTCTTTGGAAGCTTTTGTATTATGTTGGGAATTTCGACACATGTCCAATACTCTTTGATATTTGATCAACACATGTCGAAAAATTCGACACCTAATTGACTTTCCCAACACTCTAATCCAAAATTCGGACATGCAAATTTGAAATTCCGACACGTATGGGGTCAATTTAAAAAAAAAACACGCATGGGGTCAATTTAAAAAAAAAACCAGTAAATGAGGAAATGATAAAAAATAATAAAAATAATAAATTGAGAAAAAAAATGTAGTCTTCTAAAAAAATGTAGTCTTTTCTTCCCTTCCAACTCTCATTTTCCGTGATATAAAATTTACCCGTCAAGTTTTTTTCCTCCTCTTCCGACATGCTTTGATATGCAAGTGTAAAATGTGGATTGCTTTTTTTTTTTTTTTTTTAAGTTTTATGGATTATTAGAATAAAATTGAATCTGACAAATTGAAACAATGAATAATATGAACAAATGGTGGATTGATGTTTTTAGTATAAATTCATTTTAGACTCTTTTTTTGGTTATTTATTCATTTATGAATTTGAATCAAATTAATTTGATTCAAATAATCATAAAAATGATCATTAATCATGTATATATAAAAATATATATTTAATATATAATATATCCTAACATATTGGAGTTTCTATTTTTTGAGAAATGATATGTCAGCGTATCGGGTTGTGTCGTGTTGTATGTTGCATGTAAATATCGATGCTTCTTAGGTCATGATGCACTTGTTAAGTATGTTTAGTTTCAAAAATCAATTTTAAATTATTTACTTCACGTAGCACAAGAACTCGTTTTGTTTGGTTGAAAGAAAATTTTATTCATTATTAACTTCATGGCAAGACAAATCCAAACAAAGCAATATTCAAAGTATTGCAAAATAAAGCAAGTTTAGAAAACATGAAGCATCAACAAAGCAATAGTAAGGTTAGGCACACACTCATTCCACAAGGACAAATTTGTCAAGCAAAATAATAAGCTGCCGGTCACTGAATCTTGTATTTTCATCAATGATGAATATACGCTGGAAATTCTTAAGTGCTAGCACGTCTTAAGTGGGTTGTCGGGGGTGGTGGGATCCTCCCACTTACGCAGCCCCCCAGGGTTTACTCTCCACCGCGAAGCGGCGAGTGGAGGTTCCCTGGGTTACCAAAAAAAAAAAAATATATACGCTGGAAATTCCTTCTTCAATAATTCTGGTGTTGCCAATTGGCAGCACTCGTCTAGGCTTGGCTACCTCTACATCATCATCGTATGAAAACAACCAAATAGGTTGAATAAACATAAATCTAACATGATTCAACAAAACACCAAAGTCTGTGTGATCACCATTGATGTTGAAGGTAGAAAATCTGTATAAGGACAAAGTAAAGAAGTATCGAATCCTTGAAAGTATATTTATTAAACTATTAGAACTAAATCAAAAGAATGTAGTTTTCAAATCTAAAACTAGATTGGGAGAAAAGAACTCCCATATCTAAATTAGGAGAGAGAAAAAAATAATAGGAGAATAATAAAACACAAATAAAGCAAGAGAGGGGAGCATGGAGGAAGGTTGAAGAAGAGAGCGAGAACTCAATGATTGAAATCTATAAGATTTTTGCAATTAATTATGTAACAAGTATTTGAAAACACTCGATAATTAAAAATCCTGATCAGGTGAAAAAAAAGAAAAAAGAAAGACACTAAATTCACCCCTAAATGGCTCCATCCACCTGAGGAGGGTTAAAGGGACGAAATGATTCGAATTGCAGGGTCCCATTCCTCACCGTCTCTATTTTGTTTTTATTTATTTATTTATTGTCTTGTCCTAATAATGGCAGACAAGGCGAGGTTTGGGCTGGAGACTTCAGACGTTCGGGATGGTGACTGGCTATGTAGCACCGACACGCGACACGACACGAGTGTTCGACACGACGACACGTCGACACGTCATTTCTAAAAAATAGAGAGTTTCGACACGTTGCAACACGTTGAATATTAAATAAATATTTTTATTTTTAATTAATTTGATTCAAATTTAATTAATTAAAAAAGCATATAATAAATTTACACTAATAATATTAATAAATCAATTCATTTGAAATTCGAAAAATATATTCATAATTAATGCGAAACATGTTTTTAATTTCAACAAAAGTTATTGATAAAACCAATATTTAATAAGAAATTAGAATCAATTTATTTAAATAAATTCATGATTTTTTAGAATGATCAAAATTTATCATTATTCAAAATTAAATACTTTTACTTTTCGAAATTATTTTTTAATTTTATTTATTTAATTTTCTATAATAAAAAATCCCCAAATCGACTCTTTCTCTCCTTTGTCAATTTCCCTCCACCCCAAACTTAATTTACTTTTTTCCCTCCCAAAACTACTGACAGGCTGTCAACCTCACTTTCCCTCTCCCAACACTCAAGACACGCCATCGTCCCCCTTTTTTATTATTTTTTATTCCCTCATCACAAACCCTAGCGACCCTCTTTTTCCTCCTCCTCCTACCAGACTACCACTCGCACAAAAAACACCAGACCAAGACAAACACGTAGACAGCAGACCTCGCTCCCCTCTTTCGCACTTTGTGTCGTTTCTCAGCTTCTGACGATGGAGCGAACGTGATGCCGAGGAGAAGGAGATGCCGTCGACGCCGCCGCCGCCGCCGCCGCCGCCGCTCGGCGCCCCCTCGGGCCCCGATCCCTTCCTCTTCTCTTCCTCTCTCTCGCCGTCTCTCGCCGTCGCTCGCGGCCACTACTCCCTCCCCCTCCCTCGCCTCCATCCGGAGTCTTACGGACACGCGTCAACACGTGTGTCGAAAAAAGTTGACCGCGTGTCGAAAAATTCGACACGCGTTGACCACGTGTCCGACCGTGTCCGAGCGTGTCGACGTGTCCGACACGCTGCGACACGTGTCGGACAGGACACGGAAGCACGGACAACGTGCTTCATAGGTGACTGGACGGCAAAGCAGATGTAAAAAGCAGAAGAGCTTCTAACTACACCTTTTTGGGGGTAATTATTTTTATCACTCGATTGTCTTGTCTTGATTACGCCATACCTTATACAAAGTGGAAAGGTGTTTAGAAATGCATCAAGGCAAAAATAGTATTCTAGAGTTGAACAAAAGGATGAAACTTTGGGAGGAAATGCCTAAATGATATTTATATCCGAATGAAGAAAAATTGAATATTAGAAGCAATACCTAAGGTGTTGGGATACTAAGTGTGAAAGGATAGAAGTACCTGGAACAATGGCAATGCTAATAATTTATATTTGTGGGGAAAGACAAAAGTACTCCATAACACAAGATAATGAGAAATGTTGTCCACTACCAAGAAATTGACTTGCGCATTTTACAAGAGGCATGGCAAGTGTCCCACATCGCCTCCCAAGAGCAAAGAATGTCTAGCTAGTGGTACAAAAGTAAGGATTTCATCTAGGATTAAGCATCTTTGCGCTTGGGGCAATGATGCAGCTAGTGAGGTACTAACCGAGGTGCGTCTATTGCTGGTTGAAAACTATTTCCAAACCCCCTCTTTGGCCTGGGTTCAAGCCTCGGCCATTGAGAATTTCTGGAAGGGCTCCCCTTGGGTAAAGCTCTACAATCATTAGTTCAAAACTTACTAGTTTGAATGTTATTTTTGTTTCGTGGCCAAAAAAAAAATGCTATTTTTGTTTCATATAATAAAAAAAATCAAGTTCTTATATTTATTTTGAATGGATGATTGTATAAAAAATCTTAAAATTTATCGTAAAAGTGTGATGAAGTCTTAAAACTTTCAAAAATAAGTGTGATGAAGTCTTAAAACTTTCAAAACGTACTAATTAAGTATTAAAACAGATCAAATTGGTCCAATTAACTAATAATGTTGCCTAGCTTTTTTTTTTTAATAAATTTCTTAACGCACTCACCAAGCGCCACATTTGGAAAAAAAACTGATTTTTTATAAATAAAAAAACATATATTTTTTTAAAAGGAGGAGATTAAATAATATAAACCTAAAAATTAGATGAAAAAACAATCAGTCGCTAGGCGAGCTTTGATGAAGCTGAAACGGCCATGACATTACCAACTACCATGGTCATGAGCTTCCAAGCTCCTTCCCTACGATGAAAGTCGAGTGGCCATGCCAAGGGCTCGAAAAAGCTTGAGTTTCCCTGGCCAAGTGCTCCAAAACAAGCTCAATGAAGCTCAAGTAGCGAGGTCAAACTCAAGGAAGCTCGAGCAGCCAATGGTTGCGAACTCTTATCAATCTTGAGAACTCAATCACCGTCAAAATCCACAAATCGAAAATCATGTTTATAACCAAATTTCATGAATAATTTAAAAAAATATGTCTTTTTTATTTTTGAAAGAAAAATTGCAGTTCTTTTTCTCACTTGTTGTTCTTCTTCTTCTATTGTCAAGAGCCTTTTTCCTCAATAGGAAAACGTGCTTCTCTTGCAACATGCAATTTGCATAATTTTTGTCTTCTTCTTCTTTTGTTTTCTCATCAATTCATAAACATGTATTTCACTTCCGCATCAAGATATGAACTTTTTGTTTTGGTCTATCTTACTCTAATTTTTAATTCACTTTTAGATTTTTGTCCCGTTTCTTTGCAGGGCATGAGAGTCAAACCTATATCTGAAGCTAATCTTACCCACCTCAAACACCCTTTGAGAAGATGAAAATTAGAATCCCCCACCTCCCCCTTTTCATATGGGAAGGTTGGCTTTTAGGGCAAATCCAGTGATTCAAGATATCAACTCGAAGAGACTTTTTTTTTAAAGATTATCCCTCTCTTTTTTTAAGGCTTTCATTTTTTAGGAGAATTATTATATCTTTAATGGCTTTGTTAAAAAAGAAATGGCGTCCATTATCTAAAAATTGAGTTACACATTTACAAGGGCATGGCAAGCGTCCCACATCACCTACCAAGAACAAGGAAGGTCTAGCTAGTGGTATAAAATCAAGGATTTCATCTAAAATTAAGAATCTTTGCGCTCGGGGCAATGAAGCAACTAGTGAGGTACTAACCGAGGGTCCATTGCTGGTTGAAAACTACTTCCAAACCCCTTCTTTGTCCTAGTTCAAACCCTGGCTATTGAGAATTTCTAGAAGGTAAAGCCCTACAATCATTAGTTCAAAACTTATTGGCTTGAATGTCATTTTTATTTCATAAAATTGCAAGAAAAAAATTTAAGTTGATCTACTTATTTTGAATGGATTATTGTATCAAAAGTCTTCAAATTTGTTGTAAAAGTATGATAAAGTCTTAAAATTTGTTGTGAAAGTATAATAAAGTCTTAAAACTTTGAAAAAGTGCAATTAATATTAAAACGGATAGAATTGGTTCAATTGGCTAAAAATGTTGCCTAGCTGCTTTTGTAACTTTCTTAACACACTCACCAAGCGCCACATTAGGATAAACAAAATTTGATTTTTTCATAAATAAAAAGCATATATATATATATATATATATATATTAAAAAGGATGAAATTAAATAATAAGAAAATCTAAAAAAAAAACCGGTCACCAGGCGAGCTTTGACGAAGCTCAAGCGGCCATGGCATTAAGCTCCATGGAGCACCAGCTACCATGGTCACAAGCTCCCAAGCTCCTTCTCTATGATGAAACTCGAGTGGCCATCGCCGAAGGCTCGAAAAAGATTAAGTTTCCATGGCCAAAACAAGCTCGATGAAGCTCAAATAGCCAGGGTCGAACTCAAGGAAGCTCGAGCAGCCAATGGTCGCGAACTACTATAAATCTTGACAACTCAATTACTGTCAAAATCCACGAATCCAAAGTCATGTTTATGACAGAATTTCATGAAGAATAAAAAATATCGATCTTTCTATTATTCGAAGCAAAATTGCAATTCTTCTTTCTCACTTGTTTTTCTTCTTCTATTGTCAAGAGTCTTTTTCCTCAATATGACAATGTGCTTTCTTTTGCAACATGCAATTTTCCTCATTTTGTCTTCTTCTTTCGTTTTCTCATGAATTCATAAACTTGCATTTCACTTCCGCATGAAGATATGAACTTGAAGAGACCATTTTTTTAAATTTGGCCTCCTTTTTGTTTTAGGCTTTCAATTTTGAGAAGATTTATCATACCTTTAGTGGGTTTTGTTTAGAGAGAAATGACGTCCATTATTTAAAAATTGACTTGTGCATTTATAAGGGCATGTCAAGCGTCCCACATCGCCTACCAAGAAGGTCTAGCTAGTGATAAAAAACAAGATTTGCATGTAAGTTGAAGTCTTTTTGTGCTTGGGGCAATGGCACAACTAGTGAGGTACTAATCGCATCCACTGCTGGTTGAAAACTATTTCCAAACCCCCTCTTTGGCTTGGGTTCAAGCCCTGGCCATTGAGAGAATTTCTGGAAGGGCCCTATGAGGTAAAACGCTACAATTACTAGTTCAAACTTTATCGTTTCATATCATTACATTCAAGTTGATTTATATATTTTAAAGGGATAAATGTATTGGAAGTTTAAATATATTTGTAATAGTGCAATTAAGTTGATCTACTATATCTTTATCAGATTTTGTTCAAATATTGCTTGTTATTTTCAGTGGGTTCAATATTGGAGGAGCGTTTTCTGATAGCTCATGGTTGGGTTGTAGAATTCGTGGGAGGGACCTCGCCATGATCTCAGACAAGGAGATGGTCGAATCAGTCCGTGTTAGAGATGATTTTGCTGTTCAAGACTGAGGATTTCTCGCCGAAACGCCAAAGGCGAACTGAAATTACGGCGGTTGCAGGAACCCTACTAGAGCAATTACAATTTCAATCATGCTTGCCTTTTTTAAAACAAAACAAAAAAATTAGCTTTTCTTTAAAATTCTGATCCTTTTTTTTTCTGTTATTCTCCTTTTCGTTTCTTTTTTATTTTTAATCCTTTTTCTATTTTTAAAATTTTCAATTTTTTTCCCGATGCACCCCTTAGTGGAATCACATCAGTGCCACGTGATTTAAGGAAATAATAAGAAAAGGCATGACAGCATTTTCCATAGCCTAATTTAATGAAGTTAATAGAGAGGCTTAATTGTTTTGATTAGAACTTGATTGTACTTTTTGAAAAATTTAAGCGAAATTGCACTTTCGTGATAAGTTTAGAATTTATGGTGCATTTGTCCCCATTTTAGCATAATATTTATCTCATTAAAATTTTAACAAATTTCAAAATGAAATGAATTCCGTCTCATGAAAAGCTCCAAACCAGTAATGTGTTAATTTTTGTATTTGTCTTGAAGTTAGAGATATGAAGTGTTATATTTGTTAGAATTTTATATTATTCCAATATGAGATGATAAATTTGTTAATTTTCGCAAATAGTGATAGTCTTTTCACAAAAGTGACATCATCAATAGCTATTTTAGTTTAGTAAATTTTGTTTCACGATATTGATAGTCTTCTCTCATATAAAGACATTGTTAATAGCTTTTTTAGCTTTTAGAAACTTTGTAAATTAAGAACATATTCTCGTTATGTGGCTCTCATTCTTAACGGATTTGACCAAATTTAGGCGCTTAAGAGTAAAACCAGTAGATCATACTAGCCAGAAATAATTTAAATATATATTTGAGTTAAAAAAAAAAGAACATAGACTTTGTACAAACAAACATAAACTATATGAAATTAATGAGCAAATATCATATGGACTGAACGAAAATGCAGTATTTTACAATTAAAAATTAATTCGAATTTAAAACCGCATAATGTGGGTTTGAAATTTCAACGCAAAAATATAGAATAAACATATATTATGAAGCATTTTCTGTCTGTTGGGTCTAGGATGTTATTTTATTCAAGAATTGAAACTTTTTCAAACCACTAAAATAATTCATCAAATAAATGCTAATAAAACAAAGAGTTACGTAAAGGGACATCAGTAGAATAACGTTTAAAAGGGGCTGCTCAAGAAATAAACAGAAGTGCATTTAAAAGGGGTATGACATCCACTCGTTGGAACATGGAATTTCTGGTCAATGTCAGTGAGAAACCAAGGACTTCATCTAAGCTTCTTTGCGCTTGGGGCAACAGAGCTAGTGTGTTACTAACCATGACGCGTGATTGCTTCTTGAAAACTATTGGAATAATACCACAAAAAAAATTCCAAATTGATAGATCCCTACCGCAATTGACTATATGAAATTAATTATCAAATGTATATAAAACGAAAGGAAATGTAGTATTTTAGAATTAGATAAGACTAGAAATCGACTACAATGGTTTTCATATTTTTTATTTGAAAATCTACCACCTTAAAATCGATCACCACCGTTTAACACCTCGTATAGATAAGTCACCCACGGAGATCTAACGGAGGTAGCGGCTGTCATCCCATGTGACTTATTTTTATTTTGTTTATAACGCACGAAAAAGCGTGTGGTCAACGGTTCTGGCTAGAAGGTGGGCAAAAGTTTCTTGCTTCCCGGTTCCCGCAACCAAGTCCCCATGTCCTTTCCATTGACTTTCTCGCAATGGTCGACTTTCCATCGCAACGCTTCCCTTGAGAAACAATCCACCACACATCACGATTTTCCGTCAACTCTCGATCCGAATCAGAGAAACTCTTCATCTTGAAGAAGAGGAGCAAAGGAAGAAGCCGCAGAAATGGGGTACGTCGTGATCGTCTCCCTCCCGATGCTGATCCTCTTTGTCGCCCTGTGCTTCGCGTGCTACCACATGGGAAGGCGAAAGGGCCAAGAAGAAGGCCGTGCCCTCGCGTCGCAGGAGTTTTTGGCCGCCAATGGCATTGCCCCGCCACTGCCGCCACCAGCCCCGCCGTTCGGCACGGTCGTGCCTCCTCCAGGATTTCCTCCGCCACCTCCGCCGTACTTCCCCTCTCCTTCTTCTTATAATCCAAATCCCACCTACGTAAAGCAAGAGAACGGCAGGAGTTATTAGTAATTTTTTTTTTTTTTGGAAAAATAAACTGAAATTCCATGAGGAGGATGAGTGCCCTTGTTTTAAGATACTGCAAATGTGATTATCTCTTCAGTGAGATAAATTGCATTCGTTCTGTTTATCTGATTATTGTCATTCCGTCTGCAAATTTCCTTCTTATCGGTCTCGTCGGCAAGAATACCAGATTTTCGTTTTCCTTTTCCGGACCAGATCCAATAATCAAACCTAACGGTGTAGTTTGAATTCATCGTCCAGCATTTTATTATGTCTAACATTTATGTTGGGATATCTACCATCGGTCATTATTTGCCTTTCTTACATTTTAAGCTATAGGAGTAACTTTTTGCTTCTGGAGGCTACTTAATTAAACTAACTCTCTTCTATCAGGTTACTCATAATTTCTTCATTAGGAACCTTTCGGGTCATTCATCTCAGATCTTCTTTCTGTTCCAATGTTATTTTGTTTGATGATCATTTAACATATAATGAATCACCTCTGAAAAGAAAAAAAAACTTTGGCATTCGTCTTAACTCTAATTGTTATTTGCAAATTAATTTCAAGCTAAAAATTCAAATGTACCATGTTCATTGTCAAGCATTTTAAGAGAGAGTACCAAAAAGGTTACAAATCGATTGCAGTGGTACCAATTTGATCATAAACATTTTAATGTGAACAATTTAATCCTAAACTTTATCATAATGGTATTAATTCAGTTCATCCAGCTAATTTTGATTGGAAATCATTGACATTCATGTTGGCTGTCCTCTGTGGCACGACCGATATAAGATAGCTAACACTGATGTTGATAAAATTTATGTAGTTTTTAATATTTTTCTTTTATTTTTTTTAATTTTTGCTTTTTCATTATTGATGGCAAGGGTCACTGCTATCCTCACAGACCATTAGGTGAGGCCTTGCAAACCTTTGCTCACAGTTGATGAAGGTCGTGGCCCTCAAATAGGCTTAGCTGAGAGTCAACAAGGGTGGCCTTGGCCAAGTCATGAGGGTTGAGCCCTTGCCAAAGGTTGCAAGGTTGAAGGTTGGGCCTCGCAGCTCTCACCTATGATTGATGATGGACTAGGCAAGGGCCCCAACCCTCATTAGCCAAGATGAAAAAATATAAAAAGAAATATGAGAAAAAAATAATAAAAATTTAAAAATTCAGAAAAAATATTTTTAAAAATTATAAAATTTGTCCACATCAATACGGTTATGTCATGTAAGATTGCTAGTATCTATAATAACGATCTCCAATAAAAATTAGTTGAATGGACTCAATTGGTACCGCTATGAAAAAAATTAGAAATAAATTTGCCCAATTAAAAGGTTTAGAACTGAATTTGTATAAATACGATAAGTTTAGAACTTTTTTTTTTTTATATACTTTTACCAGCTTTTAGTTAAGTTGAAAATTTATATTGAGATATATGTGTTCCACCATGAATTGAGGAGGACTCGTATTAAGGGAAATGTATTGGTTTTCTTATTTTAGAATGCCCAAAATATTGACTTGAAATTGCTTGGTTAAAATTGGAAAAGGAAATTACTTAGATAAAAAGGAAAATACCTCTTGAAATTCACTTCCATTGTCATAATTATTGTGACGAAAAACAATATTAAATATAAAAAAATTAGACTTAACCGTGGTTATTTGAATGACAGCAAGACAATTAAGAAAATTTCGAATTTTAAAATCATATAAAGTATAAAAATTGAAAGATCTCATCTCTTTTTATTTTTTATTTGTGTCGTTGCTGTAATTCATGAGAACATACCTAATGAATATCTTTTGCCACAAATAAAACTGATATCTTTCAATTTTTAAAATAAAAACGAATGCATCGTGAAGACTAATTGCTATTTTAAAATTAAATCTAAGCTAAAAGTGTAGTTTCACTTCAATGTTAAAGCATTTTATTATGCTTAGTAAACTATCGATACTCACGTCTGAACCCAAAAGGAAAAAATATATATATATCAATAATTGCGTAGCCGCATTATCCCTCAAGAAGTTTCCTAAGCCATAAAAACTATGCAGATGCACATGTTAGCACTCTTTTTCGATCCAATTTGGTAAGAAGTCGAAGTGCATGTGCGACTTACAGCAGGCTCGAGAGCATCGAAACAATGGCAGTCTGTATAAATGCATTATGCATGGCCGGTGTGTATGATGCACCGCACGCTCAATCTCAACTCGGTTGACTCATACATCACCGAACATGTAGAATATCTCATTGTGCACGTATCACGGACCAGAGATTTCAAGACTCAATGGGCCAAAGAAGTGGCCAAGATGACCAGATAATTTTTGAAGCTTCTAAGGGCCTATGAACCTCATGTGTACTGCAAAATATTCTTGGGCCAATACGAGAAATATACACTTGTATTCCAGAGTATTCTTTTTAATTAAAGCCAGCCGTAGATGGAAAGATGAATATTCACTGTTAGATTAGGGGAGATGTGAGGTTGTAATCAAATGGTTCATGCATAAATAGGGTCCCTTCTCTTCATTTTATTGCCCAGCAATCTAAACACTGTTATAGACAATAGTCCTTGGCTTTTCTCGAACCATCTTGTTATTGTGAAACCCTAGATACCAAACACTCCATTACACTGTTATGACTTCACCACTTGTGCCTTTTGGGTACAAGTTTTTGGTCTCCCTTTAGAACGGTGTACAGAGGAAATGATAAGTAAAGTGGTGAGGAACATAGGTAAGGTGCATGGAGTAAAATGTGGAAATAGAGAAGGCACATCAATAAGAGTAGCCAAAGCTCGTGTGGAACTTAGCTTACAAGAACCGCTGAAACCTGGGAAACTGATCCAACTAGATGGAAAGAACATATGGCTTGACTTTCGATATGAATGTTTATTCCACTATTGCTATTCTTGTGGTATTCTTGGCCATTATGCAACGTACTGTACATCTATTCCCTTTGATGAGACTAAACTGGAAGGGAAAGATAAGTTCAACTATGGTCAATGGTTAAGAGCAGAAGTATGAGAACATAGCCCATATTGGCGAGCCTGTTATGAGTTAGATCCTACTCAAGATGGAACAGAAGAGATCATACTTGAAACTCCTCAGAATTCAACTCTTTTATTACCTCTCACTCTTCACAACTTTGATCAACAACAAGCAAATATGGAAGTCAGAAAAAATCAACCTGGTGATCAATCTACTGTTACCGTTGCTCCCTAAGAAGATATGGCGCTCAAGCTGAAGGCTCCTATTCCAAACCAGCATGAAATTAGTAAGGATCCTGATGCAGGTTCCTCCAAATCAAAGAAACCTAAGAGTTCTAGGCTGCATATCAGAGCAAGTCCTCTTAAGAAAGCTAAAAAGTATGCTCCTTATGAATCGCACTCTATGCTCACTGAAGAAATTGATGACTCCCATCTTATGGATAATCCGATTTATGAGGTCAACAGGACTGATAGTTGGGCTGTGGTGGCTTGCCCCAAAAAGCCACTAAGTGACAAATGAAGCTAATTAGCTGGAACTGTCAGTGTTTAGGCAATCTCCTAACAGTTCAAGTGCTACGAGTCCTAGTGGCCCATGAAATGCCTGATGTAGTATTTTTAATGGAAACCAAAAACCAGGACATAGTAATCCAGAAAATTCAGCAAAGGTTGAAATTCCCAAAATCTTTTATGGTGAGCCCAATGGGTTTGGCTGGGGGATGGTAATTTTCTAGGCTGATCAGGTATCATTATGTATAGAGAGACATAGTATGCATTTTATAGATATGATATGTACTATTGGCCCCAGTGGACACCCAATGAGAATTACCTGTCTTCATGTGCCAGTGGTCTATCAGCTATGACAGAATCTTTGGGCTGAAATGTGTCACCTCAGCTACGCCAATAACCTGCCATGGATGTGCATTGGAGATTTTAATGAGATACCATACCATTGGGAGAAAGTGGGCAAGAGAATAGCTGAGCCCTATAGATTGCAATCTTTTCGGGATTTTATAAATGAGTGTTTGTTAATGGATATTGAGAGTAAGGGATGTGTTTTCACATGGGTGAACAACAGAGATGGGGAGGATGTGGTTAAGGAAAGACTAGACAAGGTACTATGTACGATGAGTGGAGATTGTTTTACCCAACCGCTGAAGTCTTTGCATTACCAGCTCTAGGTTCTGACCACAGCCCGTTGTTACTAAATACTGATCCCAAACCACCGAGTAAGTGCAAAGTTTTCACTTTTGAAGCTTTTTGGCTTCAAGATCAGAACTGCCGAAAGGTTGTCACTGAGACTTGGACCTCTGAATAGCTACCGGACTCCTCTTTAGCTCGCAAGCTTCAAGTAACTTCTCGGGCACTTGATAGGTGGAGTAAATCAATGTTTTCCAACAGTCATCATCAGATCCATATCCTACAGTAGCAAATCCAGCAACATATCAATCAAACAGGACATAACTATGATAAAGCAAGGGTAAATCGCCTCAAAGATGAAGTTCAACAATTATGGCAACAGGAAGAGCAATATTGGACAATGAGGTCACGCATTAACTGGTTGAGGTGGGGGGGCAAGAATACCAAATTTTTCCATGCGACTACTATACAAAAATGACAAAACAATCATATCAGTATGCTTCATGATGAGGATCAAGGTGGATCAGAGACTCTGAAAAACTGAAAAACATAACCATGGATTTCTTTCAAACCTCTATCGATCAGCAGGACACCAAGATTATCTTCCTATTCTAACGCAATGCCCCCAAATGGTCACAGCACAGATGAATGCAGCCCTAATAGCAGAGGTATCTCGGGAGGAAGTTAAACAAGCTACATTTCAATTAGGGGCAACAAAAGCCCCGAGATTGGATGGCTTTAATGAGTTGTTCTATCATACTTACTGGGATGTTCTACAAGAAGATATATTTACCTTTGTGCAAGAATTTTTCACTTCAGGTGTCATGCCCCTAGTTTTTAATAGAACACTTATTACTCTAATCCCCAAGACATTGCATGCTGAAAGGTTAGATCAATATCATCCCATCAGCTTGTGTAATTTCATATATAAAATAATTTCAAAAGTGCTTGCTAATCGCTTGAAACCTTGGTTACCCGAGTTGATCTCCAAGGAACATAGTGCCTTCATGACTGGTCGACAAATCCAAGATAACATTTTGGTAGTCCAAGAGGTCCTGCATCAGATAAAAATCAGATCAAGAAAGAAACATTTTTCAAGCCATACTAAAGCTGGATATGAAGAAAGCATATGATCAGGTTGAGTGGGATTTTCTGGAGGCTTATTTGCGACAACTGGGTTTTCATAATACATGGGTTAAATGGGTAATACAATGCATAACCATAGTATCCTTAAGTATCAAATTAAATGGTGAGCCATTACCCTACTTCCATCCTACAAGGGGGCTTCGACATGGAGACCCTCTTTCTCCATATATATTCATCCTTGTAGCAAATGTCCTATCTATCCTCATCAAGCAAGCAGTCGACATGGGAAATCTAAAAGGGATAAAATTCAATAGGTGCTGTCCTATCCTCTCTCATCTGTTCTTTGCTGATGAAGCAATATTTTTCTTAGATGGCCGTCCCTTTGAATGCCAAAATTTAGCAAATATCTTACGACAATATTGTCTAGCTACGGGCCAGCTATGAATAGAAATAAATCTAGTCTCTTCCTTAGTAAAGCTTCTCCAAGAACTCTACAGCAGAACCTAGCTAGAGAATTGAGAGTACCCGTGCTTGAAAAAATCGGGAAATACTTAGGAATATCATCAGATTGGGGGGTGTCTAAAAAGGATATGTTTGCTTGGATCTTAGGGCGGGTTAGTGCTAAGTTGGCGGGCTGGAAAGAAAAACTCATATCTAAAGGTGGGAAGGAAATACTGTTAAAATCTGTGGTTTAGGCTCTCCCACAGTACGCCATGTCAATCTTTAAGATTCCAGTATCTATCTGCAAATCCATTAAACAGAAGATAGCTAAGTTTTGGTGGCAAAATCATAGTACTAGATCGGGAATCCATTAGAAGGGTTGGGACCTACTTAAAGAGCATAAGGAAAATGGGGGGCTTGGTTTTCGTGATTTACTTGCTTTCAATAAAGCACTTTTGGGCAAACAAGCATGGTGTCTTCTCCAAAATCCATCATCCTTGTGGAGCCGGCTATTCAGAGGACTATATTTTCATTCTACCAACTTCTGGCATGCGACTAAAGGACATAGACCATCCTGGGGCTGGCAAAGCCTTCTCTTAGGCCGTGATTCCATTTTACCTCAACTCCAATAGTTTGTAGGTAATGGGAAGAATATTTTCATTAGAAAGGACAAATGGTTATCTAGAGGAATTATTTAGGGACCTGCAAATAGAGGGGATCCAAAGATGGTGGCTGATTTTTTACATTCAGAATAGTCTAATTGGAATGTTCCTCTTCTTAGGAGAAGTTTTGATGACCAAACAGTTGAAGATATTACTGCTATACACCTAGGTCCAATGTCCAGTACAGATCAAATTATTTGGACAGGCATGCCAACAGAAGAGTATACGGTGAAAAGCGGCTACCACTACCTTCGACATACAACCCCACCTAATGATCCTAACTCTGCATCTACATCATATCACACACCATCTCGGTTATGAAGATAGGTCTGGTCTACAAAGACTTCCTCAAAAATTTGAATTTCTTGTGGTCCCTCTGCCACAACGCGTTTGCTACAAGGGATAACCTATACCGACGACACATCCTTCCTAATTCGATCTGTCAATTATGCCCAGCTCAACTCCCTAAAACCACAGAACACCTTTTTCTCCTCTGCCCATGGACTCAGAGTATTTGGTCCCATCCCAAAGTCAACCTTGACATCTCAATGTACAATACAAATCGTATGGATGCTTGGCTAGCAGATATATTGGCAAGTGGAATTATTGTCCCTGATCTGGAGACAATTGCATCCCTCCTTTGGTAGATATGGAAAGCTAGAAATCATGTAATCTTCAGAAATCAACAAATAACGCCTGCACAGCTTGTAGATTTGGCGTTCATAGATGCAGAGCCTCATCGTCGATTTCGGTAGACGGCATCAAAAACAGAAACAGGGAAAACGTCGGTTTGTAACTCTCGGCGATGGACTCCTCCAGATCTAGGTATTATAAAGGTAAAAATTGATGGGGCTTTTCCCATAACAACAAAAATAGGATCCATGGCGTGCATTTGTACAGATCATGCTGGACAGTTGATTAATGGATTCTCTCGGATTGTACCAGCTCTCTCCCCACTGCAAGTTTAGAATTTATGGTGCATTTGTCCCCATGTTAGCATAATATTTTCTCATAAAAATTTTAACAAGTTTCAAAATGAAATGAATTCCGTCTCATGCAAAGCCCCAAACCAGTAATGTGTTAATTTTTGTATTTGTCTTGAAGTTAGAGATATGAAGTGTTAAATTTGTTAGAATTCTATAATATTCCAATATGAGATGATAAATTTGTTAAGTTCGCAAATAGTGATAGTCTTTTCGCAAAAAATGACATCATCGATAGCTATTTTAGTTTAGTAAATTTTGTTTCACGATATTGATAGTCTCTTCTGATAGAAAGACATTGTTAATAGCTTTTTTATCTTGGTGAATTTTAAATTATTTTTAGAAACTTTGTAAATTAAGAACGTATTCTCCTTATGTGGCTCTCATTCTTAACGGGTTTGACCAAATTTAGGCGCTTAAGGATAAAACCAGTAGATCATACTAGCCAGAAATAATTTAAATATATATTTGAGTTAAAAAAAAAAGAACCTAGAATTTGTACAAACAAACATAAACTATATGAAATTACTGAGCAAATATCATACGGACTGAATGAAAATGGAGTATTTTACAATTAACATCGAATTCGAATTTAAAACCGTATAATGTGGGTTTGAAATTTTAACTCAAAAATATAGAATAAACAAATATTATGGAGCATTTTCTGTCTGTTGGGTCTAGGATATTATCTTATTCAAGAATTGAAACCTTTTCAAACCACTAAAATAATTCATCAAATAAATGCTAATAAAACAAAGAGTTACGTAAAGGGTTATGAGTAGAATAACGTTTGAAAGGGTTGCCCAAGAAATAAACGGAAGTGCATTTAAAAGGGGGATGACATCCACTCGTTAGAATATGGAATGGCTGCAAATGGACTGGGTTTATGTGTTTGATGTCAGTGAGAAACCAAGGACTGCATCTAAGCATCTTTGAGCTAGGGGCAACAGAGCTAGTGTGTTACTAACTATGGCGCGTGATTGCTTCTTGAAACTGGATTAATACCAAAAAGAAAATTCCAAATTGATAGATCCATGATGCAATTGACTATATGAAATTAATTAGCAAATATATATATATATATATATATATATATATATATATATATGTAGAACGAAAGGAAATACAGTATTTTAGAATTAGATAAGACTAGGAATCGACTACAATGATTTTCATATTTTTTATTTGAAACCTACCATCTTAAAATCGATCACCACTGTTTAACACCTGGTATAGATAAGTCACCCACGGAGATCTAACGGAGGTAGCGGCTGTCATCCCATGTGACTTATTTTTATTTTGTTTACAACGCACGAAAAAGCATGTGGTCAACGGTTCTCGCTAGAAGGTGGGCAGAAGTTTCTTGCTTCCCGCAACCAAGTCCCCATGTCCTTTCCATTGACTTTCTCGCAATGGTCGACTTTCTATCGCTACGCTTCCCTTGAGAAACAATCCACCACACATCACGATTTTCCATCAACTCTCGATCCGAATTAGAGAAACTCTTCATCTTGAAGAAGAGGAGCAAAGGAAGAAGCCGCAGAAATGGGGTACGTCGTGATCGTCTCCCTCCCGATGCTGATCCTCTTTGTCGTCCTGTGCTTCGCGTGCTACCACATGGGAAAGCGAAAGGGGCAAGAAGAAGGCCGGGCCCTCGCGTCGCAGGAGTTTTTGGCCGCCAATGGCATTGCCCCGCCACTGCCGCCGCCAGCCCCGCCAGTTGGCACGGTCGTGCCTCCTCCGGGATTTCCTCCGCCACCTCCGCAGTACTTCCCCTCTCCTTCTTCTCATAATCCAAATCCCACCTACGTAAAGCAAGAGAACGGCAGGAGTTATTAGTAATTTTTCTTTTTTGGAAATATAAACTGAAATTCCATGAGGAGGATGAGTGCCGTTGTTTTGAGATGCTGTAAATGTGATTATCTCTTCAGTGAGATAAATTGCATTCGTTCTGTTTATCTGATTATTGATATTCCGTCTGCAAATTTCCTTCTTGACGGTCTCGTCGGCAAGAATACCACTTTTTCGTTTTCCTTTTCCGGACCAGATCCAATAATCAAACCTAACAGTGTAGTTTGAATTCATCGTCCAGCATTTTAGTATGTCTAACATTTATGTTGAGATATCTGCCATCGGTCATTATTTGCCTTTCTTACATTTTAAGCTTAGTTTTGATTTTTATAGGATTAACTTTTTGCTTCTGGAGGCTACTTAATTAAACTAACTCTCTTCTATCAGGTTACTCATAATTTCTTCATTAGGAACCTTTCGGGTCATTCATCTCAGATCTTCTTTCTGTTTCAATTTTATTTTCTTTGATGATTATTTAACATATAATGAATCGCCTCTGAAAAAAAAAAAAACAAAAACAAAAACTTTGGCATTCGTCTTAACTCTAATTGTTATTTGGAAATTAATTTCAAGCTTAAACTTCAAATGTACCATGACTTCACTGTCAAGCGTTTTAAGAGGAAGTACCAAAAAAGTTACCAATTGATTGCAATGGTACCAATTTGATCATAAACATTTTAATTTGAAAAAATTAATCCTAAACTTTACCACAGTAGTATTAATTAAGTTCATCAAACTAATTTTGATTGGAAATCGTTGACATTGATGTTGGTTGTCCTATGTGGTACGACTAATACAAGACAGCCGACGCTAATGTTGATAAAATTTACATAATTTTTAATATTTTTCTTTTATTTTTTTATTTTCTGCTTTTTCATTGTCAACGGCAACGGTCACCACTACCCTCATTGACATTAGGCGAGGCCTTGCGAACCTTTGCTCGCAATTGATGAGGGTCGCGGCCCTCAAACAGGCCTAGCCAAGGGTCGACAAGGGTGACCTTGGCCAAGTCACGAGGGTTGAGCCCTTGCCAAAGTTTGCAAGGTCAAAGGTTGGGCCTCACAGCTCACACCTACGATTGATGATAGCTTGGGAAAAGGTTACAACCCTTATATGCCAAGATGAAAAAATATAAAAAGAAATATGAGAAACCACTAATAAAAATTTTAAAAATTCAGAAAAATATCTTAAAAGATTATAAAATTTGGCCACATTAATGCTGTTTGTGTCATGTAAGATGGCTAGCATCGATCTCCAGCAAAAATTAGATTGATTGACTCAATTGATACCAATATGAAAAAATTTAGAAATAAATTTGTCCAATTGAAATGTTTAGAACTGAATTTGCATATATACGATAAGTTTATAACTTTTTTTATACTTTTACCAGCTTTTAGTTAAGTTGAAAATTTATATTGAGATATCTGTGATTCACTATGAATTGAGGAGGACTCGTATTAAGTGAAATATATTGGTTTTCTTATTTTAGAATGCCCAAAATATTGACCTGAAATTGCTTGGTTAAAATTGGAAAAGGAAATTACTTAGCTACAAAGGAAAATAACTCTTGCAATTCACTTCCATTGTCATAATTTTAAACATTTTCTCCTTGCATAATTTTAATAGCTTATAATACGGGTAGACTAGCATAATGGTTGTGACAAAAAATAATATTAAATATTTTTAAAATGAGGGACTTGGATGAGAAAATAGGTAAAACATCACAACAACAGTCCGTACAAATTAACTGTGTAAATACTAAGTCCTTAAATCTCTTAACCACTGCGGCAAAGCAATTTGAAATAGATTGCAATGGTAGCTATAACAATAGAAACACTAATTTTAGGAGAAGTGAAATATATACAGATACATATATATATATATATATATATATATATATATATATAATGATTTATAGATTAATAAAATATTCTAAAGTTAAGCAAAAGCAGAAGTATGTAGCACCTCATATGATCAAGGGAGGACTTTGACAACCATTGTAAAAGTGGAATGTTCCTTTCATGTTCCAAAGGAGGGCGGATAATCCGAGACAGGTCATAGGATTCCGATGCCCACCTCCCCCCCCGCCAATGAAGATATTACTAGCCCGCTGGACCGGGCCAACTAGACCCATCTTAAGACCCATAAGAAAACAAAATTTATGAAGCACCAAAGTGATTGATTTCGTCACCAAGTCATCTATAAATTCTTGAGGCTTTTGTCGATGATTGCTTCCGAAAAACTTGCTAATCATACTAATAAGAAAGTATTTGGATTTGCAATACATAATTACACATAATGCAATAACGATAGTGAATTAAACAATAAAAACTTTTCCAAAGCACTTATGTATGTTGAAATAGTACATCAAAATAATGCTAACCAAAACAAAGAGTTATGTATATGACTATGATTAGAATCATATGAATTTCCTAAGCAATAAAAAAGTGTATTCAAAAGGGACAAGACAAGGCTCCTACATTGACAATGGAACAAAACATCTTGTCAGTGATATGAAACTAACGATTTCATCTAAGATTAATCGTCTTTGCGCTTATGGCTAATAATGTACTAATCGAGGCATGTCTATTGCTAGTTGCAGACTACTTCCAAACCACCACTATTAATTTAAAGCTTATACATTGAATACTTGTTCAGTTCATATCATTAAAAAATTCAAGTTGATCTATTTATTTTAAATTATCTTTTTTTCACAAAAAATTTCATTTTTTTATAAACTAAAGTGATTTTTATCTCACAAAAATTCCAAATGATTAATTTTTGTAGTTGTCTTGAAATTACAGATATGAGGTCATAAATTTGTTAAAATTCTAGACATATCTCCGATATCGGGTGATAAATTTCTTATATTGCTGCAAATATTGATAATCTCTTTGCAAAGATTGATATTGTGGATATCATTTCACCTTCTTCTTTTTTTAAAGCTTTCACAAATATCAATAGTGCCTTCGCAAAGGATGAAATCATTGATAATTTTTTTAGCTTTGTAAATTTTATGTTATTTTCAGAAACATTGTTGATTGAGAACACATACCCTATATGTGGCTCTCCTTAATATGTCCGACCAATTTTAGGCGTTGAAGCTATGACCGGTAGCCTATGCTTGCTAGAAAAAATTTACATTACATATAAATATATGGGTTAAATATAGAAATTATAAAAACAACCATAAATTATATGAAATTAATGAGCAAATATCATATGAGACAAAAGAAAATGCGGTATTCTAGAATTAGGTAAGACTGGGAATTGACTATGACAATTTTTTGGATCTGTGATCTAAAATTTACATCTTAAAACCGGCCATTCCTGTCAATGATTTAATAGATTAGACATTTAGGGAAAAAAAAACGAGGTAGTCGTTGTCATCCCATGTCACATATTTTTCTTATAATATGCATCGAGATGGAAAGACGGCGTGCGCACCAATCTCTTGTTTCCAACGCACGAGAGTGCCCTGGTCAACGGTTCAGGCAAGAAGCTGGACAGAGATTTCCTTTGCTTCGCTCATTCTAATTCTCCAGGGGCTCTCCGTAGACTTGTTCTCAATGGTTGACTTTCCATCCCAAACACTCCCCCTTAAAATGAAAGGAAATCCGCGATTCATCGCCATATCCATCAACTCTCGATTGGATTCAGAGAAACTCCTGAAGAAGAGGACCGAAGGAAAGAAGCCAAGAAATGGGGTACGTCGTGTTCGTTTCGTTCCCGTCGGTGATACTCTTCGTCATTCTGTGCTTCTTATGCTACCACTTGGGCAAGCGAAGGGGCCAAGAAGAAGGCCAGGTTGTCACAGAACAGCAGCTCGCCATGGCCAATGGGATTCCGATGCCGCCATCGGTGCCTGGGTATCCTCCTCCGTCACCGCCGCCGGCGGGATATCCTCCGCCCCTGCCACAGCACTTTCCTTCTCCTTCTCCTCAGAATCCTAGCGCCCCCTACATCAAGCAACAAAACGGCACGAGTTATTAGTAAATTTCTTGTAAATAATTACTAAATCTATGATTGTGCTAAACAGGTTAAATGGGTCAATTTGGGGACCATTTACGACCTGACCCGATCCACCCGTTTAACGGGTCTAGATTGTGCCAGTGTGATCGTGTCATCAGTGAGATAAAATGGATTCCTTCTGTCTGTCCGAGTTTTGATATTCCATCTGTAAATTTCCTTCTTATCAGTCTTGTCGCAAAGTCGGAGGGTGTAGATCAGTCCACTAAGATTATCATGTATTTAAGAATCCCAGCTCTTCTTTTTCCTTTTCTGGGCCAGATCCAAGAATCGAAGTATTGGGTTGATAATAACTTTGATTGGTTTTAAGGTGAGTCGGTTCCACATTTGAATTAAGAACCGGGCCAGATAGGATCAGTTTCCAGCTCCTGATATTACAACCGGTTGTGAATTTTTTTTCTTTTTTTTTTTTGGGGGGGGGGGGGGGGGGGGGTGGAGGGGGCGGCGGGGTTTGTCCTCTCTCTCTCTTCTCTGTCTCATCTCTTACTTGTGTTTTGGAAGTTTTCTGTCCTGATGATCGAGTGGGTTTCTAGAGGTTAACGGTGGATTAGATCATCTATGGCTGCCATCAGTTAGGTTTGATGTGTATTTATATCTGGTAATGAAGGAGAGTGATTTTTGCTAGTGTTTTTCTATACACGAGCAAAGCGAATGTAATTAGCAAAAAAGATTGTGGTGATTTGGGTTGCCGATTTCATTCCCTGCCGGTAAGATGTATCTTGATAACTACTATCTCATTGACGTTGTTGGCAAGGCTTATATTGTTCCACCAATTCAGTTCTGCTCAGGGTACTGGGAATTTGATTGATTTTCATCTGTTCTAAATTTTGGGCATTGGGAATTGGACCGATTTCCACATAATCGCTGTATGTCAGTTGGTCCCATCTAATTTGGTCCAGTTCCCAACTTAGATCGAGACCATACTCACTCTTAATAGCAACTAAGATTTTGGTAGCTAATGCCTATAACATTTTATAAGCAACAATTTGTGTAATTAATACTTTAGAAATTGAAATATTTCTTATTAGTTGTACTTAACAAGAAATTGGGACAGTCGTTGACAAGACTCTAAGGTCTCCTTTGTTTCATGAAAAATAAATAATTTAAAAAATATTTCCGTAAAGATGATTATTTGTATCGCTTGAAATAACTAACCATTGAAAAAATATTTTCATTACCGATAACTATCAATTTATCTCTAGATATTTTGTGGACCATGAAACTCTTTTTTTTTTTTTTGTCCATATTTATAAGTGATATAAGTAATTCTTTTTATGAATTAATTTATTTTTCAGGAAACAAAATGACCCTAATAATTAGTTAGGTCTATCTTTTATCTAATAAAAACACTACATGGATTTGATGCGCGACCATGTCTTATTTGGTTACAGTTACAGAATAGACTTAACCGTGGTTATTTGTATGACAGCAAGACAATTAAGAAAATTTCGAATTTTAAAATCATATAAAGTATAAAAATTGAAAGATCTCATCTCTTTTTATTTTTTATTTGTGTCGTTGCTGTAATTCACGAGAACATACCTAATGAATATCTTTTGCCACAAAATAAAACTGATATCTTTCAATTTTTAAAATAAAAACGAATGCATCGTGAAGACTAATTGCTATTTTAAAATTAAATCTAAGCTAAAAGTGTAGTTTCACTTCAATGTTAAAGCATTTTATTATGCTTATTAAACTATCGATACTCGCGTCTGAACCCAAAAAGAATATATATATATAATTGCGAAGCCTCATTGTACCTCAAGAAGTTTCCTGAGCCATAAAAACTATGCAGATGCACATGTTAGCACTCTTTTTCAATCCAATTTGGTAAGAAGTTGAAGTGCATGTGCGACTTATAGCAGGCTCGAGAGCACCGAAACAATGGCAGTCTGTATAAATGCATTATGCATGTGTCACGGGCCGATCAATTGGGATCGTGACCGTGTGGTGACTCGGACTCTTGGGTCGGCTCACTTTCAGCCTGTGACACATGGCTCCTGGGTATGATGCACCGTACGCTCAATCTCAACTCGGTTGACTCATGCATCACCGAACATGTATAATATCTCATTGTGCAGGTATCACGGACCAGAGATTTCAAGACACAGTGGGCCAAGAAGTGGCCAAGATTACCGGATAATTTTTGAAGCTTCTAAGGGCCTATGAACCTCATGTATACTGCAAAATAGTCTTGGGGCAATATGAGAAATATACACTTGTATTCCAGAGTATTCTTTGCAATTAAAGCCGGTCGTAGATGGAAAGTTGAATATTCACTGTTAGATAAGGGGAGATGTGAGGTTGTAATCAAATGGTTCATGTATAAATAGGGCCCCTTCTCTTCATTTTATCACCCAGCAATCTAAACACTAGATAAAAATTCAGAACTTCTCTCTACACGTCTCTCTACACTTTTTATGTGAATGCGAGTAAGGCTGAATTTAAAATTCATGTAGCCCTACTAGCTAGAAATAATTCAAATACAATGATTGAGTTAAAATTAAAGGGGAAAAGTGCCAAAAAAGTCCTAAACATTTTGGCTTTGTGCCGATTTAGTCCTAAACATTTTTACGTTGTGCCAATTCAGTCCTTTCCGGCCAATTTTAGTCGGATTTTGCTGACTGGACACCAGCCAATTGACGTGGCTTGATCGGCACTGACGTGTACAACTTTTAATAATATTTTAGAAATTTTTTATTTTTATTTTTATTTTATTCTTTTATTTATTTTTCTTTTTCTTTTTCTTCTCATCTTCTTCCTCCAAATGGCCGACGGAGCTCGCGACCGGCCGAGGTGACAAATGATGAGGTCATCCTTGCCGGCCACCTCACTAGTGGCCGCGAGGGCGGCCTCGCCCGCCCGCACGAGGCCACCCTCACGGCACGGGTGGCGAGGCTCGCCCTCACCGGATCTGGTGAGGGTCGAGCCTCGCCCATGGCCGGTGAAGGCGAGCCCCGCCAGCTCGGCGTGAGGCCAGCTATCTCGGAGAACCCCAGGAATCACAAAACCCCCACCCCCGACGGATCATCGCCGTGGGAGAAATAGGTGAAAATCCGGGGCTGGAGCCACGCGACCAAGGACACCCCGAGCTCCCGTAAACCCTAGAGACGATGACGACGACGACGAGCGAAGGAGGGAGGAAATTTCTAGGGCGAGATTGGGATCAGAGAACAAAGCCAAGGAGGAGTCCAGCTAGCCTTGTGCCAAGCTGGTGGGGCTCGCCCTTGCCGGCGCCCGCCTGGCGCCCTCACAGCCATTGGCGAGGTGGTCGGCAAGGTCGACCTCGCCAGCCATCACCTCTGGCGGTCCGCCGAGCTCCGGCGACCGGCTGGAGGAAGAAGATGAGAAGAAAAAATAAAAAGAATAAAAGAATAAAGAATAAAGAAAAGAATAAAAATAAAAAGTAAAAAGAGAAAAAATAAAATAAAAATATTTAAAAATATTTAAAAATATTAAAATATTATTAAAAGTTGTACACATCAGCGCCGATCAGATCACGTCAGCCGGCCGGCGTCTAGTCAGCAAAATCCGGCCAAAATTGGCCGGAAAGGACTGAATTGACACAACGTAAAACGGTTTAAGACTAAATCGGCACCAAAAAAAGGTTTAGGACTAAATCGGCATAGCCAAAAGGTTTAGGATTTTTTAGCACTTTTCCCAAAATTAAAGCATACAAATTATATAAACAATTTAAATCGTATGAAATTGTGCTTTGAAAGAAAATGAGATATTCTTCAATTAGACATCAAATTTAAAAGCGAATAATGAGACTTTAATATTTTGAATAATATACTTAATAAGGAAATATGTTGTTACATTTTCTTTATGTGGGGTTAGTGGTGTTATGATTCAAAGAACAAGTGCATTGGGGGTTTTAAAACTTGTCGCCATAATGCGATTGAGTTTTTTCAAAAAGTGCAATTATGCTTCAAAACTTTCAATGTCAGTGCAATCAAGTTATTATTTTAACTTTGTTAATTTGGTTAACGGAACATGTTAAGTAGCATTTTGCTAATTATTTTCTTTTACAAATCTTAATTAAACTATTCACAAAATGAAAAAGGATATTTTTTTTAAAAGAGAAAACAAGCGAGAAAAAAAAGGTTACAAGCTTTCGCCGGTGGGCCACTACGCCGCCCATTAGCAGAAAGCGCCGGCGGAGGTCAGATTTGTTTGTTTGAAATCATGTTGAAGTGTGAAGGGAGAAGAAGCAGTCTTTTGCATTTGTTCGTTCAATCAAGTAGAGAATCATACAAAAAAAAACAAAACAAAACAAAACAAATTTTGTTGCTGAAAGAAGATAGATGCTCGAGGGAGCAACAAGACCCTGTTTCGAGCCAAATTGAGCGCGCTAAAAAAGACCATACGCTTGGATTCTCCTCTTGTCAAGTAAAAGATCTCAATATCCTCCTAAAGTTGATGGCATCGAGAGCAATCTTTTGACATTTTAGATGTTCTGGGATTGCTCTGTATTTGTTAGTAGCAGCTTTTTATGAGCTGAAACTCCTAAAGTTTATGCGGGATGGAGTGAATTTGTGGAAGCCCTTAGCTTAGCGATAGCATACCAAGCCTGCTTCTTTAAAGCCTCGCCTTGTATCATGTGAAAATGAAGGTTTGCATGGATCTGTATGGATCGGGCAGCAAGTACATTGTGCAAAATCTAGAGTGTTCTTTAGCCCGGTGACCTCTGCCAGTCCTTTCGGGCGTTGGGGGTGATGGCGGCCCACCGACGAGCTCTTTTTTTAGCTTGATTTTTATTTAAAAAATTATCATTTGTTATTTTTTAATCTAATTTAGTTAAGAAACGTGAAAGAAAATAATAAAAAAGTGCCACTTCAAGAGAGAAAATAATTTTAAAACTGTTGATTGGCATTTTCAGTTTGCAAAATTTACAGAATTATTAACAAGTGTCATGATCTATAAAGTACCGACACTCTTTGGAAGCTTTTGTGTTATGTCGGACACTTCGACACGTGTCTGATACTTTTCGATATTTGATCAACACATGTCAGAAAATCCGACACCTAATTGACTTTCCCGACACTCTAATCCAAAATTTGGACATGCAAATTTAAAATTCCGACACGTATGGGGTCAATTTAAAAAAAAATAGTAAATGAGGAAATGATAAAAAATAATGAAAATAATAAATGGAGAAAAAAGAAAAATCTAGTATTCTCTTCCCTTCCAACTCTCATTTTCCATGATATAAAATTTACCTGTCAAGTTTTTTTCCTCTTATCTTCCAACATGCTTTGATATGCGAGTGTAAAATGTCGATTGCTTTTTTTTTTTTTTAAGTTTTATGGATTATTAGAATAAAATTGAATTTGTCAAATTGAAACAATGAATAATATGAAAGAAGTTGAGGAGGACGAGAGATTTTGAAAATTTGTGTATTGAATTGTATCTTCGATGTACAATGCTTCTGTAATTATAACACAGAGATGGAATAATAAAGGCAAAGAGATATTCTGGAAATCATAATCTAATCTCAATCTAAGATTCCTAGCTAATTTATATACAAACAAAATTGGTCGAGAATCCGAGCGTATCTTCTAGATTGATGCATATCTTCCAACATAATATGAACAAATGGTGGATTGATGTTTTTAGTGTAAATTCATTTTAGACTCTTTTTTTGGTTATTTATTCATTTATGAATTTGAATCAAAATAATTTGATTAAAATAATCATAAAAATGATCATTAATCATGTATATATAAAAATATACATTTAATATATAATGTATCCCAACATATTGGAATCTCTATTTTTTTAGAAATGATATGTCAGCATATCGCGTTGTGTTGTGTCGTATGTCACATGTAAATATCTGGTAGGCTATTAGGTGATTGACGCGTGGCGCCGGGGTGGTGGTTTTCCCGCTAGCGACACTTGGGGGTTTACATGGCGGCTGTCGTCTAAAGCAGTTCCTCCAGCACTAAAAAAAATAAATAATAAATATCAATGCTTCTTAGGTCATGATGCACTTGTTAAGTGTGTTTAGTTTCAAAAACCAATTTTAAATTATTTACTTCATGTCACACGAGAACTCACTTTGTTTGGTTGAAAGAAAATTTTATTCATTATTAACTTCATGACAAGACAAATCCAAACAAAGCAATATTCAAAATATTGCAAAACAAAGCCAAGTTTAGAAAACATGAAGGATCAACAAAGCAATAGTAAGGTTAGGCACACGCTCATTCCACATGGACGTATCTGTCAAGCAAAATAATAGGCTGCCGATCACTAAATCTTATATTTTCCTTAATGATGAATATACATTGGAAATACCACCGCCTGCAGCGGGCACTGTTTGAGCTCCCTCCTCTCACGAAAGGGAAGGAGTTTGAATCTCAGAGACGTCGTTAGGGATTCTTAAGCATGACATCGGGGTAGTGAGTCATCCGCTAGCGTCACTGCAGGGTTTGCTCACCGACTATCGGCTATACGGGATTCCCTAGGTCACCAAAATATATATATATATACACACGCTAGAAATTCCTTCTTCAATAATTTTGGTGTTGCCAATTGGCAACACTTGTTTAGGCTTGGCTACCTCTACATCATCATCGTACGAAAAAAAAAAAAAAAAACCCAAATAGGATGAATAAACATAAATCTAACATGATTCAACAAAACACCAAAGTATGTGTGATCACCATGGATGTTGAAGGTAGAAAATTTGTACACAGACAAAGTAAAGAAGTATCGAATCCCCCAAAGTATATTGATTAAACTATTAGATCTAAATCGAAAGAAGGTAGTTTTCGGATCTAAAACTAGATCGGGAGAAAAGAGCTCTCATATCTAAATCAGGAGAGAGGAAAAAATAAGAGGAGAATAATAAAACACAAATAAAGCAAGAGAGGAGGGGCGCATGGAGGAAGGTTGAAGAAGAGAGCGAGAACTCAATGATTGAAATCTATAAGATTTTTACAATTAATTGTGTAACAAGTATTTGAAAACACTCGATAATTAAAAATCCTGATCAGGTGAAAGAAAAAAAAAAAAGACACTAAATTCACTCCTAAATGGCTCCATCCACCTGAAGAGGATTAAAGGGAAGAAATGATTCGAATTGCAGGGTCCCATTCCGCACCGTCTCTATTTTGTCTTTATTTATTTATTTATTTATTATTGTCTTGTCCTAATAATGGCAGACAAAGCGAGGTTTGGGCTGGAGACTTCAGACGTTCGGGATAGTGACTGGACGGTAAAGCAGATATAAAAAGCAGAAAATCATCTAACTCCCTACATACGCCTTTTTGTGGGTAATTATTTTTATTACTCGATTGTCTTGCCTTGATTACGGTAACCGGCAATTATGTGCAATGAATTTTTTTTTAAAAAAAAAAGATGCAGAAAACCTAATTAATGTGATTTCTCGTAAGATCCATCTAATTTAACAATTTATGCGAATGGTATTATATGAATCATATGCAACAATAAACGTTTTGAGCTCTCTGTAACTCCTTTACGACAATCAATGGCGTTTGATCCCCAAAATCGGACTTGCAGTTCTCGTCGACATTGATCGGACCTAGAACAAGGAAAACCAGAGGTCCTTGATCTCCAATTGACCTTCTTAGAGATCAAGCTAATATTCATAGGCTCATGCTTGAACCAATCCTTAGATCTCGAGCTATCGTTATTCTGTTCTTTATCCCTTGTGAAAAATAAAGAATAGGCCTCTTTCCTTATTAATAGAATTTTCAAAATTCTTTAATAAATGTTCGATTAATATCTATTGAAAGGTGGTGGTCTTGCGTAATTATCTAAGCACCATGCAATTGGAGGTAGGTGACCAGATTCTTTCACTTAGATTTTGAAAAGTTATTACATGGATTTCCTCTATACATGGGAGTCTCATATGAACCTTGATTTTGACAAGGCCTACGCTAGATTTTAACTGAAATCAATCAAATTCAATGGATTTAGCGATTTGGCGACGTCAATTATATTATTGGTAGGGACCATCAAAATTTATAGGTTCGTAGAACTTAAATATGGTTGCTTGAAGTCCATGTAATAATTTTGTTAAACTAATCCTTCATCTACGAAGATGGGTCTGAATAGATACAATTAAAATTAAAATTACATTTGACTTTGTAATTTTTTAATGTGGAAGTGGAACTTTATGCCTTCGGTAACTCCCCGTCAGTAAGATTCCTCTTTAACCTCGTCAAGCTTGAATTTTTAGAAGACAGAATCAGATTTTTATTTTTTATTTTTTTATGAAAAATTGCTCCTACTCAAGTTAGCAAGCGGATTACGAGTTGAAAGGGTTAATTTTTCTTGGCAAAAAAAAAAAAAAAGGTTATATTGATATCTAGTTTTTTTGGTCGGCAAGTAGCATTCATTACTAAAATGTTGCTGAAACTCAACTAAGTCTGGAATCAGTACATAATAAAGACCATGGTGGCCCCACGCCCGGTGCAGGGGGTGGATTATGTAGCCAATTATTTGGAAGAGTATTGTAGCTTGTGCGGGCCCAATCGGCAAATTTGTTGGCTTCCCTAGGAATATAAGACACTGATACAATTGTGAGTTGGGCCAATAAGCCTTCGAAGTCCTCTAAAATAGCATCGATAATGCATGGGCTTGGCGTTTGGCCTAATATGCACTTCATAACTGATAAGTCATCCCAATTTTTTTTTTTTTTGTGACATGAAAAATTCCAAACTTTGTTAATTGTGACACATTTACCTCACCAATGACATTTTCATCTTTTTTTTTTATATTTTTCCTTATTTTTTCCTTTTTTCTTCTTTTCTCTTCTCTCCGCCATTGGTAGATAGAAGAGAGAAAAAGAAGGAAAAAAGAAAAAAGTTTAAAAATTAAAAGACGAAATGCCCTAAAGTTTAGGCTAAATGTGTCATACATATACAAGTTTAAGGTTTTTTGTATACGAAAAAAAGTTTAGGGTAAATGTGTCACACTTGATAAAGTTTGGGGTTTTTCATATCACAAAAAAAAAAAAAAAAAAAAATATGGTAAATTTATTACTTTGGGTAAAGTTTGGGGTTTTTGGTGGTCTTTTCCATTTTCATAATAATAATAATAAAAATAGGGAGAAAGATGATCCTCTCTTACCTTTTGCCTCTAGTTGGTATGAAAGAATGGAGAGGTTCCCGTTAACTTTGACGTTGAAAGTGACTATAGATATACATGTTTTCACCAAGGAAACCCAGTGATCGCTAAATCCCATACTCTTCATGCATTCGCATAGGAAGTCCCATTCCACACGATCCTAAGATTTCTGCAAATCAAGTTTTAGTATTGCTTGAAACTTCCTCTTTTTTTTTTCTTTTTTTTTTCTATTGACTTTGACTTAGTGCAACACTTCTTGGACAATTAGGATGTTATCTTATATTTGTTGTCCACTAATGAAAGCACTTTGTTTCGTTTCAATCACCCTGATTAGCCAAGGTTTTAGCTTATCAACCATAACTTTGGAAATAATCTTATAGCTAAAATTGCATAAGCTAATGGGTTTATATTGTGTTATAGATTTAGGGCTTGCAACCTTTGGAACAAGGGCAATATGAGTTCTATTGAGAGAAAGGTCTAAAGTACCTCAAATAGAGAACTTTTCAACCATTTGGTGCACTTTTTTTTTTTGAATTATCTCCTAGCGATATTGACAAAACTGTCCATTCAATCCATCTAAACTTGGTGCCTTTGTAGCCCCAGATTGGAAAACCATTGATTTTACTTCTTCTAATATCATTGGCCTTACTAGAGCTTCATTCATTTCATCTCTGACTATGCAAGGACATTGGTCTACAATCGGTTGAAGATTTCTGAGGCAAACTATGCCATAGAGACTATTATAGAATATATTTATGTGCTATTCAATTAGTTGAGGCTACCTACGCCAATTCTAGTCATCTACTTTCAATATGGATAACTTGTTCCTTGCCTTCATTTCACTATTGTAGCATGAACGAAGTTGGTGTTTCTATCCCCCCAATTTAGCCACTCAATCACCTCACAAATGATTTTATATGACTACAATTTTCACTCTTTAACTAGTCTATTATGATAATACTCTCAACTACTCCAATTATTTTTAGATCACAAGTCCAATAATAGACAAGTGTGTTGAAGAAGTAGAAGTTCAAAATGAGATTATCTAAGGAGTTTATCGAGTTAGAGAAAAGTAGAAGCCATACCTTTATACGAAGTGGAAAGGTGTTTAGAAATGCATCAAGGCAAAAATAATATTCTAGAGTTGAACAAAAGGATGAAACTTTGGGAGGAAATGCCTAAATGATATTTATATCCGAATGAAGAAAAATAGAATATTAAAAGCAATACATAAGGTGTTGGGATACTCAGTGTGAAAGGATAGAAGTACCTGGAACAATGGCAATGCTAATAATTTATATTTGTGGGGAAAGACAAAAGTACTCCACAACACAAGAGAATGAGAAATGTTGTCCACTACCTACAAATGGACTTGTGCATTTTACAAGAAGCATGGCAAGTGTCCCACATCGCCTCCCAAGAGCAAGGAATGTCTAGCTAGTGGTATAAAAGTAAGGATTTCATCTAGGATTAAGCATCTTTGAGCTTGGGGCAATGACGCAGCTAGTGAGGTACTAACCGAGGCGCGTCTATTGCTGGTTGAAAACTATTTCCAAACCCCCTCTTTGGCCAGGGTTCAAGCCTTGGCCATTGAGAATTTCTGGAAGGGCTCCCTTTCGGTAAACCCCTACAATCATTAGTTCAAAACTTACTAGTTTGAATGTTATTTTTGTTTCATCTAATAAAAAAAAATAATAAAAAAAGTCAAGTTCTTATATTTATTTTGAATGGATCATTGTATCAAAAATCTTAAAATTGATCATAAAAGTGTGATAAAGTCTTAAATCTTTCAAAATGTACTAATTAAATACTAAAACGGATTGAATTGGTCCAATTAACTAATAATGTTGCCTGCCTTTTTTCTATAACTTTCCTAATGCACTCACCAACCGCCACATTTGGAAAAAAAAAAAAAAAACCCCGAGTTTTTTATAAATAAAAAAACATATTTTTTTAAAAGGAAGAGATTAAATAATAAAAACCTAAAAATTAGATGAAAAACAATCAGTCGCTAGGCGAGCTTTGATGAAGCTCAAGCAGCCATGACATTACCAACTACCATGGTCATGAGCTTCCAAGCTCCTTCCCTAAGATGAAACTTGAGTGGCCATGGCCAAGGGCTCGAAAAAGCTTGAGTTTCCATGGCCAAGTGCTCCAAAACAAGCTCAATGAAGCTCAAGTAGCCAGGTCAAACTCAAGGAAGCTCGAGCAGCCAATGGTCTTGAACTCTTATCAATCTTGAGAACTCAATCACCGTCAAAATCCACAAATCGAAAATCATGTTTATAACAAAATTTCATGAATAATTAAAAAAAAATATCTATCTCTTTATTTTTGAAAGAAAAATTGCAGTTCTTTTTCTCACTTGTTCTTCTTCTTCTTCTTTTGTTGTCAAGAGCCTTTTTCCTCAATAGGAAAATGTGCTTCTCTTTCTCTTGCAACATGCAATTTGCCTAATTTTTGTCTTCTTCTTCTTTTGTTTTCTCATCAATTCATAAACATATATTTCACTTCGCATCAAGATATGAACTTTTTGTTTTGGTCTATCTTACTCTAATTTTTAATTCACTTTTAGATTTTTGTCCCGTCTCTTTGCAAGGCATGAGAATCAAAACCCACATCTGAAGCTAATCGTCCCTACCTCAAACACCCTTTGAGAAGATGAAAATTAGAATCCCCCACCTCCCCCTTTTCATATGGGAAGGTTGGCTTTTAGGGCAAATCGCAGTGATTGAAGATATTAACTCGAAGAGACTTATTTTTTTAAAGATTATCCCTCTTTTTTTTTTTAAGGCTTTCATTTTTTAGGAGAATTATTATATCTTTAATGGTGTTGTTAAAAAAGAAATGACGTCCATTATCTAAAAATTGAGTTACACATTTACAAGGGCATGGTAAGTGTCCCACATCACCTGCCAAGAACAAGGAAGGTCTAGCTAGTGGTATGAAATCAAGGATTTCATCTAAAATTAAGCATCTTTGCGCTCGGGCCAATGACGTAGCTAGTGAGGTACTAACCGAGGGTCCATTGCTGGTTGAAAACTAGTTCCAAACCCCTTCTTTGTCCAAGTTCAAACCCTGGCTATTGAGAATTTCTAGAAGGTAAAGCCCTACAATCATTAGTTCAAAACTTATTGGCTTGAATGTCATTTTTATTTCATAAAATTGCAAGAAACAAATTTAAGTTGATCTACTTATTTTGAATGGATTATTGTATCAAAAGTCTTCAAATTTGTTGTAAAAGTATGATAAAGTCTTAAAATTAATTGTGAAAGTATAATAAAGTCTTAAAACTTCGAAAAAGTGTAATTAAATATTAACACGGATAGAATTGGTTCAATTAGCTAAAAATGTTGCCTAGCTGCTTTTGTAACTTTCTTAACACACTCACCAAGCGCCACACTAGGATAAACAAAATTTTGATTTTTTCATAAATAAAAAGCATATATATATATAAAGGATGAAATTAAATAATAATAAAATCTAAAAAACAAAAAAACAACCGGTCACCAGGCGAGCTTTGACGAAGCTCGAGCGGCCATGGCATTAAGCTCCATGAAGCACCAGCTACCATGGTCACGAGCTCCCAAGCTCCTTCTCTATAATGAAACTCGAGTGGCCATCGCCGAAGGCTCGAAAAAGATTAAGTTTCCATGGCCAAAACAAGCTCGATGAAGCTCAAATAGCCAGGGTCGAACTCAAGGAAGCTCGAGCAGCCAATGGTCGCGAACTACTATCAATCGTGACAACTCAATCACCGTCAAAATCCACGTATCCAAAGTCATGTTTATGACAGAATTTCATGAGGAATAAAAAATATCGATCTTTCTATTATTCGAAGCAAAATTGCAATTCTTCTTTCTCACTTGTTTTTCTTCTTCTATTGTCAAGAGTCTTTTTCCTCAATATGACAATGTGCTTTCTTTTGCAACATGCAATTTTCCTCATTTTGTCTTCTTCTTTCGTTTTCTCATGAATTCATAAACTTGCATTTCACTTCTGCATCAAGATATGAACTTGAAGAGACCATTTTTTTAAATTTGCCCTCTTTTTTGTTTTAGGTTTTCAATTTTGAGAAGATTTATCATACCTTTAGTGGGTTTTGTTTAGAGAGAAATGACGTCCATTATTTAAAAATTGACTTGTGCATTTACAAGGGCATGTCAAGTGTCCCACATCACCTACCAAGAAGATCTAGCTAGTGATAAAAAACAAGATTTGCATGTAAGTTAAAGTCTTTTTGTGCTTGGGGCAATGACATAACTAGTGAGGTACTAATCACATCTATTGCTGGTTGAAAACTATTTCCAAACCCCCTCTTTGGCTTGGGTTCAAGTCCTGGCCATTGAGAGAATTTCTGGAAGGGCCCTATGAGGTAAAATGCTACAATTACTAGTTCAAATTTTATTGTTTCATATCATTACATTCAAGTTGATTTATATATTTTAAAGGGATAAATGTATTGGAAGTTTAAATATATTTGTAATAGTGCAATTATGTTGATCTACTATATCTTTATCAGATTTTGTTCAAATATTGCTTGCTATTTTCAGTGGGTTCAATATTGCAGGAGCGTTTTCTGATATCTCATGGTTGGGTTGTAGAATTCGTGGGAGGGACCTCACCATGATGTCAGACAAGGAGATGGTCGAACCAGTCCGTGTTAGAGATGATTTTGCTGTACAAGACTGAGGATGTCTCGCCGAAATGCCAAAGGCGAACTGAAATTACGGCGGTTGCAGGAACCCTACTAGAGCAATTACAATTTCAATCATGCTTGCCTTTTTTTTTAAAAAAAAAAAATTAGCTTTTCTTTAAAATTCTGATCCTTTTTTCTTTTATCCTCCTTTTCGTTTCGTTTTTAATTTTTAATCCTTTTTTCTTTTTTTAATTTTCAATTTTTTCCCGATGCGCCCCTTAGTGGAATCACATCAGTGCCGTGTGATTTAAGGAAATAATAAGAAAAGGCGTGACAGCATTTTCCATGGCTTAATTTGATGAAATTAATGGAGAGGTTTAATTGTTTTGATTAGAACTTGATTGTACTTTTTGAAAAATTTAAGCAAAATGTAAAATTGCACTTTCACCGTAAGTTTAGAATTTATGGTGCATTTGTCCCCATGTTAGCATAATATTTTCTCATAAAAATTTTAACAAATTTCAAAATGAAATGAATTCCGTCTCATGAAAAGCCCCAAACCAGTAATGTGTTAATTTTTGTATTTGTCTTGAAGTTAGAGATATGAAGTGTTAAATTTGTTAGAATTCTATAATATTCCAATATGAGATGATAAATTTGTTAAGTTTCACAAATAGTGATAGTCTTTTCGCAAAAAATGACATCATCGATAGCTATTTTAGTTTAGTAAATTTTGCTTCACGATATTGATAATCTCTTCTGATAGAAAGACATTGTTAATAGCTTTTTTATCTTAGTGAATTTTAAATTATTTTTAGAAACTTTGTAAATTAAGAACGTATTCTCCTTATGTGGCTCTCACTCTTAACGGGTTTGACCAAATTTAGGCGCTTAAGGGTAAAACCAGTAGATCATACTAGCCATAAATAATTTAAATATATATTTGAGTTAAAAAAAAAAGAACCTAGAATTTGTACAAACAAACATAAACTATATGAAATTACTGAGCAAATATCATACGGACTGAACGAAAATGGAGTATTTTACAATTAACAACGAATTCGAATTTAAAACCGTATAATGTGGGTTTGAAATTATAACTCAAAAATATAGAATAAACAAATATTATGGAGCATTTTCTGTCTGTTGGGTCTAGGATATTATTTTATTCAAGAATTGAAACCTTTTCAAACCACTAAAATAATTCATCAAATAAATACTAATAAAACAAAGAGTTACGTAGAGGGTTATGAGTAGAATAACGTTTGAAAGGGTTGCCCAAGAAATAAACAGAAGTGCATTTAAAAGGGGGATGACATCCACTCGTTAGAATATGGAATTGCTGCAAATGGACTGGGCTTATGTGTTTGATGTCAGTGAGAAACCAAGGACTTCATCTAAGCATCTTTGAGCTTGGGGCAACAGAGCTAGTGGGTTACTAACTATGACGCGGGATTGCTTCTTGAAAACTATTGGACTAATACCAAAAAGAAAATTCCAAATTGATAGATCCATGATGCAATTGACTATATATATATAGCAAAAGGAAATACAGTATTTTAGAATTAGATAAGACTAGGAATCGACTACAATGATTTTCATATTTTTTATCTGAAACCTACCACCTTAAAATCGATCACCACCGTTTAACACCTTGTATAGAAAAGACACCCACGGAGATCTAACGGAGGTAGCGGTTGTCATCCCATGTCACTTATTTTTATTTTGTTTATAACGCACGAAAAAGCATGTGGTCAACGGTTCTGGCTAGGAGGTGGGCAGAAGTTTCTTGCTTCCCGCAACCAAGTCCCCATGTCCTTTCCATTGACTTTCTCGCAATGGTCGACTTTCTATCGCAACACTTCCCTTGAGAAACAATCCACCACACATCACGATTTTCCATCACCTCTCGATCCGAATCAGAGAAACTCTTCATCTTGAAGAAGAGGAGCAAAGGAAGAAGCCGCAAAAATGGGGTACGTCGTGATCGTCTCCCTCCCGATGCTGATCCTCTTTGTCGTCCTGTGCTTCGCGTGCTACCACATGGGAAAGCAAAAGGGCCAAGAAGAAGGCCGTGCCCTCGCGTCGCGGGAGTTTTTGGCCGCCAATGGCGTTGCCCCACCACTGCCGCCACCAGCCCCGCCGGTCGGCATGGTCATGCCTCCTCCGGGATTTCCTCCGCCACCTCCGCAGTACTTCCCCTCTCCTTCTTCTCATAATCCAAATCCCACCTACGTAAAGCAAGATAACGGCAGGAGTTATTAGTAATTTGTTTTTTTTTTAATAAATATAAACTGAAATTCCACGAGGATGATGAGTGCCCTTGTTTCAAGATATTGTAAATGTATCCCTTCAGTGAGATAAATTGCATTCGTTCTGTTTATCTGATTATTGATATTCCGTCTGCAAATTTCCTTCTTATCGGTCTGTTCGGCAAGAATACAGTTTTTCGTTTTCCTTTTCCGGAACAGATCCAATAATTAAACCTAACAGTGTAGTTTGAATTCATCGTCCAGCATTTTATTACGTCTAACTTTTATGTTGAGATATCTGCCATCGGTCACTATTTGCCTTTCTTACATTTTAAGCTTAGTTTTAATTTTTATAGGAGTAACTTTTTGCTTTTGGAGGCTACTTAATTAAACTAACTCTCTTCTATCAGGTTACTCATAATTTCTTCATTAGGAACCTTTCGGGTTATTCATCTCAGATCTTCTTTCTGTTTCAATTTTATTTTCTTTGATGATCATTTAACATATAATGAATCACCCCTGGAAAATTAAAAAAAAAAACTTTGGCATTCGTCTTAACTCTAATTGTTATTTGCAAATTAATTTCAAGCTAAAAATTCAAATGTACCATGACTTCACTGTCAAGCATTTTAGAAGAAATTACCAAAAAAGTTAAAAATCAATTACAATGGTACAAATTTGATCATAAACATTTTAATTTGAACAATTTAATCATAAACTTTACCGCAATGGTATTAATTAAGTCCATCCGGTTAATTTTGATTGTAAATCGTTATCCTACATGGCACGACTGATATAGGACGGCGGACACTGATGTTGATAAAATTTACTTAGTTTTTAATATTTTTCTTTTATATTTTTGTTTTTATTTTCTGCTTTTCATTGTCAACGGCAAGGGTCACCACTACCCTCGTTGACCATTGGGTGAGGCCTTGAAAACCCTTGCTCATCGTTGATGAAGGTCACAACCCTCAAACAGACCATCGTTCGCCTAGGCAAGGGTTGATAAGGGTGGCCTTTGCCAAGCCACGAGGGTTGAGCCCTTGCCAAAGGTTGCAAGGTTGAAGGTTGGGCCTTGCAGCTCTTGCCTATGATCGATGATGGACTGGGCAAGGGCCTTGACCCTTATCGGGCAAGATGAAAAAATATACAAAGAAATATGAGAAAACAACAATAAAAATTTAAAAAGTCAGAAAAAAATATTTAAAAAAATTATAAAATTTTTCCACATTAATGTGTTTGTGTCATGTAAGATGGCTAGCATCTATGACTACGATCTCCAATGAAAATTAATTGAATGGACCCAATTGATATCTAATTAAAAAATTTAGAACTAAATTTGTATAAATACGATAAGTTTAGAAATTTTTTTATACTTTTACCATTTTTAGTTAAGTTGAAAATTTATATTGAGAAACCTGGGGAAAATTGTCCAAAAAGTCTTAAACCTATTACACTTTTGCCGATTCAGTCCTAAACTTTTTAACTTTGCCAATTGAGTCATAAGCCTTTTCACTTCTTACCGATTCAGTACATCTGGCTAATTTTGGTTGGAAAATGCTGACATGGAAGGTGGGGTGCCACGTAGGACTATTGGCGCTAATGTGGACAATTTTTAATAATATTTTAATATTTTTATTTTATTTTTTATTTTATTATTTTTTTGAATTTTATTATTTTTCTTATTTTTTTCCCTTTTCCTCTCTTATTTTTTTTTTTTCTTTTTGGCTTTTTTTTGGTCTTTTTCCGATGGCCAGCCACCAGCCACCAGCCACGGCCAATCGGCGGCCTAGGGGAGGGTCGGCGTCACCCGAGCGCGACCACAGGCCGAGCCATGCACAGGCGAGGGCTCCCTTCGCTAAGGCTCCTCCTCGCCCGGCTAGGCCTCGCCTGTGGCGGGTGAGGCTAGCTGGCTGGCTGTGGCTGGTGGCCGGCCGTTGCGCTTGTGGCCGGCCATCGGAAAAGGCCAAGAAAAAAGCCAAAAAGAGGGGGAAAAAAAAGAAAAGAAAGAAGAGAAAAAATGCAAAAAATAGAAAAAAATAATAAAAATTCAAAAAATTCAAAAAATATTAAAATATTATTAAAAATTGTCCATGTCAGCATTGACAGTTCTACGTGACACCGTTGGCATCTATGTCAGCATTTTTTGGCCAAAATTAGTCGGATGGACTGAATCGGTAAAAAGTAAAAATGTTTAGGACTCAATTGACAAAATTAAAAGGTTTAGGACTGAATTGGCAAAAGTGCAATAGGTTTAGGATTTTTTGGACAATTTTCCCCAGATATCTATTATCCACCATGAATTGAGGAGGACTCATATTAAGTGAAATGTATTGGTTTTCTTATTTTAGAATGCCCAAAATATTGACCTGAAATTGCTTGATTAAAATTGGAAAAGGAAATTACTTAGCTAAAAAGGAAAAAAACTCTTGAAATTCACTTTCATTGTCATAATTTTAAACATTTTCTCCTTGCATAATTTTAATAGCTTATTATACAAGTAGACTGGCATAATGGTTGCGACGAAAATAATATTAAATATTAAAAAAATTAGGGAGTTGGATAAGAAAATAGGTAAAAAATCACAACAACAGTCCGTACAAATTAACTGTGTAAATATTAAGTCCTTAAATCTCTTAACAACTGCAGCAAAGCAATTTGAAATAGATTGCAATGGTAGCTATAACAATAGAAACACTAATTTTAGGAAGTGAAATATATATATATATATATAATGATTTATAGATTAACAAAATATTTTTAAAGTTAAGCAAAAGCAGAAGTATGTAGCACCTCACATGATCAAGGGAGGACTTTGACAACCATTGTAAAAGTCGAAAGTTCCTTTCATGTTCCAAAGGGGGCGGAACATCCGAGACAGATCATAGGATTCCGATGCACCCACATGAAGATATTGCTAGCCCGCTGGACCGGGTCAACTAGACCCATCTTAAGATCCATAAGAAAACAAAATTTATGAAGCACCAAAGTGATTGATTTCATCACCAAGTCATCTATAAATTCTCGAAGCTTTTGTCGAAGATTGCTTCCGAAAAACTTGCTAATCATATTAATAAGAAAGTATTTGGATTTGCAATACATAATTACACATAATGCAATAAAGATAGTGAATTAAACAATACAAAATTTTCCAAACCACCTGTGTATGTCAAAATATTACATCAAAATAATGCTAATCAAAACAAAGAGCTATATATAAGACTATGATTAGAATCATATGAAGTTCCTAAGCAATAAAGAAGTGTATTCAAAAGGGACATGACAATCATCTTCTATTGACTCGATGGAACAAAACATCTTGTCAGTGATATGAAACCAACGATTTCATTTAAGATTAATCATCTTTGCGCTTATGGCTAATGATGTACTAATTGAGGCATGTCTATTGCTAATTGCAGACTCTTTGCAAACCACCACTATTAATTTAAAGCTTATACATTGAATACTTTTTCAGTTCATATCATTAAAAAATTCAAATCGATCTATTTACTTTCATTTTTTTTTTACAAAAATTTCTTCTGTTTTTTTTTTATATAAACTAAAGTAATTTTCATCTCACAAAAAGTTCCAAATGGTTAATTTTTGTAGTTGTCTTGAAATTACAGATATGAGGTCATAAATTTGTTAAAATTCTAGACATATTTCTGATATCAGGTGATAAATTTCTTATATTACTGCAAATATTGATAATCTCTTCGCAAAGATTGATATTGTGGATATCATTTCACCTTATTGTTATTATTTTTTAAAGCTTTCACAAATATCAGTGTCTTTGCAAAGAATGAAATCATTGATAATTTTTTTAGCTTTGTAAATTTTATGTTAATTTCGGAAACATTGTTGATTGAGAACACATACCCATATGTGGCTCTCCTTAATTTGTCCGACCAATTTTAGGCGTTAGAAGCTATGACCGGTAGCCTATGCTTGCTAGAAAAAATTTACATTACATATAAATATTTGGGGTTAAATATAGAAATTATGAAAACAACCATAAATTATATGAAAATCAATGAGCAAATATCATATGAGACAAAAGAAAATGCGGTATTCTAGAATTAGATAAGACTGGGAATTGACTATGACATTTTTGGATCTGTGATATAGATTTCATATTAAAACCGGCCATCCTATCAATGATTTAATAGATTAGAAATTTACGGAAAAAAAAAAAAAAAAAGCGAGGTAGTTGTTGTCATCCCGTGTCACATATTTTTCTTATAATATGCATGGAGATGGAAAGACCGCGGGCGCACCAATCTCTTGTTTCCAACGCGCGAAAGTGCCCTGGTCAACGGTTCTGGCAAGAAGCTGTACAGAGATTTCCATTGCTTCGCTCAGTCTAATTCTCCAGGGGCTCTCCGTAGACTTGTTCTCAATGGTTGACTTTCCATCCCAACACTCCCCCTTAAAATGAAAAGAAAACCGCGATTCATCGCCATGTCCATCAACTCTCGATTCGATTCAGAGAAACTCCTGAAGAAGAGGACCCAAGGAAAGAAGCCAAGAAATGGGGTACGTCGTGATCGTTTCGCTCCCGTCGGTGATCTTCCTCGTCATCCTGTGCTGCTTATGCTACCGCGTGGGCAAGCGAAGGGGCAAAGAAGAAGGCCACGTCGTTGCAGCACAGGAGCTCACCACGGCCAATGGAATTCCGATGCCGCCATCGGTGCCTGGGTATCCTCCTCCGTCACAGCCACCGGCGGGATATCCTCCGCCCCCGCCACAGAACTTCCCTTCTCCTTCTCCTCAGAATCCTACCGCCCCCTACATCAAGCAACAACACGGCACGAGTTATTAGTAAATTTAAATTATTACTAAATCCATGATTATGCCAGTGTGATCATGTCATAAGTGAGATAAACTGGATTCTTTCTGTATGTCCGAGTTTCGATATTCCATCCGTAAATTTTCCTTCGTATCAGTCTTGTCGGAAAGTTGGAGGGTGCAAGTGAGTCCCACTAAGATTATCATGTATTTAAGAATCCCGGTTTTTCTTATTCCTTTTCTGGGCCAGATTTAAGAATCAAAGTATTGGGTTGATAATAACTTTGATTGGTTTCAAGGTGAATCAATTCCCACATTTGAATTAAGAACCGGACTAAATAGGATCAGTTTCGACCTCCTGATATTAGGACCGGTTGTGTGGTTTTTTTTTTTTTTTGGAGTGGGGGGGGGGGGGGGTGTTAGTCATCTCTCTCTTTTCTCTTTGTCTCATCTCTTACTTGTGTTTTGAAAGTTTTCTGTCCTGATGATCGACTGAGTTTCTAGAGGTTTACGGTGGATTAGATCATCTATGGCTGCCTTAGTTAGGTTTGATGTGGATTTCTATCTCGCAATGAAGGAGAGTGATTTTTGCTAGTGTTTTGCTGTACACAAGCGAAGCGAATGTAATTAGCAAAAGAGATCGTGGTGATTTGGGTGGTCGATTTCATTCCCTGCCGGTAAGATGTATGTTGACAATTACTATCTCATTGAGGTTGTTGGTAAGGCTTATATTGTTCCACCAATTTGGTTATGCTCAAGGTACTGGGAATCTGATCGATTTTCATCTGTTCTAAATTTTGGAAATTGGGAATTGGACCGATTTCCACATAATTGCCCTATATCGGTTGGTCCGATCCGATTCGGTCTGTTTTCCCAACTTGGATTGAGACCATACTTCACTCTTAACAGCAACTAAGATTTTGGTAGCTAATGCCTATAACATTTTATAAGCAACAATGTGTGTAATTAATACTTTAGAAACTGAAATATTTCTTATTAGTTGTACTTAGCAAGAAATCGGGACACTCGTTAACAAAACTCCAAGGTTTCGTTTGTTTCGCAAAAAATAAATAATTTGAAAAATATTTTTGTAAAAATGATTTTTTGTATCGCTTAAAATAACTAACCATTAAAAATATGTTTTCGTTACCAATAACTATTATTTATCTCTAGATATTTTGTAGAGCATGAAAGTATTTTTTTTGTCCATATTTGTAAATGATATAAGTAATCATTTTTATGAATATATTTTAAATTTATTTATTTTTCAGGAAACAAAATGACCCTAATAATTTGTTAGGTCTATCTTTTATCTAATAAAAACACTATATGGATTTGATGCGCAATCATGTCTTATTTGTTTACAGTTATAGAATAGACTCAACCGTGGTTATTTGTATGACAGCAAGACAATTAAGAAAATTTCGAATTTCAAAATCATATAAAGTATCAAAATTGAAAGATCTCATCTCTTTTTATTTTTTATTTTTTATTTATTTGTGTCGTTGCTGTAATTCATGAGAACATACCTAATGAATATCATTTACCACAAAATAAAACTGACATCTTTCAATTTTTAAAATAAAAACGAATGCATCGTGAAGACTAATTGATTGCTATTTTAAAATTAAATCTAAGCTAAAAGTGTAGTTTCACTTCAACGTTAAAGCATTTTATTATGTTTAATATTTATATTGAGATATTTGTCATCTGTCAGGATTTGTCTTTCTTATATTAATTTTCAATTTTTTTCGGCTTAATTTTATCTTTGTAGGAGTAACTTTTTGCTTTTTTATGTAAGCTATTTTAAAACTAAGTATCTTCTATCAATTTACTCATTGTTTCTTCATTAGGAACCTTTCAGGTCTTTCATCTCAGATATTTTTTCTGTTTCAATTTTATTTTTTTCAATAATCGTTTAATATATAACGAATCACCACCAAAGATAATTAATCTTTTGCATTCTTCAATTCTAATGTGCAAACTAATTCTAAGCTAAAATTTCCAGTGTACTATGACTTCATTGTCAAGCGTTTCAGTTAAGTTTAAAATTTATATTGAGACATCTGTGATTCACCATGATTTGAGGAGGACTCGCATTAAGTGAAATGTGTTGGTTTTCTTATTTTAGAATGCCCAAAAGATTGACCTGAAATTGCTTTTGCTGAAATAGGAAAAGTAAATTACTTGGCTAAAAGGAAAATAACACTTCAAATTCTCCTCCGTTGTGATAGTTTTCAATCATTTTCTCTTTGCGTTAAATTTTAGTAGCTTATTCTATATGAGTAGAATTGCATGATGGCCCGAGCATTGTGCCGGATAATTTTGTAGAAATTGTGAGCAAAAAAAGATTATTTATAACCAAAAAAAAAAAAAAAAAAAAAAAACTGTTAGTAGTTGGATAAGAAATTAGGCAAAAAATCACAACAACAATACGTACCAATTAACTTTGTAAAAACTGAGTTCTCATATCCTTTTACCACTGGGAAGCGATATGAAATACATTGCAAGGGTAGCTATAAATTTTATGAGAAGTGACATATATAATGGTTTATAAAAGCAATAAAGTATTATAAAGTGAAGCCAAGCAGAAGTATGCAGCACCATCATATGTGATCAAGCGAGCAGTTTGACAACCTTTGTAAGAATGGAATGTTCCTTTTCATTTTCCAAAGGAGGGCGGAGAATCGGAGACAGATAATAAGATTCCGATGCCTACATAATATATTGCTAGCCCACTTACCAAGAAATAGAAAAAGAAATAGAGGAATCATATCAAGACCCATAACAAATACAACAAATACATACATACATATATAATTTCACACTGATTGATTTCGTCACCAAATCATCTTTAAATTGTCAAGATTTTGTTAAAGAGCACTCAAGAAACACTTACTAACCATATCTAATAGGAAAATATTTGGATTTGCAATGCATAATTACACAAACAAAATAAAGATGGTGTATTAGAAATTGCACAATTTCCTTTATTGGTTATTTAACGAGTGCTCCAGAGCAGCCTTTCACAAGACCCACTTACAATATAAAAATATTTGTCCAGCCAAAATTCATTTTGCTTGTGAATGAACTTATAAATGATAAAAGAACCTAATGACTTGCCTTGCAATCATTGGACTATCGAAAAGTAGCCGTTGGGAGCTCGAACGTTGGAACCTGCTTTGCATCTCTTCCCGAACGTTGCGGGTCCTTCTTTAAATTCCACGTTCTTGTTTGTTTATTATTACAGAAAGCCCTAATCTCTTCTGGACAGAATCTATCCCTTCCTTCTCTCTCTCTCTCTCTCTCTCTCTCTCTCTATATATATATACACGCTCCTCTGTTTCTCACTCGAACCACATCTCTCTCTCTCTCTCTCTCTCTCTCTCTCCGGCAGTCGTTCTCTCAGATTCGTTTAGAAGAAAAGAAGGAGAGGATGGGTCTGGTGGTGGTGATCTCGCTGCCGCTGATCCTGTTCTGCTTGCTGCTCGGCTTCGGCTGCTACTTCTTCGGACGGGCCCGGGGGAGGCAAGACATCCGCACCAACCCCCAGGTGTACGGCACCCCGGCCCCGCCCCCCGGCACTTTTGCTTCGCCGCCGCCGCCGCCGTTCCCGCACACCAAGCCGCCCCACCCCGACGAAAACGTCTGAACGCCCTCGACTCCTCCATCCTAAGCAAGAGCTCTTCTTGTGAATTTCTCTTCGAAGTGGAGTTGCTTTTCTTTTTGCCTGATTTTTTTGTATTATATTGACAGCGTTTCCTTATGAAATTCTTTGTTGGGTATATAAGGGGCCGTTTGAGATTGAGATTGGTGTATGACAAGCGAGGAGCGTGTCGAGTGAGGGCGTGTGCTTGTGGATTTGTGATGTGAAAGTATAAAACCTTGTGGAAACTACCAAGTCTGGGAATAAATTCATCTGTAGATTTGAATTGGGTGAGGAAATTGAAGGGTTTTCCAGCTTGATTGATTGTATTCGTATGTTAAATTTTCTTGCAATCTTTCTGGAACAATCCAAATGTTGTTGTCCGGGGTGTTTGTGAACCAAGCGGAATTAGAAAACGGAAGAACAAAGGAATCGACCCGGTGGAATCGAATCGAAACAATACTATTCAGACTAAAATCGGGATTTTGATTCGGTCGGGACGATCACGAATACTCAGGGACTTATTGCAATAATGCACATGAATAGGTCGTTTCTTGGGTTTGAATTGTGGAAAATGCATCCCTACGCAACCAAAGGTCCAGTTGATTCCCAGCCATAAAAGGGGAAGGGCCTCATAAAATTTGGAACCTCAAATGGACCGAATTGAAAATTTTACTAGTGGCCGACCATATTTTCTCGTTTATGTATGAAAATTAGTGACTCTAAATTTGCCACGTGGGTTCCACCCATTTCATCTTCTCTTTCCTTTTGGTCTGGTACGAAACTTGAGGATAATTTGCACCATTTCTCGGCAACTTTCGAGATGTTTGGTACATGAAGTCTCGCGAAGATTAAGTCCAGATTGAGGTCAACATAAAGTAATTACAAATCAAATGAAACAAAACATAAAGTAATTACCATCTCATGAGTTGCGATCTGGTGGTTGATTGCTAAATTAGGTTTCTCGAAGACACGAAAGTAAGGTCAAGTTGGCCATTTGTTCAACGGAGCTCGTGCAATCTTGTACCACATGCTGAATAATAAGAGCATTATTTGACCCATTTTGCATTTCGAAGACAATTTCGTTGCCCATTTCTAAGATGTTCTTTTCATCTCTTCGGCGAACGACACAACTAGAAGCTTCTTGTACTGGTAGGGTTTTGGCATGCATAGCTGAATCACTTGGAAATATTTGTGAATTTTACTTCGCCTAAAGCTCTACGATTGTGATGCTGAGTTGTAGTGTCTCCTCGAACCCAGCTGTTCTTCTTCGGCCTTGTCAAAAGCTTTCACGTTTGAAGTTGCGGCTTGGATCACCCCATAAGTACTTCATCTGACAAAAGATTGATCGATCTATTACGGTCCTTCCGGATATGTCAGAGGATTGGGGAACATTTCTGCTTGGAGATGGTGATACTAAGTATTTGACCGATTGATTATAATTGGAACCAAGCTTCCGTTCATTAAAACCCTAGAGATATCATGGAATTTCCAATAATTTTCATCAACAATTTACATAAAAAACCAACGTTTTTATTTTCCTAGAAGACAGAGAATATTTTATGGCACTTTAATGTTTTGTGATTGATTAGATGAAGAACGGTCTCGTTCTTTCAAAGTACTTTGAGATTATTAATCTATTAGGTAGTCATAGGTAAGGGCTTTGAGTTTATCAAATAAGAGCGAGAGAGCAACCTTTCTACTTTTAAAAGAAAATTTAGGTTTTTATATAAAACGTTCTTTTGGTGTTCAATTTTCCCTTATCAGAATCATTTTCCTGATCATGAAAAGTAAACTTTCTACTTGTGAAATAATAAATCATTATTAGATTGTATATTTAAAATAACTTATTTTATCCATAGTCATCCAAAAGGTATTTTCATGCTGAAAGATATATATTTTTCCTTTGTAAAATTTTTTTATATAATTAACGCAATCAAGCCACCTTAATCATTCAAGCATAGTTTATTTCCACCGAAAATTCCAAAGGTGCTAATAAATTTTACCAATTTTATGATAAACAAGAAGAAAATATAGGTTCTTATATAAAATAGTCTTTCGGTGTCCAAATTTCCCCTATCAAAATCATTTTTCTGATTATAAAAAGAACACTTTCTGTTTTTGAAATAATAAGTCATTATTAGATTTCATATTTATTGCATATTTAAAATAAATCATTTTATCCATATTCATCCAAAAGGTATTTTCATGCTGAAATATATATTTTTTCTTTGTAAAAAGCCACCTTAATCATTCAAGAATAGTTTATTTCCACCGAGCATTGCACCCTACTTCAAAAAAAATCTGGGCCTACGAAGCCCACAGGCATGGCCCTAATCGTCAAGACGCCCCAAAGAGTGGGGCCAGGCGGCCCGCCCTCATACCCGACCCGTTCACGAGACCGGTCCGACCCGAGAACCTATAGCGACGCCGTTTCACCTCACCTCATGGTCTTTGTCGTCTGTCGTCCCCTTCCCTCTCTCTCTGCAGCAAGCTTTCTCTCTCTAGAACCCCAGGCCGGCGCTCTGCTCGGAGGAAGAGAGAGAGAGAGAGAGAGAGATAGAGAGAGAGAGAGACGGCGATAGGCAATGGCGTCGTCATCGGGCTCCGGCGAGGTCGCGACGGAGAGAAGAGGGATCCCGGGCGCGCAGTTCGTGGAAGACGTCCAGACCTACCTCGCTCAGGCCGGCCTCGACGTCAACTCCGCCCTGGCCTTCCTCCAAGAGCGGTAAATTCACGAATCATCGCGTGCTTCTCCGGTTTGTGCTCTCGCGTTCCGTTCCCCGCGCGTGTCGAGCGTTCTAGATTCGTCCGATCTTCGGGGGCTGAGCTTTCGTGGCTCGATTCAGTTCGTGGAGGTCTAGGGCTTTTGCTTCCGCCAGGCGTGTCTGGTTGTTTTAGTGAGTAGCATTGCGCTGGATCGATTTTTTTCGATGCTCTGTGGAAATTTTCCTGAATGATCAGGCTGAAGGTGCTGGTGAAGGAGATGTTTGTCGAAATTTTTGGATTTTTTTTTTTTTTTTTGGGGAATTAGAGTAGTAGTGGTGATTGGTGGGATGATGCTTGCAGGCTGCAGCAATACAAGCTGGTCGAGATGAAACTTCTAGCTCAACAGAGGGATCTTCAGGTGTGTGTGATGTTGTATTTTGCTCTGTCAGTTTGGCGTCATCGCTGGCTTTCTCTAATTCGTATTTTTGCTGGCAAAGGTTTCCTGACTTTATCAATGCTAGTTTGGGATTTGTTATTATCGACATCCCTTTTGATGTTTGTGTATAATTTCTCATCGACTGATTCTTATGTATCGTTATATCTGCTTTTGAATTCACTGCTTTGTGTTACATTTTGTCATTCATTTTCTTCAAGTGATCACAGACAAAGATCCATATTCAAATGCACTGTTGAATACCGTAGACACCATCCCTCCTGTCTGCCCTTGTGCTAGCACTGGACCTTGTTTCTTTCTCTTCCTTTTCTTTGTTTTTTTTCTTTTCTCAGTATAGTATAACCTATGAAGTGTTGAAATGTTGCGCAATGGTTACCATGGAGGTGGGCGTACATGCATGTGTGGGTAGACCCTTTTTTTAGAACTTTGAAGCATTTAAGTGTGCAACTTTTGTCTTGATTCTTAAGAGGTATAAAGACATGATTAGAGATATTGATACCAAAGCTTTAATCTCAATGAATATTTAGTTTCAGGAAAAAGAAATGTACTAGGTTGAGACAGACAAGTAACACAACAAGAAGCTTGTTGGTTCTGAGTTCTGTCTTTTGTAGTGCCTTGTTTATTCAGTATCTTACATTTTTCATTAATGGAATGGGCATATCATCAATTATGAAGGTTGCTACACTTTCTTTGTTTTCTTTCTCCTTATTTCTTTTATCTAGTTTCTGTTTTACTAGTTCAACTTAAACCTCTTCTTAAATTCGAGTGAGTTTCACTTTTCCCTAAAGAAGATGAGAAATTGGCTTACTGTTGCAATTATTATGATCTAATCTATAATAAAAAGTTAAAACAAATCCAGGTTAGCACCTCTTTGATGTCTCACAATGAATTTCTCTTTTCATTGACTTGTTAGATCCAATTGCACTTGGTTCTTTGATCCCACTATAACCATTGGTGAACTGGGAACGTGAGCACTTTGGTAGTATGTTAATGTTTACTTTGTCGGCATGATACTTTTTCATTTGCTTTTTAATGGTTGTTAATTCAATGTTTATATTCAATGCCAGGCAAAAATTCCTGATATTGAGAAGTGTTTAGACACAGTTGCCACTCTACAGGCCAAGAAGGGTTCTGGTGAGGTTTGTTATCTCACACAACTCATACTTTTGACTATGTGAACTACATTTTATGGGAATTTCCTTTTTATTTTCCACAAGTTGATAGGGAAGTGGTGGTTATTTGCTTTTTAACGACAAGCTGTGGATTCCAGTAATTTAGTTGAGGGGTGCCCAATTGATTGACAACCTTGTGTTGAAATTGTGAGGCTTTGAATCTTGAAATGATTGCAGTTACTTACCTCTGAGCAAATTAGATCAAAATGTTCACATGTAATTAGAATGAGTAAGAGACTTTCCTTTCTAAAATGTTTGCTTGGCCCATCTATGGAAATGAACAATGTTGATGCACATCACTAAATAGTAAGAATCTGTGAGATTTATCCTGCACAATTTGTCCTTCCAAAGCATTGACTATGAGGTTGCCAGGCATCTCAGCTCCTCCAAGACATCTCTCTCTCTCTCTCACACATGTGCGCGCGTGCAAACACACACAAACACAAGTACTACTATGTGCTGCCTCCATCTTTCTTTGCACTGGGGTTTACTCCATTAAATAGGCTATGACCGTTAACCCTCTGACAGTACATAAACAAAGGTGTGATATTTCTCTCAATACGAAAATCCAGGATTTGAATTGATCAATCATTTCAAATTGGGCCACCTTGATGCAACAATTACTTCACCACTCCATTCCACCACAATGATATATTCTTGTTTCCTCTCTTGTTTAATTGATATGTAAAGCTGCATAATGACTGAAGCAAACTGGCTTATTTGCTATAGCAAAGTGACCTGTGATTGAGAATGCCATTATATGCGTGCACAATGAGCATTTGTTTCTATTACATCAAGATTGAATCATGGCCTCAGAACTGGAAATTAAGTTTGAAATTCAAGCTGAACGCTTTTCGGTGCATGTATTTTAACTGAGAATACTTAATGGGTATCTGTCAGACTCATGCTGTTGACAAAGTGAACTTGTTATAATGTAACCAGATCATAATTTTTTCAATCCGGAGTTCTTTCTCATTATATCCCCTGGAGTGCTTTGTATTGTCTCAGAATCCTCCAATTTTTTCCTTTGCAGTTTCTGTTTTTCATCTGGAATCCTCAACAGTCTATCAGTCATCTTTTATATATGATGTCAACTAAATTTTTCTCATAATCTTGTTATTCAAAAAATATTATAAATCTTCTTGCTCCTCAATGCTCTCTTAGCTAATCATATCACCCCTTTCTATCTTTACAAAGCAAATGGACGATAGGCTAGTTTAATTCTTGCCATACTGGGAACTAATTTTGGTGCAGTTGACATGATGTGAAATATCCGATCATCTTTTCTCCTTTGCAAATGCACTTTCGGAAGCAATATTCCTAATAATCTGGGTGAGTGCTTTGAAGAGCCCATGCTGATCTCAATAATGAGGTGGTTTTAGGTTTGAACACCTGAATATCACCACTAATGTTTAGCTAATTGCTTTGATGTTTGAAGGTCTGATTAGAAACTGACATGGGGTGGGATTACTGTATTGGGCTTTAAGACCTAAGACTATAAAACTTTTATGGCGCAAGAGATAATAGGCACCAAGCTGACTGGTTTTTATGACTCTTTATTTTGTATACAGGCACTTCTTGCTGATTTTGAAGTCTCTGAAGGCATATATTCACGAGCTCGCATTGAAGATACTGATTCAGTATGTTTATGGCTGGGAGCAAATGTTATGTTGGAGTATTCATGTGAAGAGGTTGTACTCGAGTTTAAGCAATGTTCCTTTCTCTCCAATAATGATGTCAAGTATCTTATTCATTGCATAAATTTATGTTGCAGGCCACAACCCTTCTACAAAAGAACTTAGAAAATGCTAAAGCAAGTTTAGAAGTTCTTGTTGCTGATCTACAATTCTTAAGGGACCAAGTAACAATCACGCAGGTAAGTCAGAAGTATTTGGAACTTGGAGGTCCATGTTTGTTTGAAGCCGTTTACTATGTCAGTTTTGGGTAGGTCTATTAGGGTCGAACTACTGCTGCTCTGAATTTTGTAACTGGTGTAAGGCTATAAATTGGGAAGACATGTTAATTGGTGATAAACTGGAGTGTGGTAGGTTTGCACGAATGTGAACTTGAAAAATTTCAAAGCTTGTTGTAGGACTATCTCCTTTAGTTTATCATGGCAATTAGGTTGGTGGCCCTGGGAAATTTTCTTTTTTGGGGAGGTGAAACAGCCCTTGAGAGGTGAATTTTTATTTGGCAGGTTACGATTGCTCGTGTGTATAATTGGGATGTTCACCAAAAGAGAATCCGTCAAGCTGCTGCTCCTGCCAAAGACTCTTAAAGGAATCTTTCCAACTTGGATCACGGTAGCAGAATGTGTACTCCTGGATGAGAGACGACTTTGATCTCCCCATTTTCGATTAGGTGAATGAATTTTGTACCGCTATGTGATTGCAATGGTTAAGACCTACGAGTGATTTTGGTTAGGTTTAGTTAGGTTTATTGCATTACACAAAGCTTGTCATGTAAACGATTTTGACTGAGAACCTCTTGGGCTTGAGTTTTCACTTGTTGTGTTCGGTGTGCTAGTTTTGAGTTAATGTTGGGTTCATATATTTTGAGTTGTTTCATCTTGACCATATAAGAACCAATTTAAATTTGAATTTGGAGGGAAAATATGGGCCTGCCTGAGGTCCACTGTGGAATACGTGTCAGCAAGAGTGTTTTTGGATCAAGTGACTTGGTGCTGTAATTTGGTGGTCTCTTGTTGTCAGATCTTGGAGATTTCTATTATATTAGAGCAATGCAGGTATAGTCTGGTTAGAAAGTCCGTGCCATGACAATATGTATATATATTACTAAAATCAACTTTTTGCAACTTTTAAGTATTTAATATGAGTAGATTACTAAGTCAAATTTTCAATTGAAGCCAATACAGTAGTGCCAAGCTCGATTTCTACTCCTATTAGGTTTTCGATATTTGAGACTCCCCTCAAGTCATGGAGTATTAAATTTTTGGCTCGAGCTTCACCAAAAGAATTGAAATATTCAAGATCAAGTCTACTCGATATGATCAAATTAAAAAAGGGGCTTGAGCTCAAGCTCAATAACTTTAAATATTATCCTCTACATTTATGTGCTTTAGGTATACTACAATTTTCAAATGTCTTTCCCTTATATTTTCGTAACTATCAATTATTTTCTGAACAAAATAATAGAAATTGGATTAGAATAGTGAGTCTCTCAAGCAAAATCTTAGTGAGCTAGTTCTTGACTCGATGAAATTCTTGGTGTAACTCTAGTCTAAGCTTGACTGGAAATTAGACCAATCGATTTCAAGTATTATTAAGTCAAGCTTGAATTAGTCTTCACCCTGAGTGCTGGGCCCACAAAGTCTGATACATGTATGAGGACTTTTATGGGCCAAATAGTTTTTGCAACATTGAACTCCATGTTATGTGATGCAAGCTCCTCTTTGGTAGGAGGGTCACACACATCTATCCGATGACTTACCACCTCCAAATGAATGCGAATTACTAGAGAAGTTGATGGAAAAAATAATATGATCAAAATCCAATGGGGCAATTAAAAGTCACAATGGGATAATATTTTTATTTCCACATGGAAAGAACGTGTGTATATATATATATATATTTATTATGCATGCTAATTATTCCTATAATCATGAATATACCAAGATGATGGAATGCAGAAGGTCATAAGCAAATTTGGGAAAATTTGTGTGTTTTCTCAAACAATCTATTAACGGTATGTCAGGCATTACAATCGATCTACGACTCTTGAAAGCAAAAGGCAACCTAGAGCCAAATTCACATTTCACTACTTTTTCATGGCAAAAGAAAAAGTTTAGTAAGTGGAATAAAGGCAAGTATCAATTGATCATGCCCAATTAGTGCGGATTTGGATTAAATATTAGAAGATCGGCTTTGTTTGCCTTAGCAAAAGAAGAATGGAATTCTAGCTCCAGCTTAGGGAAAGCTAATCCCTCTTAATTTGATGAGCAAAACCAAAGCAATCAAAATCTGCTTTTCTAGCCTAGAAATGAAGGAAGAGATTCCTCCCCAAAAACATAACAAACAAAGAGAATAAGGGGGATCCATATGCTTCCTTTGTGGTCATGCCAGATTTGAGTAAAGCCCAATGGCCAATTAAAATAATCTCTTTTTTGAATTGCACCACTTACATCATCTTGTGTTATAAAGCAAAAGCACTAGGAAAAGCATCTCGATTGGGATCCCTTGATTCACCCAATTATTCAATTTCATACCTTGAATTATATATAAATATGTTGTCAAAAAAGTTAAATATGATTTCAATTGATTTGTGAGCCTCTTCAGTCTCACCTTTTGTTTACAAAATTGAGGTGTGTGTATGAGAAGCCAAATTTTTCTATGAAGTTAATTGTGGATATTGATAAAACATTTAACATATATATAATTACTTTATTGTTAAAATATTAAAATATTAAATAAGACTAATACATATATTTATATATAATATTTATATATAATACCATGATATTAGATCTCAAACTTAGTGCCCACATTAAAAATGACATAATAACATGTTTAGGACATGATGCACCCATTGCATGATTGTTATTCTTCTTAATATCAAACTCATATAAAATTAAATCTTGAATTTGTCTGACAAATCTAGATAGATTATTAAAAGGGTCTTTAAATTTTTGCTATCAATCAAGAAGGACCAGCAAAGATTTTAATAGTGCATTACATATCAATACAATACTCATCACAAATATTATTATCCTTCTATTTGATCATGCATCAATTGATCTTGCTACTAGGTGTGACATTGGATAATTGGATTAAATATAAGGATATCTGCTTTGTTGGGCTTAGCAAAAGTGGAATGGAATTCTGGCTCCACCTGACAAAAGCTATTTTTTCTAAATTTAATGAGCAAAACAAAAGCAATTGGATGTGATTGTACAATAAAAGTTCCATAGTGAAAGTAATAATTTTGATGCAATGATTTGATGGTTAGCAATATCTTGTCTGCTAGTAGTGGAGCCCACCAGCATAGTGAAAATAAGCAATAAATTTGTTGTTGTGATTAAATGGTGAATAGTATTATTGCACATATTGCTACAGTTTCTGGTAGCTATCTTCTCTTTGGGTGATTTTTTTTCTTCTTCAAACAGGTCAACCCCATACTAGTCATCTTTTGTATCAAGTGTAATGGAATTTTGGCTCCAGTACAAAAGCTCATCCTTCTTAATTGAATGAGCAAACTAAAAGCAATTGCACGTGATTGTATACTAAAAGTTCTACAAGTAATAATATTGATGCAAAAATTTGATGGTGAACAATATCTTGTTTGCCAGTATTGGAGCCCGCATACATAGGCTCCGTTTGGCAATGTTTCTATTTCTCTAAATTTCTTTTCTTTTGTTGCATGGAATGAAAAAGAACAGAAATTTATTTGGTAACATTTATTAATTTTTCTATTTTCTAGAATAAAAAAGTAACTGGTGAATAAATTTGGAACAAAAACAGAAAATGGAAAAAAGTTGATTCTTGTTTCTAGGAACAATTTTTGGAATAAGTCATTTTTTTCCTTTTCTTTTTTTCTTCTTCCTCTTCTAACTAATCGCCATTGTCGGTCGTTGTCATTGGTCGTCGCCGCCCGCCCGCCCGCCCACCCGCCACTTCTCCCGCCGCCGACCATCGTTGCCCTCGCTAGTTGCTAGCCACCATTACCACCGGCTAGAGGAGAAAGAAGAAGAGAGATAAAAATAAAAAAAAAGAAAAATCTAAACAAATTATTAAAATACTAAAAGAAATTCTACGTCAAAAAAAAAAAAAAAATGTGGATCATATCAAATGCATTCTTGTTCTTTTTCTATTTTGAGAATAGAAATTCTATGGATAGTTACCAAATGCGATTTTTACTCAGAAACTGCTTGAGAGAATAAAAATAAAAAATAAAATTATTTCTGAAAAGAAATTGTTCCTCATAATAGAAATGTTATAAAATGTACCCATAGTGAAAGTAAGCTATAATTATGCTGAGGTGATTGGACGGTGAACAATATTATTGCACATGCTGCTACAATTTCTAGTGGCTATTTCTCTTGGTGATTATGTTCTTCTAACAAGTCAACCCATACCAATCATCTTCTTTTGTATCAAGTAGAATGGAATTTTGGCTCCAGCTAAAAAAAAGCTAATCCTTCTAAATTTAATGAGCAAAACAAAAGCAATTGCGCGTGATTGCACAGTAAAAGTTCGACAATGAGAGTAAGTAATAATTTTGTTGCAATGATTTAATGGTGAACGATATCTTGTTTGATAGTATCGGAGCCCGCCACCGTAGTGAAAGTAAGCAATAACTCTGCTGTAGTGATTGGATGGTGAACAGTATTATTGCACATGTTGCGACAGTTTGTGGCGTCTCTCTTCTCTTGGTTTCCGTCCTTCTTCCAATAGGTTGACCCCATACCAATCATCTTCTTTTGTATCTTCGCTACGGTGTGATTGGTAGGAGCTTTCCACAATTGGTGGGCTCCTTAATTTCAGAAATGATTTTCTCCATTACTGAAACATATTCATATGGTGAATGTGCAGCAGCAAGGTGGGGCTGCCACAAGAGATTTCTATTGCAAGAATGATGCATTTAATGATCTAGCTAATGTTGTTTGTGATCTTGTGGTGATTTGGGTGTTTTGGTTTGTTAAACCAATTCCAAACTGATTTTTCAGAAGTTTTTATCTTCAAAGAACACATACAACAAAGTTTATCCCCATTCCCGCAATTTATGCATTCTTACCTTAAAAGCCTGCATTTATTTCTTGAGTTACATACATTTTCTTGATAAGTGATTACCAAGCCTCACCTGATCCATGCCAAAAAGTCAATGGAGAAATCCATTCCCTATATAATTAAATTTACCAAATTTTCACTAAAAAGACTAAATTGCACCAAATCATTCAATTGCAATTTTGCTGGTGGCTCTAAATTCATTAACTTTCTTTCATTTTAGTTTTTCTATTTCAATGTATGATTCAATTATCATAATTAACAATTTCACATATTTAGTTTTTCTTTGTTGTAGGAATTTCAAATATATTAAAAATACCTTTTCTTTTTTCATTTTTAGATTTTTCTTCCATAAAAAGAAGACCCAATTATGAGTATTCAATTTCCAGCTTGAGCTTGACCAGAAAAAAATCGAGATATCAAGCTCAAGTAGACTCGATAGAATCATGTCATAAAATGAGTTCAAGCTTGAGCTCAATATATTCAAATATTATTCTTTGCATTTATTTAATTATATATATCACAAATTTTTAAATATCTTGCCCTTTATTTTTCCGTAACTATCAAATATTTAAATGAACAAAATTATAGAAAGTTCATTAATATGGCAAGTCTCTCAAACAAAGTATTAATGAGCTTGATCTCTGTCTCTGTCTTTGTCTCTGTCTCTCTCTCTCTTTTCCGGTCATGAATAAAATTCTCGTTGATAGATTAAGATTTGTTTGGTTTAAGGAAAGCAAATTGGAAGTTTGGCTCCAGCTGAGAAAAGCTAATCATTTTTAATTTAATTAGCACAACAAAAGCAATTGAAATATGCTTTTTCTAGCCTAGAAATAAAGGAAGAAATTCCTTATTCCAGAAAACAAAATGGACAAAAAGGAATAAAGGGATTTGTTATGCTTCCTTTGTGGTCACGCCAAATTTGAGTGGACCTAACACACCAATTAAAACCATCTCTTTTATGAATCATACTGCATAAATCATCTAATGTTATTATAATCCAATGTATGTCTAAATAATAATGCACTAAGAAAAGCATCTCCATTGGGCCGTGATTCACACCATGTGAATTGCATAGTTTGAATTAGAAACAAATCTATGGCCTTTTGTCTTTCCTTAGAACAAAGACAAGTTTATCGTCAAGTCTTTGTCCGACCCGCTTGTGAAGGCAAAGAAAAAGCACTAAAGTACATTTATCTAGTCAATTCGCTAAGCATGCGTTTGTCTGCACACAACCAAAATTGCACATCAAATAGACTTGGCGACTCACCCACAAGACTAGCACAACATGTTTGGCCCAGAGAATATACCGGGAAACATGGGCCGATATCATTAAAAAAAAAAAAAAACATGAAGACACTCATTTGAGAATAAAATGTTTCAAAAATCTCAACTTCATTGGCATCATTGTCAAGGAGGAACCACATTATCTTCACAATTTCCATCAAGAATCAGCTAAAGTTTGGTGATGACTCTTTTGCTCAATGAAAGTGATCTATTTTGTACACCTAGTTTGCTAAGAAAAACTCAAATTACGTGAAAGATTGAAATGAGCATGGCCTTGAAATTAAAGAATATAGAAAACTTTAACTAATGTCTTCAATTCTTTGAATAATTAAGTCAATATAAAGTGTGAGAACTTCTAGGTAGGTTGGCCAACTAAAATTGCAAGGTGACTAATCTAGGCAAGGGCACCACCCTTGCCTGTGACAGTGAGGGCTAGGACCCTCACCTATGATTGGGATCTTATGATTTATGTCCAAATTGTAACACTATAAGATAGCAAAGCATATTCGCTAGTCTCTTAAGATATGTTTTCCAAAGCATACTGTTCAACTACTTTTCCAGTATGCTGCTAAGCTCATAGGGTTCAGAATATAAGGTTCTTTAACTGTCCCCCTTCCATACAATCAAATTAAAATATCAAAATCCTTGTCCCAATAATAAGAGTTATGAGGTTAAGACAATTTTTCCTTTCAAGACTTAGACGTAATGTCATGCCCTGATCCTCGGGCATGCACCCAGCCCTCACCTTGGTCGATTTAATAGCAACGTCCTAGGATGCATCGCCGACCCTTTTACTTTAATACGCATGCGGAAGTATATAAATAATTCCTAGACAATAAAACAATGTGATAGAAAAGTATGGCTATATTTTTCACAACTAAAAAACCACACTACACTTTTATACAAGCAAACCTCATAGTATATATTACAATACTATTCACAAGAGTCTGATCTATCACATATCAGTTCACATACTGGGTTTGAAGGGGTTTTAATCCTCATTCGGGTCATACTTTGGATCCTCCTCTGGATCCTCTTCCAACTCTTCTTCAGGGTCCTCCTCTTCAGGCTCTTCCTTAGGTTTCTCATCTTGCTCAACAATCTCTCCTTCCTCTTCGCTCCCAGTGGAGTCCACAGCCGAGTACATGGGAGTGTCAGGGTCACTCTCGAGCTTAAGGTCTTTGGCATCAATCACCGCTTCGTCCTTTGGATCTGTAGCCCCTTTTCAAAATGCTGCCTTTAAGACAAATAGAGGCACATTACCCTCCGGTACAAGATTCTCTCTTCGCCCATCATGGTAGTGACGGTACCACGACCTATACTCGTGGGGCACCAGACCGTCTCTACCTACATCGACTCAGACGGTGGATTTCACCAAAACATACTCTAGACCTTTCGGGTGGGGCTGTATTGGGAAGTGATATCCTATCTTGGCGACCTTTTCGGGAATACCAAAATGCATGGGAGGACGAGGAGGTGGAGGTGCTGCCATCTAGGGACCCGAAATGTTGTCCCATAATGGGGTGAGATTACGTTTTAGCAAGTTCTAACCCCCTAAGACTCCATTAGGAAGCCAATACACCTTAAGGCTGCCTAAGCACAATATGAGTCAGAGGACTTATCTTGACCTTAGTTCCATCCTACAAATCAACGTTATTTACAAATGTCTTATATCACATCAATCAATTAATTCATAACATCATATTAAATCATTGATCAATCGACCTAGTCGATTACATGCCAATTAGACCATTTCTCAGTTATTTTAATCCATACGATGCATTTTCTAAGATGATACATCTAGTCACCGAGCCACGTGCATTCTCCAAGGTGATGTACTCGGTCATCGAGGCACATGCATTCTCCAAGGTAATGTACTCAGTCACCGAGCCACGTGCATTCTCCAAGGTGATATACTTATTCACTGAGCCACGTAATACAACATTCTTTTTCACCACTTTATATAGCCCGCCAAAACATTGTTGGCGCTATAGATCGACATTTGGTAAATTTCCAAAATTAATTAATTTAGGAATAAAATCCTAAAAACACAATTAAATCAACTTAGCACAAATTAACACTCGAATAAATAAATAGACCACACCACAATAATTAGAATAAAATTGCAATCGTCAACTATCCCAGCCTAATTTTCGAAAAATAATTAATTAATTAAATAATTATGAAAATTATTAAATAAATGCAATAAATCCAATTTAGGCCCATAATGCCTAATTGGATGCCGAAACGGACCTGGAAAAATTCTAAGGTTCATTCAATAAGTACTAGAACCCATTTACTCGCTAATTGCTACAACTAACCACCTAACATGCATCGGTAAATCACTAGTTTAACTACTCTAATATAATCTATCCACCTAATCGCACTTAATTAAATCTAATCAATCCCTAAGCATCATTAGTATACTAAACGAGGTTTAGTGAGCAAAACTCACTTGATTAACGAGTGGGTTGGTGCAAAACGACTGGAACATCGCGGGGCTCGACTTTCCTCAAGGCGGGCCTAGCAATCGAGGCTCGGACTATCTCAAAATGGGCTTTGAAGCCGCTATAAAACCCACAAATTTTTTCTCTATTCTAGATGTAAAATAGAGGAAACAAGGCTAGTTATGGTAAAACAAGACTTGTGAAGGTAATGGTAAGGCTGAATAGCCAACAACACGAACTCACGGCGGTCGAGGGGGCTCACAGCGCCTACTAGGCTGCCAAATAGCCTGTTGGACCGGTGGAGAGGCTAGAACAATGGTGTGAGGGAGGCGGAGACACATGAGCAGTGACAGGCGGGCGATGTTTCGGCGGTGGTGGTTGCGTGTGACGGCTCCAGGCGGTCCGGCGACGTGCTAACTGGTCTTCCTTAGCTTGCTAGTGGTCGAACAAGCTAGGAGGAGGGAGGATGGCTGGCGATCAGTTTCACTCAGGCGCATTTTTAGTGTGACCTAGGCTACCGGGTAGTTTTTGGAAGATTTTTGATGCAAATGATCCATGGTCAATTTTCTGCAAGCCACAATGAACTCACTCGACACATTGGCGACTCTCGGTTGTCGTGAAAATCTCAAGGATTCAAATACGGATATAGGGTACCAAAACAATAGATAAATCAGTCTAGAGCCGGTCGATGAGAATTTTCTAATTTAGTAGTGTCACACATGATTAGCCATACATCGTAGTTGAATCAATCTATCTTTGATCTCAAATTGATTTTTAACTGTGTCGTAATGGCCTTTAAAGATTAGCACGGTCGAGAAGCCGATTCCTGATCGAATTCTCAAGTTTATCGTATTAAAATTCCTTAATGACTTCCACGAATAGTCTAGTTATCTCGAGAGTGATCAGCTCTGAGAACAACCCTATAAGCGCATCGATGAAATGCCCGATTTGTTCAATAAAAAATATGATTGAAAATCTGGGATGTCACAACTCTTCCACTCTTATAAAAATTTCGTTATTGAAATTTAAACCATTACAAAACTTCATAAAAAAGGTGGAGGTACAATTATCTCATCGACTCTTCAGTCTCCTATGTCACTCCTTCAGTATCATGGTGTTGCTAGACCACTTTGACCAACGGAATGGTATTTGTACATAGAACTTTCTCATTTCTATGCACGATCTGAAACGGGTTTTCAACGTATGACACATGGTCATCCATGTTCAATCCTTCGAAATTGAATACGTGGGTCGGGTTAGGCTAATATTTCCTTAACATCGACAAGTGAAAGACGTCATGTACTTGCGCCAATCTTGGTGGCAACGTAAGATGATAGGCTAAGTTCCCAATTCTCTCAAGAATTTCAAACGGACCTACATACCTTAGACTCAATTTGCCTTTCTTACCAAAGCACGAAGTTCCTCTCATTGGTGACACCTTTAGAAAAACATGATCACTAACTTGGAATTTCAAAAGCCTTCGGCGCTTATCTGCGTAGCTTTTTTGTTTGCTTTAAGCGGTCTTTAATTTGCCTCCGATTATTGCCACGGCATCCACTAACTGCTGGACAAACTTCTGGGCTTGTAATCTTTATTTACAAACTTCATCCCAACAAATTGGTGTCTTGCACACCCCGCTCTGCGGATAACTATTATTGGAGGCAAATTCCACAAGGTGTAATTGATCTTCTTAACTTCCTTTGAAGTCCAGTACACAAGCTCTTAGTATGTCCTCGAGGGTTTGAATTTTCCTCTTAGACTAGCCATCCGTCTAAGGATGATATGCCGTACTATACTGCAGCTTGGTACCTAAGGCACTTTGTAAGCTCTTCCAAAAAGCGGCAGTAAACCTTGAGTCTCTATCTCAAGTTATCGTAATCGGCATTCCATGCATACGAACCACTTGACGCATGTACCGATTTGCGTGTCTATTCAAACTGAGGTCCTTTCAAATTGCAATGAAGTGAGCCGACTTTGTCAATCTGTTACCCAAATTGAATCATTTCCTCTTTGACTCCTTGATAGTCTAGTCACGAAATCCATTGTGATATGCTTCCATTTTCATTCTGGGATCTCGAGAGGTTGCAGAAGTCCTCTCAGTTTGCAATGCTGAGCTTTAACTTGCTGACACATCATACCCTTGGCGATATGCTTGGCGATGTCCGCCTTCATACCTGACCACCAATAGTGTTGACGCAGATTCTGATATATCTTGGTACTACCAGGATGAACGCCATAACTGCTACGATGCGCTTTTGACAAGATATTCTCCCTAAGCTCCACATCGTCAGGTACAACTAAACGTCCTCGGAACCCTAGTGTTCCTTCATAAAAAATCTGAAAGTCAGCCTTCCTTTTCTCAGTGTCCCCTTGTAGGATCTTTTGCACATCTGGGTTTGTTGGTTGGAGCAACTTGATTCTGATATGGACATACGGTTCAATTCTGAGGGTGGCAATAAGACTTGAAAGGTGGCCTACCTCAAACACGAATACCGAATCTCAAGCTCTTTTGATTAAATTCCACTACTTCATTAATATATGAGCAATTGAAGACTTTTGACTCAAAGCATCGGTGATCTTGTTCGCCTTTCCCGGGTGATATAGAATACCACAGTCGTAGTCTTTCAGCAATTTCATCCATCGGCGCCGTCTCATGTTCAACTCCTTTTGAAAGAACAAGTACTTAAGACTTTGATGGTCCGTGAAGATCTAAAATCTTTCTCCGCACAAATAATATCTCTAAATCTTCAGGGCAAAAATAATTGCCGAAAGTTCTAAGTTATGCGTCGATAGTTTTGTTCATGAGGTCTCAATTGACGGGAGGCGTATGCAACAACTCTACCATGTTGCATCAGCACGCAACTCAATCCTCTAAGTGACGCATCACTATAGATCTTGAATCCTCTAGGATCAGATGGAATGATCAACACATGTGCGGTAGTCAGTTTTTCCTTAAGCTCTTGAAAACCACTCTTGCACTTGTCATTCCACACAAATTTCTCTTCTTTTTTTTTTTTTAAAGAGTTTTGTCAGTGGCGATGCTAAAGATGAGAATCCTTTCACAAAACCTATATCTCTAGAGTCAATAATTTTATATGAGGAACTACTGAACCGTCTGTAATAACCTGCCAAACTCATAAATCTTTTGATCTTTGTCACTATAGTTAGTCTCGGCCAGTTAATGACTGTTTCAATTTTGCTCAGATGCACAGAGATTCCTTCGCTTGAAATCACGTGACCTAAGAAAGCAACACGAGTCAACCAAAACTCGCACTTGCTGAACTTGGCATACAATTGATGGACTCTAAGTGTCTGTAGCACTAATCTCAGATGACTCTCATGCTCTTCATCACTTCTCGAATATACCAAAATATCATCAATGAACACAATCACAAACTGATCTAGGTATTCTTTGAATATTCGGTTCATCAAATCCATGAAGAAAGTAGGAGCATTCGTCAACCCAAATGGCATCACCATGAATTCATAGTGACCATATCAAGTACGAAATGCTGATGATATATTGTCCTCAAGTTGATCTTTGAAAATATCGACGCTCCTTGTAACTGATCGAATAAGTCATCAATCCTCGGCAGTGGATACTTGTTCTTGATCATTACCTGATTGAGTTGTTGATAGTTGATGTACAGACGCAATTAACCATCTTTCTTCTTTACAAATAGAACCGGTGCTCCCCAAGGTGATGCATTGGGATGTATGAATCCCTTATCCAATAATTCCTGCATCTGCACCTTCAGTTCTTTCAGTTCTGATAGTGTCATCATATAAGGGGCCTTAGAGATTGGCTATGTTTCGGGTGCTAGCTCAATCACAAACTCAATTTCTCTCTCTAGTAGCAATCTTGGCAATTCATTTGGAAAGGCATTTGGAAATTCTTACACCATAGCAATGTCTTCCTCTTTCGGCTCCACAACTGTCGTGGATACGACAGTTGCCAGGTAACCTTGACAATCCTCGCCTAACAGACGAGTTGCCTCAGGCGACGGGATTAAGGAAATCGAGGGTCCTCCTCGATTCCCGACAACTTGAAGCTCTCACCCTCTAACGGGTCAAACTAAATCGCTTTGCGATAGCAGTCTATTATAGCTCGTTGCTTAGTAAGCCAATCCATGCCAATAATTAAATCAAAGTTATACATGGCTAGGACTAATAAATCTATTTTCCCCACTCACTCACCAATCGTTAACTTGCAATCAGAAGAAACCAAAGCAGTAATAACTTTATTTTTTAATGGTGTAGATATGCAAACTGCTGACTCTAATAGTATAGGACTTAATCCTAACAGATTAACATATTGCTCAGCAATAAAGGAATGAGTTGCTCCAGAGTCGAATAAAGCGTAAGCAGGATGGTCATTCAGTGAAACCATACCTATGATAACGTCAAGCGTAGCTTCTTCCTGACCTTGTGTGATGGTATACATCGTGCCTTGGACCGGTGGTCTCAGCTGACCTTCTTGTGGCGCGTTATGAGGCGTTTATCCTCTAATCTGTCCCATAGGTGGTGGCGGCGGCAACTGTGGTTGTCCTCTCGGTCTCCTTGGATAGTTTCTGGCTATGTAGCCCTATTGGCCGCATTCAAAACATGCACCCGGTGTAGGTGGGCACGGGGCTGACCCGTGTCGCTTTCCACAAAAGCGACATGCTTCACTCTATTGGGCACTTACCTACCAAATCCACCCTTCTTGTTGGGTGGGACTTGGAATCTACCTCCAGACATGGGCCTCTTTCCCTGGCAAATCCCTTCTCGATGAGAATTAAACCTTGATTCAGACGAGGGGACTTGTTCATCCAGACTTCTTTCGAGCAGCTGTGCTTGATGATAAATCTCTTGATAATCAATCAAATCAAACAACACCAACGGTTGTCTCAATTCTTGTCGAAGGCCATTTTTGAACCTCCAAGCTTTCTCTTCAGGATCCTCAATCAGCCTTAGAGCGTATTGAGATAGCTTTGCAAACTTGACCCCATACTGGTCAACGGTCTTTGTCCCCAGATGAAGACGTTGAAACTCTTCTAATTTCTGTTCTCTAGCACTCCTTGAGAAATACTGTTCATTGAACGCTCGAAGAAAGCATCCTATAACAGGATTACGTCTCCTGGAAATACAGTCTCTCTAGCGGCTCTCCACCAGGTGTTGGCATTGTCCTGCAATTGATACATTGCCAGGGTTACCTTTTTTCTCAGTGCACATCAAGAGTGCAAAGGTCTTTTCCAAATCCTGCATCCACAATGAAGCGGCCTCAGGGTCTCCAATACCCGAAAATCTTGGCAGGTTCGGTTTCAAAAACTGCTCCACCAGCTTGTGGATCAGTCTTTCTCTTTACACCTCTATGTTCTCAGTTGGAACATTGGCAGGCACGGTTGCAGGTGCAGCAATAGGTGCGGTGATGGGTACTGCGGTAGCAATGGTAGCATTGGTAGCGGCAGTGGCGGCGGCTTCAACAGCGGTGGTAAATGTGGCAGCTTGGTCTCGGGCCTGCTGCCCCATCATCTCTTGCATGGCATCTAAAGCTTGGGTGATCCCTATGTTTCTCTATCACTTGGGGCTGCTCCCCCAGCACCAGTTGGAGGTAGTGCTACGTCACTAGTGCTAGCTTATGCTAGCGCTCGATCTCGGCCTCCTCGGCTACCGACCTTGGTCAATGCTCTACCCCGAGTCACAGCCCTACTGGTCCTCTCGGCAGGAGTTCTTGGCTCCCGGTCACTCATAGCTCAGCTTTAATTACAGAAGCTTGTTTCCAATTCTATACAGAATTAGGGAAACAGAGTGATCCAAACAACAAGGAAGTCTACCAAATAACTATCACAAACATGTACTAGAATAAATTTAAATGTCGTTCCTACTACTATCCCATGGTCCATCACATCTTATTACTCAAATCTCTAACCATTGCTCTTATACAACTTAAATGGGTCATACTCTAGATCCTCCTCTGGATCCTCTTCCAACTCCTCTTCAGGGTCCTCCTCTTCAGGCTTTTCCTCAGGTTCCTCCTCCTACTCAACAATCTCTCCTTCCTCTTCGCTCCCAGTGGAGTCCACAACCGAGTACATGGGAGTGTTAGGGTCACTCTCGAGCTTAGGGTCTTTGGCATCAATCACCACTCCGTCCTTGGGATCTGTAGCCCCTTCTTCAAATGCTGCCTCTAAGACGAACAAAGGCACATCACCCTCCGATACAGGACCCTCTCTTCGCCCATCATGGTAGTGACAATACCACGACCTATACTCGTGGGGCACCAGATCGTCTCTACCTACATCGACCTAGACGGTGGATTTCACCAAAACATACTTTAGACCTTTCGGGTGGGGGTGCATCGGAAGTGATATCCTATCTTGGTGACCTCTTCGGGAATACCAAAACGCATGGGAGGACAAGGAGGTGGAGTTGTTGCCATTTAGGGACCTGAAATGTTGTCTCACAACCGGGTGAGACTACGTCTCAGCAAGTTCTAACCCCCTAAGACTCGATCAAGAAGCCAATACACCTTAGGGATGCCTAAGCACAACACGAGTTAGATAACTTACCTTGACCTCGGTTCCATCTTGCAAATCTAAGTTATTTACAAATGCCTTATATCACTTCATCAATCAATTCATAACATCAGATCAAATCATTGATCAATCGACCTAGTTGATTATATGTCAATCAGACCATTTCCTGGTTATTTTAATCTGTGCGATGCATTTTCTAAGATGATACATCTAATCACCAAGTCACGTAATACAATATTCTTTTTCATCACTTTATATAGCCCACCAAAACATTGTTGGTGTTGTAGACTGATGTTTGGTAAATTTCCAATCAATTACCAAAATTAATTAATTTAGGAAAAAAATCCTAAAAACACAATTAAATCAATTTAGCACAAATTAACACTTTAATAAATAAACAAACGACACCACAAGAATCGGGATAAAATTCCGGTTGTAGGCTATTCTAGCATAATTTCTGGAAAATAAATAAATAAATAAATAAATAATTAATTATGGAAATTATTAAATAAATACAATAAATCCAATTTAGGACCGTAATGCCTAATTGGACACTGAAATGGACCCGGAAAAATTCTAAGGTTCGTTCAATAAATACTAAAACCTATTTACTCACTAATTGCTAAAACTAACCACCTAACATGCATCGGTAAATCACTAATTTAATTACACTAATCTAATCTATCCACCTAATCACACTTAATTAAATCTAATCAACCTCTAAGCATCATTAGCTTACTAAGCGATGTTTAGTGAGCAAAGCTCACTTGATTAACGAGCGGGTCGGTGCAAAACGACTAGAACATTGCGGGGCTTGACTTTCCTCAAGGCGGACCTAGCAACCGAGGCTCAGGACCACCTCAAAATGGGCCTTGAGGCCATTGTAAAACCCACAAACTTGCTCTCTATTCTAGATGTAAAAATAGAGGAAACAAGGCTTGTTATGGCAAAGCAAGACCAGTGAAGGTAATGGCAAGGCCCAGCGGCCAACAACACGGACTCACGACGGCCGAAGGGGCTCATGACGGCTTGTTGGGCTACGAAATAGACTGCTGGATCGGCAAAGAGGTTGGAATGACGGTGTGAGGGAGGTGGAGATGCGCGAGTAGCGACGGGCTGGCGCGAGTGGCGTTCCGACAGTGGTGGCTGCATGCGACGGCTCCGGGTGGTCTGACGACATGTTGGCTGGTGTTCCTTGGCTTGCTGGTGGTCGAACAAGCTAGGAGGAGGTAGGATGGCTAGCCAATCAGCCTTGGAGAGGAAGAGAGGCAAGAGGGGGGCCACCACGGTCACATTTTTCCAATCCTTTGTCTCCTTTGGCCATCCATGGCCAAGTATGGTTCCTTGGCTCTCAATGAGCCACCAATGCTCACCTAGAACCTTTGAAATGGTCCATTTTGGCTAGGCAAGGGGGAAGCTACGAATTTCAATAATCTTGGCTTCAGTTGGACACTTGTTCCTTCTCAAATCAATCTCATTTGGCCCTTATAAATCCAATTAATATCTTAATGATCAAATTGGTATTTTTTCTCACCAATTGATCCACCTCACTTCCTAATTGCTCAATAAAAAAAACGATCATCGGCTTTTTCTGAGCAAAAGCGGTCCTATGCCGACTTTTTCCCAAAAAGTCTAGGGTTGCAGAAAAATCTTCTGAGACTAACTCGACGTTCCTAGAATTTATTGTGACATGACAGAATCTTCAATTTCTGAAATCAGATTCAAATTCGCGGTTAGTTTCACTCAGGCGCGTTTCACTCACGGTGGAGGTTTCAATCCTCATTCGGGTTATACTTTGGATCCTCCTCTAGATCCTCTTCCGACTCCTCTTCAGGGTCCTCCTATTCAGGTTCTTTCTCAGAGTGCTCCTCCTACTTAACAATCTCTTCTTCCTCTTCGCTTGCAGTGGAGTCCACAGGCGAGTACACGGGAGTGTCAGGGTCACTCTTGAGCTTAGGGTTTTTGGCATTTATCACCGCTCCTTCCTTGGGATCTGCAACCCCTTCCCCGGATGCTGCCTCTAAGACGAACAGAGGCATATCACCCTCTAGTACATGACCTTCTCTTTGCCCATCATGGTAGTGATGATACCATAACCTATACTAGTGGGGCACTAGACCATCTCTACCTACATCGACCCAGACGGTGGATTCCACCAAAACATACTCTCGACCTTCCGGGTGGGGGTGTATCAAGAAGTGATATCCTATCTCGGTGATGTCTTCGGGAATACCAAAACACTTGGGAGGATGAGGAGGTGGAGGTGTTGCTATCTAGGGACCTGAAATGTTGTCCTACAACGGGGTGAGACTACGTCTCAACAAGTTCTAACCCCTTAAGACTCCATTAGGAAGCCAATACACCTTAGGGCTACCTAAGTACAACACGAGTCAGAGGACTTACCTTGGCCTCAGTTCCATCCTGCAAATCAATGTTATTTACATATGCCTTATATCACATCAATCAATTGATTCATAACATCAGATCAAATCATTGATCAATCGACCTAGTCGATTGCATGTAAATCAGACCATTTCCCAATTATTTTAATCCATATGATGCTATTTCTAAGATAATACATTTAGTCACCAGTCATGTGCATTGTCCAAAGTGATGTACTCGGTCATCGAAACACGTGCATTCCCCAAGGTGATGTACTCGGTCACCGAGCCATGTGCATTCTCCAAAGTGATGTACTTGGTCATCAAGCCACGTGCATTCTCTAAGATGATATACTTATTCACCGAGTCACGTAATACAATATTCTTTTTCACCACTTTATATAGCCTAGCAAAACATTGTTGGCGCTGTAGACTAACGTCTAGTAAATTTCCAATCAATTACCAAAATTAGTTAATTTAGGAATAAAATGCTAAAAACACAATTAAATCAATTCAGCACAAATTAACACTCGAAGAAATAAATAGACCGCACCACAATAGTCAGTATAGAATTCCAGTTGTCGGCTCTCCCAATCTAATTTTCGAAAAATAATTAATTAGTTAAATAATTATAGAAATTATGAAATAAATGCAATAAATCCAATTTTGGCCCGTAATGCCTAATTGGACGTCGAAACAGACTCGGAAAAATTCCAAGGTTCATTCAATAAATGCTTGAACCTATTTACTCGCTAATTGCTAAAACTAACCACCTAACATGCATCAGTAAATCACTAATTTAATTACTCTAATCTAATCTATCCACCTAATCACATTTAATTAAATCTAATCAACCTCTAAGCATCATTAGCTTACTAAGTGAGGTTTAGTGAGCAAAGCTCACTTGATTAACGAGTGGGTTGGTACAAAATGATAGGAACGTCGCGGGGCTCGACTTTCCTCAAGGCGGGCCTAGCAACCGAGGCTCGGGACCACTTCAAAATGAGCCTTGAAGCCGCTGTAAAACCCACAAACTTGCTCTCTGTTCTAGATGTAAAAATAGAGGAAACAAGGCTCGATTTTCCTCAAGGTGGGCCTAGCAACCGAGGCTCGGGACCACCTTAAAATAGGCCTTGAAGTAGTTGTAAAACCCATAAAATTGCTCTCTATTCTAGATGTAAGAATAGAGGAAACAGGGTTGGTTATGGCAAAGCAAGGCCGAGCGGCCAACAACGCGAACTCACGGTGGCCAGAAGGGGCTCACGGCGGCTTGCTGGATTGCGAAATAGCTTGCTGGATTGGCGGAGAGGCTGGAACGACGGTGTGAGGGAGGTGGAGAAGCGTAAGCAACGATAGGCTGGCACAGGTGGCGTTCTGGCAGCGGTGGCTGCATGTGACGGCTCCCGGCAGTCCGGTGACGTGCTGGCTAGTCTTCCTTGGCTTGCTGTTGGTCGAACAGGCTGGGAGGAGGGAGGATGGCTGGGCTGGTCAGCCTTGGAGAGGAAGAGAGTCAAGAGGGTGGCCACCACGGTCACATTTTTGCAATCCCCTGTCTCCTTTGACCATCCATGGCCAAGTATGGTTCATTGACTCTCAATGAGTCACCAATGCTCACCCACAACTTTTGAAATGGTCTATTTTGGCTAGGCAAGGGGGAAGCTACGAATTCCAATAATCTTGGCTTCAATTGGACACTTGTTCCTTCTCAAATCAATCTCATTTGACCCTCATAAATCCAATTAATACCTCAATGATCAATTTGGTATTTTTTCTCACCAATTGATCCATCTCACATTCCAATTGTGCGATTAAAAATGATCCCCGGCTTTTTCCGGGCAAAAACGGTCTTATGTTGACTTTTTCCTAAAAAGTCTCGGGTCGCAAAAAAATCTTCTAAGACTAAGTTGACGTTCCTAGAATTTATTGTGACATGATAGAATCTTCAATTTCTGAAAGGATTCAAATTTGTGGTTAGTTTCACTCAGGCACGTTTTTAGCGTGACCTTGGTTACCGGGTAGTTTTCGGAATTTTTAGTGTAAATGACTTGTGGCTGATTTTCTTTGAGCCACAATGAAGCCACTCGACATATTGGCCACTCTCGATCATCGTGAAAATTTCGAGGATTTAAATACGGACACAGAGTACCAAAACGATAGATAAATCAGTCTAGCGCGGGTTGACGAGAATTTTCTAATATAGTGGTGTCACCCACGATTAGCCACACATCTCAATCGAATTGACTTATCTCTAATCTCAAATCGATTTTTAACTGTGTCATTCTGGCCTCTAAAGATGAGCACGGTCGAGAAGCTTGATTCCTGGTCGAATTCTCAGGCCTATCCATTAAAATTCCATAATGGCTTTCATAAATAGTCTAGTTATCTTGAAGGTAATTAGCTCTGAACAGCCCTATAAGTGCGTTGATGAAATACCCGATTTATTCAATTTAGAAACAAATCTATGGCCTTTTGTCTTTACTTAGAACAAAGACAAGTTTATCATCAAGTCTTTGTCCCACCCGCTTGTGAAGGCAAAGAAAAAGAGCGAAAGTACATTCATCTAGTCAATTAGCTTAGCATGCATTTGTCTGCACACAGCCAAATTGCACATCAAATAGACTTGGCGACTCACCCACAAGACTAACACAACATGTTTGGCCAACAGAAAATACCTAGAAACATGGGTCGATATCATGAAAAAAAAAAAAAAGCATGAAGACACTCATTTGAGAATAAAATGTTTCAAAAATCTCAACTTCGTTGGCATCATTCTCAAGGAGGAACCACATTATCTTCACAATTTCCAGCAAGAATTAGCTAAAGTTTGGTGAAGACTCTTTTGCTTAATGAAAGTGATCTATTTTGTACACCTAGTTTGCTAAGAAAAACTCAAATTGTTTGAAAGATTAAAATGAGCATGGACTTGAAATTAAAGAATATAGAAAACTTTAACCAATGTCTTCTAATTTTTTGAATAATTAAGTCAATTTAAAGTGTGGGAACTTCTAGGTAGGTTGGCCAACTAAAATTGAAAGGTGACTAAATCTAGGCAAGGGCACCCATTGCCTGTGGCAGTGAGGGCTGGGACCCTCACCTATGGTTGGGATCTTATGATTTATGTCCAAATTGTAACACTATAAGATAGCAAAGCATATTTGCTAGTCTCTTAAAATATGTTTTCCAAAGCATATCGCTTAACTACTTTTCCAGTATGATGCTAAGCTCATAGGGTTCATAATATAAGGTTCTTTAACCGTCCCCCTTCCGTACAATCAAATTAAAATATCAAAATCTTTGTCCCAATAATAAGGGTTATGAGGTTAAGACAATTTTGTCCCTTCAAGACTTAGATGTAATGTCACGCCCCGATCCTCGGGTATGCACCCATCTCTTACCTTGGTTGATTTAATAGCAACGTCTCATGACGTATCGTTGACCTTTTCATTTTAATACGTATGCGGAAGCATATAAACAATCCCCAGATAATAAAACAATGGGAGAGAAAAGTAGGGCTATATTTTTCACAATTGGAAAACCACAATCACACTTTTATACAAGCAAACCTCATAGTATATATTACAATACTTTTCACAAGAATCTGATTTATCACATATTAGTTCACACACTGGGTTTGCAAAACAGGGTGGAGGTTTCAATCCTCATTCGGGTCATACTTTGGATCCTCATTTGGATCCTCTTACGACTCTTCTTCAGGGTCCTCCTCTTCAGGCTCTTCCTCAGGTTTCTCCTCTTGCTCAACAATCTCTCCTTCCTCTTCGCTTGCAATGGAGTCCACAGCTGAGTAAACGGGAGTGTCAGGGGCACTCTTGAGCTTAGGGTCTTTAGCATCGATCGGTGCTTCGTTCTTAGGATCTGTAGCCCCTTCCTCGAATGTTGCCTCTAAGACAAACATAGGCACATCACCCTGCGGGACAGGACCCTCTCTTCACCCATCATGGTAGTGACGATACCACGACCTATAATAGTGGGGCACCAGACCGTGTCTACCTAGATCGACCCAGATCTTCCGGGTGGGGGTGTATCGAGAAGTGATATCCTATCTCGATGACCTCTTCGGGAATACCAAAATGCATGGGAGGACGAGGAGGTGGAGGTGTTGCCATCTAGGGACTTGAAATGTTGTTCGACAATGGGGTGAGACTATGTCTCAACAAGTTCTAACCCCCTAAGACTTGATTAGAAAGCCAATACACCTTAGGACTGCCTAAGCATAACACGAGTCATAGGTCTTACCTTGGCCTCAGTTCCATCCTGTAAATCAACGTTATTTACAGATGCCTTATATCACATCAATCAATCAATTCATAACATCAAATCAAATCATTGATCAATCGACCTAGTTGATTACATGTCAATCAGACCAGTTCCCGGTTATGCCTAAGCACAACACGAGTCAGATGACTTGCTTGCTCTCTATTCTAAATGTAAAAACAGAGGAAACAAGGCTGGTTATGGCAAAGCAAGACTGGTAAAGGCAACGGCAAGGCTGAGCGGCCAACAACACGGACTCATGGCGGTCGGAGTGGCACACGGCTGTCTGCTAGGTTGCGAACAGTTTGCTGGATCGGTGGAGAGGCTGGAACGATGGTGTGAGGGAGGTGGAGACGTGCGAGTAGCGAAGGGCTGGTGCGGGTGGCGTTCCGGTGGTGGCGGCTGCGTGCCACGGCTCCAGGCGATCTGGTGACGTGCTATCTGGTCTTCCTTGGCTTGTTGGTGGTCGAAAAACCTGGGAGGAGGGAGGATGGCTGGTCGGTTAGCCTTGAAGAGGAAGAGAGGCAAGAGGGGGCTACCACGGTCACATTTTTCTAATCCCTTATCTCATTTGACCATCCATGGTTAAGTATGGTTCCTTGGCTTTCAATGAGCTACCAATGCTCACCCATAACCTAGCCTTTGAAATGGTCCATTTTGGCTAGGCAAGGGGGAAGCTAGGAATTTTTCAATAATCTTGGCTTTAATAGGACACTTGTTCCTTCTCAAATCAATCTCATTTGGCCCTCATAAATGCGATTAATACCTCAATGATCAAATTTGTATTTTTCCTCACCAATTGATCTATCTCGCATCCCAATTGTGCGATAAAAACGATCCCTGGCTTTTTCTAGGCAAAAACAGTCTTATGCCGACTTTTTCTAAAAAAGTCTCGAGTTGCAGAAAAATCTTCTAAAATCAAGTCGACATTTTAAGAATTTATTGTGACATGACAAAATTTTGAATTTTTGAAATCGGATTCAAATTTGTGGTAAGTTTCACTCAGGCTCGTTTTTAACACGACCTAGGCTACCGGGTAGTTTTCGGAGATTTTTGGTGCAAATGACCTGTGTTCGATTTTCTTCGAACCATAATGAACCCACTCGACATATTCGCGACTCTCGGTTGTCATGAAAATCTCGAGGATTCAAATACGAACATATGATATCAAAACGATAAATAAATCCATCTAGAGCCGATTGACGGGAATTTTCTAATTTAGTGATGTCACCCATGATTAGCCACACATCTCAGTCGAATTGATCTATTTCTGAGCTCAAATCAATTTTTAACTGTGTCATAATGGCCTTTAAAGATTAGCACGGTCGAAAAACCGATTCTTGGTCGAATTCTCAAGTCATCGTATTAAAATTCCTTAATGGCTTCACTTGAATAACCTAGTTATCTTGAGAGTGATCAGCTCTGAGAACAGCCCTATAGGCGCGTCGATGAAATGCTCAATTTGTTCAATAGAAAATAGGATTGAAAATCTGGGATGTCACAACTCTTCATCTCTTATAAAAATTTTGTCCTCGAAATTGAAACCATTACAAAACTTCATCAAAAAGGTGAGGGTACAATTGTCTCATCGACTCTTCAGTCTCCCATGTCGCTCCTTTAGTACCGTGGTGTTGCTAGACCACTTTGACCAACTGAATGGTCTTTGTACGCAGAACTTTCTCTTTTCTGTCCACGATTTGAACTTGGCATTCAACATTTGACACACGGTCATCCATGTCCAATTCTTCGAAATTGAGTACGTGAGTCGGGTTAGGCTCATATTTCCTTAATATCGACAAGTGAAAGACGTCATGCACTTACACCAATCTTGGTGGCAACGCAAGACGATGCGCTAAGATCCCAATTATCTCAAGAATTTCAAATAGACCTACGTACCTTAAATTACTTTGCCTTTCTTACCAAAGTGAGAAGTTCCCCTCATTGGTGATACCTTCAGAAAAATGTGATCACCAACTTGGAATTCCAAAAGCCTTCGACGCTTATCTATGTAGCTTTTCTGTCTGCTCTGAGTAGTCTTTAATCTGCCTCTAATTACTGCCATGGTATCCACTAACTGTTGGATTAACTTTGGGCCTGTAATCTTTATTTCCCCAACTTCATCCCAACAAATTGGTGTCCTGCACACCTTGCTTTGCTGATAATTATTGTTGCAGGTAAATTCCACCAGGTGTAATTGATCTTCTTAACTTCCTTTGAAGTCTAGTACACAAGCTCTCAGCATGTCCTCGAGGGTTTGAGTTGTCCTCTCAGACTAGCCATTTGTCTGAGGACAATATGCTGTACTGTACTGCAGCTTGATACCTAAGGCACTCTATAAGCTCTTCCAAAAAGCGATAGTAAATCTCGGGTCTCTATTTGAAGTTATCGTAATCGGAGTCATTTAATGCACGTACATATTTACGTGTCTATCCAAATTGAGGTCCTTTCGAACTACAATGAAGTGAGCCAACTTTGTCAATTTGTCGATCACTACTCAAATCGAATCATTTCCTTTTTGGCTCCTCAGTAGTCCAGTCACGAAATCCATCGTGATATGCTCTCATTTTCATTCTGGGATCTCAAGATTTTACAGAAGTCCTTCCGGCTTGCAATGCTGAGCTTTAACCTGTTGACACGCCAGACGCTTGATGACATGCTTGGCAATGTCTGCCTTCATACTTGACCACCAATAGTGTTGACGTAGATTCTGATATATCTTGGTACTACCAAAATGAATGTTGTAATTGCTACGATGCGCTTTTGACAAGATATCTTCTCTGAGCTCCACATCGTCAAGTAAAACTAAACGTCCTCGAACCTTAGTGAACCTTCATCAGAAATCTAAAAGTCAGCCTTCCTTTTCTTAGTGTCCTCTTGCAGAATCTTTTGCACATATGGGTCTATTGGTTGGAGTAACTTGATTCTGATCTAGATATCCGGTTCAATTCGAGGGTGGCAAAGCAATAACTCTGCCATGTTGCATAAGCACGCAGCCCAATCCTCTTTGTGATGCATCACTATAGATCTTGAATACTCCAGGACCAAATGGAATGGTTAGCACACGTGCGGTAGTCAGTTTTTCCTTAAGCTCTTGAAAACTACTCTCGCACTTGTCATTCCACACAAATTTCTCTTTTTTCTTTAAGAGTTTTGTTAGTGGCGATGCTAAAGATGAGAATCCTTCCACAAACCGTCTATAATAACCTGCCAAACCCAGCAAACTTCTAATCTCTATCATTGTAGTCGGTCTCGGCTAGTTAATCACTACTTAAATCTTGCTCGATTCACAGAGATTCCTTTGCCTGAAATCATGTGGCCTAAGAAAGTAACACGAGTCAACCAAAATTCGCACTTGCTAAACTTGGCATACAACCGATGGATTCTCAATGTTTGCAGCACTAATTTCAGATGACTCTCATGCTCTTCATCACTTCTCAAATATACCGGAATATCATCAATGAACATGATCACAAACTAATTTAGGTAATCTTTGAATATAAGGTTCATCAAATCCATGAAAGTAGTAGGAGCATTTGTCAACCCAAATGGCATCACTGTGAATTCATAGTGACCATATTGAGTATGAAATGCTGACTTAGGAACGTCTTATTTCCTAATTCTCAGCTAATGATATCTTGTCCTCAAGTCGATCTTCGAAAATATTGACACTCCTTTTAACTGATCGAACAAGTTATCAATTCTTGGCAGTGGATACTTGTTCTTGATCGTTACTTAATTGAGTTGTCGATAATCGATGCACAAACACAACAAACCATCTTTCTTCTTTACAAACAGAATCGGTGCTTCCCAAGGTGATGCACTGGGACATATGAATCTCTTATCCAATAATTCCTGCATTTACACCTTCAGTTCTCTTCAACTCTGATAGTGTCATCCGATAAGGGGCCTTAGAGATTGGCTTTATCTCCGAGTGCTAGCTCAATCACAAACCCAATTTCTCTTTTTGGCAGTAATCTAGGTAATTCCTTTGGAAAGACATTTGGAAATTCTTGCATCACAGCAATGTCTTGCATTTTCAGCTCCACAATTGTCATATCCACGACAGTTGCTAGGTAACCTTGACAACCCTCTTCTAATAGATGAGTTGCCTCAGACGACAATATTAAGGAAATCGAGGGTCCTCCTCGATTCTCGACAAACTCGAAGCTCTCACCCTCTAACGGGTCAAACTAAATCGCTTTGTGATAGCGGTCCATTATAGCTCGTTGCTTGATGAGCCAATCCATGCCAATAATTAAATCAAAGTTATACATGGCTACGATTAATAAGTCTATTTTCCCCACTCTCTCACCAATCACTAACTTGCAAGAACAAACCAAAGCAGCAATAACTTTATCCTTCAATGGTGTAGATATGCAAATTGCCAACTCCAACAATAGAGGACTTAATCCTAACAGATTAACATATTGCTTGGTAATAGTGGAATGAGTTGTTCTAGAGTCGAATAAAGCGTAAGTAGGATTGTCATTTAGCGAAACCATACCTATGATCACGTCAAGCGCAGCTTCTGCCTAACCTTGTGTGATAGCATACACCGTGCCTTGGACTGGTGTTCTCAGCTGACCTCCTTGCAATGTATTCTGAGGCGCATATCCTTTAATCTGTCCCATCGGTTGTCCTCTCGATCTCCTCGGATAGTTTCTGGCTATGTGGCCCTGTTGATCGCATTCAAAACATGCACCCGACCTTGATGGGCACGGGGTTGACTTGTGTCGCCTTCCACAAAAGCGACATGCTTCACTCCTATTGGGCACTGACCTACCAAATCCACCCTTCTTGTTAGGCGGGACTTGGAATCTACCTCCAGACATGGGACTCTTTCCTTGGTGAATCCCTTCTTGATGAGAATTAAACCTTGATCTAGATGAGGGGACTTGTTCGTTCAGACTCTTTTCGAGCAGCTGTGCTCGACGATAAATCTATTGATAATCAATCAAATCAAACAGCACCAACGGCTGTCTTAATTCTTGTCGAAGGCCATTTTTGAACCTTTGAGCTTTCTCTTCAGGATCCTCAATGAGCCTTGGAGTGTACTGAGATGGCTCTGCAAAGTTGACCCCATGTTGGTCAACAAGTCATCGTCCCTTGACGAAGACGTTGAAACTCTTCCAATTTCTGTTCTTTAGCACTCCTCGAGAAATACTGTTCGTTGAATTCTCTGAGGAAAGCTTCACATAGAGGGACTACTTCTCCTGGAAATACAGTCTCTCTGGCGGCTCTCCACCAGTTGTTAGCATTGCCCTGCAACTGATACACTGCTAGGGTTACTTTCTCTATCTCAGTGCATATCAAGAGTGCAAAGGCCTTTTCCAAATCCTGGATCCACAATGAAGGGCCTTAGGGTCTCCAATACCCAAAAATCTTGGTGGACCTAGGTTCAAAAACTGCTCCACCAGCTTGTGGATCGGTTTTTCTCTTTGCATGTCTATGTTGTTAACTATAACATCGGTAGGCACGGCTGCTGGTACAGCAACAAGTGCGGCGATGGGTATGGCAACATTGGCAGCGGCAGTGGCGGCAGCTTCAACAGCAGCGGTAAATGCGGCAGCTTGGTGTCGAGCATGCTTCCCCATCATCTCTCGCATGGCATCGAAGGCTTAGGCGATCCCTATGTTTCTCTTGATCACTCGAGGCTGCTACCCAAGCACCAACTAGGAGGTGGTGTTACGTCATTAGTGCTAGCCTGTGCTAGTGCTCGACCTCGGCCTCCTTGGGTATTGACCTTGGTCGGCGCTCTAGCCCGAGTCACGGCCCTACTCGCCCTCTTGGCAGGAGTTCTTCGCTGCTGGTCACTCATAGCTTAGCTTTAACTATTGAAGCCTTTTTCCAATTCTACACCGAATTAAAAATAGAGTGATCCAAACAACAAGGAAGTCTACCAAATAACTATCACATGTATGCATCATCATGAATTGAAATGTCGTTCCTACTATTATCCCATGGTCCATCACACCTTATTATTCCAATCCCCAACCATTGCTCTGATACCACTTAAATGGGGATGTCACACCCCGATCCTCGGGCACACACTCATCCCTCACCTTGGTCGATTTAATAGCAACGTCCTAGGACGCATCGCCGACCCTTTCATTTTAATATGCATGCAGAAGCATATAAACAATCCCCAGATAATAAAACAATGGGATAGAAAAGTAGGGCTATATTTTTCACAACTGAAAAACAAAAACCACACTTTTATACAAGCAAACCTCATAGTATATATTATGATACTATTCACATGAGTATGATCTATCACATATTAGTGCACACACTAGGTTTGCAAAACAGGTTGGGGGTTCAATCCTCATCTGAGTCATACTCTAGATCCTCCTCTAGATCTTCTTCCGACTTCTCTTCAAGGTCCTCCTCTTTAAGCTCTTCCTCAGGTTCCTCCTCCTACTCAAGAATCTCTCCTTCCTTTTCGCTCCTAGTGGAGTCCACAGATGAGTACACATGAGTGTTAGGGTCACTCTCAAGCTTAAGGTCTTTGGCATTGATCAGCGCTCCGTCCTTGGGATTTGCAACCCCTTCTCTGAATGTTGCCTCTAAGCGAATAGAGGCACATCACCCTCCGGTACAGGACTCTCTCTTCGCCCATCATGGCAGTGACGATACCATGACCTATACTCGTGGGGCACCAGACCGTCTGTACCTACATCGACTCAAATGGTGGATTTCACCAAAACATATTCTAGACCTTCCGAGTGGGGGTGGATCGGGAAGTGATATCCTATTTCGGTGACCTTTTTCAGAATACCAAAATGCATGGGAGGACGAGAAGGTGGAGGTACTACTATCTAGGGACTTGAAATGTTGTCCCACAATGGGGTGAGACTACGTCTCAACAAGTTTTAACCCCCTAAGACTCGACTAGGAAGCCAATACTCCTTAGGGCTGTCTAAGCACAACACGAATCAGAGGACTTACCTTGACCTCAGTTCCATCCTACAAATCAACGTTATTTATAGATGCCTAATATCACATCAATCAATCAATTCATAACATCAGATCAAATCATTGATCAATCGACCTAGTCGATTACATGTCAACCAGACCATTTCCTGGTTATTTTAATTCGTACGATGGATTTTCTAAGATGATACATCTAGTCACCGAGCCACGTGCATTCTTTAAGGTGATGTACTCGGTCACCGAGTCATGTGCATTCTCCAAGGTGATATACTTATTCACTGAGCCACATAATACAACATTCTTTTTCACCACTTTATATAGCTCATTAAAACATTGTTGGCATTGTAGACCGACGCCTTGGTAAATTTTCAATCAATTACCAAAATTAATTAATTTAGGAATAAAATCCTAAAAACACAATTGAATCAATTCAACACAAATTAACACTCGAATAAATAAACAGACCGCACCACAATAATCAGCATAAAATTCCGGTCGTCGACTATCCCAGCCTAATTTTCAGAAAGTAATTAATTAATTAAATAATTATAAAAATTATTAAATAAATGTAATAAATCCAATTTAGGCCCGTAATGCCTAATTGGACGTCGAAACGGACCTGGAAAAATTCAAGGTTCGTTCAATAACTACTAGAACCTATTTACTTGCTAATTACTATAGCTAACCACCTAACATGCATCGGCAAATCATTAATTCAATTGGTTTAGTCTAATCTATCCACCTAATCACACTTAATTAAATCTAATCAACTCTTAAGCATCATTAGCATACTAAGCGAGGTTTAGTGAGCAAAACTCACTTGATTAATGAGCGGGTCGGTGTAAGACGATGGGAACGTCGCGGGGCTCAACTTATTTCAAGACGAGCCAAGCAACTGAGGCTTGGGACTACCTCAAAACGGGCCTTGAAGCCGCTATAAAATCCACAAACTTGTTCTCTGTTCTAGATGTAAAAATAGAGGAAACATGGCTGGTTATGGCAAAGCAAGACCGGTGAAAGTAATGGCAACACCGAGCGGCCAACAACACGGACTCACGGCGATTAGAGGGGCACATGGTAGCCTACTGGGCTACAAAACAGCCTGCTGGACCGACAGAGAGGCTGGAACGACGGTGTGAGGGAGGCAGAGATGCTCAGGCAGCAACGGGCTGGCACGGGTGGCATTTTGGCGGCGGCGTTTGCGTGCGACGGCTCCAGGCGTTTCGGCGACGTGCTGGTTGGTCTTCCTTGGCTTGTTGGTGGTCGAACAAGCTGGGAGGAGGGAAGATGGTTGGCCGGTTAGCCTTGGAGAGGAAGAGAGGTAAGAGGGGGGCCACCATATTCACATTTTTCTAATCCCTTGTCTCCGTTAACCATCCATGGCCAAGTATGGTTCCTTGGCTCTCAATAAGCCACCAATGTTCACCCACAACCTTTGATATGGTCCCCTTTGGCTAGGCAAGGGGGAAGCTACAAATTTCAATAGTCTTGGCTTCAATTGGATACCTGTTCATTCTCAAATCAATCTCATTTGGCCCTCATAAATCTGATTAATACCTTAATGATCAATTTGGTATTTTTCCTCACCAATTGATTCACCTCACATCCCAATTGTGCAACGAAAAACGATCCACAGCTTTTTTCCGAGCAAAAACGGTCCTATGCTGACTTTTTTTCAAAAGTCTCGTGATACAGAAAAATGTTCTGAGACCGAGTCAACGTTTCTAGAATTTATTATGACATAACAGAATCTTCAATTTTTGAAATTAGATTCAAATTCACAGTTAGTTTCTCTCAGGCGCGTTTTTAGCGTGACCTAAGCTACTGTGTAGTTTTTGGAGATTTTTGGTGCAAATGACCGATGGCTGATTTTCTTTAGGCCACAATAAACCCACTCGACACATTAGCGACTCTCGGTTGTAGTGAAAATCTTGAGAATTCAAATATGGACACATGGTACCAAAATGATAGATAAATCAGCCTAGCGCCGGTTGAAGAGAATTTTCTAATATAGTAGTGTCACCCACGATTAGCCATACATCTCAGTCAAATTGAACTATCTCTAATCCCAAATCAATTTTTAACTGTGTCGTCATGACCTCTAAAGATGAGCATGGTCGAGAAGTCGATTCTTGGTCGAATTTTCAAGTTTATCCCACTAAAATTACTTAATGGTTTCCTTGAATAGTCTAGTTATCTTAAAAGTGATCAGCTCTGAGAACAGTCTTATAGGCGCGTCGATGAAATACCTGATTTATTCAATTTAGAAACAAATTTATGGCCTTTTGTCTTTCCTTAGAACAAAAACAAGTTTATCATAAAGTCTTTGTTCGACTTACTTGTGAAGTAAAAGAAAAAGCCTTAAAGTACATTTATCTAGTCAATTCGCTTACCATGTGTTTGTCTGCACATAGCCGAATTGCACATAAAATAGACTTGGCAACTCACCCACAAGACTAGCAGAACATGTTTGGCCCATAGAAAATACCATGAACATGGGTCGATATCATGAAAAAAAACAAAAAAGAAGAAGAAGCATGAAGACACTCATTTGAGAATAAAATGTTTCAAAAATCTCAACTTCGTTGGCATCATTGTCATGGAGGAACCACATTATCTTCATTATATCCATCAAGAATCAACTAAAGTTTGGTGAGGACTCTTTTGCTTAAAGAAAGTGATCTATTTTGTACACCTAGTTTGCTAAGCAAAACTAGGTGTACGGTCGAGAAGTCGATTCCTGGTCGAATTTTCAAATCTATCCCATTAAAATTTCTTAATGGTTTCCCTGAATAGTCTAGTTAACTTGAAAGTGATCAGCTCTGAGAACAGCTCTATAGGCGCGTCGATGAAATACCCGATTTATTCAATTTAAAAACAAATTTATGGCCTTTTGTCTTTGCTTAGAACAAACACAAGTTTATCCTAAAGTCTTTGTCCGACTTGCTTGTGAAGTAAAAGAAAAAGCACTAAAGTACATTTATCTAGTCAATTTGCTTACCATGTGTTTGTCTGCACACAGTCGAATTGCACATCAAATAGACATGGCGACTCACCCACAAGACTAGCACAACATGTTTGGCCCACAAAAAATATCATGAACATGGGTCGATATCAAGAAAAGAAAAAGAAGCATGAAGACACTAATTTGAGAATAAAATGTTTCAAAAATCTCAACTTCGTTGGCATCATTGTCATGGAGGAACCACAATATCTTCACAATTTCCATAAAAAATCAGCTAAAGTTTGGTGAGGACTCTTTTGCTTAATGAAAGTGATCTATTTTCTACACCTAGTTTGCTAAGCAAAACTAGGTGTACGGTCGAGAAGTCGATTCCTGGTTGAATTTTCAAATCTATCCCATTAAAATTCCTTAATGGTTTCCCTGCATAGTCTAGTTATCTCGAAAGTGATTAGCTCTGAGAATAGTTCTATAGGCACGTCGATGAAATACCAGATTTATTCAATTTAGAAACAAATTTATGGCCTTTTGTCTTTGCTTAGAACATAGACAAGTTTATCATAAAGTCTTTGTCCGACTTGCATGTGAAGTAAAAGACAAAGCACTAAAGTACATTTATCAAGTCAATTCGCTTACCATGTGTTTGTCTGTACATAGCCGAATTGCACATCAAATAGACTTGGCGACTCACCCATAAGACTAGCACGACATGTTTGGCCCACAGAAAATACCATGAAGCATGGGTTGATATCATGAAAAAAAAGAAGCATGAGACACTCATTTGAGAATAAAATGTTTCAAAAATCTCAACTTCGTTGGCATCATTGTCATGGAGGAACCACATTTTCTTCACAATTTCAATCAAGAATCAGCTAAAGTTTGGTGAGGACTCTTTTGCTTAACAAAAGTGATCTATTTTGTACACCTAGTTTGTTAAGCCAAACTAGGTGTACAGTCAAGAAGTTGATTCCTAATCGAATTTTCAAATCTATCCCATTAAAATTCCTTAATGGTTTCCCTGAATAGTTTAGTTATCTTGAAAGTGATCAGCTCTGAGAACAGCCCTATAGGCGCGTCGATGAAATACCCGATTTATTCAATTTAGAAACAAATTTATGGCATTTTTTCGTTGCTTAGAACAAAGACAAGTTTATCGTAAAGTCTTTGTTCGACTTGCTTGTGGAGTAAAAGAAAAAGCACTAAAGTACATTTATCTAGTCAATTCGCTTACCATGTGTTTGTCTGCATACAGCCGAATTGCGCATCAAATAGACTTGGCGACTCACCCACAAGACTAGCACAACTTGTTTGGCCCATAGAAAATACCATGAAACATGGGTCGATATCTTGAAAAAAAAGAAGAAGCATGAAGACACTCATTTGAGAATAAAATGTTTCAAAAATCTCAACTTCGTTGGCATCATTGTCATGGATGAACCACATTATCTTCACAATTTCCATCAAGTATCAGCTAAAGTTTGGTGAGGACTCTTTTGCTTAACAAAAGTGATCTATTTTGTACACCTAGTTTGTTAAGCCAAACTAGGTGTACAGTCAAGAAGTCGATTCCTAATCGAATTTTCAAATCTATCCCATTAAAATTCCTTAATGGTTTCCCTGAATAGTTTAGTTATCTTGAAAGTGATCAGCTTTGAGAACAGCCCTATAGGCGCGTCGATGAAATACCCGATTTATTCAATTTAGAAAAAAACTTATGGCATTTTGTCTTTGCTTAGAACACAGACAAGTTTATCGTAAAGTCTTTGTTCGACTTGCTTGTGAAGTAAAAGAAAAAGCACTAAAGTACATTTATCTAGTCAATTCGCTTACCATGTGTTTGTCCGCATACAGCCGAATTGCACATCAAATAGACTTGGCGACTCACCCACAAGACTAACACAACTTGTTTGGCCTAGAAGAAGCATGAAGACACTCATTTGAGAATAAAATGTTTCAAAAATCTCAACTTCGTTGGCATCATTGTCATGGAGGAACCACATTATCTTCACAATTTCCATCAAAAATCAGCTAAAGTTTGGTGAGGACTCTTTTGCTTAATGAAAGTGATCTATTTTGTACACCTAGTTTACTAAGCAAAACTAGGTGTACGGTTGAGAAGTCAATTCCTGGTCGAATTTTCAAATCTATCCCATTAAAATTCCTTAATGGTTTCCTTGAATAGTCTAGTTATCTTGAAAGTGATCAGCTCTGAGAAAAGTTCTATCGGCACGTCGATGAAATACCAGATTTATTCAATTTGGAAACAAATTTATGGCCTTTTGTCTTTGCTTAGAAGATAGACAAGTTTATCATAAAGTCTTTGTTCGACTTGCATGTGAAGTAAAAGAAAAAGCACTAAAGTACATTTATCTAGTCAATTCGGTTACCATGTGTTTGTCTGCACATAGCCGAATTGCACATCAAATAGACTTGGGGCGCGCATGAAAAACATTCTCGTTCCGGAAATAGTTTTAACAGCGAATAGATTTTTCTATTTCTATTTCTGAAGAGTTTCTAAAGCAAAAATAACCGTTTGATAACGACACAAAATTTCTACTCTAAAAATAGAAATTCGTTTGATAACGACACAAAATTTCTTCCTTCCTCGACGACGGCGATGACCAACGACCTTTAATATAAAAAATAAAAATAAAAATGATTTAGCAATAAAAAAATAATGAATAAAATAAAATAAAATGAAATAAATCATAAAAAAATAAATAAAAATATCATTTCATTTTAAAATTAAAATATAAAAATAAATTTATTTTATTTATTCTATTTTATTTTATTTTACGAATAAATTTATTTTAAAATGAATAAAAATAAAAAATAAAAAAAAATTATTTGGCAAAACACTCAAGGCAAATAAAAATAATTATTTTTATTTATCATAAATAAATTATTTTAAATAAATACAATAAATTTGTTTTATTTATTCTATTTTATTTTATTTTACGAATAAATTTATTTTAAAATGAATAAAAATAAAAAAAATTATTTGGCAAAACACTCGAGGCAAATAAAAATTTATTATTTTTATCATAAATAAATTATTTTAAATAAATTAAATAAATTTATTTTATTTATTCTATTTTATTTTATTTTACAAATAAATTTATTTTAAAATAAATAAAAATAAAAAATAAAAATAATTTTATTTGGCAAAACACTCAAGGCAAATAAAAAATAATTTTACTTTTAATAAAAATATTTATTTATTTATCATAAATAAATTTAATAAATTTATTTTTAGTAAACTAAAAATAAAATGATAAATAAAAATAATTTATTTATTTTAATAAATTTATTTTTATTTTTAAATGAATATATTTATTTTTATTTTGGGCAGAGAAGAGGCGTACGAAGGAGAAAAGAGTGAAATTAGGGTTGGGAGAAATCGTAAATTGATTTACGAGAAATCGAAGTAGAAAATTTCTACTTCGATTTCTCCTCCATTTCTATTTCTGGAATAGAAATCTATTCCAAAATAGAAAATTTGATAAGCGTTATCAAACAAGTTTACGTTCCGAAATTAGTCTGGAATAGAAAAATCATTTCTGGAACAGAAATAATTTTTATCATGCACCCCCTTGGCGACTCACCCACAAGACTAGCACGACCTGTTTGGCCCACAGAAAATACCATGAAACATGGGTTGATATCATGAAAAAGAAGAAGAAGCATGAGACACTCATTTGAGAATAAAATGTTTTGAAAATCTCAACTTCGTTGGCATCATTGTCACGGAGGAACAACATTATCTTCACAATTTCCATAAAAAATCAGCCAAAATTTGGCGAGGACTCTTTTGCTTAATGAAAGTGATCTATTTTCTACACCTAGTTTGCTAAGCAAAACTAGGTGTACAGTCGAGAAGTCGTTCCCTGGTTGAATTTTCAAATCTATCCCATTAAAATTCCTTAATGGTTTCTCTGAATAGTCTAGTTATCTTGAAAGTGATCAACTCTGAGAATAGTTCTATAGGCACGTCGATGAAATACCAAATTTATTCAATTTAGAAACAAATTTATGGCCTTTTGTCTTTGCTTAGAACATAGACAAGTTTATCATAAAGTCTTTGTCCGACTTACTTGAGAAGTAAAAGAAAAAGCACTAAAGTACATTTATCTAGTCAATTCGCTTACCATGTGTTTTTCTGCACATAGCCGAAGTGCACATCAAATAGACTTGGCGACTAACATACAAGATTAGCACGACGTGTTTGGCCCATAGAAAATACCATCAAACATGGGTTGATATCATGAAAAAAAAGAAGAAGCATGAGACACTCATTTGAGAATAAAATGTTTCAAAAATCTCAACTTCGTTGGCATCATTGTCATGGAGGAACCACATTTTCTTCACAATTTCCATCAAGAATCAGCTAAAGTTTGGTGAGAACTCTTTTGCTTAACAAAAGTGATCTATTTTGTGCACCTAGTTTGTTAAGACAAACTAGGTGTACAGTCGAGAAGTCGATTCCTAGTCGAATTTTCAAATCTATCCCATTAAAATTCCTTAATGGTTTCCCTGAATAGTTTAGTTATCTTGAAAGTGATCAGCTCTGAGAATAGCCCTATAGGCGCGTCGATGAAAGACCCAATTTATTCAATTTAGAAACAAATTTATGGCATTTTGTCTTTGCTTAGAACAAAGACAAGTTTATCGTAAAGTCTTTGTTTGACTTGCTTGTGAAGTAAAAGAAAAAGCACTAAAGTACATTTATCAAGTCAATTCGTTTACCATGTGTTTGTCTGCACACAGCCGAATGGCACATCAAATAGACTTGGCGACTCACCCACAAGACTAGCACGACATGTTCGGCCCACAGAAAATACCATGAAACATGGGTCGATATCATGAAAAAAAGAAGAAGCATGAAGACAGTCATTTAAGAATAAAATGTTTCAAAAATCTCAACTTCGTTGGCATCATTGTCATGGAGGAACCACATTATCTTCACAATTTCCATCAAGAATCAGCTAAAGTTTGGTGAGGACTCTTTTGCTTAATGAAAGTGATCTATTTTCTACACCTAGTTTGCTAAGCAAAACTAGGTGTACGGTCGAGGAGTCGATTCTTGATCGAGTTTTCAAATCTATCGCATTAAAATTCCTTAATGGTTTCCCTAAATAGTCTAGTTATCTTGAAAGTGATCAGCTCTGAGAATAGCCCTATAGGCGCGTCGATGAAATACCCAATTTATTCAATTTAGAAACAAATTTATGGCATTTTGTCTTTGCTTAGAACAAAGACAAGTTTATCGTAAAGTCTTTGTTTGACTTGCTTGTAAAGTAAAAGAAAAAGCACTAAAGTACATTTATCAAGTCAATTCGCTTACCATGTGTTTGTCTGCACACAGCCGAATGGCACATCAAATAGACTTGGGGACTCACCCACAAGACTAGCACAACATGTTCGGCCCATAGAAAATACCATGAAACATGGGTCGATATCATGAAAAAAAAGAAGAAGCATGAAGACAGTCATTTAAGAATAAAATGTTTCAAAAATCTCAACTTCGTTGGCATCATTGTCATGGAGGAACCACATTATCTTCACAATTTCCATCAAGAATCAGCTAAAGTTTGGTGAGGACTCTTTTGCTTAATGAAAGTGATCTATTTTCTACACCTAGTTTGCTAAGCAAAACTAGGTGTACGGTCGAGGAGTCGATTCTTGATCGAATTTTCAAATCTATCGCATTAAAATTCCTTAATGGTTCCCCTAAATAGTCTAGTTATCTTGAAAGTGATCAGCTTTGAGAATAGGCCTATAGGCGCATCGATGAAATACCCGATTTATTCAATTTAGAAACAAATTTATGGCCTTTTGTCTTTGCTGAGAACAAAGACAAGTTTATTGTAAAGTTTTTGTCCGACTTGCTTGTGAAGTAAAAGAAAAAGCACTCAAGTACATTTATCAAGTCAATTCGCTTACCATGTGTTTGTCTACAGACGGCCGAATTGCACATCAAATAGACTTGGCAACTCACCCACAAGACTAGCACAACATATTTGGCCCCCAGAAAAAAATACCACGAACATGGGTCAATATCATGAAAAAGAAGAAGAAGAAGAAGAAGCATGAAGACACTCATTTGAGAATAAAATGTTTCAAAAATCTCAACTTCGTTGGCATCATTGTCATGGAGGAACCACATTATCTTCACAATTTCCATCAAAAATCAGCTAAAGTTTGGTGAGGACTCTTTTGCTTAATGAAAGTGATCTATTTTCTACACCTAGTTTGCTAAGCAAAACTAGGTGTACGGTCGAGGAGTCGATTCTTGATCGAATTTTCAAATCTATCGCATTAAAATTCCTTAATGGTTTCCCTAAATAGTCTAGTTATCTTGAAAGTGATCAACTCTGAGAATAGGCCTATAGGCGCATCGATGAAATACCCGATTTATTCAATTTAGAAAGAAATTTATGGCCTTTTGTCTTTGCTGAGAACAAAGACAAGTTTATTGTAAAGTTTTTGTCCGACTTGCTTGTGAAGTAAAAGAAAAAGCACTCGAGTACATTTATCAAGTCAATTCGCTTACCATGTGTTTATCTACACACGGCCGAATTGCACATCAAATAGACTTGGCAACTCACCCACAAGACTAGCACAACATATTTGGCCCACAGAAAAAAATACCATGAACATGGGTCAATATCATGAAAAAGAAGAAGAAGAAGAAGAAGCATGAAGACACTCATTTGAGAATAAAATGTTTCAAAAATCTCAATTTCGTTGGCATCATTGTCATGGAGGAACCACATTATCTTCACTATTTCCATCAAGAATCAGCTAAAGTTTGGTGAGGACTCTTTTGCTTAACGAAAGTGATTTATTTTCTACACCTAGTTTGTTAAGCCAAACTAGGTGTACAGTCGAGAAGTCAATTCCTAGTCAAATTTTCAAATATATCCCATTAAAATTCCTTAATGGTTTCCCTGAGTAGTCTAATTATCTTGAAAGTGATCAGCTCTGAGAGCAGCCCTATATGCGTGTCGATGAAATACCCGATTTATTCAATTTAGAAACAAATTTATGGCCTTTTGTCTTTGCTTAGAACAAAAACAAGTTTATCATAAAGTCTTTGTCCGACTTGCTTGCGAAGTAAAAGAAAAAGCACTAAAGTACAGTTATCTAGTCAATTCGCTTACCATGTATTTGTCTGCACACGGCCGAATTGCACATCAAATAGACTTGGCGACTCACTCACAAGATTAGCACAACATGTTTGGCCCACAGAAAATACCATGAAACATGGGTCGATGTCATAAAAAAAAAAAAAAAAGAAGAAGCATGAAGACACTCATTTGAGAATAAAATGTTTCAAAATCTCAACTTCGTTGGCATCATTGTCATGGATGAACCACATTATCTTCACAATTTCCATCAAAAATCAGCTAAAGTTTGGTGAGGACTCTTTTGCTTAATGAAAGTGATCTATTTTCTACACCTAGTTTGCTAAGCAAAACTAGGTGTACGGTCGAGAAGTCGATCCCTGGTTGAATTTTCAAATCTATCCCATTAAAATTCCTTAATGGTTTCCCTGAATAGTCTAGTTATCTTGAAAGTGATCAGCTCTGAGAATAGTTCTATAGGCACGTCGATGAAATACCAGATTTATTGAATTTAGAAACAAATTTATGGCCTTTTGTCTTTGCTTAGAACATAGACAAGTTTATCATAAAGTCTTTGTTCGACTTGCATGTTGAGTAAAAGAAAAAGCACTAAAGTACATTTATCTAGTCAATTCGCTTACCATGTGTTTGTCTGCACATAGCCGAATTGCACATCAAATAGACTTGGCGACTCACCCACAAGACTAGCACAACATGTTTGGCCCATAGAAAATACCATGAAACATGGGTCGATATCATGAAAAAAAAGAAGAAGCAAGAAGACACTCATTTGAGAATAAAATGTTTCAAAAATCTCAACTTCGTTGGCATCATTGTCGTGGATGAACCACATTATCTTCACAATTTCCATCAAAAATCAGCTAAAGTTTGGTGAGGACTCTTTTGCTTAATGAAAGTGATCTATTTTCTACACCTAGTTTGCTAAGCAAAACTAGGTGTACGGTCAAGAAGTCGATCCCTGGTTGAATTTTCAAATCTATCCCATTAAAATTCCTTAATGGTTTCCCTGAATAGTCTAGTTATCTTGAAAGTGATCAGCTCTGAGAATAGTTCTATAGGCACGTCGATGAAATACCAGATTTATTCAATTTAGAAACAAATTTACGGCCTTTTGTCTTTGCTTAGAACATAGACAAGTTTATCATAAAGTCTTTGTCCGACTTGCATGTGAAGTAAAAGAAAAAGCACTAAAGTACATTTATCTAGTCAATTCGCTTACCATGTGTTTGTCTGCACATAGCCGAATTGCACATCAAATAGACTTGGCGACTCACCCACAAGACTAGCACGACATGTTTGGCCCACAGAAAATACCATGAAACATGGGTTGATATCATGAAAAAAAAAAAGAAGAAGCATGAGACACTCATTTGAGAATAAAATGTTTCAAAAATCTCATCTTCGTTGGCATCATTGTCATGGAGGAACCACATTTTCTTCACAATTTCCATCAAGAATCAGCTAAAGTTTGGTGAGGACTCTTTTGCTTGACAAAGGTGATGTATTTTGTACACCTAGTTTGTTAAGCCAAACTTGGTGTACAGTCGAGAAGTCGATTCCTAATCGAATTTTCAAATCTATCCCATTAAAATTCCTTAATGGTTTCCCTAAATAGTTTAGTTATCTTGAAAGTGATCAGCTCTGAGAACAGCCCTATAGGCGCGATGAAATACCCGATTTATTCAATTGAGAAACAAATTTATGGCATTTTGTCTTTGCTTAGAACAAAGACAAGTTTATCGTAAAGTCTTTGTTCGACTTGCATGTGGAGTAAAAGAAAAAGCACTAAAGTACATTTATCTAGTCAATTCGCTTACCATGTGTTTGTCTGCACATAGCCGAATTGCACATCAAATAGACTTGGCGACTCACCCACAAGACTAGCACGACATGTTTGGCCCACAGAAAATACCATGAAACATGGGTTGATATCATGAAAAAGAAGAAGAAGAAGCATGAGACACTCATTTGAGAATAAAATGTTTCAAAAATCTCATCTTCGTTGGCATCATTGTCATGAAGGAACCACATTTTCTTCACAATTTCCATCAAGAATCAGCTAAAGTTTGGTGAGGACTCTTTTGCTTAACAAAAGTGATCTATTTTGTACACCTAGTTTGTTAAGCCAAACTAGGTGTACAGTCGAGAAGTCGATTCCTAATCGAATTTTCAAATCTATCCCATTAAAATTCCTTAATGGTTTCCTTGAATAGTTTAGTTATCTTGAAAGTGATCAGCTCTAAGAACAGCCCTATAGGCGCATCGATGAAATACCCGATTTTTTCAATTTAGAAACAAATTTATGGCATTTTGTCTTTGCTTAGAACAAAGACAAGTTTATCGTAAATTCTTTGTTCGACTTGCTTGTGAAGTAAAAGAAAAAGCACTAAAGTACATTTATCTAGTCAATTCGCTTACCATGTGTTTGTCCGCATACAGCCGAATTGCACATCAAATAGACTTGGCGACTCACCCACAAGACTAGCACAACATGTTGGGCCCATAGAAAATACCATGAAACATGGGTCGATATCATGAAAAAAAAGAAGAAGCATGAAGACACTCATTTGAGAATAAAATGTTTCAAAAATCTCAACTTTGTTGGCATCATTGTCGTGGATGAACCACATTATCTTCACAATTTCCATCAAAAATCAGCTAAAGTTTGGTGAGGACTCTTTTGCTTAATGAAAGTGATCTATTTTCTACACCTAGTTTGCTAAGCAAAACTAGGTGTACGGTCAAGAAGTCGATCCCTGGTTGAATTTTCAAATCTATCCCATTAAAATTCCTTAATGGTTTCCCCGAATAGTCTAGTTATCTTGAAAGTGATCAGCTCGAGAATAGTTCTATAGGCACGTCGATGAAATACCAGATTTATTCAATTTAGAAACAAATTTACGGCCTTTTGTCTTTGCTTAGAACATAGACAAGTTTATCATAAAGTCTTTGTCCGACTTGCATGTGAAGTAAAAGAAAAAGCACTAAAGTACATTTATCTAGTCAATTTGCTTACCATGTGTTTGTCTGCACATAGCCGAATTGCACATCAAATAGACTTGGCGACTCACCCACAAGACTAGCACGACATGTTTGGCCCACAGAAAATACCATGAAACATGGGTTGATATCATGAAAAAAAAAGAAGCATGAGACACTCATTTGAGAATAAAATGTTTGAAAAATCTCATCTTCGTTGGCATCATTGTCATGGAGGAACCACATTTTCTTCACAATTTCCATCAAGAATCAGCTAAAATTTGGTGAGGACTCTTTTGCTTAACAAAAGTGATGTATTTTGGACACCTAGTTTGTTAAGCCAAACTAGGTGTACAGTCGAGAAGTCGATTCCTAATCGAATTTTCAAATCTATCCCATTAAAATTCCTTAATGGTTTCCCTAAATAGTTTAGTTATCTTGAAAGTGATCAGCTCTGAGAACAGCCCTATAGGCGCGTCGATGAAATACCCGATTTATTCAATTGAGAAACAAATTTATGGCATTTTGTCTTTGCTTAGAACAAAGACAAGTTTATCGTAAAGTCTTTGTTCGACTTGCTTGTGAAGTAAAAGAAAAAGCACTAAAGTACATTTATCTAGTCAATTTGCTTACCATGTGTTTGTTTGCATACAGCCGAATTGCACATCAAATAGACTTGGCGACTCACCCACAAGACTAGCACAACATGTTCGGCCCACAGAAAATACCATGAAACATGGGTCGATATCATGAAAAAAAAAAGAAGAAGCATGAAGACACTCATTTGAGAATAAAATGTTTCAAAAATCTCAACTTTGTTGGCATCATTGTCATGGAGGAACCACATTTTCTTCACAATTTCCATCAAGAATCAGCTAAAGTTTGGTGAGAACTCTTTTGCTTAACAAAAGTGATCTATTTTGTACACCTAGTTTGTTAAGCCAAACTAGGTGTACAGTCGAGAAGTCGATTCCTAGTCGAATTTTCAAATCTATCCCATTAAAATTCCTTAATGGTTTCCCTGAATAGTTTAGTTATCTTGAAAGTGATCAGCTCTGAGAATAGCCTTATAGGCGCGTCGATGAAATACCCAATTTATTCAATTTAGAAACAAATTTATGGCATTTTGTCTTTGCTTAGAACAAAGACAAGTTTATCGTAAAGTCTTTGTTTGACTTGCTTGTGAAGTAAAAGAAAAAGCACTAAAGTACATTTATCAAGTCAATTCGCTTACCCTGTGTTTGTCTGCACACAGCCGAATGGCACATCAAATAGACTTGGCGACTCACCCACAAGACTAGCACAACATGTTCGGCCCATAGAAAATACCATGAAACATGGGTCGATATCATGAAAAAAAAGAAGAAGCATGAAGACAGTCATTTAAGAATAAAATGTTTCAAAAATCTCAACTTCGTTGGCATCATTGTCATGGAGGAACCACATTATCTTCACAATTTCCATCAAGAATCAGCTAAAGTTTGGTGAGGACTCTTTTGCTTAATGAAAGTGATCTATTTTCTACACCTAGTTTGCTAAGCAAAACTAGGTGTACGGTCGAGGAGTCGATTCTTGATCGAATTTTCAAATCTATCGCATTAAAATTCCTTAATGGTTTCCCTAAATAATCTAATTATCTTGAAAGTGATCAACTCTGAGAATAGGCCTATAGGCGCATCGATGAAATACCCGATTTATTCAATTTAGAAACAAATTTATGGCCTTTTGTCTTTGCTGAGAACAAAGACAAGAGTATTGTAAAGTTTTTGTCCGACTTGCTTGTGAAGTAAAAGAAAAAACACTCGAGTACATTTATCAAGTCAATTCGCTTACTATGTGTTTGTCTACACACGGCCGAATTGCAGATCAAATAGACTTGGCAACTCACCCACAAGACTAGCACAACATATTTTGCCCACAGAAAAAAATACCATGAACATGGGTCAATATCATGAAAAAGAAGAAGAAGAAGAATAAGCATGAAGACACTCATTTGAGAATAAAATGTTTCAAAAATCTCAATTTCGTTGGCATCATTGTCATGGAGGAACCACATTATCTTCACTATTTCCATCAAGAATCAGCTAAAGTTTGGTGAGGTCTCTTTTGCTTAACGAAAGTGATTTATTTTCTACACGTAGTTTGTTAAGCCAAACTAGGTGTACAGTCGAGAAGTCGATTCCTAGTCAAATTTTCGAATATATCCCATTAAAATTCCTTAATGGTTTCCCTGAGTAGTCTAATTATCTTGAAAGTGATCAGCTCTGAGAGCAGCCCTATATGCGTGTTGATGAAATACCCGATTTATTCAATTTAGAAACAAATTTATGGCCTTTTGTCTTTGCTTAGAACAAAAACAAGTTTATCATAAAGTCTTTGTCCGACTTGCTTTCGAAGTAAAAGAAAAAGCACTAAAGTACAGTTATCTAGTCAATTCGCTTACCATGTATTTGTCTGCACACGGCCGAATTGCACATCAAATAGACTTGGCGACTCACCCACAAGATTAGCACAACATGTTTGGCCCACAGAAAATACCATGAAACATGGGTCGATGTCATAAAAAAAAAAAAAAAAAGAAGAAGCATGAAGACACTCATTTGAGAATAAAATGTTTCAAAAATCTCAACTTCGTTGGCACCATTGTCATGGAGGAACTACATTATCTTCACAATTTCCATCGAGAATCAGCTAAAGTTTGGTAAGGACTTTTTTGCTTAATGAAAGTGATCTATTTTGTAAACCTAGTTTGCTAAGCAAAACTCAAATTGCGTGAAATATTAAAATGAGCGTGGACTTGATATTAAAGAATATAGAAAACTTTAACCAATGTCTTCTAATTTTTTGAATAATTAAGTCAATTTAAAGTGTGGGAACTTCGAGGTAGGTTGGCCAACTAAAATTGTAAGGTGGCTAAATCTAGGCAAGGGCACACCTTGCCTATGACAGTGAGGGCTAGGACCCTCACCTATGGTTGGGATCTTATGATTTCTATCCAAATTGTAACATTATAAAATAGCAAAGCATATTCGCTGGTCTCTTAAAATATGTTTTACAAAGCGTACCGCTTAGCAACTTTTCCAGTATGGTGCTAAGCTCATAGGGTTCAGAATATAAGGTTCTTTAACTGTCCCCCTTCCATACAATCAAACTAAAATATCAAAATCCTTGTCCCAATAATAAGAGTTATGAGGTTAGGACAAGTTTTCCCTTCAAGACTTAAACGTAATGTCACGCCCCGATCCTCGGGCACACACCCATCCCTCACCTTGGTCGATTTAATAGCGACGTAAGGATGCATCGCCTACCATTTTATTTAATACGCATGCGGAAGCATATAAACAATCCCTAGACAATAAAACAATGTGATATAAAAGTAGGGCTATATTTTTTACAATTGAAAAACCACAACTACACTTTTATACAAGTAAACCTCATAGCACATATTACAATACTATTCACAAGAGTCTAATCTATCACATATCAGTTCACACAGTGGGTTTGCAAAACGGGGTGGAGGTTTCAATCCTCATTCGGGTCATACTTTGGATCCTCCTCTAGATCGTCTTCCGACTCTTCTTTAGGGTCCTCCTCTTCAGGCTCTTCCTTAGGTTCCTCCTCTTGCTCAACAATCTCTCCTTCCTCTTCACTCCCAGTGGAGTCCACAACCAAGTACACGGGAGTGTCAGGGTCACTCTCGAGCTTAGGGTCTTTGGCATCGATCAGCGCTCCGTCCTTGGGATTTGCAGCCCCTTTTCCGAATGCTGCCTCTAAGACGAATAGAGGCACATCACCCTCTGGTACAGGACCCTCTCTTTGCCCATCATGGTAGTGACGATACCACTACCTATACTCGTGGGGCACCAGACCGTCTCTACCTACATCGACTCAGACGGTGGATTTCATCAAAACATTCTTTAGACCTTCTGGGTGGGGGTGTATTGGGAAGTGATATCCTATTTTGGTGACCTCTTCAAGAATACCAAAATGCATGGGAGGATGAAGAGGTGGAGGTGCTACCATCTAAGGATCTAAAATGTTGTTCCACAACGGGGTAAGACTATGTCTCAGCAAGTTCTAACCCCCTAAGACTCGATTAAGAAGCCCATACACCTTAGGGCTGCCTAAGCACAACACGAGTTAGATGACTTACCTTAGCCTCAGTTCCATCCTGCAAATCAATGTTATTTACAGATGCCTTATATCACATCAATCAATCAATTCATAACATCAGATCAAATTATTAATCAATTGACTTAGTTGATTACATGTGAATCAGACCATTTCTTGGTTATTTTAATCCGTACGATGCATTTTCTAAGATGATACATCTAGTTACCGAGCCAAGTGCATTCTCTAAGGTGATGTACTTATTCACCGAGCCATGTGTATTCTCTAAGGTGATGTACTCGGTCACCGAGCCATGTGCATTATCTAAGGTGATATACTTATTCACCGAGCCACATAATACAACATTCTTTTTCATCACTTTATATAGCCCACTGAAACATTATTGGCGCTGTAGACCGACACCCGATAAATTTCCAATCAATTACCAAAATTAATTAATTTATAAATAAAATCCTAAAAACACAATTAAATCAATTCAACACAAATTAACATTTAAATAAATAAACATATTGCATCACAATAATCAGCATAAAATTTCGATCGTCGGCTATTCCATCATAATTTCAAGAAAATAATTAATTAATTAAATAATTATGAAAATTATTAAATAAATGCAATAAATCCAATTTAGGCCCCTAATGCCGAACTAGGACACTGAAATAAACCTGGAAAAATTCCAAGGTTCGTTCAATAATTACTAGAACCTATTTACTCACTAATTGCTACAGCTAACCACCTAACATACATTGGTAAATCACTAATTTAATTACTCTAATCTAATCTATCCACATAATCACACTTAATTAAATCTAAACACCCCTAAGCATAATTAGCATACTAAGAGAGGTTTCGTGAGCGAAAACTCACTTGATTAATGAGCGAGTCGATGCAAAAAATGGGAACATCGCAGGGCTTGACTTTTCTCAAGGTGGGCCTAGCAACCGAGGCTCGGGACCACCTCAAAATGGGCCTTGAAGCCGCTATAAAACCCACAAACTTGCTCTCTATTCTAGATGTAAAAACAAATGAAACAAGGCTGGTCATGATAAAGCAAGACCGGTAAAGGCAACGGCAAGGATGAGTGGCCAACAACATGGACTCATGATGGTTGGAGGGGCTCACGGCAGCCTGTTGGACCGATGGAGAGGCTGGAATGATGGCGTGAGGGAGATGGAGATGCGTGAGCAGCGACGGGCTGGTGCGGGCAATGTTTCGACGGTGGTGGCTACGTGCGACAACTCTAGGTGGTCCGGCAATGTGCTAGCTGGTGGTTGAACAACCCGGGAGGAGGGAGGATGGCTGGCCGATCAGCCTAGGAGAGGAAGAGAGGTAAGAGGGGGGCCACCATGGTCACATTTTTCCAATCCCTTGTCTCCTTTGACCATCCATGGCCAAGTATGGTTCCTTGGCTTTCAATGAGCCACCGATGCTCACCCACAACCTTTGAAATGGTCCATTTTGGCTTGGTAAAGGGAAAGCTACGAATTTCAATAATCTTGGCTTCAATTGGACACTTGTTCCTTCTCAAATGATCAAATTGGTATTTTTACTTACCAATTGATCCACCTTGCATCCTAATTGTGCGATGAAAATGGATCACTGTCTTTTTCCGATAAAAAACGGTCCTATATCGACTTTTTCCCAAAAAGTCTCGAGTTGCAGAAAATCTTCAAAGACTGAGTTGACGTTCCTAGAATTTATTGTGATATGACAGAATTTTCAATTTCTAAAAACATATTCAAATTTACGGTTTGTTTCACTTAGGCGCATTTTTAGCGTGACCTAGGTTACCAGGTAGTTTTTGGAGATTTTTGGTGCAAATGACCCATGGTTGATTTTCTTCGAGCCATAATGAATCAACTTGATACATTGGCAACTCTCGGTTGTCGTGAAAATCTTGAGAATTCAAATACGGACATAGGGTACCAAAACGATAAATAAATTAATCTACAGCCGGTTGAGGAGAATTTTCTAATTTAGTAGTGTCACTCATAATTAGCCACATATCTTAGTCAAATTGATCTATCTCGGATTTCAAATTGACTTTTAACTGTCAAAATGGCCTTTAAAGATTAGCATGGTCGAGAAGCCAATTTCTGGTTGAATTCTCAAGTCTATCGCATTAAAATTCCTTAATGGCTTCCCTTGAATAGTCTAGTTATCTCGGGAGTGATTAACTCTGAGAACAGCCCTATAAGTGTGTGGATGAAATGCGTGATTTTTCAATAGAAAATATGATTGAAAATCTGGATGTCATAACTTTTTCCCTCTTATAAAAATTTCGTCATCAAAATTTAAAATGTTACAAAACTTCATCAAAATAGTGGGGGTACAATTGTCTTATTAACTCTTTAGTCTCGCATGTCGCTCTTTCAGTACTGTGGTGTTGCTAGACCACTTTGACCACCGAAATGGTCTTTGTACGTAGAGCTTTCTCTTTTCTACCCACGATCTGAATCGGGCTTTCAACATATGACACACAATTATCCACATCCAATTCTTCAAAATTGAGTATGTGGGTCGGGTCAAGCTCATACTTCCTTAACATCAACACATGAAAGACGTCATGTATTTGCGCCAATTTTGTCAGCAACGCAAGATGATGTGCTAAAGTCCCAATTCTCTCACGAATTTCAAACGGACCTACGTACCTCGGATTTAGTTTGTCTTTCTTACCAAAGCACGAAGTTCCCCTCATTGGTGACACCTTCAGAAAAAGGTGATCACCAACTTGTAATTCCAAAAGCCTTTGACGCTTATCTGCGTTGCTTTTTTGTTTGCTTTGAGCGGTCTTTAATCTGCCTTTTGATTACTACCACGGCATCCACTAACTGGACTAACTCTGGGCATGTTATCTTTATTTCCCCAACTTCTTCCCAACACAATGGTGTTTTGTACACTCTACCACACAATGTTTCAAAAGGAGCCATCTTAATGCTTTGTTGATAACTGTTGTTGTAGGCAAATTCCACTAGGTGTAATTGATCTTCTTAACTTCCTTTGAAGTCCAGTACACAAGCTCTTAGCATGTCCTCAAGGGTTTGAATTGTCCTCTCAAATTAGCCATCTATTTGAGAATGATATGCCATACTATACTATAGCTTGATACCTAAGGCACTTTGTAAGCTCTTCCAAAAAGCGATGATAAACCTCGGGTCTTTATTTGAAGTTATCATATTTGACACTCCATGCATACGAACCACTTGACACACGTACATATCTGTGTGTCTATCCAAACTGAGGTCATTTTGAACTGCAATGAAGTGAGCTGATTTTGTCAATCTGTCGACCACTACCGAGATCGAATCATTTCCTTTTGACTCCTCGGTAGTCCAGTCACGAAATTTATCATGATATGCTCCAATTTCCATTTTTGGATCTTAAGAGGTTGCAGAAGTCCTCCCGACTTGCAATGTTGAGCTTTAACTTGCTGACACGTCAGACACTTGGCGACAGGCTTGGCGATATCTGTCACGACCTGAATTCTAGGCACATGCACATCCCTCAATGGCTTATGAAAGTTTGCAACATCCCAGGTTATTGTTGCCGACCTATTCATTATTTTGTGCATGCAAAACGTAAAACAATCTCCATACAACAAAACAGTGAGATAGAAACTTATGATAATATTTTTCACAAGCCACACCTACAATACCATAGTACTTATGTATATAGACCAATTTAACACCCCAAGATCCAATACAAAAAGGTGAAGCTATTTGATAACCCACGAGCTAAGCTTCTATTTACAAGAGTGGAGTTCACTACTACACTACTCTACTTTCGATCTCTTCGGGATGAGCCATCACCCTGCATCCAGCCTTGAAGGAAGACCTGTCATCACCTGGAAGGAGATAGCGAGACTCTTCCTTTGCTCTTCCTTTCCTTCCTCCATCAGGGACCTGAAAAATTTTAGCCCACAATGGGGTAAGATCACATCTCGAGTTAAGGCGCCTTCCTCCATCAAAAATTGTTTTCAGGACCTAAAAAGAAAAAGTGTTTATTTCGCCAATTTTTGACCCCGAGAAAGATGCGTTTAGTAACAACGGGGTGAGATCACATCTCATCGAGTTAATCTCCTAAATCTCGAGTAGGGGAAGGGTACACCCTGCATGCAATCTAATCACGTTTCTTACAACTCTTTTAATGCCAACAAGTTTCTACATATTAGTACCAATCAAAACATACCTAACAGTATCAAGTTCACACATCACATGAATACTTTAACGTGAGTATATATGCAAAGACGTGAATATCAATGTAAGCATACATACCATAGTCAATGTATCAGATAACAGTCTTCTGGCATAATCAGGCATCGCCTCGCACCATCGAGTGTGGCAACGTCTACACTCAGATGGCATTCCGATTAGGAGCATCGGTCCAGCATCTGCTGCAACCGGCATCCGTTGACTTGAGGTATTCCCGAAGGAGCATCGTCCAGCCTCAAGGGCTCGTGATGGATTCTCATGTCATGTATGCATCCATTAAATGTCATAATTCAATGCTCAATTGCACAATTCATTCACAACATCAATTAAACAATTTTATAGCAAGAAATATCCCAAAATAGTTATAAACTTTCACTAACCAGAATTAACAGAATCTGTCCAATTGTGCATTTTTGGATTCAAGACCAGAAATCAACTCATATGAATTTGAAAAATTCTAAAACTTGAACACGTGCTAAAGGACATGTAAAAAAAAAATTTTCATTAAGACACTAAACCTAGATTCCTCTAGATTTGGCCTAGTAATTCACGCAACCCAATACTAAAATTGGGTCGGTTTCCAGTGGTTGTGTTTTCCAAAATCAGCTTGGTTTGGAGTCCGAAACAGGTCCGTTTGATTTGAAATTCAAGTATGTTAAATTACAATACATGAAGAACAACTTTTGTGAAAGAATTGTATGAAGATTCGAACTCTAAATGTTGGTAAAGATTCATAGAATCCTTACCGGTCAAAATTTTAAGTGTAGTCTAATTTTCTGTGTAAAGAAAACGAAGCTAGAATCGTCTTCTTTTTAATTTTTAAAAATCCTAGAAAAATTATATGTTATACTTGAAGATGTGTAAAACATTTCTTCATAAAAAAATTTCTTCAAAATTGCAACACACATCAGTCTACAAAAATAGCAAATTGTGTACGTCCAAAAAACAGTTTTAAGAAACAGCCCCTGTCTTTGGTCGAATCATCCCCTACAGTTCTTATCTTGTCCTTTAAGCCACAACTAAACCTATCTATGGCTAATCGAACATTTCTAACTAATACTAACTACTTTTGATCTCATCTAAATCTTTCCCAACTAATTTCAACTCCTAAACAGAGGTACACAACTCCTATTCCAGTTTTAGAAGAACAACTCACCTATTTAGAACTAAGGGCGGCTCTTGTCGATGGCTGGACGGCAACACAGAGACATGCCTTGGGTCTCTCGGTGATGGTGTTGAGTGATCAGCTTAGAGAATAGCACTATAAGCACGTTGACGAAAAACCCGATTTATTTAATTGAAAACATAAGTAGAAAATCAGATTGTCACAATGTCCACCTTTATACCTAACCATCAATAGTGTTGATGCAGATTTTGATATATCTTGGTACTGCTAAGATGAACGATGTAACTACTACAATGCGCTTTTGACAAGTATCCTCTCTAAGTTCCACATTGTCAGGTACAACTAAACGTCCATGGAACCTTAGTGTTCGTTGATTAGAAATTTGAAAGTTAGCCTTCCTTTTCTCAATGTCCTCTTGCATGATCTTTTGCACATCTGGGTCTGTTGGTTGGAGTAACTTGATTTTGATCTGGACATCCGGTTCAATTTTGAGAGTGACCATAAGACTCAAAAGGTGGCTTACCTCAAACTTGAATACCAAATCTCGAGCTCTCTAGATTAAATTCTACTCATTCCTTAATATACGAGCAACTGAAGACTTTTGACTCAAAGCATTAGCGACCTTGTTCGCCTTTCCCGAGTGATATAGAATATCATGGTCGTAATCCTTAAGCAATTCCATTCATCGGCACTATCTCATGTTCATCTTCTTTTGAGAGAACAAGTACTTGAGACTTTGATGGTCCGTGAAGATCTGGAATCTTTCTTTGCACATATAATGTCTCCAAATCTTCAAGGCAAAGATAATTGCTGCGAGTTTTAAGTCATGCATCGGATAGTTCTGTTCATGAGATCTTAACTGATGAGAGGTGTATGCAACAACTCTGCCATGTTGTATTAGCACGCATCCCAATCCTCTGAGTGACCCATCACTATAGATCTCGAATCCTCCAAGACCAGATAAAATGGTCAGCACATGTGCGGTAATCAGTTTTTCCTTAAGCTATTGAAAACTACTCTCACACTTGTCATTCCACACAAATTTTCTTCTTTCTTTAAGAGTTTTGTTAGTGGCGATGCTAAAGATGAGAATCTTTCCATAAATTGTCTGTAATAACCTGTTAAACCCAGAAAACTTTTGATCTTTGTCACTATAGTCGGTCTCGGCTAGTTAATCATTGCTTTAATCTTGCTTGGATCCACAGAGATTCCTTCGCCTGAAATCATGTGACCTAAGAAAGCAACACGAGTCAACCAAAACTCGCACTTGCTAAACTTAACATATAGCCGATGGACTCTCAGTGTTTGCAGCACTAATCTCAAATGACTTTTATGCTCTTCATCACTTCTTGAATATTCCAGAATATCATCAATGAACATGATTACAAACTAATCTAGGTATTCTTTGAATATTCAATTCATCAAATCAATGAAGGCAGTAGGAGCATTCGTCAACCCAAATGGCATCACTGTGAATTCATAGTGATCATACTGAGTACAAAATGCCGACTTAAGAACATTTTCATTCCTAATTATCAGCCGATGATATCCTGTCCTCATGTCGATCTTCGAAAATATCGACGCTCCTTGTAACTGATCGAACAAGTCATCAATCCTCAGTAGTGGATACTTGTTCTTAATCGTTACCTGATTGAGTTGTCAATAGTTGATGCATAGACAAGACGGACCATCTTTCTTCTTTATAAATAGAACTGGTGTTCCCCATGGTGATGCACTAGGACGTATGAATTCCTTATCCAAAAAACCTACATCTACATCTTCAGTTCTTTCAACTTTGATAGTGCCATCTGTAAGGGGTCTTAGAGATTGGCTCTGTCTTGGGTGCTAGCTCAATCACAAACTCAATTTCTCTCTTTAGCAACAATCTTGGCAATTCCTTTGGAAAGACATATAGAAATTCTTGCACCATAACAATGTCTTCCATTTTTAACTCCACAACTGTCGTATCCATGACAGTTGCCAAGTAACATTGACAACCCTCGTTTAACAGACTAGTTGCCTCAGGCGATGAGATTAAGGAAATCGAGGGTCCTCCTCGATTCCCGACAAACTCGAAACTCTCACCCTCTAACGGGTCAAACTGAATCGCTTTGCGATAGCAATCCATTATAGCTCGTTGCATGGTGAGCCAGTCCATGCCAATAATCAAATCAAAGTCATACATGGCTAGGACTAATAAGTCTATTTTCCCCACTCACTCATTAATCGCTAACTTTCAACCAGAACAAACCAAAGCAGCAATAACTTTATCCTTCAATGGTGTAGATATGCAAACTACCAACTCAAATAATATAGGACTTAATCCTAACAGATTAACATATTGCTCGGTAATATAGAAATGAGTTGCTCTAGAGTCGAATAAAGCGTAAGCAGGATGGTCATTTAGCAAAATTATACCTATGATCACGTTAAGCGTAGCTTCTGCCTGACCTTGTGTGATGGCATACATCATGCCTTGGACTAGTCGTCTCAGCTGACCTCCTTGCGGTGCGTTCTGAGGTGCATATCCTTTAATCTGTCCCATAGGTGGTGGCGATGGCAACTGCGGTTGTCTTCTTGATCTCCTCAGACAATTTCTGGTTATGTGGCCCCGTTGGCCGCATTCAAAACATGCACCCAGCCTAGATGGGCACGGGGCTAACCCGTGTCGCCTTCCACAAAAGTGACATGCTTCACTCCTACTGGGCACTGACCTACCAAATGCACCCTTCTTGTTAGGTGGGACTTGGAATCTACCTTTCGACATAGGCCTCTTTCCCTAGTGAATCCCTTCTCGATGAGAATTAAACCTCGATCCAAACGAGGGGACTTGTTCGTTCAGACTCCTTTCGGGCACCTATGCTCGACTATAAATCTCTTGATAATCAATCAAATCAAACGGCACCAACAACTGTCTTAATTCTTGTCGAAGGCCATTTTTGAACCTCTAAGCTTTCTCTTTAGGATCCTCAATCAGCCTTGGAGCGTACTGAGATAGCTCTACAAACTTGACCCTATACTAGTCAATGGTCATCGTCCCCTGACGAAGACGTCGAAACTCTTCCAATTTCTATTCTCTGGCACTCCTCGAGAAATACTGTTCATTGAACGCTCTGAGGAAAGCATCCCACAATGGGATTACTTCTCTTGGAAATACAGCCTCTTTGGTGGCTCTCAACCAGGTGTTGGCATTGCCCTATAATTGATACATTGCCAAGGTTACCTTCTCTGTCTTAGTGCACATCAGTAGTGCAAAAGCCTTTTCCAAATCTTGGATCCACAATAAAGTGGCCTCAGGGTCTCCATTACTCAAAAATCTTGGCGGGCTCAGTTTCAAAAACTGCTCCACCAGCTTGTGGATCGGTCTTTCTCTCTGCATGTCTATGTTCTCAGCTAGAACATCGGTAAACACAGCTGCAGGTGCAACAACAGGTGCGGTGATGGGTACGGCGGCAGCAACAGCAGCATTGGTAGCAGTAGTGGCGGCAGTAAATGCGGCAACTTGGTCTCGAGCCTTTTGCCCCATCATCTCTCGCATGGCATCTAAGGCTTGGGTGATCCTTATGTTTCCCCAATCACCCGAGGCTACTACCCTAGCACCAACTGAAGGTGGTGCTACGTTATTAGCGCTAGCCTGTGTTGGTGCTCGACCTCGGCCTCCTCGGGTATCGACCCTGGTTGGTGCTCTACCCCGAGTCACGGCTCTATTGGCCTTCTTGGCAAGAGTTCTTGGCTCTTGGTCACTCATAGCACAACTTTAACTACTGAAGCTTGTTTCCAATTCTACACTGAATTAGAAACAGAGTGGTCCAAACTACAAGCAAGTCTACCAAACAACTATCACAAACATGCACCAGCATGAATTTAAATGTCATTCCTACTACTATCCCATAGTCCATCGCACCTTCTATCCCATAGTCCATCGCACCTTATTACTCCAATTCCTAACCATTGCTCTGATACCACTTAAACGGGGATGCCATGCCTCGATCCTCAGGCGCACACCCATCCCTCACCTTGGTCGATTTAATAGCGATGTCCCAGGATGTATCACCGATCCTTTCATTTTAATACGCATGCAGAAGCATATAAACAATCCCCAGACAATAAAACAATGGGATAGAAAAGTAGGGCTATATTTTTCCCAACTGAAAAACCACAACTACACTTTTATACAAGCAAACCTCATAGTATATATTACGATACTATTCATAAGAGTATGATCTATCACATATCAATTCACACACCGGGTTTGCAAAACAGGGTGGGGTTTCAATCCTCATCCGGGTCATACTCTAAATCCTCCTCGAGATCCTCTTCCGACTCCTCTTCAAGGTCCTCCTCTTCAGGCTCTTCCTCCTACTCAACAATCTCTCCTTCCTCTTTACTCCTAATGGAGTCCACAGCCAAGTACATGGGAATGTCAGGGTCACTCTCGAGCTTAGGGTCTTTGTCATTGATCACCACTCCATCCTTGGGATTTGCAGTCCCTTCTCCGAATGCTGCCTCTAAGACAAAACAGAGGCACATCACCCTCTGATACAGGACCCTCTCTTTGCCCATCATGGTAGTGACGATACCATGACCTATATTCGTGGGGCGCCAGACCGTCTCTTCCTACATTGATCCAAACGGTGGAGTTCACCAAAACATACTCTAGACCTTCCAGGTAAAGGTGTATCGAGAAGTGATATCTAATCTAGGTGATCTCTTCGGGAATACCAAAATGCATAGGAGGATGAGGAGGTGGAGGTGTTGCCATCTAGACCTGAAAATCCCTCAATCACTCTCCGATACAGGACCCTCTCTTCACCCATCATGGTAGTGACGATACCATGACCTATACTCGTGGGGGCACCTCATCCATACTATTTCGAAAAATTCTTAAATTCGGAAACATGCTAGACCTTTTGGGTCGAAATCTGGTCCGTTTGACTTGTCTCTTCCTACATTGATCCAAACGGTGGAGTTCACCAAAACATACTCTAGACCTTCCAGGTAAAGGTGTATTGAGAAGTGATATCTAATCTCAGTGATCTCTTCGGGAATACCAAAATGCATAGGAGGACGAGGAGGTGGAAGTGGAGGCGCTGCCATCTAGGGACCTGAAATGTTATCCCACAATGGGGTGAGACTATGTCTCAACAAGTTCTAACCCCCTGAGATTCAATTAGGAAGCCAATACACTTTAGGGCTGCCTAAGAACAACACGGGTCAGAGGACTTATCTTGGCCTTAGTTTCATCCTACAAATCAACGTTATTTATAGATGCCTTATAGCACATCAATCAATCAATTCATAACATTAGATCAAATTATTAATCAATCGATCTAGTCAATTACATGTCAATCAGACCATTTCCCGGTTATTTTAATCTGTACAATGCATTTTCTAAGATGATACATCTTGTCATCGAGTCATGTGCATTCTCTAAGGTGATGTACTTATTCACCGAGCCATGTGCATTCTCCAAGGTGATGTACTCGGTCACCGAGCCACATGCATTCTCCAAGGTGATGTACTCAATCACTGAGCCACATGCATTCTCCAAGATGATATACTTATTCACCGAGCCACGTAATACAACATTTTTTTCACCACTTTATATAGCCCACCAAAATATTGTTGGTGTTGTAGACCGATGCTCGGTAAATTTCCAATCAATTACCAAAATTAATTAATTGATCATGCCAATTAGCGCGAATCTAGATCGAATGTAAGAAGATATGCTTTGTTTGGCTTAGCAGAATGGAAGTTTGGCTCCAACTGAGAAAAGTTAATCCTTTTTTAATTTAATTAGCATAACAAAAGAAATTGAAATATGCTTTTTCTAGCCTAGAAATAAAGGAAGAGATTCCTCATTCCAAAAACAAAATAGACAAAAAGATCAAAAGGGATCATCGATTATGCTTCCTTTGTGGTCATGCCAAATTTGAGTGGACCTAACGGGCCAATTGAAATCATCTCTTTTATGAATCGTACTGCATAAATCATCTTATGTTATTATACTCTTATGAATGTCTAACTGAGAATGCACTAGCAAAAGCATCTCAATTGGCATCTCGTGATTCACGCCATGATTGAATTGCATAATTCGAATTGGAAACAAATCTGTGGCCTTTCGTCTTTGCTTAGAACATAAGTAGGTCCATCGTCAAGTCTTTGTCCGACCTTCTTGTGAAGGCAAAGAAAAAGCAGGTCCATCGTGATTCACACCATGATTGAATTACATAATTCAAATTGGAAACAAATCTATGGCCATTCGTCTTTGATTAGAACATAAGTAGGTCCATCGTCAAGTCTTTGTCCAACCTTCTTGTGAAGGCAAAGAAAAAGCAGGTCCATCGTGATTCACACCATGATTGAATTACATAATTCAAATTGGAAACAAATCTGTGGCCTTTCGTCTTTGATTAGAACATAAGTAGGTCCATCGTCAAGTCTTTGTCCAACCTTCTTGTGAAGGCAAAGAAAAAGCAGGTCCATCGTGATTCACACCATGATTGAATTACATAATTCGAATTGGAAACAAATCTGTGGCCTTTCGTCTTTGCTTAGAACATAAGTAGGTTTCTTGTGACCCTTTCTCTTTGCTTAGAAGGCAAAGAAAAAGCAGGTCCATCGTGATTCACACCATGATTGAATTACATAATTCGAATTGGAAACAAATCTGTGGCCTTTCATCTTTGCTTAGAACATAAGTAGGTTTTGACCCTCTTGTGAAGGCAAAGAAAAAGCACTAAAATGTGTTTATCTAGTCAATTCACTTAGGCTGCGCATGATAAAATTTCTGTTTCTTGATTTCTATTTCATAACAGGTTTGGAATAGAAATCCGTTTGGTAATGCAATTTGATTTCTCTATTTCCACATTCAAAAATTTTTAGCTTCTTAGTTTTTGAAATAGAAATTGAGAAATCAATTTCTGGCAAGAAATCAATTTCTATTTCAGAAATTTTGTCATGCACACCCTAAGGGTGTTTAGTATGCGTTGGTCTACATATAGCCAGATTCCACATCAAGTAGACTTGTGTTTGTTGACTCGTTTTCCTTAACAATCTTAATGCTAGAAAAATCAGAAAATATAATATTGGAAATATGTTTTCCACGAAACATATTTGGAGAATGGCAACCCACTAGCAAGAATGGCAAAGCGTGTTTAGAAACTAGAAAGCTTGGGTTGATATTATCAAAAAATCATAAAAGTCACACCTTTGAGATTAAAATGTTTGAAAAATTTCAACTTTGTTGGAATCATTGTGAAATAGGAGCCACATTTTCTTTGCAATTTCCATATAAAACGTCCAATTACGCAGACATGAATCCAATGCAAAATCAATTAACAAACAATTGACAGGGATGAATCAAATCCCGATAGAATCTACATTTGATTGTAGTATTAGCATGCAATTTTATTTAGTGAGTAATTTCAATTGGCGAGAAATTTCATTTTGTCATCGTTCAATCTAGTATCGTAGTGCAATCATAACGTGCAATCTTAGTCTATATTCAGTTTAATGTAACTTTATCGCAATAGCGAATAATTTTGCAGTTAACATGCAATCTCTAGTCAACATATGATTTTATAGCAGCCCAAAATTTTCAAGACAAGTGTGTGTGTTCATAAGATCGTTATAGGGGATTTTGGAAGTCTAACTGAGGGGAGCCTTACACAACTACAGCTAGTTGTATAAAAATTCAATCCGAAAAATTACTTATTTTATGTCAAACAACTTGAATTAGTGTTCTGGACATAGTAACAAAGTAATGGCAAGGGTAGCACGTGACGGTTCCTCTAAAGACTTTCATCAATTATTTCTTCAACTAGTTGGTGCGAGTCTGAATGTTTTTTTTTTCCTCTTCTTCTTTTATATACATGAAGGAAGGCCGCAGGTGACTTCCAGGCAAATGGAGCTTAGTAACAATGTAATAATAAAATATATTTTCGAGATCACCTCCGACGACGACTTCCATCAACTCTTTCTTCAACTTAGCCTCCTATTTAGTGCGATCCGTATGGCCCTTCCTTTAAGCTTATGAAGGAAGGCTGCAAGTGACTTCCAGGCAAAGGATTATTTCCTCAACCAAGCGATCTCACTCTGTTTGCGTGGGGGCTTTTAGGCAAAGGAGCAAACTGGACAAGGTAAGGCAAGTTTCATTGGATGTTCGTGTTTTACAAAGGATAGAGGGGAAGAGCTTCATTTTTTAGTTGGTCTGTTATACTTGTTTCCAAGACCAAACAGACTTGCCTCTTCATAGGCTCGTTTCCACTGCCGTTCTTCAGTTAATTTCTCTAAATATTATCTCTGCTTGTTCTTTTTGCATGCTGAACATTATTTTTAACTATCGCAACTCAAGCTAGAGAACACCAACGACAACTACCAACTAGAGACTTGAATCTTAGAGAAGTACAGCATTTTGTGGAGATTTGATCAAGACATCCACAGCTTTATCAAGTTGTTTCAAGGATCAGACTCAGATTTCCGAGTCACCCAGCGGACTAGATTAAGAGATCAATCACTCCATCGTCCTCCCAGAATGAATAGAAAGAGTGAGGCAGAAGAGATGGCGTGCCTGCAGTGACGGTGATGGAGGCGGTGACAGCAGCTCCGGCAAGTGGTAGCCATGATGGCGGATCGGAGAGGGGGCTGATGGCGGTGGCGACGGCAGCATTGGCAAGCAGTAGCCATGATGGCAAATTGGGGAGAGGCTACGAGGTATTCCTGAGCTTTAGAGGGCCCGATACCCGCTTAACCATCGTGGATTCTCTCTATGAAGCCATTAAACATGCAGGGATCCGCGTTTTCAAAGATGACGAAGAGCTCCGAGTCAGTAAAGAGATTAGAGGCAATCTTTTGCAAGCGATCAACGAATCCAGAATTTACATCCCGATTTTCTCCAAAAACTATGCTTCAAGTAAGTGGTGCCTCCGTGAGCTCGCGCACATAGTGAAGTCATCTAGAGACGATGCTGAGAAAGTGATACTCCCTATATTCTATGACGTGGACGCGGATGATGTTAAGCTAAAGACCGAGTTATATAGGCAAGCCCTCCAAAAGCATGAGAATGACTCCGGGAAGGATACGGCAAAGCAGTGGGAGGAGGCTTTAAAAGAGGTTGTTGGAATTAAAGGATGGAATCTAAAAGATTACCGGTATTGTTAGCTTCTTCCGTTAAGTTTATTTCTATTTTGTCAATTTCGAGATTATTTTCTATGATACTTTTATCCAGAATGATAACTTTCAGTTTGCTGCTGTTCAATCTTCTTTGATGTATGGTTGGATCGGACGCAGTGAGGGAGAGAGAAATTTTGCTCTAGGAGCAAGGTTTCTTGCCCAAATTGATTTTTCACTTTTAATCCCAAGTTATGGTAACAATAGTCTCAAAGTATACCAACTTAATTAATTAATCAATAAAGAAATAAAATTATTTATTAAAATCTAAGTGTGATAAAATAGTAATGCACATATGTGTGAAAAAGCAAATTTTAAATCTCTTAACTTCCCAGCTTATTTTTCGGCTAGCAAATATATCTCAAACAAACTTTGGTCGTTGTTCTTGCTTTAACCATGGACCTATTCACGGCCCCAAACCTTATTTAGGGCACCACGGGGTGAAGATTTCCTTTGCCTTGTGACCATCCTAGTTTTAAAGTTGTCAACTTTTATATGAAACTACCAACCTTAATTTGTGTCTTGCCAACTTCTTTTCGATTATTTTACAAACTAATTTTAGGTTACCGGTGTTTATTTGAGTCATTTACTAGGTTTATTTGATCGTTTGCTGACTAACAACTTTTATAAAACCTACCATCTCTTATTTGAATTGTGTACTTCACATTTCAAAATTACCAATATTTGAAACAAATTACTAAACCTAATATGAGTTTCATACAAACGAATTTCTAATTAAGTTAAGAACTAATTTAAGTTACCTATTCTTATGTGAGCCACTTATCAATATTTAATTTTTGCTTGAAAAATCCCAACTTTCGTAACAAACTTTTGTTAACAACTGACCCACTTTTATTAGCATAGTTCACGAACATTCTTACGTTAGGAACTCTTTTATCAAATTACCAAGTATAATATGAGTAACTTACCAACTTATTCCGATTAAATTACTAACAAATTTAATGTGAGTGATGAGGTTGCTAACTTAAACTAGTTGGTAGATTATTCGGAAAAATGATGGTTGCATGTTATGTGCGAGGCAGCCTACATAAACTTACAAAGCTCATGGTGGAAGAGGTTTCTAGTTTGTTATGGACAAGATGGACAGACGTGCCTAATCATTTGGTGGGAATTAAGGATCGAATGGATCATATTATGAAGCTGCTAGATCTAGGAGCTTTTGATGTACGGTTTATTGTGATTCACGGTATGGGTGGCATCGGAAAGACGACACTGGCCGAGGCCGTCTTTAGGCAAATCTCCCCTCAATTTCGGGGTCATTGCTGCTTTCTTAAAGATGTTCGAACTAATGATATAATAAACTTACAAAAGAAATTGTTGTTTGACATTCTCAATCTTAGTCGCACAAACCTCTCATTCATTGATGAAGGAGTTGACGTGATCAAGACAAGGTTTGTTGGCAAGAATGTCCTCATTGTTCTTGATGACATTGACAATGAGGAACAAATCATGGGACTTGCAGGCGAGCCCAAATGGTTTGGTGCGGGTAGAAGAATCATCATAACAACAAGGAATATTGAATTCATGGTAAAGGAAGGCGATGATGATAATCTCCCAGTCTCTAATAGTGGACAATTTTCATTCTATGACATGCCGGAGATGAATTCACATGATGCTCTTCAACTTTTTTGTGAGCGTGCCTTGGGATGTGCCAAGCCTCCACTTGGTTATGTGGATATTGCAAAAGAGCTAATCAATGCACTAGGAGGACTTCCATTGGCTCTCAATGTTGTAGGTTCGACACTCCGTGGAAAATGCCAAAGAACATGGGAAGAAGCCCTATGTAAGTTAAAGAAGGTGATGAATGAGGATGTCAAGAAGAAGTTAATGATAAGCTATGAAGCATTGGATTCTAATCAACAACAAATTTATCTTGACATCGCATGTTTCTGCTTCAACAAAGAGAAAACAACAGCAGTTAAATATTGGGATGCGATTTTTGGGTATTCAACCGAAATTGAGGTTAATATCCTCAAACGCATGTCTTTGATAAAAATATCCAACAATAATAAATTATGGATGCACGACCAACTTAGAGACCTTGGAAGGAGTATCGTCCATCCAGAAAGTGGCAAAATCAATATGAAGGGTACAAGATTGTGGTCTCCCAAGGATGCCTTTCATATAGTGCGGACAAAAACGGTAATCTTTACCTGTAAAAGTTTTCTAGTGCATCTATTAGCATCATCACCTTTTTGATCTAATTTCAAGTCAAACTAACACATGTTTTCATTGGTTGCTACTTTTATTTTCTAGGGAACCAAGGACGTAGTGGCGCTCAATCTTGGTACACTTGACCCCCATAAGACATACATATTTAAGCGCAAGCAATTCATGGGCTTGGTCAACCTTAGGTTCCTTCAATTGAACCATGGAAATTTTGAAGGAGACTTTAAGAATGTTTTCTCCGAGTTGAGATGGCTCTCTTGGAGCAATTGCCCTTCGAAATTCCGAGCTACCAACTTTGGGTTGAAGAACCTAACGATTCTCATGCTATCTGGGAATAACGTTACTGAAGATTGGGGAGGATGGTGTCAAATCATGGTATGATCTCACAACATACTTTTGCATTACATTTACTCTTATTCTTTTCTGAGTTTCAACCAATTACTTTATAGGTGGCTGAACAATTGAAAATCCTACAACTCGAGGATTGTCCATTCCTTAGAAAGACGCCTAAGCTCTCTGCAATCTCGCAACTAGAGAAATTGATTCTTGGATGCCTTCGACTAAGAAAGATTGACAAGTCCATCGGCAATCTACAACATCTTGATTACCTAGTGATAAGGAGTGCAACTATCGAGTCACTACCGAACTCCATTGGCGATATGAAATCTTTGACAGTGCTAAGAATAGAACGGACACCCTCAAGGAAGCCTCATTCGATTGGCAATTTAGCAAAGGTGAAGTCCCTAATCTTGCCACACAAGGAACTTCAAAAGCTTCCCGACTCTATTGGACAATTGGACTCATTACTTGAGCTAGATGTTCAATATCTAAAAATCAATGAATTACCTCATTCTATTGGAAATCTTGAAAGGTTGAAAGTTTTGCGCATTCAGAATTCCTATCTAGAAAAGCTACCGGACTCGATTTGGAGGCTCCAATCATTGGTCAAGTTGGATTTGAGCGAGTCAAGAATCAAGAGCTTACCTGATTGTATTGGAAATCTCAAAAAGTTGAAGGTACTAAATCTCCATGATAGTTGCATAAGTGAACTTCCAAAAACCATAGGAATGTTGGAAAATCTACAAGAGTTAGATGTCTACTCTGAACATTTGGTGAGGGAAATTCCAAGTGAAATCGGGGCACTATCTTCATTGAAATATCTATACTTATGCAACGGTCGCTTTAATGGATTGCCCACAACGATCAATCAGCTTACAAATCTCCAACGACTTGATTTACGACACTGTAATTCAATCCAACAGCTTGCCGGAGCTTCCCAAGAGTCTAACATTTTTAACCCTTACATCGGATTCACTGACCACGATCCTTGACTGCTCAAACCTAATCAATTTAGTTGAACTTACGATAATTGGATATTCAATTGAAGAATCCAACATAGAGGGGATTGTGAGACTACCTGCCCTAGAACGAATGGTCCTCTGTGTCGGAAAAATGGCTTTGCCTCCAACCGATTTCAGTTCCCTCTCTCAGCTGCAAAGCCTTAGCATAAATTATGCTGAGCCCCAATCTCTTATTGGGCTCCCATCCAGCCTTCAATATTTGTCGTTTTGCGATGTCCAATCAACGATAGATTGGTCAGTCTTTTCCAACTTGGAGAATTTGTCGAAGCTGTCTATTGATAGATATTTGCTGAGAGAGATTCAATTCGAGGTGCTTGGAGAGCTACGTAAATTCAATAGATTGCGGATGTTCGATTGTCCATTGCTCAAGATGCTGCCTATTCTACCTGGTCTAAAGGAGATCCAGCGTTTGTTCTTGGAGCGATTGCCTCTACTAACTGAGATTCAGGGTTTGGGAGAATTGAAATCATTGCAGGATTTGTATATTTGGGGATGCAATTCTATCAAAAGCTTAAACGAATCCGATCTTTCTAATCTACAGAATCTGAAATGTTTAAGGTTCTATGAATGTGAATCATTAGAGAGGGTGCTCGGTGTGCCAAAATCTTGTCAACTTGATGTCCGTGGGTGCCCGAGGTTCAATAGAGATGGATAAGATATGTATCATTTGATTGGCAAAGATAGTCAATGATGGTAAGTCCAAAGGAACTAGAGTTTTGTTTTTTGTTGTGTCCTGTTTTGTGAGTTTTCCTTTGGCTAACCTTTCATCTTAGTTTTGGAACCACCTCTTGCATCCGTTCATCTTGTTGTCTCTAAGGGAAAAATCCTCTTCCATGTATCATGAACGTGTGATACTTTGACTTGCCTTGACTTGATGATGGTGATACTTAGCTGGTTTATGTTGCGCACCAACATAACGTTGGAATTGACATGTTTCGTGGCACCTGTTTTGCTTTTAAAAAAATGGATAAAGTGGAAAGGAACTTTTAGATAGTAAGCATACTAAAGATGCTGACAAATGCTAGGTTTTTGTTGTAAGGTTGAGTTGGTTGAGACTTGAGACTACTGGTCTCACCTTATGGAGTGCTTTTAATATTAGTAGAGAACAATCATGATTTATGAGGATTGAAATAAATGAATTATTGCTTGGTTAGCGGAAGAGTGAATCGTTGATACCTATTAGGCAATATGAGTGATTTAGTTATTTCCTTCACGAAGAATTGGAGGTGTTTTTCTAGTTACTTCTGAACTAAAGTGGAGAAGCTTCAAGTCTTGAGTCACGGTGTGATTTGCGAACTATCTTTCTTCATTCTAGTAGTTAGCCATTTATTCGTGAAATTCGTGATGTGAGACAATTGATATTGGAGAAAACACTATTTCTTTGAAGACTAGGTTTAGCTGCATCGAGTTGTGCATTCTGCAATTTCTAGTGTTAGGAAAGAGGACTTGTGTCGTTAAAGACTAGATTTTGTTAATTCTTTTAGCTGACTTATTGCACCTTTCCTCATCTCTCTCTCTTTTTGTGCTTATAATGTGGTTATTGTTAACTTGTTAAATAAACATGTTTGATCTTTGTGTCTATCATTTTTACATTTGCTGATAAAATGTTTTTGCTCAAGCTCCTTCAACACCATGACAAAATGTTCTTTTACATGGATGCCCAAGCTTTGGCAAGACATATTGTTGATGCTAGAACAACGACTTGTTCTCTTCAATCCATATTAGTAAAAGGGCGAGCTGTGGATAAGTGCATCGGTACTTTTTAGTAAGCTATAAGAGTCTTCTTTTCAACTACATGGATGTTTATTGAGTTCCATTATGCAATCTTCTATTGAACTCTATTTTTCCATATGTTTCACAATTTTGTGCTTTCTTCTTTTGCTTTTGTATGCATTTAATAGAGGTCCCTTCATCTATGCTAGCAGTCAAAATAGTATAACTACTAGCAGCAATGAGGATCCTATCACTACAGCCAAGATGTTCTAATTGTATTATTTTAAACAACAGCAATGAGTATCCTCCCATAACCAATGAAGAGCCAAGTTAAAACGGTTGTTGAGTTTTCTCACGCATGAATGAGAGAATCCTCTATGAAGATTAAGAGAAAGATTAAGATGTAAGATATTTGAAGTTTTCCTCTACTTGAAATTTGAAATTTGTGATCAAATGTCTACTAGATCATCTGTTCTGCATATTGACAACATTGATTTTGTGAACAAACTAGAGAAATTTTGAATATTTGAGAGTAATGGCAATTTTAAAATTACAGGTCTGGATATATTCTCGGAAGCAGCAGCTATAGTACCTTGCCTTCTCAATTTTCATGAATTTGATTCCATTGTGCTGAAGAGGGGGCACGATAATACGGGGTTCACTGAACATGTCATCAATCGATTAGTTTCTTGCATTCAATGACACTTATAAAGTGGTCATGTGAAATATAGTTGATGGCATGACTCACTAATGGTATGTCATTCATTGGTGCAGTTTTTTTACTGAATCAGATGGTGTTGAAGTTTAAAGTGGTGTGTTTGTGTTAGCAGGGACAAAGTAATAATTTCGTCTTACATGGTAACAAAAAGTACTCTCTTTACATAGCACACTAACTATAAACTACTGTTGGAAATTGCATGGCCATTATGAATGCTTTGCCAAAAAATTTTCTATGAAGCATTTAATATGGAGACTACGTAATAACCTTCAAGGCAGACTATTAAATGCTAGACATGACTTTTCCTTGATTTAGAATTGTTTAACTTTGGATACACAGTATTGGATAAACTACATATGTATCAAAGAAGGTAACAAACAACAGGATTGCTTGAATTACTTTTCAGTTGTTGAAGTAGCTTACAAGAAGTGTATTAAATTGGTCTTGAGCCTCTTCAACAGCATCAACGGATGTTGATCATTTCAGTTTTGGGTGTGCCAAAATCTTGTGAACTCATCATCATTGACTGCCCGAAGCTCAATAGAGATGGATAAGGTATGTATCATTTGATTGGTAAAGATAGTCGATGATGGCAAGTCCATAGAACTAGAGTTCGTTTTTTGTTGAGTCCTGTTTTGTGAGTTTTCTTTAAGCTAAGCTTTTATCTTAGTTCTAGAACAACCGCTTGTATTCGTTCATCCTCTTATCTCTGAGCAAAATTCCTTTTTCGCATGTCATGAACATGCGGTACTTTCACTTGCCTCCACGGTGCTGATGCTTTGCTAGTTTATGTTGTGCATTAGCATAATGTTGGAGTTGACATGCTTTGCAGAATGTAACTTGCTTAGATAGTAAGCATGTCACGCCCCGATCCTCCGAGCGCGTGCCAATTCCGGTTTAGTTGATTAAATAGCGATGTCTCAGGACATGTCGCTGACCCATTCATTTTAATGCGCATGTGAAAGCAAATTAAATAAATCCCCAAAATACAATCGGATGGGATAGAAAAGTAGGGCCAATTTTGAAAACCAATGACACGTTTATATATATACAATACTAGTCTAATAAAAACAGAGTCTACAAAACAAGGGGGGCTTCCAAGGACTATAGGCACACTAGGTAGTCGAGTTCTCCTCTAAAAGCGTCGGGGATCCTGGATCAAACGGACTTAGGTCCACCACCGAACCACCTTGAGGATCTGCAGTGCCTTTCCCAAAAGCAACCTCTAAGACAACCCGAGGTTCCTCAAATTCCGATAGGGGGCCCTCTCTCAGTCCATTTTGCTCTCGACAGTACCATGATCGATAATGGTAGGGCACCTTACGGTGGTAGACCTACATCAACCCAAATCACAGACTGTATGAGAGTGTACTCTCGTCCCATAGGGTCCCCAGACATTGGAATATAAGTTACCTGTTCCTTGATTTGCTTCGGTTGTCCAAAATGCTCGAGGGGAGCTGCCATCTATGGACCTAAAATGTTATCCCGCAACGGGGTGAGATGACATCTCAGCAAGTTCTACCCTCTAAGACCCGAATGGGAAGAAAATACGCCATGAGGGCTGCTTAAGCATAAACACGAGTCAGAGGATTTACCTTGGCCTCAATTCCTTTCTGCAAGTTAATATCAATCAACTATCTAATCAGATCGAATTATCGATCAATCGACTCAGTTGATTCCATGTCATCGAGATCCTTCCCCAATCATCTCAATCAATACTATCTATAAAGTTCGATCATATTCAGGACTGCTCACTCTAAGCTGTAAATAGATAGTATAACTCGCACTAAGCTGATAAATAGTATATTGCTCACTCTAAATTGACATATCACCTACAGGCTAATATAATATACTAATAATGCTCACTCTAAGCTGATAAAGTATACTACTTGTACTAAGATGACATATCAAAGCCCGTAGGTTGATATAGTATACCCTCCTGACCATTTGACATTTTTGCCATTTTTATCATATCCGATAAAAATATTCGTGTATGGGTACACGGTTGACTTTAGCAAAAATACAACATTTTCACACTTGAAAATCCCACTAATTTCACTGATCCATAAACTCATTTTTGGTATTGTAAACCGATGCTCGGTGATTTTCTAATTAATTACTGAAATTAATTATTTTTGGAATAATTTTCCAAAATCACAATTCACATCCAATCAGCACAAAATAACAATCAATTAAATAAATAGATCAGACCACTGCAATCAGCATAAAATTCCGGTCTAATTTCTAGAAAATAAATAATTAATCTTTTTACCTCAAAGAAATGATATTTACCATGTAGAAGATATTAATTCCAATTTTTTTTTTTTTTTACGACAAGATTGAGTAACCTATATATCAAGTGAAAAAGTGAGATGGTTAAGATTACTTTTCTACGTTTCTTCACGAATGATAGTTAGAAATCTAATCTTATGATGAGGTGACTTGGCTGGAAAAAGCCATCTCAAATATGTCATGTGATGTTTGTTTATGGGATATAATAAGATAGGAATGAGAATGGAACAACTATTTTGTAGTTTGGTTTGTAGAATGGATTCAGAACCACCCTCTTGTTTGTTTTACCATGATGGGAGGGAGAATAAGTTAGGAATAGGAGAGAATACCCATAATACCCTTTGATGATATATAATCAAAGTCTAATTTATTTTATTATCATATTTTCATAGGTCATAAATGTAAACCTACTATAATTTCTATATACTTGCAATGTTTTAATTTCTGATGTAAGTAACCATTTTTTTATTAATCAATGATAATTAAATCATAATATAATTACTAAAAAATAAATGAACTAATTATTAAACAATAGTATAATTACTAAATGGATAAATTTTATTTTTATATAATAACTACCATTCGGGTGAAGCCAATAAAATAAGGCCAAGCTCAAGCTCAACTGCTATTAGATATTCAATGCTTGGAGTTCCGCTCTAGCTATGAAGTATTAAATATCCAGCTTTAGCTTGACTTGAAACAAAAAAATTGAGATATTCAAGCTCAACTCGACTCGATACAACCTAGTCATAAAATGAGCCGACAAGCGTCGCCATGTTAGATGGTTGCGAAGATTCGAAGAAATCTTCGTACAGAGGATGGGATTGGACGAATGGGAGGTTGCAAAACGACATCGTACGTCGTGCTTTTCTATTTGGGTCAAGAAATGGGCCTCCTCCGAGAGGAGAGGCGGGAACCTGGTGACGCCTCCCCCAGTTTTGACCCATCTTTTCAGGTCATGCGATTTGCAGGGGGAGTCAGGAGTGGGGCGATGACCTCTCTACGCTCTTTTTATTTATTTATTTATTTACACTTATATAGTGTGGCACGATGATTCTATCACTTGCGCTTCGGTGTGTGTTATTCAAGATTTGTGTGTATATTCATTCTAAAGAAAGTTTTCCATTAACTCGAGAACCGAACTTTGTCGGTCGATAAGAAGTGCGGGAGCACAGTATGATAATGGGATCAATCTTCTAACGAACAGAGCAATCTGAGTTGCAAAGCACACGAGCTTTATGCAATCCGTCTCGAGATTCATAGCTCATTGAGGCTCCCTCGAGGCTCCCTTTCGTAACCTGCAAAATAGCAAATGGATTATGGTCCTCCCTGCGCGTTGGATTAGAGGATTTAACCCTATCAAGGCAATGAAAGTTAGTGTCGGATTAGCATTTAACCCCCGGAATAACAAATCCATGCATCACCCGACGCTAGCACGAGGAGGAGAGTTGATACCTTAGCAATTGGCGGGAGGAGTAAGACCGCACTTAGCAGGCAACCCCATCGCGAGATCGGGATCGATCCCCAGAGCCGGCAATGTGGCCGAGTTCTTGTACGAGCAGAGGCAGCTCAGGTCCGCCCCCGAGAGCCCTTCGCAGCACTCCTTTGTCTGCTCCGCCGGGTTCGGCTTCCTCACCGCCAGCTTGCAAGCCATCATCTGATCATCGCTCATCTTGCACAGCGTTATCGCCTCCAAACCTCCCGCCAACGCGACAACCACCACCACCGCCGCCACCAACACCAACATCAACCTACCGGCAGCCATCTTTTAGGAGTGGTTTTGCAGGGCGCTTGTAAACTTGTGATTGGAGACACACGTCTACAACATGTGGTTATATAGAGAGTGTTGACACCTAAATTTCACATAAATTAATTAGTTAAAAATAGCATTAGAGATTAGGTATTATCCAAAAAAAATTAAATTAAAAAAAATATCCGGACCGTGAAAAATCCCCTACTGAACGGCTTTTTCACTTACGAAGGAAGGCCGCGTGTAACTTCTAGGCAAACGCAGCGAAAGTGAGAGACATCTCTTTACGTTGCTTTATCAAGTTGCTACAAGGATCAGACTCGGACTTCCCAAGTCACCGGGCAGACCCAATTCGGAGATCCATCTCTGCGTCGTCCTTCCAGAATGAAGAGAAAGAGGGAGGGAGAAGAGACGGCGACGGTTACGACGTGTTCCTGAGTTTAGGGCTTTTGCTTCCGCTAGGCTGAAGGTGGGATGATGCTTGCAGGCTGCAGCAATACAAGCTGGTCGAGATGAAACTCCTAGCTCGACAGAGGGATCTTCAGGTGTGATGTTGTATTCTGCTCTGTCAGTTTGGCGTAATCGCTGGCTTTCTCTAATTCGTATTTTTGCTGGCAAAGGTTTCCTGACTTTATCGATGCTAGTTTGGGATTTGTTATTATCGACATCCCTTTAGATGTCTGTGTATAATTTCTCATCAACTGATTCTTTTGTATCGTTATATCTGCTATTGAATTCGCCGTTGAGTTACATTTCGTTGTTCATTTTCTTCGTGTGATCACAAACAAAGACCCGGATTCAAATGTTCGGCTGAATACCATAGACATTATCCATCCTGTCGGCCCTTGTGCTAGCACCGGACCTTGTTTATTTCTCTTCTTTTTCTTTGGTTTTTTCGGTATAGTATAACCAATGCAGTGTTGAAATGTTGCGCAATGGTTAACATGGAGATGGGCGTACGTGCATGTGTGGGTAAAGAACTTTGAAGCATTTAAGTGTGCAACTTTTTCCTTGATTCTTAAGAGGTGTAAAGACATGGCTAGAGATATTGATACCAAAGGCTTAATCACGATGAATATTTAGTTTCAGTAACACAACAAGAAGCTTGTCGGTTCTGAGTTCTGCCTTCCATATTGCATTGTTTATTTAGTATCTTACATTTTTCATTAATGAAATGGGCATGTCCTCAATTATGAAGGTTGCTACTCTCTCTCGCAGTTTTCTTTCTCCTTATTTCTTTTATCTAGTTTCTGTTTTTCTAGTTCAACTTAAATCTCTTCTCAAATTCGAGTGAGTTTGACTTTTTTCCTAAAAAAGGATGAGAAGTTGGCTTACTGTTGCAATTATTGTGATCTAATCTAGAATAAAAATTTAAAACAAATCCAGATGGTCAGCACCTCTTTGACATCTCACAGTGAATTTCTCTTTACATTGACCTGATAGATCTGAGTGCACGTGGTTAGAACTTGATGACTTTGTTAGTATTTTATTGTTACTCTGTCAGCATGATACTTGTTCATTTGCTTTTTACTGGTTGTTAATTCAATGTCTATATTAAATGCCAGGCAAAAATTCCTGATATTGAGAAGTGTTTAGAGATAGTCGCCACTCTACAGGCCAAGAAGAGTTCTGGTGAGGTTTGTTGTCTCACGCAACTCATACTTCTGACTATGTGGGCAAGATTTTGGGTGAATTTCCATTTATTTCCACAAGTTGATAGGAAAGTGGTGGTTATTTTCTTTTTAACAACAAGCTGTGGATTTCGGTAATTTAGTTGATCGGTGCCCAATTGATTGACGACCTTGTGTTGAAAATGCAAGGCTTTGAATCTTGAAATGATTGCAGTTACTTACCTCTGAGCAAATTAGATCGAGATGTTCACATGTAATTAGAATGAGAAAGAGACTCTCCTTCTAAAATGCTTGCTTGGCCCATTTATGGAAATGAAGAATGTCTATGCACATCACTAAATCGTAAGCCTTGTTTATGCTCTCCACGTTAGGAAATTTTCTCATTTAAAGGTACCGGGAACGTGCTGATTAGGTGTTGCATCTCACATGTGATACCTTATAAATCTTCCTTATACTTTATCACATAAAATGGTTTGTCATTGAAAAACGTCGATATTATTTCTCATGTTGTGCATTAGAGGCTTTCAATTGCTTATCTTAAAATGAGTAGGAATTATCTGCATTTAGGTTCTATTTAAAAAGGAATCACTTCAGTGGATCTTTCTCGTCCTTTGAGAAAGCGCAAGAGTATAGGAAGAGATATTGTTTTGCATGTTATTCCAGTTCAGAGCCTGGTTAATGGTATTGCTAAAACTGACAAAAGAAAGGTGGAGATGTATCTAATTCTGGAGTTCTTTCCTTTTTTTCTTTTTTCCTTTTTTAAACTGTTTCACATTGGTTGTTCTTTTTTTGGCTGAACCTTTAATTAAACTCAGAGCTGGTATTAGTGTCTTGTGTATAGAACAAAATAAACAATTCATTTGTTTCATGTGCCCCTTCATTTAAATATGAGAATGCTTTCTTGCTGATTGAATATTCTTCAGAAAGCAATAGTTATTAGAGCAAACCTCTTAGTAGAGTTATTTACATGAGAGTGAATCTAACAAACTTGCGGTAAGAAGTTAGTCTTAGAAATTGTTAACCGCGTGTGAAGTTTAAAAAGCCATCCTTTTCCTTAATGCAAGATTTAAAGGCTCTCTTATTTCTATCTCTTGACTAAGAAAAAGGCTAAGATTTGGATTGGGATTCAATTCCATGGTCACCACATCTTATCTGCATCTTTTCCAGCATATCCATGTCCAAAGGAGATCGAGTCTGAGGGCAACACATTGGTGGGTGATCTGAGGATTCTCATTGACTTTGCCATAGCTAGTATCTGTTTGTATGCACCCTTCTCGTTTTTGGTTTCTTTTTGTATGTTGGCTATTTGGAAACCCTCCCAGGGCAATCACACATGTCGAAAACTTGTGATGCCAAATAGTTCCATATGGTTTTCATCTAAGCAGCTAATACGCCCTGCCTTCTTTGGACAGAGTCCTTCCCTGTCTCTTTGTTACCAGCTATATTGTGTAAGAGAACTTAAAATTTGGCCATCTCATTCTCTACTGGTTACCAGTCTGCATAAATGGTGAATCCTACCAATACCTTCTGCCATCAAAAAAGTTTCCTGCTCATGTGCTATAAAAGCCATATCTCTGCAGTGGACAAGAACCTGTGAGATTTGTCCTGCACAATTAGTCCTTAGCATCAACTATGGGTCGCCAGGCACTCGGCCCCTCTGCCAAGACCCATCTCTCTCTCTCTCTCTCTCTCTCTCTCTCTCACACACACACACACACGCATGCACGCACGCAAACACGGACAAACACAAGTACTACTATGTGCTGCCTCCATCTTTCTTTGCGCTGAGGTTTACTCCATTAAATAGGCTATGACTGTGCTGACAGTACATAAACAAAGGTGTGGTATTTCTCTCTATACGAAAATCCAGGATTTGAATTGGTCAATGATTTCAAATTGGGGCACCTTGATGCAACAATTAGTTCACCACTCCATTCCACCACAATGTTATGCTCTTGTCTCCTCTCTTATTTATTTGATATGTATACCTGCATAATGACTGAAGCAAACTGGCTTATTTGCTATAGCAAAGTGACCTGTGATTGAGGATGCCATTATATGCGTGCACAATGAGCTTGAGTTTCTATTACAGTAAGATTGAATCATGGCCTCAGAATTGGAATTTAAGTTTGAAATTCAAACTGAGGTACTTAATGGGTATCTGTCAGACTCATGCTGCTGACGTTGAGACTTTTCACAAAGTAAACTTGATGTCGCGTAACCAGATCATATTTTTTCAGTCCGGAGTTCTTTCTCATTATATCCGCTGGAGTTCTTTGTATTGTCTTAGAATCCACCAATTTTTTCCTTTGCAGTTTCTGTTTTTCATCTGAAATCCTCGACAATCTATCAGTCATCTCTTATTTATGATGTCAGCTAAATTTTTCTCATAATCTTGTTGTGCTAAAAAATATTATCTTAAAAAAATATTCTTGCTCCTCGATGCTCTCTTAGCCGATCATATTACCCCTTTCTATCTTTACAAAACAAATGGAGGATAGGCTAGTTTAATTCTTGCCATACTAGGAACTCATTTTGGTACGGTTGACATGATGTGAAATATCCAATTGTCGTTTCTCCTTTGCAAATGCACTTCCGGAAGCAATATTCCTAATAATCTAGGTTAGTGCTTTGAAGAGCCCATGCTGATCTCAATAATGGGGTGGTTTTAGATTTGAACACCTGAATATCACCAGTAATATTTAGCTAGTTGCTTTGGTGTCTGAAGGTCCAATTAGAAACTGACATGGGGTGGGATTACTGTATTGGGCTTAAGACCTAAGACTATCAAAACGTATATGGCGCAAAAGATAATAGGCACCAAGCTGACTGGTTTTCATGACTCTTTATTTTGTATACAGGCACTCCTTGCTGATTTTGAAGTCTCTGAAGGCATATATTCTCAAGCTCGCATTGAAGATACTGATTCAGTATGTCTATGGCTGGGAGCAAATGTTATGTTGGAGTATTCATGTGAAGAGGTTGTACTTGAGTTTAAGCGATGTCCCCTTTCTCTCCAATAATGATGTCAAGTATCTTATTTATTGCATAAATTTATGTTGCAGGCCACAACCCGTCTACAAAAGAACTTAGAAAATGCTAAAGCAAGTTTATAAGCTCTTGTTGCTGATCTACGATTCTTAAGGGAGCAAGTAACAATCATGTGGATAAGTGAGAATTATTTGGAACTTGGAGGTCCTTGTTTATTTCAAGCCGTTTACTATGTCAGTTTTGGCTAGGTCTATTGGGGTCAAACTACCGTTGTTCTGAATTTTCTAACTGGCGTGAGGCTATAAATTGGGAAGACATGTTAATTGGTGATAAGTTGGAGTGTGGTAGGTTTGCACGAATGTGAACTTGAAAAATTCAAAGCTTGTTGTAGGACCATATCCTTTTGTTTATCATGGCAATTAGGTTGGTCGGCCGGGGTCGCGGTGGCGAGGGCTCAACCCTCAGCCGCCTGCCCCTCCTCCCTTTTTTTTATAATATATATATATATATATATATATATATATATATATATATATATATATATATATATATATATAAATGTTTTAAATAAATTTATATAAAATTTTGTTAATTTTTATATTAATTTTTTTTACCACATTAGCATCAAAATGACGCCATTTTTGTATTGTCTAGCCACATCAACGTGTAAAACGGCGTCACTTTGCACTTCCTTAGCCGGAAAATCGCAACGTCGGCATTTTGACCAGAGCGACACTGATTCATTTTGCTCTGATTTTAGCACTTAAGTTTCATTTTCCAAATTTTAGCACTTAAGTGTCCATTCGTGCCAAATTTTGGTACTCTAGGTATCCGTACCTCCTAATCTTCTATATATATAATGGGTTGATCGGATAAATCAAAAAGGACTAGCAAAGATTTTGAACTTATTTCAAATTAAAGACTCAAAAGTGTTAGATCAAAATCTTGAATTAATCTGACAAATTTAAATAGATTATCAAAAGGGCCTTTAAATTTTTGTTATCAATCAAGAAGGACCAACAAGGATTTTAATAGTGCATTACATTTCAATACAATACTTATCACATAAAATTATTGTTCAATTTGATCAAGGCTAAATTGATCATGCCACTTAGTGTGACATTGGATTAAATATAAGGACATCTGCTTTTTTGGGCGAAAGTAGAATGGAATTTTGGCTCCAACTGACAAAAGCTAATCCTTCCAAATTGAATGAGCAAAACAAAGGCAATTGCGCGTGTGCAGTAAAAGTTCTATAGTGAAAGTATGTAATAATTTTGCTGCAATCATCTGATGGTGAATAGTATTATTGCACATGCTGCTACAATTTCTAGCAAGTATCTTCCCTTGGTGATTTTGTTCTTCTTCTAACAGGTGGACCCCATTCCAGTCATCTTTTTTGGCATCTCTGTTATGATGTGATTGGTGGAAGCTAGCTTTTCATTGTTGGTGGGCCCCTTAATTTCGGAAATGATTTTCTTCATTACTGCTACATATTCATGCGGTAATTGTGCAACAACAACATGGCTTGCTGCAAGAGATTTTTGTTGCAAGAATGATGCATTTGATGATCCGGCTACTGTTGTTTGTGATCTTGTGGTGATTTGGGCATTTCGATTGTTTAACCAATTCCTGACTAATTTTTCGGAAGTTTATATCTTCAAAGTTTATTTCCCCTCCCGCAATTTATGCATTCTTACCATAAAGGCCTACATTTATTTATTTCCTGGGTTACACACATTTTCTTGATGAGTCCTGATGATCAAGCCTCTCCCGGCTTAGGGCAAAAAGTTGATGGAGAAATCCATTTCATGTATAACTAAATTCACCCAATTTTCACTAAAAAGATCAAAGTGCACCAAATCATTCAATTGCAATTTAATTGGTAGCCCCAAATTCATTGACTTTTTTTTTTGTAATTTTTTCTAATTTAATGTAGGATTCAATTACCATAATCAAGAATTTCACATGTCTATTTTTTAAATTTTTTATTGTGGGTATTTCAAATAAATTGAAAACACCATTTCTTTTTTCTCTGTTAGATTTTTCTTCCACAAAACATAGTTTTGTTGAAAAAAGAAATCTCCAAGAATCCTAGTTCTTTTCAATGTTGTCAAGCAAATCTAAGGATAAATTGTCAGGTAGAATCTCAAAAAAAAAAAAAATTATCATATAGATTTTTTTAACACAATCACTTGTTTACAAATTTTCAATTTTGTTGTGCATATCACCATCAAACACCTTATCCTTCGACCAAAGAAAATTCCTTCTTATGGGTTCTCTTCTACCACACATAATCGGATGATCGGCTAAAGAAACCCTCTTTAGGGTTTGAAGATTTTCCAAAATAAGATCACAATTACATTTTCCCATGGAAAACTTTAAAGATGAAATTTAATTAAATTGAAAATTTCACAAAATATAAAAATTTTTAAAAATGTTGATGACATCTCATTATTTTGAATTGACAAAAATTAATATCATTGACGAAGTATGTATGAAAAAATATCTTGATGCTTCATATAGGTTGTTGGAATGTGAGGGGTCTTGTTAACCCCACCAGACAAGTTGAGGTTCGAAGCCTGGCTATCTCAAACCATTTGTGTTTGATTGGTGTATTGGAAACGAAGGTTCCACAAAATGACTTCAATTCCATCTCAAGTATGTAGGATTCAAATACACTTGGACAACTTCAGTGGGCTTTGCCAGAAAAGCAAGAAAAATCGATAGGGTTCTGGTGAATTGTAAATGGAGCTATGAATTCTCATACTCCGAAGCTTCCTTCCTGGCGTCAGGTATATCTGATCACACTCCTATGGTGGTCAAGGTGCTTAACCCGATTCCTCAGAGGAAGCTGTTCAAATTTTGTGACTTCTGGATGAAGCATCCGGAGTTCAATGCTATTGTTTCTCAAGTTTGAGAGGCCCATGTGGAAGGAGTTCCTATGTTTAGACTTGTATGTAAGCTAAAGGCTCTCAAACAATGACCTAAGACTCTGATAGAGTTTCTTTCTCTGACATCTCAATCAGAATATCAGAGGCGAGGACGACCTTAGAGACCATGTAGGTGGAGTTGCTGTAGGAGCCTAGCTCTGCTCATCTGGCTAAGCTGGAAAAGGAACAGCAACATGTTTTTGCTAGGCTAAGGTCCATGGAGGAGTCTTTCTTCAAGCAGAAGTCGAGAGTTAGGTGGCTCAAAGAGGGAGACCGCAATACTAAGTTCTTCCATCAGTATGTCAAAAAGAGACAGTTGAGGAATAGTCATTTCTATCCAGGATTCGAAGGCGAACCTTATCTCTGATCCATAGTGGGTCCAGCAATGCTTTCTTCAATACTTCCAAGACCTCTTGGCACCGCAAGCTCAGCTAGGTAGACTTTTAATGGAGGAGATCCGCGAAGTAATCCAGCATCCTCTTTCGCTTGATTAGGTTAGTTTCCTAGCTCATCCGGTTACGGAGTTGGAGATCCGGGATACTTTATTCTCTCTAGCTAGGGGTAAGGCACCGAAATCGGATGGCTTCATGGTCGAATTCTTTAGAGAAAACTGGGAGATGGTAGGGCACCTGGTTATTACAGTAGTGTTGGACTTCTTCTCCATCGGGAGGCTCCTAAGGGAGATCAATAACACCATTTTGGTGTTGGTGCTGAAAGTGCTAAATGCATCTTTCGTTGAGGACTATAGGCCCATTGCCTGTTGCAATACTATCTACAAGTGTATTACCAAAGTATTGGCCAACCAGATAGCAACAGTCTTGAAGGACGTCATTAGCCCTTTTCAGAACGCGTTTGTGAAGGGCAGGAGGATCAAAGATAATATATTGCTAGTCCAGGAGCTCTTTTCCGACTTCCGTCTTCAACCATACCTGCCTAAGTGCGCAATCAAGGTGGACTTTAGAAAAGCTTATGACACGGTCGATTGAGAGTTCCTTGAGAGAGCTCTCTTGGCTTTTGGTTTCCCCAAGTTTATAACTCGGCTGATTATGACGTGTGTTCGCACTCCTAAGTTCTCGATTGCTTTGAATGGGGAGCTTTATATATTCTTCATGAGTGGCCGTGGACTTCGTCAAGGTGATCCTGTTTCTCCTTATTTATTTACCTTAGTGATGGAAATCCTATCAAGGATCTTATATAGATGCTCTTTGAAGCCAAAGTTTAAGTTCTTCTGGAGATGCAAGGCCACGAGCCTTTCGCATCTTTTCTTTGCAGATGGCGTCTTCTTGTTTTCGGAGGCGAATTTGCCCACTATAACTATTCTTAAAGAAGGCCTTCAAACCTTCTTTACTTGGAGTGGCTTGCTCCCAAATCCAAATAAGAGTAAAATCTTCCTTGCTGGAGGCACACCGTCATTAAGAACCCAAATTATCTCTGAGTTGGGTTTTCACAAAGATAACTTGTCGGCTCGCTATTTGGGGCTCCTATCATTACATTGAGGCCACTAAGGCTAACTGTTGCACTCCCATCAACCACATTATGGCGAGGGTTCAGTCTTGGACTCATCGCTTCCTTTCTCTGGCTGGGCGATTACAACTCATCGGGTTGGTTCTTCAAGCTATCCAAGCCTATTGGGCAAGTGCTTTTGTTTTACCTGTAGCTGTTCTAGATCAGATTGAGAAAATCCTCAGATAATTCCTTTGGAAAGGCCCGGAGCTAGGTAGAGGGGGTGCCAAGGTTGTCTGGGAGGATGTATGCCTTCCAAAGAAGGAAGGAGGCCTTGGTATCAGGAGGTTTACAGATTGCAACAAGGCCACCATGTTAAAACATATATGACTTTTATTCTCAGATAAAGAAGTTCTGTGGTGCAAGTGGGTTCATTCCACGTTTTTAAAGGACAAGAACTTTTGGGTCGCTAGGAAGCCAACCCATTGTTCCTGGGCCTGGAAGAAGCTTCTAAGTCTCAGGAGCAAATTTCGAAACGCTTTCTTTTGGAGGATTGGGGATGGTCGCTCGGTCTCTCTTTAGTTCGACAACTGGCACCCTAGGGGATTGCTGAATATAATCTTCTCAAATTCGCTTATCTACAGCTTAGGATTATCTAGACAGGCCTCAGTTGCAAATCTTTTCTCTGATGCTGGCCAGGCTCTCAAAACAGTCCTTGAGTCGTGAGATTATCCTCTTCCAACCCCTACTCAAGTAGCGGATTGCTTTGTTGCGGGCGGGGGAACTCGTTGGGCCGGTTCACGTATCAAATGCTTGGGAAACCATCAGGAGTAAGCGGAACATCATTTTTTGGCATGATTTCATCTGGGATAAAGCAATCACGCCAAGGTATTAGCTTAACCTTTGGCTTATGGCCAAGTGCAGATTACCCACACAATCTCTATTATTGGCTCATGGTAGAATAGAGAGGGGATCTTGCGAGTTCTGCAATGGGTTGCCTGATTCCATAAATCATTTATTATTTTATTGCTCTGTCACGGTTGGTGTTGCTTTCTTTTGGGTGGCGAGTTGCACTCGCCTTGGTGGAACAGTCTTGGGAGAGAATCTTCGGTGGGCCACCTCTTTCTTGAAGGGTAAAGACTTCTCTAAACGCATTGCTCGCTTTTCCCTTGGGGTTTTTTGTCACATTATTTGGAAAAATAGGAATAGCATCCTATTTAAAGAACAGCCCCTTACTGTCCCGGCTATGAAGAACCATCTTCTTAAGGTGGTTAGGGATAGAGCTAGCACCTTCAGAAACGTTGAGGATAACTTCAGGAATAGAAGGTTGCAAAGGAGTTGGGGCATTGATCCCATTATCTTCTCGGGAAACTCGTAATCAACCCTGGTTTCAATCGACACTTCAAGGAAATGCTAGTGCTCTAGTGCTCTAGTGCTCTGGAGCCGATGTCTCTCCTTCTTCGTTGAGGTGTTTGCTTCTTTGCCAGTTGTTCATGCTATGCCTATCTAGTTTGTTGTTTGCCTTCTTTTAGGCATTGCCTTGTGTTTTACATCATGGCATACTTCCACTCATTATGTTTATTCATCTTGAGTGTAAGTTTTTGGTGCCGTGATTTTTTGTACTTTTACCAAAATATATATATAGATGCTTCATCATGCACAACCGTTTTAGTATATTCCTAGATATTCCACAATGCCTAACATCTATGTAAAAGCATCTCGCCAACATTATGGGTAAAAGATAAGTTCTTTAAAAAGACTTGGTATATATTTTAGACTAATGAAATTAAAAAATAAATAATTCACCAAGAAAGTGAGCTTTTGAAATAAGAGGGAGAAAGAATGGTCCATCTGACATGTAATCGACTAGTTTGATTGATTAATGATTTGATCAGATTGTCGTGATTTGATTGACTGTTCGTTATGATTTATGAAGCGTATATAACCTTGAATTGCAGGTTGAGACTGAGGCTAAGGTAAGTCCTCTGACTCGTGCTGTGCTTAGGCAACCGAGTAGTGTATTGATTCCCTAATTGAGTCTTAGTGGGATAGAACTCGCTGAAACGTAGTCTCATCCCGATTGTGGGACAACATTTCAGGATCCCAATGAGGAGCTGAGGAGGAGAGATCTGAGAAGGAGAACTTTGAGGTGAAACCTAAGGAGAAGGATTTTTGGAATAAGAAGATAATACCGAGAGGGATCTTGAGTATGACCCGGATGGACTGAGATTCCATCTTCTTTTGTAAACTCCATTTTGATGTGAATAGAGTTAGAGTAAAAAGTTGTGAATAGTTGTGAAGTACTTTGGTTTGTGTTTTGTATAAAAGTTTGATTATAAGTTTCAATATGAAAAATATGGCCTTACTTTTCTATCCCATTGTTTTACTGTCTGGGGATTCATAACTACTTCCGCATGTGCTTAAAAGAAAAGAAAAGGTTGGCGATTCATTGTCCTAGGACATCGCATTATAAAATCGACCAAGTAGAAGGATGTATGCGTGCACGAGGATCGGGCGTGACACACTTTAAGTTAAATTAATCCCTAAAATAGATTAGAAAATTATTCATTTTAGAAAGTTTAAATAGGTTTTTTTTTAATTACGAATTTTAATAAAAATATAAAAATATTATATGCATGTCAAATAGTTTGCACGTTATGTTCATTTAATTAGAAATTGCTTGTCAATAGAGTTGGGTCACGTAGTTAAAGTGCACATTATATAGTAAAGTTTTAATTTTAAGATTAGAAAAAATCCCAAAAATAATTGCTTACTTTTTGTGTTTAATTCTTTTGATGCAATTTATTTGATTGTTTAATAATGGTTGAGTATCCGTGTGATCATCCCAATGCATAATAGTGATTTAGATTAAAACCAATCCAGACGGCTTGCAAATATATTTTTGAAAAAATAAAAAGAATGGTATCGATAGGGCATTAGAGAAATCCAGGGTAACCAAGTCCCCGTATCCAATTTCTCTAGTTCATAGTGTAAAATTATTCTCCATTTATTTTACTTAAGTGTCTAATCGATCTACCATAAATTGATTAGTGGCGACTCCTAGATAAAATTCATTTGCATGCTAAAAACTTGAATCTAATTCACGTATTGGTATGAACTTATGAGAACTCGAGTTAAATCTAGACTTAGTAGTCTATTAGCCAAACCCTAGGTGATGCACTTGAGGTTAGGTTGCAACAAGTGTAAGAGGAAAGAAGAAAAAAGAAGACAAGGAGAGTACAATGGTTCATTTTTTTCTCTCTCTCTCTTCATGATGGTCTTCCTTCTTTTTTGACTTCCTTTTCTTCTACTATTTTCATTTTCATGTTCACATGGCTTTGGCAAAAGAAAAAGGAACACATTACTTTAGGGAAAACCTCCACACCCATCTTTGCATGCTTCAACATTTAATGCAAGTGGCCCACCGTCCACTTTCCTCCATTTATTTTCCAAGAGTGCAAAAGTCCAACCTGCAGAGATGAGTAAAAGACAACAAAAGAAGCCACACTAATTCACCTCTTCACACTTATGGCTTGATAAATCAAATCCACGTGCAATCTTCTTCTTTGGACAATTTCGGCTGATCAATTCACATACGCTGCTTTTTGATTCGCACGTGGTCGAGTTCACAAATTCTCATCAGTTTGGTTTTATGTAATAGGCTCAAACTTGATATATATTTTCAACAAACTTCACGATCTATAATAATAATAGCGACAACAAGTGCACTAGAGGCTCAATCTCAACATTAATTTCATGGAATTGATCTAGAAACTGAATCATTTTAAATGATTCTATCACAAGTTGGTCGAAGTCACACAAGAAACACTGCTGTATCTGTCCTTTAGAATTTGTCATAATTGACCCTTTCAAGTACGTCTGCTCTTTAGAAATATAATAATATATCCGATACAACCTCTTCCTCTTCCAATACTTTGATAAATTATTTCCTCAACTTAACCTTCTTGTGAGATCTAAATGGTTTTCTTTTACTTGTGAAGGAAGGCTGCGGTTGAATTCCAGGCGAACGCAGCGGAAGTAAGCGAGCGATCTCACTCTGTTGCTCTTTGTCAAGTTGTGACCAGGATCAGCCTCAAGACTTCCCCGGTCACTAGGCGGACTCAATTCAGAGATCAATCTCCATTGTCCTCACGGAATGAAGAGAAAGAGGGAGGGAAAAGAGACAAAGATGACAGCTCTGACAAGCAGTAGCCGTGATGACGGATCGGGGAGGGGCTATGAGGTGTTTCTGAGTTTTAGAGGGCCCGACACCCGCTTAACTATTGTTGATTGTCTCTATAATGACATGATCCGCACAGGGATCCGTGCTTTCAAAGACAACGAAGAGCTCCGATTTGGCAAAGAGATTGAAAGTGGCCTCTTGCAAGCGATCAATGACTCCAGAATTTATATCCTGATTTTCTCCAAAGGCTATGCTTCAAGTAAGTGGTGCCTCTGGGAGCTAGCACGCATAGTGGAGTTATCGAGAGATAACAATGAGAAAACGATCCTCCCTATTTTTTACGACGTGGATGCAAATGATGTCAAGCTTAAGACTACGTTGTATCGAAAAGCCCTCCGAAAGCACAAGAGCGACTCTGGGAAGGATTTAGCAAAGAAGTGGAAGAAGGCTTTAAGAGAGGTTGCTAGAATTAAAGGAAGGAATCTAAAAGATCACGGGTATTGTTTGCTTCTCCATTGACTTTATTTTCTGATTGACATTTCAATTTATTGTTCCTTTAAAGAATAATAATTTTATTTAGTTTGCTGCAGTCTAACCTTATGTAATGTATGGTTGGATTTGACGGAATGAGGGAGCCAGAAATTTTGCTCAGCGGACAAGGTTTCTTGCACAAATAGACTTTTCACTTTTAATATCAAGTTTTAATCACAATTAGTGTTAAGGTATATCGACTAAATTAACTAATATATAATGCCAAAAAAGCCAAGGTATACATAAAGATATAAGATGTGATAAAATGGTAAGACCATATATGTATGAAAAATAAAAAAATTTAAGTTTCTTAACTTTAATTGTGTTCCGTGCATAAAGTTAAAGGACTTTTGGTGCAATTATCCCGACCCTATGCCTATAATGTTTTTCTGAGAAGTTAGATTGAGTTTGATGTTAGATCTTTCTTCTTTTTGTTATACTAATGAAAGCTGAGGAAGAATTCGCCCAAAATAAGAGAGCTCAGTAAGGAGCTTCTTTATGTGTTCCGCGCTATTAGTGGTTATATTTAATTCATACTTGTTAGTGTTTGATGTACATTCGGGAGACGTAAAAATGTGCTGCAAACATAGAGAAATTCTTGCATGGACTAATTTGTGTTACTCATCTTATTTGAGCCGCTTATCACTGTTTATTATTTGTTTCGAAACTACCAACCTTTATAATAACTTCTGTTAATAACTCACCAATTTTTTTTTTTTTGCATATGTTATCACGTACTGTGTTATTAAATTACTCATCATAATTTGATTACCAATTTATTCCAATTAAAGTACCTACCAGTTTACGATTACTTATAAAGAATTGGTAACCTAAAATTAGTTGTAACTTATCTGAAGAAATGTTTATTGTTAACTCAAATTACGGTTAATAAATATTCCAGAAAGTGTTCCTCATTTTCAGCTAGTATCCTATTTCAGGGGTACGTTAAGAAAAATGATTTTGAGCATGTATTCTTGTTTCCTATATTCGAGGTAACTGCTTAATCAGATTTTTTATTTTACGTTAACCTTCAAACTCATCCGAAATGCTTGAAGGGATGATCTTGTCCGGGTTTACCGAGGACTTGATATCTAGCTAAACTTCCCAAGGTCTTGCTATGTGTGACTAGAAGAAAAAGAATCGGTGTAAAAAGGTATACAATGAAAGTAAGGTGTAATTATCAAATTAGTCTTAAATTTATTGCACAAATGTTAATTCAATCCTAGATATTTTAATTTTACTAATGTAGTCCTAAACCTTTACATAAAATTTCAGTGTAGTCATTTCACCTAATTGCATCGGAAATTACTAATGTGATGTCCAATCATCGTTGGCCATCCTATATGGCATGCTGATGTGGACAATTTTACTTGGAACAACATCCTATGTAGATTGTTCGTCGACAATTTTGACTAAAGTTAACCCGAATGACTACATCGAAATTTTGTATAAAGGTTTAGGACTACCTTATTAAAATTGAAAATCTTAGGATTATATTGACATCTGTAGAATAAAGACCTGAGCAGGTCTTTAAACTGCTCCCTCAATAATGATGGGATACCCTTGGGGAGTCTTCACTTGGTGGGGTATCAGCTGAATCAAGCAGGGTCTTGATATCTAGCTAAACTTCCCAAGGTCTTGCTATGTGTGACTAGAAGAAAAAAAATCGATGTAAAAAGGTATACAATGAAAGTAAGGTGTAATTATCAAATTAGTCTTAATTTTTGCACAAATGCTAATTCAATCCTAGATATTTTAATTTTACTAATGTAGTCTTAAACCTTTACATAAAATTTCAATGTAGTCATTTCACCTAATTGCATTGGAAATTACTAATGTGATGTCCAATCATCGTTGGCCATCCTATATGGCATGCTGATGTGAACAATTTTACTTGAAACAACATCCTATGTAGATTGTTTGTCGACAATTTTGACTAAAGTTAACCGGAATGACTACATCGAAATTTTGTATAAAGGATTAGGACTACCTTATTAAAATTGAAAATTTTACAATAAATTTAGGACAGATTTGGAAATTTCCCCATAGAATGGAATGGAGGCGCACAACATGTGCAAATGCAACAAACTGTAGCACTAGTTAGGTTACAATTTGCCAGGGCGACTTCTAGTCAAGGTCCAACTAGACTCTCTGTCACGAAATAACCTTTTCCCACCCTTTACCAGACCAAAGAATCATGATAGCACTAGCTATCAATTGTGAATGAGGCCCCTTCCCCTCCACCTCCTAAGAAAAATATCTGCTTTTTTGTTTTTTCGTTTTCAAACGGCTCATAGCTTGAAGAACAATTTTTCTATGTTGGTTGCTTTCGAAGCAAACTTGATGATAACCTTCCAATGCCACGTAATGCGTTCACAATTTTCATATATGTGCTTTTTTCAATATGAGTTGATTGAATCTTATGTATGTGGCAGCCTACATGAACTTATAAATCTCACAGTCAAAGAGGTCTTTAGTTTGTTATGGACAAGACGAACAGACATGCTTGATCATTTGGTGGGAATTAAGGATCAAATGGATCAGATTATGAAGCTGTTAGATCTAGGAACATTTGATGTACGATATATCGTGATTCATGGAATGGGTGGCATTGGAAAGACAACACTGACTAAGGCTGTCTTCAGGCAAATCTCCCCTCAATTTCAAGGTCATTGCTGCTTTCTTAAAGATGTTCGTACTCTTGATATGGTAAACTTACAAAAGAAATTGTTATCCGACATTTGTTGCATAAACCTCTCCTTCATCGATGATGGGACTGACATGATCAAGACAAGTTTCCGAGACAAGAAAGTCCTCATTGTTCTTGATGACATCGATAACCAGGACCAAATAATGAGACTTGCAAGCAAGCCTGAATGGTTTGGTGGGGGTAGTAGAATAATCATAACAACAAGGAATATTGAATTCCTAGTAATGGAAGGTGAGGATGACAATGTCCCAGCCTCAAACAACAGACATTTTTCATTGTACGATATGCCAGAGATGAATCATGATGATGCTCTTCAACTTTTCTGTGAGCGTGCCTTGGGATGTGCCAAGCCTCCACCCAATTACATGGATATTGCAAATAAGCTAATCAATGCACTTGGAGGACTTCCATTGGCTCTCAATGTTGTAGGTTCTACACTCTATGGAAAATGCCGAAGTACATGGGAAAACATGCTATATAAGTTAAAGAAGGTGATGAATGAGGATGTCAAGAAGAAGTTGATGATAAGCTATGAAGCATTAGAAAGTCATCAACAGCAAATTTTTCTTGATATCGCATGTTTCTTAATTAACCTAGAGAAAACAACTGCAATTAAATATTGGGATGCGGTTTTTGGGTATCCCACCGAAATCGAAGTCAAGATCCTCACACGTATGTCCCTAATAAAGATCATGGACTACGATAAGTTATGGATGCACGACCAACTTAGAGACCTCGGAAGGGATATTGTCCACCCAGAAAGCGGCAACATACGTCTTAGGGGTAGTAGATTGTGGTCACACAAAGATTCCTTCCATGTGGTGCAGAGAAAAAAGGTTGTTTTTCATGTTTATTTTTTGTTACCTCTATATGTTTTCATGTCAATCCATTAGTATCATTACCTTTCAAATAAAACTTCAAGTCAAATTGACGTGTACTCACTGGTTGTTACTTTTATGTTCCAGGGAACTAAAAACATAGTAGCGCTCAATCTTGGCACACCTGAACTTGATACAAGGTACATATTTAAACACAAAGAATTTGCAAGGTTAGTCAACCTTAGGTTCCTTCAATTGGATCATGGAAACTTTGAGGGAGAGTTTAAGGATCTTTTCTCCGAGTTAAGATGGCTTTCTTGGAGCAATTGCCCTTTGGAATTCCGAGTTACCAACTTTGGTTTGAAGAACTTGGCAGTTCTCGAGCTTTCTGGGGTTAACATTACTGAAAAATGGGGAGGATGGTATCATGTTATGGTATGATCTCACAATATACTTTTCTGTTATATTTACTCTGCATCTTTTCTAATTTCAACTCCACTTCATTGTAGGTAGCAAAACAGTTGAAAGTCCTAAAACTCGTGAATTGTCCATCCCTTAGAAAGACACCCAAGTTGTCCGCATTTTTGGGATTGGAAAGATTGATTATTATAGGATGCACTAAACTAAGTATGATTGACAAGTCCATCGGCAATTTACAGCATCTTGAACACCTAGAAGTAAAAGATGCAGCTATTGAGTCAATACCAAAGTCCATTGGCGGTCTAAAATCTTTGTTAAAGTTATCAATCCGGGAATGTTGCTATTTTGAAAACCTTCCCGACTCTATTGGACAATTGGAGTCTCTACTTGAGCTACTCATCATTCCTTCAAGAATTAGAGAATTACCACATTCCATTGGAAACCTTGAAAGGTTAAAAGTTTTATGTATCACGATCTGCAATTTAGAAAAGCTACCACACTCAATTGGGAGGCTCAAATCATTGCTTCAGTTGGATGTGTGTTCATCACGTATCATGAGTTTACCCGATTGTATTGGATATTTGAAAAGGTTGAAGAAAGTAACTCTGCATAACACTTTCATTAGTGAACTTCCCAAAACCATAGGAATGGTGGAAAATCTGGAAGAGTTGAATGTCGCAGCATGTCATCACTTGGGGGGAGAAATTCCAAGTGAAATTGGGGCACTATCCTTGTTGCGAATTTTAGACTTATCATATGGCCACTTTAGTAGATTGCCAACAACCATTAATAAGCTTACGAATCTCCAAGAATTCCGTTTATTCCGTTGTGATCGGATTCAACAGTTGCCAAAGCTTCCTCAGAGTTTAACAGTCTTACACTTTTCATTGAAATCGCTGACCACAATCCCCGACCTCTCAAACCTCACCAATTTAGTTGATCTTGATATGTGCGGAACACCAGTGCAAGAACCCAACATAGAGTGGCTTGTGAGGCTACATGCTCTAAGGAAGTTGGCCCTGGTTGTTGAAGATATGATCTTGCCTCCAATCGATTTGAGTTTCCTCTCTCAGCTACAAGAACTCAAAATAAGTTGCGCTGACCATCGTTCGCTTACTGGGCTCCCATCCAGCCTTCAACGTTTGACTTTCACAGATGTCCAGTCACCGATAGATTGGTCACTCTTGTCCAACTTGGAGAATTTGTCAAAGCTGACGCTCCGTAGATACCGGCTAGGAGAGATTTGGTTCAATGTGTTTGGAAAGCTAACGAAACTCGGTGCATTGACAATGTGGGAGTGTCCATTACTCAAGACGCTGCCTGTTCTGCCATTTTTTGAGGACATTCGACATTTGCAGCTCATGAGATTGCCTCAACTAACGGAGGTTCAAGGATTGAAAGAATTGAAATTATTGCAACATTTGTCCATCTGGTGGTGCAATTCCATCAAAAGGTTAAATGAAACTCCCCTGTCTAACTTACTCAATCTGGATAGTTTGGATTTCCTGGAATGCGAATTGCTGGAGAGTGTGCCAGATGTGCCATCAGCCAAACCATCTTGTTATCTCAAAATAAAAGGCTGCCCGAGGTTACGTGATTTTAAAGGCCCTTATATGTCCTACAAAGACGGATAGAGGATTTATCATTTGTTTGGCAGACAGCCGATGATAGTAAGTCCATAACATTGAACCTGTTATATAGCATCTATTTGCACCCAATTTGCATGCTTTTGAGTTTGCTAAAACTTGCTAGTGGATGACTTGCCTTGTTCGGTTCTTGAAATTGTCTCATATTGAAACTTCTTATGGTTTGTCGTGGAGAGAAGAGGAATGAATATTATCTCCTTCAATCCGTAAAATATTTAAATAATGTCAGGTATACTAGAGAGTTATACAAAATTCCTTCTCATTCATTCCTTCTCCATCTTAAATTACCAAACATATTTCGGGAAGAAGATGCTATGATTTGCCCGAGTTATTCATTTTAACATTTTTGTATTAAGTGTAATGAAATACCTCATATTTTTTTTGAAGTGCAGGGATCTATAAAGTGAGACCAATTAATGTCTTCTACTCTCCGGCTGCATGTACCATACTTGCTATAAACTTGATGAGGAAAAACAGCTTCTCCTCGAAAGACGAGTATGTAGGAGAAAACTCTCCATACAATATGGCAAAAATAAAAATTTTACATCGTCTATAGGAGAAATTCCCATACTATTATCTTCAAAACTATAGAACAGCCGAATGACTCTATTATACAGCACACTCATAAGTTCCCAGAAGTTCATGCCTTCAATAACATGAATGATAACGATAAAATACTAAAATAAAAGGTGATTTGGAAGGTTCAATCAAAATGTGACTTCATTGTATGATCGCTAGCAGACTCGACCCTAGCCGAGCCTCGTGATTGACCTTCAGGTCTATCCATCTCAATAGATATAATATGTATTTGAGCTGGGTGGGTCTAACTTGAGCCACTTAAGCAACTAAGGGCTCTTGCGCCCAAATTGTTTTTTTTGTCATTGTGGTGCAGGTAGGCCTAGGCAGCATGTGGATCTAGGTTTAAATTTCAAATTTAGGATACTTTATCCAATTTCTTAGGATACTTTAAACCAAAATTTTCTTTCTTCTTCTCCATATGTAATTTTTGTGCTTCAGAAAAATTAACAAAAGAAAAAAGAAATAGTAATTTCACTTAATATATGACAATAGGATAGATTAGGAATAGGAATGGAATAGTGAATTTCAAAACCGTGCTCTTAGTTGTTTTACTATAATAGCACAGAGACTATGTTAGGAATAGAAAAGAACACCCATGGTAGCCTTTGATGATGTATAATCAAAGTCTAATTTTTTTTTTTTTTTTATCTTGTAAATGAAAAACTACAACTTATAAATAACTATAGTATTTTAATTTGTAATAGTAAGTAATAATTTATTTCATTATATAATAGTAAAAAAATTATATACTTTAGTAAAGGTTAAATGACCTACTAACTTATATTATTTACTATATAATAATTACAATATGAATCCTGCCAATGCAACAGCGCTGAGCTCGAACAGTTGGCTTTTTAACGGTACATCATGCATGGTAAGTGGAATAAAGGCAAGAATCAATTGATCATGCCGATTAGTGCAAATCAAAATTGAAAATAAGAAGATTTGCTTCGTTTAGTTTAGCAAAAGCAGAACTGAAGTTTGGCTCCAGCTGAGAAAACTAATCTTTTTTTAATTTAATTAGCAGAACAAAAGCAATTGAAATCTGTTTTTTCTAGCCTAGAAATAGATGGAGAGATTCCTCATACCGATGGTTATAGTTATATTTTCAAAAATTCCCCTTTTTAAAGTTGAAATTCTGCTTCTCCAGCAATAATGATGACCCTTGTTCATCTATATATGCAGAGTTCTGGAATGCAATCAACTATTCATGCTGAATGTCTTCTGGCATAACGGTTTGGGATCTATATGGGCAACTTGAAATTATTTACAGGTTGAACTATTTTTGGCTAAGAGTTCTATTCCGTTTAGGCATTCAACGGCTTAATGTGCTAATTATTACCTTACGTTTTTTGAAGTACTTATTTTCAATACTCATAATTATTAAGTACGTAATTTATTTCATAGATCTTAGTCAGTCAGTCAAGTGATAGACATGTCAGGGGACTGAAATTTGAATTATCCGCAACTTCCTCGCATATTCTCGAGTGTGCTTTCACACATTCTTCATGATGTTTGATCATTTAATTCACTTTACCTTGCTTGTCATTTTGTTAGAGAAAGGAGTTGTTCCTCATACTCAATATGTGCGAGGATCTTATTATTGTTTTACGAATGTCTTTCTGGATCAAGTGTCTTGATGAACGATACTAATTTTTTATCGTAGGTTCCCAAATGTTTGTTTTCCATTAAGCGCCCCACTTTCATGTAACATCAAAATCATCATGTTGTGGTAAGTTGTCCAAACCTCTTTTTGCAGATCAACAATCTATTGAAGGGAGCTTTTCTCTCTCTCTCTCTCTCCCTCCATATATATATATGCTAATAATGTGGTTAATGCTGACTTGTTAAATAAACCTATTTAATCTTCATGTCTATCATTCTTACGTCTAGGCTTTGGCAAGACACAAATCGTTGGTGCTGCAGCAGCAGCTCGTTCTCTTCAATGCATATGGGTGAAAGGGCTGAGCTGAGAATAAGCAGGCTGAGCAAGCTGTAAGAGGCTTCTTTTCAACTACATGGATGTTGTTTGAGTTCCATTGCACGATCTTGTATTGAACTTTGTTTTTTTCCATACATTTCACAATTTTGTGCTTTCTTATGTTGCCTTTGTATGCACTTAATAGATGTCCCTTCATGGATGCTCCTAGTAGTCGAAATAGGAAAACTAGAAGCAACAGTAAGGATCCTCCCATAACCACTGAAGTGGCCATGTTAAAACGGTTGATGAGTTTCCATGAATGAGAGGATCTTCTGTGATCATTTAATTAAGGGAAATATTGAGATGTAAACTGGAGAAATTTGAAATTGGTTTTTCCAATGTCTATTGGATTTTCTATTCTACACACTGATGGCATTGATTTTGTCAGCAAACTAGAGAAACTTTAAATATTTGAGACTAACAGCAATGAGAAAATCACAGGTTTGGCATATTTTCTCAAAGAGGGGAAATGATCACATGGAGGTCACTAATGTGTTAGTTTCTTGCATTCAATAGCATTTATAAAATCGTCATGTGAAATTTACTTAATAGTATATGGGAATATACATTCCTTGGTACAGTTTTTGACTGAATTAGATGGTGATGAAGTTTAAACCAGTGTTTGTGTTGCGGAACAAGGCAATAATTTTGTCTTACATGGTAAAAAAAAAGTACTCTCTTCCAGTATTACACTAACTATAAATTGCTATTGAAAATTGCATGGCCATCATGAATGCTTCGACAAACATTTCCTAGGACAAAGTTCATGCGTAGACTTTGTATTAACCCTTCAAGACAGATATAAACGGCTAGATATGAAATTCGTTGATTTAGAACCGTTTAAATTGGGATATACAGTATTAAATAAACTTCATATTTATGGGAGAAGGTAACAAAAGATGGGATTTGCATGAATTACTTTTTAGTTGCTGAAGTAGCTTACAAGGAATGTATTAAGCTGGTCTTAGCCTCTACAGCAGCATCAACTGATGCTGATCGTTTCAGTCTTGTGACATCGAGCTTCACGCAATTTCTCAGTTATATCTTACGACATCTTTGCTGCATGAGGTGCTCTTTTGTTTTCCTCAGGGGTCACGGGTTTATCAATCACCTAATAATTCTAATCCACTTTTCTTTCTTGGAAGCCTTTTTCTTTGTTTTATGTTTGTCTAATTATGTGCTTTTAGTGCTAATCAAGTTGCATTTGATGTGAAGCAGTAGACCGGACTCACCCGATGCTGCACTTCTGAGTAGACTCGACCAATTTCTGTTCTGGGATTTTCCTTCTTTATTGAAGAGCTGGATATTCTTAAAGTTTAATCAAGGAAGGCAGAAACTTTGGCCCCCCTCCATCTGCCAGTGCTTGCTTTATCATTTCAACTTTGACATGGTCTGAAGAAGGTTGTTCAGATTGCAATTAATGAGATTACTTGTTAAACAACTCTATCTCCACAATCCTAGTTTTTTTCGAGATAGATGCATATGAAAGATTACATGTGAACAGAGAATTCATTTTGGAAAAAAAAAAAAAAAAAAAAAAAAAAAAAAACCATGGAGTTAGAAACAGAGTCTATATGAGCGATTGAAGATTTTGTTTAGAACTTTCGGCATCTACAACCCGCTCAGGTAAGTTAGGATGTCCAATAGTTAATTTCTTTCTACCTCGGACCTTGAGAATGGTAGTATCTACCACCTACTAATGGTTGCTGAGGAAAAAAATATATAAACATGGCCTTTAGTATATCCTGTCGTAGACATCGTCATCCATTCCTTTTCTTTACAATGTTATCCTCATCTTTTTATAAGAGGATGGCATGACTGAAATTCATGAACTGAAAAGAAAGCATCAAGAGAGGATAACTAAGAGATTTGGATGAAGAGCATCTTTTTGCCTTACTTCTAGATTTTATACGATTGGCAATATCGGTAGGTCAAGTTTGCAAAAATGTGCTATTTGAATCCCTGTTGTACCCATTACCAAATAAGATGTTCAGTTATTTTTTCACATGAACATTATGAGGACGACTGATTCGCTCCATTTCTCTTTGTAATCTTGTAGTTGAAGAGCGTTGTAAAATTGAAAATGACGTTAAATGGGTTGATGTTAAAAGGGACGACTTCACCTAGTTGCTTCAGCTGAAGATCATTTCCTCGAATTATGAAAAGATGTCGATGGGGTTATCCTCACTTATTGAAAATTCCCTACTATGCTTATCCATACTTACTGAATATATATAAAAAAAATAAATAAATAAACTTCAAATTTTGGTTTCCACCTCAAATTTACTTCTATACCTTCACATATATGTTTTAACATCTTGCATTTACACTTACAATCGAAAGATCTGCACCATACTATGCCAAGGATGAGAGAAAATAGGAAATGGGGGGAAGATGGAATACTTTTGTTGAGAGCAAATGGGAGAAATTTATGTTTTTATCAGCTTTAAATTATTAACTAACTTATTAAGTGTTCTCTCTTCGTCAAAGATAATAAAAAAAAAAAAAGGAAGAATAAAACTAACCAGTCTAGCATTGTGTAACCACCTACTTCGTTCATTTTATTTAGTAACCTCCCATCTTTTTGTGCTTCATGCGCGAGGGCATTGGCTGAAGTTGTATGTATAATCGAACAACCTTTTGGAGGCACTTTTATACATCTACCGATGGAGCTTATGGTTAGGCTCTACATAATCTCAATGAGAGGATTGGTTACCTGAGATTGTGGGGTTTAACTACCTACCATTGTTTCCCTTATGCAATCTTGTGAGTGAGCGAGATTATGCATAGATTTTGTTCAAGAAAGTTTATTTAACTGCATTGGTTGTGTCTAAGCTGTAGCTTTTGTTTATTCTTTCGGTGTCTCATCATACGTTTCCTCTCTCTATGTCTCTGTGCTAATAATGTGGTTAATGTTAACTTCTAAAGTAAACTAATTTACTTATTTTATCTTTGTGTCTGTTATTCTTACATTTGCAGATAAAATGTTTTTGGGCAAGCTCCTCTAAGGCCATGGTCAAATGTTGTTTTACATGGATGTATGGCCTTTGGCAAGACACACTTTGTTGGTACAACAGGAGCAACTTGTTCTCTTCAATCCATATCTATGAAAGGGATGAGCTGTCGAATAAGCACATTGGAACTTCTGAGCAACTTGTAAGAGGCTTCTTTTTAACTACACTGATGTTGATAGAATTCCATTGCGTAATCTTACGTTAAACTTTGTTAAATCCAGACATTTCACAAATTTGTGTTTTTTTCTGTTGCTTTTGCATGCATTTAATAGAGGTACCTTTTTCGACCAAAAATTAAAAAATAAAAGAAAAATAGAGGTCCCTTCATCTATGCTAGCAGTCAAAATAGTTAACTAGCAGCATCAACTAGGATCCTCCCACTGCGGCCAAGGTGTTCTTATTATATCATTTTTTACAATAGCTATGATGATCCCGCCATAACTACTGAAGTGGCCAAGACGAAAAGATCGATGAGTTTCCTCACGTGTGAATGAAAGGATCTTCTATGACCATTTGATTAAGAGAAAGATTTCTGTTCTAGAAATTTGAAATTCGTGAACAAATGTCGACTGAATTTTCTATTCTGCACATTGATGGGGTTGATTTTGTCAGCAAACTGGAGAAATTTGAATATTTGAGAGTAATGGCAATTAGAAAATTACAAGTTCTGGAAATTCTTGAAGGCAGCAGCTACAGCACTTTGTAGATCTGAGTCCACTTGGTTCTTTTTTCCCACTATGACCCTCAGTGACGTTCGTTGTTTAGACATAGTCGCTACCCAGCAGGCCAAGAAGGGTTTTGGTGAGGTTTATTGTGTCACGCGACTCTTACTTCTGACTGTGTAAACTAGATTATGGGGGAATCTCCTTTTTTCTCCCAAGTTGATGGGAAAGTGGTGGTTATTTGCTTTTCATATGACAAGCTGCCCTTTCTATGGACTCCAATAATTGGTTGGGGGTACCTTGATGGACAACCTTGTGCTGAAAGTGCGAGGTTCTTGAATCTTGAAAATCATTGCAATTACCACAGAGCAAATTACATCAAGATTCACATAGAAGTAGAATAAGAAAGTGAATTTCCTTCTAATATGCTTGCTTAGCCAATTTATGGAATTGAAAAACTGTTGGTGCACATCACTAAATAGTAAGCCTTGTTTATGCTCCTCACGTCAGGAAATTTTCTCATTTAATGGCACGAGGAACATGCTGATTAGGTGTTGCATCTTGCACGGTATACCTTATTCATCGGTTTTGTCATGGAAAAACGTTGATATTACCTCCCATGTTTGGCGGTCATGCATTAGATGCTTTGGTTATCTTAAAATGGTTATATCTGAATTTAGGTTCTATTTAAAAATTAATCACTGCTGTGGATCTTTCTCTTGTCTGTTGAGAAAATGCAAGAGTATAGGATGAGGTATTGTTTTGCTTGTTATTCTATTTCGGAGCCTAGTTAATAGTACTGCAAAAAAGTAATAAAAGAAAGGTGGAGATGTATCTAATCCAGGAGTTCTTTTTTTTGTGTGTTTTAAAACTGTTTCAAAAAAGTGACAGAAGAAAGGTGGAGATGTATCTAATTCAGGAGTTCTTTTGTTTTCTCTTTCTTAAAACTGTTTCATAGTTGGTTGTTTTCAATTTTTCACTGAACGCTTGAGGGAGCTCAGAGCTGCTAGTACTATCTTTCATGTGTCCCTTCATTCGGATAGGACAATGCTTCTGTGCTATTGTAATATTCTTTGGAAAGCAATAGTTTACTTGCTAACACACCAAGGGGGAGAAAACCTTTTAATAGAGTTATTTAAACCAAAGTGAATCTAACAAAGTGGAGGTAAGAAATTAATTGTACAAAGAGTAAACCATAATGTCGAGGTTTGGATTGGATATGACTCAATTCCATGGTCACCATCTTATCTTCGGCTCTTTGACAGATCCATGTCCTGAGGAGATTCAATCCAACGGCAACATAATAGATGGGTGACCTAAGGATTCTCATCGACTTTGCTATAGCTAGTATCGATTTGTGTGCATCCTTCTTTTTTTCTTTTTGTATATCGGCTACTTTTAAACACTCCCAAGGCAATGACTCATGTGGAAAACCTGTGATGCCAAATAACCATTCGAATAAAGTCCATGTGGTTTTCATCTTGCAAGCAGTTAACAGCCCTTGCCTTCTTTGACTAAAGTCCTTCCCTGTCTCTTTCACACCAGCTAACTTGCGTGCGATAACCAAAGTTTGACAATCTTGTTCTCATCTGGTCACCAGTCTCTTTGCAAGTGGTAAATTGTACATTCCAGTACTTTCTGCTGTCAACAAAGTATCCTACTCGCGTGCTATTATTTTGCATATCTCTGTAGTGCACAAGAATCTGCTAGATTTGTTTTGCATCATTAGTCCTTAAAAAAATCAACTATGAGGTAGCCAGGCATCTCAGCCTCTCTGCCAAAACACAGACAGAGCGCAGAAGTTGTACTATGCCCTGCCGCCATCTGTCTCTGCACTAAGGTTTTCTACCTCAAATAGGCTACAACCTTTAACTCTCTGATATTATATAAATAAGGTGTGTTATCTTTCTCAATACGAAAATCCAGGATTTGAATTGATCAATCATTTCAAATTGGGCCACCTTGATGCAACCATTACTTCACCTCACCACTCCATTTGGCCACAAAGATATCCTCTTCTTTAGGCTCTAGTTTATTTGACACTCAACTAGGAACCTGCATAATGACTGAAGCAAACTGGCCAATTGAAAAGGGTGCCTTATACCAAAGTGACCCTCCCATTTTTCGACAATCACTTTCCCAACCTGCAAGTCTGTACTTAGATAGCTCACTAGTTGGATACCAAATTTTCTTTGAGCCCCGGAGGAATGGTTAGATGTGCTATAGCAAAGTGACTTGTGATTGAGCATGCATGTCTGTGTGCAACGAGCATGTGTCTATACTACTGAAATATTGAACCATAGCCTCAGATCTGGATTTTAAGATTGAAATTCAAGCTGAATGCTTCTCAGGGCATGTATTTTAACTAAGTAATTTTCCAATGCGGAGTTCTTTCTCATTTTATCCCCTGAAGTTCTTCGTACTGTCATTGAAACACCAATTTCTTAGTTCACAGTTTCTCTTTTTCATCTGGAATGCTTCACAGTCTATCAGTCATCTTTCATGTGTGATGTGAACTGAAATTTTTGCATAATCTTATCATGCTAGAAAATTTGCATGTTAAAATATCTTCTTGCTCCTCGATGTTCTCTTAGCTGATCATATCGGTCCTTTTTATCTTGACAAAGCAGGTAGATGATACGGTGGTCTTATTCTTGCCATACTAGGAACTACTTTTGGTGCACTTGACTAAATATGGAGTATTCGATTGTCTTTTTTCCTTCACAAATGCACTTCCAGAAGCAATGTTCCTAAGAATCTGGGTTATTATTTTAAAGAGCCCATGTTAATCTCAATAATTGTGCGGTGGTTTTAGATTTGGACACCTAAATATATCGCCAATAATGTTATGCTTTGATGTCTAAAGGTCCTATTAGAAAGCAAAATGGGGTGGGATTACTGTATTGGGCTTTAAAACCTAAGACCATCAAAACTTCTGAGACACAAAATATAATAATAGGTGCCAAACTGACCGGCCTTTATGGCTTTTTATTGTGGATGCAGGCACTTGCTGATTTTGAAGTCTCTGAAGGCATTTATTCATGAGCTTGCGTCTAACATACTGATTCGGTATGTTTTTGGCTGAAAGCAAATGTTATGTTGGAGTATTCATGCGAAGAGGTACTTGAGTTGAAGCAATGTCCCTTTATCTCCAATGATGATGTCAAGTATCTTATTTATTGCATTAATTCATGTTACAGGCGACAACTCTTCTACAAAAGAACCTAGAAATTGCTAAAGCAAGTTTAGAAGTTCTTGTTGCTGATCTACAATTCTTGAGGGACCAAGTAACGATCACACAGGTAAGTTGGAATGTTTTGGGAACTTGAAGGTCCCTGTTTGTTTCAAGCTGTTTACTATGTCAGTTTGAGGGTAGGTCTATTGTTGTTGAACTAATGTTGCCGTGATTTTTGTAACTGGCGTCAGGCTATATATTGGGAAGACACGTTAATTTGTGACAACCAAGAGTGGAGTAATGCCGCACTTACGTGAACTTGAAAAATTCAAAAGTTGTTGTAGGACCGTATTCTTTAGTTTTGCAACTCGAATCATGGTAGCACAATGTGTACTTCAAGAGACTTTGTTCTCCCCATTTTGACAAGTGATTTTGGTTAGGTTTCGTGAGATTTACTGCATTATAGCAAGCTTGCCATGTAAAATGATTTTGATTGAGAACCTCTTGGGCTTGACTTTTCACTTTTGATGTTGTGCGCTAGTTTTGAGTTGATATATGGTCCATCTGTTTTGTCTCATTTCACCTTGGTCATGCGTGTTAGAAAGGACCAATCTAAATTTGAATTTGGGGAAAAACATGGAGAGATGTATTTTTTGCCCGATAAGGCATTTACATTCTTGAATTCTTATTTGTTGTGCATATGATATGTATTTTGCTTTTTCCTTTGCTGTTTTTAGCTGGGTCTGGGAGTTTGATGATTGTGATTCATAGATGAATTCAATTAGGCAAATGCAACAACCAGGGTTGCTCCCTTTTGTATAATCTTTGTTTCCTGTGGTTCCAGAGATTGAACTAGGATTATCTGAAGCTGCACAACCAAAGGTCACCATAAACTAGGATTATGAACTAGGGATACACAGTATTGGATAGACTACATATGTATCAAAAAGAAGGAGACAAAAGATGGGATTGCATGAATTACTTTTTAGTTGCTGAAGTAGCTTAAAAGAAGTGTATCATGCTGGTATTGAGCCTCCACAACGGCATCAACTGATGTTGATCATTTGAATCTAGTGACATCGAGCATATGCAATTCCTTAGTCATCATGACATCTTTGCTGCGTGAGGTGCTCTTTTGTTTTGCTCAGGGTTCATGGGTTCATCTACTAGTAATTCTAATTCACTTTTCTTTCTAAGAATGCTTTTTCTTTATTTAATAATTGTCCGGTTATGGGCTTTTAGTGCTAACTGAGTTGCATTTGATGTGAAGCTGTAGAACGCACTCACTTGATGCTGCACTCCTGAGTCCTGGCTGGCTCAACATAAATTCTGTGATTTTCCTTCTTTACAGGAGAGGCCAGATATTGTTAACATTTATCCAGGAAGGCAGAAACTTAGCTTACATCCTTCTACCAATGCCTTTTCTTTTAGCATTTCATCTTTGACAGGGACTGAAACGGGTTCTATTTGTTAAAGAACTTTATAACTGCAATCCTACTTTTTCAAGAAAAATCATCGGAAAGACTACATATGAATAGAAAAATGCTTAAAAACTAACAAAAAGAGTTAGAAACAGAGTCAATTGAGCGGCTAAAGATCCTGTTTAGAACTTATGGCATCTGATAGAGTACATTTGGTGAAACATGTTAAGTTAAAATTTAAAACCCCTTCTTCCATGGAGTTCTCCAAAAGTCCTTCTGCTCCAAATCATCCTAAACATTGTGAAGTACAAGAGAAGATTGTAAAAGGCATTCGTGGGTTGGATCTGCAACCTGCTAAGGTGGGGCTCAGGCAAGTCTAAATGTCCAATAGTAAATCACTTTCAACCTCGGACCTTGAGACTAGTAGATTTAACATATACTGATGTTGCTCAGAAAAGAAAAATGAGAAAGGCCTTGACAGCTGACTCCATGAGATGGGACCAAGACTTTACCTTTGGTAGATTTAATTATATTAATCCGATTCTGTCAAATCAGTCAGTAAAATTGGCAACCACTGGGCAATGCTGAAGTTTTGCTGTGTGTATGCTCTAATGCCCCTGTGCGGTTCCTTTGGCCAGTGATGTGGACTTGGATGCTATAGCTCATATGACAGAAGGATTCAGCGGAGCGGATCTTGAAGCTCTGCTTTCGGTTGCACAGCTTCAAGCTGTTCGTGATCTTCTCGACAGGGGCGAGAACAATCAGCATGGGAAAAAGCCAATTATAACCGACTCTTTTGAAATCTGTTGCTTCAAAGGCAAGGCCGTCAGTCTCAGATGCTGAAAAGAGAAAGGCTCCATACAAATTATATTCGTTCATCAAATTCTACCGTCTCTCCCCAAAACTAGAACTGTGCATCCCCTATCAGAATTTCAACTGCGGATTTTGATAGTGGCTTATTAAGCGTCTGTTGTAGTTAATCCTTGCAACAATCTCATTCTCGTATTGGGGCGTGGCATTTATAGAATAATTTCATCAGGTACGTTTGCAATTTCCAGTCACAAATTTGGAGCAGTCACGACATTTTAGCAGCTGCTATTTCCACAGCTTCTTTGGCTTAGAGCACCGCATTCTGAGTGAGGAGACAAATCGTGGGCTCAAGATTCTGTGCTGTTCACGTTATTTGTTGTCATTGTTTAAAAGGGTTCGATGACCTGTGCTATGATATTTCATGGCACAATTCATCAGTATAGTCATAGTGACTTTTTTTGGTGAATATGCTTTTTTCTTTTGCTCTTGGCTTGAAAGAATCTCTTTGGAACTGTTGTCTAATTGGTGTAATTGAAATAAATAATGAATATATCAAGGCAGAAGATCGTAGGCGATCGGCTAAAAAATGAGGAAATGTGGCATGGAGAGACCACTCGCGAGCTCCCTTATCGCAAATGAATCTTTTTACCTCAAAGAAATGACATTTAACATGAAGATATTTATTTCAAGGATAAGATATTTTTACTGCAAGAATGAGTAACCTATATATCAAGTGAAAAAGTTAGACGGTTGAGATTACATTTCTACGTTTCTTTATGAATAATGGTGAGAGATCTAATCTCATGATAATGTGACTTCACTGGAAAAAAGCTATCTCAAATGGGTCATGTGATTTTTTGATTGCGGGATATAATAAGGTAGGAATGGAAAATTTATTCCATAAAATTGGAAGAGAGAAGGACTAGGAATGGAATAGCTAATTTGTAGTTTGGTTTGTATAATGGATTCAAAAAATTCTCTGGTTTGTTTTGCCATGATAGCAGGGAGAATATGTTTGGAATAGTGTAGAATACCCAAAATACCATTTGATGATATATATCAAACTCTAATTTCTAAATAATTGCAATATTTGAATTTCTAATGTAAGTAACCATTATTTTATTAATTGATATAATTAAGCCATAATATAATTACTAAAAAAATAAATGAACTAATTATTAAACAATAGTATAATTACTAAATAGATAACTATTATTTTTATATAATAACTACCATTTGAGTCAAGCCAATACAATAAGGCCAAGCTCAAGCTCAACTCCTATTAGATATTCGATGCTCAGAGTTCCGCTCTAGCTATGCAACTCCAATTTTTAATGAAAAAAATACAAAAATATTATTAATAGTAAACAAAGTAATTGTAGAAAAATAATAAAACACGGATCGACTGTCCAATGACTATATTTCTGAAGCACCAAAAGTCCTCAAGGCTGGGGCCAACCAGTCCATCAAATGTTTGTTGGGCCACAGTCGGCCAATTAGGGCCCATGGGCTTGATTCGACCTACGCTCACAATGGGGTTGGGAAACACGGCCAACAAGGCCCTAAAGTAATTATAACTTGAGTGTTTAATCTAGCGATAATCGACATAAAATGCTACAATGTACATTGTCTCCATCAAAGTAAATTAGTGTGACATGTATGCATATCGTACTAATAAAAAAGTCTAAGTTTAAGTTGTTTCTTTCCGTCGACCAAAAAAAGTTGTTTCTTTCCTTTTCATATTCGGAAATTGCTTTCCTTAATTATTAAAAGTCAATATATAAGGGTCACAGTTCTAGAATTTCAAACTTTACGTTCATTATTCATTCCCTTTGAATTAGACCACGCTTTTATTTGACTTTCCGTGATGGTGGCCAAAGATATCTCCTCGTCTTCTAATTTAATGTAGTTGGAGCACGGTCATGACAACAACATCACACCACACCACATTCCTGGAAAGTTAAAATTCAATGTAACAATAATGTCACTCGAAATTGTCTAATTAACCGTGTGTTCTAAGGATGTTCGGATCTTGATTTGGCTAGTTAATTGCAATCTTAAGTAATTTAATAAGGATTCCACCAAATTTTGATCCGAGTAATGCGGGGAATTGACCATAAATGATGGGACATTTGAACAAACATATGAATACGATCCAATCCAGAAAAATATCAGCTCCTTCCCGACGTCCATCCCTGTCAGGAAAATTTACTTATGGTGGGCATAGAAAAGGTTCCTCGTATTTTATTAACGAATTAAAGTTTTTAAAAGGTGGATATAAAGTAAGTAATTTAGGCTAGATTTCGGGTTGTGTACAGGCAAGATGTTGACTTTCTACAGCAGTACCCACCGCACATTTGGATGGAATATAGATATTAGAGCATGCCTATATTTGACTTTGCGTGATGGTGGCCAAATATATCCTCATCAATCTAATTTAATATAATTGGAGCGCGTTCATGACAACATTACACTACATTACTGGGAAAATTAAAATTCAACGTAAAACAATAATGTCACTTGAAAATGTCTAATTGACACCGTGCTATAAGGATTTTGGATCTTAATTTGGCTAGCAAATTGCAATGTTAAGGAATTTAATAACAATTCCACCTGATTTTGATCAGTGTAATGTGGTGAATTGACGATAGATGATGGGACATTGGAACAAAATATGAATATGATCCGATCAACAAAAAGATCAGCTCCTTCCCATTCCATTGCATTTGCCTTCTTTACAAGACTATTGATTTATTTCTCAATACCAGCAAAATTCATCTTATCAGCATTTCAAATTTACTGGAACAACCAGACCCCACTTGAAAGAAAACGAATTAATTTAAACCACAATCTCATTAGATTCTATGTACCTGATAATCAAAAGACAAATCCCTATACTTGCCTTGCTTAGAGAAAAATATCATGGCAAGGATCGCAAATTTCTATAGCTATTCAGTCATTTTCTGGAGACAAAGGATGGAAATAGTTTCTTACCTTTACCAAAAAAAAAAAAAAAAGGATGGAAATAGCGTAATCTCGCCCCTCGATCATCAAATATCTCGATCAGTAGTGTTTTAGGGGGAAAAAGGGTTGTTGATGCTAGAAAATCGCGACATTAGCTTATCACTTCTCACATTTAATGTCCTTGGAATGATGGAGGCATCCGAAATCAAAGAATGAGAATCGTCGCTCTAAATCCTTGGTCTCCATCTTGGTGATTTTCTACAGCTTAGGAAGACCGCTGGCGGAAATCATAATATGTTTAAGAAACATTGATTAGAGTGTGTAAGACAAGTTTGAACCAGGAGCTTGTGCTCCATATTAGTCGTTGCTAAGCAAATGAAAGGAAACCTCTTTCGTTATGGTGAGAGCAAGGGTGAATCACTACTGGTCAAAGCATGAAGATCTACGTTCTTTAGCCCATGTAGAGAAGAAAGAATAAATATAATGGAAAAATCCACAAAAATCCCAAACTTCACCTATGTAATGTATTTACCCAAACTTTTTTTGTGACTCCAAAAATCTTAAACTTATATTTCTATAATATATTTACCCCAAACTTTTTTTTTTTGTGATACCAAAATCCCCGAACTTTTTTCTGTGGTACCAAATTTTAAGGGTGAATGTGTCATACGAATAAAAATTAATGATTTTTTATATCATAAGAATAAGTTTAGGATAGATATATCCTACTATAAATTTGGGGGTAAATACGTCACATAAATACAAATTTGGGATTCTTAGTGTAAAAAAAATGTTGTGTCAATGTGTCACAGTGAACATAATTTAGGATTTTTGGTGACACCTTTTCTCTTTTTTTTAAAAAAAAAAAATAAAACAAGCACTTAATAGTGGGCAACATATGCAATGGAGACTTGACGCTGGATGCTTTTTGGTCATAAGGAGAGAATATTGCCTCTACCTGGCTGTATCTGTTAACTGACAACTTCTTTAGGTGTCCTCAAAACCTTATTAAGTTAAAGGTAGCCGTTGGCTAGAGAGATTAAGTGTCCTAAATTGACTTATTCTAAAGGGTTTTCCTTCATCCTGGACGTCACATAGGAATTTTTACCCTAGGAAGAAGCTGAGATGGTCTAAAGGCTTAATTCAACCATTGAGGTTGAATTAAAACATCCTTTGAAGATATGACTGGAAAAAGAAATCCGCATATCATAAAATGAAAAGTAGAATCCAATTTGTATAGGAAGTAGCGATATTCAAATTTGTTTTTTTAATTTTTATCTTGCCTTTGTTAAAAGTTAAATTGGACTTTAAACTTTCGGGTCGTATTTTTCATGTTTGATTTGACTAATGGTTTTACTTGGTAATCTTATACCTAATGGATAACAAATGAAGTGTTATAAAAAATCCCACATTAATGACATTAATAAAAAAAATGAAAACAAACATAATTAAAGTACATTTAACAATATATGTCCGTGTAAAGCTTGGGCAAAGTACCTAGTTTTAGTTTGAGTGCGGCTTAGCTGACCCTTACTCCATCTTTGACAGGGCGATTAAGAAAATATAAAAATTAGAAAAAGAAGAAATTAGGTAAAAGATGGAAACCGGTCAAAAAAGTCAACCGGTTTCCATCTTAGATGGGCGGTCCTTCGGTTTTCATCTTAGATGTGCAACCTTAGCTGACCGTCACTCCGTTTGCTTTTAGCTTTAATCCTTTCATATCGCAAAGCACTTCAAACGCGCGACTCCGGCAGTCTCTTTTCCCCTCCTAAATGACCAAACTGCCCTCTCTTCTTGACGAATTTCCATAAAAAAAATATCCGGACTCCGAAAAATTTCCTACTCTTCCCTCAGTCTCTCCCCTCCACCAATCGGTCACCGCAAGCCTCCGCCACCTCGCCGTGGCGTCGACATCGCATCCCCTTTCCTGTGCCGTGACTCCTCGTCGTCGAGCCGCCCCCGGCCATCGCCTGCGCCGATCATTTCGCGTCCCATCTCGGCCAAGCCACCATCCCTGTCCCCGACTCTCTCTCCGCAAGGCAGCCTCGCTCGTGGGGGCCGTCTATTTGCGGCCATGGGCAACACCAGATTTGAGGTCCTCCACTCCCCACTCATTTCTTGAAGGTGAAAAGTGATGCACAGCTCTCTCTCTCTCTCTCCTTCCGTGTTTAATCTTCGAAGCAATCATTTTGTCGATCTGAATGGTTTTTTCACTTGCGAAGGAAGGCTGCAGGTAACTTCCAGGCGAACGCAGCGAAAGTGAGAGATCTCTCTCCGTTGCGTCATCAACTTGTTACAAGGATCAAACTCAAGACTTCCCAAGTCACTGGGCATACTCAACCCGGGGATCCATCACTCCGTCTTGCTACTAGAATGAAGAGAAAGAGGGAGGGAGAAGGGACGGAGACGGTAGCTGGGACAGGCAGTAGCCGTGATGGTGGATCGGGGAGGGGTTATGAGGTGTTCCTCAACTTCAGAGGGCCTGACACCCGCTTAACCATCGCTGATTGTCTCTACAATGACATGATCCGTGCAGGGATCCAAGCTTTTAAAGACAACGAAGAGCTCCGATTTGGCGAAGAGATTGAAGGTGGCCTCTTGCAAGCAATCAATGACTCCAGAATTTACATCCCAATTTTCTCCAAAGATTATGCTTCAAGTAAGTGGTGCCTCCATGAGCTGGCACGCATAGTGGAGTTATCGAGAGATAATGATGAGAAAGTGATCCTCCCTATCTTCTATGACGTGGATGTGGATGATGTCAAGCTTAAGACTAATTTATATCGGAAAGCCTTCCAAAGCACAAGAACGACTATGGGAAGGATTTAGACAAAGAAGTGGAAGAAGGCTTTAAGAGAGGTTACCAAATTAGAGGAAGGAATCTAAAAGATCACGGGTATTGTTTGCTTCTCCATCAACTTTATTTTCTTATTGACAATTTCGATTTCTTTCCTTCAAAGAATAATTAGATTCAGTTTGCTGCTGTCCAACCTTATGTAATGTATGGTTGGATTTGACGCAATGAGGAGCTAGAAATTTTGCTCAGATGGCGAGGTTTCTTGCACAAATTGACTTTTCACTTTTAATACTCAAGTTTTGATAACAATTAAAGTTAAGGCACATCAACTTAATTAATTAATCTATAATGCCAAAAAACCAAGATATCCATGAAGATCTAAGATGTGATAAAATAGTAAGACCATATATTTGTGAAAAATAAAAATATTTAAGTTTCTCAACTTCAATTACATTCCATACATAGAATTAAAGACGTGTTACAATTTTCCCCGACCCTATGCCTATGATGTTTGCCTGAAAAATTAGATTGAGTTTAATATTATATCTTCTTTCCTTTTATTATACTAATGAAAGCTGAGGAAGAATCGGCCCAACATAGGAGAGCTCAGCAAGGAGCTTCTTTATGCGTTCGAGCTGTTAATGGTTATAGTTAGTTCATACTTGTTAGTGTTTGATGTAAACTTTAGGCTAAAGTTAAGACGTAAAAATGTGCAATGTTTTCTTGAAACATATCATAGACTTAGTCTATGCGATATCCAAAAACTTACGGTCAAGAAGAAAAACCGATCCTTATGGATTTGGTTTTGGCCTTAGGGAATTCATATGCTTTGCTTGTTTCCCTTGAGTTAACCCGCTAATTATGGTCGCACCCCCGAGTTACACAAAAATAACGGAGCTTCTTTATGATGATAGTTTTACAACCCCATAAGAGGAAGCTATAGGTCATGGTTTTTCTATTTGGTCTGAATATACAAGACCGAACATTAAAAAGATCTTTGCATGCCATTATCCAAAAGAGCACAAAAGAAGATCTCTGTAAGTGTTAAGAGGTTCAATCTTCTAGTATATTTCTGATTACAATAGTTCTTGGTTAGTATCAATGTTAAGCTTTTGTTTTCATCGTGGTGGGGCGTGGGGCATAGGCTCCTCTAGTGGCCAATTGTGCATAGACAAGATTTGCAACCTTAAACTGAATATTCTTCTATAGTTGAATTATAGTAGAATGTTAAAAAAAAAAATTTGGTTCTTGCTGTTGCTTTAAACCCGGACCTATTCATGGCCCCAAATCTTAATTAACCAAAAATTCACCTAAGGGACTTCTAAGTAGTTGTAGCTATGGTTGGAGAAATCTAGAAACCTCTAGAAAATGGATAAGTACTTTAACAATTGTAAATTACCTTGAAATATGTAGCTATCGTCTATCCTAGTTTGTGATAGTTTTTCAGTAAACCCCAACCGTTACTCTCTGCTTACTTACATCCTTCTTCATTAAACCTTACTGTTTCTATCTTTCGTTAAACGCATTAATAGTTTCAATCCCTCGAGAACGGGAAGGGCTAACCTATTACTGCCCATGCCCAACTTGTGTCGTGCAAAATTCACCGGGAGGCAATTGTTTTGAGAAAATTTTTCCTAAAAAAAATTGCCTCATCCAAGGTAGACCACTGTGGGGCACGGATTTCCCATGCTCCATGCCCATCCCTAATTTTAAAGTTATCGGTTTTTATATGAAATTATCGACTTTAATTTGTGTCTTACCAACTTCTTTTTCCATTGTTTTACAAACTAGTTTTAGCTTACCGGCTTTTATGTGAATCATTTACTAAGTTTATTAGATTGTTTGCCGATTTACAACTTCTGTACAACTTACCATATTGTTTACTCCACATTTCAAAATTACCAAATCTTGTACCGAATTACTAACTCTAATATGATTGTCATATAAACTAATCTCTAATTAAGTTAATAACTAGTTTTAGCTACCATTCTTATTTGAGCTACTTATCAATATTTATTATTTGTTTCAAAACTATCAACCTTCATAAAACTTTTGTTAATAACGCACCAACTTTTATTTGCACTGGTTACGAACATTATTAGGCAACGAAATCTGTTGTTAAATTACCAATCCTAAATTGAGTTACTCACAAAAATTTTCCAATTAAAGTTCCAACTAGTTTGCAGTTACCAATATTATAAAAAGAATGGGTAACCTAAAATTATTTCTAACTTATTTGGAGAAATGTTTGTTGGTAACTCGAATCAAGGTTGATATATATTCCAGAAAATCTTCCTCATTTTCGGTTGGTATTCTATTCCATGTGAACGTTAAGAAAAATGCTTTTGAGAGATTATTCTTGTTTCCTATATTCAAGGCAACTGCGAGTGAGATTTTTTCTTTTCCGTTAACCTTCAAACTCATCCCTATTGCTTGAAGAGATTATCAAGACCAAGTTTACCGAGGACTTGATATTTAGCCAAACTTCTAGAGGTCTCGTTATTAGCTGTGTGACAAGAAGAAACAACCGGTGTGAAAAAGTATAAAATGAAGTGGAGGCATAATTATCAAATTAGTTCTAAATTTATTGTGCATGACATTTGAGTACCAGACATTTTAATTTTATTAATGTGGTCATAAGTATTTGCGTGAAATTTTAATATAATCTTTCCACCCAGTTGCCATAAGAAGTTACTAACTTGACATCCATTCATCACCGCTGTCCTATGTGGCAAGTTGATATGGACAATTTTACTTGAAATGACATCTTGTAGATTGCCATTTCAACAATTTTCGATGGATATTGACTTGAAGGATTATATTGAAATTTTGTATAAAAGTTTACGACAATATTATTGAAATTGAAAAATTTATGATTGAATTGACATCTATATAATAAATTTAAGATTGATTTCATAATTTTCCAATAAAATGGAACAAAGGCCGACAACCTATTCCAACACAACGGCTCACAGCACTAGTTAGTCACAATTTGCCGGAGTGACTTCTAGTCGAAGCCCAATTAGACCCTTGTCACGAAATAACCTTTTCCCATCATTTACTAAACCAAAGAACCTTGATAGCATTAGCTTTCAACCATGAATAAAGTCCATCCTCCTCCTCCTCCTCTTCTCTTCTGAAAAAAAAAAAACATCTGTTTTCTTTTTTTTTTTTTTTTTTTTTTCAAATGGCTCACAGCTTGAAAGATCACTTTTTTGTGTTGGTTTCTTTTAAAGCAAATTATTTTGAACTTGATGATAACCTTCCAGTGCCACGTAATGTGTGCAAGTTTCCATATATGTGGTTTTTCAATCTGAGATGATTGCATGTTATGTGGCAGCCTAGATGAACTTAAGAATCTCATAGTCAAAGAGGTTTCTAATTTGTTATGGACAAGAAGGACAGATGTGCCTGATCATTTGGTGGGAATTAAGGATCGAAGATGATGAGATTATGAAGCAGTTAGATCTAGAAGCATTTGATGTGAGATTCATCGTGATTCATGGTATGGGTGGCATTGGAAAGACAACATTGGCCGAGGCTGTCTTTAGACAAATCTCCCTCAGTTTCAGAGATCATTGCTGCTTTCTTAAAGATGTTCGGACTCATGATATAATAAACTTACAAAAAAAATTGTTGTCCGATGTCCTCAAACTCAGTTGCACAAACCTCTCCTTCATTGATGAAGGGGCTCACATGATCAAGACGAGGTTCATGACAAGAAAGTTCTCATTGTTCTTGATGACATCGACAATCGAGACCAAATCATGAGACTTGTTGGTAAGCCAAACTGGTTTGGTGGGGGTAGTAGAATCATCATAACAACTAGGAATATTGAATTCCTAGTAAAGGAAGGTGAAGATGACAATGTCCTAGCCTCAAATACTACAATTTTTCATTCTACAATATGCCGGAGATGAATTGGGATGATGCTCTTCAACTTTTTTGTGAGCGTGCCTTGGGATGTGCCAAGCCTCCAGCTGATTACATCGATATTTCAAAAAGGTAATCAATGCACTTGGAAGACTTCCATTGGCTCTCAATGTCGTAGGTTCCACACTCCGTGGAAAATGCCAAAGTACATGGAAAAATGTTCTATCTAAGTTAAAGAAGGTGATGAATGAGGATGTCAAGAAGAAGTTGATGATAAGCTATGAAGCATTGGACCCTAATCAGCAACAAATATATCTTGATATTGCATGTTTCTTCATTAATCAAGAGAAAATCAACTGCAATTAAATATTGGGATGCGGTTTTTGGGTATCCCACTGAAATCGAAGTCAATATCCTCACACGTATGTCTCTGATAAAGATCATAGACTATGATGAATTATGGATGCATGACCAACTTAGAGACCTCGGGCGAGATATTGTCCATCGGGAAAGTTGCAACATACGTTTAAGGGGTAGTAGACTATGGTTACCTAAGGATGCCTTCCATTTGGTGCAAAGAAAAAAGGTAAGTTTTACCTCTAAATGTTTTCCACTTATCCATTAGTATCATTACCTTTTAAATCTAATGTCAACTCAAATTGACACATGTACTCATTGGTTGCTACTTTTATCTTCTAGGGAACTAAGAACATAGTGGCACTCAATCTTGGTACACCTAAACCAAATGCAACGTACAGATTTAAACACAAGGAATTTGCAAGAGATTGGTCAATCTTAGGTTCCTTCAATTGGACCATGGAAACTTTCAAGGAGACTTTAAGGATCATTTCTCCGAGTTAAGATGGCTCTCTTGGAGCAATTGCCCATCAAAATTCCAAGCTACCAACTTTGGGTTGAAGAACCTAGTGGTTCTCATGCTTTCTGGGAATAACATTACTAAAGACTGGGGAGGATGGTGTCAAATCATGGTATGATCTCATGACATACTTTTGCATTACATTTACTCTTTTCTTTTCTAAGTTTCAACTTAATTGCTTTATAGGTAGCAAAACAGTTGAAAGTCCTAAAACTCCTGGATTGTCCATTACTTAGAAAGACACCAAAGTTCTCCGCAATCTCCAAATTAGAGAGATTAATTCTTAGATGCAATCAACTTGGAAAGATCGACAAGTCCATCGGCATTTTACAACATCTTGATTACTTAGAAATATTTTCTCAAGAACTTTTAGTGTTGCCTCACTCGATTGGTAATCTAGTGAATGTGAAGCATCTAATCTTGTCATGTTGGGAATTGCAAAAGCTCCCTAATTCTATTGGACAATTGGAGTCACTACTTGAGTTGAATGTCAGACATACAAGTGTGAGAGAATTACCTTATTCCATTAGGAACTTAGGAAGGTTGGAAATTTTTATGATCCCAAATGGCTATTTAAAAAAGCTACCAAACTCATTTGGGAGGCTCCAATCATTGGTCAAGTTGGATTTGAGTCTTTCACGATCAGGAGCTTACCTGATTGTATTGGAAATCTCAAAAAGTTGAAGGCACTAAATCTAGATCATAGCCGCATAAGTGAACTTCCGAAAACTATAGGAACATTGGAAAATTTGGAAGAGTTGAGTGCCTCATGTGAACACCTGGAGGGGGAAATTCCAAGTGAAATTGGGGCACTATCCTCATTGAAAATTCTAGATTTATCAAGTGGTTGTTTTAGTGGATTGCCGACAACCATCAATCAGCTTACAAATCTCCAAGAACTTAATTTATGAGGACTGTAATTCAATCCAACAGCTGCCGGAGCTTCCTAAGAGTCTAAAGTCTTTAAGCTTTTCATTGGACTCGTTGACCACAATCCCTGACTTCTCAAACCTAACCAATTTAGTTGATCTTGATATAATCGGAACATCAATACAAGAACCCAACATAGAGGGGCTTTTGAGAGCAAGTGCTCTAAGAAAGTTGACCCTGTGGGTTGGAAAAATGACCTTGCCTCCAACTGATTTGAGTTCCCTCTCTCAGTTACAAGAACTCTCTCGTAAGTTATGCCAACCCCCGATCTCTTATCGGGCTTCCATCTAGCCTTCAACGGTTGACTTTAGTTGATGTCCAATCACCAATAGATTGGTCGCTCTTTTCCAACTTGGAGAATTTGTCAAGACTGATTATTGAAAGATATTCGCTAGGCGAGATTCATTTCGATGGGTTTGGAAAGCTACAAAATTTCAATGAATTGATGATATTCGACTGTCCATTGCTTAAGACTTTGCCCATTCTGCCTTGTTTGAAGAAGATCCAGCATTTGTACCTGCGCCAATTCCCTCACCTAATTGAGATTCAGGGTTTGGGAGAATTGAAATCATTGCGGACACTATGGATTTGGAACTGTAATTCCATCAAAAGCTTAAACGAATCTGATCTGTCTAATTTACATAATCTGAAAAGATTGGATTTCAATCGGTGTGAATCACTGGAGAGCATGTTGGGTGTGCCAAAATCTTGTGAACTCACTATAAGGTCTTTGATTGCCCGAGGTTCAATAGAGATGCATAAGATATGTATCATTTGATTGGCAAAGATAGTCGATGATGGTAAGTCCAAAGAACTAGAGTTTGCTTTTTTGTTGTATCTTGTTTTGTGAGTTTTCCTTCAGCTAACCATTCATCTTGGTTCTAGAACCACCTCTTCAATTCATTCACCTTGTTGTCTCTGAGGGAAAATCCTCTTTCGTGTATAATGAACGTGTGATACTTTGACTTACCTCGACTTGACAATGTTGATACTTAGTTGGTTTATGTTGCACACCAGCATAAAGTCGGGATTGACATGCTTCGCAGCACCTATTTTGCTTACAAAAAATGGATAAAGTGGAAGGGAACTTTTAGATAGTAAGCACACTAAAGATTCTGATAAATGCTAGGTTTTGTTGTAAGGCTGAGGTGGTTGAGACTTGAGAGTATTGGTCTCACCTCATGGAGTGTTTTTAATACTAGTAAAGAACAATCATGATTTGTGAGGACTGAAATAAAGGAATTAATGCTTGGTTAGTGGAAGAGTGATCCTTGTGTAGGTTTTTTCTTTGCCAACCTTATGTTGATACCTATTATGCAATATGAGTGATTTAGTTATTTCCTTACCTTCAAAAATAAAAATAAAGAATTAATGGATAGGTGTTTCTCTTATTATGTATGAGTGATTTAGTTATTTCCTTCACAAAGAACTAAGGTGGGTTACTTCTAAGCTTCAAGTCTTGAGTCATGGTGTGATTTGTGAACTATCTTTCTTCATTCTAGTAATTAGCCATTTATGTGTGAAATTCGTGCTGTGAGACAATTGATATTGGAGTAAACTTGTTTATATGGTCAAACCACTATTTCTTTGAAGACTAGGTTTAGCTGCATCGAGTTATGCATTTTGCAATTTCTGGTGTTAGGAAAGAGCACCTTTGTGTTGTTGAAGACTCGGTTTTGTTTATTCTTTCAGCTGACTTATTGTGCCTTCCCTCATCTCTCTCTCCCTCTTTCTGTGCTAAGGTTACTGTTAACTTGTTAAATAAACCTGTTTGATTTTTGTGTCTATCATTTTTACATTTATTGATAAAACGTTTTTGCACAAGCTCCTCCAAGACCATGGTGAAATGTTCTTTTACATGGATGTCTAGGCTGTGGCAAGACATACTGTTGGTACTACAACAACAACTTGTTCTCTTCAATCCACATTGGTAAAAGGCAGAGTTGTGACTGAGTGCATTGGTACTTTTTAGCTAGCTGTAAGAGGCTTCTTTTGAACTACATGGATGTTTATTGAGTTCCATTATGTAATCTTTTATTAAACTTTGTTATTTGCATACATTTCACAATTTTGTGCTTTCTTCTTTTGCTTTTGTATGCATTTGATAGAGGTCCCTTCATATATGCCAGTAGTCGATATATGATAACTAGCAACAGCAATGAGGATCCTACCACTGCAGTTAATGAAGAGGCCAAGTTAAACAATGAAGATTCTCCTATAACCAATCAAGAGGCCAAGTTAAAATGGTTCTTGAGTTTTCTCATGCAGGAATGAGAGAATCCTCTATGAAGATTAAGAGAAAGATTAAGATGTAAGATATTTGAAGTTTTTCCCTACTAGAAATTTGAAATTTGTGATCAAATGTCTACTGGGTTATCTATTCTGCACATTGACGGCATTGATTTTGTGAACAAACTAGAGAAATTTTGAATATTTGAGAGTAATGGCAATTTTAAAATTACAGGTTTGGATATATTCTTGAAGACAGCAGCCGTAGCACCTTGCCTTCTCTTTTTTCATGAATTTGATTCCATTGTGCTGAAGAGGGGGCATGATAGTACGGGGGTCACCAACCATGTCATCAATCAGTTAGTTTCTTGCATTCAATGGCACTTATAAAGTGATCGTGTGAAATATAGTTGATGGTATGACTCAAAAATGACATGTTATTCATTGGTGCAGTTTTTTACTGAATCAAATGGTGTTGAAGTTTTAAGTGGTGTGTTTGTGTTGGCTGGGACAAGGTAATAATTTCGTCCTACATGGTAACAAAAAGTGCTCTCTTTCCATAGCACACTAACTGTAAATTGCTATTGGAAATTGCACTTATATGAAGCATTTAATATGAAGACTACGTAATAACCTTCAAGGCGGACTATTAAATGCTAGACATGACTTTTCCTTGATTTAGAGTTGTTTAACTTCGGATACACAGCATTGGATAAACTACATATGTATCAAAGAAGGTAATTAACGGCAGGATTACTTGAATTACTTTTCAGTTGCTAAAGTAGCTTACAAGAAGTGTAGTAAACTAGTCTTGAGCCTCTTGAACAACATCAATGGATGTCGATCATTTCAGTTTTGAGTGTGCCAAAATCTTGTCAACTCATCCTCATTGACTGCCCAAAGCTCAATAGAGATTTGATTGGCAAAGATAATCGATGATGGTAAGTCCATAGAACTAGAGTTCATTTTTTGCTGCATCCTATTTGTGAGTTTTCTTTTAGCTAATCTTTCATCTTAGTTTTGGAACCACTGCTTGAATTCGTTCATCCTATTATCTCTGAGCAAAATTCCTTGTTTGCATGTCATGAACATGCAATACTTTCACTTGCCTCCACGGTAGTGATACTTAGTTGGGTTATGTTGTGCATCAGCATGATGTTGGGGTTGACATGCTTCGCAGCACATAACTTGGCTAAATAGCAATCACACTGAAGATGCTAACAAATGCTATGTTTTGTTGAAAGGCAGAGGTGGTTGAGAGTACTGGTCATATCTTATGTAGTATTTTTTCAATTTCACTATAGAACAATCATGATTTGTGAGGAATAAATTAAAGGAATTAACGCCTCGTTAGCGAAAGAGTGAATTGTTGATACCTTTTATGCTATATTAGTGACTTAGTCACTTCCTTCATGACGAATTGAAGGTGCTTTTCTAGTTACTTTTGAACTTACATTTTGTTTGTCTGTTTGTTTGCTATTTGTTCATTCTCTCCCATCTTAAATTACCAAACATAGTTGGGGAAGATGTTGCAATTCACAAATAAGGCATTTACATTCTTGAACTATCATTTGTTGTGCAAATGACATGTCTTTTTCTTTTTTTTTTTGAATCCTTTGCTGTTTTGAGCTGGGTCTGGGAATTTGATGACTCTTAACTCATTCACGAATTAAATAAGGCAAATGCAATGACCTCAGTTGCTCCCTTTTACATGAATTTTGTTTCCTGCAGTTCTAGAAATTGAATTGGGATTATCTGATTTTGCACAATCAAAGATCACTGTCAGCTTTACTCTACATCTGATGCCGATGGTTATAGTTGCAATTTTCAAATACTCCCATTCTTAAAGTAGAAGTTTTGCTTCTCTGGCCATAATTATTATTATTTTTTTCATCCTATTTATGTAGAGTCTTGGAATGCAGTTAACTATTCCTATTGAAATGTCTTCAGATGTAACAGTGGGGATCTACATGAGCAACTTAAAGTTGTGTGCCGGCCAAAGTTTGTGTGGTTAATAGTCTTATTCTGCTTAGGCATTCAATGGCTTAATGTACTAAGTATTGACCTTAGCTTTTGTTTGCTGAAGTACTTATTTTTAGTACTCATATTTAGCTTAATCAAAGTTCATAATTTGTTTCATAGACCTTGGTAAATCAATCAAGTAGTGGACTTGTTGGGGGACTAAAACTTGAAAGATCTGCAACTTCCTTTCATATTCTCGAGTGTGCTTCCCACATACTTCACATTGTTTGATCACTTAATTCACTTTTTCTTGGTGGATGAGGAATTCATTATTTTGTTGGAAAAAGGAGTAGCTCCTTGTACTCAACACGTGCGAGGATCCTATTATTGTTTTATGAGTGTCTTCCCCGATTGAGTATCTAGACGAGCAATACTAATCTCTGTCATAGGTTCCTAAGTGTCTGTTTCCCATTAAGTGCCTTGCTTTTCATGTAACATCAAAGTCATTATATGATGGTGAGTTGTCTAAACCTTCTTTTGCAGATTGACAATCAAGTGAAGGGAGCTGGTGGTCATGTTTTGTAGAATCTTCAATGAGATGATGGGTTTACCTGAGATTGTGGGGCTTAACTACCTATTATTGTTTCCCTAATGCATTCTTGTGAGTGAGGTAGATTATGCATGGATTTTGTTCAAGAAAGCTTGTATAATTGCATTGGTTGTGTGCGAGCTATAGCTATTCTTTATTCTTTCAAGTGACTCATAACACCTTTCCTCATCTTGCTCTCCTTCTATCTCTCTAAAATGTGGTTAATATTAACTTGTTAAATAAAATTATTTGATCTTCATATCTATCATTCTTACCTTTGCTGATGAAGTGTTTTTGTGCAAGCTCCTCAAAGGCCATGGTCAAATGTTCCTTTACATGGACGTACTGGCCTTTGGCAAGACATGCATTGTTAGTGCAGCAATAGCAGCTTGTTCTCTTCAATCCATATCAGTGAAAGGGCTGAACTGTTGGATAAGTACATTGGAACTTCTGAGCAAGCTGTAAGAGGTTTCTTTTCAACTTCACCAATGTTGATTGAATTCCATTGTGCAATCTCACATCTAAATTTGTTATTAACTCCATGTCTATATCAAATGCTAGGCAAAAATAACTGATTTTGAGAAGTGGTTAGACATAGTCGCTACTCTGCAGGCCAAGAAGAGTTCTGATAAGGTTTGTTGTCTCGCACAACTCTTTCTTCTGACTGTGTAAACTAGTCAAGATTTGGATTGGGTATTGTTCAATTCCATGGTCACCATCTTATTTGCGGCTCTTTGACAGATCCATGTCCTGAGGAGATTTAGTCCAATGGCAACATAATAAGTGGGTGACCTGAGGATTCTCATTGACTTTGCGATATCTAGTATTGATTTGTCTGCATCCTTCTTTTTTCTTTTTGTATATTGGCTATTTTAAATCACTCCCAAGGCAATCGCTAGTGGTGCCATATGGTTCCATGTGGTTTTCATCTTGTAAGCGGCTAATATCCCTTGCTTTCTTTAGAGAGAGTCCTTCCCCGTCTCTTTCATACCAACTAACTAGCATGCAAGAACTGTAGTTTGACAATCTTGTTCTCGTCTGTTCACTAGTCTCTGTGCAAGTGGTGAATTGTACATCCCAATACTTTCTGCCATCAACAAAGTTTCCTGCTCGTGGTGCTGTCATTTGCATATCTCTATAGTGAACAAGAATATGCTAGAATTATCCTGCACTAGTCCTTCATAAAACCAACTACGAGGTAGCCAGGCATCTCAGCCTCTCTGCCAAAACACAGAGCGTGCAAGTAGTACTATGTCCTCCCTTCATCTCTCCTGCTTCCATCTGTCTCTACACTGAGGTTTTCTCCCTCAAATAGGCTACAACCTGCAATGTTTCATAAATAAGGTGTGCTATCTCTCTCAATGCGAAAATTCAGGATTCGAATTGATCGATCATTTCAAATTGGGGCACCTTGATTGAACAATTACCTAACCTCACCACTCCATTCGACCACAAAGATATCCTCTTTTTTAGGCTCTAGATTATTTGATACTGAACTAGGAACCTGCATAATGATTGAAGTAAACTGGCTGATTGGAAAGCTCCCATTTTTTTGACATTCACCTTTCCAACCTGCAAGTTTGTACTTGGGTAGCTCAATTGTTGGATCCCAAAATTTTTTTGACCCAAGAGGAATGTTTAGATGTGCCATAGCAAAGTGACCTCTTATCGAGCATGCCATTATATGTGTGCAACGAGCATGTGTCCATATTACTGAAAGATTGAACCGTAGCCTTAGAACTGGAATTTAAGATTGAAATTCAAGCTAAATGCTTCTCGGTGCATGTATTGTAACTGAGTATACTTATTGGATATCTATCGAACTCATGCTGTTGACTGTTGAGGCTTTTTACAAAGTAAACTTGTTACTCATAAACAGATCATATTTATCCAATATAGAGTCCTTTCTCATTTTATCGCCTGAAGTTCTTCATGCTGTCATTAAACCACCAATTTTTCACTTGACAGTTTCACTTTTTTATCTGGAATCCTTGACATATGTAATGTGAACTAAAATATTCTCATACCTTATGCTAGAAAATTTGCATGTTCAAATATCTTCTTGCTCCTCAATGATATCTTAGCTGATCATCCTTTTTTATTTTAACAAAGCAGGAAGAGGATATGGTAGTCTTATTCTTGCCATACTAGGAACTACTTTTGGTGCACTTGACTAAATATGAATATTTGATTGTCTTTTTTCCTTCACAAATGCACTTCTGGAAGCAATGTTCCTAAGAATCTCAATTAGTGTTTTGAAGAACCCATGTTAATCTCAATAATTGTGCGGTGGTTTTAGATTTGGACACCTGAATAACGACGGTAATATTATGCTTTCATGTCTGAAGGTCCTATTAGAAAGCAAAATATGGTGGGATTACTGTATTGGGCTTTAAAATCTAAGACCATCAAAACTTCTAAGACGCAAATATAATAATCGGTGCCAAACTGACTGGTATTTACGGCTCTTTATCGTGGATGCAGGCACAGCTTGCTGATTTTGAAGTCTCTGAAGGCATATGTTCTCGAGCTCGCATTGAACATGCTGATTCAGTATGTTTATGGCGGGAGCAAATGTTATGTTGGAGTATTCATGCGAAGAGGTACTTGAGTTGAAGCAATGTCCCTTTATCTCCAATAATGATGTCGAGTATCTTATTTATTGTATCCATTCGTGTTGCAGGCCACAACTCTTCTACAAAAGAACCTAGAAAACGCTAAAGCTAGTTTAGAAGTTCTTGTTGCTGATCTATAGTTCTTACTGGACCAAGTAACAATCACACAGGTAAGTCAGAATATTTTGGAACTTGGAGATCCATTTTAGTTTCAAGCCGTTTATTATGTCAGTTTTGGGTAGGTTTGTTGTTGTTGAATTACTGCTGCCGTGATTTTTGTAACTGGTGTGAGCCTTGAGGCTATAAATTGCAAAGACATGCTGATTTGTGATAATCTGGAGTGTGGTCATATTGCACTTAAGTGAAATTGAAAAAATTCGAAACTTGTTGGAGGACCAAACTCTTTCGTTTATATCATGGCAATTATGTTGGTGGCCCCTGGAAATTTTCTTTTCTTTTTGGGGGTGAAACAGCCCTTGAGAGTTCGATCTTTATTTGGCAGGTTACGATGGCTCGTGTGTATAATTGGGATGTTCACCAAAAGAGAATCCGTCAAGCCGGTGCTCCTGCCAAATACTCTTAAAGGGATCTTTTCAAGTCGAATCATGGTAGCAGAATGTGTACTCTTGGATGAGAGTATGACTTTGATCTCTCCATTTTCAATCCGGTGAATGAATTATGTATCGCTCTATTATTGCAATGGATAAGACTGACAACGAGTGATTTTGGTTAGGTTTAGTTAGATTTATTGCATTACACAGAGCTTGTCATGTAAACGTTTTGATTGAGAACCTCTTGGGCTTGATTATTCACTTTCTGTGTGCGGTGTGCTAAGTTTGAATTAATGTTGGGTCCATCTATTTTATGTCGTTTTCACCTTGACTACGTATGTTTAGTAAAAACCAATTTAAATTTGAATTTGGGGAAAAACATGGGCCTGCTTGAGGTCTACTGTGGAATACATGTCAGCAAGAGTGTTTTTGGATCAAGTGACTTATTAGTGCTGTAATTTAGTGGGTCTCTTGTTGTCAGGTCTTGGAGATTTCTATTATATTAGAGCAATGCAGCTATAGTTTGGTCACAAAGTCCATGCCACGACAGTATGTATAGTTATTTCCAAAATTGACTTTTTTCAAGTATTTAATGTAAGTACATTACCAAGTCAAATTTTCTTTAAAATTAAATTATTATCAAAGGATAGAGATAGATTCACTTTCCTCTTTCTTTTGTTAAATTTCCCTTCTTTTTACATAGCATTACGTCATTAACACAATCGAAAGGTATGCTATGAAATTGCATCCATGATTCTTTTTTAAAGTTTTTCATTGAATTTATTTGAATTATCTGAATGTGTTATTAGAAGGCATAGATGTTGGACATGATGAACCCGAGTTAACCGGCACATATAGAAAAAATGGTTCTCCACTTATTTCTCTATCCTCTGATGAGTCAGCGAAACGCAAACCTTAAGGCAAGTGGTCTTTTAACCTTGGCTATAGGCGCAGGCGCTTCTCTTGCTCTCACAAAGAGGATGGAATTGATAATTTTACACTGAAAGATTGAGCTCATCAGTGATCTTTTCCAATGTCATGTAATGGGGCGAATTTGTGCAGTTGTCAATATTAATAAATATGATCTTACCGCACAAAATGTCTTTGGTGATTGACATATTTATAATATATGTAAGATAATTAGGTCATGGTACTTTCAATCGTGATTTAAATTGTTTTTCCCTGGACATTTCTATTTTCTTCTTCATTCATTGTCTTGTTTACCAAACTTCGCGATGATCATTATTACTATTTTATCTTCGTCGAAATTTTAGTGGACACAAATTTCTCAGTAAAGTTTGATAGACAACCTATCCGAAGTATGGGTAAATGCATTAGTTATACAGAACAAAAAATCGAAAGTGAATTACCCAAACAAAGCACACAATTAAGATAGACCAAAAGAGGCCGCCTTTGCATGCACAATAGACGACGGAGAGGATGTCTCTTCTATAAATATCTTCAGAGATTCAAAATCATCAATTGTCAAGCACGATGTAGGACGTGATGAAATCGCTCAAAAGATGTGCATCGAGGAAAATGTTAGAGCTAGAAACATGCGAGTCTCTTGAAGACAAAGCTAGCGATCGAATTGCAGTAACAGGAGATCCGGTCCGGGACTTGAAGGCCAAGCCGGCAGGTATATCGTTCGTGGATTGGTGGGTCATATCTTGAAGTATGGTTGTGAGGATTCATTCTTCTTATGTTTCTCAATTTCACTCTTCAAGTTTCACATATTATTGGTGAATGCAAAATATATAGCAAATGAAAATATTATATTTAGCCGGGTGAGTATTGGAGTGTCTAAATTTTAAATATCTTTTTTTTTCCTTATTGAATTTTGAGATGTCATTAATGATGAATTAGTTCTAAGAGATTAACCACTTTTGGTATAGGCTTTTTTTTTTTTTTTTTTTGTTGGGCTCTGTAGGCTTAAGAGGAAAAAATCAAGGGAAGAAATAAGATAATTAATTACACGGAAATAACTATCACATATTGCTAGGTGAGTATAAAGGTGTCTACATATCAAATCATCTTTTTGTATCTATAGAATTTTGACAAGTTGTCGATGATGGATGAGATGATTAAGTAGTTTACCTAGTTCGGCAATTGGAAGGGTTAAAACCCCTTCTTGAAACTAGCATACTAGATGTGTAAGCTCTTTAATGACTCTTCTTCAATGAGTGGTCTCATTGCATTGAGCTCAACTTGACTACTGTCTTACTCTTGAAGTTTCGCCTTAGTGTCCCAGACACCCCTATCTAGGCTTGAGCATGATATTTTTTGCTTTGGTCATAACTCACCCACACTTACTTTAAGTGCTATAGGTCGTATTTAGGCAATATGGGATCAGAGACATACATAAAAGCCAACATTCCCACTCTTAAAGTCATGCAAGATTCTGTATATGTGATAATCAAGTACCCGAGACCCCAGAACACCTATTTTTGTTCTGCCCATGGACACGTGATGTTTGGAACCATCCAGAATTAGCTATAAGAAGCCCTAGCATGGCTGTGCATCGCATAGAAATCTGGCTACTTCAATTTATTGAGAGTAAAGGCAACTTACCGACTCTTGAAACGATCACTTCTGTCCTTTGGCACATATGGAAAGCCCGTAATGCTTTTCTTTTCCGTAAACAGCAGCCGAAGGCCGATCGAGTTGTGCAGGTGGCGATAACAGAAGCCCGATCCAGGTGTAATTTTAATACTCCAGTGTCGCGATCTGGTTCAAAACAGGGCATCTTCAACCACAGATGGAATCCACCGGACAAAGATGTTTTAAAAGTCAACATTGATGCAGCTTACCACCCATCCAGCCCCGACGCTTCTGTGGCTTGTGTCTGTAGAGATTCATCAGGCCGATTGATCGATGGCTTGGTGCAGTCTGCTCGCGCCTCCTCCGCCCTGCAAGCTGAGGCGATCGCCCTAAATCTCGCTCTGCATTTTCTGATTCGGAGAGGACGACAGACGGACAAGATCGTGGTGGAATCCGATTGTTTACTCCTTGTGGAAGCCGTTCGAGACCACGCCCGACGACCATGGACACTCGGACCTCTCCTCGAGGATATTTGGGCGTTGCTCAAACGGTGCCCTAATTTCCTTCTAGTTCACTGCCATAGAGAAGCTAACGCTTTTGCGGATAGAGTGGCAAAGGCCCATCGGGCCTTCTTACTCCCTCCGAATTGGGTTCTTCAGCCCCTCCCTTTTTGCAAGATCTTCTGTATTCTGACCTTAATGTACTTGCTTCGCTGTGTTCTTAATTTAAGTGTTGTTTTCTGGCCAAAAAAAAAAAAAGTCATGCAAGATTTATCTATAAGCACAACAGCCCATATATTTGAAACCCAACATCGCCACCTTGGCCTCTGTCACCACTATAGATAGCCTTATTGGAGGGTAAACACAATATTATTTGCTCTAGTCGTTGCTGTTGATGCTCAAATTTTTATCAATGTTTTAGGTATCCATTTATTTTACAAAAATCTGAAAATTTATAAAAAAAGATAACAAGAAAAATAAAAGAAAACGGTATAAAAATAAAAGCGAAATGAAGTCGTGTGGGCCGGCCCCTTAGCAAAGTTTTCAGCCTTCTAAGTCCCCTCCCTCCATTAGTCCAACCCATTTCTTTTAATTCTTTGGGCCCATCTCTTCATTTCCTTTTTAGCCCATCTCCTTTTGTATTTCCTTGGCCCATCATAGAACCAAACAAAAAGAAAGCCCAGCCCCAGCCTCCCTCTTCCCTCACACGCGCTTCCCCCTCAACTTCCCCAGCGAGCACAGCGTCTGTGACGCAAGGAAGAAAGACAGGCCAAGCGTGCGTGCGTCTGTGAGCGAAGGAGGCGCGACAAGCCGCGACCAGAGCTGAGCCAGCACCTTCTAGAGCCGTGCTAGCTGTCGTGCGAGGGAAATAACAGAAAGATTCGATCGGTGAGGCGAGGGGAGCGTGCTGATCCGAGAGGAAATGATGAGATAGGAGCTGCTCGCGGAAGAACATCTTCGCCGGAAAGGATGCTCGCCTCAAGAGGATTTTGTTCGCATAATAGGAGGAGGAGAGACGCTGCCGGTTTTCGGAGAGGGCGGCCGTTGAAGAGGCAAGTTGCAGAGAGATAGGCTGAAGAGAGATTCACGGGGGAGAAAGAGAGTCAGCCGAGAGCGAGAAGGAGAGCACGCTGGACGCTCGCTTGAAAAAGGATTTGGCCGAGAGCGGCCCATCTCCGTTACTGGTCAATCCGTGAGCATTTTAGTATCCGTTTTGCCTTGTCGTCAGGCTTCTCCCTAAAGGAAAATGGACTCTTTTCCGATAAAAAAGAAGAAGAAAAGCATACGCATAGCAATAATCAATGTTGAAAACTAATGCGATTCCTAAACTTTTGGGCTTCAAATGGAAGCTTTGCATAAGATATAATTTGATTGATCGAGATGGAAGTATCCATTTTTTTTCTTCCCCACTATGAAAAACTGCAAAAAACGCGATGAATATGTTAAGTTAAATAAAGGAAATTGCACCTTAAATTGATGTTGCAGATAAAGTCTTAAATTAAGTACATGCGTATATTCTGAAAAAAAAAAAAGTACACATGTCTATTAAAATTTCAAAATAATCTAAAATTGATCCCGAAGATATCCCACTACAATGGTTCTATTTTGTATATATATCTGTAAACTTCAAATTGTCCCACAGATTAATGTTAATACTGACTACAAAAGCCGTGGCATATTGAATTTTTTTATAATTATCTGGAGAAATTTTTTGACATCAATTTTAATCTCCTTGGTCATTTCTGCAAAAAGGAAAAATTCAAACCGTTAACAGCTCTAGTAGTTTATGAACCAGATATATTAGATTTTTTGCATGAACTATGTATTGGTTCAGAATTTTTACATTTAATGACAAGAACACGAGCAAAAGTAAAATACGATTTAAGGGACATTCGTGTGTTTCAATTCTAACTTGATTAATTTATTGCAAGTCATATCTTCAACACTCAAAAATAAAATACAACTAAATATAAATAGGACACATTCCGTATTGCATATTGAACTATTTTACTATATTTAAATAAAGAATATGTTAATTTAATTTTTTGGAACAATTTTTATCATACACGTAAATAAAAGGATTGGTAGAAGATTTTTGTTTTTCGAAGCATTTCTTTTATGATTGAGCTAACCCGAAATAAAAAACAATTTGCAGAGAGCAACTACAGAAACAATAACAATTTATGAACTATATCATCTATACATTATACTGCAAATTTTAGTTGAATTGTTATATTTGTTTCCCTTCGGCTTGTCGCGAGCATGGCTGACCTCTTATGATGTTTTTGTGCTTTGGATTTACTTAATTCCATATTCATACATATCCAAGAGTCATAAGAAAGGGAAAGATTAAGTTAAACAGAAAATTCAACTGTTTAAAAAATATATGAAAGCACCTTGAACAAGACTACGGACGAGATCAAATGGATGTTCTATAAACGTCTAAAGCATAGCAAGTTTGAATTTTGACAATTTCAGGAACTGAACATACTTTTAGCATAACTTAGATGCACGCAAATTCAATGCAAAAAAGATGCTAGCTACCTCGCTTAGTGTTAGGAATTTTAATTGTAACTACCCAAATTTAAGATAATTATGTACAAGTATCTAGAGATATACCAACTTTTAATTGCCTATTAAAAAAGGCAAGGTAGCCCTATTTTTCCTCGATGTCCATTTTTTAATATTGACTTGTACATTCAATTTGTCTAACATGCATCAATAGTTGTACGCTCTGGTGACTATGTCATCAGTATCTCAGTATATCGGCTCACCTTGGGCTCGTGCCATGCATTGGACCTAGTGGAGTGGGTGGCCTAGGCCTAGTTCTTTCGAATGAAGTCGGCACTTGGTTAGGCTCAGTGGGCATTTGGGCCACAGGTGGCCAATCTATTTCTCAAAAGGGTTCATTGGTTAGTGATAGATCTATCAAAATAGGTCTGCAACTAATTTCTTAACCATACTTGATGGATAGAGTTATTATATGTGTTACTTATATCTATGTTCAATAAATGGGTTTAGACCTAACTCTATGGATCATAAATGGGTTTAATGTGGGTGTTAAATGGGTTTGCAACTTACTTAGACTAAACTTACTCCTACGACTCTCTCTTCACTCTCTCTTACCTTCACTTGATCTCATGTTCATTTATTCTATGCTTTCACTTTAGTTTGGGTATGAATTTTCCTAATTTCAGTTAGACTTTGGTGCTCAGTCTGATTTTTTTTTTTTTTTCCGATGAAGTAAGGCCCCCGGGTAACTTCCAAGCAAGTGGAAGACTATAAGAAAGTAATGGCAGGTGGAAAATATATAAAGTTGTCCAATACATCAAACATCTAACTAACATGCAATAATCTAATATATCTTTGGGACCACCTCATGGTCTTCAAAAACTTTCGCCAATTATTTCCTCAATGTTGGGAATATCGGATCCCCGAAAACCAGATTCGATACTAAATCGAACCCCTAAAAGCAATGCGGAAGATAAGCCCAAGAAATCACATATCACCGATCGTAAATCACACCACGGAATCGAGCGTACCTTATTAGCCACAAATTAAACACCGATGCCAATAAGAGGAAGATAATTTGGCCCTGTTCAATCCGATGATGCCTTGAAGGGAAGAAGAAACGATGCCTTGTGCTTACTGTTTCTTCTTTTTGAGAGTGAGCGTTTGAAAGAGTGGGAGACGTACGTACGTTAATTCCAAGAGGTACGTTCTCCCTCTCTCTCCTCCCTTATATATGTCCCTCCAAAAAACAATTAATTGTGCCCCTTCATCCATGGGCCCTACTCTTGTGGGCCGCGCTTTTAGGCCCAACATGGGCGGACGGGTCTTAAGCCCATCACATTAATAAAACCATCATCTCCCACTCGTACATGGTGGGCCGAACAGGATTCTCTTTACCTCTCTTCAACATTCATACCGGTGAATAATTCGTGCGACCAGATATACTTTGAGAGCTCGTTGCCATACATCCGTTAGGAATATATAGCAGCTCATAATGGGCATCACATCCCGAGTAGATTTAGTATGCGACCCTAGATCGATCAATCACATTTATATTTCTCTTGATCTCTTTCAAACAATAATATATATATATATATATATATATATATATTATATTCACAATTATGATTATCACAAAGACAGTCACAATTGGTTAACCGGTGAATACAAAACTACAATGTGATTCTCCAAATTCGATTTTCCTCTTTCCTTTAAACTCTCAATTTCAGTTTAGCTTGCCTTTCTAGTAGCTACATCTTCTAACCACTCTGAGATTATTGCTTTATATGAAGCTGGAAGAGAGTGTGTTTGGTTAAGATCCGTTATAATACATATTCATAATTCTTGTTGCTTAATACCGGTTACAAATTCTCCCACTATAATTTATGAAGATAATGATGCTTGTGTTGCACAAGTCAGGGGAGGATATATCAAAGGTGATAGGACCAACCATATTTCGCCGAAATTTTTCTATACTTATGAACTCCAAGAAAGTCGACAAATTGATGTTAAACAGATTCGATCCATAAATAATCTTGCAGATCTTTTTACCAAATCATTACCAACATCAAGTTTTGAGAAATTAGTATATGGCATTGATATGAGGCGAGCTCATAAGATGTAAGATTAATTAGCCCCAGAAGTGGCTATATGGCTCTATTGAGGGGGAGACATTATGAACTATGCATTGCAGCATTGATATGCGGCTAGTTCACAAGATGCAATAATGATTAGTCCCAGGAGTGGCTATATATAGATTGCACTCTTTTTTTTTTTTTTTTTTATGTCCGGTTTTTTCCCATAGGGTTTTTCTGGCTTAAAGTTTTTAACGAGGCAATTAATGCATCCATAAAAGGGAGATTTCATAACATGTGTGCTCTGCACTCTTTTTCCCTTTTGTTCGGTTTTTATCCCACTGGGTTTTTCCGGCTTAAGGTTTTTAATGAGGCAGTATCATTCGATGCACATTCGTAATGAATATGATGAATATTCAAGGGGGAGTGTTATGAAATACATGAATGGATAGAATACATGAATGAATATTCATTATATTCATCTTATCTAATGTACTTATTATGGTACATTTGTATCAAATGTTCTAAGTACATCTCCCTATACAATGAACATTCGTCTCATTTATCCTGTACATGTATCATTCGATACATTGATATTAATGATAAGTACATTCTTATTCTCCTATAAATAGGAGTTTAGTTTTGATGTACAAAATACAATCACACAGAAACACGACAGTGAGATACTAGAAATAAAGTTCTCTCATCTTGCTACTATCTCTAGTGTTCACTTGCTTTCTCTTCTTTAATCTCTTCTCTATTATATATTCGCCACACGATATTTTACAACAGTACGTAGCATTATGCCATTAACACAATCGAAAGGCGTTCTGTTTAAATGCAACCATAATTTTTTTTCAATTTTTTTTTGGTTGAATTTAATTGAGTGCGTAGATGTAGGATATGTTGGATCCGAGTTAACCAGCACGTGTAGAAAAAAATGGTTCTCCACTTAGATCTCGTTCCTCCAATAGAGAGCGTCATCGAAACATAAACCTCAACGTAAGTGGTCTTTTCACCTTTGCTATAGGCGCAGGTGCTACTCTTGCTGTCACAAAAAGATGAAATTGATAATTTTACCCTTGAAGATTGAACTCATCAGTGATCTTGTCCAGGGTCATGTAATTTGGGTAATATGTGCAATTGTCAATATTAATAAATAGGGTTAATACCCTAAAAAACCCCAAACTGGTACACTTATGACAAATTTACCCCAAACTATTTTTTTGACTATGAAAAAATCCCAAACTGGTAAATTTGTGACAAATTTACCCCGACTGACTATAAAAAAACCCTAAACTTGTACATTTTATGACAAATTGACCCCAAACTAATTTATTTGATTGCAAAAAATTATAAACTGGTAAATTTGTAACAAATATACTCTCTGCTAAATTGGATTAATACCACAAAAAAATCATAAAAATTGTAAACTGTGACAAACGGAGCGTAAAATCCTAAATTGGTATACCAGTTAACTGTTACGTGTCATTTAACATAACAATTTGAGAATAATTTAACGAAAACTGACATAGAGTAAATTTGTCACAAGTATACCAGTTTGGGGTAAATTTGTCAAAAGTATATCAGTTTTGGGTTTTTGGTGGTAAAAAAAATAGTTTTGGGTAAATTTGTCACAAGTGTACCAGTTTGAAGTTTTTTAGAGTATTAACCCTAATAAATATAATCTTACCATGCAAAATGTCTTCGGTGATTGAGACATATCTGTAATATATGTAATACAATTAAGTCGTGGTACTTCAATCGTGATTTATATTGTTTTTCCAATGATATTTATATTTTTTTTCTTCAATCATCGTCTCATTTACTAAACTTCACAATAATCATTATTACTATTACATCTTTGTCGAAATTTTGGTGAACACAAATTTCTTAGTAAAGTTTGATAGACAAAACCTGTACGAAGTATGGGTAAATGCATTAGTTATATAGAACAAAAACTCGAAAAATGAATTACCCAAATAAAGCACATAATTAACATAGACCAAAAGCCTCTGTCACTGCATGCGCAATAGACATCGGAGGGGATGTCTCTTCCATAGATTTCTTCGGAGATTCAACGTCACCAGTTGTCCAAGCACGAAGTAGCACGTGACAAAAATCGCCTTAAAGAAGCTCATTTAGGAAAATGTTGAGCTAGAAACATCCTAGGCGACACAACATCAGCTTCTCTTGAAGTCTAGCGATCGAATGTGTAGTAACAGGAGATCCGGTTTGGGACTTGAAGGCGAAGCCGGTGGGTATGTCGTATGTGGTGGAAGGGTCATATCTTGAAGTACGATTGTGAGAATTTATTCTGCTTGTGTTACTCAATTTCACTCTTCAAGATTCAAAAATTATCGGTGAATGCAAAATACATAGCAAATGAAAATTGTGTTTTTTGTGACATAACATCACTTGTTACATGTTGGGGCAACGAAGAAAAAAATATATGTCTTGGAAGAACTGTAAAACTATTGCATGCACGTGAATGATAATGAACCTCATCAAAGTCATTGATAGCATGTAACAAGTGGCACTCATGATGCTTTAAAAATAAAAATAAAAAATCAATGAGCACTTTCTTGCTTGACATAGGCAAGATTTGGATTATAAGGAGATGGAGAAGGGAAGAACTGACGCGGTGGCATAGCGACACCAAGCGGTGACAGAGGCATGGCCACCCCGGCCGGCAGAGGCAAGGGTGGGATGTCGTTAACTGCCGCGAGCTCCTGTGTGGCAAGGGCTTGCGCCTCCTCTCGGCCCTTTAGCTTCCCCATTTAGTAGCAGCCGGCTCAAGACGACCAGGAAGATCGCCTTTGGGACCGACATGATGACCACGTACTCCATGAGTTTCTTGGTTCTTGAATCTTGAAGATCTATCATGAAAGATAAAACTTGGGAGAGGATTGTTGAAGATTCTTAAATTTGATGATGTTACTTGCGGTAAAGTCAACTGGGAGGAGATCTGGAGATAATGATAGTCATGGAATTGTACGAAGCAAAATTGCTGCCAAAGGACGGCAACTTGTACTGTTTAATAGTGTTGAGAGAGAGAGAGAGAGAGAGAGAGAGAGAGAGAGAGAGAGAGAGGAGGAGGGGGAGGAGGAGAGATAAGAGGGTTAATTCCTTGGGTCTTTTTTTCTTCTGAATATTGAGATGTCCTTATCGATGGATCGGTACTAAGAGATTAACCACTTTTGGAATCAGCTTTTTTGGCACTGCAAGCTTAAGAGGAAAAAATCAAGGGAAGAAATAAGATGATTAATTACTCGAAAATAACTATTGCATCTTGCTAAGTGAGTGTCTACATATCAAATCATCTTTTTGTACCTATAGAATTTGGACAAGTTGTCGATGATGGATGGGATGATTAAATAGTTTACCAAGTTCAGCGGTTGTGAGGGTTAACACCCCTTCTTGAAACTAGCATACTAGATGTGTAAGCTCTCTAATGACTCTTTTTCAATGAGTGGTCTCATTGCATCAAGCTTGACTTGACCACTATCTTACTCTTTGAAGTTTTGCCTTAATGTCACAAATGTCCCTGTCCAGGCTTGAGCATGACATTGCTTGCTTTGGTCACAACTCACTTGCGCTTACTTTAAGTGTTATAGGTCATATTTAGGCAATATGGAATCAGACACATAAATAAAAACCAGCATCCCACTGCTTGAAGTTGTGCGAGATTTATCTATGAGTGCAACAGCCCATATTTGGGCAATATGGGAATGGTCAAATATCTAAAACCCAATATCACCATCTTGGTCTGTCATTCCACTACAGGCAATCTTGTTGGAGGGTAAATACAATATTATCGACTCTGGTCGCAACTGTTAACACCCAAATTTTTGTCAAATTTTTTGGTATCCATTTATTTTACAGAAATATGAAAATTTATAAAAAAAAGATAATAAGAAAAAAAAAACGAAATATAATGAAATGAAATGAAGTCGTGTGGGCACTTAGCAAAGTTTTGGGCCTTCTAAGCCCCCTCCCTCCATTAGTCCAACCCGTTTCTTTTAATTCGTTCGGCCCACCTCTTTATTTCTTTTTTCCGCCCATCTCCTTTTGTATTTTCTTGGCCCATCATAGAACCAAACAAAAAGAAAGCCCAGCCCCAGCCTGTCTTCCCTCACGCGCTTCCCCCTGAACTTCCCCAGCGAGCACAGCGTCCGTGACGCAAGGAAGAAAGACAGGCCGAGCGTGCGTGCGTCTGTGAGCGAAGGAGGCGCGACGAGCCGTGACGAGAGCTGAGCCAGCACCTTCTTCTAGAGCCGTGCTAGCTGGCGTGCGAGAGAAATAACAGAAAGATTCGATCGGTGAGGCGAGGGGAGCGTGCTGATCCGAGAGGAAATGATGAGATAGGAGCTGCTCGCCGAGGAACATCTTCGCCGGAAAGGATGCTCGCCTCAAGAGGATCCTGTTCGCATTACAGGAGGAGGAGAGACGCCGCTGGTTTTCGGAGAGGCCGGCCGTTGAAGAGGCAAGTTGCAGAGAGAGAGGCTGAAGAGAGATTCACGGGGGAGAAAGGGAGTCAGCCGAGAGCGAGAAGGAGAGGATGCTGGACGCTCGCTTGAAAAAAGGATTTGGCCGAGGGCGGCCCATCTCCGTTACTGGTCAATCCGTGAGCATTTTAGTATGAGTCTGGGGTTATTATTATGCTCAGAAGCCCTTTTGCCTTGTCGTCAGGCTTCTCCCTAAAGTAAAATGGACTCTTTTCCGATAAAAGAAGAAGAAGAAAAGCATACGCATAGCAATAATCAATGTTGAAAACTAATGCGATTCCTAAACTTTTGGGCTTCAAATGGAAGCTTTGCATATGATATAATTTGATCGATCGAGATGGAGATATCCGTTTTTTTTACTTCCCCACTGTGAGAAACTGCCAAAAACACAATGAATACGTTAAGTTAAATAAAGGAAATTGCACCTTAAATTGATGTTGCAGATAAAGTCATAAATTAAGTACATTTGTATATTCTGACCAAAAAAAAAAAAAGTAGACGTGTCTATTAAAATTTCAAAATAATCTGAAATTGATTCCGAAGATATCCCACTACAATGGTTCTATTTTGTATATATATCTGCAAACTTCAAATTGTGCCGCAGATTAATGTTAATACTGACTACAAAAGCCGTGGCATATTGAATTTTTTTATAATTATCTGGAGAAATTTTTTGACATCAATTTTAATCTCCTTGGTCATTTTTGCAAAAAGGAAAAATTCAAACCGTTAACGGCTCTAGTAGTTTACGAACGAGATATATTAGATTTTTTGCATGAAATATGTATTGGTTCAAAATTTTTACATTTAATGACGAGAACACGAGAAAAAGTAAAATACAATTTAAGGGACATTCGTGTGTTTCAATTCTAACTTGATTAATTTATTGCAAGTTATATCTCTAACACACAAAAATAAAATACAACCAAATTTAAATAGGACACATTCCGTATTGTATTTTGAACTATTTTACTATATTTAAATAAAGAATATGTTAATTTAATTTTTTTGAACAATTTTTATTATACAAGTATATAAAAGGATTGGTAGAAGATTTTTGCTTTTCGGAGCATCTCTTTTATGATTGAGCTATCACGAAATAAAAAACAATTTGCAGAAAGCAACTACAGAAACAATAACAATTTATGAACTATATCATCAATACATTATATTGCAAATTTTAGTTGAATTGTTATATTTGTTTCCCTTCGGCTTGTCGCGAGCATGGCTGACCTCTTATGATGTTTTTGTGCTTTGGATTTATTTAATTCCATATTCATACATATCCAAGAGAGTCATAAGAAAGGGAAAGATTAAGTTAAACAAAAAATTCAACCGTTTAAAAAATATATGAAAGCACCTTGAACATGACTACGGACGAGATCAAATGGATGTTCTATAAACGTCTAAAGCATAGCAAGTTTGGATTTTGACAATTTCAGGAACTGAACATACTTTTAGCATAACTTAGATGCACACAAATTCAATGCAAAAATGATGCTAGCTACCTCGCTTAGTGTTAGGAATTTTAATTGTAACTACCCGAATTTAAGATAATTAGGTACAAGTATCTCGAGATATACCATCCTGTGGCTATTAAAAAAGGCAAGGTAGCCCTACTTTTCCTCGATGTCCATTTTTTAATGTTGACCTGTACATTCAATTTGTCTAACATGCATCAATAGTTGTATGCTTTGATAACTATGTCATCAGTATCTCAATATATTAGCTCACCTTGGGCTCGTGCCATGCATTGGACCTAGTGGAGTGGGTGGCCTAGGCCTAGTTCTTTTGAATGAAGTGGGCATTTGGTTGGGCTCAGTGGGCTTTTGGGCCGCAGGTGGCCAATTTTTTTTTTTTTTTTCAAAAGGGTTTGTTGGTCAGTGATAGACCTATCAAAATAGGTCTTCAACTAATTTCTTAACCCATACTTGATGGACAGAGTTATTATATGTGTTAGTTATATTTATGTTTAGTAAATGGGTTTAGACCTAACTCTATGGATTATAAATGGGTTTAATGTGGGTGTTAAATGGGTTCGCAACTTACTTAGACTAAACTTCCTCCTACGACTCTCTCTTCACTCTCTCTCACCTTCACTTGATCTCGCGTTCATTTATTCTATGCTTTCACTTTAGTTTGGGTATGAAGTTTCCTAATTTGAGTTAAATATATAAGTATTTTAACATTATGGGTTGGGTATGGATCGCTATATTTGTGTTGTATGAAAATGAGCTAAAAAGGTTACATTGATCAATTTACGTAGTACCATTTTTGACTCGGCTTGATATTCTTTTGTTATGTGATTTTCCTTCTATATAGGAGAGGTTGGATATTCTTAGACTTATATCCAGGAAGGTAGAAAGTTAGCTTCCATCGATTTGCCAGTGCTTTTGCTTTGAGCATTTCATTTTTGACGTGGTCTGAAACAGGTTGTACATATTGAAATTTATGGGATTACTTGTTAAAGAAATATATAACCGCAATCCTACTTTTTCTAGAAAGATGGATCCAAAAGATTACATATGAACAACCACCGCCTGTGGTGGCCTAGTTGGATAAGGCTCCCGTGATCCTTTGCGAGGAGGAGAGGAGTTCGAATCCCACTAGCCGCACGGGATCTTAAGTGCGACGTCGGGGTGGTGGGTCCTCCGCTAACATTGCCCCAGGGTTTGCTCACCGGCTGTCGGCTTACGGGGTTCCCTGGGTCATAAAAAAAAAAAAATTACATATGAACAGAGAATTGCTTAAAAACAAACAAGAAGAGTTAGAAGCAGAGTCGATTTGAGCTGCTAAAGATCCTGTTTTGAACTTATGTCATCTGAAGGAGTGGATTTGGTGATACATGTTAATTTAAAAGCTAAACTCCTCCCATGGAGTTCTCAGTCCTTGCACCCCAAATCACCCTAAACATTGTAAATTACAAGAGAACATTGTAAAAGATGTTGTGGGGTGGATCTGCAACATGCTTAGGTGAGGCTCAGTTAAGTTTAGATGTCCAATAGTAAATCACTTTTGAACTCAAATTTAAAATCTATTGATGTTGCTCAGAAAGAAAAATGAGAAAGGCCTTTACAACTGATTTCATGAAACGGGACTAAGACTTGCCTTTGGTTATCATTTAGTATAACCTTTCTAAGACATCATTATCCTCTCTTTTTCTTTTCTTTTCACTAATTAGGAAGATATTGGGTGGATTCAATTAATTATATTAATCTGATTTTGTATGATCAGTCAGTAAAAGTGGCAACCATTGGGTAACGTTGAAGTTTTGCTGAGTGTATGCTTTAATGCCCTTGTGCAACTTTCTTTGGCTAGTGATGTCGACTTAGATGCTACAGCTTATATGACGGCGGGATTCAGCAAAGCGGATCTTCAAGCTCTGCTTTCAGATGCACAGCTTTCAATATGACATCCCGAAATTCGACCCCGTTTCGATAAAGTGAAATGGGCATTTCGTCGACGTGCCTATAACCCTTTTTCTCTGAGCTAATCACTCACGAGTTAACTCACCTATTAGGTGAAGCCGTTAAGGGATGCATCAGCTGTAAAATCCCTAAAAACTACCTAATTGGTTGGATTGAGCTAAAATCACGTCTGATCGATTTTTAACCACGAAATTGAACTCGATTTCGGGAATCGAATTTTAAGCGCGTCATAATTCTTATTTTTAGGATCCTGTCTCATCGCTCGTCAATTTATTGACGAGTCCGAAATTTGAAGAAAGAAATTATCGGAAAAAAAAATTGAAGCCCAAAAGAAAATAGAAAGGAAAAGGAAAAGAGAAAAGGAAAATTGAATTAAATAATCATGTATTTTCTTTTCCTTTTTTCTCTCTCTCCCTCTCTTTTCTTTTCTTTCTTTTCTCTCTCTCTCCTCTCCCCTTTTCCCCCCTTCGTGCGATTCCTCCCCCCAACCGACTCTCTCTTCTTTGACTGGTCAAGCCCTACTTTTTCCCCTCTCTCTCTCTCTCTCTCTCTCTCTCTCTCTCTCTCTCTTTCTTCTTCTTCTTCCTTCCTCTGCACGCTCGAGCAAGCAAACCCGAACCGTAAGCTGAAGACAAAAGCGAAGAAGAAGAAGACGTGCTTGCCGCCGTCCTACCGCCGCACCGCTGCTCGCATGCTCGCGACGGCCGCACCTTTCCTCGACGCCGCGTGCGCCCGGCGTGCTTCCCCGAGCGAATCTGCTCGGCCCAACTCTGTTTCGCCCTTGTTCCGTCCCAACCAGCCCCCGTCCGGCCACCGCCCAGCCCCGTTGGACCTCCCCCGTGTCCCACGCTCCGCCGGCCTCCCCTCGCCGCCCTAGCCGCCGGAGCAGCCTCGGCCAGCCCATCCAGTAGACCCACAAAGTGGGTATCCAGCACTTTCGGGCTCGTTTTGGGCCGTTTCTGGGCCCCGAACCCGAGCCGTGCTTTGGGAAGTTTCGTTCCTCGCGTCGCCGCCGTCGGATTGATCCGATTTGTGCGCGATTTGATGAGTAATCTCACTAATCCAGAATTAGTTGGCTAATTATGCTTAAGGTTGGTTTAGATTTAATTAATTATGTTTAGGTTGTTAGATTAGAATAAATTAGCAATTATTAGCAAATTGTGATGCGAATTAGATAAATTGAATGTGTAATTAGCAAGTAGACATGGTCTACTAATTATTTGAAGTGCCTCGAGATTTTTCCCGACCCTTAGTGGGCTCCAATTAGGCTTTTCGGGCCTAAGTGGAATTTTTTAATATTTAAATATTAATTTTCGGAATTAAATTAAATAATTATTTATTTTCCGAAAATTCAACTGAGATGGCCTAGAACCGGAAAATTATGCTGATGACTGTGGTGAAATCTGTTTATTTAATCGGGCTTTATTTTGAGCTAAATTGAATTTTTTAATAATAATTATTTAATTTTCGAAATTAATTAATTAATTAATTATTTTTCGGAAATTAAGATTTTGATGGCCGACGACCGAAATCTCGTGCTGATCGTCGTGGCGCAGTCTATTTATTTATTTGAGCTCCACGTTGTATGGAATTGAATAAATTGTGATCTTTTAGGGATTTACCCTAAATTGATTGGAATCGATTGAGATTGAATTGTTGATTGGTAAATGGCCAAGTATGTCATTCAGTATTTATAATGCTTTGTTGAGTTGATTTAATTATTTGATTGTGAAATCGTTGGGCATTGGTTGTCGGTATTGAAAGTAAATTGGTAATCACTTGAAAGAGGACACGTGGGCTCGGTGAATTGGAATGTCACCTGGAGAATGCACGTGAGTTTAGTGGTTGAATATGTCACCTTGGCAAAAAGGTCACCTGAGAGAATGCATGTGGCTCGGAGACTCGGTATGTCGTCCTGGAGAATGCATGTGGCTCGGTGACAGAGTTTGGCATTTAAAAGGGCACGTGGCTCGGTGAATTGATGCATCACTTTGGTGAGATAGCACCTAAGAGAATGCACGTGGGCCCAGGCATCTAAAAAGACACGTGGCTCGGTGATCTGATGCGTCACTTTGGTAAGCGAGTACCTTAGAGAATGCACGTGGGTCCAGTATTCGGAATGGCATCTAAAAGGGCACGTGGCTCAGTGATCTGATGCGTCACTTTGGTAAGCGAGTACCTTAGAGAATGCACGTGGGCCCGGGCATCGTATAAAGGACATGTGGCTCGGTGGCTTGATGTACCACCTTGGCGAAGAGGTCGCCTTAGAGAATGCACGTGGGTCCGAGGTTTGAGGCACGTGGCTCGGAGACTTGGAAGGTCGTCCTGGAGAATGCACGTGGCCTAGTTTTTAAATATCCCACAGTGGGGATTGAATTGTATGACATGTAATCGACTAGTTCGATTTGTTTGAAGTGAATGGGTGTTTATTGTGAATTGTACCGACTTGCAGGTGGGATCGAGACCAAGGTAAGTCCTCGCCTGTGCGTGTTTATGCAGCCTTTAGTATAATGGTTTACTAATCGGGCTTAGTGGGGTAGAACTCGCTGAGACGTAGTCTCATCCCAGTTTGGGGAAACCATTTTAGAACCCCGCTGAAGAGCTGAGGAGGAGGAATCCGAGAAGGAGAACTCAGAGGTGAGATATGAGGAGAAGGATTTTTGGAAGAAGAAGATAGTCCCGAGAGGGGCCTTGAGTACGGCCCAGATGGCTGAGAATTTACCTTCTTTTGAGATCTCCATTTTGATGTGAATAGTTATGAAGCGATTTGTGTTTTGTACAAAAGTTTGGTTATAAATTTCAATATGAAAAATATGGCCCTACTTTTCTATTCCATCATTTTATTGTCTGGGGATTTTAACTGCTTCCGCATGTGCTTAAAAATGAAAGGGTCGGCGATACATTGTCCTGGGATATCGCATTATAAAATCGACCAAGTGAGACGGATGTGTGCGTCCTGAGAATCGAGGCGTGACATTCAAGCTGTTCACGATTTTCTCGACAGTAGGAAGGGCGATCAGCATGGGAAAAAGCCAATTATAACCGATTCTCTTCTGAAGTCCATTGCTTCGAAGGGAAGACTGTCAGTCTCAGATGCCGAGAAGAGAAGACTCTGTAGAAATTTTTTTATTCGTCGAATTCTATCATCTATCCCTTAACAAGAATTATGCATCTCCAATCAGAATTTCAACTCCAGATTTTGATAGTGGTTGATTATGCATCTGATGGAGTTAATCTCTACAATAATCTCTTTCTCATAAGGGAACACGACATCGATGTAACAATTCGCCAGGTGAAATTGCGACTTCCAGTCGCAAATTTCGAGCAGTCACGACATTTTTGTAGGAGCTGCTATTTTCACAGCTTCTTTAGCTTAGAGCACCGCTTTCAAAGTGACGAGACAAATCGTGGGCTCAAGATTTGGCTATGAAGGACAATGGAAAATTATGAGCCCAAGTAATTCAAATGAAATCATCTGCAATATGTTCACGTTATTTGTTGTCATCGTATAAAAGGGTTTGATGAACTGTGCTATGATATTTCGTGGCACAATTCATCAGCATAGTCATATTGACTTTTGTTTGTGAACATGCTTTTTTCTTTTGTTCTTGGCTTGAAAGAATCTCTTTGGAACTATTGTCTAATTGGTGTAATTAAAATAAATGATGAATACATCAAGGCACAAGATTGTAGATGATTGGCTTAACAATGAGGAAATGTGGCATGGAGAGACCACTTACAAGCTTCCTTATCGCAAATGAATCTTTTTACCTCAAAGAAATGGTATTTACCATGTAGAAGATATTTATTCCAAAAATATTTTTTTATGACGAGACTGAGTAACCTATATGTCAAGTGAAAAAGTGAGACGGTTGAGATTACTTTTCTATTTTACATATGATAGTTAGAAATCTAATCTTATGATGAGGTGACTTCGCTGGAAAAAGCCATCTCAGACATGTCATGTGATGTTTGTTTACGGGATATAATAAGATAGGAATGGAATAGTTATTCCACGAAATTGGAAGAGAGTAGGACTGAGAATGGAACAACTATTTTGTAGTTTGGTATGTAGAATGGATTCAAAACCACCCTCTTGTTTGTTTTACCATGATAGGAGGGAGAATAAGTTAGGAATAGTAGTGAATACTCATAATACCCTTTGACGATATATAATCAAAGTCTAATTTCTTTTATTATCATATTTTCATAGGTCATAAATGAAAACCAACTATAATTTCTAAACACTTGCAATGTACTAATTTCTAATGTAAGTAACCATTATTTTATTAATCGATGATAATTAAATCATAATGTAATTACTAAAACATAAATGAACTAATTATTAAACAATAGTATAATTACTAAATGGATAATTGTATTTTTATATAATAACTACCATTTAGGTGAAGCCAATAAAATAAGGCCAAGCTCAAGCTCAACTGCTATTAGATATTCAATGCTTGGAGTTCTGCTCTAGCTATGAAGTATTAAATATTCAGCTTTATCTTGACTTGAAACAAAAAAAATCGAGATATTCAAGCTCAACTCGACTCGATACAATCTAGTCATAAAATGAGCTGACAAGCGTCACCGTTTTAGATGGTTGCGAAGATTCGAAGAAATCTTTGTATAGTGGATGGGATTGGACAAATGGGAGGTTGCGAAACGACATCGTACGTCGTGCTTTTTCTATTTGGGTCAAGAAATGGGCCTCCTCTGAGAGGAGAGGCGGGAACCTTGTGACGCCTCCCTCAGTTTTGACCCATCTTTTCAGGTCATGCGATTTGCAAGGGGAGTCAGGAGTGGGGCGATGACCTCTCTACGCTCTTTTTATTTAGTTATTTATTTATTTACACTTATATAGCATGGCATGACGATTCTAACATGTTCCGCTATCTAATCACTTGCGCTTCAGTGCGTGTTATTCAGGATGTGTGTGTATATTCATTCTAAAGAAAGTTTGCCATTAACTTGAGAACCGAACTCTGTCGGTCGATAAGAAGTGCAGGAGCACAATATGATAATGGGATCAATCTTCTAATGAACAGAGCAATCTAAGTTGCAAAGCACACAAGACAATTACACTACAGATAAAAGCGGAAGCAGCATCCACTAAGAGCGTCGAAAAATGACGAGCCACACAAGCTTTACGCAATCCGTCTCTAGATTCATAGCTCATTGAGGCTCCCTCGAGGCTCCCTTTCATAATCTGCAAAATAGCAAATGGATTATGGTCTTCCCTGCGTGTTGGATTAGAGGATTTAACCCTATCAAGGCAATGAAAGTTAGTGTTGGATTAACATTTAACCCCGGAATAACAAATTCATGCATCACCCGACACTAGCACGAGGATCTCGCGTTCCAAACTAAAAATTCGAAGAGGTCTGCGCCGGATTTTAATAATTGGGTCTAGACTGCACAAGACCCAAAACTCTTTTTAGTCCGGGTCTTACTGCTTTACGTTTTCAAAGCCCAAATGACTATCGAAAGGCCTCGCCTACTAAACTCTCTTCTTTTTTTTTTTTTACAAAAAAAAAAAAAAACCTATCCGAGGCATCACGTATGAAAGATTGGGTTAATATATTATGCTTATTTGCTCATTAGCAATTGCTAAAGTGCTATGACGTGTTCTCATCTGCATGTAATCGCGAAAAAGAGTCTGAAATCTTCTGTCATCAGCGGGGGGAGGAGAGTTGACACCTTAGCAATTGGCGGGAGGAGTAAGACTGCACTTAGCAGGCAACCCCATCGCGAGATCGAAATCGATCCCCAGAGTCGACAATATGGCCGAGTTCTTGTACGAGCAGAAGCAGCTCAGGTCTGCCCCCGAGAGCCCTTCGCAGCACTCCTTTGTCGGCTCCGCCGGGTCCGGCTTCCTCACCGCCGGCTTGCAAGCCATCATCTGATCATCGCTCATCTTGCACAGTGTTATCGCCTCCGAACCTCCCGCCAACGCGACGGCCACCACTGCCACCGCCACCAACACCAACATCAACCTACCGGCAGCCATCTTTTAGAAGTGGTTTTGCAGTGCCCTTGTAAACTTGTGATTGGAGACACACGTCTACAACGTGTGGTTATATAGAGAGTGTTGACACCTAAATTTCACCTAAATTAGTTAGTTAAAAATAGCATTAGAGGTTAGGAATTATCCAAAAAAAATTAAATTAAAAAAAATATCCCGACCGTGAAAAATGCCCTACTCTTCCCTCAGTCTCTCTCCTCCACCAATCGGTCACCGCAAGCCTCCGCCACTCGCCGCCGCGTCGCCGTCGACGTCGACGTCATATCCCCTTCCCGTGCCATCACCCCTCGTCATCGAGCCGCCCCCGGCCATCGCCTGCGCCGATTGTTTCGCGTCCCATCTCGGCCAAGCCATCATCTCTCTCTCTCTCTCTCTCTCTCTCTCTCTTCCCCCGTGTTTCCTCTTCGAAGCAATCATTTTGTCAATCTGAACCGCTTTTTCACTTACGAAGGAAGGCCGCGTGTAACTTCCGGGCAAACGCAGCGAAAGTGAGAGATCTCTCTCCGTTGCTTCATCAAGTTGCTACGAGGATCAGACTCGGACTTCCCAAGTCACCGGGCAGACCCAATTCGGAGATCCATCTCTGCACCGTCCTTCCAGAATGAAGAGAAAAAGGGAGGAAAAAGAGACGGCGACGGCACCTTCAACAAGCAGTAGCCGTGATGGCAGACCCAATTCGGAGACCCAATTTGGGATTTGTTATTATCGACATCCCTATAGATGTTTTGTGTATAATTTCTCATCGACTGATTCTTTTGTATCGTTATATCTGCTTTTGAATTCGCTGTTGAGTTACATTTCGTTGTTCATTTTCTTCGTGTGATCACAAACAAAGACCTGGATTCAATTGTGCTGCTGAATACCATAGACAGTATCCCTCCTGTCGGCCCTTGTGCTAGCACCGGACCTTGCTTATTTCTCTTCTTTTTCTTTGGTTTTTTCGGTATAGTATAACCAATGCAGTGTTGAAATGTTGTGCAATGGTTAACATGGAGGTGGGCGTACGTGCATGTGGGTAAAGAACTTTGAAGCATTTAAGTGTGCAACCTTTTTTTTTTTTTTTATTCTTAGGAGGTGTAAAGACATGCTAGACATATTGATACCAAAGGCTTAGTCACGATGAATATTTAGTTTCAGGAAAAAGAAATGTACTAGGTTGAGACAGACAAGTAACACAACAAGAAGCTTGTCGGTTCTGAGTTCTGTCTTTTGTAGTGCATAGTTTATTTAGTATCTTACATTTTTCATTAATGGAATGGGCATGTCCTCAATTAAGAAGGCTGCTACTCTCTCTTGCAGTTTTCTTTCTCCTTATTTCTTTTATCTAGTTTCTGTTTTTCTAGTTCAACTTAAACCTCTTCTCAAATTCGAGTGAGCTTTACTTTTCCCCTAAAAAAGGAAGAGAATTTGGCTTACTGTTGCAGTTATTGTGATCTAATCTAAAATAAAAAGTTAAAACAAATCCAGATGGTCAGCACCTCTTTGATGTCTCACAATGAATTTCTCTTTACATTGACCTGATAGATCCGAGTGCACGTGGTTTTTTGTTCCCACAGAACTTGATGACTTTGTTAGTATTTATTGTTACTCTGTCAGCATGATACTTTTCCATTTGATTTTTACTGGGTTGTTAATTCAATGTCTATATTAAATGCCGGGCGAAAGTTCCTGGTATTGAGAAGTGTTTAGACATAGTCGCCACTCTACAGGCCAAGAAGAGTTCTGGTGAGGTTTGTTGTCTCACGCAACTCATACTTCTGACTATGGGAACTAGATTTTGGGGAAATTTCCTTTTTATTTTCCACAAGTTTATAGGAAAGTGGTGGTTTTTTGCTTTTTAACAACAAGCTGTGGATTTCGGTAATTTAGTTGAGGGTTGCCCGATTGATTGACTACCTTGTGTTGAAATTGCTAGGCTTTGAATCTTGAAATGATTGCAGTTACTTACCTCTGAGCAAATTAGATCAAGATGTTCACATGTAATTAGAATGAGGAAGAGACTTTCCTTCTAAAATGCTTGCTTGGCTCATTTATGGAAATGAAAAATGTCGATGCACATCACTAAATAGTAAGCCTTGTTTATACTCTCCGCGTTAGGAAATTTTCTCATTTAAAGGTACGAAGAACAAGCTGATTAGGGGTTGCATCCTGCACGTTATACCTTATAAATCTTCCTTATACTTTATCGCATCAAATGGTTTGTCATTGAAAAATGTCGGTATTAACTCCCATGTTTAGCAGTCGTGCATTGGAGGTTTTCAATTGCTTATCTTAAAATGAGTAGGAATTATCTTGAGTTAGGTTCTTTTAAAAACGGAATCACTTCGGCGGATCTTTCTTGTCCTTTCAGAAAGTGCAGGAGTATAAGAAGAGATATTGTTTTGCATTTTATTCTAGTTCAGAGCCTGGTTAATGGTATTGCGAAAACTCACAAAAGAAAGGTGGAGATGTATCTAATTCTGGAGTTCTTTTCTTTTATTTTTTTTCTTTTTTCTTTTTAAATCTGTTTCACATTGGTTGTTATTCACTTTTGGCTGAACCCTTAATGAAGCTCAGAGCTGGTATTAGTGTCTTGTAAATAGAACAAAATAAACAATTCATTTGTTTTATGTGTCCCTTCATTTAATTAGGAGAATGCTTTCTCACTGATTGAATATCCTTCAGAAAGCAATAGTTATTGGGCAAACATCTTAGTAGAGTTATTTACATGAATCTAACAAATTTGGGGTAAGAAGTTAGTCTTAGAAGTTGTTAACCGCATGTGAAGTCTCAAGCCATCCTTTTCCTTAATGCAAGATTTAAAGGCTCTCTTATTTCTATCTCTTGACTAAGAAAAAGGCTAAGATTTGGATTGGGTATGATTCAATTCCATGGTTACCATGTCTTATCTGCATCTTTTCCGGCATATCCATGTCCAAAGGAGATTCAGTCTGAGGGCAACATATCGGTAGGTGATCTGAGGATTCTCATTGACTTTGCCATAGCTAGTATCTGTTCGTATGCACCCTTCTTCTTGTTTTTGTTCTTCTAAAAGGTCGACCCCATGGCAGTCATCTTCTTTTGTATCTGGTGTGATTGGTTGGAGCCTTTCACTGTTGCTGGACTCCTTAATATCGGAATGATAGTCTCCATTACTGTAGCATATTCATGTGGTGATAGTGTAGCCGCAAGGTGGGCTGCTGCAAGAGATTTTTGTTGCAAGAATGACTCATTTGATGATTCGGCTAATTTAGTTCACGATCTTGTGGTGATTTGGGTGTTTTGGTTGTTTAACCAATTCCTGACTGATTCTTCAGAAGTTTGTATCTTCAAAGAGCACATATAGCAAAGTTTATCCCCACTCCCGCAATCTGTGCATTCTTACCATAAAAAGCCTGCATTTATTTCCCGGAATTACGCTCATTTTCTTGATGAGTGATGACCAAACCTCACCTGGTCCACGGCAAAAAGTTGATGGAGAAATCCATCCCCTATAAAATTCACCCAATCTTCACTAAAAGGACAGAATTGCTCCAAATCATTCTATTGCAATTTAATTGGTAGCCCCAAATTAATTTCAATGGATGACTTAGTTACCATAATTAAGAATTTCAAATGTTCAGTTTTTCATAATTGTAGGTATTTCAAATATATTATTAAAAACACCATTTCTTTATTCATTGTTAGATTTTTCTTCGATAAAAATTAGTTTTGTGTAAAAAAGAAATTTCCAAGGTATCTAGTTTGTTGAGCAAATTTAAGGATAAATTATCAAGTAGAATCTACAAAAAAAATTATTTTATAAATAATTTTTTAACACAATTACTTGTTTACAAATTTTCAATTTCATTGTGCATATCATTATCAAATTCCTTATCGTTCAATCAAATAAAATTCCATCCCATTGGTTCTCTTCTATATATATATGGGATGATCAGATAAATCAATAAGGACTAGCAAAGATTTTGAACTTATTTCAAAATAAAGATTCAGGTGTTAGATCAAAATCTTGAATTTATCTGATAAATTTAGATAAATTATCAAAGGGGTCTTTTTGTTATCAATCAAGAAGGACCAGCAAAGATTTTAATAGTGTATTACATTTTAATACGATACTTATCACAAATATAATTATTCTTCTGTCTGATCAAGGATCAATTGATCATGCCATTTGGTGTGACATTGGACTAAAAATAAGGAGATCAGCTTTGTTGGGCTTAGCAAAAGCAAAATGGAATTCCACTCCAGCTGATAAAAGCTAATCCTTCTGAATTTAATGAGCAAAGCAAAAGCAATTATGTACAGTAAAAGTAAGTAATAATTTTGTTGAATGATATGATGTGAACAATATCTTATTTGCCGCTTGGAGCTTTGGAAAGGAAAAGAGCGACGGACAAACCCGAGCCCCGCGACCAGGTTCGTCGTCCCGCTGCGTTGCCACCACTGGCGGCGAGGTCTCCTCGGGCGCAACCAGATTCCTTTCTCAGCTGTCCCTCTCAGCTGCGCCAGCCTCCTCCACCGTCGTTGTTGCCATAGCCATTTGAACGCAATCTCAAGGCGACCTGCTACTGTTCCTATGAGATTTGCATGGCTGTTTCCAGAGGCATTGCCTGTCGATTGAAGCTGTTTTTTGGTGACTTGAGGCACCTCATACTGCTCTTCAAAACCCCAATAGTGGTTCCTGGTTTGTTCCTCTCTTCGAGCCACTAATGGAGGAATTTGGTTAGGGTTTTTTTCGTATGTTTTCTGGTTTGCGATCTGCTTGCTGTGATGGCTTCTGAATTGTTTCGGACCCATACTGAGGGCGAAGGGACTAGCAATCGTAGCCCTTCCCCTCCTACACATGGACAATCTTCTTTAGTTGGTACTTCAACAGGAGAATATGGACGAAGATCCGCTATTCCTTCTGGTTCGATTGAAAACAATGAAATGCGTCCCCCTCGTGCTCCTGCTGGTGTGCGTGCTAGTAGTAGGGGAAGGTCACGTTCGAAGCACCCTCAAGGCAGAGGGGATTCAAAAAATCCTGCTGGTCGCACATGGGTTGCTGTTGCAAAAACTACGACTAAGGGCTATGACCTTGAGTATACTCCGCCTACATTTGTCAATAATAAGCCGGTAATTCAGATGACAGAATAGGACCTTCAAGCTGCCCATCCCAAGCTCCTTGAATGTCTGGTGGGGTATTTCCTTGGTAGGCGTCTCCCCTTTAAGGTCGTTGAGGAAGCTCTAAGGAAAGTTTGGGGTCCGAGTCTCTTTGAAGTGATGTCCAATGGACAAGGAACATTCTTGTTTCACATTCCTGACAAAGAATTTAGAAGGAACCTCCTTGAAGGGGTCTTATCACTGTGGCTAAAATTCCGCTCATCCTTCAGCAATGGGAATCGGCCCTTGAACTCAAAAAAGACACCCATCTAACTGTTCCAGTGTGGGTGAGACCAAGAAACATCCCATATTCTTTCTGATCTGCTCAAGCCATTGGTAAATTGGCTAGTGTAGTGGGCAAGCCTTTATATGTAGACCAGAGAACTTAACAGATGAATATGTTGTCGTTTGCTCGAGTTTGTGTGGAGATCACAGCTAATCAGCCTATTTGTGAATCTATTGAGTTGGTACATAATGGCAAATCTTGTGAAATATGGGTGGAACTTAAATGGAAGCCGGTTGCATGTTCTAGTTGTGGCATATTTGGGCATAATTGCAGCGCTCTTGTACCTCGAAGCTCTACTACTCGTGCTTCCGCGGGTCGACCCGGTGGATACGATTCTTGCTGCGCCACAGGGCCCAGCTGATGACGGTCGCTCTACTCAAGTGGTAGCCTCTACTCCTGGATCTCTCACTTTGTTTGAGGTCCCTATTGTCCTCCAGAAGCAAACTTTGGAGGAAAACCCAGTGTCTCGGGTTGGTAAACCAGTTCCTGTTCAGTCTACACCGACGGTGGACTCCTCACATAAGCAATCGGTTGAAGCCCCTATTAAAAATCCTCCTGTGCCTTCGAGCACCAAGGATGTTGGTCGACCTGGTGATGGTCGTGAAATGGTTTTAGCTACAACCTCTACTCAAGCTACTGCGAGATCCGAACCCAGTTGATTTGGGTTGGAATCAGGTGAAACGCAAAAAGAAAAAACATCCTCCTACCAATGATATGGCTTCTTTTGGCTTAGTTTTGCCCAGTGAGGGGGGTCAATCTTTGAAGCTCAAGGCGCCTCTTACTTCAGAACCCCTCAATCCACCAGTGAAGCCTTCTAAAGGCAGTTTGAAAGCCCCTCCCAAGGCTAATACGGGTCGTCCTTCCCTTGCTCCTAAGAAGGAAGGTCCTCCTGGCCCTTTGGCCCCTTTGGAAGGTTCAGATGAAATTTGTAGCTCTAGCGGCAATGTTGACTCAAGTGACGATGATCTGCTATCGGGTGGCCCCCATTCGCTGAAAGGCCCCCTACCTCATATTGGGACGGCAACTTTATAGGAACATTTTCTGTTGCTCTGCCCTGATCCTCCTGACCTGACCACCTCTACAGCAACAAAAGCGACTTCTACCAGTCGCAAGCCCTCTAAGAAGAGGTAACCTTCTTTCCTCCCTTTGTAAATATGTTTTTGGGTTTTTGGAATGTTAGAGGTATAATGAATCCTATAAGGCGGGCTGAGATCAGGAAATTTGTTTCTTCGAACAAGTTGTGCCTGGTCGGTCTGACTGAGACGAAAGTCCCTGAGTCCCTATTCGAGTTTGTCTCTTCTACCTTGATAAGGGGTTGGAAATGGGCTTTGAACTATGAGTTTTCTCCTGGAAGAATTTGGGTTGGGTGGAACCCGGATCTCGTTACTTTTGATCCGTTCGCTTTCAGTGCCCAGGCTATTCATGGTTGTCTTGAACTCAACAATTCTAATTCTCACTACTATATCTCTGTGGTTTACGGTGATCACACTTTTGTGCGTCGAAGACCACTTTGGGAGGACCTCATTTACCATAATGATGTCTTACAGGACACTACTTGGCTTGTTGCTGGTGACTTTAATGCCATTAAAGATCCCTCGGATCGTTTTGGAAGCCTGGATACTTGGATTCCTTATTTTGATGAATTCGGCTAGTGTTTAGCCCAAACAGAGCTGGTTGATCTTAGATATGTGGGTCTCCGCTTTACCTGGTTCACCTCGGCTGGTGCGAATAGGAAGATGAGAAAGATTGATCGGGTCTTGCTTAACACCAAGTGGAACCTTGATTACTCCTTCTCGGAAGCATCTTTCCTTAACCCGAGGATCTCCGATCACTCTCCTATGATCGTAAGAGTTCTTAATCCGATCTCTAAAAAGAAGGCATTCAAATTTTTTGGTTTCTGGTCAGAGCACCCAAATTTCCTCTCTATTGTGCGGCACGCATGGGACAGCCTGGTAAAAGGTGTTCCCATGTTCAAACTTGTCTCCAAACTGAAGATTTTGAAAAGCCGCCTTAAGTTACTTAACCAGGAGTTTTTTTCAAACATCTCAGTGAGGACAGCAGAAGCAAGAGAGGCTCTTCGCAGCACCCAAGTTGCTCTTCAAGCTGACCCTGAAAACGTCTAGCTTACAAACCAAGAGAAATGTCAGCAGCGTATCTTTGTCAACCTGAGGAACCAAGAGGAATCCTTCTATAGACAAAATTCAAGAGTAAGATGGCTCAAGGAAGGGGATAGGAACACTAAATTCTTCCACAACCTTTTCAAAAGAAGACAGCTCGGCAATCGAATTCTTTCTGTCAAAGATCCATTCGGGTCTATGGTCACGGACCCCTTATTGGTTCCGCAAGTGTTTGTATCCTTCTTCACAGACCTTCTTTCACCTCATGGGGTGCTGTCTAAGCCTTCACTTCAAGAGGTATCTATGTTTATTCGGAGGCCTCTTTCGGATGCTCAGGTGTGCTCTCTTTCTGCCCCAGTTTCTGATGTTGAGATATAGAACACTCTTTTCTCCCTTCACAAAGGCAAAGCCCCGGGTCCGAATGGTTATACGGCATAGTAGAGGTTGCCCAACTCAATCCCAAAAGTTTTTCTTGGTGTCAAGAATGTTTACCTCTGCCCGCGAGGCTGCATTGCATTGGGGTATCATTCTTGACTGAGCCGAAGTTAGGAGGACTTGACTTAGTATGCGAGGCTGCAACTAAGTCATCCCACCCTTTTAACTCCATTTTGCTAAGCCGTCTAGATAGAAATCGAGCCTCACACTTCATGCGCTTGTCTATGTGATTGCCGTTAATTTTCCTTGTTGAAGTAAGTCTTCTATCCCTATACAGTGCAATTTATTTTGTCGTATTCTTGGGTCGGTCCATGACAATCTAGGTCAATCATTGATTTGATTCGTTTGTCAATTGGAAATGAAATGAGAGATTGCTAGAGAATGATGCATTTGCAAAAAAAAAAAAAAAAACTTTGGAGAATTTGTTTTTGCGTCATGTCCAAAAAATTTGGTTTTACTAGGATATCCATTTTTTAGGAAATCCCTTCTTGCATAGACTTTTCATGAATAAATGAAAAAAAATCGATTAGATCATTGTCATGGATTGACTCTCCATTTACACCTCATGCTTACATGTTCCCGTTTATTTCTTTTAGGTGATCATGGAGTGATCTCGCTCACCCATCCGTACACGGCCGAGAGCTAAAATGGCGGATCAAAATGAGATGTTGGACCATATCATTGTCAATATAAACAAACGAATTGCGTACCTCCAAAGTCAAGTCGATGAATTGTCTGCTAGGTTGAAGAACTCAAGCACACATGATTCATGATCCTAAGTAGTTTGCTTTCCTTATTTAAATAGGGGCATGTTTAATTGCACCTTCCCCTACGTGGGAATTCTTATTGCTTTTTAGAGATTGGTAAAAATTTCTTTTGTTTTGCTTTAGTGCTTGAATATCACATTTTTCATTCCAATAAATGTAATTTGATTGACGAATATCAATAAAATTACAAGTTTTGTTTTGAGGACATGATGGGGGTATGCCAAACCAGTCCGGTGACAATATCCAACAATGAAAAAAAATATTATCCTAGGAGAATTCTGAGGACTAGGCTTCTTCATGTTTCCACATCCAAAAAAATTCCCAAAAAAGAATTAAAAAAAATCATTTTTCAAGCCATGTCCAAAAGCATGCATTAGGTTAGCCCTGTTTAATTTTCTGACTCATTTACTTAATGTTTCAGAGCATTACTTTCTTGACCTGATAAGAAAGCATCTGAAAAAAGGCACATCAGGTTGCAATTGGTTCAATTGTTACTCAACAAGTTTCAAAAGAGTTAATGTCGGTCACATCTCGATACTACTTGAAATATCCATCTTGAAGGGCCAAACAAAGTGTGTTCCATTTCCATGCTTGACGGAATTTTCATTCTCACCCATTAAATGAGGGGCAAGTTAAAAGAGGATCATCCATATTTGGTGAAAGAGGTACATCTCTTCTTTGAACATAAATAATATTGGGAGATGACGCTTTGTTCTTTTCCTTGCAGATGACGAATTGGGGGCACTACAGATTCTAGTAGTGACATGACTGAGACAAAATCTCGATCCGAGCCAAAATGGCTGTGCAATTTGAATTTACTTTGCATAGTATCCTATTCATGCACGTTCTCTTGTGCAGGGGCAAAAGCAAGAATGGAGTATTCATCAAATCAAAAAGCGAATTTTCACTTTTGATTGATAAAGACAATCCAAGGACATCCATTGTTGAGACAATCCCTTTGTGGAGCAATCCCCTGAATGAATGCCTAAAACCATGTTTTGAGTGCAATAAATTGTTTGTTCTGAAGTCACAAACACTTTTCATGCTTAAAGTTGCTGGACTCTTTTGAAAAGAGAATTTTCATATTGGTTTAGCTCACCAATTTCTTGTGGAGATTTATCACGATAGACAACTCAATGGAGTGACATCAATGTTTAAGAATGCTAAATGAGACGTATCAGGATGATGAAAGGCAAGCCATATCCTATACACAGTCCCTTACTTATACACTTGATACACTTGTGAGATGAATGTAGGAAGTTCCATATCTATGAGGTAAAGAGTCCTCTCGCAAAAGGTACGATGACCGAAATGATGAGGGGCAATTCATTTCTCTATTATAAACACTACAAGAGAATTATTGCTTAACCACTTTGAGCCCCATACACTTGTGGAAATTCTTTCAAATTTCCCCTGTCAAGAATCACCCCACATTGGGGCAAATGGGAGATAAAATGGCATCATGAGGTGAGAAAAATGAATTGAAATTTTCTTGCTCTCACTTGCATCAATCTTCAAGTCATGCTATTACATTGAATTCATGTGTTAATTTAAGTGCCTTAGGATGACGAAGAGCATTTCTTTCTCTATCATATACACTTATATCCTTTGCATAACCCACTTGAGCCTGCAATATCATTTCTTTAAACCCAGTTGGTGATCATCCCCCACACTGGGGCAAGGCAAAAAGCAGATGAAGGCTATTGAAAAGCTCGAGTGTCATTCAAAGTGTAATTGCTTGACGCATGCATTATGCGCAAGAATTGAATTCAAAATAGAACTAAGGGGCATGAAAAAAAGCAGTGTGCTTGGTAAAAGCAAGGCCAATGCCCATGAAAAGAAGTGAAAAAAAAAATGCATGAGAAAATAGGGCATGAAAAAGTGGCCAATGCCCATAGATGAAAGAAGAAAGTCAAGATATGTGACTGTCAATTGCAAGAATTGAATCCCAATGGAGCAATACTCAAAGAACTCAAATGCTGAGTTTCTACAATCTACGGGGGACTTCATGGAGACAATCCCCAATTGTGAAAAAGAAAACCGGTGGCAATGCCAAGATGATCATCAACTCTCACATTTTACACACATTTTGAGCCTAATGATCCATTCATTTCTCAACTCATGAACCCAACCTACGTTACGTCCCTTATAAAGTCTCTTCAGATTATGGCATTTGAATTAACGTAGGAGTTCATATGTTTATAAGCATTGCTCGAAGAAGTGCGAGCAAGATTATTTCTTTGTCATTTTGCAGGGTTCTTGACTTGTAAACTCGGAGATGATTACAAGACTGTTCATTCAATAGCCTTGACTCAAAGAGTCCATTTGTTAAGCCGTTGACCAAGCCCACATTATGGTCCCTGTTAAAGACCTCTTAGATTGGTAGAATCGTACCGCTTGCGAGAATACTCGGACCCATGTCGATATGATGAAATTGAGTGATTCGCATAAAATAGACATTCTAATGAGAGTAAGTGAAAGTCCTTTCAAACGGGAAGTCTCTCATTTAGTATTCTTAAGAAATCCATGTCATGAGTGAAGATTGTCTTGAATGATAATTCTCTCTAGTGGAAATTTGGGTGATGCAAAGGTCATTATGCATAAACCCTGATTGAGTTGATGAAAACCTCACTGAATTTTGAAATGTGCATTCTAGAGTAGCTTAGATTGTCTATCTCTTTGATAAATGCATATCGGTTTTTGCTTTAAATCATGTCTGACAAGTAATTCAAGTTCCTTTCAGAATGTTTCATGATATTAGGAGATGAGAAACCTCCACCATGAGGTGAAAGACCTCCACAGGATATCTAAATTCCAAAAGACATTTTTCTCCAAGAATCAGAGATATCACTGGGTAAGTATATCTCTACCATACTCTAAAAATACTTGTCATTATGCAGGTATTCTCTCTCAAGTGCATCGACACTTGACTTGGTCAAGTTGTCCAGTTATATCGACCTGGCGTGCTTTTATAGCCCAGAGTCATTTTCATCGACTCGACGTGCTTCCGTAGCCCGATGTCTCTTTCTTGACCTGGCGTGCTTTCGTAGCCCAGAGTTCATTTTATCGAACCGGCGTGCTTCCGTAGCCCGAATTTCTTTTATCGACCTGGCGTGCGTCTTTGTCGTAGCCCAGAGTCTTTTACACCGACACTCAATGGAGTTGTCCCCCAAAGATTTTTCCTCCAGATTCAATTTGATTAAGGCGACCGAAGAATGGTTCGGGTCCTAGCCAAGCAAAACCTTAGTCTAGGCGACCGTAGAATGATACGGGTCCTAGACAACATTTATTGCTCTAACAGGCGATCGTAGAATGGTACAGGTCTTGGAAAAATAATTTTCTTCGTCGAGGTGACTGTAGAATGGTACGGGTCCTTGACAACACCTATTCCTTATTCAGGCGACCGTAGAATGGTACGGGTCTTGGAAAATGAATCCCTGTTTAGGCGACCGTAGAATGGTACGGGTCCTAGACAAAACCTTTCTGCCGTACTGGGCGACCGTAGAATGGTACGGGTCCTGGGAAAGCAGTTCCTTACAAAACCTTTCTGCCGTATTGGGCGACCGTAGAATGGTACGGGTCCTAAGAAAGCAGCTCCTTTCTGCCATACTGGGCGACCGTAGAATGGTACGGGTCATAGGAAAGCGGCATCTTCACAAAGTCATGTTACTATTCTAGGCGACCGTAGAGTAGTATGGGTCCTGGACAGATAACACCCACTACCTCAAATTACTCTATCCTCCTCGAAGGTAAGTTATTTCAGGTAGGTTCATCTATCATTTGCATTAGTATTTTCATACATCATATAATTTGCATTAAAAAATGGAATTTATTTTCCAACAAAAAATCATTCAGTGCATAGTCAAAATTTAGGTCTCAATTTATCTTTGAAGGCAACCTCTTCGAGCTCACCTTCAAAGAGGGGCAGCTGTTGACACCTAAATTTTGGCGGCCCGTTTATTTATTTAGTGCATAGAAAATTAGGGGTTAATTTTATCCCAAAAAAATTAATTAATTGCATTGCATATAGATTCAGGTGCATTTACATTTTTTGCATTTTATTGGATCGGTGGTGAATGGATTCGGATTAGTGGTTCTAAGCTTTAATTTGGCAGGTCGGACTAAGCCAACGAAGCAAGTAAATTGGCCCGAGCCCATTTTCTTTAATGACAAAAATTACTTAAATGGAGTTTTGAAATGATATTATGGTGGATTTTTGGAATTTAAGAAAATTGGGTTGCAATCTTATCTTTAGGCGATAAAATCAGGAGATGTGAAAAATAAAAAAAGTGATATTGTGTGCGAGAAAGAAATCTTCGCGGATGTTGATTTGAAAAGGAAATCAAAACCCTAATCTTCAGCCTATAAAAAGGTTTTTCGCGTAGGGTTTCAGGGAAGAGGCGACGCACAATAGAATACACGGCCACTGAGAGAGATACGCATTGAGAAGAGAAAGTAGAAAAGGTTTTTCTGGAGGTCTTTCACGGCCCGAAGTCGGTGGAAGCACGGAGAAGAATAAACCAAAAGAAAAGAGGAAGTGAAGCTTTGAGACACCATTAGCGAGTGGAGATTTGTAGAGATTAAAATATGTGAATCGGGGGCGTTATCTCTCGGCAATTTTCACATCTCGGAAGTCACTTCTCCAAGACGAACATCCACAACACTGGTCCTCGCCCACTCCGCAGCTTTCCGGTGTCTCATCCGGCGCATCCTGCTTCTACCGCATTGATTCCAGCAACACCATAGCGAGTCTCGACGGCCTGCCGCACTTCCGCTAAGACGACGCGGCCGCTACTTCTCTTGACCCGTTGCCGGCCCTGCTAAAACAACAACGCTGCTGCCGTGAGACCACACGTGGATCTCTTGTCTAGCTGTTGCCTCGTTGAGGCCGTCCCTGCTTTGCTGATCTGCTTCGAACCGAGAAGGCCCTGCACTGTTCGATCCATTCACGAGCCACCGCCATGATCCCATGAATTGTTTCAGATTCATTCCTCCAATTTGAGTTTTCTTTTTATTTGTTTTCTCTTGACTACCACTAACCAGGAAGAAAACTTTTAGGGGGGCCGCACAATTCGATGGAAGGAACGTTGAGAGAAGAGATAGAGCGATGGGTCCAATAGAGAATAAAAACCGAAGTTCTTTTTGCTCTTTGGGTCCCAATTCTGAGATCGCTCCATCACCGCCTCCCGAGATCCACTAGCCATCATTGTTGCTGCTAGACATCCACGTTGTACTTGCACCGCGACGGCCCCCTCTTGGCCGAGTCTACATTGTAGCATCGCAGTAGCTGCCCTTGAGTCGCTCTTGAAGCCGAGGTGAAATCCGTCCCGCGGTGACGTTTCTAGATCATTACAAGGCTTCCACAGCTACGTCCTTGTCTCCGGTCAAATATTGCATGTCTTGATGGTGTGTCCAGTGGCAGCAACATCACATGCAATTGTGATATTTTCAAAGCAAGAATTGTCCCAATTTTGGCCATGACAATGACAGGATTCTATTGGTTTTCTTTAATTTTCCTCGTGCATGTGTTCTGACTATTCCTCCTCATGCTTAGCAATTTTCCAGAGTACTTGGTAATTCACCAAGGGAGAACATGATACAAGTGAGCATTGTGGAAATTCCGATCGCCACCACCGGTCATCCGTCGAGCAGATTCCATTCGATTCAAATTTGACAATATTATTTGCGGAATTAGATAATTATCTTATCTAAATTTGATTTGGATATTTTATTGCCTAATACATGCTTTTCAATATTTTACGTGCATATTTAAATTATGGATGTACTTCCGGTTAGGATTTATTGCCTAATTCGCAACCGCACACGGATTCTTTTTATTCTATCTATAAGGCTTTAGATGGAATAATTATTCATGCGGGAGTAAAATTGATATCTTGATCTTCAAGGCTTAAGATCAACTTATCGATTTTATTAGCGAAATAATCAAGTTTGATTTAGATATTGTTTCCTGATTCGGACGATGTGTGATATCTTTGATAATTCTGAATGATTTTGTGCTTATCTTTTAATTTTTTTTATCTATCCCGAAAATACAAAAAAGATTGCATTTGCATATCATGTAGATTATATTTGATTTCCTATATAGAATTGCATGAAAGAATTGTTAGGTACATTTTTAATTATATTAGAATGCATGTTTAGATGATATCTAGATTAGATAATATCTTGGAATTAAATTGCATGTCAAGATAAATTTCTAAGTTAAGATAGGATTCAGATTAGTCTATTTCCTAACTTAAAATAGATAATATCTCACTTTAGTTAGATTTTTATTGTTGTTATTTTTAATTAGGAATTTTTATTAAAAAAAAATACGAAAAAAATCATGCACATGTCATATAGGATTAGATTAATGAAATGCACGTCATTTAGTGATTCTTGCTAGGTCCATTTAATTAGAAATTGCATGTCATTAGAATTAGGTCATTTAGTTAATTGCATATTGCATGATTTTCATTAATCAAGTGAAAACAAAAAAAAGAAATTGCGTGTTAGTTAGAAACCATATCTAGGATTGTTGATGTGGATTTTAATTTGACATTGCAGATACTTTCGTTGCCCTGAGGTAAGTTTTTGCAATTTATTTATCGTTTATCTGGGTGTTAAATTGATGGATTGCGCACCCGCATGATCGCCTCGTATGTTAGAGAATTAGATTTGAAATCAATCAAAGCTGCCTGCAAAACATTTTCTTTGAAATAAAAGAGAAAAGTACCGAAAGGGCGTTAAAAAAGTCTAGCGTAACCAAGTCCCCGAATTCATAATCTCTGGTTCGTAGGAGTAAAGTAAAACTCCTGTTACTTTACTTGGGTTTCTAATCGACCCACCAAAAATAGATTAGTGACGACTCCTAATTAAAAATCAATTGCATGTTAAAAAACTTGAACCTAAAGTCGCGAATTGGTATGGGCTCGGGAGAGCCCGAGTTAAGTCTAGGCTTAACAATCCATTAGCCAAACCCTAGGTGGTTTACACCCGAAAAAAAATTGGTCGCGACATGGGATATTGTGGGGTCTTCGGTTTTGGAAGTGATCAAAGACTTCTCTTTTGGTCGTCTTCTCAAAGAGGTAAATAACACTATCTTGGCTTTGGTGCCAAAAATCCCCAACGCTTGTGCTGTTACTGACTTCAGGCCCATTGCATGTTTGCAACACGATTTATAAGGTTATTACGAAAAATCCTTGCTAATCGCCTAGCTACTGTTTTGAATGACCTCATAAGCCCGTCGCAGAATGCATTTGTGAAGGGTAGAAGAATCAGAGATAACATTCTCTTGGCTCAAGAGTTGTTTGCAGGTTTCCATTTAGAACCTTATCTTCCAAAATGTGCCATTAAGGTTGATTTCCAAAAGGCGCACGACACGGTTGACTAGGACTTCTTGGAGCTCACTCTCTCAGCTTTTTGCTTTCCAGATTGGATTATTTGTCTGATCATGGTATGTGTTCGCACTCCTAAGTACTCCATCTCTATTAATGGTGAATTGCATGGGTTTTTCCAAGGCGGCCGTGGCATCCGCCAAGGAGATCCTATGTCTCCTTACTTGTTTACTTTAGTTATGAAGGTATTTTCGGGAATTTTGAACTCGCGAACAGCTGCCAAAGATTATAAGTATTTACGGAGGTGTAAAGCTGTGAAGCTATCTCACCTCTTTTTTGCGAGATGATGTGTTCCTTTTTTGTCGAGGACGGCCTTCTATGGTAATGCTTAAAAGGGGTCTGGATACTTTCTCCTCCTGGAGTGGGCTTCTTCCGAACAAGGACAAGAGCGAGATCTTTCTCTCGTGCGGGCCTTCATCCCTGCGGAACACAATTCTGTTGACATTTGGCTTTCAAGAAGGGAAACTCCCGGTCCGCTATCTAGGTGTGCCTATAATTTCTTCTAGACTGCGCAAAGCAGACTGCATTGTCTTGATAGCTCGCATAACCGCCAAGGTCCAATCTTGGGCTCAACGTTTTCTATCCTTTGCAGGTAGGCTTCAGCTCATAAGGTCAGTTCTACACTCCATACAAGCCTTTTGGGCTAGTGTCTTCTCCTTGCCTTCCTCGGTTCTAATGACCATTGAGCGTATCTTGAGACAATTCCTATGGAAGGGCACTACCCTGGGCCGGGGGGGTGCTAAGGTATCTTGGGATGACGTTTGTCTTCCCAAAGAAGAAGGTGGTTTAGCCATTTGAAAATTGAAGGATTGCAACAAAGCTTCAATGCTTAAGTATATTTGGATACTCTTTACCGATAAAGAATCCTTGTGGTGCCGTTGGGTGCATTCAAATTTCTTAAAGAAAGTGAATTTCTGGATTTCTTCCTGCCCCTCTCTTTGTTCTTGGGCGTGGAAGAAAATACTACAACTCAGAAGGTTTTTTCGGCTCTCCTTCTTTTGGAAAATCGGTAATGGGCTTTTGGTTTCTCTTTGGCATGACCATTGGCTTCCTTGTGGCCCCTTAGACACTTATATTCCGACCTCTATGATGGACAGTATAAATCTCCCTAACAATGCGGCTGTGGCGGACCTGTTTTCTCCTGTAGGATACACGCTAAAATCTCTCCTCCATAGTTGGGGCATTGTCCTCCCAAATTTATCCTTGGCTCCTGATCAATTCTCTTGGCAGTGTGATCCAACTGGTTCGTTCTCAGTTTCTTCTGCTTGGAGCACCATTAGAGCGAAAAGAGACTGTGTTCCGTGGGCTTCTCTAGTATGAGATAGTGCCATAGCTCCTCGGTACCAGTTCCTTCTTTGGCTTATTACTAAAAATCGCCTACCCACTCAAATGCTTCTCCTCTCTTATGGTAGAATTGATTACACGGTATGTGCTTTTTGCAATGCCCAACCAGATTCAATTGACCACCTTTTCTTTGAATGTCACAACTCTGCTACGCTTGCATACTTCTGGGCTTCTAGGTGTAACCTTCCTTGGAGGAGTAGAACTTGGATGGATACCATCTCTTGGGCGCTTAAGTTCTTAGCCGGAAAGGACTTTTATCACAGTATTGCACGGTTCTCTTTCGCAGCTATGTGCTATATGATCTAGAAAAAGAGGAACTGCATCATTTTCCGTGGAGAATCCTTCGCGATCTCGGATTTAAAGAATCACCTTATTATAGCGGTCAAGGACCGAGCTCTTACCTTCAGAAATGTTCCTACGTCTCCAAAGAACAAGAGACTCCAGAAAGGTTGGGGTTTTGACCCTTCGGTTTTTGCTCAGTCACCTGGTTCGTCCTAAGCGTCTAGTCTGTGCTTTGTTTTGCTTTCTAGCCTTCTCTTAGGCTCTCTGTTCTTCGACCCTTTTCCCTTTTGTATTTCTAAGGGTTGCTGGGTTTGTTGGTTGGCGCTTGGCCTTTGGTTTGGGCTGTTTAGCTTTGGTTCTCTTGCTTTTTGCCTGTTTGGCTTGTTACTTGGCTCCCTTTCACTCTTTTCGCTGTTGCAGTTAGAGTGGAAGTTTTTGGTTCCATTTTTGTATACTGTTCCAAAGCTCTAATATAATTTCTTACCTTTTACCAAAAAAAACAAAACAATATCTTATTTGCCAATACTGGATTCCACCAGCACAGTGAAAGTAAGCAATAATTTTGCTGCAATAATTCTGTTGCAGTGATTGGACGGTGACCGGTATTGCACATGTTGCTATAGTTTCAGGCGACTATCTTCCCTTGGTGATTTTGTTCTTATTCTAACAAGTTGACCTCGTGGCAGTCATCTTCTTGTGTATCTCCTCAACAGCGTGATTGTTAGGGGCTAGCTTTTCACTGTTGGTGGACTCCTTAATTTCGAAAATGATTTTCTCCATTACTGCAATATATTCATATGGTGATTGTCTAGCCGCAAGGTGGCTTGCTGCAAGAGATTTCTGTTGCAAGAATAATGCATTTGATGATCCAACTAATTTGTTTGTGATCTTGTGATGATTTGGGCATTTTGGTTGTTTAACCAATTTCTAACTGATTCTTCAAAAGTTTGCATCTTCAAAGTTTATTCCCCCTCCCGTAATTTATGCATTCTTACCATAAAAGCATGCATTTATTTCCAGGATTACACACATTTTCTTGATGTGTGATGACCAAGCCTCGCTCAATGGCAAAAAGTTGATGGAGAAATGCATTCCTTGTATAACTAAATTCGCCCAATTTTCACTTAAAAGATAAAATTGTATCAAATATTCAATTGCAATTTAATTGGTAGCCCCAAATTCATAAACTTTTTTTTTTCCTTTTAGTTTTTCTATTTCAATGTAAGATTCAGTTGCCATAATTAAGAATTTCATATGTCTAGTTTTTATTTATTGTAGGCATTTCAAATATATTAAAAACACCATTTCTTTTATTAACTATTAGATTTTTTTTTTCCTATAAAGCTTAGTTTTGTTGAAAAAAGAAATTTCCAAGAATCCTAGTTCTTTTACATGTTGTCGAGGAAAATTGAGGATAAATTGTCGAGTAGAATCTAGAAAAAAGTTATTATATAGACAATTTTTTTAACACAATCACTTGTTTACAAATTTCAATTTTGTTTTGCATATCATCATCAAACACCTTTTCATCATTTGACCAAAGAAAATTCCTTCTTATGGGTCCCCCCCCCCCAACCCAACCCAGCCCAGCCCAGCCCAGCCCAGCCCAACCCACACGGAGGGATGATCGGATAAAAAGAAAACCCTCTTGAAGGTTTGAAGATTTTCCAAAATAAAATCACAATTACATTCTCCAATGGAAAACTTTAAAGAAGAAATTTAATTAAATTGAAAAATTACATAAAATAAGAAACTTTTGAAAATGTTGACGAAATCTCATTATTTGGAATTGACAGAAATTAATATTGTTGACGAAGCATGTACGAAAATATATCTAGATGCTTCATTATGCACAATGGTTTTAGTGTATTCCTAGTTTTTCCACAACGCCTTAACATCTGTGTAAAAGTATCTCACCAATAATAAGGGCAAACAATAAGTTCTTTAATATAGTAAATAAAAAGACTTGATACATATTTTGGACTAATAAAATTAAAAAATAAATAATTCATCAAGAAAGTGAACTTTTGAGATAAGAGGGAGAAATAATAAATGAGTATTTATTAGAGAAATGATGAGAAGAGACTTTCAAGGTGTTGATCATGTAAAATAATTTGTGTTTTTTTCTTACTAGTGGCTTTTATATAGAGCATGTAATACGTTATAGTAATATTTAAGGATACACTAAAAAAAATTCTTTAATACACTAAGAAAAATAAAACACGTGGAATGCATAATTATGGCAATTAGAAACAGTAGGGAAGAAAACAATGTGATTGTCACTTTAAATTGCAATTGAATGGTTGAAGACAATTTAGTCTTTCTAGTCTAAATAGTAAATGGGGTGGATTGGATTATTTAGGGTGAAAATAGTGCCGCCCAAAATTTAATGGAGAAATTAAAGTCACAATGGGATAATATTTTCTTTTCCATATAGAAAGAATGTTAGCTCTTGTGCACGCTTTTTATTCCTACGTCATGAATAGACCAAGATGATAAAGTGCAGAGGTCATCAATAGATTTAGAAACATTTCGTGTGACTTCACCAACAATTGGCTTTTAACAGTATATCATGCATTATGGTCAATCTGCAACTCTTGGATACGGAAGGCGACTTTGTGCTGATTTCACATTCACAATTTTGCAATGACAAAAGAAAAAGAGTAGTCAATGGAACAAAGGCAACATTGATCATTTGGCTCAGCAAAAGCATAAAGGAAGTCTGGCTCCGGCTGAGAAAAGCTAACCCTTTTTAAGTTAAGGAGCATAACAGAAGCAATTACAGTCTGCTTTTTTCTAGACTAGAAATTGAGGAAGAGATTTCTCACCAAAAAACAAAACGGACAAAAGGATTAAAGGGGATCCATTATACTTCCTTAGAGGTCACGCCAAATCGTCTGTTTATGGAGCCAGACCACTGGCATCATCTTATGTTATTATAATTCTATATATGTCTAGAAGGAAAAAGGCATTAAGACAAGCGTCTGGGCTGGGATCCCGTGATTCGTACAATGATTGAATTGCATAATTTGAATTAAAATACAAATCTGTGATAACAAAAATTAGACACAATTCTAACTGATTTGTGAGCCTATTCCCTCACTTTTTTTTCTCAAATTTAGGCGCCTGTATGAGAAGCTTAATTTTTACGTGAAATTAATCGTCAGTATCGATAAAACATTTTAAATTTCTGTGTGCGCGTATGTGAAGTGAGTCTCTATACAATCGCATAATATTATATTTTAAACTCGGTGCCCACCTTAAAAATGACATTAGGAAATGATCACATTTTGTGTGTGTGCATGTGCGAATAATCTGCAGAAATGGAGAATAAATCTAGACCGCATTCAATGGAGCTAGAGAAAGGTTCAATGCCTTCGATTCATTAGAGACGTCATCATCGATCCATTAGCAAAAAGTAGTTGATTTAACCATAAGATTTTGGGCTTGGCACTTATAAGAAAGAAAAATTTTGCTCACAAAAAGAAGAAAAAAGAAATAAAGCTCTTTGGTCGTTTCATGGATGTTTCTATGATCTTTCCAAAAGGCATTCTAGGAGGGCCTGCAATTGTTAAACCACAAAATAATGGATCTCAACTGTGAAAACAAAGCTTTTTAAGTTTTTACAAATTGCTATAATTTGCATTATGACAGGTATCGATCAATCAACTAATCATAAAATGGAAATAGTTGCATGGATCGTGGTCTATAGAACAAATGTGATCACATCCATTGATGTATGGGTGTTCCGTGTATAATATATGTCATAAACAATTTTGTGATAAATCCGTTTATGTGGATCCGAGTACTGGCAAGCTAACCCAATAAAGCCAACATGAGTTAGGAAAGAGAAAGAGCTTCCTTAAGAAACAAAGACGAACTTGAGTTCTCTTTGCTTATAATATACGCAGGTCTATCTTCAAGTTTTTGTCCGGCCCTCTTGTGAAAGCGAAAGCAAAAGCTAAAGCACTGAGGTATGTTTGTCTACTCAATTCATTTGCACATACCCAAATTCCACGTCAAACAGACTCATTTGTTCATGTGGTCATGCGCGCGTGTTTTGCAATTTCAGGACCAGGACCTAGAAAATACCAAGAAACTCAGGTTGATATTATCAAAAAGCATAAAGACCCTCCTTCAAGATTAAAAATGTTTCGAAAATCTCAACTTTGTTGATCTCCTTGTGGAGGAGGAACTGTACTTTCTTCGCAATTTCCACAAAAGAATAAGCTAAAGTCTCCCTCTTAGGACCCTTTTAGCTCAACGAAAGGTACATGTAATTTGCAAAGCAAAACTCAAATTGCGTAAAAGATTGACATTAGCATGGATCTAAAATTAAAGAATATAGAAAAATTTAATCAATATCTTTCAATTTTTTGAACCATTAGGTGTAATTGAAGTGCATAGACTTCGAAGTAGGTCAGCCAAATAAAATTGCCCAATCTATTATGTAGAGTTAAACTGAAGCTGAAAGAGTGGTTGCTCCTGTACGGGTCACGCCACACTTCTCTATAGCTCTATACTTATGACGTGACATAACACTTAGCATTGTGTTGCCATGTGGTCCAATGACCTTGCAAATTATTTCTGTCTTCTTGTAATTCATGTGTTATTTTCTAGTGCTATTTATAGAAAACATCAACATTTAATCATCTTCAAATACTAGAAAAACTGATTGTGTCTAGAGGTAGGCTTAGGCAAAACAATAGATTTAAACTTAGCCGAAGTGATTGAATCAAACAATGAATAGATGGATGTGTTTTATAAGTAGTACATACTCCTGTAATTGTCATCTTCCATGGAGCATCCACTTTTTTTTTTTTCCCGGAAATCTTGAAAATTAATGTTACACTTTTTTTAACTAAATTTGATCGAACTTGGTCCAGCATACCTTTTCTGTACAATGGACAATCGAACCCAATTTTCCCCCTCGGAAGCTGGTGACTTCAATTTTGCTAAAATGCAATTCACCTTGAATTGTGGCTTTTGGGTGGTTGGGTCGGATAGATGAACTTGGCAAAAAGTGATGATATTTTTGTTATAAAAATTCCGATCATTGTGATTTTTATGGTGTTGGAAAGCTTATTATTTAATTTTTAAGATGAAATTAATCGATTGGATAAAATCATAAAGTTTCCAACACCTCATGATCGGACAGCTGTGTTTGGAAAAACTTGACGTCTTAAGATCCAGTTGTTCAATTTGGGAAAATTGGGTATCTTGAAAATGCTTTTGACAAGTACAACTCAATTATACCCTTTCACTGAACTTTTAATTGAACTTTTAATTGAACTTTTAATGAGGTTTGCCTCTCGGTCAACTTTGCTATGGCATTGGAGGGTCGCTCGTGTCTTTAGTGACCTTTCGCATGTGTTCAATGACGCAGTGGAGGCTCTGTCCACCAGTGATTATCTATCGAGCAATCGAGCTTCGCCATTTCTATTCCTTATTTGATGGAGTTAGCCTACAACGAGCACGGCCATTTTACGGTCCATTCGTCATAGCCGAAATAATATATTCTGGAGTTCTACCGTTCTTTTGGTCTTTACTATATTGGATCCAAATTGAATGTGAAAGAGCTCGGACTTCTACTTCTAACATATTATGAAAACTTTGGCCTTGATGAATTGTGTTATGTCCGAGAAATCTTGGTAACAGTGAGGACTTGGCTACATAATCCGTATGGTACATATTTTCCTTGATATGATGAGGAATTGACCACAGACAAAGATGCCAACCTCATCTAGCGGACTATCCACAACCATATGGTACCTAATATGCACAAATGAAAAAGCACCTTTGAGCTCTCCGAGCACATCAACGGGGACAACAAAAGATTATTAATTATTCCTTATTAATTAATCTCATTCTTTCTCAACTACATGGACTTTACCTTTTTTTATAGTTGTGTCTTCCTCCTATCTTATCTCTCACTTGGCATAGAGCTATGTATCGTAAGCTCGTAACTAAGTAGGGCATTAAATTGGTCGAATGTTCTTGATCAGTCAGACCAGTGGAATGAGCTACATCCTCAACTAGCGTGCGCCCTTTCTCGGGTTCAAAGGGACTCCCCGTCGTCAAGATCTAGCTAGGAACAAAGGTTCCCTGTCATTTCGATGCCGCAAAAACGCTTATTTCGTTTCATGCTTGTACAGCAAAAGCACGAGAAAATATTAGGCACCTTAAAAGTGCCACGCAATCCGTGCTCTAAACCATTCACGCGTCGACACCTGTCCTCGGGGCACGCCACGTCTGCTCCCTCTTTTCTTCTCTCCATCTTTTGCGCTTCTTTTTCTCTCCTCTCTCTTTTCACTCTCTCCCAAATAACTCTCGGCTGATGGCTCGGCTTGGCTCGGCTCGACTCGATTGGTAAAAGAAAGGACGACTCCCGCTTAAAATTTCTCTCTCCTCACATAAATATTTTGGATTTTGTCTCTCTCTCCTTGTGGAAGAGCAGATAGAACGAGCTGCACCTCCTCTGTTTCCTTCTCAGCGCATCCCACTCCCTCGGCCTCCACCTCCGCCTCGCCGGTCATCTACCTCTGGCACGTCCCCTTCTCCAAGAGCCCCACTAGTTGCAGCTGGTTCCCGACCCCCTTCGCCTCCGACTATTTCCAACGCCAAAGTCGAGCCTAAGATTTGTGCTCGCGTTGGTCTCTCGGCAACTTCTGGGCCTCCGTCTGATTGCCTCCCTCCGACGAAGTCGTCAACAACTCTGACTCCTAGCCGCCGCCACTGATGGCGTCCTCCGTCTACTCGTCCTCCCCCTCCCTCAGACCGAATATGCCGCCGGCCTCCGCCGTGAAGCCGTCGGCCTTCGGTAGGAGGGAGGCAGCCTCGGTCTCGTTCCTCCGACTTGCGACCGAGAAGCAATCGCTCCGCCCTCTCCTCTAATCTTCCGTCGGGGACTTGCTTTCCACTCTGCTCGAAGGGGTCCCTCAAGAAGCCTTAAATCTGCGACCGCAAGTCAGGTTCGATTTTATTTCCTGAGTTGTATGGTCACATCTTTGTTTTGGGGGAGAAAGTACTTGGAGCTTCTGATTCTAAGCGCAGCAACGCGGGAATGCATCGTTTGCTGCAATGTTGTTCTTACATAAGCGATCATTTTTCAGCTACTTTGATCAAGTCTAATGACTTAACTCAAGAAACGACTGAAGTTAATATGAAAAAAAATTTGGTAACACATATAGGTCCTTGCGGCAACTCAAACTCCGGGTGAAGCTGGAAAGAGGTGGTTCCAGGGGACTGCTGATGCTGTTAGGCAATTCATATGGGTCTTCGAGGTGAGTGCTTAGGGTTTTGGCAATTACTTGTGCAAAGTTTTTTGGAGTTTCTCTCGAAGTTCAATGTTGGTTTCAAATTATTTCTGCAGGATGCCAAGAACAAGATTGTGGAGCATATCTTGATTTTGTTTGGTGACCACCTGTACCAGATGAATTACATGAATTTTGTGCAGGTACTATGAAGATTTCATCGTAAACTCCTTCATCTAATATATTTGTGAGTTTAAACTGACCAGCTTCATGTGTCCCAATGGATGACAGGTTGTTATCGTGGTTAAATATATTGCCTTAAAATATTTAAGAGCATATAAAGCTCAGTTCTCCTTGACATTCCACTTATGGTTGGAAAGAACCAAATTTTTGTGATTACATTGTTTCTTACGTCCGTTTTCAGTTGCACTAAATTTAGAGCTACTGATGAGTTTTGCAACTAACCCTTTCTGGTTTTTGTTGTTGCAGTTGTGCTTCGGGTTATGGACTGATGAAGATTGACAGAACTAGATGGATTATCCAATTTGCCGGAAAACCGAAGGGCAATGAGCTGAAAGCAATGGTATCATTCATGCAATAAACACTTCCTATCATTTGATATGACTGCTTTGGCTGTTTTTTTAGCAGACATCATCTCTGCACATCATGTAATGCATCAACTAGTTACTAATCTTATTTGGATTCTCGTCTTCTGCACAAACCTCTGCCCACAGCAAGTTGACAATACTCTTCTTGGGCTATCAAAGCAAGATGAAGTGAACTTGCCATACATTGCCTCAATGGGCGTCTATGTATTTAAAATCGACGTGTTACTAAAGCTTCTGAGATGGAGCTACCCCTCATGCGATGATTTTGGCTCTGAAATAATTCCGTCAGCTGTTGCAGAGCATGATGTTCAGGTCAGGACCTTTTCTTTAATATAGACTAAGATGTGGGCTTTCTCTCTGTCTCTCGCTGTCTCTCTCTCCCCTTCATTAGAGATGTGTGTTTATATGTTACTTGTACTTACCTTAACAGAAATTTTGATTTATTTGGATGCATTGATTTGTCGGGCATATCTGCTTAAATACTACTGGGAGGACATTGGAACAATCAAGTCATTCTTTGACACTAATTTGGCCCTAAAAGAGCAGGTGTGTGTGTGGTATTGCATCTTCTGCTCGATAACTCAAAATTGGAGATGTCACTGTCATCTGCTAATTCAGTCATCACCTTCTATAGTCGTTAATCACTTGATATGCCGGCTTAACCTTAGGCCTGGAAAAATACTTACTCTTTAGATCTTTTTGGCTACAATTTCTATGTCAATCTGGGGCCTCATCTCAATCACGTTCTCAAAAAAATCATAGAAGCTTCGAGTTCAAACTTTGGCTATCATAAAGCTGTTTGTCCTTTGAGGAGACTGTGGCTTTTCTAATAGTGGGTTAATTTCCTATAATGCAGCCTCCAAAGTTCGAATTTTATGATCTACAAACACCTTTCTACACGTCTCCAAGATTCTTACCCCCCAGTAAAGTTGATAAATGCAGGGTAAGCTTGTCAACATGATAAGTCTCTATTTTTGTTATGGTCTAAACTCTGTCTCTTATTTGGACTATTTCTGCAGATTGTAGATGCAATAATCTCTCACAGTTGCTTCTTGCAAGAATGTAGCATTGAACACTCCATTGTTGGTGTGCGCTCGTGTCTAGACTATGGTGTTGAGTTTAAGGTGTGCTGCTTTCATATACATTCTTTGACCTTTTGAAGATCATAATGGTGATTGCTTGAGATTTTCAGATTCTTTGATGATTTGGTTGGAATGTTGACATTTTCAGCTTTCAACTTTTTGGGTTAATAGATCCCATCAGAACATTTTGAGGTGGTGGACCAGATGTAACAGGGGCAAATGATGCCATTCTATTTGTTCATATAACTCTGGTGTACGGTGATATTTTTGAATTTCTGTGTCTTCATCTATTGGTTGTATTTCCTCAAGTTGAAGGTATAGTGGACTTAGAACAAGTCAGGATGCTTCTAATACAAGTCTTTTGATTACTTGATGGTTGTTTTACGGGTCGTTTTTTGTAGACACTAATTTCCTTTGTCAAGCTAATGTACTAAGCAAGTCATCAGTATAGACATTCCAAATTTGCTATAAGTTCACAATACTGGGGTTAGTTCGTGTGCCAACTTCTGTAGCAATGGCAAATACTTTAGCATATAGCTTCTACAAATTTTTTGCCCCTTTCTCCACTCACTCCATTACTTTCGTCTACTTATTTACAGCTCTCTCTTTTCCTGCCAAATTTGATATTTGGCATATGAATCAAGAAAAGTGGCATATGATAACTATTTCAGTAAAAAACATAACTCCAAAAAGCATTGGAATATTTACTTTAATATCAATTTTTTGTCAGTTGTACCCACTAAAAGATTGGCTTGTGAAGTCATCCTTGCCTTCTAATTTTAATCCCAGCATCATCCATGCAGTACTGGAGAAGCTTTCTTCAAGAAACTTCCAGTAAGATCGTCTCATCCTGCATCCGTTGATAAGCGTATATTAGATATGTCCTTTCCTCTTATGGGCATCTTGGAGAAAGAGACTATAACAGTCCTCAGTTATTTTTGTTTCTGAATATATACCATAGCAACTAGAAAGCATCGTGAATGTTTCAAATACATCGACATAATGGATTTGTTGGTACACCATCAAATTTTCATCATTTATTTACTTCCATATTTATGAAAGTTACTGCATTCAGGAAAAGGATAAAACGCTAATTTTTACTCTGAGTGACATAGGATTGCATTGTCAATCTTTTTTTTTTATCTTCCTAAGCTTCCCTCGTAATGAACGCAGTTCAAAAGAGTTAGATTTCATTGTCATGACTATCTGAAATACTTCCATTAGCCTAATTGTGTTCATATGCGCGAGCCTGGAGAACTTTCATCACGTTCTTTCATGTGACCAACAGAATTTTTTTGGGTGTCAAAGAAATTTGCAGGGGAAACTAACATGGTCGAGCCATGGTATGCAACTGCATATTGCGTAGATAAACTTACTGACTCAACAATCCAGGTATCAAAAGATGTAGTCCTCATAGACCTTAACTGTTTGTTACTGTATAGTCAACTTCCAAAGAATGCATTTTGGTGTTCGCTTTTGATTCCTTATTATATATCAGGAGTGGGTGCAGCGAGCTCCGAGTGAACATCTTCGTTTGCCAGTGGCTAATCAGTTTATTGCCACTGACTTGTCCCTCAAGAAGACTGACAAGGTGGTCTGATCAATCTTAGGTCCATTTGGCATGCTTTTTGAACTAATCCACCATCTTGACATTCATAACATTGGATCAGGTCATGTATCCAGTGATTGAACTTTCACACTTCTTGAGATGTTGCCGTTTATCTTACATTGGGTTGATAACAGGGTCTGCTATTGACATGATGACCAGCACCATAATGGTTGGTAGTCAAACCAACTGTTGCTCATAATGCTGAGGAGGATTTAATGCTGTAAAGAATGAAATTCAGGGTAGTCAAACCAGAAGGTGGCAAGCAATTGGCATCCTAAAAACATGCCATTGACTTCTTGCTTTGCACCACAGAAGGAGATATCTCACAGGAGAGTGAGAGTGAAACTCTAGATTTCTCATCATTTGTTCCTAGCCATTTTGCTGCCTTGTAGGTATTATAGTTAAAGATGTTGATTTTATGCCATTTCATTTTGTATATTCTTCTTATCATTAAAGTGCAAAATCTTGGGATTGACAACGTCATCATGTGCACATCTGATGCTATGCAAAGGAAGAAAGCTTTTGATGTACTGGAAAGGGTTAGTGTTTTTGACTTAAGATCATCTGCTCTTGCATCACTGAACAGCTCGTCACTCTTGTAGCCCGTTTCTCTCTTGTTTAAGTTGTGCAATTATTTCCCAGTCTCCAGATGCTTGCTGACATTGCAATTTCTCAAAGGTTTGACGTCTTAAAAGCCTTGATTACAAATTGCATCTCTTCCTTTATGGTAACTGCATGGCGAAGTACGTGGAATTGCTAGATCTAGGGGTCAGGATGGCTGCAAGGTTCCACTCTCACTGCCCACAAACCGCATGTTCGAAATTTCTCTAGTTCTTTCAATTAGATATATGCACATAATGAAACTACATTAGTCGAGAGCTGATTAATGACAGCGAATCAACAGGCCAGAGCTGCCCAGACTCTCAAAATAGGGAATTGCACACCAACCTTGATAGTCATCCACAGTCAAGCTCCGCACAGTTAAGCCTGCGATCCAAGTCGAAGAGATGTTAAAAAACAAACAACCCGAAACGGGAAAAATCGTCAGCGCAAGCCGATGCACGCAACGAAGCGGTGGATTGGAACTACTAAAGACTAAACGCAAATTAGCAATTCCATCAATCGTGAACATCACAACAGAGGACAAAGCCCGGAAAAGACAAACCCTGAAGGGCGGCATCTCTAGTCCCGGCCGACCCCAAAATCCTTGAGCCACCGAAGCCCGGGCAAAACCCATACTCAACGACATGAGAGGGAGGAAACCACGAGAAACGAAGGAGAAACCGTACGGACCATGAGAAACAGTGGACCCATTTGGTGATCTGCAGTACTCGCAGAAGCTCCCCGGCCGGCCGCACTCCATGCCGCCCCCCACAACCACCGACTCCCCCTACCGCCGACGCCGCCGCCGCTGCCGCTCGCCTCATTGTGATGATTGGCCGCCATCTCCGATCGAAGCTCCTTCCCTTCAAGTGTTCATCACCAAATCACCGGCGTCTATGATTTCTACGAGCTTCGAATCAGCAGAGTGAAGATGATGACGGACGACCGACCAGGACGGACCAGCTTCGAGCAGAGCGGAAAGCAAGTCGTCGACGGAAGATTAGACGAGAGGGCGGAGTGATTGCTTCTTGGTCGAGAGTCGGGGGACGGAGAGAGGCAAGCAAAATCGGCCATCGGGAGAGAGCGCAATGTAGGCAGTCCACGTACCTCGTCCACAGCGAGCAGGAATCCTTCTCCAGCCCTCTAGCCCGGGCCGTCAACCCTGCCTAGGCCCACCGAGATCTCCCTTGCGACCGATTGGGCCAGCGACAGGGACAGCACCCGGTCGACAGCGAGGAGCCTGGCGCCGCTCGGGAATGAGACCGAGGTCGGCTCCCTCCTGCGGTGGAGGCCAGCGGCGTACCGGCGAGGCTTAGCGAAGGCGGATGCTCTGAAAAGGAAATAGAGGAGGTGCAGCCCGTTCTCTGTTTGCTCTTCCACGAGGAGAGAGAGACAAAACCCAAAATAATTAAGTGAGGAGAGAGAAATTTTAGGCGGGAGTTGTCCTTTCTTCTCCCAGTCGAGCCGAGCCGAGCCACCAGCTGAGACTTATTCGAGAGAGAGTGAAAAGAGAGAGGAGAGAGAAAGAAGCACAAAATATGGAGAGAAGAAAAGAGAGAGCAGTCGTGGCGAGCCCCAAGGACGGTGTTGACGTGTGAATGGTTCAAAGCACGGATGACGTGGCACTGTTAGGGTACCTAATATTTTCTCCAAAAGCAAAGGTAAAGAGCCTACGTAATCACCCCATTTCAGATACGTGGAATACAAAGGCTGAAATTATTTGGGACCCACAAGCGTACCTATCCCACGTCGAGACGTGAAAGTCCAAAATTACCCCGCATGCAGGAAATGGGAAATATTAAGAGCCTTTTTTATATATGTATGGATGAAGAGAGAAGGGGGAAAATAAGCATTTTAGAAATATAAGTCCCATGTCAACTGATTATATTTGAACATCTTGACCAAATTGGTCTTGATGGGTTATCAACACTGTGAGCCTCCATTACATCCCACTCGATGCAAAGGAGTATAAGAAGAAGGCTTTGGTCATGTGAAAGTAACGATCCAATTTCAAGATTCATAACATCACAATTTCAGCACAGGGTTGTCTGCCTGAGTGGCAATTACATCTAAACCCTTCTCGGTATCAGGAATATAGCTAATGAATTAATTACACAATAAAATCCAAATGAATTATGATGCTTAGCATGATATAAGAAGTTATAACCCATTATAATATGATAATCTCTCTTTCGATGGATCTTGAAGTTATCTAATCATGAAAATTATTTACTAGTTTTGATGTTTCAATTTGAAAGCATTAAAGTGAAAAGGATGGCTTTTTAAAGTCCTACCAAATAATTTCTTTTTAATAATTGAGAATAGAAATCAATAGTCCAAGAAATTTTCCTTAATGAAACAAACCATCGTTTTTTCATGTTCTTCTCTCCTCCCTTGGCCCCTTCTCCTACTCCACTGATGTCGCTTTGGTGCAAGCTTCGACAACCTTTGGCAGCTTTCTAGCTCAAGGAAGGCAGCCAGCACATGATTCATGAAATCTTTAAAAAGGGAAACATTCAATCAAATTTCAATTTGTTGAGTTTTTTAACCCCGTGGTCCGTATGCTCATAAAACCAGAGTCTTATAATTTATCATCTATCGAATTGTTGATATGAATGCCAAGTACCAGAATATGACTCCACACTTTATTCAATATCATTACTAGGTAGAAGCCACAACAAAACTATTTGGACATTTGCCGGAAACCATGAAATGAGTAGAATCGGTAGACCAATTCTTGCCAATGTTATTTTGAACAAGTTGTCTTTAGTTTTAAGGTGTAGTTTCATCGAACCATCCCAACATGATGGTCTTGTATACTTGCAAAAACGATTGTTATTAAGTCTTGATTTAAGATTAACCAACTTGATCAAAAAACACTTTGTAACTGAAGAGTCCTCATTATATGAAGCACCATTGCCCACAAGGACCATGAGAATGATTCCTTGAAAGCAAGATGAATTTCAGCTCAAAACTTGATAAAATTTAAACTCAACTTGAACTTAACCTTCACGCGACTTCATCGACCAAGCATGAACTCCCAAAAGTTGCCGAGAGATTGGGCAAATATCCTCAAGTCTCGCACCAAAGTTCTCGCGGAACAGCTATGCACCACCCTTTTTTCCTCACTTTTTTGTCTCTAGTGACCGGCCAAACCAAGAGTGAAGATGAATGGGTAGAATCCACGTGGCAAACTCAGAGTTGTTAACTTTTCTTTTATAAAGAAGAGTGGTCGGCCCCTTGAAAAATTTGCAATTTGGTCTGTCGGGGGATCCAATTTTTTGAGGGCTTTTTTAATTTTTGTCCGGTCAACTTGATCTCAGATGCGTAGGCAATCTTTCGTATCTTTGATTTGATTTACTGGGCGATAAGAAGAGTGAGCTGACGTAAATCCCTCGGTGGCTTGTGCTAATTCGAGCCAAATTGACATCTAGCCAACCTAGTTAATCTTTTAATGCCACGGTCTGCATTAGAAAGTATAATACGTTCACAATAATTACGATGAGCTATGATTGAAGTTGATTAATCAAGTGTGCGTTTGATAATATTTCTGTTTAGAAGAATAATTTCTTTTTATATATTTCTATTTCCTGAAATATTTTTTTAGTAAAAGAATACGTTTGGTGATTATGCAAAATTTATATTCTTGAAATAGAAAAAGAACAAAAATGCGTTTGGTACAACTTACGAATTTTTTTGTAACGTAGATTTTTTTTCTTTTTTTTCCCTCTCTTCTTCTTCTTGCTCCTCCTCTAGCCGATAGTGGTGGCATTCAATAAGCGGCGGCAACTGGTGACCCGTGGCGGCGGCCACACTATTGGCGGCAGTGGCTAGCGGACAGCGAGGGGGCGGTGGGCTGTGAGGAAGAAGAAGAAAAGGAAAAAAAGAAAAGAAATAAAATAAATTATTTGTAAAAATTGTTTCCTGAAATAAGAAGTTATTTTTTTCTATTTCTTATTTCTATTTCAAATCTATTTTCTAGCTAATTTTCTATTATGAGAAATAGAAAAATTAGTTGATGTACCAAATAGATTTCTGTTATTATTTTGTTCCGGAAAACAAAAGAATAAAAGACTAGAGAAATTGGCAAGTTACCATACACACCCCAAGGAACCATAGAAGGGAAATAGTTGCATGGTTCATGGTCTATGGACCATACGCAATCCCAACCGTTGATTTTTGTAGTTTATATAACTAATGATTTTAATAGACCCGATTTATGTGACCTAAGTATTGGCAAGTCTAATCTTACGAAGCCTATTTGAGTTAGGAGAGAGAATGAACTTCCTTGAGAAATAGAAATGAACCTGCCTTTTCTCTTTGCTTTTGATGTATGCAAGTCAATCAAGTCCTTGTCCAACCCTCTTGTGAAGGCAAAGGAGAAAGAACCCGAAGTATGCCTTGTCTAGTCAATTGACTCGTTATGCATTGGTCTGCACATAGTCAAATCGCACGTCAAATAGGCTAGTAATTCGTGTGTTCACACAGGTACACACAAAGATGCCAACACTTACAAGTTCCGTTTGGAAATTGGCAACCCACTCGCAAGACCGGGAAAGCGCGATTTGAAATTTCTGCCCTGGAAAGTACCAGAAAACTCAGGTTGATGTTATAAAAAAAATCATACAGGTCACACCTTTGAGAATATAATATTTAAATAATCTCAACTTTGTTAGAATCATCGCGAAGGAGGAACCACATTTTCTTTGTGATTTCCATTAAAAAACAACGTCAAATTAAGTGGGCTTGAATCCAATCCCAAATCAACCAGTAAACGAACAATAGAGACGAATAAGACAAAATCAGCATTTGATTTGAATATCAGCGTCTGTGTACAATTTCAATCGGCGAGCAATTTCATTTTGTCATCATTCAATCTAGCATTGAAGTGCAATCATAATATGCAATCCTAGTCTATTTTCAGCTTCATGTAACTTTATGGCAATAGCAAATAATATCTAGTATGAATGGCTTTATGAAGGAAGGCTGCAGGTGGCTTCCAGGCGAATGGCGCATGGTACCAAAGTAATAGCAAGCGGAACTCATTTTAACTTGTCCAGATACATCCAACATCTAACCGTTCAGCAACACGCAACTTATACTTCCGACGCCACCTCCTCCCCTTCGACGACTTTCGTCAACTTAGCCTGAATGCTTTTGTTTGCTTACGAAGGAAGGTCGCTGGTGCATTACAGTGCCTGTTACTCTAGACACTACTCGCCCGGTCTCCACTCTGTGAACAACCAATTACACTTTCGATTGGTATTGCAGGTATAAGGCAGCATGCGATAGATAAAGTTGGATTATGGGTGCATTTGTTTTACGTAAAAATGAATAATTAAAAAAATATTTTTCTAAAAAAATTGTTTATATCGCTCAATATAATTAGTCAATGGAAAATATTTTCATTATTGACAATAAGTTATATCTAAATATTTTCATAAACAATGAAAATATTTTTCATTCATTCATTTTTATAAGTGATATATGTGTTCATTTTTTTAGAAAAAATTATTTTTCATATCATCCATTTTTCGTGAAACAAATGGAGCTTAAGTTAAAAGTCAATGTTCTAAGACAGTTAAGTGGTTCAATTCATAAGAAATTAACATTGTGGATTCTAAGTTGCAATATGTTAGTGGATTTCCTCTTAATGGGATGATATAAGTTACTCTGTTTTTGTAATGAGTTTTCATGCAATAATTATCCTTCTTGTAGATTCTGAGTTGATTTTTTTTTTTTTTGCCTGTGATGTTTTTTCAATTGAAGAAACAATTAACTACAAATATTCAAGAGTCGCTGGCATGTTCATGGTTTTAATGATTACTGACACTCTTTTCTGTGGCATTTCTTTTCACTCTACTAAAAGATTTACCTACCAATGTTCAAATGTATAAATTACGGTAGTGCGAAGCTCGAGCTCAACTCCTATTAGATATTAGATGCTCGGAACTCCACTCGAACCATGGAGTATTCAATTTCCAGCTTGAGCTTGACCAGAAAAAAATGGAGATATCAAGCTTAACTCGACACAATCACGTTATAAAATGAGTTCAAGCTCGAGTTCAATATGTTCAAATATTATCCTTTTCATTTATGTAATTACATACGTATATCACAACTTTTAAATATCTTGCCCTTTATTTTCCATAGCTATCAAATATTTAACTGAACAAAATAATAGAAAGTTGATTATTATGGCGAGTCTCTGAAACAGACTATAATGAGCCCGATTTTTTTTTTTTTTTTTGGTCGTGAATAAAATTCTCGTTGATAGATTAAGATTTGTTTGGCTTAAGGAAAGCAAAATGGACGTTTGGCTCCAGCAAAGAAAAACTAATCCTTTTTTATAAAAATATAATTAGCAGAACAAAACCAATTGAAATATGCTTTTTCTAGCCTAGAAATAAATGAAAAAAATTCCTCATTCCAGAAAACAAAACAGGCAAAAAAGAATAAAGGGGATTTATTATGCTTTCTTTGTGGTCACACCAAATTTGAGTGGACCTCACAAACCAATTGAAATCATCTCTTTTATAAATCATACTACATAAATCATCTAATGTTATTACAATTCAATGTATGTCTAAATGATAATGCACTAAGAAAAGCATCTTGATTGGGATCCAATGATTTACACCATGATTGAATTGCCTAGTTCGAATTAGAAACAAATCCAGGGGCTTTTGTCTTTGCTTAGAACATACGCAAGTTCATTGTCCAATCTTTGTCCAACCTGCTTGTTAAGGCAATGAAAAAGCACTAAAGTACGTTTATCTAGTCAATTCGCTTAGCATGCGCTGGTATGCACACATCCAAATTTCACATCAAATAGACTTGGCAACTCACCCACAAGACCGGCACAATGTGTTTGGCCCAGGGAAAATACCAGGAAATGTGGGTCGAAATCATTAAAAAAATGGAAAAGAAAAAGAAAAGCATAAAGACACTCATTCGAGAATAAAATGTTTCAAAAATCTCAACTTTGTTTGCATCATTGTCAAGGAGGAACCATATTATCTTCGTACTTTCCATGAAGAATCAGCTAAAGTTCAGTGAGGACTCTTTTGCTCATTGAATCATTGAAAGTGATTTTTTTGTAAACAAAGTTTGCAAAGCAAAACTCAAATTGCGTGAAAGATTAAAATGAGCATCGACTTGAAATTAAAGAATATAGAAAACTTTAACAATGTCTTCTAAATTTTTGAATAATTAACTCCATTTAAAGTGTGGAAACTTCTAAATAGGTTGACCAACTAAAATTGCAAAGTAAAAAATCTAGGAAGGGCACGTTTTGGAAATTTTTTTGGAGTCCGTTCACGGGGTCTGAATATTTTGTGATCTATTTTGTGCTCCGGGTACTCAAATACACCCCTTGCCTATGGCAGTGAGGGCCAGGATCCTCACTTGTGGTCGGATCTTATGATCTATGTCCAAATTGTAAAACTATAAGATAGCAAAGCATATTGGCTGGTCTCTTAAAATATGTTTTCTAAAGCATCCCGCTCAACTACTTCTCCAGTATGCTGCTTAGCTCATGGGGTTGAGAATATAATGTTCTTTAATTGTTCGCCTTCCATAAAATCAAATTAAAAAATCAAAATTCTTGTTCCAATAATAAGGGTTATCGGTTAAGACAATTTTTCTCGTCTAGACTTAGTCGTAACCCGTGGATTTTTTTGGATAGAGTTCGAGAGAGCCAATACGAAATGTAAGCACCGCCTCATAATGGGGTTACATGTGTCTGCCTAGCCATAGGCTAAACTCTCTGGTGATTCATGAAATGCTTGATTCAAATGTGATATTCCGTTCACAACGCAAAGACGTGCAATCATCAAATTTCATATCGTAAGTCAACATTCAGAAATTCAATCACTGGATGTCAAATTTTTCAAACAAAAAAATGGAGTCGGTATTATCTAAAAGTCGTTTCTTTATAATATTTGAGAGTAATTATTCGAAAATTATCACATAGAGCCTCGGTTCACACATCGATGATGTTTGAGGACTCGTCTTGGACCATTTGCCTTGGCCGCCCATTTGGTGCGAATTTAAAAGGGTCTTTTTCACTCATCGAGGAAGGCCGCCGGTAACTTCCAGACAAATGGAACAAAATATCCTAGTAATGGCGAGTGGAATGCGTCCAAACATTCAAAGAACATGCAATCATATAATATAATTCCGAGACGACCTCTTCGTCTTCGAAGACTTACACCAATTATTTCCTCAAACTTAGCTTTCTATTTGGTGCTGAGTCTGAGTGGTGTTTTTTTTAATTAACTGATGAAGGAAGGCCCCAGGTAACTTCCAGGCAAGTGGCACACGATAACAAAGTAATGGCAAGTGGAAAATATATACTAAGTTGTCCAATATGTCCAACATCTAACTGAACAAAATAAGAGAAACCTTCCGGCAAAAAAATAAAAATAAAAACTTGATTAATATCCCGAGCCTCTTAAGCAGAGTATAAATGAGCTCAATTTTCTTTCTGTTCATGAATAAAATTCAAATTGAAATATTTAAGATTGTGCTAACACGAAGCACAAAAAATTGGTTTTTTTACTGATAGGTGGAATAAAAGCAAGAGTTAATTGATCATGCCAATTAGCACGAATCTAGATCAAACGTAAGAAGATATGCTTTGTTTGGCTTAGCAGAATGGAAGTTTGGCTCTAGCTGAGAAAAGTTAATCCTTTTTTAATTTAATTAGCATAACAAAAGCAATTGAAATCTGCTTTTTCTAGCCTAGAAATAAAGGAAGAGATTCCTCATTCCAAAAACAAAATAGACAAAAAGATCAAAGGGATCATTGATTATGCTTCCTTTGTGGTCACGCTAAATTTGAGTGGACCTAATGGGCCAATTGAAATCATCTCTTTTATGAATCGTACTGCATAAATCATCTTATGTTATTATAATCTTATGAATGTCTAACTGAAAATGCACTAGCAAAAGCATCTTAATTGGCATCCCGTGATTCACGCCATGATTGAATTGCATAGTTTGAATTGGAAACAAATTTGTGGTCTTTCATCTTTGCTTAGAACATAAGTAGGTCCATCATCAAGTCTTTGTCCGACCCTCTTGTGAAGGCAAAGAAAAAGCACTAAAGTGTGTTTATCTAGTCAATTCACTTAGTATGCGTTGGTCTACATATAGCCAAATTCCACATCAAGTAGACTTGTGTTTGTTGACTTGTTTTCCTTAACAATCTAAACGCCAAAAAAATTGGAAAATATAATATCAGAAATATGTTTTCCACAAAACATATTTGGAGAATGGCAACCCACTAGCAAGAACGGCAAAGCGTGTTTAGAAACCAGCAAGCTTGGGTTGATATTATCAAAAAATCATAAAAGTCACACCTTCAAGATTAAAATGTTTGAAAAATTTCAACTTTGTTGGAATCATTGTGAAAGAGGAGCCACATTTTCTTCACAATTTCCATATAAAACGTCCAATTAAGCAGACATGAATCCAATGCGAAATCAATTAATAAACAAGCGACAGGGATGAATCAAATCCCGATAGAATCTACATTTGATTGTAGTATCAGCATGCAATTTTATTTAGTGAGTAATTTCAATCGGCAAGGAATTTCATTTTGTCACCGTTCAATCTAGTATCGTAGTGCAATCATAACGTGCAATCTTAGTCTATATTCAGTTTCATGTAACTTTATCGCAATAGAAAATAATTTTGCAGTTAACATGTAATCTCTAGTCAGCATATGATTTTATAGCAGCTCAAACTTTTCAAGACAAGTGTGTGTGTTCAAAAGGTCGCTATAGGGGATTTTGGAAGTCTAACTGAGGGGAGCCTTACACAACTACAGCTAGTTGTATAAAAATTCAATCCGAAAAATTACTTATTTTACGTCAAACAACGTGAATTAATGTTCTGGACAAAAATAACAAAGTAATGGCGAGAGTAGCCCGTGACTATTCCTCCTAAGACTTCCATTAATTATTTCTTCAACAAGTTGGTGCGAGTCTGAATTTTTTTTTTCCTTTTATTTTTTTATATACATGTAGGAAGGCCGCAGGTTACTTCCAGGCAAATGGAGCTAGGTAACAATGTAATAATAAAATACATTTCTGAGACCGCGTCCGACGACGACTTCCATCAATTCTTTCTTCAACTTAGCCTCCTATTTAGTGCGATCCGTATGGGCCTTCTTTTAAGCTTATGAAGGAAGGCTGCAAGTGACTTCCAGGCAAAGGATTATTTCCTCAACCGAGCGATCTCACTCTGTTTGCGTGGGGGCTTTTAGGCAAAGAAGCAAACTGGACAAGGTAAGGGAAGTTTCATTAGATGTTCGTGTATTACAAAGGATAGAGGGGAAGAGCTTCATTTTTTAGTTGGTCTGTTATACTTGTTTCCGAGACCAAACAGACTTGCCTCTTCATAGGCTCGTTTCCACTGCCGTTCTTCAGTTAATTTCTCTGAATATTATCTCTGCTTGTTCTTTTTGCAGGCTGAACATTATTTTTAACTATCGCAACTCAAGCTAGAGAACACCAACTACAACTACCAACTAGAGACTTGAATCTTAGAGAAGTCCAGCATTTTGTGGAGATTTGATCAAGACGTCCACAGCTTTATCAAGTTGTTTCAAGGATCAGACTCAGACTTCCCGAGTCACCCAGCGGACTAGATTAAGAGATCAATCACTCCATCGTCCTGCCAGAATGAATAGAAAGAGTGAGGCAGAAGAGATGGCGGTGCCTGCAGTGACGGCGATGGAGGCAGTGGCGGATCGGAGAGGGGGTTGATGGCAGGGGCGACGGCAGCACTGGCAAGCAGTAGCCATGATGGCGAATTGGGGAGAGGCTATGAGGTATTCCTGAGCTTTAGAGGGCCCGACACCCGCTTAACCATCGCGGATTCTCTCTATGAAGCCATTAAACATGCAGGGATCCGTGTTTTCAAAGATGACGAAGAGCTCCGAGTCGGTAAAGAGATTAGAGGCAATCTTTTGCAAGCGATCAACGAATCCAGAATTTACATCCCAATTTTCTCCAAAAACTATGCTTCAAGTAAGTGGTGCCTCCGTGAGCTTGCGCAGATAGTGAAGTCATCGAGAGACGATGCTGATAAAGCGATACTCCCTATATTCTACGATGTGGACGCGGATGATGTTAAGCTAAAGACCGACTTATATAGGCAAGCCCTCCAAAAGCACGAGAATGACTCCGGGAAGGATACGGCAAAGCAGTGGGAGGAGGCTTTAAAAGAGGTTGTCAGAATTAAAGGATGGAATCTAAAAGATTATGGGTATTGTTAGCTTCTTCCTCTAAGTTTATTTCCATTTCGTCAATTTTGAGATTATATTCTATGATACTTTTTCCAGAATAATAACTTTCAGTTTACTGCGGTCCAATCTTATGTGATGTGTGGTTGGATCAGACGCAGTGAGGTAGGCAGAAATTTTGCTCAGGGAGCAAGTTTCTTGCACAAATTGATTTGATAACAATAGTCTCAAGGTATATCAACTTAATTAATTAATCAATAATGCAAAAAAAAATTATTTATGAAAATCTAAGTGTGATAAAATAAATGCACATATGTGTGAAAAAGAAAATCTTAAATCTCTCAACTTCCCAGCTTATTTTTCGGCTAGCAAAATATTTCAAAAAAACTTTGGTCGTTGCTCTTGCTTTAACCATGGACCTATTCACGGCCCCAAACCTTATTTAGGGCACGGGGTGAAGATTTCCTTTGCCTTGTGACCATCCCAGTTTTAAAGTTGTCATACTTTTATATGAAACTACCAACCTTAATTTATGTCTTGCCAACTTCTTTTCGATTATTTTACAAACTAATTTTAGGTTACCGGTGTTTATTTGAGTCATTTACTAGGTTTATTTGATCGTTTGCTGACTAACAACTTTTATGAAACCTACCATCTCTTATTTGAACTGTGTACTTCACATTTCAAAATTACCAATATTTGAAACAAATTACTAACCCTAATATGAGTTTCATACAAACTAATCTCTAATTAAGTTAAGAACTAATTTAAGTTACCTACTCTTATGTGAGCCACTTATCAATATTTAATTTTTGCTTGAAAATTCCCAACTTTCGTAACAAACTTTTGTTAACAACTGACCCACTTTTATTAGCATAGTTCACGAACATTCTTACGTTAGGAACTCTATTATCAAATGACCAAGTATAATATGAGAAACTTACCAACTTATTCCGATTAAATTGCTAACAAATTTAATGTGAGTGATGAGATTGCTAACTTCAACTAGTTGGTAGATTATTCGGAAAAATGATGGTTGCATGTTATGTATGTGGCAGCCAATATAAACTTACAAAGCTCATGGTGGAAGAGGTTTCAAATTTGCTATGGACAAGACGGACAGACATGTCTAATCATTTGGTGGGAATTAAGGATCGAATGGATGACATTATGAAGCTGCTAGATCTAGGAGCTTTTGATGTACGGTTTATTGTGATTCATGGTATGGGTGGCATCGGAAAGACGACACTAGCCGAGGCCGTCTTCAGGCAAATCTACCCTCAATTTTGGGGTCATTGCTGCTTTCTTAAAGATGTTCGAACTCATGATATAATAGGCTTACAAAAGAAATTGCTGTTTGACGTTCTCAATCTTAGTTGCACAAACCCCTTCTTCATTGATGAAGGAGCTGACGTGATCAAGACAAGGTTTCTTGGCAAGAAAGTCCTCATTGTTCTCGATGACATTGACAAATGGGACCAAATCATGAGGCTTGCAGGTGAGCCCAACTGGTTTGGTGGGGGTAGTAGAATCATCATAACAACAAGGAATATTGAATTCTTGGTAAAGGAAGGTGAGGATGACAATCTCTCAATCCCTAATGGCAGACAATTTTCATTCTACGATATGCCGGAGATGAATTCACATTATGCTCTTGAACTTTTCTGTGAGCGTGCCTTGGGATGTGCCAAGCCTCCACTTAGTTACATGGATATCACAGAAAAGCTAATCAATGCACTAGGAGGACTTCCATTGGCTCTCAATGTTGTAGGTTCCACGCTCCGTGGAAAATGCCCAAGTACATGGGAAAATGCCCTAAGTAAGTTAAAGAAGGTGATGAATGAGGATGTCAAGAAGAAGCTGATGATAAGTTATGAAGCATTGGATCATAATCAACAACAAATTTATCTTGATATTGCATGTTTCTTCATCAACGAAAAGAAAACAAATGCAGTTAAATATTGGGATGCAATTTTTGGGTATTCGACCGAAATCGAGGTCAATATCCTCAAACGCATGTCTTTGATAAAAATATCCAACGATAATAAATTATGGATGCACGACCAACTTAGAGACCTTGGAAGGAGTATCGTCCATCCAGAAAGTGGTGAAATCCATATGAAGGGTACAAGATTGTGGTCTCCCAAGGATGCCTTTCATATAGTGCGGACAGAAACGGTAATCTTTACCTCTAAAAGTTTTCTAGTGCATCTATTAGCATCATCACCTTTTTGATCTAATTTCAAGTCAAACTAACATATGTTTTCATTGGTTGCTACTTTTATTTTCCAGGGAACCAAGGACGTAGTGGCGCTCAATCTTGGTACACTTGACCCCCATAAGACATACATATTTAAGCGCAAGCAATTCATTGGCTTGGTCAACCTTAGGTTCCTTCAATTGAACCATGGAAATTTTGAAGGAGACTTTAAGAATGTTTTCTTCGATTTGAGATGGCTCTCTTGGAGCAATTGCCCTTCGAAATTCCGAGCTACCAACTTTGGGTTGAAGAACCTAACGATTCTCATACTTTTGCATTACATTTACACTTTTACTCTTCCTCTTTTTTGAGTGTCTACTCAATTACTTTATAGGTAGCAGAACAATTAAAAATCCTACAGCTCAAGAACTGTCCATTTCTTAGAAAGATGCCCAAGTTCTCCATATTCTTGCAGCTAGAGAAATTGATTCTTAGATGCGTTCGACTAAGAAAGATTGACAAGTCCATCGGCAATCTACAACATCTTGATTACCTAGAGATAAAGAGTTAAGCTATTGAGTCGCCACCGGAGTCCATCGGCGGTCTAAAATCTTTGACAGTGCTAAGAATAGAACGGACACCCTCAAGGAAGCCTCACTCGATTGGCAATTTAGCAAAGGTGAAGTCTCTAATCTTGCCATGCAAGGAACTTCAAAAGCTTCCCGACTCTATCGGACAATTGGAGTCACTACTTGAGCTAGATGTCCAATATTTAAAAATTAGTGAATTACCTCATTCTATTGGAAATCTTGAAAGGTTAAAAGTTTTACGCATTTGGAATTCCTATCTAGAAAAGTTACCAAACTCGATTGGGAGGCTCCAATCATTGGTCGAGTTGAATTTGAGATATTCAAGAATCGGGAGCTTACCTGATTGTATTGGAAATCTCAAAAAGTTGAAGGTACTAAATCTCCATGATAGTTACATAAGTGAACTTCCGAAAACCATAGGAATGTTGGAAAATCTAGAAGAGTTAGATGCCCGCTCTAAACATCTAGTGGGGGAAATTCCAAGTGAAATTGGGGCACTATCCTCATTGCAATATCTATACTTAGGCAACGGTCACTTTAGTGGATTGCCCACAACGATCAATCAGCTTACAAATCTCCAACTACTTTTTTTACGACACTGTAATTCAATCCAACAGCTGCCAGAGCTTCCCAAGAGTCTAACATCTTTAACCCTTACCACGATCCCCGACTGCTCAAACCTAACCAATTTGGTTAACCTTACGATAATGGGATATTCAATTGAAGAACCCAACACAGAGGGGATCGTGAGACTACCTGCTTTGGAACAACTGACCCTTCGCATTGGAAAAATGGCCTTGCCTCCAACTTATTTCAGTTCCCTCTCTCAGCTACAACACCTCTCCATAAATTATGTTGAGCCCCAATGTCTTATCGGGCTCCCATCTAGCCTTCGATGGTTGTTGTTAGAAGATGTCCAATCACCAATAGATTGGTCAGTCTTTTCCAACTTGGAGAATTTGTTGAAGCTGTATATTGATAGATATTCGCTGAGAGAGATTCGATTTGAGGTACTTGGAGAGCTACGGAAATTCAATAAATTGATGATGTCCAATTGTCCATTGCTCAAGACGCTGCCCGTTCTGCCTTGTTTGAAGGAGATCCAGTGGTTGTCCCTGAGCGGATTACCTCAGCTAACTGAGATTCAGGGTTTGGGAGAATTGAAATCGTTGCAGCAATTGTCTTTTGGGGAATGCAATTCCATCAAAAGCTTAAGCGAATCTGATCTTTCTAATCTACAGAATTTGAAACATTTGTCGTTCTATCGATGTGAATCATTGGAGAGGGTGCTGGGTGTGCCAAAATCTTGTCAACTCGAGGTCAAGGATTGCTCGAGGTTCAAGAGAGATGGATAAGATATGTATCATTTGATTGGCAAAGATAGTCGATGATGGTAAGTCCATAGAACTAGAGTTCGTTTTTTGTTGTGTCTTGTTTTGTGAGTTTTCCTTTAGCTAACCTTTCATCTTGGTTCTGGAACCACCTCTTGCATTCGTTCATCCTGTTGTCTCTGAGGGAAAATCCTCTTTCATGTATCATAAATGTGTGATACTTTGACTTGCCTACTTGACGATGGTGATACCTAGCTGGTTTATGTTGCGCACCAGCATAACGTCGGGATTGACATGCTTCGCGGCACCTGTTTTGTTTAGAAAAAATGGATAAAGTGGAAGGGAACTTTTAGATAGTAAGAACACTAAATATGCTGACAAATGCTGGGTTTTGTTGTAAGGCTAAGGTGGTTGAGACTTGAGAGTACTGGTCTCATCTTATGGAGTGTTTTTTCAAATTAGTAGAAACAATCATGATTTATGAGGACTGAAATAAAGGAATTATTGCTTGGTTAGCGGAAGAGTGAATCGTTGATACCTATTATGCAATATGAGTGATTTAGTTATTTCCTTCACGGAGAATTGGAGGTGTTTTTCTGTTACTTCTCAACTGAAGTGGAGAAGCTTCAAGTCTTGAGTCATTTGTGAACTATCTTTCTTCATTCTAGTATTTAGCCATTTATGCGTGAAATTCGTGCTGGGAGACAATTGATATTGGAGTAAACTTGTCGATATGGTCAAGCCACCATTTTGTTGAAGACTAGGTTTAGCTACATCGAGTTGTGCATTCTGCAATTTCTGGTGTTAGGAAAGAGGACCTTTGTGTCGTTGAAGACTAGATTTTGTTTATTCTTTTAGCTGACCTATTGCACCTTTCCTCATATCTCTCTTCTTTTTGCTAATAATGTGGTTACCGTTAACTTATAAATAAACCTGTTTGATCTTTGTGTCTATCATTCTTACATTTGCTGATAAAACATTTTTGCACAAGCTCCTCCAGGACCATGGTGAAATGTTCTTTTACATGGACGTCTAGCCTTTGGCAAGACATATTGTTGGTGCTACAACAACGACTTGTTCTCTTCAATCCATATTAGTAAAAGGGTGAGCTATGGATAAGTACATTGGTACTTTTTAGCAAGCTGTACAAGGCTTCTTTTCAACTATGTTGATGTTTATTGAGTTCCATTATGCAATCTTCTAATGAACTTTGTTATTTCCATATATTTCACAATTTTGTGCTTTCTTCTTTTGCTTTTGTATGCATTTAATAGAGGCCCCTTCATCTATCCCATCAATTGAAATAGGATAACTAGCAATAGCAATGAGGATCCTACCATTGCAGCCAAGATGTTTTAATTATATTATTTTAAACAACAGCAATGAGGATTCTCCCATAACCAATGAAGAGGCCAAGTTAAAATGGTTCTTGAGTTTTCTCACACATGAATAAGAGAATCCTCTGTGAAGATTAAAAGAAAGATTAAGATGTAAGATATTTGAAGTTTTTCTCTACTAGAAATTTGAAATTTATGATCAAATGTCTACTGGATCATTTGTTCAGCACATTGGCAACATTGATTTTGTGAACAAACTAGAGAAATTTTGAATATTTGAGAGTACTGGCAATTTTAAAATTACAGGTTTGGATATATTCTCGAAGGCAACAGTTATAGCACCTTAACTTCTCTTTTTTCATGAATTTGATTCCATTGTGCTGATGAGGAGGCATGATAATACGGGGGTCACTGACCCTATCATCAATCAGTTAGTTTCTTGCATTCAATGGCACTTGTAAAGTGGTCATGTGAAATATAGTTGATGGTATGACTCACTAATAGTATGTTATTCATTGGTGCAAATTTTTACTGAATCAAATGGTGTTGAAGTTTTAAGCGGTGTGTTTGTGTCAACAGGGACAAGGTAATAATTTCATCTTACATGGTAACAAAAAGTACTCTCTTTCCATAGCACACTAATTGTAAATTGCTGTTGGAAATTGCATGGTCATTATGAATGCTTTGCCAAAAAAATTTCTATTAAGCATTTAATATGGAGACTATGTAATAACCTTAAAGGTAGACTATTAAATGCTGGACATCACTTTTCCTTGATTTAGAATTGTTTAACTTCGGATACATAGTATTGGATAAACTACATATGCATCAAATAAGGAAACACACGGCAGAATTGCTTGAATTACTTTTCAGTTGCTGAAGCAGCTTACAAGAAGTGTATTAAACTGGTCTTGAGCCTCTTCAACAGCATCAACGGATGTTGATCGTGTTAGTTTTGGGTGTGCCAAAATCTTGTGAACTCATCATCATTGACTGCCTGAAGCTTAATAGAGATGGATAGGGTATGTGTCATTTGATTGGCACATAGTCAATGGTGGTAAGTCCATAGAACTAGAGTTCGTTTTTTGCTACGTCCTATTTTGTGAGTTTTCTTTCAGCTAAGCTTTCATCTTAGTTATGGAACCACCGCTTGTATTCGTTCATCCTGTTATCTATGAGCAAAATTCCTTTTTTGCATGTCATGAACATGCAGTACTTTCACTTGCCTCCACGGTGGTGATGCTTAACTAGTTTATGTTGCGCATCAGCATAATGTTGGGGTTGACATGCTTCGCAGCACGTAACTTGCTTAGATAGTAAGCACATTGAAGATGCTAACAAATGCTAGGTTTTGTTGAAAGGCAGAGATGGTTGAGAGTACTAGTCATACCTTATGTAGTGTTTTTTCAATTTCATTGTAGAACAATCATGATTTGTGAGGAATGAAATAAAGAAATTAATGCCTGGTTAGCGAAAGAGTGAATTGTCGATACCTTTTATGCAATTTGAATGATTAAGTTATTTCCTTCCGAAAGAATTGAAGGTGCTTTTCTAGTTACTTAAGAACTTATATTATGTTTGTCTAGTTGTTTGCTATCTTGTTCATTCCCTCCCATCTTAAATTACCAAACACAATTGGGGAAGATGTTGCAAATCACCCAATAAGGCATTTACGTTCTTAAATTCTTATTTGTTGTGCCGATGACTTCTGAATCCTTTTCTATTTAGAGTTGGGTTTGGGAATTTGATAACTCTAACTCATTGATGAATTAAAGAAGGCAAATACAATAATATTGGTTGATCTCTTTTGTATAATTTTTGTTTCCTGCAGTTCCATAGATTGAATTGGGATTATCTGATGTTGCACAATCAAAGATCACTGTCAGCTTTGCTCCACATCTGATGCCAATGGTTATAGTTGCAATTTTCAAGCATTCCCATTCTTAAAGTAGAAGTTTTGCTTCTCTGGCCATAATTATTAACTTTTTTCATCTATTTATGTAAAGTCCTGGAATGCAGTCAACTGTTGCTGCTGAAATGTCTTAGGGTGTAATGGTGGGGATCTATATGAGCAACTTAAAGTTGTTTGCTGGCCAAACTTTGTTTGGCCAATAGTCTTATTCCTCTTAGGCATTCAATGGCTTAATGTATTGAGCATTAACCTTAGCTTTTGTTTGCTAAAGTATTTTTCAATACTCATAATTAGCTTAATCAAAGTACATAATTTATTTCACCCACATCTAGATATTGTTTTGTGAGTGTCTTTCCTAATTGAGTATCTAGACGAGCCATACTAATCTCTATTGTAGGTTCCCAAGTGTTTGTTTTCCATTGAATGCTTTACTTTCAGCGTAACATCAGAGTCATCTTATGTTGGTGAGCTGTCTAAACCTTTTTGCAAACCGACAATGTAGTGAAGGGAGCTTGTGGTTAGACTCTGCAAAATTTCAGTGAGATGATGGTATTACTTGAGATTGTGGGGTTTAACTGCCTACCATTGTTTCCCTGATGCATTCTTGTGGAGTTCAGGAGTTATTTTGTTTAAAAAAAGTGACAAAAGAAAGGTGAAAATATGTCTACTTCAGGAGTTCTTTTGTTTTCTCTTTTTTTAAACTGTTTCATATTGGTTGTTTTCAATTTTTCACTGAACACTTAAGGGAGCTTAGAGCTGGTGGTACCAACTTTCATGTGTCCTTTCATTCGAATAAGACAATGCTTCCTTCCTATTATAATATTCTTTGGAAAGCAATAGTTTAATTGCTAACACACCAAGTGGGAGCAAACCTTTTAACAGAGTTATTTAAACTAGAGTGAATCTAACAAAGTCGAGGTAAGAAATTAATCGTACAGAGTAAATCATAATGTGAAGTCTAAAGCCATCTTCCCTCAATGCAAGATTGAAAGGCTCTCTTACTTCTATTTCTTAACTTACAAAAATGTCAAGATTTGGATTGGATATGACTCAATTTTGTGGTCACCATCTTATCTTTGGCTCTTTGATAGATCCATGTCCTGAGGAGATTTAGTCCAATGGCAACATAATAAGTGGGTGACCTAAGGATTCTCATTGACTTTGCTATAGCTAGTATCGATTTGTATGCATCCTTCGTTTTTCTTTTTGTATATCGGCTACTTTTGAACACTCCCAAGGCAATCACTCATGGAAAACCTGTGGTGCCGAATGGTCCCATGTGGGTTTTATCTTGTAAGCAGCTAAGCTAATAGCCCTTGCCTTCTTTGGATAGTCCTTCCCTATCTCTTTCACACCAACTAACTTGTGTGTTCGACAATCTTGTTCTCATCTGGTCACCAGTCTCCATGCAAGTGGTAAATTGTACATTCTAGTACTTTCTGCCATCAACAATTTCCTGCTGCGTGCTGTTATTTTGCATATCTCTATAGTGCACAAGAATTTGCTAGATTTATTCCGCACCACTAGTCCTTCAAAAAAGCCTCTCTACCAAAACACAGACAAAGCGCACAAGTAGTACTATGTCCTACCTCCATCTGTCTCTGCACTGAGCTTTTCTACCTCAAATAGGCTACAACCTTTAACTGTGACATTCTGAAATTCGACACCGTTTCGATAAAGTGAAATGGGCATGTCGTCAACGTGCCTATGGTCCTTTTTCTTTGAGTTGATCACTCACGAGTTAACTAACCTATTGGGTGAAGCCATTAAGGGATGTATCTGCAGTAAAATCCCTAAAAGCTACTCAATTGGTTGGATTTGACTAAAATTGTGTCTGATCGATTCTAACCATGAAATTTAAATTGGTCTCGGGAATCGAATATTCAAGCGTGTCACAATTCATTTTTAGGACCGTCTCATCGTCCGTCAAATTATTAACGAGTCCGAATTTCAGGAAAGAAATTATCGGAGGAAAAATTGAAGTCCGAAAGAAAATAGAAAGGGAAAGAGAAAAGAAAAGAAAATAAGAATAATGATATTATTTTTTTTTTATTTTTCCCTCTCTCCCTCTCTTCTTTTCTCTCTCTCTCTCTCTCTCTCTCTCTCTCTCTCTCTTCCCTCTTTTCCCTCGTGCGATTTCCCTCTCCCCCACCGAACACCCCACGCCAATTTCAAATCGGTTTCTTCTTCTCTCTTTCTTTTTCACTTTGACTAGTAAAAAAAAAAGTTTCTCATTCTTATCTCTTCTCTCTTCTTCTCTCTCCTCTCTCTTCTCCCCCATTCTCCCCCACATGACCGAAAGCCCCCTTCTTCTTGTTTCTTGCTCGTGAAAACCAGAGTCGGAGGAAGAAGGATAGCAGCTCGCCGGGGCCAGCCACCGTCGCCGCTCGTCTCACCGCCCGCGCCCGTGCGTCCATCGCTCACCACCCGCCTTCGCCTCTCCCTCACCCTCCTCAGCCATCGCCGACGCCCTCTCTCTCGGTACTCTCTCTCCTTTGGTTCAAACGAACCAGCAAGACAGAAGTGGACCGAAGCAGGAGCAGCAGCCAGCCGCTCGTCGCCGCCGCGCCGGAGCCGGACCTCTGTTCACGCGACGCCCGCCCGCACACAACGCGCGCTTTGCTCCGCATTCGTCGCTCGCCGCCGCCACTCCCCCTCGCGACTTCTACCTTTGCCCGGCCCCCGTTCGACCACCACCGGTGGTTGCCTGACCATCTTCGGCCACCGTTCGGACCGGCGGACTCCCTTCACCCTCCGCCGGCCTCCCCTCACCGCCCTAGCCGCCGGCTAGTTCGGGCCCTCTTTTGGGCCGTTTCCGGGCCCTGAACCCAAGGCCCGCTTTGGAGTTTATCGTTCCTCACGTTGTCCCCGTCGGATTGATCCGATTTGCGCGCGATTCCGGTGAGTAATCTCACTAATCCCTGATTAGTTGGCTAATTATGCTTAAGGGTTGTTTTGTTTTAATTAATTAGGTTTAGGTGGTTAGATTAGAACGGATTAGTGTTTATTAGTTAATTGTGATGCGAATTAGACAAATTGAGTGTGCATTTAGCAAGTAGACGTGGTCTACTATTTATTGAAAGTATCTCGGGATTTTTCCCGACCCTTAGTGGGCTTCAATTAGGCTTTTTGGGCCTAAGTGGAATTTTTGGTATTTAAATATTATTTATCGGAATTAAATTAAATAATGATTTATTTTTTGAAAATTCAAATGGGATGGTCCACGATCGGAATATTATGCTGATGACCGTGGTGAAGTCCATTTATTTAATCGGGCTTTATTTTGAGCTAAATTGAATTTTTAATATTTATTAATTAATTTTCGAAATTAATTAATTAATTTTTTTTTTGGAAATTAAGTTTGAGATGGCCAGTGACTGAAATTTTATGCTGATGAATGTGGTGCAGTCTGTTTATTTAAATGGGCTTTAATTTGGGCTAAATTGGATTTATTGTAATTAATTATTAATTTTCGAAATTATTTATTTATTTATTTTTTTTTTCGAAAATTAAGGCTGGCTTATCTGACAACCGAAATTTCGTGATGATCATCGTGGTGCAGTCCATTTATTTAATCAAGCTTTATTTTGTGCTGGAATGAATTAATTGTGATTATAAGATTATTTTCCTGGATTAATTAATTTAGATAATTAATTGGAAAATAATCGGGTGTCGGTTGACAGCACCAAAAGTGTTTTGATGGACGCAAATAGTGGTGGGATTTGTGGAAACGAAATTATTATATTTTGGCTAAGGCCAATTGTGTACCCACGCACGATATCTTATCAATGATGATAAAAGATGAGAAGAAATGTTGTGTGATGTGGCTCGGTGATTATTACATCGTTTTGGCATGTAGGATGCCTTAGAGAATGCACATAAATTGTGGAATATTGATCATGCTTGTGTGGAGTGAGATGACCTAGAAATGGTCCGACTGACATGTAATCGATGATCATTACTTTGATCTGATGTTGTGAAATGATTGATTGAATAGAAATGACCGTGAGTGGTCTTGTTGGCGTGTGATCGACTTGGTCGATTGATCGAGATATCGATCTGTGATGTGATTGCTTGGATGCCTATTGAACTGTGCTAATATGCAGATAAAATATGAGGCCAAGGTAAGTCCTCTACCCTATGCATGTTTAGGCAGCCTATAATATAATGGTTTACTAATTGGGCCTTAGTGGGGTGGAACTCACTGAGACGTAGTCTCATCCCGATTTGGGGAAAACATTTCAGGACCCCGATGAGAAGCTAAGGAGGAGGAATCTGAGTGGGAGAACTCTGAGGTGAAACCTGAGGAGAAAAATTTTGGAAGAAGATAATCCCGAGAGGGGCCTTGAGTATGGCCCGGATGGACTGAGATTCCATCTTCTTTTGAGATCTCCATTTTGATGTGAATAGAGATAGAGTAAAAAGTTGTGAAGTACTTTGGTTTGTGTTTTGTATAAAAATTTGGTTATAAGTTTCAATATGAAAAATATGGCATTGCTTTTCTATCCCATCAATTTATTGTCTGGGGATTTATAACTGTTTCCGCATGTGCTTAATAAATAAAAGGGTCAGCGATACTTAGTCCTGGGATATCGCATTATAAAATCGACCAAGTGAGAAGGATGTGTGCGTGCCCGAGGATCGGAGCGTGACATCCCCTTTTTGTGGTATCAGAGCAAAGTTCAAGATTGGAGTGATAAGGAGCGTTGACCATGGGATAGTTAGTAGGAGAGGCCTTTAAATTCATACTGGTGCATGTCTGTGTTAGCTGAATGCTAGTCTTGTTTGTTGTGTGCGGATCGCTCATCTTCTAATTTAGTGTGGATTTGGAAGACGGGTTTCAATGTAAAGACTAAACCATAAGCGAGCAGGAGCTGAGAACTCCTAGTAAGAGGACAATGTCCTCTGTGACTCAGGATAATGCACTGACAAAGGTCGGTAGCCGAGATGGTTGTGACAGAGTGTCGGCTCTGGCCAGCTCAAGCATAAGAGTACCACTACAGGTTGGTACTAGTGTAGCAGCATCGAATGATCCTAAGTTCGATGGGATCATTTTGATGCTAGTGTTCCTAGGGAACTAGATGAGCCAGGAGGCTCAGGATCGAACCACCGGCAGTGTTGCAACTGCCTTTGTTGCCACACCTGCTGAGATCAGAGTGGAGATGTGATCAGGGAGCGAGTCATTGCATTCGAGCCGAGGTATAGATCCAGTTCAGGTAGAAATGGAAATCGGTCAGAGAAAAGATCGAGGTCGAGAGAAAAGTATTATATTCCACTCACGAGAAAGGTGGGGTAGTCAAGTTAGCACCGAGTTAAATAGATCAGGTTGTTTCCGAATGTGATGATGGAGATTGGTGTTATGTCCTTCCTAGGACGCGAAATTGTTTAGAGTATAGCTAACAAGGATATCTAGTTGGGAGTGGTCCTAGCAGACCGATGGGACAACCAGAAAGAGTGTGTGCTGTCACTTGGCAAGAGATAGAAGACTCACCAGTTAAGTGTCGAAATTGTGGAAGGAAACGTGGATGAATCCAGTGTCTGAGTATGGCTAGAACGTGTTATAATTGCGATCAGCACGGTCGTCGGGTGAAAGACTATAAGTGAAAGTCCAATGGAACACTGACTCTGCTACCTCAGTTAGGACGCCATTAGGATGGCAAAAAGGACGGGAATAGAACCAACTTGGCACTAGTCAAAGGAAGAATGTTTAGGGGAAAATTCTATCAAAGTATCGTAACAGAGTTTTGGTGAAGTTTGGGGAACTTCAATTTATTAAAATAAGTGAGAGAAAAGGGAATCACTAGCAATAGTTACGCTTGACTAGTTGCTGAGGTGTATTTTTTGATGCTATATGAGTAGAGTGGACTCATGGAGCATCTTGTGGTAATGAATCATGGTCACAGAGCAATTCAACTTAGTCCAGTAGCACATGAAGGTGTCGAGTCTATTGGGGATCGACATGAGTCTTCGATTTCTTTAATCTCGTCGATTGAAGACAACCCACTTGTTAGATGGAGATTGCCAAGGTTACTTGGTGATGGTTATAGTTAAGACAGATTAGAGAATTTGGATAGAAGACATCTCAGTGGTCTAAGAATTTCTAGATGTGTTGTCATAAGAACTGTCTGACTATTGCCAGAGAAAGAGATGGAAACTACAATCAAGCTAGCGCCAGAATAGAGCCACTCTTGAAGGCTTCTTACTAGTTATTGTGGGCTGAACTAATAGAACCGAAGATACAGATGTAAAGATTGAGGAATGAGGAATTCATGCATATTAGTGCATCACTTTGGGGAACATAAGCTTTGTGGAGAGAGAAAGAAATATGATTCGTTGCAATCATGCATCAACCATTATCAACTCAATTAGGTGAAGATCAAGGACAAGTGTTCTTTGCCAAAGATCAATGAATAGTGTGACTAGTTATAAAGAGTATCAATGTTTTAAAGGTCGACTTGAGATTATGAAGTTATTAGTTGAGAACCAGAAAGGAGGTTATACTGAAGACAGCTATTCGTACTTGATATGGTCTTCACGAGAATACTTTAAGGTTGTTTGGCTTGGCGAATGCTCTAACTACTTTCATGGATATGATGAACAGAATATTCAAGGAATATTTAGATCAGTTTGTGATCGTGTTCATAGATAATATCTTGGTCTATTCGAAGAGTGATGAAAAACATGAGAATCACTTGAGATTAGTGTTCTAGACCATAAGGACACATTAGTTGTATACTAAGTTTAGCAAGTGCGAGTTTTGGTTGACTCATGTTGCGTCCTTAGGTCATGTGATTTCCAGGGGAGGAATCTCCATAGACCCGAGCAAGATAGAAGCCATGATTAAGTGGCCGAGACCATTGACAGTGACAGAGATAAGAAGTTTTCTGGGATTAGCGGGGTATTACAGAAGGTTCATGGAAGGGTTCTCAGCGTTAGCAACTCGACTCCTGAAAAATGAAGAAAAGTTTGTGTGAACAGGTCAGTGTGAGTGAAATTTCCAAGAGTTTAAGGAAAAGCTGACTTTTAGATTTCTGATGAGGGAACACTAAGGTTCCGAGGACGTCTGGTTGTACCTAACGATGTAGAGCTTAGAGAAGAGATTTTATCTGAAGCACATCGTAGCAGCTACATCATTCATCCCGAAAGCACTAAGATGTATCAGAACTTGCGTCAACACTATTGGTAGTCAGGTGTGAAGGCAGACATTGCCAAGCATGTGGCCAAGTGTTTGATTTGTTAGCAAGTAAAAGCCCAGCATTGCGAGCCGGGAGGACTTCTACAATCTCTCGCGATCCAAGAATGGAAATGGGAGCATATCACGATAGATTTTGTGACTAGACTACCAAGGAGTCAGAGAGGGAATGATTCGATTTGGGTAGTAGTCTACAGGCTGACAAAGTCGGCTCACTTCATTGCAGTTCGAAAGGACCTAAGTCCGGATAGACACGCAGACTTGTATGTGCATCAGGTGGTCGTATGCATGGAGTGCCGGTTACGATAACATCCGACAGAGACCCAAGGTTTACTGCTGCTTTTTGGAAAAGCTTGCAGAGTGCTTTAGGTACAAAGCTTCAGTACAATACGGCATATCAGACGGATGGCCAGTCTGAAAGGACAATTCAGACTCTTGAAGACATGCTGAGAGAGTGTGTAATAGACTTCAAAGGAAGTTGGGAAGATCAGCTTCATCTGCTAGAATTTGCCTACAACAATAGTTACCAGCAGAGTATTTAGATGGCTCCATTCGAAGCGTTGTATGGCAAAGCGTGCAGAACTCCGGTATGTTGGGATGAAGTCGGAGAAAGGAAGATAACAGGCCCAGAGTTGGTTCAGCAATTAGTAAATGTCGTGGCAGTAATCAGAGACAGATTAAAGACCGCGCAAAGCAGGTAGAAAAGTTATGCAGATAAGCGTCGAAGATTTTTGGAATTCCAAGTTGGTGATCACGTTTTCTGAAAGTGTCACCAATGAGGGGAACTTCTCGCTTTGGTAAGAAAGGCAAGCTGAGTCCGAGGTACGTAGGTCCGTTTGAGATTCTTGAAAGAATCGGAAACCTAGCGTATCGTCTTGCGTTGCCGCCAAGATTGGCGCAAGTGCATGACGTCTTTCACGTGTCGATGTTAAGGAAGTACGAGCGACCCGACCCACGTGCTCAATTTTGAGGAATTAGACGTGGATGACCATGTATCATAAGTTGAAAGCCCGATCCAGATTGTCGATCGTAAAGAGCAAGTTCTGTGTACAAAGACCATTTTGTTGGTCAAAGTGGTCTGGCAACACCACGGCACTGAAGGAGCGACTTGGGAGACTGAAGAGTCGATGAGACAATTGTACCCTCGCCTTTTTGATCAAAGTGTGTAATGGTTTAAATTTCACGGACGAAATTTTTATAAGAATGGAAGAGTTGTGACATCCTGAAATTCGACCCCGTTTCGATAAGTGAAATGGGCATGTCGTCAACGTGCCTATGGTCCTTTTTCTCTGAGCTGATCACTCACGAGTTAACTAACCTATTTGGTGAAGCCGTTAAGGGATGTATCTGCAGTAAAATCCCTAAAAGCTGCTCAATTGGTTGTATTGGACTAAAATCGCGTCTGATCAATTCTAACCATGAAATTTAAATTGGTCTCAGGAATCGAATATTCGAGCGTGTCACAATTCATTTTTAGGACCGCCTCATCGTTCGTCAAATTATTGACGAGTCCGAAATTTCATGAAAGAAATTATTGGAGGAAAAATTGAAGTCCGAAAGAAAATAGAAAGGGAAAGAGAAAAGAAAAGAAAATCAGAATAATAGTATTATTTTTATTTTATTTTTCCCTCTCTCTCTCTCTCTCTCCCTTCCCTCTTTTCCCTCATGCGATTTCCCCCTCCCCCACTGAACACCCCATGCCAATTTCAAATTGGTTTCTTCTTCTCTCTTTCTTTTTCACTTTGACTAGTCAAAAAAAAAAAGTTTCTCATTCTTATCTCTTCTCTCTTCTTCTCTCTCCTCTCTCTTCTCCCCCATTCTCCCCCACGTGACCGAAAGCCCCCCTTCTTCTTGTTTCTTGCTCGTGAAAACCAGAAACGGAGGAAGAAGGACAGCAGCTCGCCGAAGCCAACCATCGCCGCCGCTGTCCCGCCGCCCACGCCCATGCGTCTGTCGCTCACCGCCCGCCTTCACCTCTCCCTCACCCTCCTCAGCCGTCACCGACGCTCTCTCTCTCTCTCTCGGTACTCTCTCTCCTTTGGTTCGAACAAATCAGCAAGACAGAACCAAAGCAGGAGCAGCAGCTAGCCGCTCGTCGCCGCCGCGCCGGAGCCGACCTCCGTTCATGCAACGCTCGCCCGCGCATGCCACGCGCTCCACCCCACATCCGTCGCTTCGCTGCGCCCCTCCCCCACACGACTTTCGCCTCAACCCAGCCCCTGTTCGGCCACCACCGGCCGTTGCCCGACCATCTCCGGCCACCGTTCAAACCGCTGGAGCTCCCTCACCCTCCGTCAACCTCCCCTCGCCGCCCTAGCTGCCAGATCAACCTCGGCCAGGCCAAACCAGCAACCCACAAAGTGGGTTTCCAGCTGGTTCGGGCTTGCTTTTGGGCCGTTTTCGAGCCCCGAACCCGAGGCCCGCTTTGGAGTTTATCATTCCTCACGTCGTCCCCGTCAAATTGATCCGATTTGCGTGCGATTCCGGTGAGTAATCTCACTAATCCCTAATTAGTTGGCTAATTATGCTTAAGGGTTATTTAGTTTTAATTAATTAGGTTTAGGTTGTTAGATTAGAATGGATTAGTATTTATTAGTTAATTGTGATGCGAATTAGACAAATTGAGTGTGCATTTAGCAAGTAGACGTGGTCTACTATTTATTGAAAGTATCTTAGGATTTTTCCTGACCCTTAGTAGGCTTCAATTAGGCTTTTCGGGCCTAAGTGAAATTTTTGGTATTTAAATATTATTTTTCGAAATTAAATTAAATAATTGATTTATTTTTCGAAAATTCAACTGGATGGCCTGTGATCGGAATATTATGCTGATGACCATGGTGAAGTCCGTTTATTTAATTGGGCTTTATTTTGAGCTAAATTGAATTTTTAATATTTATTAATTAATTTTCGAAATTAATTAATTAATTATTTTTTTTTTGGAAATTAAGTTTGAGATGGCCGGTGACCGAAATTTTATGCTGATGATCGTGGTGTAGTCTGTTTATCTAAATGGGCTTTAATTTGAGCGAAATTGGATTTATTGTAATTAATTATTAATTTTTGAAATTAATTATTTATTATTTATTTTTCGGAAATTAAGGTTAGGTTATCTGACGATCGGAATTTTGTGATGATCATCGTGGTGCAGTCCATTCATTTAATCAAGCTTTATTTTGTGCTGAAATGAATTAATTGTGATTATAAGATTATTTTCCTGGATTAATTAATTTGGATAATTAATTGGAAAATAATCGGTGTCGATTAACAGCACCAAAAGTGTTTTGATGGACGCAAATAGTGGTGAGATTTGTGGAAACGATATTATTATATTTTGGCTATGGCCAATTGTGTACCCACGCACGATATCTTATCAATGATGATAAAAGATGAGAAGAAATGCTGTGTGATGTGGCTTGGCGATTATTACATCGCTTTGGCATGTAGGATGCCTTAGAGAATGCACATAAATTGTTGAATATTGATCATGCTTGTGTGGAGTGAGATAACCTAGAAATGGTCCGACTGACATGTAATCGATTAGGTCGATTGATCATTGCATTGATCTGATGTTGTGAAATGATTGATTGAATGGAAATGACCGTGAGTGGTCTTGTTGGCGTGTGATCGATTGGGTCGATTGATCGAGATATCAATCTGTGATGTGATTGCTTGGGTGCCTATTGAACTGTGCTAATATGCAGATGGAATCTGAGGCCAAGGTAAGTCCTCTACCCTATGCGTGTTTAGGCAGCCTATAGTATAATGGTTTACTAATCGGGCCTTAGTGGGGTAGAACTCGCTGAGACGTAGTCTCATCCCGGTTTGGGGAAAACATTTCAGGACCCCGATGAGAAGCTAAGGAGGAGGAATTTGAGTGGGAGAACTTTGAGGTGAAACCTGAGGAGAAAAATTTTGGAAGAAGAAGATAATCCCGAGAGGGGCCTTAAGTACGGCCCGGATGGACTGAGATTCCATCTTCTTTTGAGATCTCCATTTTGATGTGAATAGAGATAGAGTAAAAAGTTGTGAAGTACTTTGGTTTGTGTTTTGTATAAAAGTTTGGTTATAAGTTTCAATATGAAAAATATGGCTTTGCTTTTCTATCCCATCGATTTATTGTCTGGGGATTTATAACTGCTTTCGCATGTGCATAATAAATGAAAGGGTCGGCAATACTTAGTCCTGGGATATCGCATTATAAAATCGACCAAGTGAGAAGGATGTGTGCATACCCGAGGATCGGGGCGTGACATTAACTCTCTGATATTACATAAATAAGGTGTGCTATCTCTCTCAATATGAAAATCCAGGATTTGAATTGATCAATCATTTCAAATTGGGCCACCTTGATGCAACAATTACTTCACCTCACCACTCCATTCGGCCACAAAGATGTCCTCTTTTTTAGGCTCTAGTTTTTTTTTATACTCAATTAGGAACTTGCATAATGACTGAAGCAAACTGGCTTATTGGAAAGGGTGCGTTATACCAAGGTGACCCTCCCATATTTCGACATTCACTTCTCCAATCTGCAAGTCTGTACTCAAATAGCTCACTGGTTGGATCCGAAATTTTCTTTGAGCCCCAAAGGAATGGTTAGATGTGCTATAGTAAAGTGACCTGTGATGGAGCATGTGATTATGTGTGTGCAATGAGCATGTGTCTATACCATTGAAAGATTGAACCATAGCCTCAAAACTAGAATTTAAGATTGAAATTCAAGATGAAAGCTTCTCGGTTCATGTATTTTAACTGAGTGTTTTTCCAATGCGGAGTTCCTTCTCATTCTATCCCCTTAAATTCTTTTTACTGTCATTAAAACACCAATTTTTTACTCTAAAGGTTCTCTTTTTCATCTGGAATCCTTGACATTCTATCAATCATCTTTCATTTGTGATGTGTCATGCCAGAAATTTTGCATGTTAAAATGTCTTCTTGCTTGTCGATGTTCTCTTGGCTGATCATATCAGGCCTTTTTATCTTAACAAAGCGGGTAGAGGATATGGTAGTCTTATTCTTGCCATACTAGGAACTACTTTTGGTGCACTTGACTAAATATGGGATATTCGATTGTCTTTTTTCCTTCGCAAATGCACTTCTGGAAGCAATGTTCCTAAGAATCTGAGCTAGTGCTTTGAAGAACCCATGTGATCACAATAATTGTGCGGTGGTTTTAGATTTGGACACCTGAATATCGCCAGTAATATTATGCTTTGATGTTTGAAGGCCCTATTAAAAAGCAAAATGGGGTGGGATTACTGTATTGGGCTTTAATACCTAAGACCATCAAAACTTCTAAGATGCAGAAGATAATAATAATAGGTGCCAACCTGACCGGTTTTTATGGCTCTTTATTGAGGATGCAGGCACTGCTCGCTGATTTTGAAGTCTCTGAAGGCATATATTCACGAGCTCACATCGAATATATACTGATTTGGTATGTTTATGGCTTGGAGCAAATGTTATGTTGGAGTATTCATGCAAAGAGGTACTTGAGTTAAAGCAATGTCACTTTATCTGATGTCAAGTGTCTTATTGATTGCATTAATTCATGTTGTAGGCCATAACTCTTCTACAAAAGAACCTAGAAAATGCTAAAGCAAAGTTCAGAAGTTCTTGTTGTTGATCTACAATTCTTAAGGGACCAAGTAACGATCACGTAGGTAAGTTGGAATTTTTTGGGAACTTGGAGGTCCCTGGTTGTTTCAAGTTGTTTACTATGTCAGTTTGGGGTAGGTCCATTGTTGTTAAATTATTGTTGCTGTGGTTTTTGTTACTGGCTTGAGGCTATATATTGGGAAGACATGTTAATTTGTGACAGCCTGGAGGGTAGTAATATCGCACTTATGTGAACTTGAAAAAATTTGAAGGTTGTTGTAGGACAGTATTCTTTAGTTTTGCAACTTGAATCAAGCTAGCAAGGGGTAGATGACAAGTGATTTTGGTTAAGTTTAGTATGATTTATTGCATTACAACAAGCTTGCCATGTAAAACAATTTTGATTGAGAACTTCTTGGGTTTGAGTTTTCACTTTTATGTTGTGCGCTAGTTTTGAGTTGATATGTGGTCTATCTGTTTTGTCTCATTTCACCTTGGTCATGCATGTTAGGAAGAACTAATCTAAATTTGAATTCAGGGAAAAACATGGGGAGATTTATTTTTTGCCCGATAAGGCATTTACATTCTTGAATTCTTATTTGTTGTGATGATGATATGTATTTTCTTTTTCCTTTGCTAATTTTTATCGAGTCTAGGAATTTGATGATTCTGAATCCTAGATGAATTGAGTTAGACAAATGCAAAACCTGGGTTGCTCCCTTTTGTATAATCTTTGTTTCCTGTAGTTCCAGAGGATATAACTGGAATTATCTGATGCTACACAACCAAAGATCACTATCAACTTTACTCCACATTTGATGCGAATTGTTATAGTTGCAATTTTCAAGTGTTCCCATTCTTAAAGTAGAAGTTCTAGTTCTCCAGCAATAATTATTAGCTTTCTTCATCTATTTATGAAGATCCCTAGAATGCTGTCAACTATTCATGCTGAAATGTCTTCAGGTGTAAAGGTGGGGATCTATATGAGCAACTTAAAGTTGTTTGCTGGGCAAACTTTTTCAGGCTAATAGTCCTATTCTTCTTAGGCATTCAATGGCTTAATGTACTGAGTATTAACCATAGCTTTTGTTTATTGAAGTAATTATTCTCTGTATTCATAATTAGGTTAATCAAAGTACATAATTTATTTTATAGACCTTGGTAAGTCAGTCAAATAGTAGACATTTGGGGGACTGAAACTTGGAAGGTCCGTGACTTCTTCTATGTTCTTGAGTGTGCGTCCCACATACTTCATGCTATTTGATTGCTTAATTCACTTTATCTTGTTGGATGAGGAATTTGTTATTTTGTTAGAAAAAGGAGTTGTTCCTCATACTCAACATGTGTGAGGATCCTATTATTGTTTTATGAGTGTCTTTCCTGATTGAGTATCTGGATGAGCAATACTAATCTATGTAGTAGGTTCTCAAGTGTCTGTCTTCCATGAAGTGCTTGACTTTCCATGTAACGTCAAAGTCATCTTTTGATGATAAGCTGTCTAAACATTTTTTGCAAGATTGACAATCTAGTGAAGGGAGCTTATGGTTAGGCTCTATAGAATCTTCACTAAGATGATGGGATTACCTGAGATTGTGGGGCTTAACCACTCACCATTGTTTCCCCGATGCATTCTTGTGAGTGAGTTAAATTATGCATGGATTTTGTTCAAGAAAGCTTGTATAACTGCATTGGTTGTGTCTCAGCTGTAGCTTTTGTTTATTCTTTCTGTTGACTCATTACACCTTTCCTCATCTTGCTCTCTCTTTATCTCACTATGTTAAAATGTGGTCATTGTTAACTTGTTAAATAAACCTATTTCATCTCCGTGTCTATCATTCTTATATTTGCTAATGAAATGTTTTCAGGCAAGCTCCTGTAAGGCCATGGTCAAATGTTCTTTTAAATGGACATCTGGGCTTTGGCAAGACACACATTGTTGGTGCTGCAATAGCAACTTGTTCTCTTCAATCCATATCAATGAAGGCTGAGCTGTTGAATAAGTACATTGGTACTATTAAGCAAGCTATAAGAGGCTTCTTTTCAACTACATTGATGCTGATTGAATTCCATTGTGCAATCTGGTATTATACTTTGTTATTTCCAAACATTTCACATTTTTGTGCTTTCTTCTGTTGCTTTTGTATGCATTTAATAGAGTCTCTTCAAGTATGCTAGCAGTTGAAATAGGATAACTAGCGGCAGATATGAGGATCCTCCCATAACCACTAAAAAGGTCAAGTTAAAGTGGTTGATGAGTTTCTAACACATGAATTAGAGGATCGTCTATGACCATTTGTTTAAGAGAAAGATTAAAGATGTAAAATATTTGAAGATTTTTCTTTACTAAAAATTTGGAATTGGTGATCAAATGTCAACTGGGTTTTCTATTTTGCAAATTGATGGCATTGATTTTGTCAGCAAAAGGGAGAAATTTTGAATATTTGAGAGTAATGGCAATTAGAAAATACAAGTTTTGGATATATCCTTGAAGGCAGTAGCTGCAGTCCTTGCCTTCTCTTTTTTGATGAAATTGATTCCATTGCTCCAAAGAGGGATAATAAGGGGTTCACTGATCATGTTATTAATCAAGTCAGTTTCTTGCATTCATAGCACTTATAAGGCAGTCAAGTGAATATATTCAATGGTATGACTCACTACTGGTATGTTATTCATTTGTGCAGTTTTTTACTATATTAGATGGTGTTGAAGTTTTATTCGGTGCATTGCTGTTCGCAGAAACAATGTAATGATTTCATCTTACATGGTAACAAAAAGAACACTCTTCCAATAGCACACTAAGTGTGAACTACTATTTGAAGTTGCACAGCCATTATGAATGCTTTAACAAACATTTTCTACCAAGCATTTAGTGTGGAGACTATGTATTAACTTTTGAGGCAGACTATAAAATGCTAGAGTTGACTTTTCCTTGATTTAGAACTGTTTAACTTTGGATACATGGTATTGGATAAACTACACATGTATCAAAGAAGGTAACAAAAGATGGGATTGCGTAAATTTTCAGTTGCTGAAGTAGCGTAGAAGAAGTGTATTAAGCTAGACTTGAGCCTCTACAACAGCATCAATGGATTCTGATAGTCTTGTGACATTGAGCATAGGGCGATTTCTCATATCTGTTGTGACATCTTTGTGGCATGAAGTGATCTTTTGTTTTCCTCAGGAGTCATGAGTTCATCTATCTCTGAATAACTCCAATTCACTTTCCTTTCTTGGGATCCTTTTTCTTTATTTTATATTTGTCCAGTTATGTGCTCTTAGTTCTAATCGAGTTGCATTTGGTGTGAAGCGGTAGACCGGGACTTACTTGATGGTGCATTTCTGAGACCTAGCAGGCTTGAAGACTTCTATTCTGTGATTTTTGTTCAATATAGGAGAGGCTAGATATCCTTAAAGTTTTACCAAGGAAGGTAAAAACTTAGCTTCCATCCATCTGCCAGTGCTTGCTTTTAACGTTTCATCTGTGACATGGTCTGAAACTGGTCATACAGATGGAAACTTTATATGATTACTTGTTAGAAGAACTACATATCCGCAATCTTACTTTTCAAGAAGATGCATCTGAAAGATTACATATGAACAGAGAATGTTGGATCCTGTTAAGTAAGAGCGCTAGAAACAGAGTCAATTTGAGCAGCTGAAGATCCTGTTTAGAACTCGAGGCATCTGACACAATACTTTTAGAAGAAAATGTTGTAAAAGGGTTGGATCTACAACCCGCTTGGGTGAGGCTTAGATAAGTTTAGATGTCCAATAGTAAATCACTTTCAACCTCGGAACTTGGAACTGGTAGATTTTACACCTATTGATGTTGCTTAGAAAAAAAATGAAAATGGCCTTTATAGCTGATTCCATGAAACAGGACATTGTCATCTCGTCTCTCTCTCTCTCTCTCTCTCTCTCTCTCTCTTTTTCTTTTTCTTGGAACTAATTAGGAAGATATTGACAAATTCATTTAATTATATTCCTCCAATTCAGTATAATGAGGCTGTTAAAATGGCAACAATTGGGCATCGCTGGAGTTTTGCTGAGTGTCTGCTTTAATTCCCTTTTGCAGCTTCCTTTGGCCAGTGATGTGGACTTGGACGCCATAGCTCATGATCTAATCTGTCTAATCATAATCAGCGGTTCTTTGAGCTCTGCTTTCAGATTCACTGCTGCAAGTGGAGAGAGAAATCAGCATGGGAGATAACCAGTTATAACAGACTCTTCTGAAGTTCGCTTCAAAGGCGAGCCAGCCAATTTCAGATGCTGAGAAGAGAAGACTCCATACAAATATTTCTCATTCTTTGTCTATCATCTCTCCCCAAAACTACAATTGTGCATCTCCGATCAGAAAGTTCAACCGGGGATTCTGGTAGTTGCTTATTATTGCATCTTTGTACGTCAGTAGATCATTGATTAGCATACCTCCTCCGAATAGTCTACCTGGTCTAATGGCTTGTAGGACTGTTAATTTTTGTGATCCAATAATGTCAGACAGCTTAATCCTTGCAGTGACATTCTCGTAAGGGGTATGCGACATGTCTAGGATATTCATCTTGGCGAGTAAATCAATAAGATGGCATGCTCAGGTTGGTCTTTCGGTTTCCAGTCACAAATTTCGAACAGTGAGCAGTTGCTGGAGCGATCCCTTTGCATTAGAAAATCGAAGAAATGGCCTTTCAGTGGCAGCTGCTATTTGCACGGCTTCTTTGGTTTTGAGCCCCTCATTCAAAGTGAGGAGACAATTTAACCTCTTAGCAAAATCGACCAAAGCAGTGGAACCCCCAACTTTAAAACCTTTCGTCTCTGATTATTATTAACATCTGCCCCTACCCAAATGTTGTTGATTTGAGAAACTGCAAAGCCTAACAAATTGTGGACTCAAGATTCAGCGTTGGAGAGGACATGGAAAATTCTGAGCCTGAGTAATCCTAGCCGGGTAGAACAATTACTTCGGCAGGTCAATGGTGTGGTCCACCTCTATTTTTAAGAAACTCCATATCAACAAAATTCTAACGTAATCATCTGCAGTTCGCATTGTTCGTTGTTGATACGATATTTCAAGGCGCAATTCATAAGTATTGTCGCCGTGAGTCTTTCCCTGGATATGCTTTTTTATTTTTCCCTGACTTGAAAGAGTCTTTATGAAACTAATGTCTAATTGAAGTAATTCAAACAAGTCCTGAATATATCTAGGCATCGGAGCACAGGTGATCAGCTTAAAAATGAGGCAATGTGAAATGGAGAGACCACTTTTTTACTGACGAATTGATCTTTTATATTGGGAAAAGTAGTCCATTTCTCTTAACTGGTCAACATAAGTACTGTAGATATCATTGGTGGTCAATGCACTAGAAGAAATTGAATCGAAGGGGTCACTTGGCCACTTATCACTATTTATATCAACCGTCGAAAGTATGTCAACTAAAGCCGAAACCTTAAGCCCATTAACAAACTTAGTAAAGTCCAATATCACACATGCCCACCTCGTTATGAGCGAATTAGATAAAGTAATTTTGGTCCAAAGATAAACTATATATTAATTGTTCTATAAGACTGTCAACTTTTTTATGTCAAACTTTACAATTGCCTTAGCGTATTACTTTAGATTGGGGGAGCAAAAGCAGAATAGGCCAAAATAGAAAAACAATTTATTTGGATGATGCCTTACATGAGGAATTTTCGGAGGAGGATGAACAATATATTCAAACCGCTTGGAGCAAATAATAGCTTGACTGACTTAAAATAATTAGTCAATGGAAAATATTGTTATTACAATTTATATTCAGATATTTTCATGTACGATAAAAATATATTTCGTTCATTCATTTTTATAAGTAATTATTTTAGAAAAATATTTTTCATATAATTCATTTTCTATGAAATAAACAAAGTCTAATATATGAATTGATGCCCTGTATATCTGTAATTTTTTTAGGACATTATATGATGATGAAAAGGGCTGTTGGATTGGGAGTTGTAGCAATTCAAGTCAAGCTTTGTTGATAATGACGTGACATTTGCTTTTCTTTAAGACAAAATCCTTTGGAGTATGCTTAAGTAAATTTTCTCAGTTTTCGCCGGACAGAGTTCCATAATGAAAGCAGAAATAAATCAATTGAGGATGCATTTTTGTGAAGCTGAGCAAAGAAATTTGTGAGATAATATGATAATGAAGAGCCAAAGAGCAGAAGTCGAAGGCGCTTTATTTGGCATTTTGCCTTTTTGAATGTTAAGCCGCCTAAAATGTAACTATTTTGTAATAAGATCATTTTTAACTGAATCAAGTTAATCGCCTTTCTTTTTCTTTTCAAAAATAACAAACCTATGACAAATTCTGAACCTTTGTATAGAAATAAATCGTTGAAAAATATACCTGTGTATTTTGGCATGATTGTGTAGACTCGTTTTATCGCTTATGTAATAGATGAAAATAATCACATCACAGGATTAATGCAAGGGCTGTGGATCTTTCTCCTATGTAAATATTTGCAACTTTCTAATTTATATTTTATTTACGATAAAAGCCTACATTTATTTTCGCAGACGGCAGGAGACCAAATGGCAATTGAGTCTGATTGGGCTTTGTGTGGAGCTAACGTGCCAAATAAAATAATCTCATTTGTGAATTTTACCACTTAAATCATCTTATATTATTATGATATAATTTCTCAGTAGTTGCCTTCTTGCGGTCCTCGACGCATGCTCCTCAGTGGCCTAAACAAGGCCTATTATGCCTATTGGCTATAAGGAGTCACTATTCCTTCATTTAGAATAGTAGGCTTACGAACAAATGTAATTGATGTAAGTAGAATCACAAACTGGTCGAATGACCTGGACTTGTCCGGTGAATGAGCATTCCCTTCATTGCTTCAAGCGGGCCTTTCGTTTTCACTTCCAGGAATCTTCCTCTGCGCGTGCTTGCTCGTTGCCTTCTAGGCATTATCCTGGGGAGTTTGGGCGTGTAGAAGGAGCAAAGTCTTATATGCATCCGATGCATATGGGCTTTCCTCCGCCTTGGCCATTAGATTATGTAGGTGTTCATATTATTTAATGCGCGGAATTTTATCTAGGGAGGCACTAGAAAAAGCATATTCCAGTGGTTGACGCAATGATTGAATTTCATAATAATTAAATGCAAATCTGTTATCAGAAAAAATTAAATACGATTTGAATGGATTCGTTTGCCTCTTCCTTCTCTCTTCTTGTTTCCTGACTTGAGGTGCATGCATGAGAAGCCAATTTTTTGTGTGAAGTTAATCGTCAATACTGATAAAATATTTCACATATGTCTACTTTATATCTATACAATTCCATAATGTTAGATCTCAAACTCGGTTCCCACTTTGAATATGACATAATAACATGTTTAGGACATGATGACATTATTAACATGTTAAATGTGGTGTCAACTTCTCCAGGAAGAAAATAGAAGATGAATTACCCCTTAACTATAGAGAATCTCAATTCCATATCATATTCCATCATATACTATCCTTTTTTATTTGGCCAAATAATATGGACAACCGAATGCAGCTTTAGTTTAGTGGTATCAAAGTTTGAAAGCAGTCAATCCATTAGAGTCATCATCAACTGGATTAAGCTCTCAATATTGATGAAAATAGTCAGTTTAATCATAATTAATTTAAGGTTTGGGCTTGGCATTAGTGAAAAGGAAAATTATGCTAACAAAAAGAAGAAAATATATTAAAGGAAAAAATTGGAAACTCTTTGGTCTTACATGGATGCTTCTTCAATCTTTTGACCAATCATTCTAAAAGGGCTAGTAACTGTTTGGTCACAAAATAATGGATCTCAACTGTTAATTCAAATATTTCAAGTTTTTACAAATTACAACAATTTGCATTAGAATTTGGTTACCAAAAAAAAAAAACAATTTGCATTAGAAAGTTTAATAAATTTCATGTACTTACAATGTGCTACGGTTAAAATTGATCGATCAACGGAAGTACTTGCATGTCTCATGGTCCATGGATCATATGCCATCACATTCATTGACTTTCTCTGAGATTCACGTAAAATTTATATGATCAATGGTTTTGATGGACCTGATTTATGTGGACTGGATACTGACAAGTCTAAACCCAATGAAGGCTATGAGTTAGGAGAGAGAATCAACTTCCTTGAGAAACAAAGATGAACTGCCTTCTCACTTCGCTTACAAATATGCAGAAGTCCATCCTCAAGTCTGTCTTACCCTCTTGTGAAGGCAAACCAAAAAACAATTTAAGTTTGTATTTAGTCAATTTGCTTATTATGCATTAGTCTGCCCATAGCCAAATTCCACATCAAATGGACTCATTTGTTTTTTTTTCTTTGTCAGTCCTACTCTACTCCTATTCTAACTCTTACTTTCAGACTTTTGCCCTGCCTCATTGCAGGGCGTGGGAGTCGAAACCCACTTTTAAAACTAATTCGTTACCATCCCAACCTCCTGGGAAGATAAGGATTCGAACCTCCCACCTCCCTCTTGCATGTTAGAAGGGTGGTAATAAACCCCAGCGGTTGGGCTCATTTGTTTGAGTTTACACATGCACACACACAAAGATGCTATCACTTACAAGTTTCATTTGGAGATCGGCAACCCATTCGAGTCATTTAAATGCAATCAGTATTTCCTCGATTCCCAATTATACCCAATAACTCATACAATGTTTAGCCATCGCAATCTATCGTAAAATAATATTTCAATCTCACAAAGAAATTCACGAATCTTAACTCAAAGTTCATCGGCTTTGTAACATTTTTTAATTGCCTCAATCCCCGATGACCCTCTGCACGTTCATGCCACGAGAAGTGCCCACTCACTCGAATGGCCTTTGAAGACCGAAAGAAAGCCAACATAGATCTTTTTATATATTAATAAAAAAGAAACCTTGTTTTTACTGACTCCAGAACGAAGATGAACTTCAGTGTTTTGCATCCTAATTTGACCCAAACTATACAAGTTAACAATGAGTCCAATTTGAATTTTCCTCATTGTTGCGACATCCAGGTCTTCGAACATTCCGAGACGTGCTTTAATGACAAGATCGATGCAAATGTAATATCTCACTCATGATGCAAGGACGTGCAATCATCAATTTTCATATCTCAAATCAACATTTAGAAATTCAATAAATGATATTCGCTGCTTGAACGTCAAGTATATTTCAAAAAAATTAAGTTGGTTTTATTGAAAAATAAATTATCATCAAACAAATATAACATCATTGAATAGCCTTGGCAAAGGTTCGTTCCATAGTTAGTACAGGCCTCAGAGGAATCAACCCCGGGATCTTATGATTTTTGTCCAAATTGTACACCATAAGATAGAAAAGCATATTCGATGGTCTTTTGAAAACAAATATGTCTTCCAAAGCACACCGCTCAACTGCTTCACCAGTATGCTGCTTAGTTCCTAGGGTTCAGAATATGAGACAAGTTGCATTACTTATCAGGTTGAGACGGACTGTCGCCGTCCTCCAGACTGAGATGTAAGCCCGTGGAGTTTTGGCAAGTTTTTGTCCTTTCCTCCTCTCGTGCTGCTCTCCTTGTTTTTTCTTTTTAATTTTGTTTCAAATTTTGCCGATGTGGTTGTTCACATACTTGGCAAATCTCTCTCCTCCGAGTTGGAACATCCCTGTTGAAAGGACGAAAATTGATTCAATCACCGATTGTAAATACTTAAGTGATGCAGTCCCTGTTCTAGACCAATTCGTTCATCCAAAAAGACTGGCATGCATTGAAGATCGATGACACTTTCATCAACAAGTCCCTCATCAATAAGGCCTCATCTTTGACTTTTCATATAGATATTGTCATTTCCCACACATCGAAGCTTACATTGTGAGGACTTTAATAGCTTCTAGTTTTTGAATGTTTATAGTTTCTATGTGACTTATAGTTTCTAGACTTGACTTTAGTTTCTTACTCTTCGTTTGTTTTGTTATAGAAGGTTATCAAGCCTTTTAGAATACACAACAAATTTGATTAATGAAATTTGCTTAGTGCAATTCCCTTAAATTTTGAAGAGTCCAAACCCCTTGAAAACCTACAAGAGTTTTCATTCTATTCTTGAAGAATCGAAGCTTTTAAAGTCTGCAACCTTGAAGAGTTGCAGCCATTAATCTCGAAGAATTGATGCCATTTTAACTTCTTTAGAGGCCTAAAAGAGCAACCATTGAAGTTCCTATCCTTTTCTTCATTCTGTGCAATTTTGTTTCGTCCACTTCCTTCCAAAATCGATAAGACTACAATGCTTATTTGAGAAAACTCAAAACACACAAGTTGTAGATCGAAGTTGGTAGAACCATTCCACTGAATTTTGTACAAACACTTGCCAAGAATTTGCAGCAGCTTATGTAAAAAAAAAAAAAAAAAAAAATTGATGACTTGACCTAAGAAGTTCAGCATCAAAGGGTTGAAGCAAACAACCCTCCACCTTGTTCCAAGATCGAAGAATACAATAGTGATTCCCCTTCTTTAGAAAGAATCAATCGTTTCCTCTAAAGAGGAATGCTCCATATCATGCACAAGAAGTCCGTGAACCAGATTGGGAAAAGGAAATCAAGAGAGACATTCCAGGATTTTCAGGTACTGATTCTACTAATGATCGTCGAGTGGGTATCACTGCTATGCAATTCCAAGGCAAGGCCATAGTATGGTGGAGACGTGAGAAATAGACTCACCAATCTAGTGACAAGGCTCCAGTCATCTCAATGAAAAAAATGGACAAGATTCAAAAGTATATCCTTCCTAAAGGATACAAGAGAGAGCTCTATCGAAGGTACCAAAACTTGAGAAAAGGTACATGAATGTTAGATCAATACACTAATGAATTCAATGAATTGGTGATTTACAACAACATTCAAGATACAGAAGAGGTGCTTGTGAACAAGTACTTGAATAGTCTTCAACTTTATATCCAAGATGTCTTAAAAGTCCTTGACATTTAGGACCTAGGAGATACACATCAGTGGGCACTCAAAGTGGAGCATTCTCGCACTGGGAGGCAATGGTCCCCTATCGTGCCAAATCAAGCAACTAGGAGTACCACCGGCACTGTCAAAGTTGGTGAAGCTACAGTACAACCTGTGACACACCCTACTAGTAAGCTTTCTAATCATCCTAATATTTCAAAACAACCAATTACTACTAATATACGTTGATATTCTTGCGGAGAGAAGGGCCATTGTGCTGGTAATTATCAAACCAACAAGAATCAACCAGCTAGTAAAGCTTTCATGGTGGAAAATGAATTTGATGAGGACATGGAGAAACCACTTGAAGAAGAATTGAAAGATGATGAAGTTGCCGGGGAAGATGAACAAATAATACGTGCTGATTCCGATGAGCTTCTCATGATGAGAAAAAAATTTCTCACTCTTAGAGATAACACCGGAGATAGGTCACTGCGCACCAATAATTTTCACTCAGCCTGCACTATACCGAGGAAGTTATGTCGGTTAATTATTGACTCCGGTTGTTGTCACATTCTGAAGTGGCGGCAAATAAGTTGAAATTGGAGTTGAAAGCGCACCCCACATCTCATAAAATGTCTTGATTGAAGAGAGGAACCGAGGTAACCGTTTCCAAATTGTGTCTTGCCAATCTTTCCTTTGGTTCTATTTATTTTGACAAGTATGATGTGATGTTCTACCACGACAATTTGATAGAAAGACTATCTATGATGGTTATTGTTATATGTATTCTTTTGAGTATGGAGGACAAAAGATTACTTTTGCACCTAGTAAGGAACCTCTTAAGAGCTCATTAGTTGAGAATTCTCTATCCCCTATTTTGCTCACAATGAAAGAAGGTGCCATGCAGGAGGTTAGTATTGTGTATATTATGCCTAACAAGACTTGTGGATAATGTAATTGTATCTTCCACACCCCATCAATTTCAGCCACTTTCGGAATAGTTTAAAGATGTCTTTCCATTGGACTAATCACGTGGTCTTCCTCCCATGAGAGATATTTAGCATCAAATTGACTATCAGCCCAGTGCTTCGCTACCTGATCTAACTCATTACCAAATGAGTCCGACTAAAAATGAAGAATTGTAGCAACAAGTTATGGAACTCTTGAATAAGAGTTTTATCAGGGAGAGCCTCAGCCTATGTGCTGTTCCAGCTCTTTTGGTACCTGAGAAAAATGGCACTTGAAGAGTGTTTGTTGATAGTAGAGCGATCAAAAAGATCACCATCAAGTACCGATTTCCTATACCCCATCTTGATGATCTTTTGAATTAACTTTCTGGTGCAACCATCTTCTCAAAGCTAGATTTGAGCGTGGTTATCATCAAATCAAAATCAAGCCTGAAGATGAATGGAAGACAGCATTCAAAACCAAAGATAGATTGTTTGAGGGACTTGTCATGCCATTCGGGTTGTCCAATGCACCATCCACATTCATGAGGTTTATGACCCAAGTTTTGAAGCCATTTCTTGGGAAGTTTGTTGTGGTTTATTTTGATGAGCACTTGCACCACCTTCAAGAAGTATTACGAGTGTTGAGGCGAGAGCACTTGTATACAGCCCCTGATAAGTGCTACTTTATGGTGCCGCAAATCCTATTCTTGGGATTTCATATCTTGACATAAGGAATTTTGGTTGATGATGCGAAAACCAAGGTAATCAAAGAATGGCCAACTCCAACAATTATGCATGAAGTTTGAAATTTTCATGGTATAGCTTCTTTCTATCGACAGTTTATTACGTATTTTAGCACCATTGCAAACCACTCACCCCTTGCAAGGAGAAAGGGTTTTTTGAGTGGACAAATCCAACCCAAAGAAGTTTTGAACATCTCAAAGAAAAGTTGAGCACAATCCTGGCCCTTGCATTGCCCAACTTCGATTGTGTCTTTATGATGCATTGCAATGCATCAGGTACCGACATAGGAGGAGTTCTAAGTCAAGGAGTTTGACTAATTGCCTTCTTTAGTGAAAAATTGAATGGTGCAAAACATTGTTACAACACTTGGGATTTGCAATTTTATGCACTATTTCATACACTTGAGCATTGGAGGTAATATCTTGTTCATCGAGAGTTCATTTTGTACACTAACCATGAAGCTCTCAAGTATATTTCAGGACAACAAAAGCTCAATTACACGTGTGCAAAATGGGCTGAATATATTCAAGGATTCACCTTCATTATCAAGCATAAGGCCGGAGTTCAAAATTAGGTTGCCAATGCTCTTAGTCGAAAGAAGAGTGTACTTCATACCATGCGTTTTATTGTTCTCGGATTTGGCTCTTTTCAAGAGTTGTGCACGAAGATCCTTTTTTTTCCAAGATCATTTCTAATGCACAAAGCAAGAGGCTTGTGGATTTTACTTTATGTGATGACTTCCTTTTCAAAAGAAATTGACTTTTTGTGCCGGATTGCTCTCTTCAATTAAGGGTGATCAAGGAAATTCACCAAGATGGACATTTTGGGCATGACAAGATAGTGTAACTTGTTTTAACCAAATATTTTTTTCCTCATTTGAGATGTGATGTATGCTGACATGTGATGAAGTGTCAACGTTGCCAAGTAGGAAAGGAACAAGCTACCAATGCCAGTCTTAATTTGCCCTTACCGATGCCACAAGCCCCTTGCAAAGAAATCTCTATGTTCTTCGTCCTTGAACTACCGCATACACTCAGAGGTATGGATTCAATCTTTGTAGTTGTTGATAGGTTTTCAAAAATAGCATGCTTCATTCCTTGTCATAAAACTATGGATGCCTCATAAATTGCTGAGTTATTCTTCGAAGAAATCTATAAGTTGCATGGCCTTTCTAAGACTATTACTTCTGATTAGGACACCAAGTTTCTTAGTCACTTTTGGTGGCAACTATGGAAGAATATTGGCACTAAGCTACAATATAGTATAGTATGTGTTTCATTGCCAAACGGATGAACAAACTGAAGTTATCAATCAGTCCTTGGGAAATTTATTTAGCACTTTGATCGATGATAACCCCCGTTCTTGGGAAACTCGGTTGTCACTTGGAGAATTTGCATATAATTGTTCATGAATTGTACCACTGGATATAGTCCATTTGTGATTGTGTACGGATGTCAACCAAAGACTGCTCTCAATCTTGCACCCATGCCATTTGCTGCTAAGCCGGTCAATAAGGTGGATGATATTGTATCTCAAATGAGAATAGTTCATGAAGAAATGCGCCGAAAGTTGGAGAGAAAAGTTAAGTCCTATAAAAAGGATGTCGATAAGCGATGGCATGAAATTTTCTTTGAACCTGGGGATATTGTTTGGGCTTGTTTGCCACTAGAGCATCATTTCATTGGAAGCTGCAGCAAACTTAGTGATTGAAAACTTGGTCCATTTCAAGTTCTTGAGTGCATCAATCCTAATGCATATTAACTAAAGCATCCTTCTCATAAAAGTTGTAAATCCAACAGTCTCAATTCTTTTGACTTTGGAATCAAGTCATTCTAATCTAAAGCTACAAAGTTATGGCCATATTCCCGAGCTAGCACAAAAATGAAATTTTTACCCAATTTTGTGACTAAGTCTCCATGTGTGTAAGTTACTCTCCTGATCCTATCGTTTGAGCAGTCGACCTTTCGACTACGTCACTAAGTTAACCAAAATTAAATTTCGAGCACCAGTTTAAATTTGAGCTGAGAGTTCAAGGAACAATTTTAAATATTTTGTCAACTTAGCCTCCTTTCTTTTGTCGGTAAAGGATCATATCATTTCAAAGAGGAAATGTAGACGGATATATGAGATGTGCTTCCGACCATAACAAGTCCAAAAGAGGGGCTGGGGGAAAAGATAGGCTTTGACTTTCCAATTCACAAGATTGTTCCCAGTTCTAGAGCAATGAACTTAGCAAAGGTTGCGCAAAAAATCAATAAATTGCCGCCCTCTTTGACCAGTTCTCTTTCCTCCCACGTGGGTCGCGCAGCACCACCTACTTTTGATCAGGTTGAGACAAAGCATACCAAAGACCGAGTCTTCACAGCCAAAGCAAATCCCCCTATCAGCTTACCTGTTGATTTGGTGGAAGTCTGATTGGTTTTTTCCTTCTACTTGTGAAGGACGGCCGCCAGCCCACAGGTGACTTCCACTTGGATGGAACATAATAACAAAGTAATGGCAAGTGGAACTTATGTTAACTTATCCAGATATATCTAGCATCCAAATGTTCATCAACGTGCAATGACATGATCTGAAAGATCATGGGTGTTTTTATATTCTCCCCTTGATTTTACTTTCTTATTTCTTTCTCTACACCTTATTCCTATCATATTTTTTTCCAGTATAGTTAGACAGTTTACAGCTGTCCAATCTTATGTACTGCCTGGTTGGACTGGACGCAGTGGAAGTGAGCGATCTCACAGTATTACTTTATCAAGCTGCTACAAGGATCAGACTCAGACTTCTGCTTTGTTAGACCTCACGGCCAGGTTTTGTTTCTTTCCTCTTCCTTCTTATAGATTCTAGTCTCAGAAAAAGGCAACCTCTTCTTTCTTCGTCTTCTGTGGAGGATCTAGAATTACCGAAGACGACCTAATGTTGCAATTCGATTTCCAAAACCAATTCGATGGATAATCACCGGAGACTGCGAACCTGCTCGATGCCAGCAGTGTCAAAACTTTGTCTGTGGACATTCTGTCGTCGTGGATTGGCGAGATCGAGAGCCTCCTGGTGAAGGAGGATGAGGAAGATGTCACTATCGAACCAACTCCGGGGGTTGTTGATCGCCTCATCGCCGACTTGCTCGTTGATTCTGCCGAGGGTGGATCGTCCCAGCTGATCCACGCCTCGAGCAACAAGGATCAAACTCAGACTTCCCAAGTCACCAAGCGGACTCAATTTGAAGATCAATCTCTCCATTGTCATCCCGGAATGAAGAGGAAGTGGGACGGAGAAGAGATGGCAGCTCCGACAGGCAATATCCGTGATGACCGATCAGGTAGGGGCTACGAGGTGTTCTTGAGCTTCAGAGGGCTTGATACTCGCTTAACCATCACGGATTGTCTCTACGAAGCCATGATCCGTGCGGGGATCCGCACTTTCAAGGATGACCCAGAACTCCGAATTGGCAAAGAGATTGGAGGCAATCTTTTGAGAGCGATCAACGACTCCAGAATTTACATTCCAATTTTCTCCAAAAACTACGCTTCAAGTAAGTGGTGCCTCCGTGAGCTTGCGCACATGGTGGAGTGCATCAAGAGAAGATCGAGAGACGAAGATGAGAAAGTTATCCTCCCTATCTTCTTTGATGTGGATGCAGATGATGTCAAGATTAAGACTGAGTTATATTGGAAAGCCCTCCAAAAGCACGAGAGTGACTTTGGGAAGGATTTAGCAAAGCAGTGGGAGGAGGCTTTAAGAGAGGTTGCCAGTATTAAGGGATGGAATCTAAAAGATCACGAGTATTTTCATATTCTCCTCTTGATTTTACTTTCTTATTTCTTTCTCTAGACCTTATTCCTATCATATTTTTTTTTCCGGAATAGTTAAATTTAGTTTCCTGCTGTCCAATCTTATGTACTGTATGGTTGGACTAAACGCAGTGTGGGAACCAGAAATTTTGCCCAGAAAACAAGGTTTCTTGCTCAAATTGATTTTTCACTTTCAATCCCAAGTTTTGGAAACAGTAGTATTCAGCTATTTCAACTTAATTAATTTTTGCTGACGCAAAAAAAAAAAAAAAAAAAAAAAAAAAAAAACTACAATATTAATGGACATCTAAGATGTGTGAATAAATAAATATCTTAACTTCACATCCTCCTTTATTTGTATTCATAAAGGAATCAATTTTAGCTTGTGAGATAAAAAGAAAGAATATTTCCATGATAGAATCTGTTGGATTCGCTTTATGAAATTTCGCAATTAATATATAAACTTAAATCTAACGAATATTCTGACATTACATTAAGAAAGAAACGCAAACTTATAAGAGATTTAATATAACTCATTCGACTTTCAATGATCGCGATTAAAGTGAGCTTCTCCCATTGACCTTTTCCTAGTTTGCATTCTCAAGACCCTACACCTAATATTTTCCTGAAAATTTAGAATGAGTTTAATGTTTAATCTTTCTTCTTTTTACTACATCATTGAAAGATGAATAAGAATCTGGCCAGTAAAGATAGCTCAGCAAGGAGCTTTTTTTTTTTTTTTTGGTAAAATCTCAGCAAGGAGCTTTTATAAGTATAGAGCAATTAATGGTTATAGTTAGTTCATACTTGTTAGCGTTTGATGCACCTTTAGAATATGTAGAAATATGTCGGAAACTTAGAGAAATTATTACATAGACTAAGTCTCCGCAATATCTCTCGGGAAACTGGTGGCTAAGCGGAAGAAATGATGGAGCTAACCCACCCCAGATTTGACCCAATGACAAAGGCATCCCCAACCCTTTGAGATTAGAAACTAATAGCCGTGGATTTGATTTCTGCCCCCGGGGAATTCATGTGCATTTCTATCCTACTTCCTCTCAAGGTAAGCAACTAATTAGGATCGTACCACCGAGTTACAAAAAAAAATGACGGAGCTTTTGTATGACAATAATTTACATGTCCTTAAGAGGAAACCGCCACAAACTAGGACCCAAAGTATCTCCATATCTCCACAAACTTCAGATGAAACGGGAGGATTTGTTGGGACGATGAACAGTGGAGAGAAAAGAAAGATGGAGAGAGGCTTCGTGCGGGTAAGTTGTAGTGGTGTCCCATTTGCCCAATAAAAATTGATGAGTTGGCCTTAACTTGCACGTGTCAAGCGATTAGTATGGTAAACTATATTCCTACATGACCTTCCAAAACCACCCATTATTCTCTTCTAACCTATAAATGGTTGAGATTTACATGTAAGTTGTATTAGAAAAATTTCACATAAGATAACCAGCATGGTGTGAAACAGTTAATATATTCTAATTGGCACATAAGTCATCAGCCTAAACTTTTGAGTTAAGGTAAATCTAATTAGATATATTAACAGGCTTGGGCCTGAGCTCCCTATTGATAATCTCCCTAGATGAAGGTATTGAGCTTCTGTTGTGTGCTTCCAACAAATAGTATCATAACCAATGAGGGATTGATGGGCCCACAATCTGTTCTGTTGCACGGTGAATATCTCAAAGAACAAATCTCATTATCAATGCGGTGTTCATGATTTGGTCTAATGGAAGAGATTTGGGGGAAGGTGAGCATTGTGGTATAGCAACATGGTCCAATGGCAACCTCCACAACTTGGTCTACAAAAAGAGACCCTGAATGAAGGTGGGCATTTATGGAGATTCAAGTTGAGATATATTGGTGAAGAATGATACCTTAATTAAAGGGAAGCAATATTAACACTGAGCTTACATGTGAGTAGGATTATTGAAATACACGTATGAGTTGTGTTAAAGAAGTGTCACACTAGATAATTGGTGTGGTGTGACATAGTTAATATATTCTAATTGGTCCATAATTCATTACCTTAAACTTTTGAGGGGACAAGTACAGTAGGGGTGCCGTAAGTTCAATATTAACTTTTTTCACTCAATTAAGTGTCACAAATTTCAAAAATTGATTACTTAAATACCATCAATGATTTGCCTCACCGAAAAATCCAACGTGGACTTGGTGATCCTACGTAGCACCGATGGTGATGAGGTCAACAATTTTTGTATTTTCTTTCCCTTTAAGTGCCACAAATATGAAAAATTGACAACTTAAATGCCAAAAATTTGAAAAATCAATCACTTAAGTATCATTGACAATTTACCTCACTAGAAAATCCACCACCAACCGTAGGCAAGGTGACCTCACCCAAACTTGGCGAGGGCCTTCATGCCCTCCCTCATAGCCAACAAGGCAATCATGGCCTCGAGCAAGGCCATCATGGCCTCACCACAAGGCCCTTACCTGCAATCGGCGATGGCCTCGCTCAAGGCCTTTGCCTCCCCACCTATTGAGGGCGAGGCCTTGGCAGTTGTCACACACACCAAAAAAAAAAAATTATATATATATATATATATATATATATATATATAATCAAAAAATAATTAAAAAATCAAAATCATTTTGAAAAATTAAAAAAAAAATCAACGTAGATGATTTGCCACTCAAATGATTGGTTTTACTCTAATGTAGCACGTAAGTAAGTGAAAAAATAAAGTTATAACACTTAAGTAAACGTCATATGAAAGCCATGGCACTTATGTAATACTTGTCCCACTTCTGACTGAAAATGGGTCGAACTAGATATGTTGATAGTTTCAAGCTTGGGCTCACTCTTCATGATCTCTCTAGACAAAGGTATTAGGTTTCTGTTGCATGTTCCCAACATAAATATGCTTTACAGTTGATCCTACCAAGGATGACAACTAGAGTTAAGTTGAGAATTCTAAATCCTAAAATCCTGTTTAACTAATTGAATAAAACACCTTTAATCTGTAGTAGTAGACTCGTTTGGTTGAATTCTCTAATTTGACCCTCACTTTCAGTCTAACAAAAAGGAAAGGCACTATAGATTGCTTGAGAAAGGCCAACAAAACAAAGTTGATTCAAATTGGGCAGTTTAGAGCTTGTTTGGTAACCATCTTGTTTTTCTATTTTTCTATTCTTTTGTTCCTTCAAATAGAAAAATAAATATAAATCCACTTGGTGACATCTATTAATTTTTATATTCTCTAGAATAAAAAAAAAAAAAGTAGCTAGGGATAGATTTGGAATAGAAACAAGAAGTAAGAAAAATCTACTTCTTCATTTTCGGGAACAAAATGGAAAAAACTATTTCTAAATAGAAATTGTTCATGAAAATAGAAAGGTTATCAAACACACCCTTATTATCCTCTAAAACATGAGAACTGTTTGTGTTGCGATCCTACTTTTTGTGCTCATTAGGTATTACTCAAATGAAATGAACTCACTCTCTTTCTAAGCCAAAAAAAGTCGAGATAAGGATACCATAAATGTCATAAATTTTGTACAGCACTTACTCAAATGTCAAAACTTTTTTTCGGCAACTTACGTGCCATAACTTCTAGAAAAAACATTTACTTGAATGTTATAACTTTCAATGAATTACTTAAGTGTCAAAAATTTTAAAGAAATTTCTCCTTAGTGTTAAAAATCCAACGTGGCATAGAATTTGTAATAAAAATTTTTTTTAAAAGTTGTGGCATCCAAGTATCGATTAAAAATTTATGTGGTGCTCAAGTGATTGGAAGAAAAGTTATGACACTCAAGTGAGCTTTGTACATAAATTATAACACTAAAGTGATTAAAGAAAAAGTTATGGCACTCAAATGAGCCCCATATGAAAATTATGACATTCGTGGTATCCTTTTTTCCAAAACATATTAAATTCAATCATCATCAGATTAAGCAGTAAACCAAAGAACTCATAATCCAACAAAATTTAGCTTCATCCCTTTGTTCTTTCTTTTATAAGCTAAAAAGAAAATTTTGCATCTAATAAATTAGCATTATTATGTAAAAGAAATGGTCACCGTTGGTAATTCCCCGACACTTGGCCCGCTCACAAATCTTCAGTGAGTATAAATACCCAATTGATTAATTATCATATGTCTTCGTTCCTGGGTGTTGAATTGCATGTATTTCGCGAACGATAGGCTCCATTCACACGCAATCTTGCATTTTAAAAAAATCCAAGTATAACCAGCCACCATAATGGAGAAAATATTTTATATGTAAGTCAAGTCGTCCATATAAACTTGACAAAAACTAATTGAAGTTCCTATAGAAATTATTACATAACATCTATTTAATACTTCTTTATTACTTTAGGTTATTGTATAAAACTAAAATATAGAACGTAAAAGGCCTATGCTTTGAATAATACAACATCATCGGACGCAATCCGATGGATAAAGAGTTGCCAAGTTGGTAAACAACAGGTTTCCAGCCTATTACAGATGACGGACAGATGGAGAATAGATTATCGACATTTACATAAGTCGTAGGGATGGACACGAGAGGCATTGGTGCCTGCCAATAGGTGAAAATTTGAGCAGCTTTTTTGTTAGGAAAATGGTGCATACATTTCTCTTTTGAGATATTCAAACAATAAATCAAAAAAAAAAATTGCAAATGTTTAAATGTGCTGTCAACTGGTCACAATATTATAATAATAATGTACATATCTTAAATGGATAAATCAAGTGATCCTCTGCATTTTAGTATACTGTGTAATTACCATCTACATTACTTAACTAAATACACATAATAATATATATCTGGGTATATTATTTGTAATTAACCTCTATATTAAATTAAGATGAAAGTATCAAACGGGGTGGGGAAGGGGGGCGGGGCGGGCCTATTACTTCCTACGCCACGCCCCGTGCCCTACAATTATCCGTGGGGCATTTTTTATTAAGGAAATTTACCCCATCTGAGGTACAACACCTTAATTTGACTTGTCATCACTCACCCCAGGCACGGGTGGCTATTATACCAATCTATCTGAAGGTAGTCAGAGCTGAAACTTTGACGTGGTGTCTACCTTCATCACTGTGAGACCCCCCTAATTCCAACATCTAATTTTTTTCTTCCCAAGGAGGAGGGAATAAGGGGTGACATTGCGGGGTTTCCTGCCCTTAGGCGCTTGTTTCTTCCCCATGAGCCTTTTAAAGATTTGCTCGGGTCCTAGGTACAACACCCTAATTTGAAACTTATTTTTATGTGAAATTATCAACCTTTGATTAGGTCTTAGCAACTTTTTTTATTGATTATATTACCAATTACTTTTGGGTTACTAGTTTTTATTTGAGTCATTTACTAAGTTTATTTGATCCGCTTTAGAAATTTTGAAAAAAGTATTGCCTTTTATTTGTATTTTTTACTCGACATTTCAAAATTATCAATTCTTGTACAAAATTACTAACTAATATGAGTGTTGTACTAACTGACCTCTAATTCAGTTATAAACTAGTTTTAAAATGCTTGCTCTTATTTAAGCCACTTATTCATATTTATTATTGTTTCAAAATTACCAACTTTTTTCACAACTTTTGTTAACTAGCTACCAACATTTATTTGCGTAGGTTACAAACATTCTTAGGTTATAAAATTTGTCGTCTAATCACCAACGATAGTTTGAGTTACTTATCAACTTATTTCGATCGAATTACCAACTTGTTTAATGGTACGATAAAACATATGCAATATGAATCTGATTGGTGACTTATTCGGATAAATGTTTGTGAGTACTGTGAATGAAGTTGATAAATAGTCCAGATATTGGTCCTCATTTTTGGCTATTATCCTATCCCTTCAGTACGTTAAGAAAATTGCTTTTGACCTTCTATTCTTGTTTCCAATTTTCAAGGTAACCGCCCTGCGATTTTTTCCCCCTTTACCTCAACCTTCAAACTAATCCCAAGTGCTTGAAGAGATGATCAATACCGGATTTACCGAGAATTATATGTCTAGTCAAACTTCCAGAGGTTTCACTTTGTGTGACGAGAAGTAACCAATCAGTGTAGAAAAAATAGGGAATGAAATAAAAAGAACCTTGATAGCAGTAGCTTTCAATTGTGAATAGGTTTAGCTTTTATTCAAACGGCTCTCTGCCTAAAAGATCTCTTTTTTTTTGTTCTTTTTTTTTTTTTTTTTGGACGCTGGCAGCCTACATAAACTTACAAATCTCATGGTACAAGAGGTTTATAGTCTATTATGGACGAGACGAACAGACGCACATGATTGTCTCGTGGGAATTGAGGATCGAAAGGATGAAATTACAAAGCTATTAGATCAGGGAACTCAGGATGTTCAGTATATTGTGATTCATGGTATGGGAGGCATTGGAAAGACGTCACTAGCCGAGGTTGTCTTCAGGCAGATCTCCCCTCAGTTTCAGGGTCATTGCTGCTTTCTTAAGGATGTCCGTACCCATGATATATTAAACTTGCAAAAAAAATTATTGTCTGACATTCTCAATCTAAATTGCACAAACCTCTCTGACATTAATGAAGGGGCTAACGTGATCAAGAGGAGGTTCCATGAAAAGGAAGTCCTCATTGTTCTCGATGATATCGACAAGCTAAACCAAATTGAGAAACTTGCAGGCGAGCCCATGTGGTTTGGTGGGGGAAGTAGAATAATTATAACAACAAGGAATATTGAATTCTTGGTAACCGAAGGTGAAGATGACAATGTCCCAGCCTCACGTTTTGGAAAAATTTCATTTTACGAAATGCCGGAGATGGATCCTGACGATGCTCTTCAACTTTTCTGTGAGCATGCCCTGGGATGTGCCAAGCCGTCACCTGATTACCTAGGTATTTCATGTGAACTAATCCATGCTCTTGGAAGACTTCCATTAGCTCTCGAGGTCATAGGATCCACCCTCCGCGGAAAATGCAAAAGTACATGGGAAGATGTCTTACAACAGTTAAAGACGGTGATGAATCAAGATGTCAAGAAAAAGTTGATGATAAGTTATGAAGAATTAAATCCTATTCAACGACAAATTTATCTTGATATCGCATGTTTCTTCATCAACCAAGAGAAGACAACTGCAATTATATATTGGGATGCAGTTTTCAAGTATCCCACTGAAATCGAAGTGAAGATCCTCACACGTATGTCTTTGATAAAGATTGTCGATAATGATAAACTATGGATGCATGACCAACTTAGGGACCTTGGAAGGGATATCGTCCACCCAGAAAGCTGCAAAAATCATCTAAGTGGTAGTAGATTGTGGTCACCCAAGGATGCCTTCCATGTCGTGCAGAGAAAAAAGGTTTTCTTTTTAACTCTAAATGTCATCCCTTCCAATGTTATCACCTTTTAAATCTAACTTTAAGTCAAATTGACACGCATACTCACTAGTTGCTACTTTTATCTTTCAGGGAACTAAAAACATAGTAGCACTCAATCTTGGCACACCTGAACCTGATGCGTGGTACATATTTAAACGCAAGGAATTTGCAAGGTTGGAGAACCTTAGATTCCTTCAATTAGATCATGGAAACTTCAAGGGAGAGTTTAAGGATCTTTTCTCTGAATTAAGATGGCTTTCTTGGAGCAATTGCCCCTCAGAAGTCCGAGATACCAACTTTGGATTGAAGAACTTGGTGGTCCTTGAGCTTTCAGGGGTCAACATTAATGAAGACTGGGGAGGATGGTGTCAAATCATGGTACAATCTTACAATATACTTTTGCATTATATTTACTCTACATCTTTTCTAAATTTCAACTCCATTGCATTATAGGTAGCAAAACACTTGAAAGTCCTAAAACTTGTGGACTGCACATCCCTTAGAAAGACGCTCAAGTTCTCCACAATCTCGAGACTAGAGAGATTGATTCTTATAGGTTGCACTGCACTAAGTATGATTGACGAAACCATTGGCAATTTACAGCATCTTGATCACCTAGAAATAGAAGAGGCACTTATTGAGTCATTGCCAGAGTCCATTGGCGGTCTAAAATCTATGTCAAAGTTATCAATTCGGAAATGTTGCTATTTTGAAAAGCTTCCCGACTCTATTGGACAATTGGAGTCATTACTTGAGCTACACATCCATTGTTCAAGAATTAGAGAATTACCGCATTCCATTGGATGCCTCGAAGGTTTAAAAGTTTTATGTATCATGACTAGTAGATTAGAAAAGCTACCAACCTCGATTGGGAGGCTCCAATCATTGCATCAATTGGATGTGTCTTCATCACGCATCATGAAATTACCTCACTGTATTGGAAATCTCAAAAAGTTGAAGGAAATATATCTGGATAACACTTGCATAAGTGAACTTCCCAAAACCATAGGAATGGTGGAAAATCTGGAAAAGTTGACTGCTGCAGTCTGTGATCACTTGGAGGGAGAAATTCCTAGTGAAATTGGGGCACTATCTTCATTGCAAATTTTAGACTTATCATGTGGCCACTTTAGTAGAATGCCAACAACCATCAATCAGCTTACAAATCTCCAAGAACTTCGTTTACTCCACTGCAATTGGATTCAACAGTTGCCAGAGCTTCCTCAGAGTCTAACGGTCTTACACTTTTCAATGGAGTCACTGACCACAATCCCCGACCTCTCAAACCTTACCAACTTAGTTGATCTTGATATGTGCGGAACACTAGTGCAAGAACCCAACATAGAGTGGCTTGTGAAGCTACGTGCTCTGAGGAAATTGGCCTTGGTTGTTCTGGATATGACCTTGCCTCCAACCAATTTAAGTTCCCTCTCTCAGCTACAAGAACTCGAAATAGGTTGCACCGGCCAACGATCTCTTACCGGGCTCCCTTCCAACCTTCGATGTTTGACCTTAGCAAATGTCCAATCCCTGATAAATTGGTCCCTCTTTTCCAACTTGGAGAATTTGTCAGAGCTGAAGCTCCATGAATATCAGCTTGGCGAGATTCGATTCGATGTGCTTGGAAAGCTAACGAAACTCAGTGCATTGACGATGAGGGAGTGTCCATTACTCAAGACGTTGCCTGTTATGCCATTTTTTAAGGACATTCGGAACTTGAATCTAAATCGATTGCCTCAGCTAACTGGGATTCAGGGATTGGAAGAATTGAAATCATTGCAGTGTTTGTCCATCTGTTGGTGCAATTCCATTAAAAGGTTAACTGAAACTGCCCTGTCTAATTTACAAAATCTGAATATTTTGAAATTCATTGCATGTAAATTGCTGGAGAGTGTGCCGGATGTGCCATATGCCAAGTCATCTTGTCATCTCATCATAAAGCAATGCCCGAGGTTGAGTGATTTTGAAGGCCCATACAGGTCCTACAAAGACGGGTAAAGTATTTATCATTTGTTTGGCAAAGACAGTCGATGATAGTAAGTTGATAACATTGAGCTGCCAGATAGCATCTTCTTGCACAAAATTTGTGTGCACTTTGCTAAATTAAAAGAATTAAGCGAGGCTGACTTGCCTTGTTTAGCTCTTGAAACTTATGAATTGTCGTGGACAGAAAAGGCATGTATATTTTTTAGGTAGTGCGAGGTATACTCGAGAGTTATACAAAATTCCTACTCGCTCATTCCCTTCCATCTTGGATTGCCAAACATAATTAGGGAAGAAGATGCTACAATTTGCCCGAGTTATTCATTTTAACAGTTTTGCTTTAAGTGCAATGAAATACCTCAATTCAATTTTAAGTGCGGGGATCTATAAAGTAAGACCAATTAATGTCTTCTATTCTTATGATGCATGTGCCACAGTCTTCATGAACTTAATGAGAAAAAGCAATTTCTCCTCAAAAGACCAGTGTACTTATGTGCTTTGAAATTGAGTGAGAAAACTCTCCATACAATATGGAAAACAAACGTCGTCTAATGAAGAAATTTACACACTATTATTTCAAAACAATAAAACACCAGAACGTCTCTATTATAAAGCAAACTAATAATATCCCGTGATCTCAAATTTTATATAAAAAAAAAAAAAAAAATCCCTAAAGTTCATGCCTTCGATAAGATGAATGATAATGATATAATACTAAACATTGTATAAAAAGGTGATTAAGAAGGTTCAATGAAAATGTGACCTTCATTGATTGATTGCTTATAGACTCTGGTAGAGATGATCAACAGGCGGATTTGACCCTAGCCGAGCCTCATGATCGAGGTTTAGGTCTACCCATCTCGATAGAAATAATACGCATTTGAGTTGGATGGGCCTGGCTTGGGCCCGCTTAAGCAAACTAAAGGCTCTTACCTAAACACGCCCAAATTGCTTTTTGGTCAATGTGGTGCAGGTAGGCCTGGGCGAGCCTGTGGGTTTAGGCTTAAATCAATTTGAACATGTCTTTCTCATCATGTAACGCTTCATTCGATTTCTTGGGATACTTTAAACCAAAATTTTCTTTTGCATATATGTATTTTCGTGCTTGAGAAAAATGAACAAAAGAAAAAGAAAGAAATTGTGAATTCACTTAATATATGAAAATAGGACAGATTAGGAATAGGAATGGAATAGCTATTTTGTAGTTTGATTTGTAGAATGGAATAGTGAATTCCAAACCCATGCTCTTAGTTGTTTTACCGTAATAGCAAAGAGAATGTGTTAGGAATTGTAAAGCATACCCATGGTAGCCTTTGATGATATGTAATTGAAGAATAATTTTTCTTTCTTGTAAATGAAAAGCTCCTATAACTTATAAATAATTATAGTATTTTAATTTTTAATAGTTACTAATCACTTATTTACTTAATAATAATTAAAATTTTGTATAATTAGTAAAGGTAGATGATCTAATAATTTTTATTATTTACTATATAATAATTATAAATATCCAGCCAACACAACACTACTGGGGTCGAGCTAAACTCTTATATTAGATAGTCTATGCTTGAAACTTCACTTGAGTTACGGAATATCAAATTCCAACTTGATCAAGATATCAAGCTCGACTCAATAATTTAAATATTTTCCTCTGTGTTTATGTTAGGGGTGTACAAAGGAACCTGAGAACGACCCAGACCACTCAGAACTGAATCGGACTGGCCTAGAACCGACAATTCCCATGGTGATTGATTCGATTCTCAATTCAAATTTAGTGAATTTGATGAGTATCAGTCTGATTCCCAGTTCTAGGCATAGGACTGCCCATCCACCTACCCAAACTAGAATAGTATATATAAAGAAATTCCATCTCAATTACTTAATAATTTTTTAGTTTTTCAACCAAATATGTAATATATATATATATATATATATATATATATTTGTAGTTATTGGATATTATTAACTAATTTTGTCTCTTGAGTGTGTAATAGGATAAACCCCTTACTTTTTTTTTAATATTCTAATAATCCATTTACTTGCCTTCTCAACCAAAGAGAGAGAGAGAGAGAGAGAGAGAGAGAGAGAGAGAGAGGAGAGAACCGATTGGAAAAGTCAACAGCTCATTTTAAGAGCATAAATGGAAACTAGGCGCACTATAATAGTAATTGTTGAATGCAATTTGTAGGAATTGCAGACCAGTTCCATGGACCGTCCAGGTGGATCTATGGAACCAATGGGTGGTTCTCGATTCTAATTTTTCAGATCCAGTCCTTAGTGGGTGGTTCTCAATTCCAAGGTGGGAACCACCCACCCCGACCAAGCTCACCCTTAGTTTTTGTGGTTATAGGTATAGTACAAAATTGAAATATCTTATCCTCTATTTTTGTAGCTCTTAGATATTTTCCGAACAAAATAATAGAACTTGATTAGGATCACAAGTCTGTCAAATAAAGTATTAATGAGCTTGATCTTGACTCGACAAAATGCTGGAGCAGCTCCTGTTTGAGCTCGGCTCGAAACCTGACTGGTCAATTTCCAATTATCAAGTCGACCTTGAGCTACACCTCAGTAAGTTGGAATCAACTTCACCCCGAGTTGCGGGACCCACAAGTCCCTATTTATATTTGAGGACTTCTATGGGCCAAATAGTATTTTAGACATTAAACACCATGTTGTGTAATGTAAGCTCTTCCTTAGTAAGAAGTGTGAATAGTTGGCACCTCCGAATGAACGAGATCCAGTGGAGAAGTTGATGGAGAAAGGTATATGATCAAAATTCAATGGGACAATTAATCTCCCAATTAGATAATATTTTTGTTTCCGTAGAATGTATACTATGGATTGGACTGTTGATGTGGTGACATAATTTTAGGATGGCACTCTCAATAAGATTTTTGTTACATAGACACACATCTCTTAATTCTAAGAGGATAATATATTCCCGATTATATCAAAAAGTGAAATTGAACTCAAAATGTTTAGATTAAAATAGAATGTCGCCTAACCACACCATAAAAGTGAAAAAGACAAAATTATAGAGGAAAAGTTGCATGGTGGGCCTGACTAGATTCATAGTTGGGGTCCTCTTTTGAATTTATCACCATCAATCATTCAATCACGATATTAAAGTCAAGCGAGTCATGTGGTTCAGCGGTTTTTGGAAGGTTTGACGAGTAAATAACACAAAACAATAAAATAAAATAAAATAAAATCTGTGATATTGTCTTACCTATATATATATATATAAAAGGGGAGATACTCGTTATCTAATGTTTGGGCATAGAAGTTGGCAGGGTTTGCTGATTGAGAAACCCTAGAAGGGAAACTCGGTGTCATTTCCCCGTGGAAAGCCGCCAAAAGGTGAAGTTGGTAAGAGTTTGATATGGCCGGGCTATGCCTGGCTCCCTGTATGCCACAAACATATTCCAACCTTTCATCTTAGGTTGGCCATTACGTTGGTGGCGTACCAGGAGCCAAGCCTACTCTCTCTCTCTCTCTCATTTAATTTCTTGCAGAGATAAATAGAGTTCTGCTGAAAATTTTAGATAAGCTTTCAATGCCTTTCAAGCATGTTCATTCTTCGTTTCTTTTCCTTTTCCTTTTACCAAAGACATGCAATACGATTCGTATCTTCTATGTTCAGATAAGAGATGCTTATGCTAGTTGTTACGTGAGTCCGACGGTGGAATCGATCTATTTCAAGGAATGGCTACCTCATAATTAGCAGGTGACATCATCAAAATATTCAAAAATAATACCCATATGTTTCGGTATGATTGTATAGACTCATTTTACGCTTGTGAAAAGTATGAAGCCATTTGCAGATTTTTGTCATTTCCTATGTAAAACCATGCCGACTTTTGAGTATATATTTTATTTTCTCTTCATTCGATAAGTGCAAGATTCTATAGAGAGCACAAATAGGACAGAGTAGAATTTTTTTTTTTTTTTTTTTGGTAAATAATCAATATATTGAGCAAGAATCTCACCGTCCAAGAGGTTTCTAGTTTATTATTGACAAGGACGGATGTGACTGATCATTTGGTGGGACAAAGTAGAAAGTTTGTCGCCGTTTTTCCGCAATTTATGCATTTCTTACCTCTAAGGCCTAACAAATATTTCCACGAAAGGTGGAAGGCCGATTCAAAATCTTGGACCTTGAGTGGAGATTCAACAAAGTGCGTCAATTAAAATCGTCTTTTTTGAATGACACCATTTAAAGTTAATCTTATATTTTTGTAAGATTATTTATGTCTAAAGGGAGAGGCCACTAGGGAAAGCGTCTCGATTGGGATCCCGTGATTCACGCGATGATGGAATTGCGATTCTGGGGTCAAAAATATTAGATACGATTTTTAGTTGATTGGAAGCATCTTCCTCCTCGCTTTTTTGACCATGTGATATGTTTTGGAGCCAAAATCACGGCTTGGGAAAATTAGACTTGGCTCTGGACAGAACCCTTGAATAATGAAGCACAACATCGACCTGTTGTTGACGTAGAAATTAGACCTAGCTTGTCGAGGGAAATCAGAGGTCGACGTACGCAGGCTATGATCATGCACTTTAGTGTCCATGGCCTAGTCATCCATGCACATGCTGCAATTTGGACATTAGATATGATAAACGATTTAGGCTATTTATCTTAATCTATTGGCTATGATCATGCACTTTAGTGTCCATGGCCTAGTCATCCATGCACATGCTGCAATTTGGACATTAGTTATGATCAACGATTTAGGCTATTTATCTTAATCTATTTCTCTTGTTAGATTTACTTTTCTATTAGAACTTTATATCGGTTGCCTAAAAATAGTCCTAAAAAAATTGAGATGATCATATGACTGATATTGGCTTCACGTTTCTTCACTCTGGCCGAGATTGGCCTTGTCTCTTTTTCCTCAATCTTTCTTCACTTTCTTTCCCCTTTCTTCCTATCTGATTTTCCTCCCATTTCAACAATTTTAAACCTATCTTGTTAGCACTTTCCTTTTTAATCAATTGGTATCAAAGCAGTACCTATCCTTCAGCATAAGAATACGTATATTCGAACGATCATCAGATCTGGAACCCTCGCGATCCTCTCCCTTCCGCCCGCAGCTCGTTTCCATCGATTTGAGTTTCGCCGGAGGAGAATCACCGCCGACTGGAGTCTTCTGCCATCTCTGGCGCCTCAAGTCCATTCGATGTTCCTCCTTCGGCAAGGCTCTCTGTATTTCGCAGTCGCCTCATTGGCTCCAGATTCGTTCCCTCTCGAATCCACTTCATCCAATCTTTTAGCTTCCCATCTCGTTGTCATCTCATATCAGAGTCTATCGCAGCCAAGAGCCTCTGTTGAGTGATTCCACCACTGGATTTCGTCATCGCTGAATGTTATCTTCGCAAGTGTCTTAGAGTCCTTGATTGATCTTCGTTCACAGCAGGTTACCATATTCAGATTTCCGCAAGGTGAGATACACGCTACTTCATTTTTTTTTATTCTAAGAGTCGTGCAACGTCATTTTAGGGAAGCTAGCTAGGTCGGCTCGTTCGACCTCGTTTAAGATGTTTACGTGGCTTTGGTTTTTAATAATAATACGCCCACTCATTTTATAGTTTTTATCATAAAAGCCACGAAAATTTTTTTACTGAAATTTCTCGCCAAAGGCATTAAGTGATATTTCTTCTCCGATTTGATATTTAAATGAGCCGATGAATATTTTTTGCACTAAAGCGAATATCATGTGAAACTTTTAACACTTTTAGTATCGTTATACTCTTATCCTTCATCAACCTCAATTTTTTAAATCAACATTACCACCTGTCATTGCAAGCCCCCTACTCAAAACTCAAGATAGGAACACCACAAGTATCATATTTTTCGTATAAAGCTCACTTGAATGTCATATTTTTTTTTCGATCTCTTAAATATCATAAATTCTAAAAAATATTCACTTGAATGCTATAACTTTCAATTGATTGCTTGAGTGCCATAAATTTTAAAAATGTTCACCCAAGTGCTGCAAGTCCCACATGTTTTTAAAAAAGTTATAACACTTAAATGATCGATTAAAAAAAAATTTATAACACTCAAGTGATTGGAAAAGAAATTATGGTGCTCAAGTGAGCACCGAATATAAGTTATGGCACTCAAATGATAGAAAAAAAATTATGTTACTTAGATGAGCGCCGTATAAAAATTATAATACTTGTGACTTTTTTTTACTTCCAAAACTCTAACCTAACCTACCCACAGCTCAATCACTCACCTTCCCAGCATGGTCCACAACTATCGCATTGTCACCGGTACGCCGCCACCTCTTCACCTTAGCCATTTCCCTCTTTCTTGACTGAGCTTGAGCACCCATGTTTGTGATGGCCATGGTCCTACCTCACATTGTAGAGTGTAGAGTATGTCTCAAGTTTGAGTTCAAAGTAAAAATCTAATTTTTTAAAATAAAGAAATGAAAGGAGGAAAAGGGGGAATTTATGGAAACTTACTTTCCTAAATTGCAGGGGTTGGTGTCCAAGAAAATAAATAAAAATGGAAAATAAGAAAAGAGGAAAGTTCAACTAGGACTGTCGACCGAACTACACAATTTCCTATTCATGTTGAGTCGGCCACTGTACGCCCTTTACTCGAGTTTATGGGTATATATATGCTTGGCTCGTGGGATTTCACCTGCGGCTGTTGATGTGCGGAGGGAACCTTACCATGGGGCTCCAAGTTCCGATATACATCCAAGTGAAATTCCGCTCGTGTTTAATAGCCTATTAAGTCTTATAGTAAGATTTTTATGATTATTTCGTTAAAAAATTGTTATGGTTAAGTACTATGTGAGTTATTCAATATAATTGGGAGTCAGGAAAAATCGAGATTATTTAAGTGACTATTTTTCCCGATTCGAGTATAATTGTAATCTTCATTATATCACTTGTTTTATGATGAAATTTGTTGTTATTCTTCACATGGCCGTAAATCACTCAAGCAAACTGGCTCATTTATTTTCTTATTTTATTTATTTTATTGTTCAATAATTTATTTCCACGTCACAAAGCTTAGCACTAGATATGGTGGCCATGGCCCCAAGGAGAGAGAGAGAGAGAGAGAGAGAGAGAGAGAGAGAGAGAGAGAGAGAGATTAAGACGTTTGGGTGCGTTGGATGGGTAGTGTAATCTTTTTAATGTCTTCATTGTCCGAAAACGTAGATTCCAGATTAACAAGACAAGGAGTATCTAATATGGTATCAAGTTGAGAAATGTTCGTGAAATTTTTAAAAATTAATGTTTTTGAAGGGCACAGTAATACAAGCCTATAGAATCGATCCAATTAATGAAAACCTCATTTGGTCCAATAGAATTGCCTAGGAAATAATATGTGAATAACATGTGATTATTCTTCATTTCTTATGCATGGACAGATACCCCTTTAAGCCAATCATGACCTATTTGATCATTCTTTATTTCTTATGCATAGACAGATACCCTTTAAGCTAATTATAACCTATTTGATAAATTAAAGCCTAATGTCATTAATATCACCACTAATAACTTTGATTTTATATTAAACGAACCTTAAGTGGGGCGGAGCCACTTCCACACGACTTTCAGTTGAAACATTACTTTTAAAAGCACATATTGATACTTAATTAACATTTTCATTAGGTAATGATCAATAAATTGCTACTTTCCCATTTGAGTTTATTCAAAATTTTGCTTTTGGTACTCTTTCTTGCACTTGGCGTGAAGATAACAATTTGCTTTGTCTTCCAAAATGGTAAAAGCAAAATCCATCAAATGTGTATTTATCATCCTAATCAGCTATAATATATAGTGACACTCAATAGTATAATTACTAATCATCGTAAACTGACCATGAACCATCGATATTTTTATAATTACTTGTTATATTTCATAATGTCATGATTACATAAAGTACAGTTATTGAAAAGACTTCTTATGAATACGTAAGATGAATCCAATCAGTGAACCATAGTATTGATTTCATCATCGTTAAAAGCAGCAAACTCATTTATATGATAACTAAGCATTGTGGATAGAATTCTTAGCTTGGTTTTGGTTATTACATTTTCAGGATAATAACACAAATAGCACTTGAAATTCAATTCAATATATAATGTCTTCCCTAGATCTTTAATTTGTACAATGTGGTATGTAAACTATACAAAAATGTTGAAAGTACACAAATCACATTAAACATTGGACCAAAGTTCGGATATGATATTAAATAAAGTAAAAACACAAAGATCACATTGAATAAATTAAAAACTTAAGTACGACATTATTTATCGAACTAAAATTTAGAGACCGTTTGTATCATCCTCTTAATTTTCTGAGAACATGTTACAACCCTTCCGAGAGTGCATCAAAGTTCAGTGACGTGGCAGTACAAATGCCTGCAGGTGAATTGCATGAGTCTCACATAATCGAAGCATTGATCAGTGCAACAAGGCCCATGAATCTAAAAACATTTCATGTCTTATGCATACCCCGATTACATCGATAACGCTCAAATCACCAAGAATCCACCCCTTTAGAGCGAAAGAACAGGGAGGTCCCTCTAGGGTGATTCCCTCAAGATCTATAGACCAAAATTATACTAATGGTGAAAAACCGATTCATGAATCCATCTTTCAGCTAAAAGCTCAATTTAGCCGACTCAGTGATACCATTGTAAGTAAATCCTCTAAAGAGAAAAAAGGTGGAATGGTTCATGAAGTGAAAGACCCAACTACCTATGGATAAATATACAGTTTACTTGCCGAAACAATTCTCAGTTCAACTGGCTTGAGTATCAATAGATACAACATTATGCACAGATGCAATTGAAGAAGCCGTTTCCAGCATTTTTCTTCTTTCAGCTAAGTTGACACAACATCTCACTATTCTCTTCGAAGCATCTACTCTAAATTAAGTTTTTGTGCTGAGCAAACAAAACTCGTATCATCAGAAAGGGCTTGGGAAACTCGCACCGAAAGTCAAAGTGTGAATCATGGCAACATCCTCTTAACAATCACATGACAACAGCATAGGAATGTAATTCAGCATAAAGAATGAACACAGCTCCTGGTCTTCACTAGCATATAAAGTTAGCTGTGCATGATAATGTATGGCCATATAACAACATGCAACTGGATCCCTCAAGATAAGACTTATAATTTAGTCTTCCAATAAAATCTCATTTCAACGGCAATCTGCAACAGCCGCAACAAAAAGGACTCGCCGAAGGAGCAGTAATCAAAAGAATACCCTAAATAACACAGTATCACAAATTCGTTCTTATTCATAGCTTTGAACGGTATTCATTTCCAGGTATACCAGAGAAAACCACAGAATGGAAGAGCAGTTGTTGTCATTCTTCATATATCAAGAAGTAACCTTCGAGGGTCCTCCACAACATCTTTGATACGGCGCAAGAAAAAGACAGCCTCTCTCCCATCAATCAGTCTATGGTCATAAGTTAGAGCAATGTACATCATTGGCCTTGGAATGACATTTCCGCCAACAACCATTGGGCGGCTCACTATGGAGTGCATTCCCAATATCGCAGACTATTCAGAAAGGGAAGTATATGTCAGATCTCAATAAAATGCCAGAAGACCACGTGTAAAAAAGTGGAAATTACCCTTCCATACATATCCACCCATTGATGAACAATCCAAATCACAAGAATTAAATGGAAAAAGTTTCATCACGGGATTTCAACTGAGTAAGTAAGGTGACAAACCTGAGGTGGGTTGATGATAGGAGTACTCAAAAGGCTCCCATAGACACCACCATTAGATATCGTAAAAGTACCTCCTGCCATTTCATCAATTGAGATGGAACCATCATTTGCCTTCTTTGCAAGAGTGTTGATTTCTTTCTCGATATCAGCAAAATTCATGTTCTCAGCATTGCGAATGACTGGAACAACCAGACCCTGTGGCAAAAAGAAGGCATTAACCTCAAACAACAATCTCTCATCAAACTCTCTGTACCTAATGTTTAAAAGACAAATCCTTGTACCGGCGATGCTCAGAAAGTAAATTATAAGGACTGGAAAATAATGTAGCAACTTGGTCATTTTCTGGTGATAAAGGGATACCAATTGTTTTTTTAGTGGGGAAAGGGCTGCTGACACACTGTAGCACCTCTCATGACTAAAATCATTGGAATGATGGAGGCATCAAAATCAAAGAAAGAGAAACCTCACTCCAAATCCTTGGTCTCCATCCAGTTCATTTTCAACAACATAATTAAAACATCGGCAGAAACCATATTATGCTTAAGTAACATCAACAGGAGAGTGTGGCTGTAGTCTTACAGACAGGTTTGAACAAAAAGCTATATGCTCCTTATAGTTGGTGCTAAGCATATGGAAATTCCTCTTTCCTCATAGTGGGCAAAGGTAAGCCACTACTTTAAAATTATATGAAGTTTTACATCCTCTTTAGCCCATATAGAGAAGGTACAGAGAATCAGCTTGTTCCAGAATTATGAAATTAAGGAATCACTAGACTCTTACGTTCGACTAAAATAAATTTTCATGAAAGGTAATGTGAAGAATCTTAGAACTTACAAACACCTAAACTAGTACTGAAATACATAAAAGCAAAACTTCACGCATATTCTAATAAGGAGAGCTGGTGTATCATTTGAAGGAAACAAAGTTGAACCTTTGGAGTACCAACAGCAATACTGATATCTACGTAATCCCTGTAGATGATGTCGTCCCCATCAATAACTGCATTTATAATAGGTTGATTTTGCAGCCCGCTAACAGCAGCCTGAAATGTAAGTGACAAGCTATCAAGCAAATGAATAAACTGGGATATTTGTATACATGTCTTCAATCCATTCCACTTCTGAACAATTGTGAGGCAAAGCATACTTTCACAAATCCTGACATCAGTCCAAGCTTGACTCCATGTTTTTCCACAAAGGCATCCTTGTAATCCGAACGGAGCTTCATCAAGTTCGTCCTAAATTAAGAAACCAAAAAAGCATATAAATATAAATAAAGCACCTAAGAGCGTGCAACAAATGCAATATGATTGAAAGCATGGGATAGAGACTCAATGCAATCAACCATCCTCCGGTAAACCATGTAAGCACCAAAACTCTAAGTTCAGATACGGTTTGGGATCTGCAATTCTGGTAAAACATTTGATCACCAAAATCCAAGCCAAACTGTCCTTTAGTAACTGGGCACAGGAAAATTGACACTGATGGAGATAATTAAGCATCACCATCATTGTCGAAGTTTGTAAATTATATTCTTCTCTCAAAGTCACAATTTTAGAGTCAATTTCAATAACATTTTTCCAGGATAGACATTTTCAACAAGTCACAGAAGGCACAACAAACAAAAGTAGGGAATATGGGAAATCCATGGCTGAGACCTCAGTGGAGAGCTAGAAGAAAGTGTGATTCTTTTTGCTTATGAAATACCACAGCAAAAATCATAAGGGGATTAGAGATCTGGAAGTTGTAAAAAGAGGAAGTTCTAACAGGAGCTTTCAGGAAGAGGTGGTGTTTTGGATGACTTTGTAGAAACAAATCAAGTTCAATTTCTTCCAGTCCGTCTACCCTATGAGATAATAAAAAATTCAAACGATCTCGATCTGTAAATTATGCAAAACTGGGGTGAACGATCTACCCTCTTTCAAACGGAGATAAGCAATGTGGGAATGATTGATGGCTTGAGAGACATCCAGTAAGGTCTTTCAAGGAGAATGAGCTTACATATCAACTTCATTGAATGTTGTCAGCAGAGCAAATGTATTCTGAGAATCCTTCAATCTTGCTGCGACCCGTTTACGAAGCCTTGTCATGGGAATCTGCATTTGCATGGCTCACACAAAGTCAAAAGCTAGAACATCAAAGTGGAAGAACTTTTGAGGACAAGTATGAATTCTGGAAGACCTACGCGTCTTTCTCTGTCCTTAGGAGGAAGCTGTGGTTCTGTTGCAGACCGCTTGGGAGGAGGTGGTGGTGGAGGACTTGGTGCTTTTGGCTTCTCTGTCGCTGGAGCAGCTTCTGCTTTGGGCTTTCGCTTCTCCTCAACCTTTTCAGCAGGAGGAGGTGGAGGAGCAGCTTTCTTGCCTGCACTCTCAGATGGAGCCACATGCGTAGCACCTTCGCCAGACTTGGAAATCACAGCAATCTTGGTTCCTGGTTCCACAGTTTCGCCCTCCTTGGCCACAAACTATCACTCATCCAGCAAACAAACCAAACTTAGAAATAAGAATATGAAACATTCCCAAAATATTTGAAGAAAAAGAATTTAGAATTAGCTCAAAGGAGAAGCACTGCCAGATTCACCTTCTGAATGACACCTGCTTCTGGACTAGCAACATCAATCGTCACCTGAGTGTAAAAGTGCACAACAGTGGAAAGTAAAATCATAATTTTGTATGACTAGACCAAACTGAAAAAATTAGGCATTAGTACACACATAAAGAATCAAATAGCAATATCAAAATATGCTCCAGCCAAATCTTTAGGTTAAATTAAGCAGACCTTATCTGTTTCAATTTGAGCAATGGGTTCATCCACTTCGACCCTATCACCAGGATCTGTCTCAAAAAGTCAGACACATAAATAAAGAAGGAGAAAGAAACAGAGGCAGGAAATTTTTACAACAGCAAAAGAACTGAGAGACAATTATAGAAAACATACTCTTCAAGAATTGTGCTAGAGTGCCATCAGTGATGGATTCTCCCATAAAGGGAACAACAGCATCAACCAAATCACCTTCATTAAAGACACATAATGGGCACCAATCAGGAAAACTCCTTCAATCAACACCAGTAAAAGATCAAAGAGAACACTGATTTGATCTTACACCAAATATGAACCATCCAAAATTCATCTAGTCAAAAGACACAGAGAATACAGTAAATTTGGCCATAATTTTACAGCTCTGCACTTGGAATTGTAAGATGAAGGATATACTATAATATGATCCAACTGTTCCTAAACATCTCCTAACCTTGTAGAGAAATGCTTGGACTGAAACTTTAGGAAATACATGAATTACAATGAGCCATAAGAAAACTGCACAAAAACAGGACTTCTCCGCTAAAACATCTTAACATCCAGATTCACTAAATAAAAAGGAGAAACCCACTGCTTACTTTAAATGACAATTTATCATCCATTGGAAAGACATGTCAATGCAGCTAACAAAATTATGTGAGAAGATATCTTTTCAAATATTGATGTTTCTACGAAGTAATAGTGAAGATGGACTTTGCAACTCAAATAAGAGTCCTAAAAAGGCCAAGATTCTTCTTCAAGTTTAATTTGTAAACGTTTCGATTGAATTTGAGTATTATTAGAATTTTACAAAGTTTCCTCTTTTAGTCTTATTAGTAGGATGTTTTGTTTTCTGTTTCAATTATGTTTCTTATTTAGAGGTTCCCTATTTCAAGTAGGAGTAGAACTTTTAAAGTCGGTAACTATCGTTAAAATCCTTCTTTTCAATAGAGCTGGTTTATTGTATTTGCTTTACCAATGCGTGATGCAATTCTTCTCTTAAGGTTTAATGCTTAGGAAACCCAAGGTGTTATACCTCATAAGCTTTGGTTGCGACACGTAAAGCTCATTTTGAATTATGATTCATCAGAAATTCTCTTCAAATTCACATTTAATTGGGCTCGGTACCATGGGACTTGTCATCCTACATAACATCCTTTAACAAATTGCTAGACACCCGAAACAACAAAAAAACCCTCAAACAAGGCCCTTAAGTACCAATATAGATTTATGAATATTCTAAGTCTGCTTGGGGCACATAACCAATGATATGCTTATCATGTGATCTAGTAAATACTAATGGGGAATAGTAAAAACTTCACCTTTTACTGAATTCATATAGGTTTTGAAAGAAACTAAGCAGATTCTTCATTATCTTGTTGTAAAAATTTCTTATGCAACATGTGAAAACTACAAAAGCTGGAACTGCCAAAGTTGTTCTCCAAGTCCTCTTTATCAATTGCTCAACATAATTCAATTTACTTTACCTTGTCAAAATACAATTTCTGAAATGCTATCACAATGGCTTTAGGAAAATTGAAAAGCTATACTTTTTACACACAAGTTATATAAAGAGACATGTAAAAAAAAAAAAACATAAAAAGGATTTGGACATCGCACCACTTTCGGTGGAAAATAACCTCCATTGCGGTAAGATTTCCACTGCTTGGTTATTGAAAGCAACTACCCTGTGCATCAAGCAAGTCATCTGTTCAAGACGATTCACAGCATAAAACAGGGGATTGGTGCCCTGCTCTTCAAAGGGCTGAGGGAGAAAAGTTTCTAAGAGAAACAAAGGGACTGTGATAAGGGAGCCATTTCAGCTCTCCCCACCCCGCATATAAAAAATGCCTCATTAATCAAACCATCAATATCATGAGATACTTTTGCAGTGAAAATTCAATGAATTACGAACCTAAAGCTGAATCAGAAGCCACAACTTTACCCCAAATATTATATAAATCAAATCATACTGAAAAGCCCAAATCCTTTTAACAACCCTAACAACCCACTGCCCCCACCCAAAATAACAAGGGCAAGAAAAAGAGCTCTTAAATAAACAGATTAGACAATAGAAAAAATTGCAGCAACATGGAATGGATTATCATCCCCGGTGTAAATTTTAGTTGCATTACTCTGTCCTAGATTGCAACAATTGTATCACCAGCAGAAAACTCAATAACAGAGACTTCAAAAATTTTACAAGATGAATAACGTCACTGACCTCGTTGGCCTCGAACCAACTGAACATCCTGTCAGAACAGAAAAGGAACAAATCAACAAACACAAAATCATATTTCATGAATCACTACCAAATGGCTGAGCTCAACGTGCATACTCATCACAGCGAGGTGGCTAAAGCTGCGGACGGGTCCGCATCCTCGTGAAAGAACCGCCCCTTCATCCGCAACCGAGGCAATCCTTCGCCCCGACCCCGCAGATCTGGATATCAGCAGCGCCTGTCCTAAGCTCTGCTAACACGAACAGAGCACGACCCAATAAGGAATTCGCCGCCAAGAATCACGGGTCCGCACAACACAACAAGAATCGAGGGTCCGCACAACACAACAAGAATCGAAATTGAAATCGAAATCGAAAGCTCTCAAGACTTCATTACCGAAGCCGACGCCGACCCTCCTCCAGAAGCTACCCTTCGCCTCACGACGCCCAACATCATGACCCACGATCTTTCTGCTGCAATACGAACGAACCCATATCAAAAATCCCAAGCAACGAACGACCCAACAACGTAAATGAACCAGAAAACAAGAAAATCAAAGCATCAGCCGGTGATCTCGCACCAGTCTAACGCCTCTCTCCCTCCCTCTCGAACTTGACTTACTTCTGAGAAAGACCCACGGTTCCGAGGGCTCAACGCCTTCTTCTCCAAATCGCAATCGCGCGGCCGATCGTAGACGAGCGGCTGTGCTCGAGCAATTTCCGGCCTCTCTCTCTCTCTCTAGGTTTTTCGAGAGAAAAGCACGTAGGCGCAGGCAAGAAGAAGCCTTCTCAAGAAGCGGACTTCCAAAGTAGGAGGAAAATGAGAAAAAAGAATAAAAAGGACAAAAAGGGGGTCGTGCGAATATGGGTCTTGCGCAATTACGGGTTTGCCCTTGGTCTCTTTTTGATTTTTCTTGGTTTCCATGGTTCGGACAAAAGCCTAGACATAATGAGTCTTAAGGCATGATCATCGTCATTCGTTCGTGGCGTAGGTTGACTTGCATGCCTGGCGGGCGGATCTCTTTCGCATGTTCAAAAAGTAACAAGTGTGCAACTCCAATGACGACTGACGACTGTAAGAGATTATCAAAATTGATTGTTCGTCCATCCTTCCTTTCGCGGTCCAATGGATTAAGGTTGCTTTAATTGAAATGCGAAGATGGGTGTGGTTCCACGCTTTTAAGTTAATTGACCAAATTACTATTCTAATCCGATGACGCATGTATTAGTTCATTTTTCTATTTGAAGGGTAACATGGCAACATGGTTAGTTTACTTAAAACGATTTTTTTTTTTTTTTTTTTTTTTCTGGTTGTTAGCTTGGGACATATGATTCATCTTTTGTACTTATCAAACCTTGCTGGTGACTGCAAGTCTATGGGAATTCATGTCAAGTTCCAGCATTGCTGGCATATTGCTATTTCAACTCCTACCTTTTTTGTTCCAATATATGCAAATGTCATGCGTGGATGACGGTGACGTGATGCTAGACAATGGTTAATTATTTATGTCCTTCTCGTGGTTTACCAAAAAAAAAAAAGAATAAGAAAACAATGACGTGACTGCAAGTCTATGCGGAATTCATGTCGAGTTCCAGCATTGTTGGCATATTGCTATTTCAGCTCCTACTGTTTTTGGTCCAATATATGTGAATGTCACGCGCGGATGACAGTGACGTGATGCTAGACAATGGTTCATTATTTATGTCCTTTTCGTGATTTACCAAAAGAAAAATGAAAAGAAAACGTTTCTTTATGGTATCTAAACTCTTCTAAATCTATCTAAAGCTGTCATGATGACATGAATCACATGTTAACCTACGTAACTAAACATGTCTAAGCATGTCATGAACAAGTCAAGAGGATTAACTTGCATAAACATGTTTCTAATTATTTATAAAGGGTACGTAAACCCGTTTAAGCTTTATAGAAATATGCGTCACTATGTATCATGTGTCTATTTTGTAAACTAGTCGTGTTAGAATTTGTCGGTCTTAATTTTGCATAAGCATAAATTGAAGTAGATATGCTGATGTATGTTACTTATGTGTAATATCTGATATGAATGATTGAACAGCATCTATAAATGCATGACGACAACTAAGTGCCACACAAGACAAAGCATCACGCTATGAGAGTCTCATTTTGAACTTGGGCAGCACAAAGTGCACCATGTGGAAGCCACTTCTAGAATTCTATTTTAGTTATATGGTATACTTCATTGGATAACATCTATGTGCGCAACTATATATTCTTAGCACATCTAGACCTTGGCTGAGGCGGTGGATTGATTGAGACTGACTCGCTTACAATGTTTTTAAATTGATTGATTTGAGGGGATGGGGAGAAATTGAATTCTTGGGAAAGAAGTGTGTGACGGAACTCAAGAATACATTTGTTTCATAAAAAATAAATGATTTGAAAATCGTTTTCCTAAAAATGATTGCTTAGATCTCTTATAAAAATGAATAGACCAAAAACATTTTCATTATCCACGAAAAGGTTTGGGCATTTTTTATTATTAATAATAAAAATATTTTCTATTAATTAATTTTCTTAAGTGATATAATCAATCATTTTTAGGAAAACGATTTCCAAATCATTCATTTTCCGCGAAATAAAGTATATTTCAAGGCGTTACGATTAATTTTGATATAAGAGCTAAGTGAGTTTTGGAATGTTAAAACAAAACAAGAGCACATTTATTTAGCAAACTAGACTGCTATAAATAATCCAAGGACAGGACAAAGCAACTTAATACAATTGGAAAAATTCAATTTCCAAAGATACATGACCCAACGCAAGCTTACAAACAAATTGATGCACGTCGCAATCACCATCGATAAATTACCAGAACTCTGTTAATATCTTCTCTAGAACTTCGATTGAATTTGGCCGACAATTTTCTTATCAACTTGGAATGCTTTGGCAAGAATGTCCATGGCAATATCCGGAGTTGACCCAAACACGGCATTAGCGACGGTGATGACACCCGGGTTTTGGCTTCCGAGAACCGCAATAGCGATGGCATTTACAGGACCGGTATTTCTCTGGAAATGGACAAGGCCCTAAGGAAAGACGAGCACATCGCCCTTCTGCAAGACCTTGGAGATGAGGCGATTGTCGGGGTTGGAGGTGATGAACCCTACTTCAAGGGTCCCTTCCAAGACATCCAATATCTTGGTTGTAAGCAGATAAGCATGGAATGGGTTGATTCCCCACGGTGCGTAATCAATGCGGGCCATGGAGATGCCGAGAGTCTTGAGGCCTGGGAGCTGAGCCACCAACGCCGGGGTAACCCTTGAAGTGACCGCGTTCGATGTGTTGCCTGGAAGATGGAGTCCACTGAAGGAGAAGTCATTTTTTTTTTTTGTCGAAACTATGCGTGATATTCATTACTTAGCAAAGTACGGTGAAAATACATCAAAAGCATTAGAACATAACATATTTAAGAACCACCGGCTGCGGTGGTTCCACTGGATAAGACTCTGCTGATCCTCAATGAAGAGGTGAAGGGTTCAAAACCCAGGGGAGGCGCTAGGTGTATTAAGTGTGACTCAGGGGTGGTGGGTCCTCCCGCTTAAGTGTCACCTTGAGATTTACTGGCGCGGGCTGTCGGCTGCAAGCCGGTTCCTCCAAAGCAAAAAAAAAAAAACATATTTAAGAGAGTAGAGGGAGGGAAGGTGGGCGACCCAATTCTTCGGTAAAACGTTTAACCTTTGTGATTTTGCTAACCAATCTGCAATCTTGTTCGAGTCCCGGCTGCAATGGGCTATCGAGAGGCCCGAAAAATTAGTCATTTGCCTGAACCGTTTTGGGTTCCTTGCAGGCCAGGCCATTCAAAAGCACTGCAAATTTTGAATGGGAAAACAACTAATTAATATGACTAAAGCAGTACATGATACTGTGCATCACTAATAGACGACCAAAACACACCCTAAGTAGCATACACCTTTCTCCAAATAGGTAGTAAATATTAATTCCGTAGCAAAGAAAAATAAAATCATTGTCGACTCGTTCTGTTAGGGGAAGAAGAGATGCTACCTAGGACAAGGTTCTAGTGGAATCTCCTGTGCATGCATATCCCAATTGCTCCAGTACATAATCACACCAATTTCTGATTCATTAGTTCTTCCCCATCAGCTCTAGATTAGAGATCCATACATAACTCCCGAAATAACTCTGCAATAATAATTAGCGACTTTCAGGGAAATAAAATGCAAAACTCTAAATTCTAAAGCTTCAAATTAACTTTTTTCGAGAGGTCTACTACATCAAATGTGTAACGAAATGAAATAACTCTCCTAGAAAATTAACTCCCCTAGAGCTCTGTTTTTCGTTATTATTATTTTATTTTATTTTTGGATAAGTGAAGTTAACGTTGCAAAATAACATATGTTTTGAGTGAGAATGAGGTAAGCATTTGCAAAGCAGGGCAAGCACCCTTTGGAATTGAAACTGGGAAATAATGTCTGCTTCATCACAATTTAGTTAGATGGATCACCAAAAGCGAATATATCAAACATTCTCATTCTAAACTCTTTTGTTCTGGCCTCTAACCAACCTTTATGTAAAGATGATGAACTGCAGTATTTTGCCCGCAGTGCCAGCTTGAGCGACACAGAAATCTTGCAGAGGACCAGGATCAGCAGCAGCTCCAAAAGTGAACAAAACGCCCAAGAAACAAATCAAGAGGACACTCTTTGCCATCTCCGAAATCAAAATCTTCACGAGACGATCTTGCTTATTGTCTCAAGTGCAAGGAGATAAGTGCTTGCTGGGGGTGGATGATGAGATAGCCTGAGCAGAGACCAAGCAATTATACACGCGCGAAAGCAGAAGCAAACGAGTCATATAGAACTTAGCTGTTCAAAGGAATCTATGTTGCCGCTGAGCAGAATACGGACGTCCCGTCCCTAAAATAGTGATGGGAATGGAGGGATAGGTATATTAGTATTAGCGACGGCAACTTCACGCGGAAGAGCCAATCAGCGACGATATCTCTTGGCCAAGTTTTATTAATTTAAAATCTTGTTGCTTAAAATGTAAGGAGCTATGTGTTTATTCTATTTAGATTAGTCCATTCGGTTTTTGTTCAATTGCGTGTCCAAAAGCTCAGGCAATAATTTATTTGGTACTTCGATGTCACTTAAACTTTTAGATGAGTTGAGTATCATATTCCATGTAATTAATTAATGTGCGAAGGTATAAGAAGAGGGTGGCTAGCCTGGAATGTTCCGGTCTTGATGAACAAATTGGTCTTTTAAATGATCTAACGAGTAGCTGTGGATGCGCGTTATGAAATCAAGGCAAAGGTAGTGTTATTTAAAATACAATTTGAATCATCCTCTTATAGTTTCACGTCATATGAATTTCCAATCTTTATTTGAATGAACTTTTTTTCCTATTAAGGTAATCAAATCTCATTGAGCTAATTACCACCATTTGTATGGCTTTTTCCGAAAGCTTCTTTTTGATCACTTGAATGCCATGAGATATGTATAGCACTCATTTGAGTGTCATAACTTTTTTTCGGATCACTTGAGTGCCATATAACTTTTTTAATTGATTGTTTAAGTGCTATAACTTTTATAAAAACATTCACTACAAGTGCCATGCCATATCAAATTTCAAGCACTTGGGTGAACATTTTTCAAAAATTATTTTTTTTTTGGGTAAAAGGTCAAAGGTATATAGACTTTTGCACAAAAAGTTATACAACTGTACAACAAAGGGGGGCCCCGGCACCAGCTCACACTCAGAAGGATAGAAAATCCAAATGAGTGAAAGGGGGCCGGGGCCAAGGGAGAGAAAAGGGGAGGGAAGAGCTGCGAGAGAGATACATTGCAAATAAATGAATGACATTTAAATGAATGATTTTTTTTTTTAAAGTTATGTGAGCGATTCCAAGTTCTGTTTATGTTGCACTTGGCATTTGAAACCTATTTATCAGATCAAGTTCCTCATTTTTTGAAACTTAGAATTTAGCCTACATACTATTTTATCTAGAACCTATGTATTATGAATTCATGGGCTCTAATTTTTGTGGTTAATAATATATTTTGAAAAGGTTGAGTTTAAACTTGAATAAAACATATGAATATATCTTTGAATAAATTTTAAATTGTATAGTATATTTTTCTAAATATAAAAATAGGGAATTTATAGAAATCCTATTATTTTAAAAGTTATACCCCATATAACAATACACTATCTATAATTTGAAACTCTTTCGTCATTTGAACAAGTCTCTCTTATAAAACAGCAAATATCAGTCATTTAGAATTTTACATTTAGGATTCACATACTGCCTATTTCTTTTCATCCATATCACTTAATCAAAAAACCACTTATTTTAATAATATTATCATTATAATTTTAGATTATTTTTTATGTGAATAGATTCACATGATTTTAATAGCTTACAATCAAAATAGTCATAGAAAAAGTTAGCATAGAAAAAAAAAATACAACATTCAAGCCAACTCTAAGTATATATGTTACTGATATTGTTGCTAATTAAAGCATAACTAATTCCGCATGAGTTATTTGCTTTAGTGAAATTAAAAGTAACACTGAATAAATAATTATACTTAGTTTGAGAAATAAATATTTTTGTAAATAAATTATCGTTAATTTATAATGTGCATTATTTTATTTTCATTATAAGAAGATTAAACAGATGACAATAATATAACAAAAATGTTGATGATTATCTAATGAATGTAATAAGATATTTAAAAAAAAAATTGCAATTTAGTCAAAGCATAGATTGTATGTATGTATGTATGTATGTATTTATGTATATGCCTATATTATAGGGACACGTTTTTTCCACTTCCTTTTTAGCTTATACATAGTCTAGAGGTGAGCGCGGTTCCCGATTCCCGTTCATATGGGAACTGGAACCAGTTAGGTTCCAAAATTAGGTTCCAAAAAAACCCTAAGTTTACCCTAGTCTCACTCAATTCACTTCACACTTCACACTACTCGCCCTCCTCTGTCTCTGCCTGACGCTACTTGCCCTCAACAAATCTCTACACAGAGTCGAGCCTTAAGTCCCTCAACAGGTTCCTCTCCGGCAAGACTACATGTTGGGAATAACGGATCCTCGAAAACCGGATTCGACATTGAATCGAACCCCTAAATCAATGCGGAAGACGAAGCCCGGGAATAACACGTATCACCAATCATAAAGCACACCACGGATTCGAGCGTACCTTGTTAGCTACAGATTAAACACCGACGCCGATTAGAGGAAGAAACCTGGTCCTGTTCGATTCGATGGCACCTTGAAGGGAAGAAGACAGTGGCCTTATGCTTACTATTCCTTTTGGAGGGAGAGAGAGCGTTGGAAAGAACGTACGTACGTTATGCACCAAAGGGTGCGTCCTCTCTCTCTCTCATCCCTTTTATATGTTCCCCCATCCACGGGCCCTATTCCCGTGGGCCGGGCCTTTTGGGCCCAGCATGGGCGGACGGGCCTTAAGCCCATCACCAGTTAAAACCATCATCTCCCACTCGCACATGGTGGACTAAACAGGATTCTCTTTACCTCTCTTCAACATTCATACTGGTGAATAATCCGTGCGACCAACATACTTTAAGAGCTCATTGCTATACATCTGTTAGGAATATATAGCAGCTCATAATGGGCGTCACACTCCGAGTAGATTTAGTATGCAGTACCCTAGATCGATCGATCACATTTTACATCTCTCTTGATCTCTTTTAAACAATGATATATATATTGTATTCACAATTATGATTATCACAAAGACAGTCATAATTGGTTAACCGGTGAATACAAAACTACAATGTGATTCTCCAAAATCGATCTTCCTCTTTCCTTCAAACTCTCAATTTCAGTTCAGCTTGCTTTTCTAGAAATGCCCCATTAGATCGAATCAAACTCATGACCATTGGCAACATCCTAAGAAAACAAACACTAAATAGAAATCTTGAGAATAAGTAAGAGTCATAAGGGGACAAAATTTGAGGAACTCTTTTCCTCAAGAGTCTCACACGACATAAAAGTTGAGATCAAACTTTTGTCACTCTTATTGGTCGTCTCATGCATACGTAGTATGAAATACATATTACGGTATTAACTCATTTCCCATGGAGCGTATGTCTACACCTTTCAATACCGTACAGATGATAGTTCAGACATACCCAATGTCTAACTTGAGTTCACATACCTACTCATTCACAAAATTCATCAGAACTCACATCTGGCATCTTAGACAGATAAAGTAAAATATGTGGGGTATTTTACTTTCGGACATAGTAAGTATTATATCCTCATCTTAACACCTAGTTAAGGCGACATACGTGTTTTAAGCTTGAGCTCTCGATTATCACCTAGATAATAAGCTTAAAAACAGTCTCATTTCTATTTATCACATAGTAAACAGAGGCGATTACCCGTGTGAGTGGGCTAATCTTATATCTGTCCGACATACTTCTCAACTTAAAGTAATGCACTAAGCATTAAGATGCATAAAGATCAAACAAAGATTCATAGGCATTAATGATGAAAACACAAATTCATCAAATGTGAACACTTAGGGAAAATACAATATTCAGTACATCAGTCTCTACGCAATCCTAGAGATTTCATATGGCCACAAAACACATCTCTAGGTATTGGCTTTATCATAGGATCTACTACCATTCTATGCGTAATATGTACTTTAAGTTCAAATCTTTTCGTGCAACCATATCCTTGACAAGATTATACTTGGTATCTATGTGTTCGGTCTTGCCATGATATTTTGGATCTTTGGTATACACTTTTGCTGCTTGGCTATCACAGTTAACCAACAATTAATCTGCAGCACTTCCAATAACACCTAAATGATCCAAAAAAATCTCTTAAGCCAAACACTTTCTTACACTGCTGCTGATAATGCCACGAATTCAACTTACATCGTGGACAAGGCTATACACTTTTGTTTCTTACTGCTCCAACATATGGTGCCATTATTTGGTAAGAAAACAAATCCAGAGGTAGATTTCCTTTCATCTAAATCTCCTCCCCAATTAGTATCAGAATAGCCTTTGAGTCGCAGATCCTTTTCTTAATGACTCAGCGTATAATCAGCAGTTCCCTTTAGATACCTTAGTATTCTCTTAACGGCTTTCCAATGTGCTTGACCTGGATTGAATTGGTATCTGCTCACCATTCCAACTGTAAAACATACGCCAGGTCTTGTACACATCATAGCGTACATCAAGCTCCCAACAGCACTATTATAAAGAACATATTTCGTTTGTTCATTCTCTTGTGGAGTTCTTGGACACAGACTATGGCTCAATCCTTCACCTTTTTGCAATAGGAGTGTCTATGGGTTTATAGTCTTGCATACGAAATCGTTCAAGAACCTTATTTATATAGGTTTCTTGCGAAAAAGACAACGATCTCTCCAAAACGATCTTTTGAAATCTTAACTCCAAGAGTGTATGCAACATCACCCATGTCTTTCATCTCAAAGTTAGAAGACAACCATCTCTTGACAGTATTAACCAACTCCATATTGCTTCTGGCAATCAGTATATCATCGACATATAATGATATGATCACAAATTGATCCTTGGATCTTTTGATATACATACAATGATCCTCATCAATCATTGTAAACTCATATGCCATTATGGCATTATGAAAACGCATATACCATTGTCTTGACGACTGCTTAAGGCCATATATCGACCCCCAAAGTCGACATACCTTTTCTTCTTGGCCTTCATTATGAAACCAGCAGGTTGTTCCATATATTTCTTCCTTTAATTCTTCATTGAGGAAAGCAGTCTTTACATCCATTTGATGTAACTCAAGATCCATACTTGCCATTATTGCAAGAATAATGCGAATCGAGGTAAATCTCACTACAAGAGAAAATGTATCTTCATCATCAATTCCTTCCTGTTGATTATACCCCTTTGCCACAAGGCAAGCCTTATGCCTTTCTATTGAGCCATCAGCCTTTTGCTTTATTTTAAGAACCCACTTGTTCCCAATAGCTCCGCGTCCCTTTTGGAGGATCAACCAGTTCTCAGACTTGATTTGACTTCATTGATTCTATCTCCTCTTTCATTGCATAAATCTATTTTTCCTTACTAGGGCATTTCAGAGCCTCATTAATATTTCTTGGCTCATCCTCATCTTGTGGAGCAATCATAAAAGTTTCCCTTTCAATGTCAAAACATCGACGGGGAATACTTTGGCGACTTGTTCACCGTATGGGAGATTGTACACTTAGCACATCATTCCCCATCATGCTCCCACTTGGATTAGGTAATGATGATGTCGTCACATCAGGTAGTTGCAATTGAGAATGAGTTGAATTCAATTCATCACATCTCATATTACTCCCACTTGGACGAACTCCACTGACATCATTATCTTGATCCAAGGTTTCAAATAGGGAGTTATTTTCCCTTATTTCGCTCATTTTAGGAAATTCATCCACTAAGGATGTAACATCCCGTGATTCAAATTCAGTTATACTCCCACTTTCCTGCTCACCTATGAACACATACCCTTTTGAGTGTTCGTAGTATCTCATGAAAATACTATTATTTCCTTCGGGACCCAATTTCCCAAACTTGTGAGAGGACTCATGAGTATAGGCAGCACAACCCCATGGCTTAAGAAAACTTAAGTCCGGTTTTCTAACTGTCCATAACTCATATGAAGTGGAAATAACTGATTTGGAAGGCACCCGGTTAAGTATATAGGCAGCAGTTAACAACACATCACTCCAAAAAGTGATAGATAAGTTAGCATGCGCCATCATGGATTTAACCATTCCAGTAGGGTTCTGTTTCTTCTCTCCGCAACACCATTTTGTTGAGGAGTATATGGAATAGACAACTATCTTTCTATTCCTTTTTCATCACATAATTTTCTGAACTTATCAGATAAATATTCTCAACCTCGATCGGATCTAAATACCTTTATTTTATTGTCTAATTGATTTTCTGCCAGGTTCATAAACCTTCTAAAACAACTTATGCTTTAGATTTATGAGAAATCAAATAAACATATCCGACTTGAGTATAATCATTTATAAAAAAATGATGAAATAAACAACCTCTTGCCTTCCACCACCCGTTGGGTGGCCTTGCTGGTGGCGGGCCTCTCCCCCTAACGCAAGGGGAGAGGTTCGATTCCCGGAGGTCGCATCTGCGACTTGCCCAGGGTGCGTGGGTGGTGGTTTCCTGCGTGCCTCCCCAGGGTTTACTCGCCGGCTGCCGGCTGTACGGGGTTCCCTGGGTTACCAAAAAAAAAAAAAAACAACCTCTTGCCTTCCTCTCACATTCATTGAACCACAAACATCTAAATGGATTAAATGCAAAGGAAATTTAGCTCTTTTACATTTTCCAAATGGTTTCCTTGTAATTTTCCCTACTAGGCAATGCTCACATATAAACAAATCGACTTTTTCAATATTGCCCAACAAACCCTCTTTGGCTAGTCTATTCATATGTTGTTGGCCCATATGACCAAGTCTAGCATGCCACCATATTCACATCATTATCATATAAGGTAGAAGATGTGAAACAAGGGAATAACATATTGACATCATCACAGTCAACATTTAGTACAATAAAACCATTAAGTAAGTGACTACAATCATAGTAATTTGTATCTAAACACAAATCTACACCTTTATTATGAAAGTTCATATAAAAAACCAAGCTTGACCAATACCAAAACAGACACTTAAATTTCGACGAATTTCCAGAGCATATAGAACATCAAGATGCGTCCACCATGCATGTTCAATTGGCAGGTGCCAATCCCTTTAACTTAAGCTCTGGAGTTATTTCCAATATAGATCCATTTAGTTCCAATTGGTATCATCGGAATTCCACGAAGGATCCTCTATCATTTGTTACATGGTCTGTCACTCCTGAATCTACATTCCACAAAGGATTGGATTTAGCCTATAATGCAGAACTTGACACATAAGCAAAGTTCTCAAATGTACAAGAGGTGTTGACCTTTTTCGGCTCACTACAATTGCGAGTATAGTGACCTTTCTTGTCATAATTGTAACACCTCACCCTTGACATTTTCTTCTCTTGAGGACGTTTTCCTCTCTTGTGTTGGTTAACTCTTGATTTCTTGCAATAAGGACTTGATCCTTTGCATTCCCACATATTGAACGAATCAATACGCTTGCGCTTAGAGCACAAAGCCCTTTCTGAGTTAGAACCAACATTGAAAATATCTATTTTCGGCTCAAATGCCGTTAGGCGATCCTCAGCTAGCTCAAGGTGGCGCACAGCATCCTCTAGATCTTCCATAATATGTTCAAGAGCTTCTAGTGCTTCTAGCTTTTCCAGCACATATTGAATCTTCATATTCAATATTTCACGATTGTTGCCGTTCATATCAGCAATTATATTCTTAGTTGCTGAACCATCGTTCTGAACACATCAGACATACATGCACGAATAATTAATGCCTATCATTTATGCATCCCTATTTGCATAGACCCATCATATTAATGAATAATTTCAAGTAAGGCTTCAGAATTAAAAGGTCACTATGTTTCCAATCATCCTCCAAAAATCCTAACTCAAAATTATTATTTATATAATTGTCTTATGCAAATAAATTCTATGAAGTTACAAAAACTTCTATTACTACCCACAGCTAATTACCCACAGCAACCAGCAATAACAGAAAGCAAATAAAATCTCACATCCAATAAAATAACAATGCTTTCATATGATACAACTAACATATCGGTTGATACATTAACAACAATCAGGTAGTAAACATTACATAATTAATCAAAGAAATAAATAGGGAATGTCCCTTCTAATTTATCAGCCAAAACATCTGAGAAAACTGAAGGCACATTTGCCAACCATGGAAAAACTTTTGGAGAGCATTCATGTCGCCACCAAGGCGCATTTACTCTACGCCATGTGGCGCTCAATCTAAGGGTTGAAGTTTTGGCCAACTCAATCCTATAGTGCTCTCTTACAAAAGCTTCCACCAGCCTCCTATAACCCAAGACCACGTTGACCTCCCATAGCCGATCTAACACTGCTTGCCATTCAAGTGGAAGAGTGTTCATCAAAGCCGGCACCTTCTCAAAATCCGGCATAAGATAACAATTCCGGATGATTTCCTGTATCATTTGATTGACCCTGACCACATGTGATACTAAATCACCGTCATGCCACCGATAATCAACTAACTCTGCCATCTAAGTCTTGCATTTCCCTCGTCCGTTCTCGGGATTGCAGGTATCCTTGCATAACGCATCATAGTTCCTGTAACAAATGCATAACTAAAAATGGATCACTTATAATCCATAATAAATATAAGGGAAAATACATAATTTTCCAAAACTCATGCAACAAATGCAGCATTAAAAATGGATTACTTATAACCCACATAAGCATGACTGAAAAAGAAATTTTTTTTTTTTCCGGGTCAACGGTCGGTCAACGGTCAATGGTCAACGGTCAACGGGTGAACGGGTCGGGTCAACGGGCGCGCGGGTCGGACTGGACGGACTGGTCGGGCCGGTCGGACCACTCGCGCGGACCGACCGCACGTGCCTCGCGCATGTGGGGGATGACGTCACGCAGACGTCATCCGGCACGTGCCGGCGCGTGCCCGCGTGCGCAAGTCGAGTCGGGTCGCCGGCGAGTTAGGTCGCCACCGGTCACCGCCCGGCGAACGTCGTCGGCGATGACGTCATCGGTGACGTCATCCGAGCGGTTACCGACCGTTGGATGACGTCACGATGACGTCATCGCGTGACGTCAGCACGCGTCAGTCAGCGGACCGGCGCGTGCCGGTTCGCCCGGTCGCCGGCGCACACGTGCTGGTTCATCACCGGCGCGTGTGGCGCACGCGCTGGCCATTGCCAGCGCTTCGGGCGCGTGCGGTGTCGTACGGCGGCGTGCGACATGTCGCCGGACTCGTCTCGACGTCGCATTTCTCCCCATGTGTTCAGAAAACGATTTCGACTTACGAAAACTCAGAAAAATGGCCAAACAACGCTCGGGTGTCGGGATTTCTCGCCCCGATCCGTACAGCCGAAAAGCTTTTATGAAAAATCAATCAAAAAACATCAAATTGATTGGGAAAACGTGAACTAGGGCTCTGATACCAATGTTGGGAATAACGGATCCCCGAAAACTGGATTCGACACTAAATCGAACTCCTAAATCAATGCGGAAGACGAAGCCCGGGAATAACACGTATCACCGATCGTAAAGCACACCACGGATTCGAGCGTACCTTGTTAGCCACAGATTAAACACCGACGCCGATTAGAGGAAGAAAACCTGGTCCTGTTCGATCCGATGGCGCCTTGAAGGGAAGAAGACAGTGGCCTTATGCTTACTGTTCCTTTTGGAGGGAGAGAGAGCGTTGGAAAGAACGTACGTACGTTATGCACCAATGGGTGCGTCCTCTCTCTCTCTCATCCCTTTTATACGTTCCCCCATCCACGGGCCCTATTCCTGTGGGCCGGGCCTTTTGGTCCCAGCATGGGCAGACGGGCCTTAAGCCTATCACCAATTAAAACCATCACTACATCTCCATATAACACTTCAATCTCTCTCTCTCTCTCTCTCTCTCTCTCTCTCTCTCTCTCTCTCTCTCGGTTCTTCATGTGAGGGATCGACTGGTCGATTCGGTATCTTGGGCCCCCTTGCTTGTTTGGGATGTTTATCGGCGTCATTTTCTATGGCAAAGATTAGCTCATGAAGGAGGAAGTATGACATCAAAGGTGTACGTCGCGGTTCTCGAGAAGCCCTGAGGCTCGTTCCCAAACGCCGGCAAGTGGTACAAGTGTGTGTCCTCACATCTCACATCTCGCCTCAAGGTTCATTTCTGTCCTTGATTAAGCTCTTATTTGACCAGTAAATAAATTCTAGATTCAGCTTTGTATTTTCATTTATCATTTGGGTCTGTTGTGAGTTTTCTTTTACATGGTAAGCATGCTGTATCCTCTAGTGGTTTGAGGTTTAATTTCTGGGTCTTGATTGGCATTTGCACATCCTTGCCACATGAGCTGTTCCTGGCTGTGCATACTTTTCCTTTTCTTTTAGGATCTTTATATGGCATTTCTCGAGTAAAGAAGTCATTCTTTTTGTCTGACTCGCCTAAAGCAACATGGTCTGAGCTATTAACATTAGTGCAATGCAGGTCCTCCACAATATTGCGGTCGCCGAAGACTTTTGTGATGGCTGTTCACATCCTAGGAGATTGCTTGAAGTACTGAATACCGTCAAGGTGTGGCACTCCTTCAAACCCACTCTCTTCAGAATATGCGATCTACTCCTTATCCAGAAGTCCTAAAAGGCTTTTAGGTTATTTGATTTTTACTCTAAGCTATTGAGTTTTGAATCAATCTTGATATGTTGCGTTGAGCACAGTGGGAGTAGGAAGAGAGAAACACTGATAGTTGCTTCTAAATTATCATCTAGACATCGATGAAAGAGGTGAATGACTTGGAACTTTGTCTAGAATTTCAAAAAAAAGGGCAAGGGTAGAGCCTTTCTTATACATTGTGTGCTATTCTTTAAAAGGCTCTTCTCCATTAAAGAGTGGTGAAACTAGTGGACTTAGGTCTTGTTTGGAGAAAATTAGTAGAGTTTCTCAACACATTGAGAGTGAGTCTGATGAAGTGGAGGAAATTCTTAGATTGTTGTCTAGACAATGAGGAAGGTGGTAGCCAAATTTGAAGTTACTTTGGAAATCCAACCGATTGCAAGAGCAAACCCTTTTGCTTGACATGTTCATTCAAGTTAAAGAGTGGAGAATTTGTTGATTGGCAGACTTAATTTCTAGTGAAAAATGGTGTCTTCTTTGACAAATTATTGTGAAAGCAAGTAAAGGGTGCAAAATTTTTGTGCGCGGGATATTATCACTATAGTCCTCCATTGGCCATTGAAGGTTGAAAAGTGCCTTAGCAGTCTTTGCAGAAGGTATGAGTTGTTATAAATGGATGTTGGTCATCAAAGATGGTAAAGAGAAACCTGATCATGTGGATTCCGTGAAAATTGGTTTTCTCTAGTTTTTTACTGTGAGGAAAACTTGTTTAGAATAATAAGTCAGGCCGGAGAGGTAGTAATGGAACATCAAGGAAGAAAGGGATGGTTTCGTCATCTACAGCTATCTCTTAAACTTGTATTGTGTAGGGGTGTAATCGTTATGGAGGCCCATGTATTTTCTAGTCTAAGGAATAATTTAAGATAATTTTTGGTGTAACTCGTGGCTCCCTGGGTCAAGATTTTACAAATGCAATTGTTGTCTCGATTTTAGAGAGTTTATCTTTGCACATATGGATCCTATTGTGTGTTGGCACCTACGCTCCTTTAGTAGGTGTTTGGTTTTTCCATTAGTCTAAGTCCTTCCTCTATGTTTTTTCTTAGATAAACTATCGTGAAGTATGCAACATGATATATGGATTGTGAAACGAACAAAGTTGCACATGAATCTTTTAGAGCCTTTCATTGCCTTTAGGGGGGTTTTGCTCAATATTTTGAATTGCAAGGACTCCATGGTGCAACATCTTTTGTAATCTGCCTCCACCCTTCGAAAGGTATAATTTAAATTGACTAGTTTCACTTGGTAAGTCATTGCAATTCTTTGTCTTATTTCTATTACACACCTTTCTACAGGGTTCTAGGTTTTCTCAAGCAGCTGCATCTTTACATGAGTTTAAGTACCTTGTGGTTGAGTGCAGGGAGCTAGGCTTTTCATTATATTGGACATAAAGGGTAAGATTGTCTAGTTTAGTTGAAATTTGCATTCACTCAATAGCAAATGGACATGCTAATATGAACTTTGACTGTGCAGCTGCCTTTTTCTGCCCTTGTTTTTTCTTCCTATAACTATTGTTTCATCTAAGAGATAGATCTTCTCCTTGCAGTTTGTGAAGAATAAAGCCATATTTATGAAAATTCAGTTTGCTGATGGAGCGGCATTAGTCAAAGGGATAGAAATGTGCTTCTTTTTTTTTTTTGGATGCTTCTGCTCCCAAGGAACTATTTTTGGCAATTTATGGACATAGAAACTTTGGTTTATCTCTTTCCTTCTTCGTTATAGTTCAAATTTGAAAAAAAAAAAAAAACGAATCTATTGGAACTTGGAATCGACCTCAGAACTTGTGACAAGGTAGGTTCCAAGTTTTTGATTTTGATTAATAGATTCCAGGTTCCAAAAAATAAATAACCTATACTCGAAGGTAAGTTTTAGGTTCTAGACGAAACTTAACCGGAACCGGGAACCGCTCACCCCTAAATTACAAACCCTAAAATAATGTTTTGACTATATCATCTTTTATGGTCCTCTTTTTTAGTACATTATACCATAATAATTAATGTCAAATGCGGGACCCACTTTGTCCCCTTTATATATTCTTTAATTTAAGAATAACTTCCATTTTATTTATTTTATGTGCTAAGGAAACTTAGCATTATATCATCTTTTTCTGCCACATACTAATGTAAACCTTCATTAAATTTGCTATTCTTTGACAAAATTATAGAATGCGACAACTATGCAAGTCTCATCTTTTTCTCATACATCATATCTTATTACGAAATTAACAATTCAAAGATATAAGCATTTTAGTGCAAAGCACAAGTTAAGTAACTACTTAATACAATGGACCCTCCACTTTAAAATACGGTGAGATCCTTTAATTTAGATTGTGCATAGTATCCAAGCATCTCAATTTTTAAATCATATGGATCTTACGCGGCGGGGCCTACTAATAAGGGTTCATATATATTGAACTACATGCACCCGGATGCACCCCATTCTTCTAAAAAAAATTCCGTATGTACAAGTGTGTGCACATCCAAATATTTACTTCAATTAATCGACTGAAGAGTAGGCATGTTGCTATCCTTTTCTATTATTGGTCATGAAAATCCACTATGCTTAGTTACCCTTTAGAAAACAAAATCTAAGCTCATTTCGATATAACATTTACCTTACGTACACTACGGCGAAATATCTCTGATTTTGACGATGTTACTATGATGCCTCATGTATTTTCAAAAGATACTCTTACAGTATGTATACGATGGAACAAAACGTTCCACAATGAAAAGGTAAGAGATGTCTGTGGCACATTTTCATCTTTATCCAGCTAAATTGCCTCTGATTGATGATGCGGAAGCCACGTAGATGTAATATAACAAATGGCAGAGAGAGAGAGAGAGAGAGAGAGAGAGAGAGAGAGAGAGAGAGAGAGAGAGAGAGAGAGAGAGATTTTTAATTTGGGTCATATATAATAAACCATTCAAGGATAATACTGGAAAATACAATCACTAGAACAGAAAGTTGAATTTCAAAGATACATGATCAAACACAAGTTTAAACAAACGAATTGACGGACTTTTCTCTCAAACAACATTATCTCACAAGCTCCCCACTAATTCTTCTCTAAAATTTTGACTGAATTTGGCTAACAACAGTTTTATCAACTTTGAATGCCTTGGCAAGAATGTCCACAGAAATATCAGGCGTCGACCCAAACACAACATTAGCGATTGTAATGACACCAGGGTTTTGGCTACCAAGAGCTGCAATGGCAACTGCATTCCCATAACCGGTATTTCTCTGGTAATGGATAAGGCCTTGAGGGAAGACAAACACATCACCCTTTTGCAAGATCTTGGAAATGAGGCGGTTGACGGGGTTGGAAGTGATGAACCCCACTTCGAGGGTTCCTTCCAAGACTAGCAAAATCTCGCTGGCTCGTGGGTGAGTGTGGGGTGGGTTGATTCCCCATGGTGCGATGTCGATGCGCGCCATGGAGATTCCGAGAGTGTTGAGCCCTGAGAGCTGGGCCACGGTCACCGGGGTGACCTTGGAGCCAACAGGGTTTGACGTGTTGCCTAGAAGATGGAGCCCACTGAAGGAGAAGTCATTTGCCTGAACTGTTTCGGGGTCCTTGCACGCTTGGCCATTCACGAGAACTGTATTGTGAGCAATAGAAATTGAATCAGTGAAGCACCAGATGGACTAAAGCCATCTCTAGTAGTAGTTTGCACACTATTTTGCCAGGAAAGGTTTTGTCGTAGGAATTATATCAAAGCATGCTATCAGGGCTTTATCTAGTCAAATGAAAGCCGCTCTCAGATTACATGACGGACTTATTCTACAAAATAACTACGCAGAAGCCAAAGTTCTACTAGGAAAAAAAGAGGCACTATCAAAACTCTTCCCACAGTCACGAGCATGCATTGATTACCTGAACTGCCAGCTTCAGCGACACAGAAATCCTGGAGAGGGCTATTATCAGCAGCCGCAAAAGCAAACACCAGACCCAAGAAACAAATCAAAAGCACACTTTTCGCCATCTCCGAAAGCAAAAACCTCCGCAAAATGAAGAGATTGAGTTTAACTTTCAATGGGGACGTCTCTCTCTCCGCGAGCAATCAAGATGGCTTTTGTTTGTAGTTGTGGATGAATGTACCAGGAGGTCGTCAGTATTTATATGCGTGCAAGAGCAGAAGAGGACAAAGGTTCAGATAAATGTAAGAAGGTCACTTTCCAAAGAAAGAGTCTCCTCTTGGTTTTTTCCCGTCCCTTCCCTGTGTTGCCAAATGCAAAATGGAGGCAATTTTCTCTTGCATAATAGAGATTATAGTGTGTGGATTTATTGAGAGAGAAGGCGATTTCACGCGCAAGAAGAATTAATCAACGAAGTTGTCCCTTGACCAAGTACATGGCATGTAGCCAAAAATAAGTTCTCTTTTTTAATCTGCCATTTGGCTTTTGTTCCATTAACACATATAAGAAAACGCAGGCTTGATTTACGTGCTGCAAGAATTTTGTTTCTTACTTTGTGCCGACATAGGAAAATGACGCTTGATAAAATTCTTCTTCTTTCTTTCTTTCTTCTTTTTTTTTTAATCTTTTCTTGGTAGCTCATGCATTATGGGTATGAGAATGGAGAGGCTTTAATGGAATGATTGATCTATTCATAATAGCCGTACTTTTGCTTATCGTTGCACCACATATATAAACATTGAGAACCAGATGCTTTCGTTTGCGTTTAGAATTTATGGTATTGTACTAATCTTACCTATTGATTATTGCGTGAATACAACTCTAACAATGTGCTTTGGTTTTCATCGATTGAGTAATTATGAAAAGGCATAGTTCTGTGGTGTTTAAGTTCAAAGTACTATCACATAGTTTCTTCAGGCATGAATTTTAGGGCATTTTTCAACAATTTATAAACGTCATCGTACCTAACTGTCAAATGAGTAGGGATGGGGTCGAGTTGGATTTGGAATAAATAGAAATTTGATTTGACCAAATTGACTTAATTAACCTATATTGATCCATTTTTATGTATGTCGCGACCTCTTTTTTTTTTGGCGCCCGCATTCGGGTACGGGCGCCTAAGGAGGCTAATGGCTTGGCTAAATTTATTAAGCCTGGACTCTCCCAAGTCCACCAATTCGCAACTTAATGGTTCAAGTTTTTTAACCTATAAATCAAATTTTAAAATGGAGTCGCTATTAATCGATTTGGGGTGGGTTGATTAGAAACCCAAGCGAAGTATCGGGAGAAATACTCACTTCTGCGCAACCAAAGAAATTAGGATCAAGGACTTGATTACACTAGTTAATCATTAATGCCCTTTTGGTACCTAATCTTGTTTAAACCCTAAGGCTTTTTGGATGTTCGAGGGATTTTCCATGCATTTTCGAGAGGAAATATTTTTTGAGTCTTTTTCTAATTTTTTGGACATAAAAGGGATTTTTTTTGGATTTTTTGGTATTTTTTGGAAAAATACAAGTCTTTTTGGCTTTTTTTGATTTTTTTTGGTTTTTTCATGAATTTTTGGCTTTTTTTTTTGAAAAATATGGAATTTTTTTTTATTTTTTTTATTTTTCGGAAAATAAAATATTTTTAATATTTTTCAAAATATTTTTGGAAAATAAATTATTTTTGATTTTTCTCGATTTTTTAGAAAATAAAACATTTTTCAACATTTTTTAAATACTTTTCGATTTTCTGGAAATTAAAACATTTTTAATATTTTTTCGAAAATAAATTATTTTTTATTTTTTAAAAATAAATTATTTATTATTTTTTAAAAATAAATTATTTATTATTTATTATTTATTTAAAAATATTATAAAACTGACCCGGGTTAGATCCGCAGTTGGGTCCAACCCAGGCCGGCAACCCGAACGAGGACGGGCCCAACTTGGATTTTTTTGTCTTTTTTTTTTTTTAAAACGTGGCTCAACAGCCCCCTGTTTGGCCTGACCCCCGTGAACCCTACCTGGATCCAACCCGAATCATGACCTGACTCCCGCCGCCCCCGAAATTGTGGAACCCTACCCGGTTCGTGGCCTGGGTTCGATCTGATGACCTGAGGCCACGAACCGAAAAATCAGGAACCCTAGGGTTCCCAATTCGCAGCGCCGAGGGAGGGGGACGAGTTGTCCCTGTGGCAGCGGCAGCGACAGCAACAACAGTGACCATGAGAACGGGACAAAAAGGAGGGCTGCGACTGTGACGGCAACGGCGATAGAGATGGTATGCTACCTGCTCATGGCAACGGCGCGACAAGGGCGGCGATGACGGCAGGGTTCGCGCGGCCCCCTTTCCCTCCAATTTCTCTCTCTCTCTACCTCCGGCGAGCCTCGGATTTCCGACCGCGAGTCCTTGGATCCCCTGAAGTCTCTCAATGGGTTGTCCAAGGCCTGCGACTTCGATCCGTCTCCCTCTTTCTCTCTACCCTCTCCTCCGGCGAGCCTCGGATCCTTGGCCGTTCGACCTCGGACCTCCCCTGAAGTCTCTCAGTGGGTTGTCTGAGGTTTGTAAGCCCTAGATCCGACTCTCCCTCTCTCTCTTTGTGTTCTTCGTCGGGGATGGAGGGCCTATTTATAGGCCAAGGGGTGGCCGGTCGACGGAGCTCGACCGTCGGTTGCCACGGCCTTCGCCGGCCGAACCGGCGTCCCATCCGACGCCAATTGCCCCTTGCTCCATGTGCGTCATCGTTGCTCCTCCTCTCTGCTCCAGCGTCGCGCCCCCTTGCGCGTGCGCTGCAACTGCGCGAGAAAGAAGAAAACCCGGCTAGGCCGGGCTGAGGCGGAAATGGGCCGAGAGCCCATGCGGAGGCTGCTTCTCTTCTTTTCTGTTTTTTTTTCTGTTTGTTGTTTGTTCCGTTTTTTTTTTCGTTTTTCTAAAAAGACAAAATAAAAGTAAACCTAATTAAAAACAAATAATTTAGGCGTCAACAATGCAGTATAGTTTAAGTGACTCATACCCGATCCAATTTAGACCACTTATACCTAACCCAAGTTGGGCTTCAATTTTTAACAGTTTTTTTTCTTAAATTGATGCCTTTAAAGTATGGGTGGCTCCATATATTGACTCCCTGAATCGGTAAGGAAGCTCGGGTGATTGAATAGGGTCATTGGCAAGGATTTTGCATGGTACATGAGTAACATGGGGACTTGGGTGAGTGTTGCGTAGACAAACAAGCACACTCGCGTGGACCAATTCAAGAAAAGGATTTTGGATTGGGGCATGAAAATGGCGGTGAGGCGAAGAATGGTGGATCTTGCCCAGGTGACGGAGAATGCCTTCGCTTTTGTGAACCAGTTCGCTTTCAAAAGGTCAAGTTTAAATTGACATATATTTTAGAATTGGCACTTGCTTTATATTTTGGAAATAAAAATTTATATGGCGGATTAAAATGATTGTATGTACATGCTAACAATTTTTATTCACACAAGATAAATGCCAAATTTGCTTTTTTAATGATTGAACCAAAATGGGAAAGAAATAAACATTTTCTTTCATGATGATCTAACTGAACTTTCAGTTTACAAGGGAAATTGGCATTTGCTTCATATTTTGGAAAATAAAATTATTCAAGAAGAAAAACTAGAAATCTTGTCCTATATGTCTTTATAGTTTGAGACAGATCTGCAAATAAAGTTAATAAATTAAAAAGTTATTTATGAAAATTTTGACAAATAGAAAATTGAAATAGAAAAAAGAAAAGAAAAGGCATCATGGTCTTCTTGCTTTGCTTTCAATCAAAATCGTTTGGCGGCATTCTTCCTTTCTTGAATGATATAACAATAGTTTCACTTCTTTTATTAAAGGATAAAAACAACCAAAAACCTCAAACTTTACCAATGTGACATATTTATCCCAAATTTATTTTTCATGACACTAAAAACCTCAAACCTTTTTTGTGATACTAAAAAGTCTAAACTTTATTTATGTGACATATTTACTCTAAACTTGTCTAGTGTGACATATTGACTCTAAAATTTTCTTTTGTGACACCAAAAACCCCAAATTTGTATCTGTGCAATACATTGACCTCAAAATTTGGTATTACAAAAAAAAAAATTTGAGGTAAATGTGTCACATAATTATAAATTTGGGATTTTTGGTGTCACCAGGGTAAATATGTTACAATTAACAAATGGTAGGGTTTTTGGTGGCTTTTTCCCTTTATTATAATGCGTTAGAAAATGTGTATGTTTCAAATATAAATCAAGTGGCCTTTAGGAGTATGTTTGTTTAAGTGAAAGTGTTTTTTGAGAATTGTTTTTGGAACTTCTATTTATTTGATTAACCAAAAACTAACTCAACCAAAATTACTTTCCAGTATATAGTAAAAACGATTTCCGGATTTAGGAAACTAAAGGCCACAGATCTCACTCCTCTCTATGCTCAGTAGGGATGAGCAGTTCCCGGTTCCGGTTTAGTTCCGTCTAGAACTTGGAACCTACCCGTGAGAACCTAGAACTTAGAACCTACCCTGTCACAGGTTTCAGGGTCGGTTCCAAGTTCCAACAGGTTCTTTTTTGTTTTTTGCTTTTTTTTTTTTTTCATTTTCAGATTTGAACTATAACGAATAAGGAAAGAGACAAACCAAAGAGAAGGGAACATTCAGTGGTGAGCATTTACAAGAGAGCCACTTTCTTATCATCCTACATAACCAATCTTTAATAATTAGAAAAGAGAAGGGAACATTCAATGGTGTCAAATGTCTCACTTCATACAAGAGAGCCATCACCAAACTATTATGAGAAATCACATCTCCAGATAAATTATTATGGTCCAGCCTCCTGTAAATTTAAACATAACATTATCCACATTTCATGTGTGAAAACAATACAATACCCAATACCCACATTTCACTGAAGTCAACACAAGATCAGATGATAGCTCCCATCTCCATGTGACCGTTGTTTTCTAGTTCACGACACTCACAGCTTTAGCAGATGTTCCAAGTCACCAAGAGAAAAAGGGATGGAACCACTGAGCTTATTATTGGAAAGATCCCTGCGTAGAAGTCCAAATGAGCAACAATCCAAGCGTGTTGACCATGGGCATTAAAGAAACTAAAGAACTCTAAACTTACAGGGTATCCAAATACCCAATTCGGGAAAGCTCAATTGGAATGGAACCCTTAAGATTGTTTGACGAAATATTCCTACACAGAGGAGCAATCAAAATGGCCGAAAAGGATTACGTCACCAAAGAATCCCCATGGACTCTTCTAGCAATGAAAGAAGCACTGTGATGTGACAAACCATGATCGAAAGGAGTTCTAGTAATGTTACTTACAGTTTTGCCATTATCTCTAGCCTCTGCAAAGAAGGGGGATGGTCTCATTCAGTTTGTTCCCATGCAAATTGCTGCACGATGAAATTAAGAGTCAACATATCAAATCCATAAGAAGGAAATTAAAATTATGATAACCTGCTTACAGGCTGTTGAGATTTGTACAGGAGCTGATATTATCAGGAATGGGCCCTTCGAGATTATTGTTGGCAACATTCCTGAGACAATGAGAGAGGCAATTAACCATAATATATGGAGACATCATATTAAAACTCCATTATTAAGAAGAATTATAAACAATTTGCGTATATAAATTTAATAAGAATCTTAAGCTCCGGAAATTAGGAATCACAGAGGACGAACATACAGGTCATTTAACTCAGTAAGCTTCCCAAGCTCAGGCGGAATGCTCCCCGTGAGATGATTATAATTTAATTCCCTGTTACAGAAGAGTTTTGCACATTATTAATCACTTCCGAGAGCGGTAATCTGCCAAAAGGAACATTCAACACTAAGCTAGGGGTGAGAAGATGTTCTAAGTGGCTTGAAACATGCAGAACGTATTCTAATTGATGTTCATTAAAGCTTATAAAGGATGCCAGAATTATCATGAGAGCGGACTTGGAAAAATTATATAGAACAGGAGAATGAAATAGTTATAAAGATCCTCAATCAGTAAAAAAGTTGCAGAAATGGACTCCCCATGCAGATGAAATCACATGCATAGCTTCAAAACAATCCAATATATGAGAAACTAAGCATACAAATAATGAAGCTTTGACATATTTCCAACCTCCGGAGGGATTTGTCCAGTCAGTTTGTTGCCATGCAAGTACCTACAACATGTTTCATACCCAGGTCAAGCTTAACCCAGCACAAAAAAGATGCCAATGTGACCCCTAGAATTAAGTACAAGTGTAAAAAAATGATAGCAAGTATCGAGGATAACGTACAGTTTCTCCGTGTAGGTCAAATTTCCCAAAATAGGAGGGATGGGTCCAGTTAACATGTTATAGCTAAGATCTCTAGACGATTAAAGAGAAACAAGATGTTAAGCAATTGCTTGAAAAACAACTATTCTGACCTTAAAATAGGAGAATGAGTTTTTTTCACTCACAAGACTGCAAGGGCCTGCATGAGACCAATTACAGATGGAATTTGCCTTAACAGATGATTACCTTGCAATGACCTAGTATGCAGACAGATTACGAAAGGAATTAGGGAAAGCTGATACAGATCAAATGCAATATATTTGAAATACTCTGCGGAAGTTGCAAACACTTACAAGGTGGCCACTTGCAGGAAACCAATAAGCTGAGAAAGGGTCGAAGGAATCGGTCCAATAAGCTGATTGTTCTTCAATACCCTAAAGATATTAGAAAGAACTCAGTGAAAAAAGAACTCAAGTTCATTCTCTTCAAAACTGCATCGACAAATGCTTGCCAAAAAGGCTTTCAAGAACTCCAGCTGCTTCAACTTTGATATCGCAAACGGGATGTCCCCATCTAACTCATTAAATGACAAATCCCTGAGTTTGAATGGGAAGGTTAACAGGAAAATAAATAAATGGCATGCACAAAATCAATAAGCGGTATCGTGGTTCCAAGGTATTCAGATTTACTAATAAAGTAGGACTCATTCAAGGCAAACTGAACTTACGGGTTTCTCAGAGAAGAACAATCACCTATCTCATCTGGAATCTACCTTGAGAGCAGGTTACTACTCAAATCGCTGCTGCAGCATTACCGGCATTGTTCTCCTCGACAAAGCTAATAGTGGAGTTTATAAACAGAAGAGTGACGATGCCTATGAAATCTTGCCAATCTGGAGGCTTGCCCTGCAAAGGAAGAATCAGAAATAAATGGATGCCATCTTTCACAAAAACTCAAATTTTACCCAAAAACAGAAAGAGAGACAGAACAGTAGAGGAAACATTCACTAACCCCTCCATTTATAACTGTGATGGTCATGATAGCAGCAAGCTCCATGACCCGGGACAGGGGAGTTTGCTCTCCTGAAACAAATCAACAAAGTGCAAATCTTTACTACCAACAAAGTACCACAAACACACACATTGGTCAAATCAAAAGACAGCGAGTGATCTCAGTGCTTTCTTCTCTTCAAGCTTATTGTGGCCAAAAAGTTCCAGCCTCTGCTCAGCAGCCGCCGAGGTGAGGCCTCCTCTGGTACATACCAAGGTTAGGGCGAGTGGCATTGGTGATTGGCGTCCAGCGGGGTTCAGCGAGGGCAAGCGGCGGCGTCGAGGGCGAGCGGCGTCGGCGACGAGTAGAGGCAGAGAATGGGAGAGACTTAAAGATTTGACTGGCGTCAAGCGGCGAGGGTTAGGGCATGAGAAAGATGAAGAACTCAAACAAGATCAAGTGGTCGACTCTGAAGATCATTTGTATTTCAGCATGGTGATCATATCATTGTAACTCAGTACAATTGAAAGACAGAAAATGAATACACTTTCTCTGTTCTATCTTCTAAGATCAATCTTACTTGACTTGCTTCAGCACTTTGGACTTGAGCTGTTCACCATTCTTCGAAACTCTCTCTTCAATATAGGGATCTCTTCAGCATTCGTTGATGAACTTGATTCCTTGTTCTCTATTCTCTCACCTTCTCTATATTCTTTCTATCTATTTTCATAGCTACTTATGTAAAGCAAAGCGGAGTATTTATATCAGGGTATGTAACAGAACTCGGTTACAAGGGAAAACCGAATACAGCAACTACTTTAACAGAAAAACCTAATTGACTATGCTTATGACTTAGCGATCCGAGTCATTGATTCTTTGAGCATCTCGTTCATTGATCGTCGATCCAGGCTGGTCTTCTTTATAAGATCTTTGCCATTGATTTAACCCTATGACTTAGCGATCCAAGTCATTTGCTGTATCGCCAAGTTCTCTGTTTTTGCTGTATTGCCAAGTCCTCTGTTTTCGTTTGTCTGCAGCACACTTTGTTCCTTTATACTTAACAGGGCGAGCGGCGTTGGCGACTGGCGTCCAGCATCATCCGGCGAGGGTGAGTGGCATCCGACGGCGGCATTGGGGGTGAGCAGCGTTAGTGAAAGTGTGAAATTGTGAATGAAGAGAAATTGTGAACACTGAGCTAGCGTTTTCCTTATTTGTTGGGGTTTCTTTTGGACTTTGGAGCCCTAATCGGTTTCGGTTCCACAATTCCAGTTCCTGGTTGGAAACCGGAATCGGAACCACCGGTTCCAAAAAAAAAAGAACTGAGAATCAAAACCGATTCCTTTAGAACAATGTTGGAATTTGTGATCCAATTCTAGAAACTTCAAGATAGATTTGAGCTAGAAAATTCAAGAAAAATTCTAGAAGAGTCTACAAGATGCCATCTCTTGTGTGTTCTAGAACACTCCATCTTATGTTACTATAAAATAATAGTAGCTATTTGTAGAGAAGTCTAGAGATTTCTTCCACCGACTTTGTCAACTTATATAAAGGAGCAAGTGCTCCATGTTTTGGGTGGGAGCTAACCATAAAAACCACATGTAGCTCACCAACACCTCCTTCAACTATTGTAAAATTATTTTCATAAACTAGTGAAACTATTTTTGTCTCATAAACCTTCTCGAAATATCCTATTCCATCCTCTATCAAATATAAACTATACCATGCTTCCGCGCACATTTAAAATTTCTAACATGATATCAGAGCTAGGTTTATCAGATGGTTATGGGCGTTTGTCCTCACCATCCTCAACTAAAAAGTCTAGAGCCCGAGCGACAGCCAAAAGAACCAGAGCTGGAGCCAGAGCCAGAGCCTACGAGAGCCAGAGCTAGAGCCCAAACTAACAACTACAACTAAGAGCATTTTGATGCCCCGAGACATATGGGACATCGTTGAAGGAAAGTCATGCATGTTCAAAGGCAAGTGCAAGTGGTTCGACAAGAAAATGCAAGGGATCGTGGAACGAACATGGAATAAAAGACATGGGACAAATTACAAGAGAAATTTCAAGGTACGTCCGAGACTTTATAATACAAGTCTGGAGTATCCCGAAATTGGATCAAGGGGGAGTTTTAGAATTTGTGATCCAATTCTAGAAACTTCAAGATAGATTTGAGCTAGAAAATTCAAGAAAAATTCTAGAAGAGTCTACAAGCTGCCATCTCTTGTGTGTTCTGGAACACTCCATCTTATGTTACTATAAAATAATTGTAGCTATTTGTAGAGAAGTCTAGAGACTTTCTCCACCGACTTTGTCAGCTTATATAAAGGAGCAAGTACTCCATGTTTTGGGTGGGAGCTAACCATAAAAACCACATCATGTAGCTCCTCACCAACACCTCATTTAACTATTGTAAAATTATTTTCATAAACTAGTGAAACTATCTCCCATAAACCTTCTCGAAATATCCTACTACATTCTCTATCAAATATAAACTATACCATGCTTCCGCACACATTTAAATTTCTAACAACCAGGAACCGAACCGGACCTCAGTGCGATTCTCCGGTTCCTGGTTCTACTCGGGAACCGTGCTCACCCCTAATGCTCACACCTTCGAGTGGGGCAAGCATTGAAGCCATGGATGCCACGTCTCCGAATCATCCTCCAAAGCAGCGCCTGATCCCTCTCCGCCATCTCCTCTTGCCTTTGCTGCGAACGAGTCGCCTCATCGGTGCGATCGATCGAAAAAGCAAAGACTGGTGACATCAAAGTCACCTCTGAAGGTTGAGAGGCCACTACTGAGGCCAAGGCTTGGAGCTAGAGCCGTCTCCTTCGTTACCACGCCAGTGAAGTCAAACTCAATGGTGCCCTTGGAGATCTTCTCCTCCTTCTGATGGATCATGAACTAACCGTTTTTCATCACATATCACCGAATAAAGGAAGATCAACAATTTTTCTGAAAAATGATTTCTAAAATCATTTTCTTTTATTCTTGAGCTTTCTTCCAAACAACCGCATCCTTATTTTCTAAACCTACTCACACCTGTAATCAATAATTCAGAAAACTCGTATACCACCTGATCCTTTAAAAACAAATTAAAAAAATGGGCCTACAACCCCTATTAGCACCTCTCATCATAACTACCGTATCTGTCGCGATCATTTTTAAGTGCAATGGTACATCTTCTCTGCTAGCATTTTCAGAACCCTTGCACGATGAATTTTTGTTATTGTTAGATTGTAATATTTTGAAGATATTGATAAAGCAAAAGCAAAGTTCTCTAGATATTAAAGTAATGATATTAGTCGCTCGTCAATCACATTTGTCGTTTACTAAAGGAGTATGACATGTCAACATTATATATTTGCTGTATGTCAAGTGTAACTAGTTAAAGTTACGATTTGCAAATAGTCATTTTGGGCAAAAGAACGCTTCAAGTGCCTTAACTTTGCACAAAGGAACACTTAAGTGCCATAACTTACGAAAGGTACACTTAAGTGCCAAAATCAGTAAAATGGATCACTTGAGTGCCAATCCGGCCAAAACGCTGACGTGTCAATTTTCCGGCGAAGCGAAAAGTCTGCGAAAACGGCGTTGTTTTAATGCTTGACGTGGCCAAAAATTTAATATAAAAATTAATTTAAAACTAAATTTATTTAAATATTTAAAAAATATTAAAAATATTTAAATATTAAAAATGTTAAATTTTTAAAAAAATTAAAAATTTAAAAAAAAACTAAAAAATATTACAAAAATTTTAAAAAATTTAGAAAAATTTAAAAAATTTAAAAAAATTTAAAAAAATTTAAAAAAATTTAAAAAATTTTAGAAAATTTTGTAAAAATTTTATAAAAATTTATAAAATTCTATAAAAATTTATAAAATTCTATCAAATTTTAAAATTATTTAAAAATTAAAAAATTAAAAAAATTAAAAGTTAAAAAATAAAAAATTTCAAAAAATTTTAGAAAATTTTGAAAAATTTTAGAAAATTTTAAAAATTTTAGAAAATTTTGAAAAATTTTAGAAAATTTTTTTTAAAAAATTTTAAAAAATTTAGAAATTTTTTTTAAGAAAACGAGGCGGGCCCAGCCAACCCTCCCCCACCTTACGGCGACGGCGGGGAGGCGGCGGCAGCGAGGGCTCTGCCCTCGGCCGTTGGCTACCTTTCTCCTCCTCCTCCTACATTTTTTTTAAAATAAAAATAAATTATATTATTATTTTGTTTTAAATTTAATTTAATTAATTTTTATATTATATTAAAATTCAACTTATACCAAAACAACATTTTTTTGGCTGATTTAAGTGCTCTAATCTGGCCAACACCCGAAATGACGTTATTTTGGTGCTGACATGGTAAAAAATTTAATATGTAAATTAATTAATTTTAATTTAAAAATAAATTTATTCAAAAATTTTAAAAATTAAAAAAATTTGCAAAATTAAAAAATTTACAAAAAAATAATTTAGAAAAAAAAAGAAAAGGGTGCCGGTTGAGGGCTGAAATTTTTTGTAAATTTTTTGAATTTTTTGTAAATTTTTTGAATTTTATGTAAATTTTGTAAATTTTATGTAAATTCTGTAAATTTTTTATAAATTTTGTAAATTTTTTGTAACTTTCTAAAAAATTTTGCAAATTTTTAAATTTTTGTAAATTTTTAATTTTTTTAATTTTTTTTAAAATTTTGTCTAAATTTTTTTAATTTTACGTAAATTTTGTAAATTTTTTGTAATTTTTTGTAATTTTTTTGTAACTTTCTAAATTTTTTTGTAAATTTTTTGTAAATTTTAAAATTTTTTAGTAATTTTTTAATTTTTTTTGTAAATTTGTAAATTTTTTGTAATTTTTTAATTCTTTTTTATTTTTTTAATGTTTAAAGTTTCTAAATTTTTTAAAAATGTTTTAAATAAATTTATTTTTAAATAAATTTATTTTAAATTTAATTTAAATAATTTTTATATTATTATAAAATTCAAATGATGTCAAAACGACGTCGTTTTGGCCGAATTCGAGCTGACTCAGCTCTCCGACGAGACACATCAGCGAGAAATATTAATATTTTAATGCCACGTATGATTTCCGGCCAACTTCGCCGGAGATGGCACTTAGGTGTCCCACTTTTCTTAAAATGTGGCACTTAAGTGTACCTTTCGTAAGTTATGGCACTTAAGTGTCCCTTTGGCCAAAGTTATGGCACTCCAGGGGTCCGCACGTCAGTCATTTTGATTGCTTTCTAAAAGCCATATCTTGTCCACGGTAGGCTGGTTACATCTTAGAAAATTCATATATCAAAAGAACGTAACTCTTGATCAACACTAATATAAGAGTTCAAAGCTCAAATTCAATGGAAGCGAGCTTCACTACGCCTTCATGATCGTCAACAATTGGTTAGTGCATGGCTGCAGGCGAAGGCAGCCCAACCCAGCTGGCGAGAATCGCCTCGCGCGCAGTCGACAGGGTTGGTCTTACCCAGACCATTGCGGGCAAGGCTGCCATAGCCATTAGCTGACAAGACCTTGGAGGTGAGTCTCTCTTCTTTGAACAATAAGAAGAAAAGAGAAGTATAGAAAGGAAGAGAGAGAGTCTGTTATGTTGAGAGAAAGTAATGGTGAGAGAGAGGAGATGGAGCAATTTGATAAGTGGGATCTACCTTGCCACATGTCAATCAATTAATGGAGTGTTCTACTGTTAACATGGAAAATCAGATCCACACAATATTTTATCGAGTAAAAGTAACTATTAAATCGGATCACAATTGTAAATTACAAATCAGTCAATGACGATATTGTAAACAATAATTAATACAACGGAAGCAAAACACCAGCCTAAACAGACCAATTAATAAAATCTGCTCTCAAACAACATTATCTCACATGCTCCCCACTAGTCTCTTGTCTAAAATTTTGATTGAATTTGGCTAACAACAGTTTTATCAACTTGGAATGCCTTGGCTAGAATGTCTACAGAAATATGAGGCATCGACCCAAACACAACATTAGCGATTGTAATGACACCAGGGCTTTGGCTACCGAGAGCTGCGATAGCCACTGCATTCCCAAAACCGGTATTTCTCTGGTAATGGATAAGGTTTTGGGGGAACACGAACCCGTCACCCTTCTGCAAGATCTTCGAAATGAGGCGGTTGTCGGGGTTGGAAGTGACGAACCCTACTTCGAGGGTTCCTTCCAAGACTAACAAGATCTCGGTGGCTCGTGGGTGAGTGTGGGGCGGGTTGATTCCCCATGGTGCGACGTCGATACGCGCCATGGAAATTCCGAGAGTGTTGAGCCCTGGGAGCTGGTTCACGGTGACCGGCGTGACCTTGGAGCCGACAGGGTTTGACGTGTTGCCTAGAAGATGGAGCCCACCGAAGGAGAAGTCATTTGCCTGAACTGTTTTGGGGTCCTTGCAAGCTAGGCCATTCACGAACACTGTATTGTGAGGAACAAAAATTGAATTAGAGAAGAAGCAAATAGTTTTTACCAGTACAACTTGAAGCTTGCAAGATGAGGGGGCAACAAATAATACTGATGGGTTTTAAGAATCTCCAGAGCATCGTCTATGCTTTGTTTTTACTTAACTAACCTCAAACGAACGCTGTTCTCAGATTACATGAAATAGACAAACTCATCCGACAATATTAACTAAAAAGAAGCTGAAGTTCTCCCAGGGAAAACAGAAGAACTATCGGAACTCTTAACACAGTCACACATATGCATTTACTACCAGAACTGCCAGCTTGAGCAACACAGAAATCCTGGAGAGGGCTATCATCAGCTGCCGCAAAAGCAAATGCTAGACCCAAGAAACAAATCAAAAGCACACTTTTCGCCATCTCCAAAAGCAAGAATCTCCACAAAATGAAGAGACCAAGTTTAACTTTTAACAGGGACTTTTTTTTTCCTCTCCGTGAGTAATCAAGATGGCTTGTGTTTGCTGGTGTGGATGAAATACTGTGAGGAGGATGCGAGTATTTATAATGCGTGCGAGAGCAGAAGAAAACAAAGGGTTCAGACAAATTTAGGAGTACATGTAAATATAAGGAGGAGGCCACTTTCTAAAGAAGGAGTCTCATCTTGGCTCTTGGCCGTCCCTCTCGAAGAGAATCAATGTGTTGCCAAATGCAAAGTAGACGCAATTCTCTCTTCTATAGTAGTGATGATAGTTTTGGAAGACAATGTGACGCGTAAGAAGAATTGATCAGCGAAATTGACCCTTGACCAAGTACGCACCTCGCAGCCAAAAACAAGTTCTCTTTTAATTTCGCATTCGGCTTTTGTTACATTGACGCGTATAAGAAAAAGCATAGAGCCTCAAGCTAAATTAATGTGCTACGAATAAATCTCTTTCTTTGTTTGTGCAGTGTATAGTTTAATGATTTCCTTCTTTTTTTAATCTTTTTTTGGCAGCTAATGCTTTATTGGAATGAGAATGAAGAGGCTTGATTGGAAGGCTTTGGCAACTTATAATAGCCGTATTTTGGATCATCGTTGCACCATCTGTCCATCGAGAAGGAAAGTCGGCTCGAACAATTCCGCCTCTCTCTAACATCAAACGGGCGATCTCCAATCCTCTCTCCTCCCCCCCCCCCCCCCCCGGCCAAAAAAAAAAAAGAGAGTAGGAATACGATGGCCAAAACGTTTGCGCCCTTTTTCTATCCCGAAAGATAGAATGTCTTAAACACTCAATAGCTATTCCATCCCTGCTGTCCAATGAGCCAGCTCTTAACTAATCCCTTATTTGCCGTATATGCTACTAATGGCACTGAGAATGGGGCCTGTCATCTTGATATAGATGGTTTTAGCTTGTCTTATATTTATTCAAGTACTTGGAGCATGAAATGGAAAGTGGATTTACTTGGCTTTTGGTAAATCTTTGTCAATGCCTTGATAGATAATTGGGAAAATTCCAAATAAGGGTATGAAGTGCCCTCATTTTCTCAAATAAGAGCTTGAAGTAAACATTGGTTTAAATAAGGGCTTGAAATGGCCAAATTATCTCAAAGAAGGGCATTTGGCCAGCTAGTGATTATTTACGCCATTGGAGATGGGTTATTTTGGTCCAAAAAAAAAAATAGTAACTATACATTTTTAAAATTTTTAAAATTTTTCTTTTTCTTTTCATTTTTTTTCTTTTTCCTCTTCCCTGCCCAGCCATCACCGTCAATGACCAATAGAGATCACCCAATTCAAGTGATGGCCACCCTCAGCAACATTGAGCGAGGGTGATTTGGCAAGGGCAAACCTCACCAATGTTGGGTGACAGTCGTCTAGCCTAGGTTGTGCGAGGCGAGGGCCACCCTCGCCCGACGCTAGCGAGAATTGTCCTCGCTTAAATCCAATGACATTCACCATGGTTGGTGCAAGGAAGTGGGATAAGAAAAAAGAAAAGAAACAAAAAAAGAAAAAAAAAAAGAGGAAAGAGATAGAAATAAAAATAAAAGAAAAAAAATACCCTTTGATCTAAGAGGTTAGGCCACTTTTTTGAAATTGATATGGCTACTTCAAACCTTTATTTGATACAAATTGGCCACTTCAAGCCTTTATTTTGAAACAAAGTCCACTCTGGGCCCTTATTTCCAAAAAAGATGTACTTCATACTCTTATTTATAATTTTCCCTAGATAATTTGACGATACAATCATTTGTTTATATTTTAGAATAATTTAACCTACATGTTAACTAATCAATTACGATAAAATGGATTGGACTTTGTAACTTTTTCTTCTGCAATCTCAACATGACATGAGAGTGAAAAAGACTTAAATTTAGTTTTTCTTTTTGTAAGGGCTAAAATAATTTGTTTTCGCTTTTTTGACATCATATTTATGGTGGTCATGAAAATTATGAAAGAAAGATCTCCCTCTAAGCTATACATATGACTTAATGTGGCTTTTGATATCCATGAGATTGGGAATAAATTTCTATTTACTCTGATAATTGAGTATATGTTTATTTCCTTTTCTTGCGAAGATTGAAATCTTTCATTTTACATAATTATATGACTAAGTCATTAGGTTTCTGAAATGATGTAAAAATAAAAAGTTCTTCGAATCAATTACTATTTGACTTTGACTTTTTTTTAAAAGTCGAGGCATTTCAAACTGTTTGTTAACATGCACAAAGTCAAGAAAATCACTGAAATTATTTCAATACTAGACCTTGAAAATGAAATCGTTATGAATTGAATGTCACTAGAAAGAAGATCTTTTACTCATTGTAACCCACCGTAGTCCCCTCAGGAAATTTTGTATTGGGTTAGCCACACAATTCACATGTTTCTAGCGATTCACTTGATATCAATGAAATGATAAAAGTCATAGATAGGAATCTACAATGCCCTACAATGCCTTTCTTTGTTGACGGTCATTCACTCCGATAGCTACTCGGATTTTTTGAATAATCTGATATTCTACATCCCTAAGCCTTTTATATCTTACTAAACTATGGAATGTTCTTGCATATTATTATTAAAACCAAAATTAAAATTTAGTAAAAATTTTTAATGGAATAGACAATCCAAAGATAGTTCATAATTTAATCGGAGAAGCTTTTGTAAGTCACACAAATGAAGATTGATAATTTTGCATAGTATTGGTAAAGTCAAACTTTGTTATGAGAAATGTAAAGAAAGTTGGTAAAGGCTAAAAGATTTTTCTTTTATAAGATATAAGAGAAGTTAGTATTTCAAAGAAAACAAAAAAAACACTGGTAACTAACTCAAATAGGAGTTGGTAATGCAGTCGGAGAAAAATTGGCAGTCACTCTTTTTTAAGTTGGTAATTTCTAAAAAAAGAATTGAGAAAAAGGCAAGCCAAAAAATAAACGGTGGTAATTTAATGGAGAAGTTGTTATATTTTTAATAAGGAGATAAACAAACTTCAATAAGTGACTCAAATAAGAGTTGACAATTCAAAATTAGTTGGAAACTTGGGGCACGTTTGATAACGATTTTGTTATCTAGAATAGATTCTAATCAGAAATGATTTTTTTTATTCTGTTCACGATAACAATTTCTAAGCATTTTAAGATGTTTGGTAGCTGTCTAAAATTTTTTATTCTGGAATAGAATTGCGTTTGGTACTGTGTCCATTGTTTTTGTTCCCAATCAATTTCTTTTAGTTTTTAAATCATTTTTTTTACTTTTTTCCTTTTTTACTCTTTTTTTCTTTTTTTTTTCCCCTTTTTCTCATATTCTTCTTCTTCTTCTTCTTCTTCTTCTTCTTCTTCTTCTTCTTCTTCTTCATATGGCCCGTCGCTGGTTCGGCGATTGGACATACAAGGGCCGATGACCTAACTGGAGTGTCGCCAGCCCTCGGCGAGGCTTGCCTGGCCACCAACGGGGCTGGGCGAGCCTCGCCGGGGCTGGGCAAGCCTCGCTATGGCTGGGTGAGGCCCCCCTGGCCATCGGCGGGGTTGGGCATTGCGAGGCTGGCCCAGCCCTGGCGAGCTTGTTGGACCTCGCCCTGGCCTAGTGAGCCTTCGGTGAACTCGCCGAACCTCGCCCTCGCTTGGCAAGCCTCCAGCGAGCTCGCCGAACCAGTTGCCGGCAACCGACAAACGGCGACAGACAATGGCGGCGGATGGCAATCGCGGGATAGTGGTAGATAAAGAAGAAGAAGAAGAAGAAGAAGAAGAAGAAGAAGAAGAGAAAATGGAAGAAGACTTGATTCTCAGATTTGTTCTCAGAACAAGAATCGATTATTTATTTATTTATTTATTTATTCTACTCCAAATCTGTTCTTGGGAATAAAAATTTTACCAAATGCGATTCTGTTCCCAAACTGCTCCCGGCAATAAAAAATCAGAATCAGTCACTGTTGGAATAGTTACCAAATAGCACCTTAATTGGAGAAAAGTGTAATTTCATATAATAAATGGTAAGTTTAAGATTATGGTAAGAAACAATCATCTATAAAGTAGTGAAAAAACAAGTTGGTAATTTTAAAAAAATCAAATAAATGTTGGTTGGTAACTCAAAAAAGTGTGGGTTATACAAAACCTATTTGTAACTTAAGCAGGGGTAAAAGTTTATCAACGAAAAAAAGGGTAAAAGTTGGTAATTGCGCCAACTAAAGATAATATATTCTAAAGAGAGTTGGTAAATTTAGCCTTGGTATGTAAGTCAAATAAAAGTTACCAACTCAATAGAAAGATAGGTAAACAAAATAATAAATACTGGGAAGCAAATCAAATGGGACTTGATAAATCAAAACTGTTAATAACCTAATGAGAAAAAACTGGCTAGTCACACAAATAAAAGTTGAAAATTCATGACACCAGTAAAGAACTCAATTAATTACACCTAATAATCTAAAATCAATTGGTGATTCAATTGGAAAAAAGCAATAAGCCATTCAACTAAAGATTGATAAATTCGCGATGAGTAGGGACATTTTAGACATTAGCAAAAATGATAAATTAAATCTAATAAAATATAAGAAAGTTAACAAAAAATAAATTGGCTCGCAACTTTAAATTACATATCAGTCAATGGGGATGCAGTGAAAATAAATAAATACGAAAGTAATGGCCAGACACGAGGTTAAACAAATGAATCGATGGACTTTGCTTCTAGACAACCCTATCTCAAATGCTTCGCACTAATTTCTTGCCTAAAATTCCGATTGAATTTGTCCAACTACAGTTTTATCAACTTGGAATTCCATGGCAAGAATGTCTCCAGGAATATCAGGCGTCGACCCAAACACGGCATTAGCAATTGTTAAGACACCAGGATTTTGGCTACCGAGAGCTGCGATGGCGACCGCATTCCCAAAACCAGTATTTCTCTGGAAATGGACATGGCCTTGAGGGAAGACGAACACATCGCCCTTCTGCAAGACCTTGGAGATGAGACGATGGTCGGGGTTGGAAGTGATGAACCGAACTTCAAGGGTCCCTTCCAAGACTAGCAAAATCTCGGTGGCGCGGGGGTGAGTGTGGGGCGACAACGGAGAGGAACTTTCACAAGATGGACAAGGTTGTGAATGCAAGCGATTAGAGCATGGCGGCGATGCATAAGAGGTGCTGGTGCGAGCTCCACCTGCCGAATCCTCAATACGGCAAGGATGGAGGAGGCAGGGTTGGAGTGGCTGAGCTCGAGCTGAACTTTAGCGAAGATGGTTTAAAATGCTGCAATTGCTTCAACGGCAACAACAGATAACAACGAGTCCAATGACAAATTAGACATTTTCAATGGCTCTGGCAAGTAGGGGTGTCAACGGTTCGGTTCAGTTCGGTTTTTTCTTTAAAAACGGAACCAAACTAAACCATTAGAACAATCTTCCAAACCAAACCGAATACGAACTAAACGAAAATTGGTTCGGTTCGGTTCAATTTTTCGGTTTTTCGATTTCAGCTTTTGGTTTTTGGTTTTTTGTTTTCATTTTTTTTTTTGTAGCTCATTAAAAACCCTCTTAACCTAATCTTTGGATTAGACAAGAACTGAGTTGCGTATATTTTGTTAGACAACATTGCAGAAACTATGAAATAAATCCATGTACATGCTGCTAAGGTCAATTGATCCACACCACTTATGCTACTTTTTCACCTGAAAGCCTAGCTCTAACTGCTGACAACACAACCAAAGATCTAAGTTCAAGCTAGACTCCATGTGCTATGCAACATATCAAAAGAACAAGAATCAAACGCTCCACCAATCCATCATTATCCTTATAATGCACATATGATGCCATTACCCCACAAATTCTGACCGTTCTTTTCTTTGGTTCATCTCACTTTCTTTGATGCAGCTACAGTTTTGTTCCCTTCGCTAAAAAGGGGTCATTAAAAGAAAAAGAAAAAGAAATGGCTTACATGTTCATCACTCATCTTTCTGAAACAAAATCTTTTTGTCCAAATTGACTCGGCTTCTTCAGCTGCTGGAAGCACAAGCTTCTCCACATTCAGTGAACAAAGTAACCCCTCGATACAAGAGAATAGTGCTTGGAAGTAACTCTGGAAAAAAATGTATAAATAAGTCAAAGTACTCCAAGAAACAGGACCTTAGGGACTAGCAGCCAGAGACTAAAAAGAACAGCGAATTTCTCACTTTTCCCTGATGCTCTCTACTTGAAGCAACCAAAGGAAGCTCAGCAACCTCCCTCCCAAAAATCCTAAGAAGACCAGCTGACACAACAACAGACCTGCACATGAACCCAATCTTTTCCACGAGGAATTACTCCCAATATCATGGTCGGGAAACAATTACATGTAAGACTACATGAAAAGAAGAACTTTAACACACTAACATACTTCACTGTTAAAACTACACAATACATTCCTCTTTTGTTTTTGGGTTTCTCTTTTAAGAGCACCAAGAACCATTTAGGGTATAGTCATTGATAACCTTTGATGTTCTTCAAATTCCCGATCACTACAAATGGGATTTCTCATCAATTAGGGGTGAAAACAAAAGCAACCCAAAATTTTTTACCAATTCCAAAGGGCAACAATCACCAATGCAGATCCCTACAACCTACCCAAAAGCCAATTTAGAGCAGATGAAACAGAAAACAAATAGTTTAAAGGGCTAACCGAGCCACTAAAACCAAATAGACATGAGCAATTGTAGCAATTAGCTAACACTCATTCCACCTCAACAGTAGCTAAGACAAGGCCAAGCCTGGCCAATCCCAAAACTACAGCAGCGGACGCACGTACAGCGACTCGTTCCTCCATTCCCTCCATCCCAAATTTCAAGCCACCAATACGAATCATTGACCCCACTCATTCACCCGAAATCCGAAAGGCCCGAGACTCGAGAAAGCACGAACAAACGGGAGATCTCGAAACAAGAAACAAAAGATCCAAACACGATGCACCGGGAGAAAAAATCCCAAAAACATCCGAGCTTACCGTCGCAAAACTCAACAATTTGTGCAAAAACTACAAAAGGAAGAGGGACAAAGGAGAGACTTGCAGAAGAAAGGGCTCTATCCCTCAATTGGTTGCCATCCCTGCCGCCGTCGCCGTCGCAATCACTGTCATCATTGCCGTCGCTGTCGCCGTTGCACCTCCCAGCTGACCAAGACGAGACACAAGAGGAGAGGACTCAGAGCTAGAGGAGACGGGAGTCAGGAGAGAATAAAACTGAATTTTTAATGGTTTGATTTCATTGGTTTGTAGTATGGTTTGGTCCGGTTAATCGATAAAAACCGAACCAATAAAAAAATATTGATTTTTAAAGAGAACCGAACTGAAAACCTAACTGAACTGAAAAAACCAAATGTTTCAATTTGGTTCGGTTTGATTTTCGGTTCGGTTCTGCTACTGCTTAGTCATTGACCACCTCCAATGCTCTCAAGGAAAATGTTGCTTCTCTCGGGCTAGGATTACTCCATTTGCAGAATCCAAACAGGGTAAATCCTCTCTCTCTCTCTCTCTCTCTCTCTCTCTCTCTCTCTCTCTCTCTCTCTCTCTCTCTCTCTCTCGTTCATCAGGTTCATCACCATCGATTGGATCCTGATGGAGCAAGCAAACAGCGCGGCCGATGGAGCCTTCAGGATTAAAGGCACGATGGAGGACATAGGTGAAGCAAGTAGAGAGGAAGAAGAGGATGATGAACCAACAAAGGGAGAGAATCGAGTGATACAAAAGGAAAAGAAAGAAGAACAGAGTAATAAAAAAGGGGCACAAAATGGGCCCCACATTTGACTTTAATAATCGTTGGTGGGTTTAATGCGCTAAGAGATGGGAACCACAGAGAATGATATCGTCAAAATACTATTTCAAGGGAGTTGATAAGCTAAAGAGAGAGTATAAATAGCGTGGCTATACTTATATATATTCTTTAATTTGGGAACAACTTTCATTTCATTTATTTTATGTGCTGAGGATACTTAACATTATATCATCTTTTTCTGCCACGTACCAATGTAAAGCTTCATTAAATTCGATATTCTTTTACAAAATTATAGAATGCGACAATTATGCAAGTCTCATCTTTTTCTCATACATCATATCTTACTACGAAATTAACAATTCGAAGATATAGGCATTTCAGTGCAAAGCGCGAATTAAGTAACTACTTAATGCAATCGGCCCTCCACTTTCAAATACAGTGAGATCCTTCAATTTAGATTGTGCATAGTATCCAAGCATCTCAATTTTTAAATTATATGGATTTTACACAGCAGGGCCTACTAATATCAAGGGTTCGTATATATTGAATTGCATACATCCTGATGCACCCCATTAATCTAAAAAAAATTTCCGTATGGACAAGTGTGTGCACATCCAAATATTTACTTCAACTAATCGACTAAAGGGTAGACATGTTAATATCCTTTTCTATTATTGGCCATGAAAATCCACTATGCTTAATTACCCTTTAGAAAAAAAAAATCTAAGCTCTAACATTTACCTTACGTACATTATGGCGAAATATCTCCGATTTTGACAATGTTACTTCGATACCTCATGTCTTTTCAAAAGATACTCCAGAATGTATACGATGGAACAAAACGTTCCACAATGAAAAGGTAACAGATATGTCTGGCACATTTTCATGAGAGAGAGAGAGAGAGAGATTTTAATTTGGGTCATATATAATGTAATATAACCAATGGCAGAGAGAGAGACAGAGAGAGAGAGAGAGAGAGAGAGAGAGATTGAGATTTTAATTTGGGTCACATATAATAAACCATTCAAGGACGATACTGGCTGGAAAATACAATCAATAGGACAGAAAGTTGAATTTTCAAAGATACATGGCCAAACACAAGTTTAAACAAACGAATTGACGGACTTTGCTCTCAAACAATATTATCTCACAAACTCCTCACTAATTCTTCTCTAAAATTTTGACTGAATTTGGCTTACAACAGTTTTGTCAACTTTGAATGCCTTAGCAAGAATGTCTACAGAAATATCAGGCGTCGACCCAAACACAACATTAGCGATTGTAATGACACCAGGGCTTTCGCTACCAAGAGCTGCAATGGCAACTACATTCCCAACACCAGTATTTCTCTGGTAATGGATAAGGCCTTGAGGGAAGACAAACACATCACCCTTTTGCAAGATCTTGGATATGAGGCGGTTGTCGGGGTTGGAAGTGATGAACCCTACTTCGAGGGTTCCTTCCAAGACTAGCAAAATCTCACTGGCTCATGGGTGAGTGTGGGGCGGGTTGATTCCCCATGGTGCGATGTCAATGCGCGCCATGGAGATTCCAAGAGTGTTGAGCCCTGGGTGCTGGGCCACGGTCACCGGGGTGACCTTCGAGCCAACAGGGTTTGACGTGTTACCCGGAAGATGGAGCCCACTGAAGGAGAAGTCATTTGCCTGAACTGTTCCGGGGTCCTTGCATGCTTGGCCATTCACGAGAACTGTAATGTGAGCAATAAAAATTGAATCAGTGAAGCACCAGATAGACAAAAGCCATCTCTAGTAGTAGTTTGCACACTATTTTGCCAGGAAACGTTTTGTCCTAGGAAATATATCAAAGCATGCTATCAGGGCTTTATCTAGTCAAATGAAAGCCGCTCTTAGATTACATGACGGACTTATTCTACAAAATAACTACGCAGAAGCCAAAGTTCTACTAGGAAAAAAAGAGGCACTATCAAAACTCTTCCCACAGTCACGAGCATGCATTGATTACCTGAACTGCCAGCTTCAGCGACACAGAAATCCTGGAGAGGGCTATTGTCAGCAGCCGCAAAAGCAAACGCCAGACCCAAGAAACAAATCAAAAGCACACTTTTTGCCATCTCCGAAAGCAAAAACCTCCGCAAAATTAAGAGATCGAGTTTAACTTTCAATGGGGACGTCTCTCTCTCTCTCTCCGTGAGCAATCAAGATGGCTTTTGTTTATTGTTGTAGATGAAATGGTACGAGGAGGTCGCCAGTATTTATATGCGTTCAAGAGCAGAAGAGGACAAAGGTTCAGATAAATGTAAGAAGGTCACTTTCCAAAGAAAGAGTCTCCTCTTGGTTTTTTGCCGTCCCTTCCCTGTGTTGTCAAATGCAAAATAGAGGCAATTTTCTCTTGCATAATAGAGATTATAGTGTGTGGATTTATTGAGAGAGAAGGCGATTTCACGCGCAAGAAGAATTAATCAACGAAGTTGTCCCTTGACCAAGTACGCGGCATGTAGCCAAAAATAAGTTCTCTCTTTTAATTTGCCATTCGGCTTTTGTTCCATTAACACATAAGAAAACGCAAGCTTGATTAACGTGCGGCATGTAGCCAAAAATAAGTTCTCTCTTTTAATTAATAGCCGTATTTTGGCTTATTGTTTTTTTTGGTAAAAGGTAAGTATTATAGATAGACTAGAGAACCACAAGGCCATACAAAGAACAGCAGAGAAGAGCCGGCACCAAAAAACTTGCACTCAGAATGTCAGAGTACCAATCGAGTGGAAGGGTGCCAACCCGAGCTGCAGAGAAAGATACAGGAAATGGGAAAACAATCAGCTAGAAGAAGGCTAACGAACAGCGTAGCCAGGGTAGAAAGCAAGACAAGAACAAACGAAAAGGGAGGGCAGAAATACAACCCAACAAAATCAGGATACAACCAAACCGAAGCAGCAGCTGAGTGAATTGGAACCAGCAACAACAGCGATTGAAAGACCCGGGGCAAGATGAGATAGAGAACCACCCAAACAAGGGAGAAGAGGGGGCTACCCACGAGCATCATCAATGCAAAGAAAAACACGAACGGGGCACAAAAAACGAAATGGCCATATGATCACTTCAGTAGGAGGCCGAAACGCTTATTCAAAGATAGAAGGGTGGATACCCCAACTAAGTTGAAGACGTTTGTTGCGGGGGATATCCGGGACCTTGGAGAATGTAAGGGCCTCATCTTTAACAGCTTTGATTAGATGGGCTTTCATGGCTGGGAGGGAGAGCTGTTGGTTGCGGAAGATGATATTGTTTCTCTCCTTCTAGACAAGATAACATAAGGCACCAAAGGCAAACCTAGCCATTGATTGGTGGAACCCTGGATCAGATAAGTGATTAATAGCCCACGAAAGGTTCATTTTCCAAGCTTGGTTTCTCCAAGGAAGATTAAACTTTGCCGCCCAAAAGGCTGCAAGGCCGCGAGTAATGGAGCAGCCAAAGAAAAGGTGATCAATTGAATCAGGTCTAATCGAACAAAATGCACAAGACACATCCGGGATTCTTCCATGGGAGAGTAACCTCACCTAAGCTGGTAAACGATTGCAAGTAATCAGCCACAGGTGAGTTTGATATCGAGGAGGGAGAGAGGGGCTCCAAATAAACCTGTACCAATGACTTAATGGCTTCCTCGACCTCAGGTGATTCCAAGCAGAAGCTAAAGAGTAGGTACCAGAGGGGTGGCCCAACCATACCAGTCGGTCATTTTCCCCATTAAGGTTCGGGAGGGGCTCCTCCCAAGTCGCAATAACACCTGCAAATGAGGAAGGGGTGGACAAGGCTACCAAACCAGTTTTGATTGTTGCAAGACGTGGAATACCGGAGCAATAGATATCACGATTAGAGAAGATCTTATAGAGAGGGCCACGTGGATGCTAATAGTTGAACCAAAAGGAGGCTGAAGAGCCATCGCCAACATTCCACCTAAACTGAAGCTGGATCAAGTCATGAAGACCAAGTAATTTCTTCCAAGCCCATGAATAGGACATTGCTTAGGCACAATCCAAAAATTCTTACGCTTTAAGAAGTTTGAGTGGATCCATTTACACCATAGGGACTCTTTGTCAGTAAAAAGGATCCATAAGTGCTTGATCATGGCCACCAAGTTACTTACTCGAATGGATCAAATCCCCAACCCACCTTCCTCCTTAGGTAGGCAAGCATCATCCCAAGCCACCTTAGCCCCACTAAACCCAGGGTAGGTCCTTTCCAAAGGAATTGTCGAAAGATTTGTTCAATTCGCTTAATAACCGAAGAAGGCAATATAAAGACACTTGACCAATACACCTGGATAGAGTGGAGGACCGATTTTATCAATTGCAACCTGCTTGCCATGGACAAGAATCGGTTGGTCCAAGATTGGACTTTCGAGGTGATAGCGTTAACTAACGCAGCACAATCTACTTTCCTAAGTCTAGTAGAAATAATAGGCACACCAAGGTACTTAAAAGGAAGAGATCCTAATTGGAAGCCTAAGGCACTTACTAGGGCATCCATAAGAGAAGTAGGCCCTCCCGAGATAAATATATCACTCTTGCGAAGATTGGGTAAAAGGCCTGACCCATCAGCAAAGAGATGGATCCCATCCATTAAGAGTTGCACCGAGGTCAAGCTGGCCTTTGAGAATAATAGGACATCATCCGCAAAGAAGAGATGGGAGAGCTTAGTGGCTTTGCATCTCCAAAAGTAATTGAAGCCTCGCTTATTGGATTGGCAATTAAAGATACCAGTGAATACTTCCATAACGAGAGTGAAGATGTAAGGAGACATCGGGTCACCCTGACGAATTCCCCTTCCACTTGAGAAAAAACCATGAAGCTCACCATTTAGGGAGATGGAGAACATGGGTGACTGGATACAAGCCATGATGCGGTCAATAAACACACCAAGGAAGCTGAAAGCTTTAAGGGTTAGTTCGATGAAATTCCAATCCACCGAGTCAAAAGCTTTAGAAAAATCAACCTTAACGATGCATTTAGGCCAGTACGATTCATGATGGAAATCACAGAATAATTCTTGAGCTAGCGGGATATTATCGCTAATCCTTCTGCCTTTAACAAAAGCGTTTTGGGGAGGGCTGATGATGGAAGGAAGAACCGAAGCTAACCTATTAGCAAGAATCTTGGTGATGCATTTATATATAGTGTTGCAACAAGCTATGGGGTGAAAGTCATTGACTGTCGAGGCATTCGGGATCTTAGGAACCAAGGTGATAATAGTGGCATTAATCTGTTGAAGGAGGTGGCCTGAATTGAAGAAATCCCGAACCGCCAAAATCACCGAAGGACCAACTATGTCCCTCGACCACTTAAAGAAATCTGCATTGAATCCATCCAGGCCAGGGGCTTTACCATTTGCAAGGGAGAACATGGTTTCCCGAATCTCCTCATTCGTAACAGGCCGAGAGAGGCTAAGAAAATGAGCATCGCTGATAGTATGATTCAAATGAGCACGGATATCATTAGACGAAGGCTTTACAGTAGGGGGAAGCTGCCAAAAGGTTACGAAAATGGGAGATAAAGAGCTACTGAACTTCGGAGGGGTCAGTAATCTGGAGATCTCCATCAATAATTGATAATATTCTATTTCGGAGGTGGCTCTGCTTAACCGAGTGATGGAAATACTTTGTGTTTCAGTCGCCTTCTTTAAGCCAGCGCACTTTAAACTTTTGTTTGAAGAAGGACTCTTCTTGGATGCGAAGATCCGAGAAAGCCTGCAGGCGTTCCTTCTCTATATCAACTAAAGACTGGTTGAGCGGGTCTAAATGAATTGCATTTTGGGCAATCAACAACAGACTTCTAGCTTCCTCCGTATGAGTTGAGATATCCATGTAGGCTGTCCTGTTTAGGCCTTTAAGTCTGTACTTTAGAGCACGCAATTTGCAGCAGAGCGTATACATGGGCGAGCCAACGAAGGGGGAATCCCATACCTGTGATACCAGCTCAAAGAAGGTCGGATGGGCCATTCAAAAGTTGAAAAACTTAAAAGGCTTACGATTGTTTGGAGTAGGGAGGATCCTAACAACCATTGGAGAATGGTCTGACACACCCGGCACCAAGAAAGAGGCCTCAGAATAAGAGAATGTGGAGTTCCAAGCTGAATTTACAACAACCCTGTCGATCTTCTCTTGTTTGCGATTAGGTCCAAAGGAGGCTGCCCAAGTAAAGCGATTACCAACAAACCTGAGATCATCCAAGCCAGCTTGAATGAGACAATTGCCAAAATCTTCAAAGGCTGGAATCCGGTAGTTTGATCTATCCGCCCTATCAGAGGCATACCGGATAGCATTAAAGTCTCCCGCAACGATCCAAGGCTCATTCGGGTATGAAAGGCTATAGTGATTCAACTCAAGCCACAGCAGTCTTCTCAAGACAAAGGAGTGCTCCGCATAAACCACCGATAAGTAGAAGGAAGTGCCATTAGTGATAAATCTCAAGCGGCCATGAATGGCCTGAGAGGAGCAGTCAGACATGACAAAAAGGGCATAGGCAGGGTTCCAACCCACCCAAACTCTACCTCTTGCCGAATGCACATAATTAAAGCACCAATTCCAACCAGGAAGCAAAGCAGCAGAGACAGCATGAAAAACATTAGGTGAGATCTTTGACTCCAAGATACCAATACAGCAAATGTTATTGGTTCTCACAAAATTCCTAATTTCGACCTGTTTAAGGGGGGTGCTGAGACCCCTAATATTCCAAACACCAAAAAACATGGGACCCAAAAAGGAAAGTAAGTTACCTTTTCTTGCCACCTCGCTTTTTTGACGAGGGTGGCATCGGTTTAGGATTCAAAGGGAAACGTGCTTCAGCTGACGTAGGTCGAAGGTTTCCTTTCTGCCTCACAAGGGCTACAAGGGTCAGTTCAGGGGGAAGTTGGGGAGGGTTAGGATCCGCAGGGATGGGTGAAGCAACCACATCAGGAGAATCCAATTCACTTCCACTAGAACTGATCTCATCTGGGACTTCAACATTCGAGGGGGAGGCGGGATCCACCACAGCATCGCCTGGTGCTCCAATAGTACCGGCTTAGGGGTTATCATCATTCATTATCTTTAGAGGAGTAATTACCTTAGGAACAAGCTCGACTAGAATCGCATCTTGAGGTTGCTTTCCATGAGAGGGAGGGATAATATTACGAACCAACGAGTCCTCATGAATGGCAGGATTTTGAAAGCTTCTTCTACCCCGAACTTCACGCCATTCATTAGCAGGAAGAGGAACAGGCCTTCTAGCGGGTGTATTGCCAGCTTTAGGAGAGATCGGGATAGCAAGATCAGCACATCGATGGCCAAAACAAACACAGGATGGGCAAAGGGAAGGAACCCATTCGTAATAAACAGTCACAGAGCAGGGCTCATCATTTAAAGTGAATTCAATCTCTTCAGGGAGAGTGCTCGAAGCATCAATCTCAACACATATACGGGCAAAAGCCACAACAGTCATTTCTTCAATTCGACTATCCACATAGAGAGGCTTACCTATAGCACTAGTAAGAGCACTAATACCTGAGGCTGACCAAAGAGAAACCGGAACATTCCTGAGTCGGATCCAAATAGGGACTGAATTGTGGCTGGCCTTCTTGAGTTCCATCGTTGGATACCATTGCTGGAAGACCAAGGGAATCTTGGAAACCATAATCGATCCTCCTTCAAGAACCTTCCGCCTAAAAGCACGATCCGGTATATGAAGGAAGTAATAACCCAGATCAGTAGGTATTACTTCAACTAGATGGTGACCCCAGGCAAAGCTTAGAGCAGCCTTTGTCATATCAAGGGGGAGTCTCTTCCCAATATAATGGCCAACAAGGCATTCCTCCAATTTTGGGTGAGCAACTTGCATAATCTCCTTAGAGATTTGCACAACAATTTTATTATCAATAATGGCCAGTGGAAAATAGGATAAGCTATATCCTTTAGTATTCAACCGAGTAACCGTTGCCCAAGAACGAGTGTGGGGTGGTTGAGGAGCTTCTGTAGAAGGGCCCTGTTGAGTGACAAAAGCCTTACCAGAAGTAGAAGTCGATCCTTGGTGAACAGCAGGGCGCTGAGCTTAAGGATGACGATAAGAAGGCACGGGAGTACCATTGATGGTTGTACCTTTAATCTTTCCATTCGGAGCCATGGAGGTGGAGGGTCTCGCACCACTAGGTTGAGAGAAAGGAAGCCCACCAAGTTGAAATCGAGCTTTCCTTGCTTTGCTTCGACCTCTGCTTTGTGATTGGCCTTTCTGGCCACGGGCATCCCTCAATGCAGAAAATTGACGGCTATGAGGGATGTGAGAAGAAGGAGGAGGGGCAGAGGCTTCCTTCGAAGCCTCAGGAAGACGCTTACCTAGGATTCCATCCGGGATCGAGGAGGACAACGCCATTACAGCAGGCGCAAACCAGAACCCAAAAACCTAATCACATAGCTCATGAAATCCAAAAGAGGAGGCCATACTAGGCGAAATCCTTTGGCGGAGATGTAGATTGGGTTTGGGCGGTGTTCATCTCCAAAAACGAGCACTAACGGATGGCTGAGCTGGCCGGAGCCAACAATAGCCACTTCCGGTGAATAGTAGCGCACGAACCAGCTAGAGAGAAAAGAGATGAACAGTAAAAGGTCGAAGTGTAAAAAAAGGGGATTCTCGGCATTTGTTGGCTTATTGTTGCACCACATATCTATACATTAAGAACGAGATGCTTTTGTTTGTGTTTAGAATTTACGGTATTGTACTTATCTTAACTATTGATTATTGCGTGAATACAACTCCAGCAATGTGCTTTGGTTTTCATCGATTGAGTAATTATGAAAAGGCATAGTTATGTGATGTTTAAGTTCAAAGTACTATCACATAGTTTCTTCAGGCATGAATTTTAGGGCATTTTTCTACAATTTATAAATGTCATTGTCCCTAACTGTCAAATGAGTAGTGACAGGTCGAGTCGGATTTGGAATAAATAGAAATTTGGTTTGATCAAATTGACTTAATTAACCTATATTGATCCATTTTTATGCAGTAGAATTTAATTGACTCATACCCAATCGAATTTAGACCACATTTACCTAACCCAAGTTGGGCTTCAACAGTTTTTTTTTACTTAAATTGTTGCGGGTGGCTCCATTTATTGATTCCCTGAATCGGTGAGGAAGCTCGGGTGATTGAATAGGGTCATTGGCAAGGATTTCGCATGGACTAGGGTGAGTTTTGCGTAGACAAAGAAGCACACTCGTGTGGACCAATTCAAGAAAAGGATTTTGGATTGGGGCATGAAGATGGCGGTGAGGCGAAGGACGGTGCATCTTGCCTCGGTGACGGAGAATGCCTTTGCTTTTGTGAACCAATTCGCTTTCAAAAGGTCAAGTTTAAATTGACATATATTTTAGAATTGGCACTTGCTTTATATTTTGAAAATAAAAATTTATAGGGCAGGTTAAAATGACCGTATGTCCATAGTAACAATTTTTATTCACACAAGATAAATGCCAAATTTGCTTTTTTAAAGGTTGAACCAAAATGGGAAAGAAATTAATACTTTTTTTCATGATGATCTAACTGAACTTTCAGTTTGCAAGTGAAATTGGCGTTTGCTTCATATTTTGCAAAATATCATTATTCAAGAAGAAAAACTAGAAATCTTGTCCCATATGTCCCTATAGTTTGAGACAGATCTGCAAATAAAATTAATAAAGTAAAAAGAAATTTATGAAAATTTTGACAAATAGAAAATTGAAATAGAAAAAAGAAAAGAAAAGGCATCATGGTCTTCTTGCTTTGTTTTCAATCAAAATCGTTTGGCGGCATTCTTCCTTTCTTTAATGATATAACAATAGTTTCACTTCTTTTATTAAAGGATAAAAACAACCAAAAACCTCAAACTCTACCAAGGTGACATATTTATCCCAAATTTATTTTTCATGACGCTAAAAACCTCAAACTTTTTTTGTGATACTAAAAAGTCTAAACTTTATTTATGCGACAAATTTACTCTAAACTTGTCCAGTGTGACATATTGACTCTAAATTTTTCTTTTGTGACACCGAAAACCCCAAATTTGTATCTGTGCAATACATTGACCTCAAAATTTGGTGTTACAAAAAAAAAGTATGGGGTAAATGTGTCACATAATTATAAATTTAGGATTTTTTGTGTCATAGAAAAAAGTTTAAGATAAATGTGTCATACGTGGCAAATTTTGGGATTTTTTGTGTTGCCGGGGTAAAAATGTTACAATTAACAAATAGTAGGGTTTTTGGTGGCTTTTTCCTTTATTAAAATGTGTTAGAAAATGTGTATGTTTCAAATATAAATCAAGTGGCCTTTAGGAGTATGTTTGTTTAAGTGAAAGTGTTTTTTGAGAATTGTTTTTGGGACTTCTATTTATTTGATTCACCAAAAACTAACTCAACCAAAATTACTTTCCAGTACATAGTAAAAACGATTTCCGGATTTAGGAAACTGAAGGCCGCAGATCTCACTCCTCTCTATGCTCAGTAGGGGTGAGCAATTCCCGGTTCCGGTTCAGTTCTGTTTTGAACCTGGAACCTATCTGTCAGAATCTAGAACTTGGAACCTACCTTGTCACAAGTTCCAGGGTTGGTTCCAGGTTCCAACAGGTTCTTTTTTGTTTTTTATTTTTTGTTTTTTATTCATTTTCAGATTTGAACTATAATGAATAAGGAAAGAGACAAACCAAAGAGAAGGGAACATTCGGTGGGTGAGCATTTACAAGAGAGCCACTTTCTTATCATCCTATATAACCAATCTTTAATAATTAGAAAAGAGAAGGGAACATTCAATGGTGTCAAATGTCTCACTTCATACAAGAGAGCCATCACCAAACTATTCTGAGAAATCACATCTCCAGATAAATTATTATAGTCCAGCCTCCTGTAAAGTTAAGCATAACATTATCCACATTTCATGTGTGAAAACAATACAATACCCAATACCCACATTTCACTGAAGTCAGCACAAGATCAGATGATAGCTCCCATCTCCATGTGACCGTTGTTTTCTAGTTCACGACACTCACAGCTTTAGCAAATGTTCCAAGTCACCAAGAGAAAAAGGGATAGAACCACTGAGCTTATTACTGGAAAGATCCCTGCGTAGAAGTACAAATGAGCAACAATCCAAGCGTGTTGACCATGGGCATTAAAGAAACTAAAGAACTCTAAACTTACAGGGTATCCAAATACCCAATTCGGGAAAGCTCCATTGGAATGGAACCCTTAAGATTGTTTGACGAAATATTCCTACACAGAGGAGCAATCAAAATGGCCGAAAAGGATTACGTCACCAAAGAATTCCCATGGACTCTTCTAGCAATGAAAGAAGCACTATGATGTGACAAACCATGATCGAAAGGAGTTCTAGTAATGTTACTTACAGCTTTGCCATTATCTCTAGCCTCTGCAAAGAAGGGGGGATGGTCCCATTCAGTTTGTTCCCATGCAAATTGCTGCACGATGAAATTAAGAGTCAACATATCAACTATCCATAAGAAGGAAATTAAAATTATGATAACCTGCTTACAGGCTGTTGAGATTTGTACAGGAGCTGATATTATCAGGAATGGGCCCTTCGAGATTATTGTTGGCAACATTCCTGAGACAATGAAAGAGGGAATTAACCATAATATATGGAGACATCATATTAAAACTCCATTATTAAGAAGAATTATAAACAATTTGTGTATATAAATTTAATAAGAATCTTAAGCTCCGGAAATTAGGAATCACGGAGGACGAACATACAGGTCATTTAACTCAGTAAGCTTCCCAAGCTCAGGTGGAATGCTCCCTGTGAGATGATTATAATTTAATTCCCTGTTACAGAAGAATTTTGCACATTATTAATCACTTCCGAGGGCGGTAATCTGCCAAAAGGAACATTCAACACTGAGCTAGGGGTGAGAAGATGTTCTAAGTGGCCTGAAACATGCAGAACGTAGTCTAATTGATGTTTATTAAAGCTTATAAAGGATGCCAGAATTATCATGAGAGCGGACATGGAAAAATTATATAGAACAGGAGAATGAAATAGTTATAAAGATCCTCAATCAGTAAAAAAGTTGCAGAAATGGACTCCCCATGCAGATGAAATCACATGCATAGCTTCAAAACAATCCAATATATGAGAAATTAAGCATACAAATAATGAAGCTTTGGCATATTTCCAACCTCTGGAGGGATTTGTCCAGTCAGTTTGTTGCCATGCAAGTACCTACAACATGTTTCATACCCAGGTCAAGCTTAACCCAGCACAAGAAAGATGCCAACGTGACCCCTAGAATTAAGTACAAGTGTAAAAAAAGGATAGCAAGTATCGAGGATAACGTACAGTTTCTCCGTATAGGTCAAATTTCCCAAAATAGGAGGGATGGGTCTAGTTAACATGTTATAGCTCAGATCTCTAGACGATTAAAGAGAAACAAGATGTTAAGCAACTGCTTGAAAAACAACTATTCTGACCTTAAAATAGGAGAATGAGTTTTTTTTCACTCACAAGACTGCAAAGGCCTGCATGAGACCAATTACAGATGGAATTTGCCCTAACAGCTGATTACCTTGCAATGACCTAGTATGCAGACAGATTACGAAAGGAATTAGTGTCACGGCCCGATCCTCGAGCACGCATACATCCTTCTCTTTTGGTCGATTTTATAATGCGATATCCTAGGACAATGTATCGCCAACCCTTTCATTTATTAAGCACATGCGGAAGCAGTTAAAATCCCCAGACAATAAAACGATGGGATAGAAAAGCAGGGCCATATTTTTCATGTTGAAATTTATAACCAAACTTTTATACAAAACACAAACCAGAACACTTCACAACTTTTTATTCTAAACTCTATTCACATCAAAATGGAGATATCAAAGAAGATAGAATCTCAGTCCATCTGGGCCGTACTCAAGGCCCCTCTCAAGATTATCTTCTTCTCCCAAAAATCCTTCTCCGACTCTTCCTCCTCAGCTCCTTAGCGGGGTCCTGAAATGATTTCCCCAAACTGGGATGAGACTACGTCTCAGCGAGTTCTACCCCACTAAGCCTGATTAGCAAACCATTATACTATAGGCTGCCTAAACACGCACGGACGAGAGGACTTACCTTGGCCTCGATCCTACCCGCAAGTCAGTACAATTCATAATAGGCACCCAAACAGTCATATCACTGATAGAAGCATCGAACAAATCGACATAGTCGATTACATGCCAACAAGACCACTCACGGTCATTTCCATTCAGTCAATCAATTCACAACATCAAATCAAAGCAATGATCAATCGATCTAGTCGATTACATGTCAAACGGACCATTCTAGGTCAATACTCTCAGGCACCAAGTTCGCCAAAGTGATTTATCCACTAGACAATTGCATGCGTTCTTTAAGGCGCCATTTTCGCCAGTGACATCCTTAGTCACCGAACCACGCATACCTATAACCATGTACTCAAATAGACACTTGTGTGCGTTCTTTAAGGTGCCGTTTTCGCCAGTGATATCCCAAATCACCGAACCACACATGCCTATAACAATGTATTTAATAGACAAGTGTATGCGTTCTTTAAGGCGCCGTTTTCGCCAGTGATGTCCTTAATCACCGAACCATACATGCCTATAACAATACGAGTACTAGACAGATACGTGCGTTCTTTAAGGCGCCGTTTTCGCCAGTGATATCCCAATCACCGAACCACGTATGTCCACAATAATGTATGTACTAGACCGATACGTGCGTTCTTTAAGGCGCCGTTTTCGCCAGTGATGTCCCAATCACCGAACCACGTAGATCCATACACTGTGTCTGATTGGTTCAATTCCAAAGTATTTCCAATTCTCTCATAACTCCATCCATTTTACAACTCAATCAAAGCATTATAAATGCTAAACAAACATACTTGGCCATCTACCAATCAATCATTCAATCTCAATCAATTCCAAATCAATTTAGGGTAAATCCCTAAAATATCACAATTTATTTAATTCCATACAACGCAAAGCTCAAATAAATAAACGAACTACGCCACGACGATCAGCACGAGATTTCGGTCGTCGGCCATCAAAATCTTAATTTCCAAAAAATAATTAATTAATTAATTAATTTCGAAAATTAATTAATAAATATTAAAAATTCAATTTAGCACAAACTAAAACTCAATTAAATAGACGGACTTCACCAAGGTCATCAGCATAATTTTCCGGTTCCGGACCATCTCAGTTGAATTTTCGAAAAATAAATAATTATTTAATTTAATTCCGAAAATTAATATTTAAATACTAAAAATTCCACTTAGGCCCGAAAAGCCTAATTGGAGCCCACTAAGGGTCGGGAAAAATCCCAAGGCACTTCCAATAATTAGTAGACCATGTTTACTTGCTAATTACACATTCAATTTATCTAATTCGCATCACAATTAGCTAATAATTGCTAATTTATTCTAATCTAACAACCTAAACATAAATTAATTAAATCTAAACCAACCTTAAGTATAATTAGCCAACTAATCCTGGATTAGTGAGATTACTCACCAAATCGCACGCAAATCGGATCAATCCGACGGCGGCGACGCGAGGAACGATTCTTCCCAAAGCATGGCTCGGGTTCGGGGCCCGGAAACGGCCCAAAACGGCCCACGAATGGGCTGGATACCCACTCGGCAACTTGCTGAGTTGGGCTAGCCGGAGCTGCTCCGGTGGCCAAGGCAGCGAGGGGACGCCGGGGAGGTTGGGGTAGCGGCGAGCGGCGGCTAGAGGCGGTCGGATCGTGGCGGAATAGGGCTGGACAGAGGCGAACGGCAGCGGGTCGCGTGAGCGACGAGCTGGCGGCACACGGCGGATGCGGGGGCGTGCGAACGGCGGAACGGCGGCGAGCGATGTGCGTCCGAGCGGCGGTGCGGGCGGTGACGGCTCCATCGAGCTGCAGCCGTGTGGCTTCTTCTTCCTCGTTTCTAGTTTTCACGAGCGAGAGACGAGGGGAAGGGGGCCTTCGGTCACGTGGGGGGGAAAGTGGGAGAGAAGAGAGAGGAGAGAGAGGGAAGAGATAAGGGAGAGAAGAGATAAGAGAGAGAAAAGTGAGTCGGTGGGTGGGGGCGTCCGCATGAAAGGGAGGGGAGAGAAGAGAGAAAAGAGAAAGAGAGAAAAAGAAAAGAGAAGGGAGAGAGAGAAAAAAAAAGAAAAATAAACAATAATACTTTTCTTATTTTATTTTATTTTCTCTTTCCCTTTCTAATTTCTTTTTTATCTTCAATTTTCCTCCGATAATTTCTTTATTGAAATTTCAGACTCGTCGATAATTTGACGGACGATGAGACGGTCCTAAAATTGAATTGTGACACGCTCGGATATTCGATTCCCGAAACCAAATCAAATTCCATGATTAAAATCGACCGAATGTGATTTAGTCCAATCCAACCAATTAGGTAGCTTTTAGGGATTTTACCGCGGATATATCCCTTAATGGCTTCACCCAATAGACTAGTTAACTCGTGAGTGATCAGCTCAGAGAAAAAGGACCATAGGCGCGCCAACGATATGCACATTTCATTTTATCGAAATAGAATCGAATTTCAGGATGTCACAATTAGGGAAAGATGATACAGATCAAATGCAATATATTTGAAATACTCTGCGGAAGTTGCAAACACATACAAGGTGGCCACTTGCAGGAAACCAATAAGCTGAGAAAGGGTCGAAGGAATCGGTCCAATAAGCTGATTGTTCTTCAATACCCTAAAGATATTAGAAAGAACTCAATGAAAAAAGAACTCAAGTTCATTCTTTTCAAAACTGCATCGACAAATGCTTGCCAAAAAGGCTCACAGGAACTCCAGCTTCTTCAACTTTGATATCGCGAACGGGATGTCCCCATCTAACTCATTAAATGACAAATCCCTGAGTTTGAATGGGAAGGTTAACAGGAAAATAAATAAATGGCATGCACAAAATCAATTAGCAGTATCGTGGTTCCAAGGTATTCAGATTTACTAATAAAGCAGGACTCATTCAAGGCAAACTGAACTTACGGGTTTCTCAGAGAAGAACAATCACCTGTCTCATCTGGAATCTGCCCTGAGAGCCGGTTACTACTCAAATCGCTGTTGCAGCAATATCGGCATTGTTCTCCTTGTTAAAGCTAATAGTGGAGTTTATAAACAGAAGAGTAACAATGCCTATGAAATCTTGCCAATCTGGAGGCTTGCCCTACAAAGGAAGAATCAGAAACAAATGGATGCCATCTTTCACAAAAACTCAAATTTTATCCTAAAACAGAAAGACAAATAGAACAGTAGAGGAAAAATTCACTAACCCCTCCATTTGTAAGTGTGATGGTCTTGATAGCAGCAAGCTCCATGACCCAGGATAGGGGAATTTGCTCTCCTGAAACAAATCAACAAAGTGCAAATCTTTACTACCAACAAAGTCCCACAGACACACACACATTGGTCAAATCAAAAGACGGCGAGTGATCTTAGTGCCTTCTTCTCTTCAAGCTTATTGTGGAAAAAAAGTTCCAGCCTCTGCTTAGCAGCCGCCAAGGTGAGGCCTCCTCTGGTACATACCAGGGTTAGGGCGAGTGGCGTCGGCGAATGGTGTCCAGCGGGGTTCGGCGAGGGTGAGCGGCGTTCAGCGGCAGCGTCGAGGGTGAGCAGCATCGGCGTCGAGGGTGAGTAGCGTCGGCGATGGGCAGAGGCAGAGAACAGGAGAGACTCAAAGATTTGACTGGCATCAATCGGCGAGGGTTAGGGCGAGCAGCGTCGATGATTGGCATCCAGTGGCATCCGGCGAGGGTGAGCGGTGTCTAGCGGCGGCGTCGAGGGCGAGTAGCGTTAGTGAAAGTGTGAAATTGTGAATGAAGAGAAATTGTGAACACCGAGCTGGTGTTTTCCTTATTTGTTGGGGCTTCTTTTGGACTTTGGAGCCCTAACCAATTTCGGTTCTGCGATTCCCTTTCCCGATTGGAAACCAAAACCGGAACCGCTGATTCCCAAAAAAAAGGAACCGAGAATCAGAACCAATTCCTTTAGAACAGTGTTGAAATTTGTGATCCAATTCTAGAAACTTCAAGATAGATTTGAGCTAGAAAATTCAAGAAAAATTCTAGAAAAGTCTACAAGCTGCCATCTCTTGTGTGTTCTAGAACACTCCATCTTATGTTACTATAAAATAATAGTAGCTATTTGTAGAGAAGTCTAGAGACTTCCTCCACCGACTTTGTCAGCTTATATAAAGGAGCAAGTGCTCCATGTTTTGGGTGGGAGCTAACCATAAAAACCACATCATGTAGCTCCCTCACCAACACCTCCTTCAACTATTGTAAAATTATTTTCATAAACTAGTGAAACTATCTTTGTCCCATAAACCTTTTCAAAATATCCTATTCCATCCTCTATCAAATATAAACTATACCATGCTTCTGCGCACATTTAAAATTTCTAACATGGTATTAGAGCTAGGTTTATCGGATGGTTATGGGCGTTTGTCCTCACCATCTTCAACTAAAAAGGCTAGAGCCCGAGCGAGAGCCAAAAGAGCCAGAGTTGGAGCCAGAGCTAGAGCTAGAGTCAAAGCTAGAGCCAAAGCCAGAGCCCACGAGAGCCAGAGCCAGAGCCCAAGCTAACAACTACAACTAAGAGCATTTTGATGCCCTGAGACATATGGGACATCGTTGAAGAAAATTCATGCATGTTCAAAGGCAAGTGCAAGTGGTTCCACAAGAAAATGCAAGGGATCGTGGAACGAACACGAAATAAAAGACGTGACAAATTACAAGAGAAATTTCAATATACGTCCGAGACTTTATAATACATATCCCGAAATTGGATCAAGGGAGAGTGTTAGAATTTGTGATCCAATTCTAGAAACTTCAATATAGATTTGAGCTAGAAAATTCAAGAAAAATTCTAGAAAAGTCTACAAGCTGCCATATCTTGTGTGTTCTAGAACACTCCATCTTATGTTACTATAAAATAATAGTAGCTATTTGTAGAGAAGTCTAGACAATTCCTCCACCGACTTTGTTAGCTTATATAAAGGAGCAAGTGTTCCGTCTTTTGGGTGGGAGCTAACCATAAAAAAACCATATCATGTAGCTCCCTCACCAACACCTCCTTCAACTATTGTAAAATTATTTTCATAAACTAGTAAAACTATCTCCCATAAACCTTCTCGAAATATCCTATTCCATCCTCTATCAAATATAAACTATACCATGCTTCCGCATACATTTAAATTTCTAACAACCAGGAACTGAACCGGACCCCGGTACGGTTCTCCGGTTCCCAATTCTACCCGAGAACTGTGCTCACCCCTAATGCTCACACCTTCGAGTGGGGCAAGCATTGAAGCCATGGATGCCACGTCTTCGAATCGTACTCTAGAGAAGCGCCCGATCCCTCTCCGCCATCTCCTCCTGCCTTTGCTACGAACGAGTCGCCTCATCAGTGCGATCCATCAAAAAAGCAAAGACTGGTGGCATCAAAGTCACCTCCGAAGGTTGATAGGCCACTGCTAAGGCCAAGGCTTGGAGCTAGAGCCGTCTCCTTCGCTACCATGCCAGTGAAGTCAAACCCAATGGTGCCCTTGGGGATCTTCTCCTCCTTCTGATGGATCACGAACTAACCATTTTTCGTCACATATCACCGAATAAAGGAAGATTAACAATTTTTTCGAAAAATGATTTCTAAAATCATTTTCTTTTATTCTTGAGCTTTCTTCTAAACAACTGCATCCTTATTTTCTGAACCTACTCACACCCGTAATCAATAATTCAGAAAACTCGTATACCACCTGATCCTTTAAAAACAAGTTTAAAAAATGGGCCTATAACCCCTATTAGCACCTTTCATCATAACTACCGTATCCGTCACGATCATTTTTAAGTGCAATGGTACATCTTCTCTGCTAGCATTTTCAGAACCCTTGCACGATGAATTTTTTTTAGTGTTAGATTGTAATATTTTGAAGATATTGATAAAGCAAAAGCAAAGTTCTCTGGATATTAAAGTAATGATATTAGTCGATCGTCAATCACATTTGTCGTTTACTAAAGGAGTATGACATGTCAACATTATATATCTGTTGTATGTCAAGTGTAACTAGTTAAAGTTATGATTTGCAAATAGTCATTTTGATTGCTTTCTAAAAGCCATATATTGTCCATGGTAGGCTGGTCACATCTTAAAAATGTCGCGACCTCTTTTTTTTGGCGCCCGCAATCGGGTACGAGCGCCGGTAGAGGCTAATGGTTTGCCTAAATTTATTAGGCCCGGACTCTCCCAAGTCCACCAATTCATGACTTTAATGGTTTAAGTTTTTAACCTATAAATTAATTTTAAAACGGAGTTGCCACTAATCGGTTTGAGGTAGGTCGATTAGAAATCCAAGCGAAGTATCGGGAGAAATACTTGTTCCTGCGCAACCAGAGAAATTAGGATCATGGACTTGATTACATTAGTTAATCACTAATGCCCTTTCAGTACATAATCTTGTTTAAACCTTAAGGCTTTTTGGATTTTTGAGGGATTTTCCATGCATTTGTAGGGAGGAAAAACATTTTTTGGGTCTTTTCTCATTTTTTGGACATAAAATGGACTTTTTGGATTTTTTTTTTGGGTATTTTTTGGAAAATACAAGTCTTTTTGGCATTTTTTTTTGGAAAATATGAAATTTTTTATTTTTTATTTTCGGGAAATAAAACCTTTTTTACTATTTTTTAAATATTTTTCGAAAATAAATCATTTTTGATTTTTTTGAAAATAAATAAATAAATTATTTATTTATTTATTTAAATAATAGAAAAGCTTACTCGGGTCGGGTCCACGGGTTGGGTTCGACCCAGGTCGTTGACTCGAAATGCATAGCGGGCCCGACTCGATTTTTTTCTTTTTTCTTTTTTTATTTTTCATTCTTTTTCGCGGCCTAGGAGCCTATTTTCGAAAAAAAAACCAGGCCGACCTAACGGCCCAGTTCGGCGAAACCTTACCCGACTCGTCAACTTGGATTCCCACCACCCTAAAATTGCGGAAACTCTACCCGACCCAACCCAGATCCGGGTCCGCTTCGTGACCTGGAAAATCGCAAACCCTAGGGTTTGCAAATCTGCGGCGCCGAGGGGGGGAAACCGAGGCATTATGGCAGCGACGGCAATGGCAAAGACAACAACGACAGCGGCTAGGTCAACGAAATATGGCAAATGCAATGAACGGCAAAGGCGATGGCGATAGCCCTTTTACCTTTCCTCAAATAGGGACGATGAACGATGATGGCAGGGATTGATTGGCGACGATGATGACAGCGGCGAACAACAACGGTGACGGCGGGTCCTAGATTCAGTCAGATCTGGCTGGAACGCCTTCTCTATCCCTCTCTCTACCCTCTCCTCCTCGTAGATCTAGGTTTGCATGTCGCCGGCCTCCCCCAAAGTCTCTCAGAGGGAGGTCGTTGAGCTCACGACCCGATCACTTCGCCCTTGCTCACTCTTTGAGTTCCTCGAAGTCTCTCAGGGGATCTCTCGGAGCTTGCCAGCCTCTCTCTCCTCTATGTGTTCTTCATCGTCGACATCAAAGGCTATTTATAGGCGAAGGGATGGCCGGTCGACGGAACATCGACTACCGGTCCCCCTCGCGCACCTAGCGGCCCCGACGGCCGAACCGGTGTTCCATCCGACGCTTTCCAGTGAAGCCCACTCAGCATTAATGGCACCTGAGATCTTATCCTCTTCAGCCAACGTCGGCCTACTCTCCTCGGCCGTAGGCCATCCTTCGCACGTTGGTGTCCCTTATGCGCATGAGGTACGGAGGCATAGGGGAAGATGGAAGAAGGAAGAAGAAGAAGAAGAAGAGAAGGGGCTAGGCCAGATTTGGAAAAAAAAAAAGGGATGGGCCCTAAGCCCGTGTGGAGGGAAAAAAGGGGGATGGCTGCTTTTGCTTTTATTGCTATTTTTGTTTTTTGTTCGGTTTTTTTTGTTTTTATTATTTATTATTATTATCCGAAAAAGGCAAAATAAATATTTAAAAAAAAACCTAATTAACGAAATTTAGGCGTCAACAAAAAAAATTCATATATCAAAAGAACGTAACTCTTGATCAATACTCATATAAGAGTTCAAAGCTCAAATTCAATGGAAGTGAGCTTCACTACGCCTTCATGATCGTCAACAATAGGTTAATGCATGGCTGCAGGTGAAGGCAGCCCAGCCCTGCTGGTGAGAATCGCCTCGCTCGCAGTCAACAGGGTTGGCCTTACCCAAACCATTGCAGGCAAGGCTGCCTTAGCCATTAGCTAACAAGACCTTGGAGGTGAGTCTCTTTTCTTTGAACAATAAGAAGAAAAGAGAAGTATAGAAAGGAAGAGAGAGAGTCTGTTATGTTGAGAGAAAGTAATGGTGAGAGAGAAGAGATGGAGTAATTTGATAAGTGGGATCTATCTTGCCACATGTCAATCAATTAATGGAGCGTTCTACTGTTAACATGGAAAATCATATCTACACAATATTTTCTCAAGTAAAAGTAACTAATAAATAGGATCACAATTGTAAATTACAAATCAGTCAATGACGATACTGTAAACAATAATTATTACAACAGAAGCAAAAAACCAGCCTAAACAGATCAATTAATAAAATATGCTCTCAAACAACATTATCTCACATGCTCCCCCTTAGTTTCTTGTCTAAAATTTTGATTGAATTTGGCTAACAACAGTTTTATCAACTTGGAATGCCTTGGCTAGAATGTCTACAGAAATATGAGGCATCGACCCAAACACAACATTAGCGATTGTAATGACACCAGGGCTTTGGCTACCAAGAGCTACGATAGCCACTGCATTCCCAAAACCAGTATTTCTCTGGTAATGGATAAGGTTTTGGGGGAACACGAACACGTCACCCTTTTGCAATCACGAGATGACGGTAGATAAAGAAGAAGAAAAGAGAGAAGAAGAAGAAGAAGAAGAAGAAGAAGAAGAAGAAGAAGAAGAAGAGAAAATGGAAGAAGACTTGATTTTCAAATTTGTTCCCGGAACAATAATCAACTTTTTTTTTTATTCTTGATTCTACTCCAAATCTGTTCTTGGGAACAAAAATTTTACCAAACGCAATTATGTTCCCAAACTCCTCCAGAGAACAAAAAATCAGAATCAGTCATTGTTGGGATAGTTACCAAACAACACCTTAATTAGAGAAAAGTAATAACCTAATCAAATAAAATTTAGTAATTTCATATAATAAATGGTAAGTTTAAGATTATGGTAAGAAACAATCATCTATAAAGTAGTGAAAAAACAAGTTGGTAATTTTAAAAAAATCAAATAAATGTTGGTTGGTAACTCAAAAAAGTGTGGGTTATACAAAACCTATTTGTAACTTAAGCAGGGGTAAAAGTTTATCAACGAAAAAAAGGGTAAAAGTTGGTAATTGCGCCAATTAAAGATAATATATTCTAAAGAGAGTTGGTAAATTTAGCCTTGGTATGTAAGTCAAATAAAAGTTACCAACTCAATAGAAAGATAGGTAAACAAAATAATAAATACTGGGAAGCAAATCAAATGGGACTTGATAAATCAAAACTGTTAATAACCTAATGAGAAAAAACTGGCTAGTCACACAAATAAAAGTTGAAAATTCATGACACCAGTAAAGAACTCAATTAATTACACCTAATAATCTAAAATCAATTGGTGATTCAATTGGAAAAAAGCAATAAGCCATTCAACTAAAGATTGATAAATTCGCGATGAGTAGGGACATTTTAGACATTAGCAAAAATGATAAATTAAATCTAATAAAATATAAGAAAGTTAACAAAAAATAAATTGGCTCGCAACTTTAAATAACATATCAGTCAATGGGGATGCAGTGAAAATAAATAAATACGAAAGTAATGGCCAGACACGAGGTTAAACAAATGAATCGATGGACTTTGCTTCTAGACAACCCTATCTCAAATGCTTCGCACTAATTTCTTGCCTAAAATTCCGATTGAATTTGTCCAGCTACAGTTTTATCAACTTGGAATTCCATGGCAAGAATGTCTCCAGGAATATCAGGCGTCGACCCAAACACGGCATTAGCAATTGTTATGACACCAGGATTTTGGCTACCGAGAGCTGCGATGGCGACCGCATTCCCAAAACCAGTATTTCTCTGGAAATGGACATGGCCTTGAGGGAAGACGAACACATCGCCCTTCTGCAAGACCTTGGAGATGAGACGATGGTCGGGGTTGGAAGTGATGAACCGAACTTCAAGGGTCCCTTCCAAGACTAGCAAAATCTCGGTGGCGCGGGGGTGAGTGTGGGGCGACAACGGAGAGGAACTTTCACAAGATGGACAAGGATGTGAATGCAAGCGATTAGAGCATGGCGGCGATGCATAAGAGGTGCTGGTGCGAGCTCCACCTGCCGAATCCTCAATACGGCAAGGATGGAGGAGGCAGGGTTGGAGTGGCTGAGCTCGAGCCGAACTTTAGAGAAGATGGTTTAAAATGCTGCAATTGCTTCAACGGCAACAACAGATAACAACGAGTCCAATGACAAAATAGACATCTTCAATAGCTCTGCTGAGGTATTGACCAACGGATTGTCAGGCGATACCTCCGATGCTCTCAAGGTGAAAATGTTGCTTCTCTCAGGCTAGGATTACTCCATTTGCAAATCCAAACAGGGTAAATCCTCTCTCTCTCTCTCTCTCTCTCTCTCTCTCTCTCTCTCTCTCTCTCTCTAGTTCATCAGGTTCATCACCATCGATTGGATCTTCATCCTCGAAATCGTTGAGGCACACAGTGGGGTCAAGTGACACCTCCCCAATCTTATTCCCCTCCACAGCGAAGTAGAAGATCGTCGGGAAAGTCTCAACAACGGCAGGTTTGAGATCACTAGGGGCGGCAAGGTGGTGGAGCAAGCAAACAGCGCGGCCAATGGAGCCTTCAGGATTAAAGGCGCAATGGAGGACATAGGTGGAGCAAGTAGAGAGTAAGAAGAGGATGATGAACCAGCAAAGGGAGAGAATCGAGTGATACAAAAGGAAAAGAAAGAAGAACCGACTAATTAAAAAGGGACACAAAATGGGCCCCACATTTGACTTTAATAATCGTTGGTGGGTATAATGCGCTAAACGATGGGAACCACAAAGAATGATATCGTCAAAATACTATTTCAAGGGAGTTGATAAGCTAAAGAGAGAGTATAAATAGCGTGGCTATACTTTTATATATATATTCTTTAATTTGGGAACAACTTTCATTTTATTTATTTTATGTGCTGAGAAAACTTAACATCATATCATCTTTTTCTGCCACATACTAATGTAAAGCTTCATTAAATTTGATATTCTTTTACAAAATTATAGAATGAGACAATTATGCAAGTCTCATCTTTTTCTCATACATCACATCTTACTATGAAATTAACAATTCAAAGATTTAGGCATTTCAATGCAAACCGCAAGTTAAGTAACTACTTAATCCAATGAGCCCTCCACTTTCAAATACGGTGAGATCCTTCAATTTAGATTGTGCATAGTATCCAAGCATCTTAATTTTTAAATTATATGGATTTTACGCGGCAAGGCCTAATAATATCAAGGGTTCATACATATTGAACTGCATGCATCCTAATGCGCCCAATTCATCTAAAAAAAATTCCGTATGCACAAGTGTGTGCACATCCAAATATTTACTTCAATTAATCGACTGAAGAGTAGACATGTTGTTATCCTTTTCTATTATTGGCCATGAAAATCCACTATGCTTAATTACCATTTAAAGAAAAAAAAAAAGAGCTAAGCTCATTTCAACATAACATCTACCTTATGTACATTACGGCGAAATATCTCTGATTTTCACAATGTTACTTCGATACCTCATGTATTTTCAAAATATACTCTTGCAGTATGTATACGATGGAACAAAACATTCCACAATGAAAAGGTAACAGATATGTCTGTGGCACATTTTCATCTTTACCCAGCTAAATTGCCTCTAATCGATGATGCGGAAGCCACGTAGATGTAATATAACCAATGGCAGACACAGAGAGAGAGGGAGAGAGAGAGAGAGAGAGAGAGAGAGAGAGAGATTTTTTAATTTGGGTCATATATAATAAACCATTCAAGGACGATACTGGAAAATACAATCACTAGAACAGAAAGTTGAATTTTCAAAGATACATGGCCAAACACAAGTTTAAACAAACGAATTGACGGACTTTGCTCTCAAACAACATTATCTCACAAGCTCCCCACTAATTCTTCTCTAAAATTTTGACTGAATTTGGCTAACAACAGTTTTATCAACTTTGAATGCCTTGGCAAGAATGTCTAGAGAAATATCAGGCATCGACCCAAACACGACATCAGCGATTGTAATGACACCAGGGTTTTCGCTACCAAGAGCTGCAATGGCAACTGCATTCCCAAAACCAGTATTTCTCTGGTAATGGATAAGGCCTTGAGGGAAGACAAACACATCACCCTTTTGCAAGATCTTGGAAATGAGGCGGTTGTCGGGGTTGGAAGTGATGAACCCTACTTCGAGGGTTCCTTCCAAGACTAGCAAAATCTCGCTGGCTCGGGGGTGAGTGTGGGGTGGGTTGACTCCCCATGGTGCGATGTCGATGCGCGCCATGGAGATTCCAAGAGTGTTGAGCCCTGGGAGCTGGGCCACGGTCACCGGGGTGACCTTGGAGCCAACAGGGTTTGACGTGTTGCCCGGAAGATGGAGCCCACTGAAGGAGAAGTTATTTGCCTGAACTGTTTCGGGGTCCTTGCATGCTTGGCCATTCACGAGAACTGTATTGTGAGCAATAAAAATTGAATCAGTGAAGCACCAGATGGACTATAAGCCTTCTCTAGTAGTAGTTTGCTCATCATTTTTCCAGGAAACGTCTTGTTCTATGAATTACATCGAAGCATGCTATCAGGGCTTTATCTAGTTAAATGAAAGCCGCTCTCAGATTACATGACGGATTCATTCTACGAAATAACTACGCAGAAGCCAAAGTTCTACTAGGGAAAAAAGTAGCACCATCAAAACTCTTCACTCAGTCACGAGCATGCATTGATTACCTGAACTGCCAGCTTCAGCGACACAGAAATCCTGGAGAGGGCTATTATCAGCAGCTGCAAAAGCAAACACCAGACCCAAGAAGCAAATCAAAAGCACACTTTTTGTCATCTCCGAAAGCAAAAACCTCCACAAAATGAAGAGATCGAGTTTAAATTTCAATGGTGACGTTTCTCTCTCTCTCTCTCTCTCTCTCTCTCTCTCTCTCTCTCTCTCTCTCTCTCTCTCTCTCTCTCTCTCCGTGAGTAATCAAGATGGCTTTTGTTTGTTGTTGTGGATGAAATGCTACGAGGAGGTCGCCAGTATTTATATGCGTGCAAGAGCAGAAGAAAACAATGGTTCAGATAAATGTAAAGAGGAGGTTGCTTTCCAAAGAAAGAGTCTCCTCTTGGTTTTTGGCCGTCCCTTTCTATGAGAGTCCCTGTGTTGCCAAATGCAAAATGAAGGCAATTCTCTCTTGCATAATAGAGATTATAGTGTGTGGATTTATTGAGAGAGAAGGCGATTTCACGCGTAAGAAGAATTAATCAACGAAGTTGTCCCTTGACCAAGTACCCGGCAAGTAGCCAAAAATAGGTTCAATTTTATAATTTGCCATTCGGCTTTTGTTCCATTAACACATATAAGAAAACGCAAGCTCGATTAACGTGCAGCAAGAATTTTGTTTCTTACTTTGTGCTGATATAGGAAAAGGACGCTTGATAAAATTCTTCTTATTCTTCTTCTTCTTCTTTTTTAATCTTTTCTTGGTAGCTAATGCATTATGGGTATGAGAATGGGGAGGCTTTGATGGAATGATTGATCTATTCATAATAGCCGCATTTTGGCTTATTGTTGCACCTCATATATATACATTAAGAACGAGATACTTTCGTTTGCGTTTAAAATTTATGTTATTGTACTAATCTTACCTATTGATTATTTCGTGAATACAACTCTAGCAATGTGCTTTGGTTTTCATCGATTGAATAATTATGAAACATAGTTCTATGATATTTAAGTTCAAAATACTATCACATAGTTTCTTCAGGCATGAATTTTACGCCATTTTTCAACAATTTATAAATATCATCGTACCTAGCTATCAAATGAGTGGGGACGGGTCAAGTCAGGCTTGGAATAAATAGAAATTTGGTTTGACCCAATTGACTTATTTAACTATATTGATCCATTTTTATGCAACACAATTTAAGTTATTCATACCCGACCCAATTTAGACCACATATGCCTAACCCAAATTGGGCTTCAATTTTTAGCAGTTTTTATCCTTAAATTTTTTGCCTCTAAAGAATGGGTGGCTCCATATATTGACTCCCTGAATCAGTGAGGAAGCTCTGATTGAATAGGGTCGTTGGCATGGATTTCTTGTGGCACATGAGTAACATGGAGACTTGGTTAGTGTTGCGTAGACAAACAAGCACACTTGTGTGGACCAATTCAAGAAACGGGTTTTAGATAGGGAAGAGCATCGGTCCGGGTCAACCCTGGACCAACCCTGGATTGGCCCAACCCTGCTGGTCCTAGTCTAGTTCTCAGAAAAACTAGATTGGTCATTGGTCCTAGGATTCCTAGACCAATACTGTGCAAGTTGGTCCTCAATCCTGAGAGTTCAAGATCGGTTCAACCTGAATCAACCCTGACTATATATCTAATATGTTATTTATAATTTTTTTATATAGTGAAAATCTTAAAATAAATGACGTCGACAATATTAAACAACTCTTTAATGAGGAGTTCAAATAAATTTACATTGTTTTTTAATAACTTAGGGCGCGTTTGGAAACATTTCTATTCCGCGAAACAATTTTTTAACAGAAATAGTTTTTTTTTTTTTTTTGTTCTAGGGAACAATTTCTGCGTATAAGAACGCGTTTGGTAATTGCAAAAAATTTCTACTCTAGGAACAGAAATACGTTTGGTAAACTTTTTTAATTTTTTTTTAATTTTTCAATATTTTTTTATGTATTTTAGAATATGATTAACCAACATGTTAACTAATCGATTATGACAAAATGGATTGGACTTTGTAACTTTTTCTTCTGCAATCTCAACATGATATGAGCATGAGAAAAACTTCAGATTTAGTTTTTCTTTTTGTAAGGGCTAAAATCATTTATTTTCGCTTTTTTGACAACATATTTATGGTGGTCTCGAAAGATGTGAAGGAAAGATCTCCCTCCAAGCCATACATATGACTTAATGTGGCTTTTGATATGTATCCATGAGATTGAGCATAATTTTCTGTTTACTATGGTAATTGAGTATTTGTTTATTTCCTTCTCTTGAGAAGATTGAAACCTTCATTTTACATAATTATATGGCCAAGTCATTAGGTTTCTGAAATGATGTAAAAATAAAAAGTTCTTCGATTCAATTACCATTTGACTCTAACGTTTTTTTAAAAGTCAAGACATTGCAAACTGTTAGTTAACATAAACAAAGTCAAGAAAATCACTAAAATTATTTCAACAGTAGACCTTGAAAATGAAATTGTCATGAATTGAATGTCACCAGAAAGAAGATCTTTTACTCATCATAACCCACCGCAATCCCCTTACGAAATTCTGTATTGGGTTAGCCACACAATTCACATGTCTCTAGCAATTCACTTGATATCAATGAAATGATAGAAGTCATAGATAAGAACTACAATGCCCTACAATGCCTTTGTTTGTTGACAGTCATTCACTCTGATAGCTAATAGGGTTTCTTGAATAATCTAATATTTTACATCGGTAAGCCTTTTATATCTTACTAACAATATGGAATGTTCTTGCATAGTAAGACTGAAATTAAAATTAAAATTAGTAAAAAATTTAATGGGAATAGATAATCCAAAAATAGTTCATAATTTAATCGGAGAAGCTTTTGTAAGTCACACAAATGAAGATTGATAATTTTGCATAGTATTGGTAAAGTCAAACTTTTTTATAAAAAAATGTGAAGAAAGTTGGTAATGTGACACCCTGAAATTTAAGCTCTCTATGGGATAAATGAATGTGAATTTTGCCAATGCATTATTGGTTAATCTCACTCAGAATTGATCATTTCTGAGATACTGACCTTGAGGGGAAAGGCTAATGAGGACAGAACTCGTACGACTAAAGGACTCAACTTGGGAAAACGACTTGATAGTAAGACTTGTGTGAGGACAATCCTATAGATAGGCAGGCCGATTTTAAGGATGACTAGAAGTTGATTCGCGAACAGAACACAATGGAATGGCGGGTGATTCCGTTTGCTGTTATTGAGCCTGCGAACAACTCTAAGTCGATCCTCAATAATTGTGTACTTTGAAATAAGAATCTATCCTCCGCAAATTCATGTAGTCAAGGACGTCCATGTGTCGAGATGTCTTGAACGTGATAAGGCACGAGTCGATTACACGTGAATCCTCAAAGCCGCATGTCAATCTGAGTTGTACCCAAAATGGCATTAGGGCGAAATTGACATGGCATGAGAACCCAAGATTGGACTTCGAATTATCGGGAATGTCCAGGACAGACTTTGGATGATACAACTTCGACAGTCAGCAGTGCCAAGCAAGCCAAGTGTGGGGAAAAAGGAATTAAGGACCGAGAAGGCAAGCCCATGAGGACGTGGGCTGAGCAAAGCCAATGTGGGCATTAGGCCCAATGTGGGACAGCCACCATGGAAGGCCCAAGGTAAGTAATAAGCCCATTGGGCCCAAAACTACCATTCCTCCTTCCAAGCCAATTACCAAACCTTAAGCCCGTTTGAGCCCAACCAATTCCCGAGCCTATTACTATTCATTTTCAAGCCCATTTCTTAGGCCCGCACCATCAAATTCGGCCCAAGGGCAGATTGAGAATTTGTGCAAGGGGAAATTACCATTTTGCCCCTAAAAGCAAGTGGATAAGGGCAAAGTAAGAGAGAGAAAGATGAGGTGATGTGCATGGGGATTTGGGGATTTGATGAGGTTTGACAGCAACTCAATCCTCTCTCTCTCCTCCTTCAGCCCAAACCGTCAAGCTCTTCTTTCCCCTTGTTCCTCCTTTTTTCTTGCTTCTGTTCCAACAAACCTTCATCTAAAGATCTAAGTTGATTGTTGGCTTCCCGAACGAATCAACTCCCGTGCCACCCACCACCGTGTCAAGGACACCCAGACCATCCGCCCGGAGTTGACCGTTTGCCGATCGGAGCCGCCATTTGACCCATCGACCGGCCAGAAGCCAACACTAGTCCAATCGTTTGGTCATGTTCTGCTCTAGCTAACCTTTCTCCGAAAACCCAAGTTAAAAGTTACCTTCCTGTGTGAATTAGCTCACGCTCCACCCACCACTGTGATCAACACATCCAGACCGGACTAGAGCACCCCGCCGCTCGTTGGAACGATCCGCTGGCAAGAAGGAACCAGCCGCCAAACTGCCTGATTCTGCCTGGGTCTGCCTGTTTTGCGATTTTCTCCATTTTCCTCCCATTTTGATCCTTCCTTTGCCCAACCCAGCCACCAACCACTCTCCCTTGACCCCCTGGTGCCACCAGTTGCCAGCCAACCCCTCGCTAAAGCTCCGACGAAGCCGTTTCACTCATTTTCCTCCTCTAATGTTCGGTTTCTTGGAATTATAGAGAGAGTTCGAGCTTGTGGTTGTTGTTTCAGCCTTGGGACCGCCTTGGATTGTCATGGTTGAAGTCCCGGTGCATCGCTTCCATCATTGCCGCCACGTGCATGTCTTCGGCCCATTTAACGAGTGAGTTTAGCTCATAATCTCTTGATCAGTACCTAAACTTGCTTAGGATTGCTTTAATTAGTGTTGATTCTAGCTTAGGAGATTTAATTAAGCTATGTTAGTCCTAAGATAGGTGGTTAGATTAGTGGCTAAGATTATTTTAGTTTAATCTTGCTTTACTCACTTAATGTGGCTTATGTGATTAATTAAACATGTTTAGCTTTAATTGATTGGTTGTTTAATTTAATTGTTGTTTTAATGATTGTTGGATTAATTTATTAATTATTAAATTTTGAAATTTTACTATTCACGAAACACTATTCACGCAGTTCTGTTCACGAGCATTATTCACCTAAGAATAAAAAGTATTCTAAATTCATATATTTTAATCCTATGAAGTGAATGAGTGTGTAAATGCATAGGCATCGGCATGAATCGAGTAATTTTCACAAGAAGGGAAATATGGATTGTCCAAGGGACATTAGAAATGGACTATTTTTATGAGAGAAGGAATTGAGGAGGTATGTTTGTGTGATCGAATGTTGGACCATCACCCAATGAGAGTTTGGGGACACTACCCGGCGGGAGTCGAAAGCCGGTCGCTGTAGATTCTAGACCAATTTCTCTTTTTAGGAAATCGTTTGAACAGGAGTTCGAGATGTAGCCATGCCCGGCAAGATAGGATGAAGCCCGATCTTTTTATCGGTAGCCCAGCGGGAGTCGGATGAGCGCTGACTGGAAAGTTAGCCATGGCCGAGAGGTCATTATTATCTGGAGCACACATGAGTGTTGAGGTGGATGAGCACCAATTGGAAAGTTAGCTATGGCCGGTAGGTCATTAGTAATTGGAACACGTGTGAGAGTTGAGATGGTTGGGCCTTATTATGGTAAAATTACGTGGCGCGGTATGGGACGTGTCATAACGATTTTATCTTATAATTGGAACTCGTGTGATCGAGTGATGCATGATAGGTGGCGCATGAAAGTGCAAGAGCATGTGTGAATCATGGCATCTTTGGTTTTGACTATGCATGAGTTCAGCACATTAATTATGGTACACACGCATGAATCGATAACATGCAGGGTGTGGCAATAGCCAGGTGAGATCACTTGTAACACGACTCATATGTGATTGATGAACTGCATCATCTAATGGCCATGTGTATTGTGCGTTTTATGATGAGATTCAACGTGCAAGGTATGGCATACTAGGTAAGGTTGCATGCGAACTGACTATTGATTATTGGTGTTAGTTGTGGGTTGTTGTTTGTTTGTGGGGTGGTTTTGAAGAGATACCCTAAGTTGAGTTAGCGTCCTAACCAAGGGCTTAGGGAAGAACTTGTTGAGATTTATATCTTACTAGTTATTGTATAGCCACTTTTAGGTCCTTAGGATGGCACTTCCACCAATGAGGTTCGGTATCCCTAAGGATTGGGATACAGTCATGACGCACTACTACTTCCTGGGTCGGGCGCACCTGTACGAGAAGTATCTCATCACCATCTGGGTGGATGAGGGATCGAGGCAATGGATACCCCATAGGTTCCTGGCATGGTTCATCTAGAATGGCAACATGCTGATCGGTCTTTTGAGACGTTTTAACAGGCCACCTAGTAGGGGCCCTAAGGATGATGATTGGGATCCCATGGAGCTAGACCCTCCTGACGGCATAGTGGAGAATCCTGGCCCCGCTTCACCAACAATAGACTTGTACAGCTCCAACTCTGAATCAACGAAGCCTGAGTCCATTGGATTCGAGTGACGGCAATGCCGAGCCCGATGGTTCTTTTTGGTGTACAGTTGGGTTAGCCTAGACTAGTCTCTTTTTGGTCTGACTTAGAGAATGGATCAGCCCCATCTGTTGGGCTTGTAAATTGGAAACAATCTCCGTAGGCTAATCTAGCATGAAAATGTAAAAGTGTGTATATATGAGTAGAGGTTGTGTTTCTGTTGTTCATCTCACTAGCCTTGTTTGATTGCTTGATTGTCTGTTGATGGGGAGATGGTTCGTTTTTTGCTTGCGCATAATGAAAGATTAAAAATGAAAAGGTCAACGATGAGTCTTAGGACATCGCTTTCTATCGACCAAGGAAGGGATTGTTGTGTACCCAGGGTTTGGGGCGTGACAAGTAAAGGTTAAAAGATTTTTCTTAAAAACAAAACAAACACTGGTAACTAACTCAAATAGGAGTTGGTAATGCAGTCGGAGAAAATTTAGTAGTCACTCTTTTTGAAGTTGTTAATTTCTAAAATAAGAATTGAGAAAAAGACAAGTTGAAAAATAAACTGTGGTAATTTAATAGAGAAGTTGTTATATTTTTAATAAGAAGATAAACGAGCTTCGATAAGCAACTCAAATAAGAGTTGACAATTCAAACTTAGTTGGAAACTTAATTGGAGAAAAGTAATAACCTACTCAAACAAAATTAAGTAATTTCATATAATAAATGGTAAATTTAAGATTATGGTAAGAAACAAATCGTTTGTAAAGTAGTGAAAAAATAAGTTGGTAATTTAAAAAAAAATCAAATAGATGTCGGTTGGTAACTCAAAAACGTGTGGGCTATACAAAACCTATTGGTAACTTAACCAGGGGTAAAAGTTTATGAACAAAAAAAGGGTAAAAGTTGGTAATTGCGTCAATTAAAGATAATATATTTTTAAAAGCGTTGGTAAATTTAGCCTATTGGTAAGTAAGTCAAATAAAAGTTACTAACTCAATAGAAAGATAGGTAAATAAAATAACAAATACTGGGAAGCAAATCAAATGGGACTTGATAAATCAAAACTATTAGTAACCTAATGAGAGAAAACTGGCTAGTCACACGAATAAAAGTTGAAAATTCATGACTCCAGTAAAGAACTCAATTAATTACACCTAATAATCTAAAATCAATTGGTGATTTAATTGTAAAAAAGCGGTAAGCCATTCAACTAAAGATTGATAAATTCGTGATGAGTAGGGAAATTTTAGACATTAGTAAAAATGATAAATTAAATCTCATACAATATAAGAAAAGTTGACAAAAAAAATCGGCTCGCAACTTTAAATTACATATCAGTCAATGGGGATGCAGTGAAAATAAATAAATACAAAAGTAAGGGGCAGACACGAGGTTAAACAAATGAATCGATGGACTTTGCTTCTAGACAACCCTATCTCAAATGCTCCGCACTAATTTCTTGTCTAAAATTTCGATTGAATTTGTCCAACTACAGTTTTATCAACTTGAAATGCCTTGGCAAGAATGTCTCCAGGAATATCAGGCGTCGACCCAAACACCGCATTAGCAATTGTGATGACACCAGGATTTTGGCTACCGAGAGCTGCGATGGCGACCGCATTCCCAAAACCAGTATTTCTCTAGAAATGGACAAGGCCTTTAGGGAAGACGAACACATCGCCCTTCTGCAAGACCTTGGAGATAAGACGATTGTCGGGGTTGGAAGTGATGGACCCAACTTCAAGGGTCCCTTCCAAGACTAGCAAAATCTCAGTGGCGCGGGGGTGAATGTGGGGCGGGTTGATTCCCCACGGTGCGATGTCGATGCGCGCTGCGGAGATGCCGAGGGTGCTGAGTCCAGGTAGCTGAGCCACAGTCACCGGCATGACCCTCGAGCCGACGGGGTTCGACATGTTGCCCGGAAGATGGAGCCCGCTGAAGGAGAAGTCACTTGCCTTAACCATTTTGGGATCCTTGCAAGCCACGCCATTCACAAACACTGCCATGGGAAGCACAAAACGCGTTTTCAGACTCAACATATGGAAAAAGAAGACAAAATACATATATATGAAAACACATATTCGGACAGCTACGAACTTCTCCCCAACACATCTCCTTCTTTTCGGTGCATATTTCTTACCCGAACTGCCAGCTTGAGCGACACAGAAATCCTGCAGCGGGCTATGATCTGCCGCTGCAAATGCAAGAAACAGACCCAAGAAACAAGCCAAAGCCACACTCTTTGCCATCTCCAAATATCAGAGAGATCTTCACCAAGGTTGCTCGCTGTCCGAAACGAAGTAGCTAAGGTTTCAACTTGAAAGTGGGACTTCTCAGCCGTGACCAGAGTAGGGTTTTTGAAAGTTGGGTTGTGGATGGAATGTGCTGTCAGCAGATGGCCAGTATTTATAGACATGCAGCGCGCAGAGGGAGTGAAGTATCTGATGAGAGTTGATATTATATTTAAGAGAGAAGGTCGCAAGTTTCTGCGAAAGGGCCATCAAGGTTGGCCGTCCGCGATCCGGCATGAGAGAATCAACGTGTGGCGGAATGCAAAGTTGGACGAGTGCGGCGCGACGGCATTTTGGACGCGTTAAGGACCAATCAGCGACGATGCTGCTTGACCGGGTCCGCGGTTCTTCCGGTCTGTTATTCGGTTTTTTTGGTTTTTGCTGCATGGAGCTAAGGGCAATATATATATATATAATCGAAATTATGTCGTTGTTATGATGGCCCGGCCCGTTTCATGTGAATCAAACAGAAAAAAAAAAAAAAAAAAAAAAAAAAAAAAAAAAAAAAAGATTACTCCAAGTAGCATACAAGATGATTAAAGAGCAGATGAATTTTGTTTCCAAAGTCTCTTAATGATTAATTTTAGTATATCGGTCACTAGTATATGTCTTTTGTGAAGTTTATCAGTTAAGGTACATAGATGTATATTATAATTGTCCATAATGAGCGTGAAAATCATACTTAATATTGGTTGGTTGACATGTAAATAAATTATGTTATATAGCCGATTTCAAACACACATGCTGTCATCCATCTAACGGCAAATGTGTAAGTATACATTTTTACGCTGACTTTAGAACTAATAAAAATAGTAATTTATATTGACGCGCAAAAATTGCACTTCTGATGTGTGAAAAGCTTGGATATGTGTGGACGATAAAAGGCATGCTCAATAATCGCACTTCTAATGGGGTGATTAGTTTGGGTAATTCGGAAAGAAAAAAAAAGGAAAAAAAAAAGGAGGGAGGGAGGGAGCAATGAGAAAGCATCTTATGTGAAAGATACACAAAGCAATAATAATAACATAAAGACTGCGTTTTGTTCAGCATTTCTAAGGGGCTTTCAGGCTGAAAGCCCCTTGAAAATGACCGTTTGCTCAACTTTGGTTCTTTTGGCTTTTTTTAGTTTTTCAAAGATTCAAATGAGAATGCTGAAATTATTTACCAAATACAATTGTATTTCCCCAAGTAGCTTTGAGCTTTCAGTATTTGCATTCGACTCAAAGCCCTTTGCAAATGCTGAACCAAATCAACCAATTATATTAGGGTTAATATCATGAAAAACCTTAAATCAGTACATTTGTAACATATTTACCGCAAATTAATATTTTGACAATTAAAAACCTCAAATTAGTATATTTGTGACAAATTTACCATCTGTTAATTTTCATTAGATTTTATCACCAAATTGCTAAGTTCAATGACACGTGACAATTGATGGATATACCAATTTAAGGTTTTTTCCTCTAATTGTCATAGATGTACAAGTTTGTGATTTTTTTTTTTTTTGTATTGATCCAATTTAACGGAAACTTATAGACTTTTAGGGTTTTTTATGGTTAAAAAATCAGTCTGAAGCAAATTTGTTATGGATATACCAATTTGGAGTTTTTAATAGTAAAAAAATTAGTTTTAATAAATTTGTTGCATATATATTAATTTAGAGTTTTGCATGATATTAACCCATTATATAAATTCTGTCATCCCTTGAATCTAAACGTATCTGGCCTCGCGTGGTTATGCACCTCATTTTTTATGGGTCGGTTTGCACCCCGCATCACTGTGAGACGCCACTGCAAGAATACTTCTGGAGAGAGAGAGAGAGAGAGAGAGAGAGAGAGAGGGCTTTTCTTCTTTTGGGCCTTATGAGCTTTTGGGCCTTTTGGGCCTTTGGGCTCTCTCGGCCATGACAGAACATCAACCCTATACCATCCTATAAAACCGATGCTCCCCTTCCAGTTTCCACAGCCGCTGGGGAGCTCCACAATCTCTCTCTCCCTCTCTCTCTCTCGTTGAATCGTATGTCGAAGCTCCGATCTTTTCTTGTGAACGTCTTGTCGAATTCGTCTTCCGTTGAATCTTGTCTTCTTTTCTTGTGAACGTCTTGTCGAATTCGAACTTCTGCATCTTCTGCTCTGCGTCGAATTCTTGAGTCGCCGATTCGAGTGGGACTCTACCCTCGAGCCTGCCTGCGAGACTGGGTACTTTCTGGGTTCCCGTTTTGCTTCCTGAACCCAAGAAAAACAAGAACTTCCTCTCGAGATTTTTCGTGGGTTTTGACGGTTTGCCCCGTCGCGCTCGCGAGTTTCGCGGCTTCTCCGTTGGATTCCATGAACATGATGAGAGTAATATCGCGAGTGATGATAACATCTTATCAGGTGATGAGAAAAATATTACTTCGCTACGTTCTTTCTGATTCATGGTCCATCTGTGTTTTTTGTCGTATTCGATTCTTGCTCTAATTTCGTTCCAATTTTTCTTGATTTTTTCCAGTAACTCTGAATTAAAAATTTCTCATTTGAATTGGATCAGAATGGAAATTGTACCAATTATATTGGTTTCATTTTTAAAAAGTTGGTTTAATCTGATTATTTTGACATGTAAGGCCCTAATTCCCTCCATGTTTACTAGAACTGCAATGTGAACATATGAAGTTTTCAAAATGGATTTGTGGAACAAAGATGCTCGAGGATATGCTTTCATCAACCTCTTTATCATATTCATGTCAGTAAATTTATTCAGTAAATTTATGTCTGTCTCGAGTATACGGACCCTGGATATTATTCTGTAGCCGCATTCGAAATTTCGTAATAATTGTTGCCAAAACATAGTTTCCGATAGAGGACGGTGATGACCATTTTGGAACTGAGTTTTATCACGACTTTGATTCTACTTCAATGCTGGTTTTCTGCTCGAAGATCCTCCTTTCGCCGCGCTTGTATAGCTTTCCTGAGCCTCCTGGGTATCTATCGGGCTCTCGTTGCGATTCCTTCTCCTTCCGTCCCTGCTCAGCCCTCGCTCGTTCAGCGAAGCTAGAATCCTCCTCTCGTAGTCCCGCCTCAATTGTCCGTCTCCGTTCCATCGATGCATGAACTTTTCTACCTAATTAATGCCCAAAAGAAGACCAAAGAACGTTGGCATGGCAATATGGAACACCAATACATGATGTAGATGATGCAGAGAGAGAGAGAGAGAGAGATGAAAGGACCTCTTGAGTAGACAGAACGTGAAGTGCTTCAATGTCTTTTTTCTCAGCAAGTTCTCTTGCTGCTTCCATGAGTTGAACATGTTGGTTGTAGCAGACATTCTGAAAATCAATCATAAGTGGAAAATCATAAGTAACTAGAAAAAGGTCAGCTTGCGAAATCGAGAGGATTTACGTGTTGTCATACTGCTTCTTGTTGCTCTCTCCTCCATTCAAGGATGAATTTGTCAGCGTCGCTCTTTATTCGTTCTATGGACATCAGTTCCTTCTCCAAAGAACTCAAGTCATTTTCGACCAATTTCAACTCTTTTTTGACAAAGACGATTTTGGCATTGAACGACAAGTGCCTTCCTCTAGCGAGCTAAGATGCATAAACAAAATCATTAGCTCGCAAGAAGAAAAAAGGATTAATTAGGCCATAAGTTTGAACACTCTGATTGTCTATACTTGAACTTTCTTTTTGATGGTTTGCTTTGAGCCCATAGATTCCCACATCTTCCCCTTGCAAGCAGCACTTGTTATGGCCTCCTCCCTTGCCAATTTAAGTTCTTTGATCTCTTCCCTGACCTCCCTTTCCTCATCTGAACTGAAACTTCCCCAATGCTTCGTATAACGCAACCACCGAACCTGCATTTTCACAAACGTAAATATGGGGAAACCCAAAGAAGTTGGGTCAAATCCAAGTCCTGTTTTTAAATGCGAGTACTTAGTTCATAATACACTAGGTCGTGCATCGAATCGGACCTTTTGGTCCAATTGTTGCATGGACACGCCTGGATCTGCCTCCCTTTCGGCTTCCTTCGTCTTTCTTAAGATCCGCCTTTCATCTGCTAGGTTGTTGCCTCCATGAAGCATTCCAAAATGCAAGCTCTACACCATTTTATTAGCCAACATACAGTACCATATTAGCTGCAATCAGAGCCTTGCTTATATAATCATTTTTCTAGTACTGCAGGAAAAACTTTTAACCATATCTTGCTCTTGCTAACCAGATTATCGATCTCGCCCACTGAAGAGCCCGGTTTGATGGCTTTACAGATGCTCACTTTGTTCGCGAAGCATAGCTTGTCCATAGATAATTTCAGCAACTGCAAGTCCTCGCTTCCCACTATTTGGGCCTGGTATCTCAAATTGGGCAACGAGAAGTATAATCGGTCTCGCTCAATCTGAGAACCAAACATGTTTATCAGAGCATACTGAAACATTAGGATTGACACACAATATACATTTTCTGTTATCGGTATGCCGAGTCACCAAAGGTAACCAGCTTATCTTCTTTGCTGATGAGAAGTTCTCAACTGGAATTATCTAGGATGCAAAAAATGTTCGGACATACCTTCTTCATTATCCTCTTTCGCTCGATCACAGACCGATGCTGAACAATCTTGTCAGTCGCGACCAAGTTCGGGTTCTTGAATGGATGTTGTTTCACAAAGTAGAACCGATGGACCTTTCCGCCAGTATTCTCTCTTTCGCCGATTGCACTTTCAGCTCGCTCATCAACTGCTTTGCCTTGTCTCTCCTTTTCATTTTCAACAAGATTATCACGTGTGTGGGAGTAGCCAACAGCACCGACGCGGTCGTGGTCACCCTCGAAGTCACATTCTTGGGACTCCATGTTCTTTTGCTTCTGCATCTTCCAAATGAGAACAACGCTGGAGTGAATTGGAGTGGGGACCAAGCATTCACCTCTATTCCTTTTTAAAGGAGAGACCTTTTTCATTGTTCTAAGCCATTCTACTTGGCTTCCAAGCATAACTCTTGAGGCCCAAGAAAGGAGGCATAAGTCAACTCATCCTAAGTCAACGCCACGCGTGATGATTGAGGGGTGGGAGACAGATTGCGCAATAGGTCAATGTTCAACAGAGCGCTCTTACGTGCATTGCTTTTGCTTCCTCTTCTTGAAGACATGGCAATGTCAGAAGCAACTGAGCAGTATGGCCATCAAATGAGTGGGTTAGATCAGATTTTGGTCGGGTCGAAAATAATTCGACTCATATCGATCAATTTAACTCATTTTGACTCATTTTTATGCAATATAAATTGGATGACCCATACCCGATCCGACCCATATTATTGAAAAATATTTATATTTAACTCCATTTAGTTACTTAAATAAAAACTTCACGCCAAATTTAAAAGGTAAATAAAATAAATAAAAATGTGAAAAACCTTTAAATGGAAACACTTTTGAATAACTCTTGATAAGAAAAAGTTTGATGAGCTAATAATTGACATGAAAATAATATTTGCTTATAACAAATCTTCTTGAATGTGAGAATGCATAACTTCTTAATTGTAATTCTTTTTTATTTAAGTTGATTTCTTGATTTTAGTTCATCAAGTTAAAAATTACATTATGATATTTAGAATTTCTAATTATCAATCTAAACAGCATTGAGCTTCCTCTAAAAGTACTTCTCTGATATGTATATGGATATCTATCTACCAAATATCATTAAAAAAATTATTATTTTAAATTTATTTGAAATTATTATTATTATTATTATTATTATTATTATTATTATTATTATTATTATTTTATTATTATTATTATTATTTTCTTCTTTTCTTCAGTTGGTTAACATCTTTTCTTCAGAGTGGATTCGAGACAAATGAGTGGCTACATGTATTTTTCTTGTGGCGTTTGAATAAAATATTTAGAAAAAAGAAAAAAAAAAAAAAAACCTATCCGGAGGCGAGAGTAAGAGATAAAAGGGGGACGTGGGGGCCTGTCCAAGCACCGATTGAAGGGTGGGAGCTCCTACCGGTCGTAGACAGGGCTTACGCGGCCCTTGGCCTGTAGCCTCCCAGAAATCTTCCTGGTTATGAATTTTCGAAATGAAGGTTTGGTTTGGTTTGGTTTGGTTTGGTTTGGTTTGGTTAATGAGATTTTCTGCTTCTTTCCCCCTTTCACTTTTTAACCACTTGTGTGTCTTGAAAAAACACTGCGAGGCCGGCTGATAGTCTTGGGTTCAGAGTTCTAACTTGGAACCCTCCAGACATGATTCTTTGACAATTTGACATGTTAGATGTGTTCTAGTTACATGTGTAAGAGAAGTTCTAGTGGTTCGAGAATAATTATAATGTGTGAATCCTGTGTTAGGAAGTGTGATCCTGTCTATGGGAAGGATCCCCCTTTGCTAAAATGGCTTTCTTGAGTCACTCTTGCACCCTCATCCAATTTAAATTACTGTTTTGCAGTGTGGCAATGTTCAGTCAGTACTTCGATTAGAGAATTTTTTGTTTTCTTTTTGTTGTGCTTAGGCTGTAGATGGCAATGTTTTCCAGGCAGCCCTCAGTAAATAAATACTCATTGGCACATTTGGGATATGATGATGCCAATGTGAAACTATTGGTCACTTTCACCTAAGTATCCAAGGTCGATTTTGATCTCACGAAGAACCATATTACTAACCCTGCTACTTCTCTATAAAGTGAAGGTGTTCTGCTGCATGAATCATGGGGCCTTTCCTTGTTAGATTTTCTTCAGTTGGTTAACATCTGTTGCTTCCCGCTTGCTCGTCAACTGCTTCGCCTCGTCTCTCCTTTCCGACAAGATAATCATGTGAGAGTGAGTAATTCACAGCACCGACGCTGTCGTGGTCGCCCTCGAAGTCGCGTTCTTGGGACTCCATGTTCTTTTGTGAGAGTGACGCTTAGAGGCAACTGCAGTCGGGACCAAGTACTCCCCTCTTTCAAAGGAGAGAAATTGTTTATTGTTCCAAGCCATTCTACTTAGCCCCCAAGCAAAACTCTTGCAGCCCAAGAAAGTCAACTCGTCCTAAGTCAACGCCATGCGTGATGATTGACGGCGGAGACAGATTGAGCAGGTCATTGTCCAACCGAGCGTTCATACGCGCATTGCTTTTATTCCCACTTTCCTGAGGAGTTGGCAATGGCAAAGTTGGGAGGTTCAATTCCACAATCTATCATCTATAGCCGGAAATTAATATTTTGACAATTAAAAACCTCAAATTTGTACATTTGTGATAGATTTACTCTCTATTAGTTTTTATTAGATTTTATCACAACATTACCGAGTTCAATGATACGTAACAATCGAAGGGTATACCAATCTAGAGTTTTTCTCCTCAAATGTCATAGATGTACTAGTTTGTGATTTTTTTTTTTTTGTATTAATCCAATTTAACGGAAATAAATAGTATAAATTTACCACAAATATATCATTTTTGGGTTTTGGATTGTTAAAAAATCAATTTGAAGTAAATTTATCATGAATATACTAGTTTGGAGATTTTAATAGTAAAATAATTATTTTTAGTAAATTTGTCAAATATATACAAATTTTGAATTTTGAGTGATATTAACCCATTATGGCCTCGTTTGGTTCGACTTTTGGGAAATATTTTTGTAAAAATGCAAATAGTATTTGGTAAATTGTAGTTCTAAAGTGTATTGAGAAATAACTTTGGCCAAAATACTAATTGATAAAAATTGCGTTTGTAAATGACTTTTATTAAATTAAAAAAAATATTTATATAATTTTTTTTTTAAGTCTGGCCACCCACCGACCAAATATGGTTGCCGACCGGATCTAATGATCGGACCGTCAAATGGCCAAATCTAGCCCTCGGATGTCATTGCTTGAGGTTGCCCACCTCAGGTGGCAATCACTTGAGGTTGCCCGACCCAAGCGACCATCGCGTGACCCTAGGTGACAGCCACCTGGGTCGCTCAATTCAGGCCATTAGTTGCATGAGGTCGGGCAACCCTCAGGTGGTGGTTGTTGGTGCGCGCAACCCCTTGGCTAGCAATCGTCCACTTCCGATCGGCTTTTCCATGCAATGGTTTTGGTGAAGATGTACAGTAACTGACTTGCATTCCAAAAATGCAAGTTCGCAAAGTACCTCGAGACTTGCTTTGGACTAAAGCCTTTTAGAGTCATTTGAAGATGTAATTATATATTCCCAAAGTTGAGCAAAAACACAAACCAAACAAGTTTGCATTTGACCAATGAACTTTAGAATCCCAAAGACCATTCCAAATACCGAACCAAACGAACCGATATAAATTCTGTCGCCCCTTGAATCTAAACGCATAAGCCTCGCGTGGTTATGCACCTCATGGGCTTTTCTTCTTTTGGGCCTTTGGGCCTTTGGGCTCTCTCGACCCTGACAGAACATCAACCCTATACCATCCTACAAAGACGATGCTACACCGCCAGTTTCCATAGCCACGGGGGAGCTCCACTGTCTCTCTCTCTCTCTCGAAGCTCCAATTTTTCTTGTGAACGCTTGTCGAATTCGTCTTCCGTCTTCTTCTCTTTTTGAACTTCTGCATCTTCTGCTGTGCATCGAATTTTTGAGTCGCCGATTCGAGTGGGACTCTACCCTCGAGCCTGCCCTGCGAGACTGATACTTTCTCGGTCCCCGTTTTGCTTCCTGAACCCAAGAAAAACAAGAACTTGCTCTCGAGATTTTTCGTGGGTTTTGACGATTTCCCCCATTGCGCTCGCGAGTTTACAGGCTTTTCCGTTGGATTCCATGAACATGATGAGAGTAATACCGCGAGTGATGATAAAATCTTATCAGGTGATGAGAAAAATATTACTTCGCTACGTTCTTTCTGATTCATGGTCCATCTGTGTTTTTTTGTCGTATTCGATTCTTGCTCTAATTTGGTTTCAACTTTTCTTGATTTTTTCCAGTAACTCTGAATTAAAAATTTCTTATTTGAATTGGATCAGAATGGAAATTGTACCAATTATATTGGTTTCATTTTTAAAAAAGTTGGTTTAATCTGATTAATTTGACATTTACGGCCCTAATTCCCTCGATGTTTGCTAGAACTTGCAATGTGAACATATGAAGTTTTCAAAATGGATTTGTGGAACAAAGATGCTCGAGGATATGCTTTCATCAACCTCTTTTTCATATTCATGTCAGTAAATTTATTCAGTAAATTTATGTCTGTCTCAAGTATACGGACCCTGGATATTATTCTGTAGCCGCATTCGGAAATTTCGTAATAATTGTTGCCAAAACATAGTTTCCGATAGAGGACGGTGATGACCATTTTGGAACTAAGTTTTAACACGACTCTGATTCTACTTCAATGCCGATTTTCTGCTCGAAGATCCTCCTTTTGCCGCACTTGTATAGTTTTCCTGAGCCTCTGGGGTATCTTTGCCGTCTTTGAACCCTTGATTACTATCGGGCTCTCGTCGTGATTCCTTCTCCTTCCGTCCCTGCTCAGCCCTCGCTCGTTCAGCGAAGCTAGAATCCTCCTCTCGAAGTCCCGCCTCAATTGTCCGTCCCCGTTCCATCGATGCATGAACTTTTCTACCTAATTAATACCCAAAAGAAGACCAAAGAACGTTGGTATGGCAATATGGAACACCAATACATGATGCAGGGAGAGAGAGAGACCTCTTGAGTAGACAAAAAGTGAAAGGACCTCTTGAGTAGACAAAACGTGAAGTGCTTCAATGTCTTTTTTCTCAGCAAGTTCTCTTGCTGCTTCCATGAGTTGAACATGTTGGATGTAGCAGACATTCTGAAAATTAATCATAAGTGGAAAATCATAAGTAACTAGAAAAAGGGCAGCTTGCGAAATCGAGAGGATTTACTGCTTCTTGATGCTCTCTCCTCCATTCGAGGATGTTTGTCGGCATCCTTTATCCATTCTATGGACATCAGTTCCTTCTCCAAAGAACTCAAGTCATTTTCGACCAATTTCAACTCTTTTTTGATGAAGGCAAATTCGGCATTGAACGACAAGTGCCTTCCTCTAGTTTTTTTTAGTCCCTCTTTTATGAGCTAAGATGCATAAACCAAATCATTAGCTAGCAAGAAGAAAAAAGGATTAATTAGGCCATAAGTTTGAACATGTTATTCTCTGATTGTCTATACTTGAACTTCCTTTTTTATGGTTTGCTTTGAGCCCATATATTCCCACATCTTCCCCTTGCAAGCAGCACTTGTCATGGCCTCCTCCCTTGCCAATTCAACTTCTTTCATCTCTTCCCTGACCTCCCTTTCCTTATCTTCACTGAGACTTCGCCAATGGTTCGCATAACGCAACCACCGAACCTGCATTTTCGCAAGCGTAAAGATGGGGAAACCAAAAGAAGTTGGGTCAAATCCAAGGCCTGTTTAAATGCGAGTACTTAGTTCATAATACACTAGGTCGTGCATCGAATTGTACCTTTGAATCCAATTCTTGCATGGACATGCTTGGATCTGCCTCCCTTTCGGCTTCCTTCGTCTTTCTTAAGATCCGCCTTTCATCAGCGAGGTTGTTGCCTCCATGAAGCATTCCAAAATGCAAGCTCTACACCATTTTATTAGCCAACATACAGTACCATATTAGCTGCAATCAGAGCCTTGCTTACATAATCATTTTTCTAGTACTGCAGGAAAAACTTTTAACCATATCTTGCTCTTACTAACCAGATTATCGATCTCGCCCACTGAAGAGCCCGGTTTGATGGCTTTACAGATGCTCACTTTGTTCGCAAAGCATAGCTTGTCCATAGATAATTTCAGCGACTTCAAGTCCTCCCTTCCCAATATTTGGGCCTGGTATCTCAAATCGCGCAATGAGAAGTATAATCGGTCTCAGTCTATCTGAGAACCAAACATGTATATCAGAGGATAATGAAACATTAGGATTGACACAGAATATACATTTTCCGCTATGCTTTTCTTCTTTGCTGATGAGAAGTTCTCAACTGGAATTATCTAAGATGCAAAAAATGTTCAGACATACCAGCTTTATTTTCCTCTTTCGCTCGATCGCGGACCAATGCTGAACAATCTTGTCAGTCGCGACCAAGTTCAGGTTTTCGAATGGATGTTGTTTCACAAAGTAGAACCGATGGACCTTTCCGCCAGTATTCTCTCTTTCGCCGATCGCACTTTCTGCTCGCTCATCAACTGCTTTGCCCTGTCTCTCCTTTTCAACAAGATTATCACGTGTGTGGGAGTAACCAACAGCACCGACGCCGTCGTGGTCACCCTCGAAGACACAGTCTTGGGACTCCATGTTCGTTTGCTTCGGCATCTTCCAAATGAGAACAACGCTCGAGTGAATTGGAGGGGGGACCAAGCATTCACCTCTATTCCTTTTTAAAGGGGAGACCTTGTTCATTTTTCCAAGCCATTCTACTTGGCTTCCAAGCATAACTCTTGGGGCCCAAGAAAAGGCGGCACAAGTCAACTAATCCGAAGTCAACGCCACGCGTTATGATTGAGGGTGGGAGACAGATTGAGCAATAGGTCAATGTTCAACAGAGCGCTCTTACGTGCATTGCTTTTGCTTCCTCTTCTTGAAGACATGGCAATGTCAGAAGCAATTGAGCAGTATGGCCGTCAAATGGATGGATCAGATCGGATTTGGTCGGTCAAAAATGATCCGAGTCATATTGATCAATTTAACTCGTTTTGACCCATTTTTATGCAATATAAATTTGATAACTCATACCCAATCCAACCCATATTATTGAAACATTTTTATATTTAACTCAATTTAGTTACTTAAATAAAAACTTCACGGCAAATTTAAAAAGTAAATAAAATAAAAAAATGTGAAAAACCTTTCAATCGAAATACTTCTGAAGAATTCTTGAAAAGAAAAAGTTTCATGAGCTAATAATTGACATGAAAATAATATTTGCTTATAACAAATCTTCTTGAATAAGAGAATGCATAACTTCTTAATTGTAATTGATTTCTTGATTTTAGTTCACCAAGTTATAAATTACATTATGATGTTTAGAATTTCTATTTATTAATCTAAACAGCATCGAGCTTCCTCTAAAAGTACTTCTTCTAGTATGTATATGGATATCTATCTACCAAATATCATAAAAAAAAATAATTCAAATTTTTTTATAATTTTTAAATTTTTTGAAATTATTATTATTTTATTTTATTTTCTTCTTTTCTTCTTTTCTTTTTTCTTTTTTTTCCTCCTCCTTCTTCTCCCTTGTTACTCTGCCGACGGTGACTAGCCAAGCCACAGTTTGGCAAGATCAAGGCTCTGCTCGTCCAGGCGAGCTTGAGCTACCGAGCTCCATTGCGGTCGGTGAGCTCAAGGCTCAGCCAATCCAAGAGAGCGCGAGCTCCGTTGTAGCCAACGAAGCTCATGGCTCACCGAGATCTAGGCGAGCCCGAGCTTGACCATGGCCATCGAGCCTGAGCTCGACCATGGCTAGCAAGCTCGTGGCTTGGTAGATCCAAGCGAGCCCAACCCGAGCTCTGTCGAGGTCAGCGAGCTCATGGCTCGCCTGAGGTTGACAAGCTCGGGATCGGCGACGAATATGGCGGCGTGACGGTGAGGTAGGCGATGACTGCAATTGGTTGGGATCGTAAAGGAAAGGGGGTGCTCTGCACATCCAAAGATTTGCAATCGATGGAAGGAAGAGAGAATTGAGGCAAAGGATGAAGGCCACGGGTTCAAAGTGGGTTTCCTAATAAACCATTCAGACCCATTTCTTTTCTTGCTTTACTTTCTAAGATCCATTTATGACCCATAATTAACTTTCACTTGACCTATATATGACCTATTTAACTAGAAATGAGTTATAATATAGGTTTATGACCCATTTTACCAGCTCTATTGAGCAGCAACGTGCGTGTGAGCCAATCTAATTTCAACAAGTGGTGAGATTAAAATGTTTCAAGACTTGGTTTGCAAGTCAAAGTTCAGAGTTTTGGATTATGCGGTCTATCATCTATATCAAGAAATCTTGATTAGTCTATGGATGACGTACATGGGCTTAGGTATATCGCTAGGAAGATAGCTGGTTTTGGGCTTCCCACTCGTATTATGATGACATTGCAGTGACAGGCTTTGCCCAGTGAGCAATCGGTGCTTCGTTGGTCCCTTAAGCCAAACTTTCCAAAAGTCAGTGAGACGGGTCCTAATACAATCCAAGCCTTTTTCTTTTCAAGCAAAACAGGATTCACGTGTCAGAGGAGCGGATTTCGACAACATTTGTTGGTGAGGCAACATTAACTCTATTTCACACCGGCTTTCATTCATTTCCATTTCACCATACTCGCATTTGTTATTCATGTCGTTACATGCAACTTGTCTAAGTTTTGAGTAAATTTTGTCCTGTCGTGTTATGTTCGGGTTTTTCTAAGTAAATTCATGTCTGTCTCAAGAATACTGACCCCTTGCGCAGTTTCTGTTTATAAATTCTGTGGCCACATTCAGAAAATTCTTTATAATTGTTGACAAAACATAGTTTCTCATAGAGGACAGTGATGGACATTTTGGAACTGATTTTTATCATGACTCTGATTCTACGTCAACATGGGTTTGCTGCTCGAAGATCCTCCTTTTGCCGTTGCTTGAATGGCTTTCCTGAGCCTTCTGGGTATCTTCACCATCGTCGGACCCTCAATTACTATTGGGTTCTCATCACGATTCCTTCTCCTTCCGTCCCTATTCAGCCCCCGCGCATTCAGCGAAGCTAGAATCCTCCTGTCGTAATCCTGCCTCATGCGTTGGTCGCCATTCCATTGATGCATGAACTTTTCTACCTAATTAATACCGAGAAAAGGACTAACAAACGTTGGAATGGCAATTGTAACAGCAATACATGATGCAGAGAGAGAGAAGGAGATGAAAGGACCTCTTGAGTAGACAAAACGTGAAGTGCTTCAATGTCTTTTTTCTCAGCGAGTTCTCTTGCTGCTTCCATGAGTTGAACATGTTGGTTGTAGAAGACATTCTGAAAATCAATCATAAGTGGAAAATCATAAGTAACTAGAAAAAAGGCGGCTTGCGAAATCGAGAGGATTTACGTATTGTCGTACTGCTTCTTGATGCTCTCTCCTCCATTCGAGGATGAATTTGTCGGCATCGCCCTTTATCCATTCTGTGGACATCAGTTCCTTCTCCAAAGAACTCAAGTCATTTTCGACCAATTTAAACTCTTTTTGGAGGAAGGCGAATTTGGCATTGAACGACGAGTGTCTTCCTCTAGTTTTGTTTACTCCCTCTTTTATGAGCTAAGATGCATAAACAAAATCATTAGCTCGCAAGAAGAAAAAAGGATTCATTAGGCCATAAGTTTGAACATGTTATTCTCTGATTGTCTATACCTGAACTTGCTTTTTGATGGTTTGTTTTGAGCCCATAGATTCCCACATCTTCCCCTTGCAAGCAGCACTTGTCATGGCCTCCTCCCTTGCCAATTCAACTTCTTTCATCTCTTCCATGACCTCCCTTTTCTTATCTGAACTGCGACTTAGCCAATGGTTCACAGTACGCAACCACTGAACCTGCATTTTCTCAAGCGTAAAGATGGGGACACCAAAAGAAGTTGGGTCAAATCCAAGTCCTGTTCTTAAATGCCAGTACTTAGTTCATAATACACTAGGTCGTGCATCGAATCTTATCTTTTCATCCAATGCTTGCATGGACATGCTTGGATCTGCCTCCCTTTCGGCTTCCTTCGACTTTCTTAAGATCCGCCTTTCGTCGGCCAGGCTGTTGCCTCCATGAAGCATTCCAAAATGCAAGCTCTACACCATTTTATTAGCCAACATACAGTACCATATTAGCTGCAATCAGAGCCTTGCTTATGTAATCATTTTCTAGTACTGCAGGAAAAACTTTTAACCATATCTTGCTCTTACTAACCAGATTATCGATCTCGCCCACTGAAGAGCCCGGTTTGATGGCTTTACAGATGCTCACTTTGTTCACGAAGCATAGCTTGTCCATAGATAATTTCAGCATCTTCAAGTCCTCGCTTCCCAATATTAGGGCCTGGTATTTCAAATTGTGCAACGAGTAGTATAATCGGTCTCGGTCAATCTGAGAACCAAACATGTATATCAGAGCATACCGAAATATTAGGATTGACACAGAATATACATTTTCCGTTATCGGTATGCCGAGTCACCAAAGGTAACGGCGAGTCGCCAAAGGTAACCGGCTTTTCTTCTTTGCTGATGAGAAGTTCTCAACTGGAATTATCTAAGATGCAAAAAATGTTCAGACATACCAGCTTTATTTTCCTCTTTCGCTCGATCACAGACCGATGCTGAACAATCTTGTCAGTCGCGACCAAGTTCGGGTTCTCGAATGGATGTTGTTTCACAAAGTAGAACTGATGGACCTTTCCGCTAGTATTCTCTCTTTCGCCGATCGCACTTTCAGCTCGCTCATCAACTGCTTTGCCTTGTCTCTCCTTTTCAACAAGATTATCACGTGTGTGGGAGTAACCAACGGCACCGACGCCGTCGTGGTCACCCTCGAAGTCACATTCTTGGGACTCCATGTTCGTTTGCTTCGGCATCTTCCAAATGAGAAGAACGCTCGAGTGAATTGGAGTGGGGACCAAGCATTCACCTCTATTCCTTTTTAAAGGAGAGACCTTGTTCATTGTTCCAAGCCATTCTACTTGGCTTCCAAGCATAACTCTTGGGGCCCAAGAAAGGCGGCACAAGTCAACTCTGTTAGTAGTATGCCCTAAATTAACTTATTAATAAATATTTTTTAAAAAAAAAAAGTAAAGCTTCATGCATGTGAACGAATTCGTGCACATGCACGAAGAGTAATGGTCAGCGGTTGCTAACCATTATGCACGAAGCATGGATGGTCAGCAACCGCTGACCATCATGCCTAGATCCTGCATGAGCAACCGCTCATGCACGATCGTCCGCTATGGACGATCAGCAACAGTTGCTGATCGTCCATCGATCAGCAACCATTGCTAGTCATTTTTATTATAAAAATGAACGAGGGACGAGAGTTAAAGAGGCTATTGAAAAACAGAGAAAAGAGTCAGTGTGGTTTTGGTTTTGTTCGAGAGAAACACAAGCGAGAAATCAGTGATGCTTTGTTGAAAATAGAAAGCAAAGTGTGTGTGTTCTTTTGCCTTTGAGGCACTAGAAAGAAGAGCGTTATCTCGTTCGGGCTGTGACTATTATACATCAAGAATACGATGGATTCTTTCCACGTGGTTGCTAGCACGATCGAAGTGGTGGATATCCGAAAGTTCTCCTTTCGTTCGACGTTTGTTGTTGGTGTGTCTGAACTAGAGGCCCGACGCTTGTGGGACTCATACTGTAGAACATCTAAACCGACTTGTTTCAAAGCGCGCTTCGAGAGGTATTTCGTTTAACTCCCTTTTATGTTTAGATTTTTGATTAAAACGCACGAACAACGCCTTAGGAGAATCATGTGTAAAATATATCTTTGTTTCCGCTGCGTTTATTTCGTTAATTTTTCTTATACATGATTCATGAAACCCCAACAAACTCATCCGAAGTCAACGCCACGCGTGATGATTGAGGGGGGGAGACAGATTGAGCAATAGGTTAATGTTCAACAGAGCGCTCTTACGTGCATTGCTTTTGCTTCCTCTTCTTGAAGACATGGCAATGTTAGAAGCAATTGAGCGATAAGGCCATCAAATGAGTGGATCGAGTCGAAAATGATCTGTCCCATTTAACCCGTTTTAACTCATTTTTTATGCAATGTAAATTTGATGGCTCATACCGGACCCATATCCAATCCGACCCATATTATTGAAACACATTATATTTAACTCAATTTAGTTACTTAAATAAAAACTTCACGCCAAATTTAAAAATTAAATAAAATAAAAAAATGTGAAAAACCTTTAAATTGAAATACTTTTGAAGAACTCTTGAAAAGAAAAAGTTTGATGAGCTAATAATTGACATGAAAATAATATTTGCTTATAACAAATCTTCTTGAATAAGAGAATGCATAACTTCTTAATTGTAATTGATTTCTTGATTTTAGTTCACCAAGTTATAAATTACATTATGATGTTTAGAATTTCTATTTATCAATCTAAACAGCATTGAGCTTCCTCTAAAAGTACTTCTTCGGTATGTATATGGATATCTATCTACCAAATATCATAAATAAATAAATAAATAAAAATTTTGTAATTTTAAAAGTTTTTGAAATTATTATTATTATTTTATTTTATTTTCTTCTTTTCTTCTTTTCTTTCTTTTTTTCCTCCTCCTTTTTCTCCCTCGTTACTCTGTCGACGATGACTAGCCAAGCCACAGTTTGGCAAGATCAAGGCTCTGCCCGTCCAGGCGAGCTCGAGCTACCAAGCTCCATTGCGGTCGATGAGCTCAGGGCTCGGCCAATCTAAGAGAGCGCAAGCTCCATTGTGGCCAGCAAGCTCACGGCTCACTAGATCTAGGCGAGCCCGAGCTCAACCATGGCCAGTGAGCCTAAGCTCGACCATGGCCAGCAAGCTCATGGCTTGGCAAATCCAGGCGAGCCCAACCCGAGCTCTATCGAGGTCAACGAGCTCACGGCTCACCTAAGGTTGATGAGCTCAGGATTGGCGACGAATATGGCGGTGTGACGGCGAGGTAGGCGATGAATGTAATCGGTTGGGATCGTAAAGGAAAGGGGGTGCTCTGCACATCCGAAGATTTGCAATCGATGGAAAGAAGAGAGAATTGAGGAGGCAAAGGAGGAAGGCCACGGATTCAAAGTGGGTTTCCTGATAACCCATTCAGACCCATTTCTTTTCTTGCTTTACTTTCTAAGATCCATTTATGACCTATATTTAACTTTCACTTGACATATATATGAATTATTTAACTAGAAATGAGTTATAATATAGGTTTATGACCCATTTTGCCAGTTCTATTGAGTAGCAACATGCATGTGAGCCGATCTAATTTCAAGAAGCAGTGAGATTAAAATGTTTCAAGACTTGATTTGCAAGGCAAAGTTCGGAGTTTTGATTATGCGGTCTATCATCTATATCAAGAAACCTTGATTAGTCTATGGATGACGTACATGGGCTTAGGTATATCGCTAGGAAGATAGCTGGTTTTGGGCTTCCCACTCGTATTATGATGACATTGCAGTGACAGGCTTTGCCAGTGAGCAATTGGTGCTTCGTTGGCCCCTTAAGCCAAACTTTCCAAAAGTTAGTGAGACGGGTCCTAATACAATCCAAGCCTTTTTCTTTTCAAGCAAAACAGGATTCACGTGTAAGAGGAGCGGATTTCGACAACATTTGTTGGTGACGCAACATTAACTCTATTTCACACCGGCTTTCATTCATTTCCATTTCACCATACTTGAATTTGTTATTCATGTCGTTACATGCAACTTGTCTAAGTTTCGAGTTAATTTTGTCATCTCGTGTTATGTTGGGGTTTTTCTAAGTAAATTCATGTCTGTCTCAAGAATACTGACCCCTTGCGCAGTTTCTGTTTATAATTCTGTGGCCACATTCAGAAAATTCTTTATAATTGTTGACAAAACATAGTTTCTCATAGAGGACAGTGATGGACATTTTGGAACTGATTTTTATCATGACTCTGATTCTACGTCAACATGGGTTTTCTGCTCGAAGATCCTCCTTTTGCCGTTGCTTGAATGGCTTTCCTGAGCCTTCTGGGTATCTTCACCATCGTCGGACCCTCAATTACTATTGGGTTCTCATCGTGATTCCTTCTCCTTCCGTCCCCATTCAGCCCCCGCACATTCAGCGAAGCTAGAATCCTCCTCTCGTAATCCTGCCTCGCATGTCGGTCGCCATTCCATTGATGCATAAACTTTTCTACCTTATTAATACCGAGAAAAGGACTAACAAACGTTGGTATGGCAATTGTAACAGCAATACGTGATGGAGAGAGAGAGAGAGATGAAAGAACCTCTTGGGTAGACAAATCTTGAAGTGCTTCAATGTCTTTCTTCTCAGCGAGTTGTCTTGCAGCTTTCATGAGCGAAACGTGTTTATTGTAGCAGGCATTCTGAAAATGAATCGAGAAAGCCATAAGTAACTGGGAAAAACGCAGCTAGCGAAAGCAAGAGGATATATGTATCATCCTACCGCTTCTTGATGCTCTTTTTTCCATTCGAGGATGAATTTGTAGGCATCGCCCTTCATTCGTTCAATGTACAACAGTTCCTTCTCCACTGATTTCAATTCGTTTTTGACCGATGCCAATTCTTTCTTGACAAAAGCCAATTGAGCATTGAAAGCCAAGTGCTGCTGTCTAGTTTTATCTAGTCCCTCTTCTATGAGCTAAAATACATAAGCAAATCATTAGCTAGCAAGAAGAGAAACAAAATTAGTTAGGCCAGGAGTTTGAACATGTAATTTGTCTGATTTTCTTTACTTGAACTAGCTTTCTTATGGTTAGCTTTGAGCCCAAAGAATCCCACATCTTCCCCTTGCAAGCAGCACTTGTCATGGCCTCCTCTCTTGCCAATTTAAGCCTTTTGATCTCATCCCTAGTCTTCCTCTCCTCATTCGAATCACGTCTCTTCCATGGATTTGTATAATGCAACTTCCTGATCTGTATTTTCCCGAGCGTAAAGGTTGGGAAACCAAAAGAAGTCAGGTCAAAACAAAGTCCGTAACGCACCAGGTCGAGTGTCGAATCATACCTTTTGATCGAATTCTTGCATGGACATGCATGGATCTGCCTTCCTTTGGGCTTCGCTTATCTTTTTTAAGATCCGCCTTTCGTCGGCCAGGTTGTTGCCTCCATGAAGCATTCCAAAATGCAAGCTCTACACCATTTTATCAGCCAAAGTACAGTATCATATCGGCTGTAATCAAAGCCTTGCTCACACAATCATTTTAAATTACTGCAGGAAAAACCTTTAACAATATCTTGTTCTTACTAACCAGGTTATCTATCTCGTCCACTGAAGAGCTCGGTTTGATGGCCTTGCAGAGGCTCACTTTGTTTGCGAAGCATAGCTTGTCCGTAGATAATTTCAGCAACTTCAAGTCCTCTCTTCCCCATTGCTGGGCCCGGTATCTCCGATAGCGCAACGAGAAGTATAATCCGTCTCGATCCATCTGAGAACCAAACATATGTATCAGAGCATAATCAAACGTTAGGATTGACACCAGATATACATTTGCGGTTTGGGGAGAGGATATACGGGTAATCAACACCATCTATTGCTCCTGAACTAATCCAGGGAATACTCGTTTTTTCAGTATAGGACTATCATTAGCAGTTATATCGATTTCACTAAGTTCAGTAATTATATTCTAGTTGCAAACATTGGTTCGTGATTGCACATCATAATTGTCTTCCTTAGATACGAATTTCTTTGTACACCTACGCAAATGAGAAATATACTTGTTGACGAGAAGTTCTCACCAGCTTTTCTTTCCTCTTTTGGTCGATGATGAACCGATGCTGAACAATCTTTTCAGTCGCGACCAAGCTTGGGTTCTCGAATGGATGATGTTTCACGAAGTAAAATTGATGGACCTTTCCGCCGGCATTATCGCTTTTGTCGATGGTGCTTCCCGCTCGCTCGTCAACTGCTTCGCCTCGTCTCTCCTTTCCGACAAGATAATCATGTGCGAGTGAGTAATTCACAGCACCGACGCTGTCGTGGTCGCCCTCAAAGTCGCGTTCTTGGGACTCCATGTTCTTTTGTTTCAGAATTTCCAAAATGAGAATGACGCTTAGAGGGAACTGCAGTCGAGACCAAGTATTCCCCTCTTTTAAAGGAGAGAAATTGTTTATTGTTACAAGCCATTCTACTTAGCCCCCAAGCAAAACTCTTGCAGCCCAAGAAAGTCAACTCATCCTAAGTCAACGCCATGCGTGATGATAGACGGCGGAGACAGATTGAGCAGGTCATTGTCCAACCGAGCGTTCATACGCGCATTGCTTTTATTCCCATTTCCTGAGGAGTTTTTTTTTTTTTTTTTTGAGAACAATTTTTCCTGAAGAGTTGGCAATGGCAAAGTTGGGAGGTTTGATTCCGCAACCTATCATCTATATCGGGAAACCTTGGTTAGCCTTTGGATGACGTATATGGGCTTATGCATATCGCTGGTTCTAGCTTCCTACCCGTATTATGATAAGACTTTTCCAAGGTCAATGACGGGTTTGCCTAATAGGCAGTTGGTGTTTCGTCGGCACCTTAAATCAAACATTTCAAAGGTAAATAATAAATAATAAATAACCGGTGAGGCATTTCAAAAGGTCCTAATATAAAATAAATCCGAATTTTCATCCAAACCTTTTTCTTTTCAAGCAAAAAAGGATTCAATGTTAGATGTGTTGATTTTGAGAAAATTTGTTGGTAATGTGTCTTCTAACTCTATTCATTTGATTCTTCCACTAATCTGATCCTCAAACATCATCTAGAAGTAATGTTTATTTGTTCACTTGAAAACCGCTCTCTTCAAACCATTGATTCAGACAATAAGAAGTATCGCACTTCGATGATCAAAGATCCAAGTCAAACGTCGTGATCCTTGTACTTTAAATTGATAGATGATTGTTAATCATAATAACTTGATTGGATTGTAAAATTGATTATATGAAACCGCTAATAGCCACACAAATCCATCCAAAAGAGCAAGAGCAAGTGGTTGATTGATGATATGAAATTAAAGAACTCGAATGACTAAGGATAAATTGCTTAGAACCAGACCTGACATATATTGCAAGGAAGAAAAGTGCATGGCGAAATTAAGTACTGCACTTTTGGATGTATGTGCGTGTCTTTTCCTCTTCAGATGCTCTCCTCAAGAGCTCGATTGCAATAGTTGCTTGGCTGCACTAGTCAATCAACACCTTATTATTCTCACCTTAGAGTTTGAGTGCCATAAATTTTCCCTTCCTTTTTTATTCAAGTCAATTTGATTTCAATCAAACTCCATGAGTTGATTTTAATAGCTTTCGCCCGATTGATATTGACTTGACTAATCTCTACTTAATTATTAATCAATAAGGGAAAACTATTCCCGCTTGGTCGACTTGATTATAGTCGTGTCTTCACAGTAAGCGCTAGTGTTTGATTGTCGATGATGTTTACAATCAATACACGCTCACACGTGTTAGTCAACATAGCATTTACTTCATCCCATGTTGATGCGCAGCATGTCTCAAATACTCACAGTCGGCCTTGATTTCGTTCAGTCGATGGCTCTATTTTAGGGAGCAACATATTCAACAAGTATAACTAGCATTTAGACTAGTTGAGTTGTTATATGAATATTTATTATTTGGCATATTTAAATGCTATTCCTACTTAAAAAAATACATCTAATGGGAAGATAAATTAGTTAAATGATTTTATTGAGTAAAAATGAAAAGACATTAATACATGAAAGGTTAATACTCTGAAAAACCCCAAACTGATACAGTTGTGATAAATTTACTTTAAATTATTTTTTTGACCACAAAAAACCCTAAACTGGTATACATTTGACAAATTTACCCTAAAATAGTACACTTGTGACAAATTTACCATCTTTTATTAAATTTTATTCTCAAATTATTAAATTAAATGATACGTAATAGTTGATCAAGATACCAATTTAGAATTTTATGGTATTAATCCAATTTAGCAAAGGATATATTTATCACAAATTTACCATTTTGGGGGTTTTTTTGCAATTGAATAAATTAGTTTTGGGTAAATTTATCATAAATGTACTAGTTTATGATTTTTTATAGTCAGTCGGGGTAAATTTGTCACAGGTATACTAATTTGGGATTTTTCATGGTCAAAAAAATAGTTTGGGGTAAATTTGTCACAAATGTACTAGTTTTGGGTTTTTCAGGATATTAACCCATACATGAATTCCAACCCACCTAGATTTGAGCAGAAACCAATTGCTCGTCACAACCGTACCTTTGAGAATTAGTTGTTGCTCCATATGCCCAGCCTAACATCCATTTGACCTAATTTCACAAGACGAGAATCTTCTCTTTGTAAAGATAAACTCTGAATTCATGAAATGCAAGTTAATTATCTAAGAGTTAATATCACAAAAAATATTAAATTAACATAGTTATGATAAATTTACCTAACATTAATTTTTTATCATAACACCTCAAATTTGTATGCTTGTAATAAATTTACCCTAAAACTAATTTTTTTTATTATCAAAAATCAAAACTAATACATTTGTGATAAAATTACTCTCCCTTAACTTTTGTTAAGTTTGATTAATACCACAAAAAACCTTCAAAACTGTTACACTTATGAAAAATGGAGGGTTTCCCGTCAACAATCATGTTTCAACTCAGTAATTTAACGGTAAAATTTAAAGGGAATTAATAGAGGGTGAATTTTACAAGTAAACCAATTTAGGACTTTTAATGATAAAAAAAATTAATTTGAGGATAAATTTAATACGGATCTATTAATTTGGGATTTTTGATTAAAAAAACCCATTATTAAATTAACAATTTAGCTTGAGGAAGAATTGTCGCAAGTCATCTTTCGCGACGTCATCTAATCGATTATCGAAGATCAGGATTCAGATCTGGTGGCACTTGCCAATCCGAGTTTACAAGTTGCATGAACCTGTACCTGATGACTGACACCGAGCCCACCACATGCTTCAATTATTTAATTGGCTTTGTCCTGGAGGCACCTGCATACAAACAGCTCACTCCCAGCAAACATAACATTACACATAAATTCTCAAGATCCGACATTTACTTTATGAGCATCAAAAGGCTGACCCTCCTTTTGTCTATGCCTTACCTCCATCCATGTTTATGATTGGATAAAATTTAGGGATATTTTTCTTCTGGCGATGCCAATGTATGAGAACAGTTGTATTATTGAAAAGAGGGATGATTCTATGGTCCTCATAAGAGACCGCTCAGCTGATCTCGACTTGGACGGTTTGCATTTCAATCGAACAGTGCAAATGCCTCCTGGAAACTCTCGAATCACCCTCCGAAAAAGGCACGGTTTCGTCATCAAGGACCACATGAAGGCGAAGTGGATGGAGAGGAGCTTTTCAGTGGCGTGACCCATCAACAGGCAGCGCGGTTTGCCATAGGTTTTCACGTGATGTGACAGAGTGCACCCACATATCCTATCCTTTAGGCTGATGATGCAAATGAACAAATCCAATGACAGCTCACAGAACAATGTTCATGTGAGATCTTGTCCATGTTCTCGGTAAAGTGGCATCCGCCTTTACAGCGTCCATTTTCATCAGCCGGAATAAATGTTAGCCAATGTTTTCATCGCTTAAGAGGGTTTAGAAAGTTGGCTCTTGTGAAGAACTATTGTTACAAATGCCTCCATGGGTTTGATTGCAGATCAGATCTATGACAAGATTTGACTCTATCACAAGCCCAACTCAGAGGTAAGACAATGTTTACTAGATCTTGTACGACAAGCAAGAGTTGTGTAACTACATCTTGTCCTGTCTGAGCAGAAAAATAGGAGCACAAAAAGTGCAGTCTATAATAAAGCCCAGCATTAATCATATATAAAGCATAAAAGTGTTTCTAGCTTCCAACAATACCTTCATTTACTTAATAGGAACAACCATGATGATTCCACAACAGCAGAAGATCAAGTCACCGAATTGCAAAACAATAATGAACCACGAATTACAGATGGGAAAGCAATCTAAATGATAATTTCACAACATCACATAAACTCTGTTCAAAGCAGGCGACAAATACTAGAGACAGAAAAAACCACACCTCAATCATGACACTCCACCAAATCCTGCCCCTCTCTGTACTCGTACTCCTCCTCCTCCTCCTCCTCCTCATCATCATCAGCAGTAGCATCCTGGTATTGCTGGTACTCGGCCACCAAATCGTTCATGTTGCTTTCAGCCTCGGTGAATTCCATCTCATCCATTCCCTCACCTGTGTACCAGTGCAAGAAAGCCTTGCGCCTAAACATAGCAGTAACTGCTCGCTCACTCGCCTGAACATCTCCTGGATTGAGGTTGAATTGCCGATGAAGGTCGATGCCATCTTCAAACCCTTGGGTGGGATGTCACATACGCTAGACTTCACATTGTTAGGAATCCACTCAACAAAGTATGACGAGTTCTTGTTCTGAACATTTATCATCTGCTCATCAACTTCCTTGGTGCTCATCTTTCCACGGAACATGGCAGAGGCAGTCAAGTAGCGGCCATGACGTGGGTCAGCCGCACACATCATGTTCTTGGCATCCCACATCTGTTGGGTCAATTCCGGAACGGTCAATGCACGATATTGCTGAGATCCCCTGGATGTGAGTGGTGCAAATCCAACCATAAAAAAGTGGAGCCGTGGGAAAGGGATAAGGTTGACAGCAAGCTTCCGAAGGTCAGAGTTAAGTTGACCAGGGAACCGAAGACAACATGTCACACCACTCATGGTAGCAGAGATGAGATGATTAAGATCACCAACTGGAAGCAACAAAGTATAACAGGGTCAAATGCATGTCACTGGAATACAGTGAAAGATACTAGCAGATCAATCATTTTATTAATTTTACTATTTATAGATTTATAGTGACAAAGAAATAATAACTCAAGATGCTTTGGTGAGAAATCACAAATATTACATTAACAAATAGTTTGTTAATTTAGCCAAAACAAACCATATCTAGTGGTCTATAATAGGCCATTAAATGTTGAACTTACAGGTAGGGGTGGCAAGCTTGAGAGTACGGAAGCAGATGTCGTAGAGAGCTTCATTGTCGAGCACCATACATTCATCAGCATTCTCAACAAGCTGATGCACAGAAAGAGTTGCATTGTATGGCTCAACCACCGTATCGGACACCTTGGGAGAAGGAAAGACTGAGAATGTAAGCATCATTCGATCTGGATACTCCTCCCTGATCTTGGAAATAAGGAGTGTTCCCATGCCAGAGCCAGTTCCTCCACCGAGAGAATGGCAAACTTGAAATCCTGATAGATGACAGGACATTTAACTATGCAATGAGATAATTTGATGATATAAATATTACAAAAAGTTAAATTGACAGCGTATTTCATGAATTGTTGCTCACAAATAACAAGGTTGCCAAAAATATCACAATTTTTACACCAAAATGAGCAATCATTAGTTCTATATAAGTTCTTAATCAAGGAAAGAATTCATCGCAGGAATGACAAACAGATCAAGGACACGGAGAGATCAGCTACCAGGAAGGGCTTTCACAGCAGTTTAAGAGATTTCATCAATGAAGTTCTCCTTAAAGAAAGAATAAGTCCAAGTTATAATGATACACATTGCTCCTCCACGAAAAAACATACCAATGTTAAGAATCAGATGTAAACAATCAAACAATGCACAGCACAAACAGAAATAGAGAAATGGCACTAATTTTCACCTGCAAATTCACGATTTTGCATTTCTGATTCAACATAAAACGCGAAAAATGTTCCTCCTTTTCATTTTTCCAGGTATGTAACTTAAGGGTCAACCAGCCATCAATGAAACTACATAATTTAACATGGCATGGCGACATCGATAACATATGAACAACATCCGACCCTCGATTTTTCGTGTAGAGGACGGCTCGCTCGCAGTGCATCACACGATGATCATTTCCATCTCCTACCGATGAGATCTACCCACATTTTCGCCGCAGGCGACTTCAATCAACAAGCAAGAGCCAAAATCCATCTTCCAAACTCAGAACAGGCAACATCAAACGCAAACCCAATTCACAAACAATGACCACCAGCTGGGAAAAAGCGCAAACAGCTCCACAAGCAATCAAAGAAAACAAAGATCTGGGAAATTCGATTAAAAATGGGGAAGAAGGGGATCGTCACCCTGCAGGCAATCGCAGTTCTCGGCCTCCTTCCTCACGACGTCGAGGACGGCGTCGATCAGCTCGGCGCCCTCGGTGTAGTGTCCCTTGGCCCAGTTGTTGCCGGCGCCCGACTGGCCGAAGACGAAGTTGTCGGGCCTGAAGATCTGGCCGAAGGGCCCGGATCTGACGGAGTCCATGGTGCCGGGCTCGAGATCCATGAGGACGGCGCGCGGGACGTAGCGCCCCCCGCTGGCCTCGTTGTAGTAGACATTGATGCGCTCGAGCTGGAGCTCGGAGTCGCCGTTGTACTTCCCGGTGGGGTCGATGCCGTGCTCGTCGCAGATCACCTCCCAGAACTTGGCCCCGATCTGGTTGCCGCACTGGCCGCCCTGGATGTGCAGGATCTCCCTCATCTTCGCTAAGCCCTCTGTGTCTCTCTCTCTCTCTCTCTCGCTCTCCGGCGGTGGCTGCGGCGGTGGTGGCGGCGGCGGCGGCGGTGGGTGGCGGGTTTTCTGGCTGGAGTTTTCCCGGGAAAGTGCGGGAAAATGGAGGGGAAAATAATGTAGGGGGCGGAGAAGGCGAGAGGCTGTTGGAAACGGAGGGGCGAGAGTTAAGAGTGGAGAGGCGGGGGTGTGATTATTGGCTGGTGGTGGAGCCTGGTGCGAAGTTACTAGAACGCCCCTCCACTTGGCTGAATTTGCGCATTTGGTCCTGTGCTTGTTGGGGGGTTTTTTCAATTCAGTACTCATAGCAGTAATAGCCCATTTGGTTCAGTATTTGAAAAGGGTTTTAGGGCTTTAAATGGATTTGGCCAAATGCAGGTGGTGTTTGGTTCAATTTTTTGAGGACTTTGGAAAATGCAATTGCATTTTCAAGGGGCTTTAAAGGCCTTTATGAAAATGGAGGGTCTGTGTGAGGATGATTGGTTGCAATGCCTTTTTTTTGATCTAGAGGATTTATTTTTTAATAAGGGAACATTGCATCGGTAAGGCGTGATCATCGCCCAATGGCCCATTTGCATTGACTGCTAGTATTCTCCCAATTGATGATCTCCAAATCCATGTTACTAAGGTCGAAACTGAGTATTTATGTAAAGGTTTGTAACTTTTTGTGGAATAATGACACGGCGAGGATCTAAACTTTTTTTTTTGTTTTCTTCAATAAGGTATTAAAGCCTTTTTTTAGTTCAATTAACTATATGAACTTTTCTCATTTTGCTCAATCATGCATCATGTCATAGTCACATGATGCCATGTGATCAGTGACTAAGATAAAACAACGATGTGTACCGCCACACCATTATTTATTATCCTGATTTTTTTTTAATTTTTTTTTCTGTTCTTCATCTCCAATCACATATTGCTGCCCTTTGTTGCTGCCCCTTGCTATCGTCACCACTGGTTCTGCTGCCATTGCTCGACTTCCTTGCTCCTCCTTGCTCATTTAAGGTCACACGGACTTTGGATCCGCAATTCCAAATGTAAGATTGCCAAGAGATGTATAGAGGATGGCGGCTCTTTGTGCACTCGCATTGTGATCAATAAGACGAGGGTGGTTGTAGCGGTGGTCTTGTGGCTGATTCTTATCGTCGCCAGCCATGGTGGTGGTGGTGGTGGTTATCCAACAACCATATGTCCTCTTTTTAACTTTGATTCTCTAAGCTATTCATCTTAGCAAAAACATATGTTCAATTGTCTCTTCTCATTAGAATAGAGGCACTTCTCGTTGTCTCATATTTCCCTTTTAGGCATGTTCTTCTTCATGGTGAATGTCTTTCACAAAAATCATCCAAAAAATATTAAATTTATTGAATGGTGGCCAATTTAATTATAAAATTTTCAATTGTATTAATTTGATCCCAAACCTTTTTAGGATTTGCTAATTAAGTCTAAAACTTTTAATGAATTACTAATGTAATTATTTCTACTAATTTTGGTCAAAAATCACTTACATGATGATCCAATCAGCCGTCCTATGTGGCATAGCCACATTGACATGGACAATTTTTTATTTTTTAAAATTATTCCAATTCTTTATTAAATTTTAATTCTTAATTTTTTTTTTTTTTCTTTTTTTTTTCCTTTTTTAGTTCAAAGGGTCGGTGGGGACCATCGATCACTAGCCAAGGTGATGGTAGGCGACCCTCGCTGGCCTAAACTTAGGTCACAATTTTTCACCTGAGGCCACACAAAATTGTCTCAACTTCTTTTTACTTTAACCGGGATGTCATCCTTAATTGCATCGAAGTCCCCAATACCAAGATCCCCATCCACGAATTCTGACACTCAAACCATCAATAATTACAATAGCAATGCTCTAATTGAACCAAATGAATCCCAACAACTTGTAATCATTGTCTCCAATTCATGAGCAGCCTTGTCTGTCGCTGAGAATGATGAAAAAAGTCGTGTAGAGAAAAAGGTGAAATGCCATTTGATTCCGCCATCTCTGATGGATTCATTTATCACCATAGAAAGCATAATAGTGAACAAAAAGAGTGAAAAGAGGATCCTCTTGCCTTGGTCCCTCGCTAGTGTACAAAACTAGCTTCTTTCCCAGTAATAACTAAAGCCCATATGGCTCAGAAAATGCGCAAGACATAATAACCCAATCGACCCATTTTCGTTTTAAGCCTCATGTCATACAAAGCTTGTTCAAGAAAATCCCATATGACCTATTGGTAAGCCAAAAATAATAATCCTTGATGGAATTTTAGCTCGATCCTTAAAAAGTAGAAATAGCAAAAAATTATCAACTTATTATAATTGTGTCAATTCAATTTTAAACCTTTTTTTTTTTGGCTAATCGAGTCCTAAAATTTTTTAAATTTGTACTAATTAATTTATCTAACCATCTTACATGATTCAATCAATGCTAACGTGAATAATTTTTAATAATTTTTTAATACTTTTTTCAATTTATTTATTTATTCTTTTTTTTTCATTTTATTTTTTTTCTCTTTATTCCTTTATTCATCTAACTAATTATCAGACCTTAGCAACCACCCATAGGTGAGGTCAGTGAGATCAACCTCACCAGCCATAGGGAATGGCAAAGACGAGACCTCACCTATCCATGGCAAGGCCAAACTCGTCGTTGCTAGGTGAGGGGAAGCCTCGTTCACCCTTGGCGGATCTCCACCTTGCCAACCCTTGATTTTCGCCGATTTAGGATGATTAATATTTGTGTCAATGATTTTTTATTAAAATTGATTAGATGGGTTGAATTGATATAAATTTAAAAAGTTTAGAACTCAATAAGAAAACAAAAAAGATTTGTGATAAAATAAGCACAATATAATAGTTTTAATTTTTTTTTTTGGTAATTTTCCAATTCTAAAAACAACATTTTTGTCCTTTGTATCACGAGTAAAGATACATCCCTGGGCCATTACTGTCAGCACTTTATGTAGAAAAAGAAACTTTATCCGGAGGTTTGGATTGGTGGGACTCATGACGTGCGAAGAGAAAGAGAAAAGTCTTTCTATACACCCATCTCACCATTATTACTCTTGACCCAATTACACCTCTCTCTCTCTCTCGGCACGAACTGACGTAGATTTTGGCTCGATATTTTCACTTTACTTTCGCACTAGCTTTTCTGATAAATGAAATGTGGCCAAGAATAGTAATGGAGGACTCACTGTACGTCGAACTGAGTTTAAGCATAAAAACTTTTACTTGGTGAGCTCAAGTCAAGTTTCTAGTGCCAGGCATGTAGCACGATTGGGGTCGAGCTCAAGATCGACACCGTATGAATTCAACTCGATTCGATTTTGATGTGACTAATATAATAAACATAACTTGAGGTGAATGGAGAAGCGTCACATCATTATTGTTGTGTATGTGGGTCTTGTTACATCACTCAACCACTATAATACATAACCAACTTTGATATTGTGTGCTATAGTAGATTTTCTACTCAATTCATCGGATTACGTTTCCTGCACACGCTAAATTGCGTGCTTGCAACCTCAGTTGTCCGTGAAGGTCTAAACCAACTAACATAAAAAGTGAATATATTAAGAAATGACAATGAGAAAAATTAACACCGGGATAAAGTAGAATAATCAACTATAAGTTTGAAATTTACATTTTTGTCCTCAAATTATAGTAAGATATCAAGGATATTTAAGGAAGAATAAATTGCCTAAAAAGTGGAGGCCTCTCTTCTCTTTGTGTAATAGTATAGATAGTACAAAACCATATGCTAATGCAAACAACAGTTGATATGTATATCTTGAACTATGGAAAAAATAGTTTTTCAAAAGGTTAAAATGAATAACAAATTGGTTGTTTGATAACATTCAAGAACTTGAAGATTAAAAAGCAAGCAGTAGAAGCCATTAATCAATTCAATGATAAAACTAGTGAGAGGGAAAAGATAGAATATATTGAATTCTGCAATTTATTTTATATGAACTCATTGAAATAATTAAGAGTTGAGCGGATTGATTGTCAATTGAAACATTTGAAAGTTTTTTGCTTGGACATCATACCTATGTTTAGTAGTTGCGTGAATAAACAAGTTTATTCTTCTACTATAGAGTAAGAGAGAGAAGGAGATAGAAGAATAGTCAAGAAAATGACACATCAGTGATTCAACCTATCCACTTGCCTACTTCACTCTTCTAACTTAACACAACTTCGAGAAGTTTGATCGCTTTAGCATGCTTTCTTCTACTTATAGCTATTAACTTCTATTGATAGAAACAACAATAGAATTAGATGACACCTTAAATGAGAATTATAAGCAAAGCATGACCAATACAAGAGAAAAGTGCTCTCAATTCGTCCAACATCCCAACCACCTCTTTGATTTGAATTTAAGAGCTTTTGAGTCCCGCTTGAGTCTTTACCCTTCAGAGGGAGTAGTCGTTGGTTCTTGCCTGTTTGGTCCTAGAAAAAGAGCCTAAATGATGGCAAAAACTGCACTGATCTTCTCCAGAGCTCTCCGATGTATTGCAACGTCTTTTAAGGTCGATTTAAAATCCAACTTGGTAACGAGGCAGGATCTTCAAACCGAGCATATAGAACATTGTGGGGGCAATTTCTACTTCATTAGAGCGGGAAACTTCTATTGGTTTGCGATTGGTTCTTCTAGACTAGTGACAATGTTGCTTCCTTCTGCTCACTCTCTATCACTTGGTATCCTCGAATTCCATTTTGATCATCGACCTTTTCTGAGTGTGTTGATCTTCTTCTGGTACCTCTAAGCTTGAACGGACTTGGTAGAACCATAGAACGTGTACTCAAAGAAAAATCCTGTTCTTAGTAACTTCTCAACGCGCATTGCTTATAAGAGAAAAAGCTATTGCCGTATTAGAAAAACTAATGCATTTGTAGCAGAAGAAGTGTTTTTAATCATCTCCAAAATATGTTGAGGTTTTTTATTATTAACAGTAAAATCTATGACAGACGGCGAACCTTCTCCTCCTCTTTTTCATCACCGAATTTATATAATAGAGGAAACAACATATTTCATGGATAGATCATGGTGTTCCTTCATAGGTGCAACTAAACGGAAAAACCACATGCAATATGGCTGCTTGATGGCCCGTCCTCCCCCTTAGTCTTCATCTTCTTGGGAGAAAAAGATGGTGAAAACTTCTTCTCGACCTTTTGTTTTCCCTTTGATGTCCGCGGTCGTCTTTCAACATTAATCATCATGTTAGAATCTTGAAATGACAGTTGACCACAAGGATTTTGATTGCCTTTTCACTTAAAAGTTTAGACCTACATATTTGTTCAATTCAAAGGTTTAAGATTGAATTCCAATCTATACAATAGATTCAGGATTGGATTTGGAATTCTTCCTCTTCATGTGTGCAAGACGGATAAGGCCTATGTGTCACCATTGTATATTGTCTATGGATGTGCATTGTAAGTATCAAGCCAATAAGTTGTTTTTGTCATATACATTAGTATTTATTCGAGATTTATGATGGTGAACATCTCTCTCTCTCTATGTGTTGCTATTTGTTTTGTCAACTGTTTGATGGCGATATTGTACAAAAAGGATTAAGTCACAATGTTTACCCAGACACTTACGCTCGCTTTCTGCAAGCAACGCTACAGCAAATCTGAGTGGGTTTGGGAGCTCATATTTCCTCTTCTTTCTTCTAGTACAAGTAAGGAGAGAGATGGAACCATCTGTGAGAAGTCCAGTAAAAGCCAGGCTAGCACAAAGATCGATTGCTTATTCTTCAGGCTCCAATTTCCATCTTCATCAGACAGCCATCCTCCACGTGATTTAGCGGACTCCAACACACGTAAAACCCGACAAAAGCAAAGAAACTCTAATGCACATAAACAAAGGGCTGTCCGAACAGAAGTAGTTGGCAATCTCCCTTGCTTGGAGAAGGCAGTTTAGGCATAACCATTGGCGCTGACTCGTAGGTGCCGTTTCATTTGAACGACCCCATGCCCTGTTTTATTTAATGCCCAATTGCCCATATATAACTGGTCCTCGTACCTGGTTCTGCTCCCAAATCTCAAAAACCTGATTTTTTTTTTTCTTTTGGTTTTTAATCTGCATCATACATCAGATTACCCCTTTATTTTTTTCCATAGTGGCAAGTGTCGACTGGACATATGTTGTTATTTGAGGGATAATCTGAAAGAAATGGACACGATGGTCGGGCCATCAAATTGTAGAGCCCGGAACACGACAGAGATATTTACGATTACCTTGGAAGGACCATGAATGATGGATCGGTGACTAGGAGTTGCAAATGCAATATCAGTATCTGATTATAATAAAACCAATGCCAATTTAACACGCTACAACTGTGTGATAAACTATCACTTAATTATAATTGTTACTTGCTTACAAAGATAGTAAGCATTTGCTTGTAGCGTGTGAAGTCACTTGTTTTTAACCCCGTTGGTCTGCTCATTTAGCATATATTTTCTGATTGATCATAGCAAATCAAACATCACTATTTTATGTAACACATACGTTTGCATCTCGTTGACAAGTGCACATATAGTACTTTTGAAACATGCCACAACAAATATTATTTCATTTCAACTGCAAAAGAAGTAATTTCTCAATTTCCAGAGCATTTTTAACACGAGAAAATCAATGCATTGAAAATAACAAATCTTCTTCATTTAATTGCTTAATATGCGTTAAGAGCTATTGCGCACACTCAATAACATTACTTTCAATGGTTATCAACCACAAAAATAAGTATAAAAACAGGTGAAACAAAATAAAATTGCCCAAGACAATTAAATGTATAAAATATTTATCCCGAACAAGTTTTTCCGAGACCCACATGGGATCGGATCCATCATACCCTTCTATTTGTAAACTCTAGTATGAGAACTTTGCTTGAGTAAAGGTCATTTATTGTTTTGGATTAACAAATTCGGGTTTAGGCTTCAGCACTTCACTCATTTTTTGGAAAAAATTTTTCAAGAAAATGTTTTTTTCAAATTTCCTAGATTTTTTGGCATTCTTTCTTGGAAAATGAATTGATTATGGAAAACATTTTCCACAAAGAAAAAAAGTCTTCTAAAATAGGACAAATTGTTTTCCACTTTTCGAATAAGGAAAAATATTTTCTTCTCTCAATCTCTCTTATCTCACACCCTTATTTGCCCCCACTTCTTTCTTTTTCATTTTTATTTAAAAATTCAAATCCTTTATTATTATTTTTCTTTTTTTTCTATATTCCTTTTCACTTTCTTTTTTCTTCGCCGGGCTGACCGACAAAAGGAGGAGGAAAATAAAAAAGAAAAAAAATTATTTAAGTGAGCATACGAAAGAAAGTCAAATCTAGGATGTCATATCGAATGGCTAGTTCATGAAATTTCAATCGAACACCGAAAAATATTATTATTTTTTTATAAAAATGACTTCGTGCAAAAGATAAAATTAGTTGCGAAACAAACGGAGGGGAGCAAATGCGGGCCCCGCTGGCCTGTGCGGCCAATCGCCATCCAGACATCTTTACATCCCCAAGTCATCTTCCAATTTTGCCCCTGTCCAATAAAAAAATCCTCGAGCGCACACCGCATCGGCATTTTTCCGCCGTTCTTTTCTCGAGCGCCTGAGCTGTGCGCGAGTTGTAACTTGTGGGGGCCACCCTCGCCAGCCTGGCGGTCCGTTTTTTCCCAATTTCGAAACCAAAGACGAGGGGCCGATTTAAAAAAAAAAAAAATGGGGGGCAAAAGAAAAGAATCCAACGGTATCTCCCCCGATCCGATCCCATCCCATCCCCTGGCGCACGCTGCCCCACCCGCCGAACGGACGGCCCAGATCTCCCCCCGCCCCTCCCCCGCCCTTAAATATCGCCCGACGATCTCGCCCCGATCCCTCCGCGACGTCCATCCGTTCGTAACTTCCTCCAGCCTGCAAGTGAGAGGCACGCAGGGGAGAAATACCCGCGCCAGGGGGAGCCGTCGCGTCATCATCATCGCAGCAGCATCTGCAAGCGCGGCGACGAGGAGGAGGAAAGGAGAAGGGGGCGCAGGGAGGGCGACGGGGCCGTGCGTGCGGGCTGCTTTCTCGACGGCGGTCGCTGGGGCGGCGCGTTGCGGATTTTAGATCCGACCCTCGTCTCGTCGGGTGAGTGTTCGGGTCCGTTCGTTCGTTCCTTCTCTTCTTTTGCGGCATTGTGGGGTTTGTAGATCTGGGTTTGGTCTGAATTCGAGTTTCTTGGCCGAAACCGTGGGAATTCGTGAGTGTCTGCTTGGGATTCTTGCTCTCGGCGGTGTCCGGCGCATTCCGTTTTCTTCGAATTCCTTCGTTTCCGTTCAGATCCGACGTGATGACGTTCGGGCGTTTGCCGACACGAAAGGAGAAAGGCTTAGCTCATTTGGGTTCTCTCGTTTTTTTTGGGCATTCGAACGAACCGAGACTGATCTTCATTTCCGTAGCAACTAAGGCTTCTTACGTCGCGATGCTGACTTTTTCTCCTGGGTGAAGTGTGAGTGTGGGATTTGAAATCTTGGGGAAAAGGTGCATTTCCTTTTCGCATTTTAAAAAAAAAATTTGCGGCTGGGCGAATGGCCTTTTTCAGTGTGGGCCCAGCTGCAGGGGAAAGTGATACTTATTCTGTTGCTTTTTCGGGTGGGATTGATGAGGCCCGTCCAAGAATCGGATTTGATGTGTCAAGCTAATGTCCATACGTGAAGATTTTTCATGATAGTGGCTTCCTTCACCTACAAGATGTTCTTGGTGGTTCAGCCTTTGACAAGTTTTTGATAAAAAGGTTTATGTTCCTCTGGATGTGCTAGCGAATGATTTATCAGAAGCAGGCTTGCTAGTATTCCTCTGTCGCTACCTTGTTCGATTCATTTCCCATCGGATAACAGATCTGTCCCCGAGTTCAGAGTATCCCTTCATAACTCTCTGTCACCCTTTGTTTAGTAGCAAGATTTTACACATTCTCCAATCGCAGTGTAATATTGGCGGCGTGGCTTTCTTCACGTTGAAGCATCGGGAAATTGTCCAATTCTTATGTTTTTGATACTGCTAAGTTTGAGGGGAATTGGGAATGATTAGCAAAGCTCTATTGAGAGATTGATCAGTAAAGACCTTTGCTGAGTAATCTGTAATATAATACCCTGCCAAATAGACTATTTTCTGAATAGTTCTGTGCAGTGTTTATAAAATAACTCCAATGGGTTGTCTTCAGATTTCTTGCTGCTGCTTCCCTGTTGTCTTTTGCCTTGGTTTATTGTGTATGGTGTAGTTCACCTTATGATGGCTTCACTTGTGAAACATATGGTACCAAAGAAAGTGAGGATGCCATTATGTTTAGAGAAATTCTCAGGCTGCCTTTTGCTTTCGCTTGATCTGATCCTTACATTCATCTGCAGCTTTCTTGCAAGTTATCCAAGATGGTTGCTCAGGAGTTCACCGTTGATCTGAATAAACCCCTTGTCTTCCAGGTAAATGTTATTTGTACCCATTAGCATGCTCAACTTTCTTCTGATCTTTTTCTCTTGGATATCAGAAAAGATATTGAGCTTTGCTGTCCATTCAATTTAAATCACTTAGGTCTGTCCTGTAGTCATGCAGTAGCATGACTGAATTACTATTAACTGTAGTGTCATATTATTGGATATAGCACTTGACAGACCATTGAGCTCTAATTATCATAAATGTCCAATTCCACCTTGATTCTCTCCCTTTCTTCTCTTTTTCCAGGGTTTAGAAATTTATTTCTTACCATTGTGAGACTCCCCAGCCACTGTATTCTCTTTATATTGATATATACATATGGTTTCTTCAACAGGTTGGTCATTTAGGTGAATCTTATCAGGAGTGGGTTCATCAACCCATTGTTAGCAAGACAGGGCCTAGATTCTTTGAAAGTGACTTTTGGGAGGTACTCCGTGAATAGCAGATGGCCTATCTTAAAAAAACAAGCTGTTAAGTGCTATTACAGCTACTAACAAATCTTTGCCTTCTTTGAAACAGTTCTTGACCCGTACTCGATGGTATGCAGTTCCTATCATTTGGCTTCCTGTGGTATGCTATTGCATCTCTATGTCTGTGCGTATGGGCCACACAGCTCTTGAGATAGGTTTACTGGTGATTATGGGCATCTTTGTCTGGACTTTTCTGGAGTACTCTTTGCACCGTTTTGTTTTCCATATAAACACAAACAGTTATTGGTAAGCGCTATCTCTCTCTCTCTCTCTCTAATGTAGGAATTATCTTTTTCTGAATGTTTTTGGATGTCTTTTCCAGCTTTTTTTTCTCTTCAACCACACAAAGTTTTTGACATCTCTGAGATTGATTTAGGTGGAACACCATACACTATCTTATTCATGGATGCCATCACAAACATCCTATGGATGGCCTGCGGCTTGTCTTTCCGCCAGCGGGAACAGCTGTTCTTTGCATTCCTGTATGAGTATTTCCTTTGTCCTTACCATCATCCAGTGTTGTTACCTTGCTTTATGTTTTCAGCCAATTGGGTTCTGCTAGGGTTCTTAGCATATAGTGATGTTTGTCCTAATTACTCCCCAGGAGACAGCATATGAACTTTATTATTGGACTGAGTACTCACAGAGCATAGCTAAAAAATTATCGAGGATGGAACATGATTAAAACATTCTGCATGTCTGCTCAAATATTCATCGGAGTTTTATTCTGGTCAATTATTTGACCAGCAATTAAGTAAATAACTTTTGAAGCTAGCCTTACATGTTTATCAATTAATTTACCAGCGAATTTAAAGTCTGATTTTCCAACATTCATTAGTAGAGAACTACAGAATATGCCATAGATGTCATGAAATAGGATGAAATCTTGAGAAAACTTAGATTAACTGGATAGTGAGGATGATTGGAAATAAAATTCATACACTAGGATCGGTGTTTTGCTGCAAGTTACAATTAGGGGATTTCAAGTTGAGTGTGCAATCAGTGAAGGCTCTCACAAGGTATGAAGTCATAATCAAAATCAGGACTTAATGATGGCACAGTGAAGATTTAACATTTCCCGGTCTTTGGGCATAATTTATCTTTGTCGTGTGTTGCTCGATGGAGTATGAATTTGCAGTTCTGTAACACATTATGATGATTTCTTGACTTGTTTCGCATAACGAGTGAATATAATGTGGATGATAGAGGCTTGAATTAGCTGGGGAAGACTTATTATCTTTAAGTTGGAAGTTGTAGTGGATTATTCAGTTTCAATGGTAGTTTCAAGAAATTTTATTGGGTGTTTTGGAGTGACGTCGCAGCTGCTTCAGTTAAAAGAGGCACTGCTTCAGCTTTGTCCTTTTTCTTTTTCTTTTTTTCACGCTAAATCTGCTGAACTTCTGACTTCCGATATATGTTCTTGCCAGTTCTGGAACTTGGTCAAGCTCATTTCTACGCCTACTACCACTCCAGCATTGTTTGCGGGTGGTTTGCTGGGTTATGTGATATATGATTGCACCCATTACTACTTGCATCATGGACAGCCAGCCACTGACGGGCCACGAAATCTTAAGGTAATACTTGCACATATGCAGCTCTTTTTGCTTCACTCCTTAATGATTCTCTCTATTTTCTTCCCTCTATTTTATGGCTTGGCTTTCATTTCTTTTCCATTTTTTTTCTTTTGAAAGTCGGTAGAGGGAAATCTGGGTTTTGGGTTATTCAGGATCTGATTCTCTCGGATGTGATTGAATTTGAAAACTCACGTAGCACGCGCTAATTCTCTTGTGGTAAATCCCTATGTTTTGGGCAATTCTTCTCTCAGTTAACCAAAGCTATGTAATTGGCATTTCTTATGCAGAAATATCACCTGAACCATCATTTCCGTGTACAAGACAAAGGCTTCGGGATCACTTCAGCGCTGTGGGACAGAGTCTTCGGGACACTTCCTCCACCGTATGTGGCAGAGAAAAAAAGATAAAGCCAGTGACACCATTCGTTATTTGTTAATTAATATCTAGCAAGTTTAGGGGGGGAAGATATATTTTAAGCTAAAAAGCATTCTTTCTTCATCTGTCCATTCACTTGGTAAGATATTGCGCTAACTTATCTATCCATGCTTCCAATCGTCACGGGCTTGTTGTGTTTTGTCCTTTCAGCAATGTGGTGAAGAGTCCTGTGTATATGTCTCTGTTCTATCATTTTCAGACAAGGAAGTTTCCAGCATTTATCCAGATGCAGTCTTGTCTATCACTGAGCTTCTGCACGATATTGACTTGGTTTTGCATGTTTGGTGTAACCCATGTGATTGCAATTATTCAAGAATTGTTTTTTAATTAGTTATAACTTTGTTTTCAAACGTGCCTCTGCCTTATATGTTAGCTGTAGGGGGTGATTAACTACTCCAGTCTTTGAATTTTCATTTGATGTTCCATGCATCCCCCAAACCTATTTGGGTAAAAATGGTTCGCTTGGGTCTTTGACCCTTGCGTTAGATATAGCCCATAAACGCTTGGGATTTTTTTCCTTGTACTAGGGCAACAACGTTGGCCCCGGGGCAGACATACATCATGTGATGTAACCTAAGCAATCATGTGCAAATGGGCGGCGCATGACCCTTTAACCTTTTCCTATTATCAATTCATCCTTCCCTTAGAAACCCCAAGCATCCTCCATCATGGTCATCCCACGGCCTTGCAAAGACCTCGCCTGACTAGGTTTTCATGAGAGGCGATGATGCCTTTGATCGTGCCAACGGTGGAGGAGGAAAATAGAGGAGCCATGTCGCCCGCGGGAGTTCCCTCCTGCTTTGCCTCTCCCAACTCTCCTGTCATTTGTTTAGACGATATTGCATCTTTCTTTCGTCCATACCCCGTTTTGATGCATTTGAAGCCAATTATGATCTAATTAGCCACGTAAGGAGAAAAAGGGTGGGAAAAAAAACACATAGAATCACCCGTTACCTAAATAGATAGAAGTGACGGAATTACTTACGCATGAACTGAAAGTTTTGGGATTTTATTGCAGTTTGGGTGTAAGATTTATAATTTCTATTGCACGTAACTTGTTAGACAGAGGGAGTTGGGCAGGCTTTTCCTGTCGGGCCTTTGGGCTACCTATTCTCTGACAGAAGATCAACCCTCTGTGCGACCGGGCCACGATATAGTTTTGATTGAAGAGAGGGACAGAGCGAAAAGGAAGAGGGTGGGGGGGGGGGGGGGGGGGGGGGGGGGGGTGTTGGTTTGGTGACGGAGAGAGGGTGGATGAGTTTGGAGGTGAAATGCACGTAATTCGCTGATGCAGCTCAAGCTAGAGAATTTGTCATTTGCCAATTCATTGCGGTTTTACTGCAGGTAATTGTTTTGTGCATGCGCCTGAAGTCTTACTAACATTTATCATTTTCCACCCCAGTACCATGCATCATAACTGATCGTAAATGCGACTCATTTAGCACTTTTATAACCCTCTTCATCGGAAAGCTGTCCACAAATTAAAAAGAGATGGTTCTTTTACTTTTTCTTGTCCGCCACATTAAAAACATTTCATTCAATCGCAATTTCCACCCGGTCCTCCGAACGTCGTTGCGTACCCTGTAAAGCCTCCCAAATCCCCTTCATTGGTCATGTTGTAACAGAGCAGGACGTCCCCACATGGATCGCCATGCTGTCCGGAGTCGGGTCTTGCAATCGCCTTTCACTGTCCTCGTAGCGAATTAGTTAGACGTAGGCGGAGCGGATCAATATGTGGACCGGGAAGTGACCGCACCCCGGAGGGCTCGGGCCATTAGGGCGTGGCCTACTTGTCCTCCGAAACTTATCCTCGACGCGCTGCTGTTGAAATGTTGGAGCAAATGTCTAGGCCAGAAGCCAACTTCCTACCTGAGATCTCCATAGTACAGCCACCAAGATTGTTGGCGACCCTATGGAAGCCGTGTAGATAAGCTAATTACGCATCATTGCAGCATAGGATTTCTGATGCTAAGGTGCACAATAGAAGAATGGAAATCTGATCGCAGGTTATTGCTTGACTACAGGGAAGAAGGGCTTTACCTTAGCAACTTGAACGAACATGTCATTTACAAATGTACCCCTGCCTAATATGTTAGGTATAGGGGTGATTAACTACAGCAGTCTTTGAATTTTCATCTGATGTTCCATGCATCCCTGAAACTCATTTGGGTGAAATAGTTCGCTTTGGTCTTTGACTCTTGCTTTAGATATAGCCCGTAAGTGCTGGGAATTTTTTCCTTGTACTAGAGCAACAACGTCGGCCACAGGGCACGCATCCATCATGCATCTAGATGTGATAAAACCTGAGCAATCATGTGCAAATTGGCAGCGCAAGACCTTAACCTTTTTCTAATATCAATTCACCGTTACCTTAGGAACCTAAGCATCGTCCAACTTGCTCATTCCACGGCTTTGCAAAGTCCTCGCCTGACTAGGTTCTCGTGAGAGGAGATGCTGTGCGTTTGATCGTGCTGACGGTGACGGAGGAGAACGGAGCCACCATGTCCTCTGCCGTAGTTCCCTCCAGCTTTGCCTCGCCCAACTCTCGTGTCATTTGTTTAGATGACGTTGCCTCTTTCTTTCGTGCATATGCCGTTTTGACGCTTTTGAAACCTAGTATGACTGACAGCCATGTAAAGAGAAAAAAAAGGGTAAGTAAAACCTCATAGAATCACCCCCATCACCTAAATAAATAGAAGTGACGGAATTACTTCCGCATAAATTGGAAGTTTTGTGATTCAATTGTAATTAGGATGTAAGTTCTATAATATCTATTGCGCTCAACCTTTTAGAGAGAAAGAGGGGCGGGCTTTTCCTGTTGGCTACCTAGTCATTGACAAAAGAAGATCAACCCTCTGCACTACAGGGGCACGATCTCTTTTTGATTGAAGAGAAAGACAAGAGTGAGGGAAGACTAGGCACGATGGCCTTTGGTGGCTGAGAGCCATCGGTGCTGGCGGCTCTGGAGTTTGACATTGACGACTATGGAGCTTGACACTTCCGTCTGGCGAGGTGGTAGCTGCGGCAGCTTTTTGAGACTGCCAGTGGCCGGTCAGGATGAGTTAAAGAGTTTGGAGGTGAAATGCACGAAATTTACCGATGCGGCTCAAGCTAGAGAATTTGTCTTTTGCCAATTGTTGCGGTTTTGTTGCAGGTGATTGCTATGTGCATCTGCCTGAAGTTCTTGTTACTACTATTTATCATTTTCTATCCTATTATCATGCAAACGCGACTCATGTAGCCCATATTATAACCCTCTTCGTCGAAAAATTGTCCCCAAATAAAAAGATGGATCTTTTATTTTTTCTTATCTGCCACATAAAAAAACATCATTCAATAGCAATTTCCACCCAGTCCACTAAACGTTGTGGTGTACCCTATAACGCCTCCCAAATCCCCTTCATTGGTCATGTTGTAACAGAGCGGGATGTCCACATGGGTCGCCATGTTAGCTATATTCCCCAAAGCATTATATAATTGTTATATGTTAGGGATTTAAGTTGTATTATTTATTTAACAGAAAAAATTTCATTCATTCATTATTCCATTTATATGAATGAGTTCATAAGATCAATTATGATTGGACCTATTTTTAAGGTGTTAAGAATATGTATGACAAGTTTACAGTAATACTGAATCTTTAAATAATTCCCAGTTAATGAATTATTGAGATGATATTGATGATCCTATTGAGACCGATATGTTTTTAAGTTTCACCATTCAGTATTGGATACCTAAAAAGATGATGAGTCACAAGTCATTGAGTATTGTGATATCCGAGCTAGAACACATGTGCTTATCATGGACAAGTTCATTGAACATGACATGCATAGAACGATTGAAAATGTGGAAGCTTTTAACTGGGTCAATGACTAATCATTTGTGTTTTGTTCTTGTGTAAGATCCTTAGATCAGTGGTACGATGCTAACTTGTATATTGGACGATTGTGGTTCACAAGTATGCATATTAACGCTTCATCAAACCGTCTTTATACTTGATGGTCATAGTTTGTTCATATACGATGGCACATGCTTACGCAACATGAAATCTGTCTTCTTGTTATACATATGTAGATATACAAGATAAAAGATTGATGTCCTATGCAGTCTAATCGTGACATTCTATTAAACTCCTCAGCCAATGCATAGTTCATGTTTCGAAGAATACATGTCAATTAGATTTGGGCTTATAATTGAATTGATGGCTTGACAAACAATTCTATAGTCTTTGTTCGATCGAGATGTAGTGAGACAGAATGATTGAATTAACCGTCACTAAAGTTGATAAGTTAATTATGTTCTTGAACTATTCACACTATCTGGGTAATCATGACATATTGCTAGATGTTACTCATGATTTGTAGGAATTGAAGATTGATTGAGACAATCAACTATTTGGTTGTGGTAATGTGTTAGTATAAGTCCTACTGCCAATTTAGTGATGAATTTAGGGATGTCACACATTATAACTCATCAAAATAACGTTTGAATGGAATAGACAACATTGCAATTAAGGCAATCAATTGAGTCGGGCTGAAAATAAAAGATTTGAAAGGGTTTCAAACTTTACGGTAGAATCAAAGATATGAATTTAGGGATTTTTCATACCATAACTAATCAAAATAACATTTGAATGGGAGAGACAATATTCTAAATGTGTTTGCAATTGAGGCAATTGGATTGAGTGGGCGAAAATAAAAGATTTGAAAGGGGTTTTACACTTTACAACTAAATCAAAGATTTGAAGTAGGTTTAGATTCAATGACCGAATTAATAATTCGAAGTGAGTTCAAAATTATAGTCGCATTAATGACCTAAAGTGAGTTCAAAATCAATAACATCATTAATGATTTGAAGTGAGTTTGGAATCAATAGGGAAATTAAAAATTTGAAATAGTTTTGGACTTAAAGGCTAAATTAATGATCTGAAATAGTTTTAGATTTAACGGTTAGATAGTGATTTGAAATGGTTTTAGCATCAATGGGCAAATTTATTATTTGATAGAGTTTTAGATTCAAACAACTAACTAATGTTCTAAAATAGTTTTAGATGTAACAATCGAATTAAAGTTTTGTAACGGTTAGAAAGATAATGCCCTATAAAGACTTGTAATGGTTATAAATTAATACTTGTAAAATGCTCTGTAATGGTTACATGAATTAATGCCAAAATTAGTGACTAAAACGGTTTCAAGACCTACGTCTAGATTCAACGTTTGAAGGGAGTTCCGACTTATAGCCCAATTAATTCTCTGAAGCATTTTTGGAGTTAATAAGTCGAATTAAATATAATCTAGGACTAGTTATAAAAAAGGCAGTTTAAGAGAGAAGATTAGATTATGATCAACTAGTCATACATGAGAGCAATTGCTAGCATAATCGTCATAGCGAGCTTTCTGAAGTTTCTCTCTACTATTCGATGCAAGTTGGTGGTGTGTTTGAATTAGATGCTTGACATTTGTGAGGCTGAAATTGAAGCACATTAGAACTGGAGTACGTCAGAACTTGTGTCACAAGGAGATCAAACGACCGTAGTCAGGATCCGAAGAACGTCTTAACGAACACTATAAAAATACTCGGTGTTTGTAATATGGATCCAAACTTATCATAAGAACATCCAATGTTATGAAAAGACCAAATGTTTGTAGTTAGAACATGAAGAACGTCAAAACCAACGTTGTGAGGACATTTAACATTTGTGGTTAGAATATGAAGAACATTAGAACCAAACTTTTTCAATAAGGACCCTAGGTAATGTGATTAGGCCTCCTTCCCATTTCTTCATGTTTTTATTAAAATGCACAAAAAATGCTTTGAAAATATGTGTATGGGCATTTTTACTTCTGCTACAAATCGTTTTGAGTCATTTTTAACTATGCACGTGTTCTTGTTTTGAAACAAAATCTCAATAGCAATATCAAAGTCAATCCTTAAACATTTTAGTGCTTTTAATTGTTAATTGATTCAATATTATTTGTATGATTTGATGGTTGATTCTAATTTGTAATGAGAATTTTTCAAAGTGGCATCGTATCTTCATAGCGTTGGTTCTGACGTTTTTTTGAGTTTGAGCACAAACATTTGATCTCCTCATGGCGCAAGTTCTGATGTCCTTCAGTTCTAGCCCTACAAATGTCGGGCCTATAGTTCAAACACACCATCAACACATGTCGAACGGTATAGAGAAACTTGAGAGAGCTCAAAACAAAAATTTTGCTAGCAATTTCTCTTGAGTGCGATTATTTGATTGATCAATATCATCACTCAACCATTGTTGATCATCTTAATAATCCTATCTCTCAATTGCCTTTTATAACAAGTCCAAGATCACATTTAATTTGGCTCATTAATCTAAAACCATTTTAGAGAATTAATTTGATCATAATACCTAAGGGATATGAGTTCTGAGATCGTTTGAGATACTAATTTGTGCATTAATTCTGTAATAGTTACAGAGCATTATTTTAGGTACTAATTTATAACCATTATAAGTCTTTATTTTGAGTATTAACTTTGTAACCATTACAAAACTTTAGTTTGACAGTTACATTTGAAACTTCGAAACATTAGTCGGTCATTTGAATTTAAAACCGTTTTAGATCATTAATCTGCCCATTGATTTTGAAACTATTTTAGATCATTAATGTGACCGTTAATTCTGAAACCGTTTTAGCTATTTAATTTAGCCGTTATGTTTGAAATTGTTTCAAATAATTAATTTAGCTATTGATTCTAAACTCATTTCATATTATTAATTTGGTCATTGAATCTTAACCCACTTTAGATCCTTGGTTAGGTTGTAAAGTTTGAAACCCTTTCACACTCAATCTGATCAGCTCAATTGTAAACACATTTGCAATATTGTTTCTCTCGTTCAATTTGTTATGAGGTGTGACATCCCTAGGTTCATTAATGAGTTGGCAGTAGGACTTGTACTATTACATTAGCATAACCAAGATAACTGATTGTTTTGATGAATCTCCAGTTCCTACAAAATATGAATGACATCTAGCAATATGTCATGGCTAATCAAACAGTGCGAATATCTCAATAATATATGAACTGTTAGCTTTAGTGATATGTAATTCAATACTTCTATCTCACTATGTCTCGATCAAAAAAGGATTGTCAAGCTACTAATTCAATCATATGGCTAAATTTAACTGACATGTATTTCTACAAGATATGAATTATTCATTCTCAGTTATAAACTCAGTTGAGGATTTTAATATAATGTCACGATTATATTGTATATATATAATAAGAAGACAAATTCCATATTGCTTTTTAATAATAATAATAATAATAATAATAATAATAATAATAATAATAAGAAGACAAATTCCATATTGCTTTTTCATATGCCTTAATATGTAAACAAACTATGACTACCAAGTATAGAGATGGTTTGACGAGATGTCAATATGTGCACTTATGAACCACAACCATCTAATATACAAGTTAGTATTGTGCCTTAAGTCTAAAGATTTTATACAAGACCAAAGTATGAACAATTAGTCATTGACCCTGCAAAAAGTTTTCCATATTGCTAAATCATTCTATGCATGTCACATTCAGTGAACTTGTTCGAGACAAGCACTTGTGTTCTAACTTAGATATCACAATATCTAATGACTTATGACTTATCATCCTCTGAGGTATCCAATTCTCAATGGCGAAGCTTGAGAACATACTGGTCTCAACATGATCACTAATATTTTCTCAATGATCTATCGATCGAGGACTATTTAAAGGTTCAATATAATTGTAAACCTGTTATACATATTCTTAATCCCTTAAGAATAAGCTCAGTCCTAACTGATCTAGTGGACTCATTTATATAAGTGGGACAATAAATTAATATTTCTTTTAAATCCTTAATATGTAATAATTACATGATTGTTTTAGGGCATATAGCTATTGAACCTGACCATAAACACTAATATTTTTCAACGCAAATCCTACAAGAATCTTGGGATTGGTCTGCACGAAACCTGGACAAGCCATGTCGTAGCATCCCCCTTCTAAGCCACCACCCCCTGTGAAATGAAAATCGTTTGTACACGTGGAGAAAAATGAAAAAATATTGAACATCTTTATGTAAGCAATAATATACGAGGGCTTCTATTTTTGAAAATCTAATTACTGGAAAGCATATTGTTTGAGGTGCAAGCGAGGGCGAGCTACTCATGAGCTCCTCAAGTCGGACCAGCCAATTCGGACTTGGCTCGATCAAGTTCGAGTGAAGCCCGAGCAGCTTGGTGTTTAGCTGCGTCGAGGCTTAAGTGCAAGAGTGCTAGACAACAGTCGACACGCCGGCACAGTTAATTATCATGGCCTTCTATCCAAAAAGAGAGAGGGTTTACTTGGTTCAAGCTAAAGGTACCTGAATTTCAATTGGGGTAGGACATTGCCATGAGGTGAAGAAATGAGTGAGATGGTCGCCGTAGAGATTGGGATTCACCTGTAATGTCAGAACATACTACTCTTAAAGCAATCGAAACAGAAGAAAACATGAAAAAACATATAAACAGATGAGCACATTGTCCAGAGATAACGATGCGGGTGCAATGCATGCCTCGCATTATTTTTCTTTCATGTTCTCCCGAGAAAAAAAAGGAACGACTGGAGGAAATCGGAGATGAAGGAAAATAAACGAATAATGACTAGCTTTGAGACACGCCAAGTGGGTACCCACAATTTTTTTTTAAAAAAGGAGTTTAGGTTAAGTATCTAATTTCTTCAAAATTGCTTTGAATCCGAGAGAGAGAGAGAGAGAGAGAGAGAGAGAGAGAGAGAGAGAGAGAGAGATCTTGAGCAAATTAATTCTGACTTTGCAAACTGGGCCATGATTCTTCTTCTTTTGCTTTTTTGGGTTTGGCACGATTTTGTTTTGTGATGGTTCTTTTCAATGCACGATGACAATCAATTAATGAACTTTGATTAAAAGAAAAAGATAGAAGAGTACCATCGATCCAACTTCGATGCTGCTGGCTGTTTGTTCCTCCGGACCGTTGGTAATAAACATTTGACCCTTGCAGAATTGTCCAGGTTTGACCGTCGGATTATAGATATCGATGATTCCTTCCGTCCCATAGAGAGGACCTTGTTTGTAGCCCTCATTAGAAAATATAAATAAAAATTAAATTAAATTAAATTAAATTAAATTAAATAATTTTTTATTTTTTATTTTGAATTTCTTATATTAGAATTCAAATATTATTTATATATTGAAGTATATTTTTAATTTTGTAATTTTTTTCAATAATTTTAATTTTGTTAATTTAAGAAGTTTTTTATTCGAGAAAAATAACTTGCATAATATGGATGCTAGAAATCCTATCCATATTTATCATATATTTTTCTATAGTATAATTTTTTCATGTCTATATCTTCTTATATTCGATTTTATCCTATCTTGCATCATATCCTTAACTTTATCTTGGCTATCAAATGAAGCTAGAGGATATCCTCTCCTCTTGGGGAAGACAAATATATAGAGGGGAATCTAAAATGATTCTAGGTTGGAATCTCAAAACGCTTTGCCTAATAACAGTTTCATAATAACTAGTGTAAACATCACTCCAAGAATAAATCTACTGAACGCATCAATTTCTAAGTGTCCTCTCCAGCCATTGCAGACATTACTAAAATGGAAGGTTCTTCGTATATAGGAATCCCCATAAAAAGAAGAAGAAAGTATGCTTATGTTTATTAGCTTAAGCTTTGAGATCAGTCAACTATCATCGTCCTACATCATGAAATCTTAGAGCCCGAGTAAGTTTGATCGGGTACGAAATTACTTACATGGGTAAGTGGATATGCCACTAATGAAGAGTTCAATTTCGGTACTGGCGTCTTTCCATAGCAGTGATGTCTTATTAAATCATCTTTGGTTGTCCTGCGAATATGAACGGTTCCACTGGGACACTCGCCCAACATGCATGGTTGGTCAGCTCGAGTAGCTTGTGCTGTTCTTTCCCTCTTGACTCCAGCCGATGAAGGCCTGAGCTCTCTCTGTTGGAAAACATCGAATAATTCTTTAGTACTCATATAGTGGACAAACATGAAATGAATTAAGAACTAACACAAAAGGGAAAAAAGGCAGCTAAAAATATAAAAGTAGATTTTCTACGCGTAGTATTTACTATTTAGACGAATTAATTTGTTTATAAAAATTAGATTGTATTTCGTGTTGTCTATGTTTTCTACAGAAATATTTTAAACATTACTTCGTACATCTCAAGTAGTCGCGCAAATGTTTTACATATGAGAATATTAAAAAAAAAATTGTTAAATGACGAGTTACAAAAAAAAAAAAAAAAGTGAAGAAAAAATGAATAGAGCGAGAAAAGGGAAAGACGATAATGTGCTCATTATTAGTGTTAAGGGAGAGAAGAGGAGAGACGTAAAATTGCCATCCAAGCAAAATGACAGAAAAAAAGGAAAGAAAAAGAAAGGTGTATAACTTTGCCTTACTCCCTAAAAAAGCACCAATTTTAAGATCCCAATGCCCAGACTTTATTCATATAAAAAATTACCAATTTTAACTCGTGTTCTTATTCTAGCTCAATCTTCTTTTTTGTCTCATAAAAAAAAAAACACTTACTTTTCGGATCCCAATTTTGATTCAAATTTTTTGTTGTATCATAAAAAGTATACACTTTCAATTGATACACAAATTTAGTCAAGGTTGGTATAAAACAAAATGGTATACTAAAAGTGCGAAAACAGTAATGATATTACTACACAAATCTCTCAAAATTTTTAAACTTAAATCACATATCCTTCAATAATCTAAATCAGATTCTATTAAGTCCTAGTTGTTTTCCTTTATTCCTATTATTTTGCACACACTTGCTAGCGAAAGGATGACACATTTATGATGTTCCGTACAAAAAAAGAGTTTTTTTTTTTTTTTTTTTGGCAAGACGCGTGCTGGTGTAATTGGCCAAAACGAGTGCCTCATTGAGAAGGAACGAAGGATTGATTGCCCAAATTTCGGTTCACAAAATACTGGGTTGACTTTATTATTAAAAAATTAATACTGTTTGCTCACGTCAACAATGCGGTTGTCTTGTGAAATACTTTTGTAGGAAGGAAAGGCGCAATGTTTCTTTAGCTAATTACAATTACCGAATGTGAAAATGAGAGGAACCTATCAGATCATCAAGATGCATTAATAATGAGGAATTTGGTGGACTCTACGATAATAAGACACTTAATAATATGTACCTCGATCTTGTGATTATTTAGGCAAAGGATGGTCGAAAGCGATTTACTTATATATGACGATACAGTCTATGGTGTCTCCGTTGAATGCCTGCAAATAAGAACCAAGAATTTCATCTCTTTTGAAGAGATAAGCGGTGATGCGAATATGAACATAATATAGTATACAGGATACAGAGAAATCCACACATTCACCATTTTTGAAAATCTACTCTCGCATCCTACACATTTGCAGTTGAAATTATCACTTTGCGAGTCTCTTTTGACCTCCTATCATGATGTCCAAACTGAGAAATGTACTTCACTGAAGATGCATCCTGGGGATTTTTTCAATACAAACAGATATGTTAACGACAATCGTTTAATCGTGACGGCGAATCTTGTACCTTCAATGTCCGAACGGGAGGTTTTTCGGTCCGTGGCCGCTGTAGAAAAGGGTGAGACAGTGAATTGCAAGCAGCGCGATTGCTTTCGTTTCCATCATCTACCTCTCTGGATTTCCTGAGGATGTGTTTATATGATGATAGCGTCCAAGCACACTTTTAAGAGGCTTTCATTTCAAGCGAAAAAACAGCAGACGTTCCTTTTTAAACCTTTGCTGCCGATTATGGAAGGACATTCAAGGTCAATAATAGCAAAGGACCATTGTAGATATAGGGAAGGGAATTTATAATGAAGACCACGATAAATTAGAAAAAGGGAAACAAAAGACACGGATCAGGGAAAGATTTCTAACGTTTATCCCTTCCAGAGAAAGATATCTAAAATTTCTTAAATTAATAAAACTACAATAATATTCGAATTCTAATATGAAAATCAAAATAACAAAAAATAGCAACGATTTCGTTTTTATTTATTACTGTTTTTATTTGTATATTCGATTTCTTTCTATCTTAAAATATAAATTTAATGTTTATAAATATGTATTTACCATTTATATTTAATACATATTTTAGGTATTTTTAGTATTTTACGTATATTAGTATAGTTTGCTATATTTAGTAAATTTTTATTAGAGAATGATGGAAGGGGTAAAAAGAGAGAAATAGAAAAGAAAAATAATAAAAAATAAGCAAATAAAAATGAAGTAGGCCAAAGTGTTGTGAGAGATCATTGCCACCTTTGTTTAAATTGGCCATATAAATTCCAAATAAGGGCCTCAAGTACTTATTTTCTTAAATGAGGGCCTAAAGTTGACTTTATTTCAAATAAGGGCCAAAGTGCTATTGTTTTCTCATATAAAGGCCTAAAGTGGAATTTCTTTTAAATAAGTTTTTGAAGTGGTCATTTAAATTTCAAAGAAGAGCCTTACCTTGACAGCTGAACGGCATTTTCGTCTTTTACTCTCTAAGATGTTTTCCCTTTTTTCTTCTTTTCCTTTTTCTATTTTTCCTTTTTCTTTCCCTTTTGTTTTGTTTTTTTTTCTGTTTTTCCCTATTCCGTTCACCGACCATGGCGGAGGTTGCTGTACATAGGCGAGAGTTGCCCTTCCTCTACACCAGTGAGGGTGGCCCTCACTTGAGGCCAACCTTTGCCAGCCATAATTTTTTTTTTAAAAAATTTACTTAGAATTTTTTGACTAAAATACCCCTTTTCAAATGGCTGAAATTGTCACCGGCTGGCCAAAAGTCAAAATATCAAATGATTTGGCCATTTCATACCCTCATTAGAAATAATGTCCACTTAGGGCCCATATTTGAGAAAATGAGGATATTTCAAACCCTTATTTGATTTTTTTTTTTTTTTACACTAATGTGTCATTCAAACTTAACGATGTATATGATGGGATGTGAAAATATTGGCTTTATTACTACAATTTACTAAACAATTGATAAGATATAATAAAATCCCTGATTTTTTTTTTTATCGTATCCCATCCAATCCTATTTTGGCTTAAAATTCAGACAACCAAAAGTTGCCTTAGATCATTGAACATCGAAAGAAATTCTTGATTTGGGGACTTTAACTTAACATCAAATTAGAAAAGACTTTCTCTTCCTTTTTTGCAAGTTAAGACAAATGATATATATACACACACGGATTCTATGCATATATATTTGTTAGAGCATCTGTATATAAAATCATGCATGCACATAATAGTCAATAATTTTTAGAACAATCGACAAAAATTCCATAAAATACTTTGTGGCAGGAGAGCATGAGTTTCATACTCACATGTTTTTAGACTCCTCATTTGCCTCCTTAATTTTATATTTTCAAGTTTTTTCATTTAGGTCAAATTCAGGCCTACATGTGGGAGGAGTATTAGAATGTTTAATTATTAAGGTATGCCTTCATCTCGACTCACTTGTTGTTGCTTTTTTGAGAAATTTTTATTTGTTCAGAATTTTTATTAAAAAAATGCTTTGACGTAGCAACTTTTATAACATTTATACGTTTCAAAAGGTTCAGGTTTTCTTCACCGTTCAAATTGCAAATTGATTGCTAACTGAAACAATGGTAAACAAAAACCTATTTTTCTTCAGATTTGTCCATTCAAGGTTTGAGATCTGTTGCCTATTATTGTTGTCCTGCATCGTGAAATTCAGAGCAAGCAAGGTCTATGTTCATATATTTGTTATAAGCTTCATCCTATACAAAATTACTTACATGAGCAGTGGGAGATGTCGCCAATCAAAGAAATCTGCTTTTGTACATCACATGGAACTGTTGTCTTATTAAATCTACTTTTGCTGTCCTCCCATTAGGGACGGTTTCATAAAGACACTCGGCCCAAATGTATGGTTGGTCAGCTGGGACAGCACCAGCTTGTGCTGTTCTTTCCTTCTTGACTCCACCTGGTAAAAAGACCCGTGTTCTCTATTTAAAAATTTGAATTGTCATATAGTATTCATGCAGTGGGCAAATAGGAAATAGATTAGAAGTTAACAAAAAAGAAAAATACTTACATCTCTCTCCCCGACAAAATTCTTGGGCTATATTTATCTAACTTTTCAAGAGAATTTTCATGGAAAACACGACATTTCTAGAAAATAAGAGGAATCAAGCTATCAGACCGTTTCTCCTGTCATTTGTCTTGTTGCAAGAAGTTTGAGAGGCCAAAACTTCCGCAATGCGAATCTTATCGCTACGACAACTTTTTTATGGCAACATTGCTTTTGATTTTGTGTAACTTTTTGAGTGTAATTTCATGGAAGATATGAAATTTTTAGAATATAGGGAGAATTGCACAGGCGTCTCCCGTTATTTATTCTATTGCAAGAACTTGGATAGAGAAAAACTTATGGAGTGTGAATTTGATCGCTTCAATGCTCTTTTTGGGCGACATTTCTTCTGATTCTGCATAACTTTTTGAGAGGACCCTCAAGAAAAGATGAAATTTCTGGAAAATAGGAGTCAAACTATTACATGCTTGTCTTCTGTTATTTGTCCTCTTAAATTGCAATAGGACAGATATCGGGTAACACACTATAATAGCTCGATTCCTCCTATTTTCTAGAAATTTCTTGTTTTTATGATATTTCTATAAAAAAGTTATGCAAAATTAAAAGAAATATCACCCAAAAAAGTTGTTGGAGTGATGAGATATGCACTTTGGAAGTTTTCCTGTTTCAAATTTCTCGCCACGTGACAAACAACGAAGGACACATTGTAATAGCTCAATTCCTCCTATTTTTATAAATTTTGTATTTTTCATGAGATTTTTCTTGAAAAGTTATGTAGAATCAAAAGAAATATCACCCAAAAAAATTATCGGAGCAATGAGATACACATTCAGGAAGTTTTCCCCTCTCAAACTTCAAGGGAGAGAAGAGATATAACAATGCCATTTAGCCAAATGGCCTCAAAGTGGAGTAGTGCTCTAAAGTTACCCACTTTGCTTCCATTTTCATATTATATTCATATTATACTAGGCGTATGCCTACTCATTGGTTTTCTACCAAATATAATAAAAGGATAGCTGAATTTTTAAATGTAGATTTTCTACACGTACTATTTGGATAAACTGATATGTATGTATGTATGTATGTATGTATGTATGTATGTATGTATGTATGTATGGACATTAGATGATATTTCATATTGTTTATATTTTCTCAAGAAATGTTGTATGTTTTGTTTGGTATACCTCCAGTACATTTGTTTCTTAAAGTATTTTAGTTCTGTATAAATTTTACGTACACAAAAATTGGAAAATTTTTTTCCTAAATGGGGAGTTACAAATAAATAGATGAAATAATAAAGAGAGTGAAAGAAGGAAAAATATAACAATGTGCCATCTAAACACAAGAAGTTTGAACTAGGGGCCGCATAATGAGAATGACTTGCATGAGATGGACCAGGTCCAATTCATTTTTGGGCTCGAAATTAATTGAATTTGCCTGGTAAAACTAATGCAAAAATTGAATCACTTCATTTGGGTCGAGTAGAGACAATCTCAACTAAGCCCATGACAGATATAAATTATAGAGAAAAATTCAGCTTAAATCCCAGGAAAGAAAAAATTGAATGATGTTCATGGTTGGCATAAGACATAATGATAAGTACAAATCTCTTGAGGGTTCCAAACTAAAATTACATCTTTCCTAACCTCCAATAGTCTAAATTAGAATCTACCATAAGATTAGATTCCATTTATTTCACAAAAAATAAATAATTTGAAAAAAAGTTTCCTAAAAAAATCGGTTCTATTATTTATAAAAATGCACGAATGAATTTCTTACCTTTACCAAAAAAAAAAAAAAATGCACGAATGAAAAATATTTTCACCATCCATGAAAATATTTAAATACAAATTATTGTCAATAATGAAAATATTTTTAAGTGATATAAGTAATCATTTTTAGGAAAATATTCATCAAATCATTTATTTTCCGCAAAATAAACAGAGTCTAAATCCTACTTCTTCTTTTTTTCCTTCATTAACTTTTTTTTTTTTCATTTTTGTTCATAGTTGCTGGCGAAAAAATGACATATGTTTATGATATTCTATGTCAATAAAGAAAAAGGTTTTTCATAAGACGTGTGTACTGGTTTATTTGGCCAAAACAAGTGTTTCATTGAGATGAAACGAAGGACCGCCTACATTTCTAGCAGATGGCGAGCAAGATACTAGGTCAACTCATATTGGAGGCAGCAATATCTAAGTGGAAGAGGACAAGGACTTATGAGAATATGTGCACTTATCGACCATTCCACGTACAACTGTCCCCCATATATCTCACTAGTTTTGTCACCAAATGTGAAAATGAGTGGAAATGCTACCACATTGTCAAGATATACGGATAATGGGAAATTTGGTAAACCGACAATGAATAGACGGTTATTGACAAGTACATGAATCATCTTGTGGCTTTTTGGAAAAGGATAGTCGAAAGCTGATGGTTTGTATATGTCAGTGCAGTCTATTATATCTCCATTGCATGCTTGCACAAAATACGAACAGGGATTTTCATCTCTCTTTTGAAGCGATAAGTGGAGAAATAGATATAAACAAAATATTTTACAGGATAAAGAGATTGAGAAAAGACGGATGGTCCCCTCACATCCTACAAATTTTTGTTGAGAAAATTGACTAAAAGATCTTAAGCCCATTGTATAGTTTCAGTCCTAAATTTTCTAATTTGACAATTTAATCTTAACTTTTTGATGATTTTTTAATGTAGTTTTTTTTTTTTTACCAATTTAGGTTGGAAATTACTTATGTTGATGCTAACTATCTAATGTGGCTTAACCGCCACTAATGTGGATGGTTTTTGCAATTTTTTAATGAAATTTTATAAGTTTTTCATTTTTTTCCTTTTATTTTTTTCTTTTATGGCTTATTTTATTACTCTGATCAAACCATAGGGAAGTGAAGCTGCGAAGCTAATTGAGTTAATGAATATTGCCCTTTGAAGAGATTCAACAGCTAAATGGAGCTTGGAATGAGGTTCTGTGAGTAAGTAAAAGGAATTTGCCTCCTCGGAAAACCGCCATAAATGAAAAGATGATTCTTTGATTTTTCTTTTGCCACATTAAATACCTTATTCAATTGCAATTCCACCCGGTTCACCCAACGTCGTGGCACATCCTGTAACGCCTCCCAAATTTCCCTCATCGAGACATCGTAACAGAGCAGAACGTCCACATGAGTCACCGTGCCGTTCGGACTTGGAGGCACCAACTGTTTGTTTCTGTTCATGTAGGTAATGAGTCGGATGTAGCTAGAGTGGATAAATACGTGGTCCGGGAAGTGACTGCTCCCCATTGGAGGGCTCGGGCCGTTAGTGGCGTAGCCTACTTGTCCTGCTAAGCTTATCCTCTAGGCCAGCAGCCCCTATAAAAGTTTTCCTGATGTGGACTAAATTAATTGGTATTGTAATTTACTATTTTTACGGTTACCGTAAAATAGAGTTGGTCTAAGGTGAGATAGAAGGTTTCTTAATTAGTCTAATATGGGCTGGCTAGTGTGGCCCGAGTTGAGCCTGGCCCGTAATGAGAGGGATTGGCTGGAAACTCTGTAAATAGTGCTCAAGTCTCTCCTCTAACCCTAATTCTCAACTGTATCCTCACCTAAGGGGCGTTTACCTAACGCTACACGTGAGGGGGCCGCCTCATTGAGCCAGTGATATGGAGGGCAATAGAAGAGAATGACTTGATGTGTGGATCCCCTTGATATATGTGGGTAATCCTTTTTTCTGCTTTTGTCTTATGTTCGATGAATCCCAAAATAGGTGCGTTAATCTTTCTACTCAATTATGCATGTTCTTGTTCTGGTTATGGAGATCTTGGGGTTGCGCAATTTACATCCTACATGTGGTATCAGAGCCACCATAACCCTAGAACTTGAATGTATAAAGTTTTTGCCCTAATTTGTACGGATTAGAATATGCCATAATTAGTATAGATCTTGCCCTAATTTGTGATTTTCGAGACTTTTTGTTCAATAAAAATTAAATTAAATCACAAATTCGGATTGGGCTCGACGAGACGAGCAAGATGGTTGGTGGCGTGTCGCCGGAGGAGCCTGTACACACGGCCACGCGCCGCCTGGGCGTCGAATGCGCGCCGCGCGTGAGCTCCACGCACCGCGCATTCAGGCGGCGCGTGTGGGCACGTGGAGGCTCCGATCGGCACGTGTCTGGTGGCGTTGGATTCGTATGGTGATTTCCTATCTTGAAGTATATTTATTTTATATGTTTGATAATTTTATGAATGTGAAAATACATACGGAACCCTAAATATGTGTATTTTTAGTGTATTTTTGCGTATTTTTCTTATATTTTCTGTGAAATTGGAAATATAAGTGTTGGGTTACAGGTATGTTATCACATAAACATTATAATGGTGTGATTCATCAATAAAAATTAAACTTTATTGTGAACTGAAGCTGGCTTAATAATATACAACCAATATGGGATAGTATTTGAGCTATGTATTGAGCTGATGAGAAATAGTAAAGGTTATGAAACTTTTGTTGCTCAAGCATACTCCTTGACACGCTGGTAATCTTTGAATGATGGACGTCTTAAGAACTCGTGACCAAACTGATTGTACCGATTAACACATCTGCTGAATGTGGATAATGCATGTCAATTAAGTTACTGCATATTGTACATGAACTCATCTGGTCACTTGTTAATGTCTATCAAGTTGAATATCTTTTTATGATTAAGGAGTATGTCAATATTTATGCAGAGCAATAGTATCTACTGTTGAATTTTTATATATTTGCTTATCTGGTTTGACTCAATTAATAAGCCGCTGGTTGATTACAATGATAATTTGTTACTTAAAAATTAGCTAATAAATCAGTTGTTGGCCTTGGAGTCATGTTTTGTCGTATGAAACTCATGAGCAATGGTTGATTAATTATCAAGCTTGTCAATCTGGAGTACCCTGTATTGCTATTGATGTTGACTTGTGAGGGATCCTTTGGATCGGCATTCTTTTAATGTTGTTTCAATAATCAGTAATCAGGGTACACAAGATGATTGCTTCTATGAGAATTTTCTTGTGTTGCTGTGACCGGTGATCTCATTGGAATCTGTCTTTCAAATTCGCTATATATATGTATGATTAATTTTTATTAATGGATAAAGTAATGTAATTAGCATGATATGTGATTTTGGTGATATGTTGCCCCTATCACTAAAGTTAAAATCATATATATATGGTGTATGTGAGGAGTAAAGTTTATATCCCTGGTATGAGAGAATTTCAATGATTAATTGAGTAGTGATCGCCAAAGTGGCATGCTTGATTAGGTTTGAGAAATTTTGGTCTCGTATGATTATTGTGATGTATCTTGGTCTAATGCGTAGTCATACTCCCAAAGGAGGTGATTGTGTATTAGTTCATGGAGGGATACATGATAGTGTAGTGGAGAAGTGACCGATCCTAATGGTTCATATGCCTAAAGGTGATGAATTCATGAAGATTGGAATATATTCTCATAACCCTTATCATGTGGGGAGTGTATAATTGCATGTCATGTATTCTGTCCAAAGGTGATTATGTGATTTTGCATGTAACTCTCTGGATGTGTACTTGTACGTCAAGTTACACGGTGCTCACATGATTCTAATTATATACATTGCTTGTTTTTCAGTCACATTTTCTGTAATTAATAACTCCAATATTATTGAGGTTTTTAATGCTTCAAATTTTAAGTTGTGGACATATGATTTGTTGCTTAAAAAAGAGCAATTGAATTTGCTTGCTGTCCATGAAGCGTTCTATTCTGGAACACTTGAAAAGAGGTTTGCCTGCGTACTGCACTGCTATAAGATTATGAAAGCCTTAGCTGCTTGAAATTATGTCTTATCTGATATTAAAATTAGGACACATCTGCAAAGATTATGTTTAAGTCCTAATGACATATACATCTCATATATGATTAAAAGGTTGTCAAATTTAACAGTGGCCATGAGTATTTTGGCAAGTATGACAATGTGAAATAGCTTAAAGGGTCATTTGTCAAATATTTGGTAGATTCTGGGGTGGTAACTTAGTTATTATGCCTGAAAATTCTAACAAAAGATTCACTCGAAATTATTTTGTATCTTACCTAGATTGTTCAAAAGGGTATTGATTTTATGACCCTAAAGAAGGAATAATAATTATGGAATCATACCACCGCCCGCGGTGGAAGCGTTGGTTAGGGCTTGGTACCCCAAACGCAGGGGGAAGGGTTCGAACCTCCGTGGAAGCGATGCTTCAATGCATAACGCGCGTCTTACCTGCGCTTGGGGGTCAGCGGTGGGGGCCCCCGGCGCTCCAGGGTTTACTCTCCCCGCGAAGCGGCGTTCGGAGGTTCCCTGGGTCACCAAAAAAAAAAAAAAATTATGGAATCATATACTATAAAATTTCTACAGATTGATGTAATTGTAGAAGATAACTGCTCTCAGATTATTAAAGATAATAGTATGATGGAGGTTACTATGTTTTTGTCTTTACCTATACAGATAATTATGGAATCTCTTGTACCATAGACTAAACTTATTGAGGTTCAAGGTACTATTCTTGATATAGTTTATAATAAAATTTCTTAAACCTTTCAAGTGCAGAATGAAGTGGTTGCATCTTTATTAATGAGATTTGTTAGGGAAAGACGATCAGTTATATCATCATACTATATAGTCCATTTGTGAGAGCATGATTACAATATCTACTATATTGTTGTTTTAGCAACTTATATAAATGTTGTTTGTAACATCCTGAAATTCGACCTCGTTTCGATAAAGTGAAATGGGCAATTCGTCGACGTGCCTGTGGCCCTTTTTCTCTGAGCTGATCACTCATGAGTTAACTAACCTATTGGGTAAAGCCGTTAAGGGATGTATCAGCTGTAAAATCCCTAAAAGCTACCTAATTGGTTGGATTGAGCTAAAATCACGTCGATCGCTTTTAACCACGAAATTGAACTCGATTTCGGGAATCGAATTTTAAGCGCGTCATAATTCTTATTTTTAGGATCCTGTCTCATCGCTCGTCAATTTATTGACAGGTCCGAAATTTCAATAAAGAAATTATCGGAAGAAAAATTGAAGTCCGAAAAGAAATTAGAAAGGGAAAGAGAAAAGAAAATCAAATAAGAAAAGTATGGTTATTTATTTTTCTTTTTCTCTCTCTCTCCCTTCTCTTTTCTTTTCTCTTTTTCCTCTCTCTCCCTCTCTTTTCTTTTCTTTCTTTTTCTTTATTTTTCTCTCTCTCTCCTCTCCCCTTTTTCCCTCCCCCTCGTGCAAATTGCCCCCCACCGCTCACTTTCTCTCTCTCTTTTATTGACCGGTCAACCCTTATCCCTTTCTTCTCTCTCTCTTCTCTCTCCTCTCTCTTCTTCCTTGCCGCAAACGACAGAACCGGTTTCTTTCTTCTCCTTCTTTTCTTCGCGTGCGAACCAGAAGCCCGGAGCAGAAGCAGCAGCTCGTCGAGGACCACCGTTGCTTGTCTCGCCGCCACACCGGAGCCGAACCGCCCACGCATCCCGCCGCTTGTCCCTCGCGTCCCCGCCGCCTAGCAGCTCCGTCCAGCAACTGTTTGGTCTCTGTCCAGCTTCGGGAGTAGCTGAAGAAGCCGCCGAACCGCCGACCAGCTCCACCTCCGGCCACCGCCCAGCCTCGCCGGACCTTCCCCCGCGTCCCCCTCACCCTCCGCCGGCCTCCCCTCGCCGCCCTAGCCGCCGGAGCAGCCCCGATCAGCAGACCCACGAAGTGGGTATCCAGCACTTCGGGCCCGCTTTTGGGCCGTTTCCCGGCCCCGAACCCGAGCCGTGCTTTGGGAACAATCGTTCCTCGCGTCGCCGCCGTCGGATTGATCCGATTTGCGCGCGATTTGGTGAGTAATCTCACTAATCCATGATTAGTTGGCTAATTATGCTTAAGGTTGGTTTAGATTTAATTAATTATGTTTAGGTTGTTAGATTAGAATAAATTAGCAATTATTAGTCAATTGTGATGCGATTTAGATAAATTGATTGTATAATTAGCAAGTAGACATGGTCTACTAATTATTGGAAGTGCCTCGGGATTTTTCCCTACCCTTAGTGAGCTCCAATTAGGCTTTTCGGGCCTAAGTGGATTTTTTTAAATATTTAAATATTAATTTTCGGAATTAAATTAAATAATTATTTATTTTCTAAAAATTTAACTGAGATGGTCTGGAGCCGGAAAATTATGCCGAGGACCGTGGTGAAGTCCGTTTATTGAATCGGGCTTTATTTGGAGCTAAATTGAATTTTTTAATATTAATTATTTAAATTTCCAAATTAATTAATTATTTATTTATTTTTCGGAAATTAAGATTTCAATGGCCGACGACCAAAATCTCGTGCTGATCATCGTGGCGTAGTCCATTTATTTATTTGAGTTCCACGTTGTATGGAATGGAATAAATTGTGATATTTTAGGGATTTACCCTAAATTGATTGGAATTGATTGTGATTGAATGGTTGATTGGTAAATGGCCAAGTATGTTATTCAGCATTTTAATGCTTTGTTGAGTTGATTTAATTATTTGATTGAGAAATCGTTGGGCATTGGTTATTGGTGTTGAAAGTAAATGGGTAATCTCTTGAAAGAGAACACGTTGGCTCGGTGAATTGGAATGTCACCTGGAGAATGCACGTGAGTTCAGTGGTTGAATATGTCACTTTGGCGAAAAGGTCGCCTGAGAGAATGCACGTGGCTCGGAGACTCGGTATGTCGTCCTGGAGAATGCACGTGGGTCGGTGACAGGAATGGCATCTAAAAGGGCACGTGGCTCGGTGAATTGATGCATTACCTTGGTGAGATGCACCTAAGAGAATGCACGTGGGCCCAGGCATCTAAAAGGGCACGTGGGCTCGGCAAATTGATGCATCGCTTTGGTGAGATGCACCTAAGAGAATGCACGTGGGCCTGGGCATCTAAAAGGGCACGTGGGCTCGGCGAATTGATGCATCGCTTTGGTGAGATGCACCTAAGAGAATGCACGTGGGCTCGGGCATCTAAAAGGGCACGTGGACTCGGTGACTTGATGCATCACTTTGGCAAAAAGGTCGCCTGAGAGAATGCACGTGGGCCCAAGGTTCGAGGCACGTGAACTCGGAGACTTGGAAGGTCGTCCTGGAGAATGCACGTGGCCTAGCTTTTAAATATCCCATAGTGGGGATTGATTCGTATGGCATGTAATCGACTAGTTCGATTTATTTGAAGTGAATGGGTGTTTATTATGAATTGTACTGACTTGCAGGTGGGATCTGAGGCCAAGGTAAGTCCTCTGCCTTGTGCGTGTTTAGGCAGCCTTTAGTATAGTAGTTTACTAATCGGGCTTAGTAGGGTAGAATTTGCTGAGACATAGTCTCATCCTAGTTTGGGGAAAACCATTTCAGGACCCCGCTGAAGAGCTGAGGAGGAGGAATCCGAGGAGGAGAACTCGGAGGTGAGATCTGAAGAGAAAGATTTTTGGAAGAAGAAGATAGTCCCGAGAGGGGCCTTGAGTACCGTATGGATGGATTGAGATCCTATCTTCTTTTGAGATCTCTTTTTGATGTGAATAGTTATGAAGTGGTTTGTGTTTTGTATAAAGGTTTGGTTATAAATTTCAATATGAAAAATATAGCCCTGCTACCACCGCCCGCGGTGGAAGCGTTGGTTAGGGCTTGGTACCCCAAACGCAGGGGGAAGGGTTCGAACCTCCGTGGAAGCGATGCTTCAATGCATAACGCGCGTCTTACCTGCGCTTGGGGGTCAGCGGTGGGGGCCCCCGGCGCTCCAGGGTTTACTCTCCCCGCGAAGCGGCGATCGGAGGTTCCCTGGGTCATCAAAAAAAAAAAAAAAATATAGCCCTGCTTTTCTATCCCATCGTTTTATTGTATGGGGATTTTAACTGCTTTCGCATGTGCTTAATAATAAATGAAAGGGTTGGCGATATATTGTCCTGAGATATCGCATTATAAAATCGACCAAGTGAGACGGATGTGTGCGTGCCTGAGGATCGGGGCGTGACATTGTTTCTTATCCTCAATCAAGTATGTGATTAGATGTCATAAAAGACGATATACAATCTATGAAACATGTTTGGAAACTTACTGACTTGTCTAAAGATCACAAGTTTATTAGTTGCAAATTGGCATACAAAACTAAAAGAATTTCAAAGAAATGTTGTGAAATTTACAGTCAAATTGGTAACTAAAGTTTTCACTCTGAAAGAGGGGTGGATTGTTCATAGTAAAGAAATAATTATTTCTTTAAAAGATTCTTTCAGAGTGAATGTGTCATTAATAGTTTATTTATTTATTTATTTATATATAGAGTTATGCCAAATAGATATAAAATCTATATTGTTCAATTGGAGAATTTTGCAATAAATGTTACGAGTAAACTTGTGTGTAGATTGAAAAAGTCTTATTTATAGTCTTAAGCGAGTTTCTAGACAATATTATTAAAGTTTCATAGTGTTGTTATTTTTGTTCATTTGGAAACAAAGTAATTCAATATACTGTAAGGTTAGTGGGAGGAAATTTATTTTTTCCCATACTTTATGTATATAATATTTTGCTTACAAGTTGTGAGACATCTTATATCCTTTGTACTAAGATCTGTAAGGATTGTTTTTGGCATATTATATTAGATTTTCTCAGAGGACATTTGCTGATTGTATATTGGAAATATTCAATATACATTATTGCAAGCCAGGAATTGTTCTTGTTGTTAAGGATGATGGACTAAATCTATCACGTTGTCCTTATTTAGATATTGAGAAAATCTAATTAAATGATGTACCTTGTGTTAGTGCACTTAAAAGTATAATGTATGCTCGAATTTGCACTAGACTAAATGTTGTCTTTGTAACGGGACTTCTAGGCAGATATCGGTCAAATCCAGAACATGATCACTGGGTTGCTGTCAAGAAGGTTTTAAGGTACTTAAAGAAAATAAGAGATTATATGCTAATTTATAGACATGTTCAATTCTTGCAGTTAGTAGGGTATTTAGAGGTAAACTTTGCTGGCTGTTCTGATTACATGCAATCAATAACGGAATACATATTTATGTTAGCAGTAAGTGCAGTAAATAAAGTTCTATGTCATCTTCTATTTTGTAAGCAGTGTTAGTAACATTCTTTTAGGCTGTTACTTGGGCTTTTAGGCTCCAGAACTTCATGAAGGAGTTGATCGTTTTAACTTTATGGATAGATCCATACGGTTGTATTGAGATAATAAATTTATAGTATTATTTATTTACTACAGAGGTCTCAATGGATCTAAATATATGGTGGTCAAAATTTTTGACCAAAAGCAAATGGTACAGAAAGGTGACGTTTTAATATAATATATTTTTACAGATGATGTGATTGCAGATTCACTAACTAAAGGCCTACGCTCGTGTGTATTTGAGTAACATATCGTTAACATGGGCCTAGGAGCATCATGAGATGCTGTTGTTTAGTGGGAGCAATTTTGGCTTTACTTTGATAAAGGTTTCATCTATGTTCGTTACACTTTGTAACGGTTTGACATGTATCAACTTTTACATTCAATAAAATATTTTTGAATGTATTGTTATTATGTTGAATACATATTGATAAAGTCTCAAGGGATTGTATAAACCTTGAGTAAAGGCTAGGGGCATCCGGGCATCCGGTTATTAGCCTTGTGCATATGTCTTGTGATACATAAAGAAAGGTTAACCATAAGGACAAGATATATATAGGTTTATTGGAACCATAAAGTATTCTCTAGTGACACAAGTTTTTGTGACACCTAAGGTAAAAGAATGGTGACTGACAAATGGGATCTCTCTATGAGAGATGTTATCCATTTGCCACACTACTATATTGAATCAATATCAATAAAGTTGAGAGCACTCATGACCATGGAAGGCTCTGTATGTATACATGCAGTTATTGCCATGATTCGGTGTTTAAGACTTTATGGAATATGATTGACTATTAAAAATTATCTATGGACCAAATGTGCGCACATACGGTACGATTTCAATTAATATAGTCCAAGTGGGAGAATGTAAGAGTTTTCTTGATGTGGACTAAATTAATTGATATTGTAATTTACTGTTTTTACGGTTACCGTAAAACAAGGTTGGTCTAAGGTGAGATAGAAGGTTTCTTAATTAGTCTAATATGGGTTGGTTAGTGTGGGCCGAGTTGAGCCTGGCCCGTAATGAGGGGGACTGGCTGGAAACTCTATAAATAGTGCTCAATTCTTTCCTCTAACCCTAATTCTCATTTGTATCCTCACCTAAGGCGCGTTTACCTAACGCTATACGTGAGGGGGCCGCCTCATTGAGCCAGTGATACGGAGTGCAATAGAGGAGAATGACTTGATGTGTGGATCCCTTTGATATATGTGGGTAATCCTTTTTCTGCTTTTGCCTTATGTTCGATGAATCCCAAAATAGGTGCGTTAATCTTTCTACTCAATTATGCATATTCTTGTTCTGATTATGGAAATCTTGGGGTTGTGTAATTTGTGTCCTACAGCCCCATCAGTTCTCTGCTATCTCCAGAATAGAACACCTAAGATCCTTCGTGGCCCTGTCACGAAAATCGTCGGTCAAAAAGGTATGTACCATCAAATAGCTGAGAAGAAGTAAATGAAAGTTTGACATGCTCCTGATGGATGTCGTGTAGATGAGGTAATGACACATCACTGGAACATAGGATTTCTGATGGTAAGGTGCAAAAAAGAAGAATGGAAATCTAATCGCAGATTATTGCTCGATTACAGGGAAGGGCTTTACCCGTTCAACATGAGCCACTTAGTCGTATAGACTCACACCATAAGCGCTGACATTTTGCGACACAGATACAACGGGAACGTGGGGACTGATTTGCACAAAACCTGGACAAGCCATGTCGTAGCATCCCGTTGCTTCGCTACCGGCTCCCTGTGAAATCGGAATCGTTTGCACACCTTGAGAAAATAAAACATGAATGTATTTACGTAAGTGAAATACTAGGGCTTTTATTTCAAAAGTATCATGACTGGGAAGCCTCTTGCTTGAGATGCAAGCAAGGCAAGCAACTCGCGAGCTCCGCGAGTTCAACCGGCCAATTTAAACTCAGCTCAACCAGGTTCAACTGAGGCCTGAGTAGCTCGAGTGTTTAGCCGCATCAAGGTGGAAGCGTAATAGTGCTAGACAAATAGCCGACCTGCCGACACGCTGAATTATCATAGCCTTTTATCCAAAAGAGAAATAGTTCAAAAGCTAAGGGTATCTGAAGTTCTAATTGGGTCAGGACATTGCCATGAGATAGGGACTTACTGCCCAACGAGTGAAGAGATGAGTGAAATTGTCGCCGTAAAGGTTGGGATTAACCAGTAGTGTCAGACCCTATCACTCCTAAAAGATCGAAACAGCAGAAAACATGCGAGAAACACATTAACAGATGAGCACATTGTCAACAGTAACAATACGGGTGCAATGCATGCCTTGCATTTTTTTCTTTCCATGTTCACCCAATGCCAGCCCTAGAAAGGTAAAATGAACATACTTATTTAGTTTAATCTAAAGTGGATGTTTTTCTTAGACCATGTTTTTTGCCATTCCTGATTGAGAAAAAATACTTTGACATTGTGACATTTACACGTTTCAAAAGGTTTCAGGTTTTCTACAACGTTCAAATTGCAAATTGACTGCTAGCCAAAACAATGGTAAACGAAAACCCATTTTTCTTCAGATTTGTCTGTTCAAAGTTTGAGACCTGTCGACTATTATTGTTGTCCTGCGTCATGAAATCTAAAGCAAGGTCTATGTTAACATATTTGTTATAAGCTGTCAGAGTTTGAAAAATAAGCCAAGTATAAGAGAGAACATAGAACTTGTAATTTGTATATCTCTGTATATGAATGATATACATTGTATGAGTCCCTATTTATAGTACATTAAATGTCTAACTACGGAAAAGAAAGAGAATATACATCAAATCAAATCCAATCACAGATTGACATAATTAATCAATTATAATCTCCTGTAATCTTGGATTGATTGATCATGATCTTCAGCTCGATCTTCACATATCTCCAACACTCCCCCTCAAGCTGACGGCTGGTATATGTCCAAGACGCCTAGCTTGCTCAGTAGATATGCATGTTGTCTTTGACATAATGGTTCGGTAAAAATATCAGCAGGTTGTTTCGTAGTTCCAATTCCATTTGTCTTGATTACTTTCTTGAATCTTGTCTTGAGTGTAGTGGCAATCGACTTCAATGTGTTTCGTTCTCTCATAAGAAATGGGATTTGCTACAAGTTTGAGTGTTGCGTCATTATCGCAAGATAGGTTTGTTGGCCCTTTGACTTGTATCCCAAGATCTGAAAGTAGGCCTTGTATCCAAACTATTTAACAAACGGTTTTAGCCATAACTCGATACTCAGCTTCAGCAAATGAAAGAGATATAGTGGATTGCTTCTTCGTCTTCCATGAAAGCAACGACTTTCCCAGTTTAATACAAAAACTAGTGGTTGATCTCTGACTCATAGGACATGTGGTATAATCTGTGTCACAATAAGCTGCCATTTCGAGATTGCAATCTCACGAAAGAAATATTCCAACGCCTGGACATTTCTTCAAATACTTATAACCTTCAAGGTGGCATTCATGTGAGATTCCTTCGGGTTATGCATGAATTGACTAAGTGTCTGTACTGCAAAACATATGTCTGGTCTAGTCATGGTGAGATATATAAGTTTCCCTACGAGCCTTTGATAACAGGATGGATCTTCAAGCAGAGGGTCATCAATCTTAGATGATGATCCAGCATCATAGTCAATGGTAGTCAACTTGATATTCTGATCGATAGGAATGACAGCCAGTTTATATCCCGATAAGCCTGCTTTTGATATGATCTCTAACACAAATTTCTGTTGACTAAGAGAAATTCCTAGTTCTGAACGAGCAATCTCAATGCCAAGGAAATACTTGGGAGGTCCCAAATCTTTAATACGAAAGCTAGAATACAAATATTCCTTAAGTCTCTTGATGCCCAATTCATCATTTCCCATAATGAGTATGTCATCAACATATATCATTAGGTAGATTGAAGACATACCTTTTGTCCAAGAGAATAGGGCGAGAAGAAGTTAGGACATGTATATAATGGGTATTCAGTGATAAATCTTCCTCAAATAAAAAATTTATGTTCTGCTGATTTGAGCTTGAAGATTCACTTGAAGATACCTCGTCCTGAAAAGGGAAAACATCTTCATGGAAAACCACGTCTCTACTTGTGAAAAAGTTACCTGTCGATGGCTCAAAAACACGGTATCCCTTCTGGAAAGTTAGATAACCCATAAAAATGCACCGTCTGGCTCGGGGACTCATCTTGTCACGAGGAGCCAGGGTAGTAGTATAGCATGAGCAACCAAAAACTCTCAAATGATTTACTTTAGGCTTCTTTCCAAATAAAATCTCAAAAGGTGTGCATCCATTGAGAACCCTAGTTTGCATGCGATTGATCAGGTAGGTTGCTATGACTACACAATCTCCCCAAAAAGTTTCAAGGATGAAAGCTTGAAATTTAAGTGCACGTGTGACTTCTAGAAGATGGCGGTGTTTCCGCTCAACAACCCCATTTTGTTGAGAGGTATAAGTGCACGTACTTTCATGTAAAATTCTATGTGAGGAAAATAGGGATTGACAGTCATGACTAGAGAATTCTTTCCCATTATCTGTTTGAATACGTTGAACAGATTTTCCAAACTGATTTTTTTGTCAAAGTGAAGAAACTTTTTAAGTGAGCAAGAGCTTGACTCTTTGACTGCATAAGAAAGACCCATGTAGCACGAGAATGATCGTATACAATAGTGAGGTAGAAATGAGACCCATCATGATGTGGGGTATGATAGGCCCCCCAAATGTCTACATGAATTAAAGAGAAATTTTCTGTAGTTCGGAATTTGCTTGTGGAAAAGGGAACACGTAATTATTTTGCAAGAGGACAGACATCACAATGAGGATGTGGAAAGGAAGCATTGTGACCAAAACGTCGATGAGAAAGGATAACCTTATCATTGGTAGCAACGTTACACAATGAATTTTTTATTCACAGAAATACATGATAAATCAAATTTTTTGGGAAAATTTGTCCAAAAATAAAATTCTTGTGAAAGACTATCCAAGCTCATCAGTCAAAAGGGCCTGAAAAAGATAGGTGTCAGAATTGAAGAGGATTCTACATGAATTATCCTCACAGGCTTTTGATACTGAGATAAGATTGAACTAAAACTGAGGGATATAAAGCACACTTTTAAGAGTAATGGAGGAGCTAAGATGTACTATCCCTATTTTTGTGACATTTGTGGTATTCATGTTTGGAAGTTTCACAATGACAAGGAAAATATATTTATGAGTATGGGAAAAGAAATTCTCGTCACAGATAATGTGGTCATTAGCACCCGAATCAATTATCCATGCATCATGAGAAATAGAGCTGAGGCAGAATGAAGTACTTGAGAAGCCTGTCCTATTATCAGATATTTCTAGCTATTTCAGGGCCCTTATGATTTGCTGATACTGAATTTGAGTAATTGACTGATTGATATTGTGCCCAATGACTTGATTAGCTAAGGATTCCTTCTTTCCCTTTTCCTCAGGTTTACCGTGTAATTTCCAACAAGTCTCCACTGTGTGATGAGGGCGTTCGCAATAGCTGCAATATAATTTTCCTTTTCCTTTAATATTTTCCTTTAGGCCTGATGTGGAATTACGAGGACTGTAGGATCCTTTAAAGGAGCCATTGGATTAAGCTGAAATATTAGCTGAATAATGGCCGTTAGATCTAAAGAATTAATCTGAGCCGTCCATCCATAAAGTAAGGTTTTCTCCTTCTCCCTTCTTTCTTTCAGCTGCTCGAGAAAAGCTTTCTCCATGGAGCTTGAAAGGCTGCTCCACTGGAGAGGGGACGTATGAGGAGCTGCCGGTCAATGAGAGACCAGATTTAGGGGCAGCGAAAGTCGGTGAGGGGCTCCCGGTTGTTGAAAAGCCAGATTCAAGAGTTGCGAAGGCCACTCCATCTCCGGTTCGCGCGTGCCCAACCGCTGCCATCCTCTAGCTCTCCTTTTGGACCGCCAATTGGAAGATTCGCCCGAGCGGTTGCGAGTGCTTGCGACCTGAAATGCGAGTAGCTCTCATTTAAGATTAGCAAAAAGCAAGTCGATTTTTCCCTTTCTCATATAGCCCTATATTGTTGAAGGGTTTCCTCCGGTCCCTCAAGTTTCTCCTCAACAGCCTCAAGTTCATTCCAGAAGGTTGAAAGCCGGTTGAAACATGCTGTGACGGATTAGTTTCCTTGCTTTAGATCAGATACGGCTTGGGTGAGTGAGAAGAGCTTGGCCCAATCAAGCTTTCCATACATCTCATGGATGCTCTCCCAAATCGTCTTCGAATCTTCGATTGGTGGGTGTCCGGTGGCCACCTCGGGAACCAAACAGTTGTCGATCCATGTCCACACGAGCTGATTGCATCTGCGCCAATGTCGCTACGAGCGGTTGTTGGTTGGGAAGGGCACAGTTCCGTTGATGAAGCCATCTTTCTCTTTCGTCACCAACGCCCGCCAGAGATCTCGAGCCCAGGTGCTGTAGTTTTCTGGTCCAGTAAGCTGCAAAGAGGTGAGCCGCAGCTTTGGGCTGTCGCCTGGCGACGTGTAGTGGGTCGCCAGGTTTTGGTCGGCCATTGCTGTTTGGAAAGGGAAACGGTAGGTACCTAGGTCCTACGTTCGGGTAGGGATTTCCTCCTTGACTCGCCAAGGATGATTCGGGTCTCGAGCCTGTGCCCATCGAGCCTGTGCTCGGGCCTGTGCCCGTTGAGCTTGCTCCAGAACTCAAAAAAACTTCTCCATATGTGCCATATGAAGCCCATGGCTAAATTGGCCCAATTCCCCACAGGCCTTGAAAGGGAAACCATGGGATTGGTGGCCATTGGGTTGGGCTGGAAACATTTGCTAGAGCAAGAACTGGGTTAGTAGTATGTTGGGCCATTGAATGTACCTCTTCAGATGGCTCGACTGAGCCTGGATTTCTGCTTTGAGGTGATTTTGGGCTTTCCTCTATTGGAATCTCTCCTTCAGAATTCTTGGCCTTGATGAATTCCTTTGCTCTTTGCAGAATCTGGTTTGCAAGAAAGGAACAGAGGCAATTCGAAGATTTGCGGAAGCTATGTTGAAGAGTATGGCTCTGATACCATGTCAGAGTTTGAAAAATAAGCCAAGTATAAAAGAGAACAGAGAACTTGTAATTTGTATATCTCTGTATATGAATGATTTATATTGTATGAGTCCCTATTTATAGTACATTAAATGTCTTGGATTGATTGATCATGATCTTCAGCTCGATCTTCGCATATCTACAACATAAGCTTCATCCTATACGAAATTACTTACGTGAGCAGTGGGAGTTTTTGTAAGAATTCTTCTGTACATCGCATGAAACTGTTGTCTTATAAAATCTACTTTTGCGGTCCTCCCAATAGGGGTGGTTTCATAAGGACACTCGGGCCAAATGTACGGTTGGTCAGCTGGGATAGTGCCAGCTTGTGCTGTTCCTTCCTTCTTGACTCCACCTGGTAAAAAGCCGCCTGTTCTTTGTTAAAAAACAATTGAATTATTATTTAATATCCATGAAGTGGACAAACAAGAGATAGATGAGAAGTTGGGACAAAAGAAAAATACCGACACCTCTCTACCCGACATAAATTTTGGCTGAAATTTCTGTGTATAACTTCTCAAAAGGATTCTCAAGGAAAACATGAAATTTCTAGAAAATAAGAGGAATCAAGCTATTAGAGCGTTTCTCCTGTTATTTGTGCTGTTGCAAGAAGTTTGAGAGGGCAAAGCTTTTAGAGCATATCTCATCACTTCGATAACTTTTTTATGGCGACTATTTCTATTGATTCCGCATAACTTTTTAGAAGAAATCTCATGAAAAACATGAAATTTGTAGACAATAGGAGGAATCAAGCTAATACAACACGTCTCCCAATTAATTGTTTTGTTGCAAGAAGTTTGAGAGGGTAAAATGTACGGAGTGTGTATTTGATCGCTATGATGATCATTTCGAGTGACATTTCTTTTGATTATGCATAACTCTTCGAGACAATCCTCATGAAAACATGAAAGTTTTAGAAAATAGGAGGAATCAAACTGCTACTCCCATTATTTGTCCTCTCAAACTTCTTGCTATAGGACAAATTCGGGTGACACCCTCTAATGGCTCAATTTTTCCTATTTTTTAGAAATTTCGTGTTTTCATAAGATTCCTCTCAAAAAAATTATGTAAAATAAGAAGAAATATTGCCCAAAAAAAAGTTGTCGGGAGCAATGAGATACACACTTCAGAAGTTTTACCCTTGCAAATTTCTTGCTACAGGACAAATAATGGAAGACACCTTATATTAGCTCGATTCCTCCTATCTATAGAAACTTCATGCTTTCCATGAGATTTCTCTCGAAAAGTTAAGCAAGATCAAAAGAAATATTGCCCAAAAAAGTTGTTAGGGTGATGAAATACGTAGTCTGAAATTTTGCCCTCTAAAACTTCAATGGGGGAGGAGCTATAAAAATTTCATCTAACCAAATGGTCTAACACCCTTTTTCATATTGAATTGACTACATTATCATTATGGACCCCATTCTTGATTTAAGATTATTTCTTATGTTTTGTTTCTTGTTTTTTCCTTTTGTTTCAATCTTTCTAGAGATGAAATTATCCATGCTTCTCTCAAACAACATTTATTAAAATGTGCTCTTGATTTAAAATTATTGCTTGCCTTCTTTTCTTATTTTTTAGTTTTTCCAAAAAATTATTTGGTGTATAGCTAATAATTATTTGACCAAAAAAAGCTAATTATTTTGTTACTGAGTTGTGTATTTCTTCTTCTTCTTTTTTTTGAACAAGGAAACTACTATTCAAAAAAAAAAAGCCTAAGCACAATTAAGAGTGAAAAGAACCATCTACCAATTTTAGTACACATTTTGTTATAACTTTAGCTTATGTCATTATGTTATAGATAGTGTATTTTAACTGCTCAACTTTCATTTAAGTGGATCTAATTGTCAAATTTTTAATTATTTATTGTACGATGCATTAATTTTTTTGAATGGTCCTAATACATTCTTCTATTTATGGCAACAAACTTCAAGAGGATAGTCAATCAAATGAAATACGATCTTTCTCCTCTGACTTGCAATAGAAACATTATGTCAATCACGATAACCACCTCCCCTATCGCAATAAAAAGGAACATATTTGTCTTTGTTTGACCTTTTTCATAGAGATAACATAACCTTGAGCAAGAGGATGCGTCCATACGCTACTCAAAAGATCTCGTCGTGTTAAAAAAATTACTTGGTAAAGTTTCAAATGAATTTGTAGATGCAATTGATTGCTATTTTCCTTTTGCAGTTTCATCATCAATAAATATATGTAAGCAAAAGATAATATTGTCTTCCAAATGAACTACAAAAAATAGTGCAATGAAAGATGAGTAAATTGTGTATAATGCATACATCAACCATAATATCAAAGTCGCTATTCAATCGCGAGGATAATTTAGGGAAATAAAGTAATAATTTGCAGAGACAATTAATATTTCATTACTTTGATATACAATTAGTGCTTGTTCAGTTTTGCAGCAATGGAGATAACTTTAGAAGAAGACATACATGAAGGAAATGCTATGATATAATGGGTGCGGAAGAAGCAGGATGAAAAAAAGTGTTTGAAAGGGATGTGGGTAGTTTTGTCTTTTAGTAAAATTGAAATAAAATGAAAGAAAGAAAAAGGATAAGAAATAATAGTAAATCAAGAGTGGGACCCGTATAAGATTATGTAGTTAATTCAACGTGAAAAGGGGTGTTAGGTGCCAATAGCGCGAGCCTTTTTTTAAGGTTAATAATAGAGAAGAATGTTGTATAGCTTGTTATCAAGCCCACAATAAACAGTTAAAAAAGTAAACAAAAAACGTAGATCAGGGAAATATCAAATACTGATTAAGGATCCCCATCCAGATAAAATGAGATTTTTGAACATAGAAGGAATTTCTTGATTCGGGATTTCAATCTATTAGACACCAAAAAATGACCAAATTTTGGTTTTAATCAACAGTGACAGAAGCCGACAGTAAAATTGGCAATGATTACATACAATTTTTCAAATATCTATTTTGTACGTGTTAGGATTGTATTTATTTGGTTGGTAGTGAAATATCATTCACATCCCGCCAAAGAAGCACCAATCTCGCATGGTTATGCTTGTGCTATAGTAAAGTAACAGGAAACAGTGACACAGTGAGGGAGAGGGGCCAGAAAGTGCGCAGCGCTCTGACCGGATCGGGAGGGCGGATTGGGGGGTACTGTTAACAGCGAAGTGGAAATGGTACCCGGTAGCTAGATTCTAGAAAAAATTACTTTAATAGGCTAAGTAGGAAAAAAAAATAATTAAATCTTCCAGGCCAGTTGGTAGTGCATCATAACTATATTGCGAGGGTCATAATCAACGTCTATTCTTTAATTCGGCGTGAAGATTTTGAATGCATCATCGACATCTTTTTTGCCGGGTCGGTTAAATGCTGATTGTCCTCTCTCCTTTGGCTCGACCCTTTTCAACAACTCTCTGGAATTTCCACACCATGCGTGCCCATGTGTGAACGCCATATGCCATTCTCAAAGTCCAACTCGAGCCGCAAATTGCCAAAACACATAATTCACGTTAATCATGTCCGTGAAACCAGACAATTACTGGGGGGTTTGTCTTCACTTCAACAAACAACCAACCGTGACCAACCAACCATGAGTTTGTCCTCCTACGTCGGACCTTTCGTGAATCTTCCTCGTGGGGTTCTCACGCCTTTCCGCTATAATAACACTTAAGTCCATTCCCGCTTCCCAAATTATTGCTTAATCAAGGACTTTAACTCCCACCCCTCGTGCAGATTAGCCTGGCACAGTGAAGGGGAATATTCTTCGGCGTTTGTTTCCATCTACCAAATTTTGTATCAAATCTTGCTTTTGCCGTTTTTTAATCGTGTCTCATTAATGAGCGTACATGGGACGCTGTTAATGATATGGTAACAAAATCATTTTACCCATGCATACTTTAGTCAATAAAATCTTTTCTCCCATGCTTTAATTGTCTTTAGTTGTTGACTCACAACGACTCTTGATTGCCATGCGTATGCTCCTAATTGACTGGTAAAGTGACTTCATGCAAAGACATCCTGCCTCTCTTCATGTAGTTAAATTTAAACATAGTGATTCAATGCCCTCAATTCGATATTTGGAATGCGCTATCTGATACTAGGATAAGCTCGGAAGGATACGAAGGGATACAGAAACCAAGTGTTACATGCCGTTCGTTCCTCAATCAAGGGACATCTAACGCGTTCATTGCCCTCCGCTTGCTGATGCGACAACGTTTACATGAGAGAGGGGAGGCTGGCCCCCGCATATAGCTGAAGAGGGCAAGGCCGCGGCCGCTGGTCCTCGCAATGGGAAGGTTAGAGCAGAGCAGACCTCGTTAGACCATGGCAAGGCCCCTGTCATCAGCTCTAGGTAAATGCAACTAAGTCCGGTTAGTAGCCACAAACATGCAAGGGTTGAGTGACCTTGCCTGGCCTCCGGTGAGGTTCGTTAACTTTGCAAGTGCCAGCCTCCCTCTCTTTCCTCCATTTTATTGCTTTTTCATATCACGGAAGCGGGTGCCCTATCAGTTTCACATTACAATTTTCCTAGCATTTGTAATATCATGGTGACATAATCATCCGAATTGCTGATATAAGGTATTGGAGTTCGCATGTGAATGAATGAAAAGAAGATAAGAGGACTGCGACTGAACGTGTACTTAATCCATAAGTGGAAATATAAAGCAAGTGTACTTAACCTAGAGAAGAATTGGAATCGACTGTCCTAGAAGCCATCCTTCGAAAATTCATATGAGTGCTGGAGTATTAATGTAATCTCCAAGGAGTTAGCTGAGTGGTCAAACATTTGGTTCAAATAAAACAAACAATCCCACGCTAGGGCTTGTGAATGAAGTCTTACTAACTACTCACAAATGGTACAGTTTGCGTGCATTTAGAGAGACTATATTTGTCAAAGATTCGGATAATCCATCCTTATTTACTTGAAATGAAAACAAAACATAATGGGATTACTCATCAAAAAAGTAGGCAATCTTAGGAGTAGAAGAACTAACATTAGACAGGCAGAAGAAATGGGAATGATATATAAGCATTGAATGATTAACCAAAAAGGTCACAAGGTTTCCTCACTCCTCGCACTCACATGGTTATAGTAAACTGAAATGGATAGATCACCTCCCACGTTCACGTGATTTCATAGGACATAAAAAGGGTAAGAAATCCAAATGAACGATCATCAACGCTAGAGTAAATAGAACTCCCTCTTCATGACGTGGGCAATGGAATAGTGCCCTTCATGTGATTCAACTGAATTATTTCCCATGTCATGATACACAAATTGACTTTCCCACAAACAACCATAGGAAAAGGTCGCCATTCGTTTTGGTCAATCTATACGGAAGTTGATTGAGGACGTGACTTGACAAGCAAATGCACTATTGGCTACTCAGCCGCTATGATTTGCTTGGCGGTACACCAAGTTGATTCGTGGATTTCCCCATGCGTCAAACCCTAAGTTAGGATTCTAGGATTCTATATCGTGGGACACGTGGAGACATCAAACAAGATGCTGACGTCGCTTTATAAACAGATATTGTAATCAATCTTGGGAAACATAGATAATGCTGGTTCCTGTTCGACAATGACAGCCACCCTTTTAGGCCATTACATCCCTAAAGCATTTGGTAGGGTTATTTATTCAATGCTTATAGCTTTTTTAAAAAAATATAGATTATCTTTTACAGCTGTTTCGATTATCGTATGTCGGTCCGATGGAATGGGATTATGATGTTCTATAAATACGAAGGATTTTGAGTTAATTTTTGAGGCAAAAGAAGTTTAAGACCACAAGATATTAATATCAAAGCCTAGTTACCATCAAGTCCAAATTCAGTAGTTACATGAGAGAATCAGTTTATTGCCATTCTGATCTAGAGCTTGATGTGTGAGGATGAGATAGTTGGTTGGGTTTAAGACCACAAAATATTAATATCACAGCTTAGTTACCATCAAGTCCAAATTCAATAGTTATGTGAGAGATTCAGTTTATTGCCATTCCGGTCTAGGGCTTGATGTGTGAGGATGAGATGGTTGGGTCCGCCCTTTTGTTGGGGCCAGCTAACAACAGCTTAGGTGGGAAGATATGAGATCAACATTAGAAAATGAAAGTATTTTGAGAGAGAGAGAGAGAGAGAGAGAGAGAGAGAGGTGTGCAAACCGATATTTGTATTTGATTATATGCTCACAGTACACACTGCCATGCAGTTACTTCCAAGCGGGGGGAAAAGGCCAAAATCAAAAAGAGCAAAAAGATAGGAAAAAGAAAGAAAAGAAAGAACAACCACAAGCCATCGAACTCTGAAGTGGTCCAAGCAAATCTTACACTAATCAATTAACACTCTCTAATTCCCTTTCTTCACAGGAAGAGGAGGAATGCTTTGCTCATGCCTGAAAAGGTTATCTGGGTCCACCCTGGTCTTGACCTTAATCAACCTGTAGAAATTGTTCTTGAAATACCTCAAACCCCAAGAACTTGCCTCCATCACGCTGCTGACGCCTTTCTTGTTCATGCCCAAATCAAGGTCCCTGTAGTTCACATAGGCCTCTCTTGGATTCTTGGACACATAATTTCCCATGTAGTCATAAAGCTTGCTGATCCAGCTCATATGCCTGGCCATGCTTTGGGTCCCATCCTGCCAGGTCGCCACGTACTGGATCTTGAACAGTGTGCCTCGCCTGTGCGGGAACGGTGTCGCTGACTCGGGGACCCGGGCCATCGCCCCACCGTATGGGTTCCATATCATGAACGGGACCTCCTCCTCAAAGTATATCTTCCACAGGCCCAAGAGACCCTCCTCGGGGATCGGGGTTCTCACGAAGTCGGACTTGGCCTTGAAGTAGTTTCGGAACAGGGGCTTCCCCTGTAGGAGGACCTCCGGGGCGGTCGTATTCGGGTACCCTGCAATGTACAGGACCGACCCAATCCAGCTAGTCTCGGTACAGTCGGCCCGCGTCAGTCCCAGCTCCGGGAAGCCCTTGCCCATGATTCCAAGGAGGGTGTCCGCGTCTCCCAGAAAGAGGGCGTTGTAAGCGGTCAACACGGTCCGGTTCGCCGTCAGGTTGGCGCTGGAGGCCTGGATGATGACTCTGATGAAGAGCCTGTCGTCGAGCTTTGGCGCTACGTTTTGCCATTTGTACAGGACCTTCGTCGCGCCTTGTTCGAGGGCCTTGGTGACCGTGAACACAGTCACAGTCTCAGGCACATTGACCAATTTCAGCTGCCAAGCCAGGATTATGCCAAAACTGCCTCCGCCGCCTCCCCTGAGTGCCCAGAACAGGTCCTCTCCCATCGCCTTCCGGTCAAGAATCTTTCCCTTGGCGTCGACCATCCGGACGTCGATCACGTTGTCGACCCCAAGCCCGAACTTCCTCATCATTGACCCGTAGGCCCCGCCGGTGATGTGGCCCCCCACGCCCAAGCTCGTGCACAGGCCCATCGGGAACCCGTGGACCTTGCTCTTCTCAGCGATCCGGTAATAGACCTCCCCATTTGTGGCCCCTGCTTGGGCCCACGCCGTGCCGTGGGGGATGTCCACCTTGATGGCTCGGAGTTGCGACAGGTCGAGCACGACGAAGGTGGGCTCGATCTGGGACACGTAGGAGACCGCCTCGTAGTCGTGGCCCCCGCTCCGGACGCGGAGGGTGAGCCCGAGCTGCCTCGAGCAGAGGACAGCAGTCTGGACATGGAGCTCAGAGAGTGGGGTGAAGATGATCACGGGCTTTGGCACCGTCGGGAGCAAGTACCGGAGGTTGTTCGCCGTCGAATTGAGGACGGACGTGAAGGAAGAGACGTTATTCGGGGTGTAATACGAGGAAAGAGGAACAGAGTTCTTGGAATTGGTCGAGAGGCAACGAAAGAAGGTCTGCTGTATCGGGTAAGTCGCAGATGTCCATGGAGACGATGATGCGACCATAAAATGCAAAAGAATCTGTGAAAGCAGCAGAGAGCTATGAAACGCCATTTCTCGGGTCGATTCGGCTCCGCTCTCGTCAGTTGGTTTGATTGAACGTTTGATGGGTCGTGTATATATAGTGGAATTTCATGGCCTAGATAACGTGTGGATGATCTAATGCCGACATCACTTAGGGTCTTCAAGGTTTTCCATTATTTTAGCGTGGGGTCGTCTAATGTAATTATTGCAAAAACTTCGGTTGAATATGCATTATTTGATTGAAGTCCTTCTGTGGAGCCAAGTAAAAGGTAACCAGCCTCCCCTAGTCCGACCGTCGAGGTGAAGACAGACGTTTTTCCATAATATACTATTTAACGGTTATACCACGTAAACCTATCAAAACGGTAAGAAACTCGTTTCCTTTGCTCTTATTCCGCAGCCAGCAAGCACGCGAATAGTCATATGAATTGATCAGTTTGGGAGAAGGTCGCTCTTGATGCGGAATTCCGGAACTATCTGATAGGTCTCGGTACCGAAATATTGAAACCGGAAAGTGAACTTGTTATGCTGAAAAACTGGCCTGGAATCGGTCGTTTCCCAGCTCTATCGCTGGAGAAAAGTTGAATCACATAGACGGATGTTTGCCTCGGAGGCACGGTACCATCTACATAAAGTAATGTCTTTATTGGAAAAAATCTGAATGTAAAACCCATTTATACATGAATATTTATTCTATTCATCAAGATGGTATTCTCTCCTGGTGAAATCTTTAGTTACTGCTACTAGCTATAATTACCATGGACAAAATAAGTACGTGAAAAGCCTTTAGGACTTTTGCTTTTTCTTTAAATTAGTTGCCGGTTTGCGTTAACATACTTTACGACTTGTGCTCTCCATAAACTTTACGACTTGTGCTTCTCTCTAAACAATCTTTAACTTTTTCTTTTAATTACTATATTTCTAACTTTTCAAGGGAATTTCATTAGTTGAAAGATTAAAAGCTGTTTCCAAGAAAATGTTAAGCGTCAAGATATGTTTAAGTTTTCTTTGAAAAGCATAAAATTAGATCTCATGATAGAAGAAAGTTACTAGAAGTGTCAAAAGTTTTTTTTTTTTTTTACTTAGATACCACTTTTAAAAAAAATCCATCACTTAAGTGCTGTTCCAATTTGGATTGCCGTAAATCTAACGTGGCTACATTAAAAAATAATCATATCAGTGTCATTTGTTATTAAAAAAGATCACTTTAGCCCAAATCTCAATAAAAAAGTAATTATTTTAGTGCCCAAAAAATGTCACCTTAGATAAAATTTTCAATTATAAAAGCCTAACACTTTCTTTGGCCTGATTTTCTTGCTGGAAACACTTAAGTAATTTTTTTTTTCTTTTCTGATTTGGCACCTACATGAGCAGTTTCACATATCATTGTTACCATCTCCTTCTTTTGCATGATTTTGGGCTTTTCTCACCCCCAAAAACTAGTTTAAAGGATTAGACTTTCTCTCATACTTATAAACCAACCGTAGGCCCTTTCCATAATTGATGTGGGATAGCCTCAACAATCTCCTCTTCATACATTGGGGGCCTAGGTCAGAGCCATAACAACCATAACTCTTCTACATGACTGTTTGGTCTAGACTTATTGACAACTCGAGCTTTGATACTTAGGTGGTGTTAAACCTCTTTCACCTCAAAAATTAACTTGAAGGGTGAGATTTCCCTCATATAAACCGACCATTAGACATTTCTACAATTAATGTGACATATACTCCAATGGTAGTATAAGGGTTATGTATCAATACAGTCAGCATTGACAAGTTTAGTTTTCAGCAGATAATTATCGACCTAAAAAAAACTTTTTTTTTGTCAACAAAACTGAATGGAAGAGCATCTCGCAACGGTCAGACAGGGGCTTAGGGTTAGACCACGAGCAAGATTTTCTTCCCAAATTGAAACTTGTCACATTTTCTCATCCCAAGATTAGATCACACCTAATAAAATTCCTACACAACTAGTGCCAGGGATGACGATGGGGCGGGGCGAGGAATGGGAATTGACATTACCGGTCTCGCATAGTAATAATGTTTTTTTTTTGGTAAGATGTAATAATGTTAATAATACGTGAAGCCAAAAATAGAAAAACAAAATAATGTGCTCGAGGCGGAGTGTGGAATCCATTTTTGCACCCTATGCGCTCAAGGCAAACGTTTTATCCTCCATGCCTCGCAGTAAGCAAGATCGGGCCGTCCCAATAGAGCCAAGACTAGCTGCTGGGTCTCGTGGGGCAGGAATAAATTACTGTCCGTAACTTGTATCTAGTCACAAGATTCATTGAGAAGGGAGTCGCCTTGTGGCAACGTGAAACACAACTTATTCTGTTTTTTCCTTTCCTTTAAGATGAAGATTTTGCATGATGAGAGAAACCGCCTATTCACATCTAAATTTGGGCTCATACAGACCTGACTTATTATTTGTCGCATAAGGAAACTAAAGATTGAACTCGACCCCTACACCAAAATACTAATGTTGCTTAGTTTATTTGCATTCTACATCGCATTCCAAGGCATTTAGGTACGTGTATTGGACTTTGCACTACAGGGCGAAGACCCATAGTGGCCGGCCCTATATAAGGCCATTGAAGATATTTTTAGCGGGCCTTCTCAAGTCTCTCCTCTTGGGTCATTTTCCCTTTAGTCATTCTCTCTCAGCTCCCTCTAACTCTCTCTGCAGTCCCTTAAATTGCCCTCCCCACGCCGTGAGTCATGCGTGTCCTCGAGGCTGAGGGTCGAGCATGTGTCCTTCAGTTTAGTGTAATCCAAGCCTGCCTCGTCTCTCTTATTTAAGGTATAGTCGGCTTACTTCTTCCTGTATTTTACTTATGTTTAATCCACCGAGAGCTCTTAGTCTGGAACCATGGTTGAAAGAGAGGTTACGGTAGCTCGGCTTGCCATCGCCTCGCCCTTGTGGGTGTTGCATGCTCATTACCTCGGTCTATGGTCCACTGACTCGGATATAGTTCTGTAGCTTGTTTAACTTAAGCTTTAGTGTCATACGTGCTGTTTATCTTCAGGATCGTTTACAGCAATGGTTTGGTCGTTTAAGACATGTTTATTGAACTCGGTTTCCTTTGAGGTCTCTCGGTTTGGCCTATTGACTTTGAATCGTGACTGGTTTTGAGAGGGGTGTAGATGCCCTTTGTGGGATCCTGAGGTGGTCTCAATCTGTCCCGAGGGTCCGTTGTTGTGTTGGGACGTTCGAATATTCGTTCAAAATAGTCTACTGGGCAAAATAACCTCTTTGAGCACACTGTCCAGAAAGCTTCAAGTGCTGGACAGCGAGTCTACTGTCCTCATTTGACCATTATTTGAGTCCCGAGCAGTCTCGGATTGGTCCTATTACATTGTTTCATCATTCCCAGGAAATATCCGCATGTTCGTGTTATACCGTCGTTAAATGTGTAGCATCGTTGTTCATTTATAATTTATCTGCACACTTTTAGTATAGTTTAGATATTGATTATGTTATCGTGAATAATGAAAATGACCAAAAAAAGAAAAAGAAAAAGAATGATAATATGAAAAATGACGAAAAATCAGATTTGCATTTAGTGGTAAATTGCTTACGGATGAATGTTTAATGACATGTTATCTCGTTAGATACTCTGTTATCATTATTTAGTTTTGAATGCATGCGTGCTTAGTTGTAAATGCATGAAAATTTGATTTTAAGCATTGCTCTTGGGTCCCATCCCGAGTCTTAATGACAACATCATGTACATTCTTTATCCAACTTATATTGGGTTTTACTTATCGCACTTTTGTTGCATTATAATTACCGTACTTTATTTCTTGTGTTATTGTATCGTTCATGTGATTTTTGATATATGTTTTGTGTTTGTTGTAATTTGACTATGTTAAGAAAATTAAAAAACTATCTTAGGAAATGTTTTGGAACAAGGAGAACAGGCACCAACTCTAAGCATTAGTTAGACATGCAGCATTACCAAATTTCTAGGCCCAGTTTTTGGTTTGTAGAAAGAAACGACCTACCACCTATTACTTGTCCTCTAACTGGCTTAGAGTAGATCGGTGGTGGCTCCAAAAATAAAAACACCTCCTCACGGAGGAATCTTTCGTGCCCACTTGGCAATTAATTAAATTACCTCGCGAGGATCTTGCCCTTGGGAGGACCAGAGCACGTCCTAAAACTTTTAGAAACTACCATCAAATTCTAAAACTTGTCCTATATGTGCAATCAATTCTTTTCGTTAACGCCGTTAACTCCATCCAATATGGATAAGTTACAATTAGCAAACACCGATCATCATTTGATAGGATCGGTGTTGATATAGCTAGTACGAGTACCTAGAGGGGGTGAATAGGTATATAAAAATTTTCTTGAAGATTGCACAATACTTAGACAGTTGAAGGATTTGCAATAATTAAAAATCAATCGTAAGACTGAGTAAAGGAAAGAGAGAATTGAACACGCGGTTTATAGTGGTTCGGCTTGATTCAAGCCTACGTCCATTCTTCTGCACTGACAGCCAATTGGCTGGATTCCACTATAAACAAAGAGATGTTACAGTGTTGATCTTCCTTGATTTCTAGGTGTAGATGATCTACCACACTCGCTCAAGGTGTCACCAAGTACAAACACTCTCTGTGTATACAATTTCGCTCGAACTGTATTGACTAACAATCGAGGTTCTTCAGACTCTTGAATTTTTCTATCGATCACACACTTAAAACGACTAGAACGTCTTCCTTTTATACTCCTTTATGTCATCATAGCCGTTGGCACTTACCAAAGGAATTCCTCCAATCTACCCGTTGGACGGAATCAATTAAGAAGATCATCCGAGCTATTTAAGGAACTTGATGATAGCCCATCAATCCTGTTCGCCCATACAATCAGGATCTTGGTTTCCAAGAATAGAACATTCCAAGAATATTTTGTCGACCATCGGATCTTCAATTGATCTAGATAACAATAAAAGAATTCGAAATATTTTATCCAACCAAGGGATCTTTTCCAGAGGATAGGATCGAATCCTCAACCATATGCTTCGGCTTTGGATTTCCTTCGTCACTGGATTAGAAAGACTGTCAGTGAGAATAGTCTTGAGTCTTGAGTCTTGAGTCTTGAGTCTTGAGTCTTAAGTCTTGAGTCTTGAGTCTGGTGAATACAAAGTCTTCAGACTTTAAACTGTCGGTATCTAGACTAGACTGATAGAAATGTTTTGTCAGCTTCAAAATATTCTGGAAAGATTTCTCCAACAATCTCCCCCTTTTGATGGTGACAAAACTTTCTTGTAGATTTGAACAACTTTGACCTGCAAAAACATTTCTCAAGCAATATGGCTAACTCAAAAAGATTAATAAAGCAACCAGACTCTGCATCCACAGAAAATTGGTTAGTCTTTCATGAGTAATACCATATAACAACACTTGATATAAATGCAGCCAGTCAAGCATCAAAATCCACAACCAATTTAGTCAAATTTAAATTCACACCCAAGTTCAAGTTCTCAAGTCATACTAAAAAATAAACATAACCACAAAAGTCAAAGTTTTAAAAGATGTTGAAAGTTGTTGGTTCAAATTGGTTCTCCCCCTTTTTGTCATCATTAAAAAGGGTGAGAAAGGAGTCATGTCTGCTTGGGAATGCGTACGATCTGGAAATCTCCCATTGACTGGACTATGCCTTCTAGCCTCTTCAAGTCCTCCCTTAGTTGAGCTACCTCCTCTCCTTTGGCATTGGCTTGAAGTTGCAGAGCGAGGTCTTTCATTTTATCCTCCAGGGTGACTGAAGATGCTTGTCCAGCATTCTTCATGGCTTGAATTTCACAGTCCAGAGCATATATTTGACCACGCATTTCCAGAAGAATATCCATGATGCGACGAAAATCTGCAGAATTGTCCGTCTGTGTACTGGCATGAGCTTTCTCAGATGGAGTAAATGCAGACGATGGCGCTTCTGTATAGTCTTGTAGATTTGGTGTCGACGTATCACCTTCTTCAGGCAATTGAGAAGCCTGAAATTCTTCTGGGTCTGCTGGAGATTGTCTTGGACCTTCACTATCGGCAGCATGAGGTGTGGACCTTTCTTGCTCGCCAACTCCCCCTGTCTCTAGGACATCAAAAGGGGAAGAATGATGATCATGCTCTTGATTTCCCTTCTCTCCAGATTCAGCAGCAGACTTTTCTTTCTCTCCTTTCCTTTCTTCTTCAGCTTCTTTCTCCTTCTCTCTCTGCTCTTCTTCTTCTCTGTTCTTCTGAAGTTTTGTCGGTTGAGGCACAGAGCGTCTGGTTCGTGTCAGTGCATGGATAGTAGGATCTTCATCCTCTTCATCTTCATCCTCCAGGATGAGAGTTCTTTTCTTCTTTTTCGATGGGGCACCAATGGCCTCCTTTCATTTTCTCTTTGAAGCAGACTAAACTGGAGATTTCACTCTGAATTTCTCTATTGCCTTGGAAAGTTCTTGTAGACGCATCTTCGTTAACATCTTCAAACCTACCACCATTTTATCACAAGGTCGAACACAAAATGTTTGTGGCGGTTCAATATTCATGTGTCTCGAAGATCTTGGTCACCCGGACCCGGGATAAGGCAATTGTCCTTTGTCTTTCGACATTGCTCGTACATATGGAAGAGAATAGTGTGCGGGAGAGAGAACTTCCGTCCCGATTTGATCGCATACATCAACTTTGCTTTAGAAAGAGACACGGAAGTCTTTGACGTAGACTTGATCCGAGACAGTTGATCACAATCTTATGAAGCACAATGTTGATGGCATTCATCCTGGAATAGGTAATTTTCTTCTCGTGTCCCTATCTTTGACAAGTTCCGAGTAGTACAAGCGAGTGAGACTTTGATTGGTAGATAATGTCCTCGTTCAACTCCAACTATGTCCGCCAACATATTCACATCTACCACGTAGACTTGGTCTCGTACACTGAATGAAATTCTATTCGCATCCAAAAAGCTAAGATTTGAATAGAAATAAGCGGTCAGTTGAGCATACCCGTCCGTGAGTCAGAGCAAAAATTCTCAAGTTGAAGCAAATTCAACTTCTCTCTTAAGTTCATGTTGATGGCGTCCAGGAAGTCAAAATCGACACTTCTAGGGTTTATCACCCCTCTTTTCAACAGCCTGAAATACACATTTTCCTGATCCTTGGATTTGAACAAATCCATCCGATTTCCTTTCACCTTTGCTGCCACTCCCATTCTCGGTTGGAATTCAAGGAACATTCTGTCATCATCGTTCCCTTCAATTAAATTTTGTCCTAGCATACGAGGATCACTTGGAATGTTCGCAAGTGCGTCCTCTCGCTTTTCCTTTCGGAGCAACTCCCAATTCCTCCATTTTCCGCAGAAAAAGATACTCATTCCCATAATTTTTGTCCTTAAGGAAGTCATCTATATATTTCAATGGAGTACCGGTGCTTTTCAACGCACGATAAAGCTTATAGATAAAGGAGGGTTTTTGGACTCTTACTGGGTCGGCTTCCTCGATTATCTCTTCTTCCAGATGTTGACTTGCACCTTGTGGGGCAGGAGGCGTTGAATGACGTGGATGAGAGCGAATCGGACTTTGTCGCTGACTTGATAAGTCTTCTTCCTCAGTGAGATCGAAGTGAGTCGGTCCCTTCTCCATTCTTTGTGGTCCCCTGCTTGCGATTCTTGATGATTTCCTCGAAGAAGACATCTTTCTTTGTCGTTTGGAAGGTTCCTTCACTTGCTTTCCCAAGAAAAGATGACCACTTTCTCGAAGATGAACAAGAAACAGGATCGGGAGGAGAGTGCCTTTTAGGGTTTTGAAGATTGGGCAAAGAAAAACTGTATATATATAACTTTGTTTTGAAAAGGGGAAGTTCAATCGGCACAAGGAAAGTGTACGAACACTTCTTTTCAAAATCAATAACTGTCAAAATTAGTCCTTTTAAAAGGATAAGTTTTCGAATTTCACACGGATTATAGAATAATCGAACGAAAGATCGTACCTTTTCGAGTTTAGATAAAATAACTAAACGAAAATTCGTACCTTTTAGATAAAATAGCAACTTACGCCTATAGCCATGAATGTCCGAGTCGAGGATTTAAAGTCCGAGAGATTAGAGTCTTAGAGTTGGTGAGTCTCTAGACTTTAACTTCTTCAAGCTTCAAAATGTTGAGTCTTGAACAGATAAAGTCGAATTGATTTTTCTCCAAAGGCTTTGTGAATATATCCGCTAGTTGACTCTTTGAATCAACAAATTGAATCGAGATTTCTCCATTTTGAATATGATCTCTAATGAAGTGATGTCGAATCTCAATATGCTTTGCTCTTGAAGGAAGGATTGGATTTTTGGTGAGATTGATCGCACTGGTGTTGTCGCATCTGATTTCTGTGCATGAGTCTTCAATCCCAAAGTCTTGTAGCTGTTGTTTTATCCATAGAATTTGCGAACAGCAGCTTCCAAGAGCTACATACTCGTTCGTCGTTGAGAGAGCTACGTGCTTTGCTTCCTCGAAAACCAAGACACTGTCCCGTTTCCAAGCGCTTGACAAGTTCCGAAGTGCTCTTTCTATCGACTCGCAACCGGCCAGATCTGGTCTCGAGTATCCTAGAAGATTAAAGTCTCCCCTCTTTGGATACCAAAGACCGATGCTTGAAGATGAGGCAATGTATTTGATAATACGTTTCACGGCACTGAGATGTGATTCTCTAGGATCTGATTGAAACCTAGCACAGATACAAACACTTAACAAAATATCAGGTCTAGAAGCGGTAAGATAAAGAAGTGAACCGATCATGCTCCTGTACAGCTTTTGATCCACTTTCTTCCCTTCTTCATCCTTGTCTATCTTCTGAGAACATGACATTGGTATGTCGGTCTTTTTGCACTTTTCCAATCCAAACCGTTTGACAAGATCATTTGCATATTTTTCTTGATGAATAAAAGTTCCTTCCTTCATTTGTTTCACTTGGAGTCCAAGAAAGAATGTTAACTCTCACATCATACTCATTTCAAACTCATCCTACATAGACTTAGAAAATTTCTTGCATAAACTTTCATTAGGTGATCCAAAAATAATATCGTCCACATATATTTGAACAAGTAAAAAGCTTTTGTTTTCCTTTTTGATAAACAAAGTAGTATCTACTTTACCTTTGACAAAACCATTCTGTAATAAAAACTTACTTAGTCTGTCGTACCAAGCTCGAGGTGCTTGCTTTAAACCATACAAGGCCTTTTTCAGTTTGAAGACTGAGTCTGGCTTCTTTGGGTCTTCAAACCCAGGTGGTTGTTCCACATAAACTTCCTCATGGATAAATCCATTTAGGAACGCACTTTTGACGTCCATTTGGAATAACCTGAAATTTTTATAACAAGCAAACGCAAGTAATAGTCGAATAGCTTCTAACCTTGCTATCGGTGCGTAAGTCTCGTCATAGTCTATTCCTTCTTCTTGCGTATATCCTTTGGCCACGAGTCTTGCTTTGTTTCGTACGACTTTTCCTTCTTCATTCATCTTGTTCCTGAATACCCATTTGGCTCCAATAACAGTTTTACCTTTTGGTTTAGATGTCAATTCCCAGACATTATTGATGTTGAACTGTGTGAGTTCTTCTTGCATAGCTTCGATCTAACTTTCATCAGATAAAGCTTCTTCTATGCTTTTTGGTTCAATTTCAGAAATGAGAGCCACATCACTAGATTCTTCACGCCTTTTGATCTGGTGCGGATTCCTTCATTGATTTCGCCAATAATGAGATCTTTGGGATGACTGGATTTATGCTTCCGATTCTTGGTTGATTTGCCTGGTTGATGATCTCTTTCTTTATTTGAATCTTCATGAGCATTTTGATGTTGGACTTCCAGAGTCTGAGATGCTACTTGAGTTGTAGACATTGGAAGGTCTGGAGCAGGTTCGGACTCCTCATATTGAGTCTGATTGGATTCAACTTGCGTTGAGTCTTGGAATTTGACATTCATTGATTCCTCCACCGACTGGCTTTTCTTGTTATAGACTCTGTAGGCTTTGCTTGATGTAGAATATCCAAGGAAGATGCCTTCATCTGATCTTTCTTCAAACTTACCAACTCGATCATTTGCATTTTTCAAAATAAAGCATTTGCAACAAAACACATGAAAGTATGAAACAATAGGCTTCTTACCTTTGAATAATTCATAGGGGTTTTCTCTAAAATAGGTCTTAGAAAGACTCTATTTATAATATAGCATGCTTTTTAAACAGCTTCAGCCCAAAATCGTGAAGAAATTTTACTTTCAATTAAAAGTGTTCTAGCCATTTCTTGAAGAGATCTATTCTTTCTTTCCACAACTCCATTTTGCTCTGGAGTATATGGAGAGGAAAACATATGATTAAAACAAGATTTATCACAAAATTTCGTAAAATTTTGATTTTCAAATTCACTTCCATGATATGTTCTTATACTTGAGATAACACATCCTTTTTCATTTTGAACCTTTTTTGCAAATTTTTCAAAGTACGAAAAGGTTTCTGACTTACTTGCAGAAAATATACCCAAGTAAAGCGAGAGTAATCGTCCACAATTACTAGGCAATATTTCTTACCTCCAATGCTCTGGGTTCTTGTTGGTCCGAAGAGATCCATATGAAGCAACTGTAGTACATGATTAGTAGAGACATGATTTATTGGCTTAAATGAATTTCTTACGTGCTTTCCCGAAATGCATGGAGTGCATGAATCAGACTTTTGGTATGGCAATTTAGGTAGACCTTGAACAAGCTTCTTTGATGAGATTTTGGCTAATTGCTTCATGTTGACATGGCCAAGCTTTATGCCATAAGACTGCTTCATCTTGAATTGAGATTAGGCATTGTGCTTCATTTGGTTTTACATCAAGGAGGTAGATATTTCCATGCCTTCGACCCATGGAAGACTGAGTTGAGTCTTTACTAATTCCAGAACATATGCCTTCTTGAAAGGAGATCTTGAAACCAAGATCACACAATTGGCTAATGCTGAAAAGATTGTAGTTGAGTCCTTCCACTAGAGAGACATTGCTTATTGTGAGATTTCCAATTTTCACAGTTCCAAATCCCACAATGCTTCCTTTGTTGTTTCCTCCAAATGAAACTTTTCCACCATTTACTTGAATAAGCTTTATGAAGCAATTTGAGTCTCCTGTTATGTATCTTGAGCATCCGCTATCAAGATACCACTTTACCTTCTTTTTGACAGAGACCTGCATTCAGAAGAGAGTCTCAAGTTTTTTTTGGTACCTAAATTTTCTTGGGTCCTTTGGCGTTAGTAGAATGAGCATTATTAGGCCATACTTTCTTAACAGGCTTCCAAACCATAGGACACTCTTTTTCAAAATGATCCCTGATCATTACACTTTGAACACCTTAAAGCATTTCGACCTACGAGACTTTACAAAAACTTTCTTGAAATGATTTTTGTAAGCCTCTCTCGACGGTCTTTTCTTAATTCTTTCTTTTACTTTCGGAAAATCAATCAAGAGGATCGTTTACGCTCATACCTAGACCGGACTTATTGAAGTAAGGTCTTTGACCGAAAGAACTTTTTCAAGTTTTTCAGAACCTATTGAAAATTTCTTTGAAATATTTGATAAGTCAGTTTTTAAGAAAGCATTTTCTTTTGAAAGTTTATCTTCATTCTCTTTAAGAGTAGAAACATTCAAGTCTAAACTTTTCACTTTTTCTTCTAAAATATTTTCCTTTTGTTTTAAAACTGAGTTTTCCTTTTTAAGTTCGGAAATCTTTTTGAGAGAAATCTTAAGACTAAAACATAGTTCATCAATATATTTAGAGACTTTGACAGGGATTTTATAATCACTTACCTCAAATTCACTGTCTGAGTCTGATCCAGAGTCTGAGCCTGATTGTGCCATCAGACACAGGTTGGCATATTCCTCGTCACTTTCTTCACACTCTGTATCGCTCCAGGTTTCGGCTTTGAGAGCTTTTCGAGACTTTTCAGCTTTTCCTCTCTTCTTCTTTAGGAGAGGACAATTGAGTTTGATGTGTCCCTTTTTCTTACATTCGAAGTAAACTACATCTTTGTTTGGTTCCTCATTATCAACAAACTTGGTTTGTTGTTTCTGAAGAATTTGTTTCCTTGATTTGAACCTTCTTCCTTTTCTATTCAGCTTTCTGAACCTTCTAATCATTAGAGCAAGCTCCTCATTGTCTAGATCTTCTTTAGAGTCTGTATCATCAGAATCATCATTAGATTTTAATGCAATGGATTTCTTACCTCTTGGATCTTCGTCTTCATTAATTCGTTCCACTTCGTAAGACTGAAGAGTTCCAATCAGCTCGTCTACAGATAATGGCATAATTCTTTGCGTCTCTCTTATTGAAGTCTTTATATGATTCCAATCCTTGGAGAGTCCACGCAGTAGCTTGTTCACCTTCATAGGATCAGAAATTTTCTGTCCTTGATTTTCAAGGCCATTGACAATATCTCGTAAAACGGCTAAACATGTCGCTTATAGATTCTCTTGGTTTCATTTTGAAGGCTTCATATTGACCAAGGAGAATGTTAATTCTGGTCTCCTTCACTCGGTCTGTCCCTTCATAAGTGATATGTAATCTATCCCAGACTTCTTTTGCTGTAACACAAGAAGATATTCTGTTATATTCAATTGGTGACAAAGCACAATATAAAGAGTAAATTGCTTTTGCATCGAGTGCTTGTCTCTTATTTATCTCTTCTTGAGACATTCCGCTGGTATCAACAGTTTCTTTCCCTCTTTCGGATACTGATGCAGCAGTAGGAGTAATTCCTCTTTCCACAACGTTCCATTCCAGAGGATCCTTTGACCGTAGAAAAGCTTTCATCTTGTTTTTCCAGATGTTGTAATCCTTTCCATCAAAGTAGGGTGGTATGGTATTGCTTTGCCCTTCCACCAGCCCTGGTGCTAGCATACTAGCCATGGATCTTTTACTCTGAAGTAAAACACTTCAAATAAAGTAAGAACACGAGCTCTGATACCAATTGATATAGCTAGTATGAGTACCTAGAGGGGGTGAATAGGTATATAAAAATTTTCTTGAAGATTGCACAATACTTAGACAGTTGAAGGATTTGCAATAATTAAAAAGCAATCGTAAGACCGAGTAAAGGAAAGAGAGAATTGAACACGCAGTTTATAGTGGTTCGGCTTGATTCAAGCCTACGTCCATTCTTCGCACCGACAGCCAATTGGCTGGATTCCACTATGAACAAAGAGATGTTACGTGTTGATCTTCCTTGATTTCTAGGTGTAGATGATCTACCACACTCGCTCAAGGTGTCACCAAGTACAAACACTCTCTGTGTATACAATTTCGCTCAAACTGTATCGACTAACAATCGAGGTTCTTCAGACTCTTGAATTTTTCTATCGATCACACACTTAAAACAACTAGAACGTCTTCCTTTTATACTCCTTTATGTCATCATAGCCGTTGGCACTTACCAAAGGAATTCCTCCAATCTACCCGTTGGACGGAATCAATTAAGAAGATCATCCGAGCTATTTAAGGAACTTGATGATAGCCCATCAATCCTGTTCGCCCATACAATCAGGATCTTGGTTTCCAAGAATAGAACATTCCAAGAATATTTCGTCGACCATCGGATCTTCAATTGATCTAGATAACAATAAAAGAATCCGAAATATTTTATCCAACCAAGGGATCTTTTCCAGAGGATAGGATCGAATCCTCAACCATATGCTTCGGCTTTGGATTTCCTTCGTCACTGGATTAGAAAGACTGTCAGTGAGAATAGTCTTGAGTCTTAGGTCTTGAGTCTTGAGTCTGGTGAATACAAAGTCTTCAGACTTTAAACTGTCGGTATCCAGACTAGACTGATAGAAATGTTTTGTCAGCTTCAAAATATTCTGGAAAGATTTCTCCAACAGGTGTTTGCTAATTGTAACTTATCTAGCTTGACTTGTGGCTGTTAATCTGAGTATTTTTCAACATAAGTTTGGTGATAAAGTCGAACTATAATAAATTGTTGTGTGCACTTATTTCCTTATGTATTATCTATTTTCACACATCAACACCTCGTGATACTAGATATATCTGCTAAACCTAATTTTATATTGGTTATGATTTCCACAAGATCATCATTTATTAAAGGCGTTCACTCCCTCTAAATTGTTTGGTAGCTTCAATAAATTCTGATTTTGTGATGATCTGGATAAGAGGTGGTCTTTGACTATGTGCATTTTTATTGTTGGAGGTTGTGCAATTAGTTGGAAAACTACTTTATAGCATATGATTACTTTATTTGCTACAGAGGCAAAGTATATGTCTATTACAGAGGTAGTTAAAGAGCTCATATGGTTAAGAGGCTTATTTAGAGAGTTCAGTGTGGATCATGGTGTGATTGTTGTCCATTGTGATAGTTAAAGTGCTACACATCTTACTGAAGATCAAATATATCAAGAGAGGATAAAGCACATTGATGTGCAGTATCATGATATTCTTGCTAATGGTTATATTAAGGTCTTGAAAAATGATACAGAATATAATCTAGTTGATATGTTGACGAAACCTCAGCCATTTTTGTGACCTTCCCTCTCGAGTAGCCACCTAAGGCAAATAGATTTAGAAGAATTTACTGAAGAGATAGTCTTAAAGGTTCATTTGAAAAGAAGACTTGAATACATTATCTTTTCAATCACCGAAGAAAGTTCGTCAATCAAGAGCGTAGACTCTCCCAAGTTGATATCTTGCATGATGTGGGATTTCTTTTAAGTTCTTTAAGAACCTAAATATCTTACTAGGAGTTGCCACTAGCCATTGTTTGGGATCAGCTAGAATCCAAACGAGAAGCAGTAGATTCTTCTTGATTTCTATGCAACTAGAAATTTGGGATGAGTATATTAGAAGTGCCAAAAGTTATGTATAGCACTCACTTTAGTGCTAAAATTTTTTTGTCGACTCACTTAAGTGATAAATAGGAGGAAAAATGATCACTTTAGTGCCAACGACGAGAAATTCCGACTAAATTGATTATGTGTCATTTATAATTAAAATTATAATATGACTTGGCAAAATTTTTTTAAAAAAATCTAGTCCACGTGGCGTACATGGTACTAAAGTGATCGCATTTTTTTATAACAGACGGCATTGAAGTGTTCACTTTAAATAAAATTCGACACTCAAATGATCGATTTTTATAAAATTTAGTACTTAAATGATCACTATTTATAACTTTTAGATGATGTTGTTTAAGGGTTATATGCTGACTAAGCATGCCAGCGAGCCACGTAAGACTGAGAAATTAATAAAATATAGCTATGTTGGATTTCCAACAAGTCGGACCGAAGTTGGCACTTAAACGATTGTTTCTTAAAAAAAAAGTAGTACTTAAATGATCAAAAAAAAAAAAAAAAAAAACTTTTCGCATTAAAGTGAGTGCCGTACACAACTTTTGGCATTTCTAGTATACTTAGCCCCTAGAAATTTCTAGGGATCGAGATTTGATTATGCCAATATTTCTATCAGCGCACTTTTAGTACCTCATTAGTTGGTTGTTTTCTAGGGTGATCATGCCATCTTGGTTTACATTTTGTGGCCTTAAAGGTCTTGATCCACTAAGTGTCCATGTAATTTTTTTTTTGTAGGAGGGTTAATTTAAAATTCTAAGTTAATCCTAATTCTAACTTAGAAAAAGAAATTAACAAACAATTTATTGAAAAGTGGTGTGAGAATTAAACTCCCATGGAATTTTTTTTTTGATCAGCAAACATCATCACTTTATTTACTATTTCATATGTGGGAATATAAGACCCATAACATCAGTGCATAAAAGATCAAATAAAGCAGGGGGGATATGATATCCAGTTCGGGGGTAAGGAGTTGTTCCGACAAGCCTTGGCTATCCAGTCCGCGGGGCAATTTGAGCTACGGTTGCAGTGGGCCAGGGAGAGGCTCGGGAATTGGGCGAGTTTAGCTTGGGCCCGGCTCACAATCGGTTGCAGTTCCCAGTTGAGTTTAGTCGAAGACTTTAACGTGTGCACTAGAGATAAACAATCAGAGTGTACTTGTGGAGAGAGAAAGCGTCGGCTTTCGATGAACTTTAGGGTTTCATCCATTGCGATCGCCTTCGCTTGAGAAGCCGAAGCCGCATCAACTGGCTTCGCAAATCCGTCCACCACGAAGCCTTGGTGATCTCAATAGACACAAGCGATGGCAACTCTGTGTCGAGGAGGATCTCTCTCTTCGGTGGGTGTTGCTTTGTTAGCCAGGTCGGGAGCAAAAGATGCATCTATATTGATTCGAAGCGTACCTGGAGGAGGTGGAAGCCAGGTTTTATATAAGTGTTCGGTTTCCTTCTTGCTTTTCGATTTACTGTTTATAGCTCTGTAACTTTCTGTGAACGCCTCTGCTCTAGCAATTGTTGCTTGCGGCCTCGGGTTTTTATGGCTGAAAATGAACTGATTTCGCTCCTTCCAAATGCTCCATAACACCACCGCTATGTGATTAAATTTGCCCGAGGTAACTGGATTCTGTTGTATGCTGTAGATTCGGTCTTCGAACCGGGTAAGGCTGAATCTGGAGATCTGTAGATGCAGGGGATCTGAGTTCCAGACCTTGGCAGTCCATGGGCAGAGAAGAAGTGTGTGCTCGAGCGTTTCTACTTCCTGCTTGCAGAGGGGGCATAGAGGAGAAGGTACGATCTTTCGGTGGTGCAAATTCTCCATTGTAGCTGGGGCATTATTGCATGCGTTCTAGAGGAAAAATTTGATTCTGGGTGTGGTTGTGGACTGCCAAATATATTTCCAGAGGTTGGGGCTGGCTTGATAAGACGAGTTTGCTTGTGTATACTGTGATTTTACTGAGACATCCTTGAATATAAAATAGCCGCTTTTTACTTCATAATCTCCTGATTTTGTGTGCATCCATACCAGTTTGTCTTCTTCGTTAGGTAAGCAAATGGGTGTGGCTAAAATTTCTTGGACCCTTCTTTCATCAAACATAGAATGTAGTAGAATTTCATTCCATGTGCCTGTGTTTGGATTTATGAGGTCTGGAACTCTTGCTGGTTCTTGGTTTGTTGCTAGGCCTCCTATGGGGCCACTTTTTAGCCATCTATCTATTCTAATTGATGTGTTTTTTCCATTGCCAATCCTCTGCATGACCTGAGGAGCAATCGAATCCCTGGCCTTGATGATACTCTGCCAACCCCACGAGGGATGTGAGCCTCTACCAGCATTCCAAATGTCACCATATGAGTAATACAGCCCTTTCAGTAATTTGGTCAACAGAGAGTCTGGATTTTTAAGTATACGCCACTTCTACTTAGCTAGCATTCCTGTGTTGAATATTTGTAAATCTTTAAAACCCAAACCCCCTTCACGCTTCCTGGTTTTTAACAAGTCCCACTTCTTCCAGTGAATTCCATCCTTTTTCTCATTGCTTTGCCACCAAAAAGATGCCACCTTTCTCTCAATTGCTTTGCAAATCGATATAAGTATTTTGAATATTGGCATAACATATTGAGGGATAGCTTGTATTACCGCTTTTAGGAGTGTTTCCTTTCCTGCTTTTGATAACAATTTTTCCTTCCAGTTGTCTAGTTTGGAGTTGACCCGAGCTAAAATCCATGCGAACATGTCTTTCTTGGATTGCCCCCAATCTGAAGGTATGCCTAAGTATTTCCCTGTCTTAGTGATTTTTGGAACTCTAAGAGTTGATGCCATGTTTCTCTTTAGAGCTGTAGGACATCCTTTGCTAAAGTAGATTCCTGATTTGTTGAGATTGATTGCCTGACCAGAAGCAAAGTAGTATTGATTTAAGATATTCGCCAAGTGTTGACATTCTACAATTGTGCCATGCGGGAAGAAGATCGAGTCATCATCAAAGAGTAGATGGGATAGAGTAGGGCAGTGATTATTCAATTTGATTCCTGTAAGTGAACCCTCTTGAACAGCTTTCTTCATCAAGATAGACAGCACATTGGCCACAATGATAAAGAGATAAGGTGAGAGTGGGTCTCCTTGGTGTAAGCCACAGGTAGGTTTAAAGAAAGGTAAGGGCTCCCCATTGAAGTTTATGCTGTAAGTTACTGTTGTCACATATTGCATGATACACTGTACCCATAGGTCATAGAAGCCTAATCTTGTTAGACAGGCCTTAAGAAAGTCCCATTCAATGTGATCGTACGCCTTTTGCATGTCGAGTTTTAAAACTGCTTGGAACTTCTTTTTCCTGTTGCTGGTTCGTAGTCTATGTAACACCTCCTGAACGATCAATATATTATCCTGAATCTGCTTGCCTCCCACAAAAGCACTCTGTTCCTATGCAATGATGTGTGGTAGAATTGGTTTGAGCCTGTTTGTTAGTACTTTAGAGATTATTTTATATAGAAAATTGCAGAGACTTATAGGGCGATACTGCTCCAGTTTTTCAGGCTGTGGGATTTTGGGTATCAATGTGATGAGTGTTATGTTTAGTGCAGGGTCTAGGTGGCCAAAGGTGAAAAGGAGCTGCACTGCTTGATAGATATCTTTGGAGATTACTAACCAGTGCTCTTTGTAGAAGATGCCATGAAACCCATCAGGACTAGGTGCCTTGAAGGGCCCTAGCTGCTACATCGCTCTAGTGATTTCCTCCTCTGTGACTGGAGCCATCAAGGTATGATTCATCTGGTCATTCACTAAGGTAGGTATGAGTTCTAATATGGGTTGCCAGTTGCGGAGACCCACTGTAGTGTATAAATTTTTGTAAAATTATTCTGTCATCCCCTGTAGCTGTTGTTCCCCTCAAACCCATGCTCCACTCTCATTTTTTAGCATTGTTATCTGGTTTCGACATCTCCTCTGAATTGTTGTCGCATGAAAAAACCGAGTATTTTTATCACCCCACTTTATCCAGCTTATACTTGACCGCATACCCGAATACATCTCCTCTTGTCGCCATAGTTGGTCAATCTCTTTAGTTATCTCTTTCACTTGAGCTGATTCTCCATTAATTTGCGTGTTGTTCATTAGGTTCTGGAGTTCACCTTTCAGCCGGGTGATCCTCTTTTTTGCATGGCCGAATTTGCTTTTACTCCACTGTATCAACTTCTGTTGTACTTGCTGCAATTTCTCCATCGGGGTGAGATCATGTGCAATAGGGTCATTCCAGGTGTCTGTGACTATGGTTTTGCTTTCTGCTTCGTCATTCCAGTATGCTTCATACTTAAATTGCTTTCATTTTCTACTCTTTGGTTGAGCCAGGGATAGCAGGAGAGAAGTATGATCCGAGCCTATCGCCGGGAGTGCAAAGCATTCAGCCTCTGGGTAAGTAATTCTCCACTGAAGCGAGCAAAAAGCTCTGTCAAGTCTCTTTTTCACCAGATTCTCTCCCTCACGTTTATTTGACCAGGTGAAGGAGCACCCCTTGCATTCCAGGTCCATCAAGGAACACTGATTGACAAAGTATTTGAAAGCTGTTAACTTGTAAGTTTTAGCTCTGTACTTTCCCACTTTCTCCTAATGATTTAGTATTTCGTTGAAATCGCCTAAGCAAAGCCATGGTAGTCGGTAATGCACATTAACTGAATAAATCTGCTCCCATAACTATATTCTTTCTCTGAAAACATTTGAAGCATGGAGAAAAATGATATTCATTCTATGATTACTGTCTTTTAGATGACATTGGGTAAAGATTGCTGAGGCTGAGTAGGAGTCGATGGATAAATGCAATTGATCATCCCAGAATAAAGCTAAGCCCTCTGTTGTACCTTCTGGATTAACTATATAACTATTCTGAAACTTGAGTCTCCTTTTTATTCTGAGCACTTTCTGTTCTGGGTTTTTTGTTTCCATAATAAAAACAAGATTGGGCCGTTCTTGAGTCACAGTGACTCGCAAGGCCTGAATTGTCAGGGGATTGCCCAGCCCCTGACAATTCCAGTTTAAGAGTTTTATGGGTAGTTTGGTGGCTTATTAGGGCTAGTCACCAGAGCCCATTGATCTGATTTCTCTGCCACCCTAATAGGTGTTTCCACTAGCTGAGTACTGTCCTTTGAATGTTGAGATGCTGTTTGTGCTCCATATGGACATTATCTTTTTACTTTTTTTGAATTAGTTGACTTCACATATTTCCCTTTTGATTTTGCAGGGGGGTCACCTCCAGCCCTACTTCAGCTTCCTTCATCTGTTCCTCGTGGAGTATCAATATTGATTCCTCATCGATGCATCAATTTCCCCTCTTCTGGGGGCTTTTCTCTTCAACCAGAATTATTTCCCGAGATGAGGAAGGTTGGTAAATTTTCTTTCCCCTTAGCTAAGTGTTACAAACCTGTGTTTGCTGGGATAATGGTGAACAATTCTGCTCTGTTGCAGGTGCAGGAGATAATGGGGTTTTAGGCACTACATCCACTTCTTCGGGAAGGAGCTCCTGCTTGCCGTAAAATATTTTGCCATAGGGGCTTAGTTCCTTCACCTCAGCTTGCAGCCAATCACCACATCTGGCTAGTAAGTTCTGTTCCAACCCTGATTCCTTGTAAAGTATCTCCACACACTCCGTTGCATAATGACCAATTCTGCCATAGGAATAACAGTAGTAGGGCAGTCGTTCGTATTTAAATTCAACCCAAAGCTTTTTGTTATCTAGATTCACAAGCACACCAGTCTTCAGAGGGTTTGCTAATGGCAGTTTCACTCTGGCTTTACCCATTTTATAGGTGCTATTCCCCTTTTCCTCCAATTTCACTTCAATGACTACTCCAAGTTTGGAGGCAATTTCCTTGATTACATCATAGGTAACTCTCCCATAGGGTAATCCAATAAACTTTACCCAGAAATCACAGTGATTGAAATCATAACAGAACTCAGGTGTGTCAGGTTCGCACTGCTTAAGAATGAGAAGATGGCTGGAGAAGGACCAAGGCCCAGATTGGAGTACTCTCTGTGTCTTAGCTTTCGACTGGAAGGAGAAGGAGAAGAAACCCGATTCCAGCGTCGCACAGGTAAAGTTCTTCGTCTTCCAAGTTTTCTTCATAAGGTTTAGAAAAGCATTATAGTTCAAAGCTGGGTTTATGTAGAATCGGCCAAATAGGGTTTTGCGATACTCAAGTAATTTTTCAGGAGAAATATCACCTGGGATATCGACGATGTCGACTTCATTCCAGAGTTTGCCCATGCTTTTACAGAGGGCCGCAAGTCTCCTGTCTTCGTTTTTCTGATCTGCCATGGTTTTTTGTATGGGAATGGGGATTTGGTTGAATGTGGATTTATGGGTTGAAGGGAGCTCAGATGAGTGAAGATGGAGAGGTACCTTGATGTGGAGGAAAGGAGCACAAATTAGGGTTTCCGAGCGTTCAAATAGGGGTATTCAGGGTTAAACGTCACGACACAGGAAGAGCAACAAGGATCAGAGACGAAGCATCAAAGCAAGCAGAGAATGGAAATGCAACAGGAACTACCCAGCTAGTAGAGGGGGACTACACAAGCGGTAGAGGGGAAACTCCATGGCGAAGGAGAGGTTTTTGCACCGCAACACCCATGGAATTTAAAAGCGGCTATCTAAGAGCAAGAAATGTAAATGACTTGCTCATCGAGTAGATTATTACATGGCCTTGTTGTTGAGCCTCGAGACATGAGTGCTCAAAAGCTTACTACTGATCACTAAAGCAGGCCTAATTCTATTTTATTGATTAAAACTAAGCCTAAGTTGTTTATCTAGAAATGAGGCTAAGTCTAAGTTGATTATTATTGTTGTTATTAGTTATAATTGAACTTGAAATTGAAGCTAATTCTAATAATGATTAACTAATGTTAAACTTTTGCAAAAATGAGACTGGAATGGTCATTGGTCTTTTGCCACCATCTTCATGATCCTCAGCCGTCTCGTCCATGGATTGCCTCATATGCCCGTCATTGGTAGTGTCAGCTTCCATTCAGCCCATTCATTCATTCATTCATTCATTCATTCATATGACATGCACTCAAGTGATCGAATCAATTAAGAATGTTCACCAAAGCAATCATTGAATGGTCTTGGAATCAGCCTCCGAGTTCATACATTCCGATTACCCCCATGTTGCCTCTTAATAAGCTAGGGGTTCATTAATTAAGACCAATGATTATCGGACGCCACTTGAGGCATGATGTTGTTCAAAGCGATGAACAACATCACGAGTCGCTAAATTTTAGTCATTCCCTTTAAGCTATCCATTGAGGCATGCATCAGGCCTATCATTCATCTAACAGTCACATGCATAAGGCCCTAATTAAACATGCATTCAGGTCAATTGCCTTAATTCACAACAATCAATAAATCGATGAAGTGAGCCATAAAGTATCGCCACTTATCCAGTTTTAATTCAAATTTGGACTGATTATGTATTGACCTAATCAATATATCAAACAAAGTCCAATTGAAATGATTTAAGCATTTTCAGAAATCTTAGGAAGGGTAATCCAAAGTTTGCTTAGATAACTTGACTCTGTTTTGACCCAAAAGATCCGAAATTGACCCAGACTTGACACGGCTCTAATTTTGACTCGAAAAATTGAGCCGATTTTGTAAAATCCAGAAAAAGTGTCTAGAAATTTCAAAATCCCGCCAAATTTAACAAATAGATAGTTCATTCTGTTATTGACAACTTTCACGTTTTGAATTTTATTTTCAAATAAGCCCTTCCTTGTGGGATAATTGCAGATTTTCTCGGGGACTTAAATAAAAATAGCTCTGTAGGTCGAGACTGACCTTTGTCTGATGGCTAACCAAATCGGCCCCTAATTTTTGCTATATGGTCCTAAAAATTTCTAGTCTTCCCTCTTAGACAGCAATGAACAAAATTTCAATTTTAAGTTTTTGCAAAAAGTGACTCTAACCATTCGAAATTTGAAAAGCGAAATCAGTTAGAGCAGGAACTAGATAAACAGATCAAACTTAGGATTTGGTTGTCTGTTTTGGTTGCATTGCACCAACCAAACAACCTCAGAATTTTACTAAATTTTATGGCTAGAAAGATTGAAATATTGCCTACAACTTTCATCGGGACAAAATTTTCAGATTTGGAACAAAAAAAAAAAAATCAGAGAACAGAACAAGGTTGGTCCAGAAACGAGAATTATAGATCAAACTCTAAAATTTCAGTTTCTAATCTTATATTTCGAAATTACTTCAACCTAGCAAATGACCTCCAATTTCATATTATAACCTATCAAATCGAAGCATTGGATGTTAAGATCACTTCATTAGTTGAAATATTTTTCTAATTTTGAAGTTAATTAGGTCACATCATCTAATTAAGCTCAATGACTGTGTGGACTCCAAATATACTTGACATCCTAGCATGCACGGAACTATCATCCATTGATTCCAAAACAAGGATTGCTCAATTTACATTGATCTAAGCATTCATTCAGGACTAAAACATGTTGAACTGGCTTAGCTAGAAATCTCAAACCTAACATGCTTCGGATAATGATTAATCAAGCTTTTGTGTACCAACCTTGATTATTGATTCCTCGACATATGATTGAGCAATCTAGCCAATGCTATAACTTCAAGGATTCTACGGATTGGCCACGGAGAATTTAGCAAGTGACTGAAATGTGTAGACAAATGGTAAGATACTCAATGTGATAAGCTCGGAATGAATAATCAAAAGAAATTGATCAGTTGAAGATGATCTAGCGGTAATCCAAGTGAACTCTAGCCACGAGGATGTCAAGGACAAGTAAGGTAGTGGCGTCACAAGGCTGGGATCACCAAGGGAGGCCACCAAATAGTTGTTGGAACTCGCCAGACTAACTACTGGCGTGGAACACGAGGAAGAAGACTGAGAGGGAAATCAGCCAATTACATGGCCGGCCGGTGGTCTTCAAGCGAGGCTTTGATGACATATGGCACAGAGACACCTCAAGGATGGTCGGCAAGCTGATGGTGGTTCGCCAGAGCAAGGCCGCCAATTGGCTGGTGACGCGGTGATGAAGTGGCTCCACTGAGAGAGAGAGATAGGTGAATAATGGCTGAAGCCCAAATTTTGGAGGGAAAAATGGATATGTACTCCTTCAACAATGTTTATCCATTGGATTGATCCACTGGCTTAAATTTGACCCTTAACCCTTAAGAAATCACCTCATTGGCTTGTTTTATGTCACAAGGACCGATGACGTATTAACTCGATGGCCAGGATGAGCCCATGATTAACGATCAAGGTCAATTCTTTATTCATTAAGGAATGCTATCATTGATTGATTTCAAATGACAAAGGATGAAGGCATTTCGGTCATTTTCACCAAATGAGGGTTTTTTTTTTAGTAATTTTCTACACATGGAGAGGGGCTAGTTGGTGACCAAGGCTCCATTTTGTAATGCTTTTGTTCCGATGTCTCGGACATAGTCATTTTCTATTTTTATTTCCCGGAACAATTTCTGAATAAAAGAGCACGTTTGGTAACTATACAAAGCTTCTATTCTTGGAATGGAAAAAGAATAGAAATACGTTTGATACGATCCATAATTTTTTTTTTTTTGTAATGTAGGATTTCTTTTAACTTTTAAAGATTTTTTTTATCGGTTATTCTTCCTTGCTGTGGTCGCTGCCAACAGCAGTTGTTGGCCTTTAGTAAGTAGCTATTGGCAGTGGTCGGCGGTCAACAGCGGCAGGTGGTAGTGGCTGAACAACGGTAGGTGGCGATGGGGGCCAAGGAGGAAGAAAAGAAAAAAAAGAAAAAGAAAAAGAACTTATTTCTAGAAATTATTCCCAAGAAAAATAAGTTATTTTTTTCTATTTATTTTTATGACAAATATATTCTTTGGCCACTTTTCTACTTTGGGAAATAAAAAAATTAGTTGACATTATCAAATGGATTTTTGTTCTTTTTTATTTATTTCAGAAAAAAAAGAAATTAGGAGAGATAGAAACGTTACCAAATAGGCCCAAAGCTTGCCAGTCCAACGGTTGCTCTTTGACTGGATTTCTCACTGAAAAAAATTGCCAATCAAAACAGGTTGAACTTGTTCAATTCTTGGTTCGATTTTGTTCTAGTTTTCTTGATTTTGCTTAATTAAGCTAAATTCTAATGATTTTAATCCACAAATCAAATTGAATTCAATCCGATCGATCCAATTCAAATAAGATTAATTTCGTTTTATCAAATCAACTAACAATGCTTCAATTTCTTCAATTTCTAGCATATTTCTAACATGAACTAATACTGATGTGTACAATTTGAAGCTCAATTAGGCAAATTGAACCTCAATTGGTCAAATTGAATGTTAGGCAAGAATGGGTCAAGTGTAATTGAGTCAATTGAACCAACTCTTCATGAATTCATCAATCATGAAATCACCAAGTTAGTCTAATTACATTCAATTGGTGTGATTTTGTCAAAATTGACTTTGGATTTGAGTTCTACACACACAGTTGCATTTGACATTCGCTAATTCGAACAATTTATGAAGAATCAACCGAAACCCCTAATTGGGGACTCAAATTGGGGCGTTTTTATCCTCATCTTGAAATCTCGAAATTGGTTTGACAATTGAATGTGAAACAACCTCTTGATCAAATGTTGTAAATAAAATTTTCCTAAGAAATTGCTGGAGAGGAAGTAATTTTGTTTTTGGATCAATTTTGAACCAGAATTCATAAGTTGGGAAAAGTTGGTTCTTGATTGTTTTTTTACAAAATTTACAAATTTAAAATTAAATTAAGGTAAAAATGAGTTGATTTGATGAATTTTCAAAATTTCAATTTTTTTTTGGAAAATTATAACTAAGGGTTGACTAAAAAGTCAGCTATAAAGACTTCATTGGTTTATTGATAAAACCAATGTATTTTTGGTTTAGATAAAAACACTGTAAAATTGAAATTAACTTGAAACACACTACAATGACTCTTTTTGGCAAGAATAAGGTCTTCTCATGATCAGAGACCCTTAATCTCAAGTTTTTTTTACTACTGTATGATGTGTTGGCTAAAAATCAGATGTCAACAACTCTGACTAAAATTGAGCATCGTTGGAATCTGGTTAATAATTGCTGTAGTTGAGTTTTACTCTAGTAGGAGGAGAAGATTGTTTGTTAGTTGTGTCTCATTGAGAAATTCAAGTGAAGGTGGAAATTTATTGATTATGTCTTGAATTTTGTTTTAGGTATTCAACCCAAATTGAGTTATGATACCCGCATTGAAATTTGTAGTGAATGAACTTGAGAAATTAAATGGAGGTTTAATGTTGGTAGCCAAGGGCTTGAGCAACAACCCATGCCCATAGCCCAAAACTAATCCTTGGTAAGGGGTGTGGCCCTCGTGGTATGAGGTGGTATATATATTATTTTTCTGAAGTTAATAGATTTTAAGAGAGAGAGAGAGAGAGAGAGAGAGAGAGAGAGAGAGAGAGAGAGAGAGAGTTTTAAGTTTTTTCCAATCCACCTATTATAATCCTTGAATTTCCATAATGGATTTTGCTTCTCCTCTCTCCTTTGTTTTTCTAGCAAGGATTTTTCATGTAAATCTTGTATTTCTTTATTCTTCTCAGTTTTAATTTTATAGTAGTTTTCTCATAGGTCATAAAACAAATTTTGTAATCAATCTTCTGAAAAATATATAATGTTGGTTCATATTTGACAGCCACCCTTTTTCGTCGTCGTGTTTCAAAAGCATTTGGAAGCACCATAAATGCAATGATAAGTTCTTTTTAGGGATTAAAATGTCTTTTGCAACTCAAGCAGGAAGATATGAGATCATACTTTGAAGAGGTTCAATCAAATCTTGCACTAATCAATCAATGATGTCTAATTCCTTCTCTTCACAGGAAGAGGAGGAATGCTCTGCTCGTGCCTAAAAATGTTATCAGGGTCTACTTTGGTCTTGACTTGAACCAACCTGCAGAAATTGCTCCTGAAGTACTTCAAAACCCAAGAGGTTGCCTCCATCAAGCTGTTGACACCTTTCTTGTTCACGCCCAAATCGAGGTCCCTACAATTCACATAGGCCTCTCTTGGATTGTTGAACACATAAAGACCCAAGTAGTCATACAGCTTCCTGATCTAGCTCATGTGCCTGGCCATGTTCTCGGCCCCATCCTGCCAAGACACTATGTATTGGATCTTAAACAGCATGTTGCGCCGGTGCGGGAATGGAGTTGCCAACTTGGGGAACCGTCCATCTCCCCGCCATATGGGTTCCATATAATGATTGGGATCTCCTCCTCCAAGAACATTTTCCAAGGGCCCAAGAGGCCCTTCTCTGAATCGGGGCCCTCATGAAGTCGGACTTGGACTTGAAGTAGCTCTGAAACTGGGGCTTCCCCTGAAGGAGGACCTTCAGGGCAGTCGTGTTCGGGTACAGCGCCATGTACAGGACTGACTTGATCCAGCTCATCTTAGTGCAGTCGGCCCGCTTTAGACCGAGCTCAAGGAAGCACTTGCGCATGATCCTAAGGAGGGTGTCAGTCTCCTTGGAAGAGGGCCTTATATGTGGTTGTCACAATTCACTTCAACGTCAGGTTGGTGCTCGAGGCCTGGATGATGACTCTGATGAAGAGCCTCTCATCGAGCTTCGGTGCTAACTTTTGCCATTTGTACAGGAGCTTTGTCGTGCCTTGTTCAGGGGTCTTGGTGACTGAGAACACAGCTAGAGTCTTGAGGCACATTGACCAATTTCAGCTTTCAAGCTAGGATTATGCCAAAACTGCCTCCGCCGCCTCCCCGGAGAGCCCAGAATAGATCCTCCCCCATTGCCTTCCGGTCAAGAATCTTCCCTTTGGCGTCAACCATTCAGACATCGACCACGTTGTCAGCCGCCAGCCCAAACTTCCTCATCATTGGCCCGTAGGCCCATCGGTGACGGGGCCACTGATGCCCAGGCTCGTGCACACGCCCATTAGGAACCCGTCGATCTTGCTCTTCTTGGCAATCTGGTAATAGACCTCCCCAACTCCGGCCCTTGCCTGGGCCCACGCAGTGCCCTGGGCGACGTTGACCTCAATGGCATGGAGTTGGGCCAGGTCGAGCACAAGGAAAGGCGACTCAATCTGGGAGACATAGGAGACTGCCTCGTAGTCATGGGCCCCACTCCGAACGTGGTTGGCAAGCCCAAGCTGCCTCGAGCAGAGGACAGCAGCCTGGAGACGGACCTCTGACAGCGGGGTGAAGATGATCATGGGCTTGGGCACCGTCAGGATTAAGTAGCGGAGCTTGTTCGCGGTTGAGTTGAGGACAGACGATGAGGAAGAGACATTATTTTGGGTGTAATACGAGGAAAGAGGAATAGAGTTCGTGGAATAAGTTGAAAGGCAATGAAAGAAGGTCTGTTGAATCGTGGAAGTCGCTGATGTCCATGAAGATGATGAGACTAAGAAAGGCAAGAGAATCCGTCAAAGTAGCAGAGAGCTATGAAACGCCATTTTTTGGGTTGATTTTTCTCTGCTCTCATCAGTTGGCTCAATTGAGCAAAGCTTTTGGTGGGTCGTGTATGTTTAGTGGATTTTCATCGCCTAGACAACGTGCGGATGATCTAATGTGAACATCACTTTGGGTCTTCAAGTTGTTCCATCTATTTAGTGTGGGGTCTTTTGTTTATTAATTTCTCCACACGTTTCTTAATCTCTGCATTTTAATAAGAGTAACAATTTTGAGCACTTGTAAAATGTGCATCAGATTTCCTTCTTAGTCATAGCCAAACAAAGTAATATTCACTTCTTCACTCTTTCGTTCAACTACAATGACAATGATCCCAACATTGATGTAGCCACAAACATCACCGTTGGCCGCGCTGCTAGCGCCTTCACCACCAGCCAACCACCATTCCATGACACTAGCTCCATACATACCGATACAATCAGTGTTGACAAGTTTATTTTTCAGCAGTTAATTAGCTTCTCAAACTGTGCTTTCCGTCAGCAAAACTGTTGGAAAAGCACCTCACGTCTTACAACTGTCCGGCTAGGGCTAAGGATTAGACCAAGAGCAAAATTTTCTTCCCAAACGGAAAGTAGTCGTGGAGATTAATGTGTAAAAATAACAAGATTTTATGTCATGCTAGGGTTATTGTAAAGAGAGCCAACTTAATCAAATCTCCACTGTTAATAAAAAAGCAAAATCAATAGCAACTTCGAACTCATATTTTAAAATTATAGTATAATATTATCATATCAGTTTATTCTTTATGAATCATTTTATATTTTATTGGCAGTTTGAGCCTGGGCTCATGAATAACTACTAAATATATATTCTGTTTGAATATATATATATATATATATATATATATAATTATTTTTTTACTCTTGTAATTAAGGGATATAACATAGAGGTGTGAGGTACTAATTACAATGGAATCCTCAGTTGGACGTAGCTCTAGTTTAAGGATAAATTAGGACAAAACCTTACGTCTCGAATTCTCTTACTCACTTTTACTGCCTTTTTTCTTTGTGATTGTATGGCAAATCCTAACAATGATGCGTAGGAGACGATGCTGTCGTGGCCAAGATGAATATGATGGTGGTTCTATCTTAGTTGGAGTGGATGATGGATAGAAGAGGAGGTAAGGAAAGGAATGGAGAAAAAAATGGAATCAACACCAAAAATATATCTCTTCCCTTCAAAGTTTATAGGGTTTAATCATTGATGTGTGATGTGTCAAATTACATTGGGCTAATTTAACACCCCAAAATTTAGAGGAACGTCTACCTAAAAAGTATGTACAATAGAGCCTGCTAGCATTATTGATAGAATATTTATTTTAATTCTTCATATCTCTTAGAATCATGTATATATCTCATTCGACTGCGCATATCCTTGAATGATTATAATTGGTATCATATTCATAGTCATCTAATAAAACCTATAAATATGCTGCCCTTGGAGCACACTTGTGAAGTTGTAGCCTGTTGTCGATTGAAAATAAGAGAATATCAAACTTTTGAGGATTTCAAGACTAACCTATTGGATGTGATTTCATTTATATGTCGATTTATCAGTAAGCTTTAAATTTCTGGATAAGGATTAGTAGGTAGAGAATTTGAAAGCCAAAAAAAAGGAGTCAGACCAAACGAAGGCCCAACGGGCTAAGCATCTAAAAGGGGCTGCCAAGAGAGCCCAATTAGTCCAGCTAAAACCCAACCAAGTCCATTTCAAGCAATTGGACCCAAGGGCAAAGTTGGAATTTTTGTTAAGTTTGCAAAAAGACCATAATGCCCCTTTTAGAAGAGTTGGCATTGAAGAAAATAAAAACAAAAGGGAAGAGGATAAGGATAAGGGGGACAACAAGCTTGGATGGGAGGATTTTGAGGGAGGTTAGTAGGATTTCGGAGGGAAATATCCAAGCTCTTCTCTCTTTCTCTTTACCTCTCTCTTTCTCTCTTTCCCCCTCCTCCCTTAAGCTTTGGCCGACCCTTCCCCTTTCCATTTCACTCTCATCTTCTTCTTCTTCCTCCTCATTTCCTCTCCATTGCTGCCCATTTTGCTGCCATTCACCACCACCATTTTCATCGCCGCCCTTGCTGCCATCTATCCGCACCCTCACGCTGTCCATGCTGCCACCCCTCAAGCCACCGGACCACCACTGCAAGCTGCCCTCCCCAAGCTTGGCTGTGAGCTTAAGCTTCGCAGAGCTATGTCGTGGTGCTGCTATTCAAATTGTGAGATTCGCATTCTTATCACTATCATGCCGTCATCACCGTGAGCTCGCCATCGTCGTAAACCATGAGTTAACCTTATGAGTATTAATTGTCTTTAGGGATAGGAATAGATTATGGTTAATGGTGATTAGTGTTAGTTAATTATAGTTAGTGTTAAATGTGCTTAAAGATGGTTATATTAAGGCTAATTGTCGTTAGTCTTAATTAATTGTGATTAGTACTGATTAATGATGTTTTAGCGTTAATTGCATTTAAGGGTAGTTTAGATTAAGGCTAATTGTAGTTAGTCTTAATTAATTGCAATTAGTCTTAATTAATTTTAGTTAGTATTAATTAATGACAGTTAATCTGACGGATTAGTGCCAATTAATGATGGCTTAGTTGATAAGTAGAATTTATACTTGAATTATAGGATGAATTTATGCATAATTCATGTTGTTTGAAGCTTTTTATGCCTTGAAAATAATTGCCCAATTTATAAGCCTTAATTGCTATTTTAAAGAAAGGTTTCATGGACATTTAAATGGTGATTCATGAGATATCATGTTTTTTTTTTTTTGGTCGGTTGAGATGTCATGTTCAAATGCCATGTTTTATATTTCAATCGGGGCAAGGAGGTTTTAAAATAAAAGTGTGCAAAGTTTGACGGATTAAATTTATGCACATGATCATATGTGATTATTTTACCATAATTTATATGTGAAAATTGCTGGAGTTTGTTATATGAGCACAAAAAAACCCTATGTGCATTGGGCTAACTAATGGCAAATGAAATTCGCATGAGTATTGATGTGCTTAAATGGTCACTTAATAGAACCCATCACCCAATAGGAGTTCGGGGACGATGCTCGATTTTATTAGAAGCGGGAGTTCAGATGCTGAGTTATGGTTGAGGCTGGACTGAGGCTCCTTAAGAAATGCTATCTATGGCGGAGGTCCTAGATGCTGTCGTGCTCGATGGGGCAAGACAATCTCTGGTCATGCTAGAAGACCGCCAACTCTTGTGCTGGCATGACCTGAGGGTCATAATATAATATTATAAGATGTGTTTTGATTATTTGTTAAGCTTGTTGCATCACTATTGGCATATTTGAATTAATAATATTTTGGGGTGTGCCAAGGCGAGGTAAGTTTATGTAATGTTGCATGTTTAGGATACCTTCAATATGAATTTGCATCCTAATCGAGGTTTAGGTTATTTATTTATTGATATTTTTATCTCACTTGTCGTTATTTGTTATTTGAAGGCCCATAATATGGAGAATGGTTACGTGCGGTTTGGAGTCCTGATGAACCAAGATGGGGTTGTAACTTCATACCTTTTTCTGAGGTCTAACCATATGCATGAACTTGTGGTTAAGATAGTTTGGGTGGATGAGGGGCTGGCTTTTTGGGTGGCCTATAGGTTTAAAGTGTGGTTCCTTCGATTGGGGATGAGTGTTTGGCCTGATATGAGGTTTTGATGGATCACTTGGTCGAGGGAAAGAAGAGCAGGTGTGGGATCCATGGACATCAACACCCTTGATGGTGCAGTCGAGGATTCGGAGGCTGACCTTGACACGGAGTCTAAGCCCAAGACTTCACTCGGATACTATTGCGGACCTTGACATTAGAGAAGTTACCTTAACTCTAACCCCTGTAGGTTTTTGAAGATGGTCGGTAGAAAGTCGCCCTTTGAGAATGGGCTTGTAAATGTTAAATTTCCTAGAGTTAACAAGTATATAAATAAAAAGTAAAGTTTTTGGAAATGTTTGCTGTTATGTTTATAATATTCCTACTTTTACACTTGACTGGGTGTTTATATATCATGCTTCCACTTGTGTTTAATCGAAAAATTAAAAAACGGCGACATATCTTGGAACATCGCTACTAAACAACCATTGAAGGATGTTTGTGCACTCGGGGGGGGGGTTGGGGTGTGACAAGTTTACTTCAGATCTTGGTGGTAACTTTTATTTTAGTATTTTGGTGGTAACTTTTATTTTTTGATATTTTGGCGTGACTTTTTTTTTTGTTTGCTTTCTTTCCCTTTGTTCATTAAAAACTTTTGGAATATGGCGCTTGTTAAGTGTTGAATATAAAATGTTGCAAATCATTTGGAAATTGGATATAATTTAGAAGGTTAAAGATAATATTTTTGTGTAGAAGTCAAAGAATCGAAAAGTACTAATTACTTCTTTCGAGTTTGAGTTTAACAATGGGGCCAAACCAATTCAGGCTTACGATAGAAGCAAAATGTGGCTGGACAAAAAGGATTGGAACTTTCAAATTTAGGAGGATAAGCCTAAATTTAACTCCTTTCATAGTCGACAAATCCTTAACCAAAGGGTTAATATAATGACAAAACCCCAAATTGGTGCATCTATGATAAATTTATCTCAAACTAATTTTTTGACCACAAAAAATCCCAAACTCGAAACTGATACACTTGTCTTATGAAAAATGTGATAAATTTATTCAAACTAATTTTTTTTTATGACTAAAAATCCAAATTGATATATTTGTGATAAATTTGTCTTATGTTAGCTTTCGTTAAATTAGATTAATGCCATGAAAACCCACAAACTAATGCCCTTGTAGAAAACAGAGGGTAAAACTCGAAATTGATACACTTGTCAATTGTTACATTGTCTTTCAATTCATTAATTTGACTATAAAATTTAACAGAAACAAATTGATGATAATGGTATACTAGTTTAGGATTTTTAGTTTTGAAAAAAATTAATCTTAGGTAAATTTGTCATATGTGTATCATTTTGAAATTTTTCGTGATATTAACTCTTAACCTAGTCGATGATATAACTTAAGTCGCACCATAAAGCTATCCTGATTTTGTTAATTTGCTGAAAAAAATTATGTGCACACCCACCAATCAAAACACCACTCATATGTTCTCTCTCTCTCTCCCTTTCTGCCAATGTGATGGACCAAAGCGACTCACTATTAAGTCGCCGAAGCCACCACGACCGCCGAGATAACCCTAGCACAGCGGTTTCTCTCTCTCTCTCTCTCTCTCTCTCTCTCTCTCTCTCTCTCTCTCTGCTTGCTAATTCTTTGTAGTCGATCACTGCAAATCATTGACCTTGGATATGTGGCCGTTTGTCATGGAAGACCTTTAACCTCGGAAGTCATTGTCCTTGACCTCTGAAATTGAGAGAGAGAGAGGGAAGCTTCGATGGATAGGCGACGATGCTGTCGTGGCCGAGGCAGACATGACGGTGGTTCTATCTTAGTTGAAGTGGACGATGCGAAGAAGAGGAGGTAAGAAAAGTAAAGGATTAAAAAGAAAGGAATCAACACCAAAATTATCTCTTCCCTTCAAAGTTTTCAGGATTTAATAATTGATATGTCAATTAGATTTAACACCTTTAAATTTAGAGGAACATCTACTTGAAAATTATGTACAAAAGAGCCTGATGGTATTATTGTTAGGATAGTTATCTTGATTCTTCATTTCTCTCGGGATTATGCATATATTTCATTTGATTGTACGTATCCTTAAAATAAATAATTGGTATTATATTCATAATGATCTAATTAAATCTACAAATAAGATGAACACCCGGAGCACACTTCAACCTTCTTGGTCTCGTTTGGCGAGGACGTTGTTGCCTACAGTGCAGCCACGTCAACGTGCTGTCGTGTAGCTTGCTCTGCAGCCACGTCAGCCTCTTTTGCAATCCTACCTCGCAGCCACGTCAAGCTCCTATTGTCCCTGGACCTGCGCCTCCGCAGCCACGTCAACCTCAGCCCGTTGTCGGTTGAAAACGAGAGAAGTAGCAGAGAGCGAAGATAAAATGGAATAATTTAAGCTCGTATACTGTACTATTGGCGAAACGCCCTCTGATGAGACGTGTGGGTTCGTTAAGGGAAAGGGCAAAAACAAAAGGATAATGTTTGGCAAGATCAAGGATAAATTGGTGCAAACATTAGTTGCATGTCCCTTTCAAATTCCAAAGGCACTAACAACTTATGATATTGAAAAAAAATTGAAGGATCGATGAATAATTCAAATATTTTAAAAAGGGATACTAAAAATGACCAACTCTTGATTGATATCATTGAGTATCAAATTCAGTTCATGAGAACAAATTTGGGTCAAAGTAGAAGTTATCAATGAACAAACCAATCCGCGAGCTATATACTCATCAATAGTACATGATGTTCACACGACAAGATGGTGAGGTTGTTAATGAAATGATTCACTAGTTGATAATTTGAAGGAAATCAACAAACCCTGACAAAGTTGTTGATAGTAAACGATATGCTAAGTGTTGAAGCGGTATCATTTATCAATAACAGAAATTTGTCAACAAATTAGTTGAAGAGGAAGACGATGAATTTACATGAATACATGATTTCTAGGCAAATGTGCCTATAATTTCGGAGTATGTAAAATTATGTGAATAATCATTATTCGATGAAAGAGGATCATGCTTGGAATCTTGTAAAGCTTAACTGATAATCATAACTCTAGATAGTGCTAAAATGTTATTAGCGGATCCAAAACTCATTACTGTTTGTAAATAATTACTCATGGTGGGGTATAAAATCCCACGTTTAATCATTGGGAGGATCATCAATCAGCATCAAAACATATGCTTTTCTGCACATTTCCTTTCTTCTTTACTCTTTCTGCTAATTTAACCTTCTCAGCACATTTAAATTTCCTCATTTTTTATATTCTGATAATCTTTTATTACCGGTACTTTTTTTTTTTTTGGTAAAGATCTTTCATTACCGGTACTTGCAATTTAATATTTCTACTTTTACACCATTTGCGTTGTTATCCATTATCGATAAATCTACCCTCAAGTACGATTCCTATCTCGGCATTCCCATTGCGAAATGCTACAGAGATCTCTTATTTTCACATTTAGGTGAAATAAATGTAACAATACTTTGATGTCGTTTTCTAAACAAATTGTATGATCCATCTTCCAAAAAATACACAACGTTGGTTCATATTCGACAGCCACCCTTTTTCGCCATAGCATCCCTAAAGCATTTGGAAGCACCGTATATGCGATGACAAGTTCTTTTTAGGGATTACATTTTTTCTTTTACAGCTTAAGCTGGAAGATATGAGATCAAACTCTGGAGGTCCCATCAAATCTCGCACTAATTATAATTCCAGATGTCATTGAAGGTTCCCACACCAACTTAAAAGCAGCGCCTGCTAATTCTCAAGTCTCCAAGAAAGGCAGCAGCCATTTGCATGCCTGACACAATGTTTCCTCCGGTCCATTTATATATATATATATATATATATATATATATTTCTTAATTTTTCCATTTTCAAACCTTAGAAGACCGGATTACATTAATTAATAAACTAAGAGGGCAACAGGGAAAATACGAAATTGTACGTCAGACACCTAAGTTTCATCACATATAAAATCAGGAAGCGCAACGTTCTTAGTGCCGAACATGATGACACATCAAACATGATGACACATCAAAGTGGAATCATGAAATTTGCATCTTCATATTTGATTCCTTCACTTGAAGAAGAAAAAAAAAAGAATTCAAAAAGCAAGACCAACTTACACGATTAAAGAAGGGGAGAGAGAGAAAAGAAAAAAGAAAAAAGAAAAACAAAGTCGGAGCTTTCGACCTTAAACTTCCATTATTCTTTACCTCCATCGATCAATGATGGTCCGATCAGAATTGTCACAAGTGCCGAGGCCGAGGCGATGAAAGTGAGAGGGGTAGGTAAGGTGCGTCGTTTGCTTCCGGTCGAAGGAATCTCTTCCTTCACAGGAATAGGAGGAACGCTCTGCTCATGCCTAAAGAAGTTTTCAGGGTCTACCCTGGTCTTGACCTGAACCAACCTGTAGAAATTGCTCTTGAAATACTTCAAACCCCAAGAACTTGCCTCCATCAAGCTGGTGACACCTTTCTTGTTCATGCCCAAATCAAAGTCCCTGTAATTCACATAGGCCTCTCTAGGATTCTTGGACACATAAGGTCCCATGTAGTCATACAGCTTCCTGATCCAGCTTATGTGCCTGGACATGTTCTCGGCCCCATCCAGCCAAGACACTGCGTATTGGATCTTAAAAAGCGTGCCGCGACGGTGTGGGAATGGTGTTGCCGACGCAAGGACCCGGTCCATCTCCCCGCCATATGGGTTCCATATCATGAGTGGGATCTCCTCCTCCAAGAACAATTTCCAAAGGCCCAAGAGGCCCTTCTCTGGGATCGGGGCCCTTACGAAGTCGGACTTGGACTTGAAATAGCTCTGAAACTGGGGCTTCCCTTGGAGGAGGACCTCTGGGGCAGTCCTGTTTGGATACAGTGCCATGTACAGGACCGACCCGATCCAGCTCAACTTGGTGCAGTTGGCCCGTGTCAGGCCCATCTCAGGAAAGCGTTTGCGCATGATCCCAAGGAGGGTGTCCGGGTCTCCTAGGAAGAGGGCCATATAGGAGGTTGTCACGGTGCGGTTCACCGTCAGGTTGGCGCTTGAGGGCCGGATGATGACTCTGATGAAGAGCCTGTCATCGAGCTTTGGTGCTATCTTTTGCCATTTGACCAGGAGCTTCGTTGCGCCTTCTTCGAGGGTCTTGGTGACTGTGAACACAGTCACAGTCTCAGGCACATTGACCAATTTCAGCTTCCAAGCCAGGATTATGCCGAAACTGCCTCCACCGCCTCCCCTTAGTGCCCAGAACAGATCCTCCCCCATTGCCTTCCGGTCAAGAATCTTCCCCTTGGCGTCCACCATTCGGACATCGAGCACATTGTCAGCCCCCAGCCCGAACATCCTCATCATTGTCCCGTAGGCCCCTCCGGTGATGTGGCCACCGATGCCCAGGCTTGTGGACACGCCCATCGGGAACCCGTGGATCTTGCTTTTCTCAGCAATCTGGTAATAGACCTCCCCAACTGTGGCCCCTGCCTGGGCCCACGCAGTGCCCTGGGCGATGTCGACCTCAATGGCACGGAGTCCGGCCAGGTCGAGCACAAGGAAAGGGGACTCAATCTGGGAGACATAGGAGACTGCCTCGTAGTCATGCCCCCCACTCCGGACGCGGATGGCAAGCCCAAGCTGCTTCGAGCAGAGGACAGCAGCCTGGACATGGGCCTCTGACAGTGGGGTGAAGATGATCACTGGCTTTGGCACTGTTGGAAGCAAGTATCGGAGGTTGTTTGCGGTCGAATTGAGGACGGACGTGAAGAAAGAGACGTTATTCGGGGTGTAATATGAGGAAAGAGGAACATAGTTCATGGAATTGGTCGAAAGGCAATGAAAGAATGTCTGTTGAATCGTGAAAGTCACAGATGTCCATGATGATGACGAGACTAAGAGAAGGAGGAAAACCTGTGAAAGTAGCAGAAAACTATGGAACGCCATTTCTTGGGTCGATATTTCTCTGCTCTCATCTGTTGGCTCAACTGAACAAGCTTTTGGTGGGTTGTGTATGTATAGTGGATTTCCATCGGCTAGACAGCGTGTGGATGATCTAATGTGAACATCATCACTTTGGGTCTTCAAGTTGTTCCATCAATTTCGTGCGGGGTCTCCCCATTTTTTGTTTATTAATTACTCCACATGTTTCTCAATCTCTGCATTTTGACAAGGGTAATAATTTTGAGCGACTGTAAAATGTGCATCAGATTTCCTTCTTGTCGAAGAACGTAATATTCACTTCTTCGCTCTTTCATTCACCCACAATAACAATGATTCCAGCATTGATGTCGCCACAAACACCACCGTTCGCCGTGCTGCTAGCGCCTTCACCGCCAGCGTCCACCATTCCATCACACTAGCCCCAAACATACCAATACAATCAGTGTTGACAAGTCTAGTTTTCAGCAGTGAATATGCTTCTCAAACCGTGCCTTCCGTCCGCAACTCTGAATGGAAAAGCACCTCATGTCTCACAACTTGCTGCCTCGGGCTTAGCGTACGACCAGGAACAAAATTTTCTTCCCAAACGGAAGCTAATCGTGGAGATTAATGTATAAAGTAACAAGATTGGATGTCATACTAGAGTGATTGTTAAGAGAGCCAACTTAATCAAAGCTCCATTGTTAATAAAAAGAAAGCTCAATTCGGAAATCAAAGGCTCTTCACTAATTTCTACAAACAGACAATCACGCGTGCTCTATTTAGTGCATATAATCACTTTGTGGTAAAAAGACTTCTTGCAGAGGAAAAAACTTTACCACGTCATCTCACGTATCTGGTAATCCTAGATTACCCCGGTTTGAAATAATAAAAAGATAGATAAAACATAATTATTGTTATGAAATACATGAATGAATATTCATTATATTCATCTTAGCTAATGTATTTATTATGATATATTTGTATCATACATTCTAAGTACATCTCACTATACAATGAACGGTCATCTCCCCTATCCAGTACATGTATTATTTGATATATTGATATTAATGATAAGTACATTCTTGTTCTCCTATAAATATGAATTTATTTTTGATATACATGATGAACAGAGAATAACAACATAGTGAAATACAGTGATACACTGGAAATAAAACTCTCTTATCTGGCTTTCTCTACTATCTCTAGTGTTCACTTGCTTTCTCTTCTCAATCTATTCTCTATTATATATTTGCAACGCAATATTTTACAACACGTTATCAGCACAAAGATCTATCGATTGAGTAAGTAATTTTTGCAAGCACGAGAATATATCGACTGAGTAAGTAATTTTTGCAAGGTGGGTATTCTTTTTATTAATCAACTTATACTTCATCTTCTTCTATCAATTCTTGATTTTTATTTTTCTTGGTCCGAAGCCATATTTCAAATCTAAAGGTATCCTTCTGCTCCTGAAGTGGTAGTGGATATTAGGAAATCCTTTTAATTAATTTAAGGATTTGATTTTGCAAGGATTATATGCAAATTTTATAATATTTGACACATGAAGTTGTCAATATAAATGCAAATGGAAAATACCGAGAAAAAGGAAGATGTTTGTTTGCTTGATAGTGCAACAACACATACTATCTTTCGTAGTAGATACTTTTTCTCGAGTATGACATTACGTAAGGCACAAATCCATACAATATCAGGTCCTGCTCCGATTATTGATGGTTTTGGGAATGCCACAATTATTTTGTCAAATGACACAATCCTGCATATTGAGAATGCATTTCTAAGCATTAGATCCAAAAGGAATCTGTTCAGTTTCAAAGATGTACGCCGTAATGGGTACCATATTGAAACTATTTATGAACAAAATAAGGAATATATTGTCATTTCCTCTTATAAGATGAGCTTGAAGACCATCCATGAGAAGCTAGAAGCTTCTTCTAAGGGTTCGTATTGTGTTATGATTATGGCTATTGAAACCTATACCACTACATCTTGGAGATTGGTAAATCCTAATAAGTTTGACCTATGGCATGATCGCCTTGGTCATCTTGGTACTTCAATGATGCGTAGGATAAATAAAAATATAAAATGGCACCCTTTAAAGGATATAAAGGTATTGTTGTCCAAAAATTATAATTGTGAGGCTTGCTCACAAGGAAAGCTTATTATCAAACCTTCTATAATAGAGGTTAATCTTGAATCTCCTTTATTCTTGCAAAGAATTCAGGGTGATATTTGTGGACCAATACAACCACCAAGTGGACCATTTCGATATTTTATAGTATTAGTGGACGCATCCTATAGATGGTCCTATGTTTGCCTATTATCTATGCGCAATGTCACATTTGCACGTTTACTTGCGCATATTATAAAGCTCCAAGCACAATGTCCTAATTATCCAATTAAGAGCATAAGGATGGATAATACTAGTGAATTTACATCAAAGAGTTTTGATACATATTGTGCTTCACTCGGAATCGAGGTTAAGCACCCTATTGTATATGTTCATACTAAAAATGGATTGGCAGAATTCTTAATTAAACGTATCCAAATCATTGTCTGCACTCTATTATTGAGAACGAATCTCAACAATACAGCATGGGATCATGCAGTTTTACATGTCGTAGCTCTAATAAGATTACGTCCCACTGCTAATCTTTTACAATCTTCCCTTAAAATGGTTATTGGTTATGAACTAAATATTATATATCTACGCACCTTTCATTGTGCAGTACAGGTGCCTATAGCATCGCCAAAAAGGACGAAAATGGATTCCCAACACCGTTTGGGCATAAAGTTTAATTCATCATCTATTATTAGATTCTTGGAACCAACTACTGGTGATCTTTTTACTGCCAAATTTGCAGATTGTCATTTCGATGAGACTAGTTTTCCATCAATTGGGATACCAACAACTTCCATGATTGCAAAATAAAAACCACTTAAGGTTTTCTCCTGGAATGAGAAAAATTTATCTCAATTAGATCTAATAACTCTTGAATGTGAAAATGAAGTGCAGCGCATAATCCATTTACAAGCTTTGGCCAATAGATTTCTTGACGCATTTAATGATGCTACTAAAGTAACGGAGTCTCATATTCCAGCTGCAAATGCTCTAGCTAGGATAGCTATTCCCAAAGGACAGGCTAAAATGGATCAAAATCCCTTGCACTTGAAGCGTGGTAGACCGATAGGATCAAAAGATACTGCTTCTCAAAAATGAAGGGGAAAGAATCAGGAATTTGCTCTAGAAGAGCCTGCCGTTGTGCTTACTCCCAAAGAGCTTATTGCTCCTAAAGAGGTGCAAACCCATGAAAGGAACACTAGCCCCGGGAATACCGAGAATTCCATTATATATTGTAATGAAATTTGTGATCGAAATGAAATCATCATTGATGATGCTTCTGCATTCTCAGTTGCTTATAAAATTATGGATGATAATTGTGAGCTGCAATCTATTATTGAATGTCGTCAAAGGTAAGATTGACCTAAGTGGGAAGAAGCAATTAAAGCTGAATTAGCTCCCCTAACTAAACGAGAGGTTTTTGGACCTATTACTCGTATTTCCGATAATGTAAAGCCCGTTGGATATAAATGGGTATTTATCCGAAAACAAAATGAGAAAAACGAGGTTGTCAGGTATAAAGCCCGACTCGTTGCCCAATGATTCTTCCAAAGACCTAGGATTGATTTTAATGAGACATATTCACTTGTAATGGATATAATTACATTTCATTTTCTCATTAACCTAGCAATCTCTGAAAGATTGGAAATGCGTCTTATGGACGTTGTGACGGCAAATTTATATGGCTCATTAAACTCTGATATTTATATGAAAATTCCCGAGAGATTCAAAATGCCTGAAGCATGCACTCCCCGTAATTTATTCTTAATAAAATTGTAAAGATCCTTGTATGGGTTAAAGCAATCCGGTCGCATGTGGTATCAACGCCTAAGTGAGTACCTAATTAAGGAAAGATACAAGAATGATCCTATCTGCCTATGTGTGTTTATTAATAAATCAGAAACCAGATTTGCTACTGTAGCAGTTTATGTCGACGATATAAATTTAATTAGAACTCTTGAAGAGTTAGCTAAAACTACTGAGTATTTGAAAATAGAGTTTGAAGTTAAGGATTTGGGTAAAACCAAACTTTGTTTTGGTCTAGAGTTTGAGCATAAAGCAAATTGAATAATTGTCCATCAATCAGAATACATTGAAAGATTACTTAAATGCTTCAACATGGATAAAGCTCACCCATTGAGCACCCCTATGGTTGTAAGGTCTGTAGATCCCCAAAAGAACTCATTTCGTCCTAGAGAATCAAATGAAGAGATACTTGGTCATAAAATACCATATCTCAATGCAATTTGGGCTTTGATGTACTTAGCACAATGTACTAGACCAGATATCACTTTTATGGTAAATTTATTGGCAAGTTTTAGTTCTAAGCCAACTCAGAGAGATTGGAATGGAGTTAAACATATTTTCCGTTATCTCTGAGGAACCATAGATTTGGAATTATAGTATTTCAAGGATTCCACTAACTTTGGTTTAGTTGGATATGCTGATGCTGTATATAAATCTGATCCACATAAAACTCTCTCTCAAATCATGTATTTATTTTGTTATAACGGCACCGCTATTTCTTGGTATTCTATGAAGCAATCGCTAGTAGCTACATCTTCTAACCACTCTGAGATTATTGCTTTATATGAAGCTAGAAGAGAGCGTGTTTGGTTAAGATCCATTATAACGCATATTCATAATTTTTGTTGTTAATACCGGTTACAAATTCTCCCACTATAATTTATGAAGATAATGCTACTTGTATTGCACAAGTTAGGGGAGGATATATCAAATGTGATAGGACCAAGCATATCTCGCTGAAATTTTTCTATACTTATGAACTCTAAGAAAGTCGATAAATTGATGTTAAACAGATTCGATGCATAAATAATTTTGCAGATCTTTTTACCGAATCATTGCCAACATCAACTTTTGAGAAATTAGTATATGGCATTGGTATGCAGTGAGTTCACAAGATGCAAGATTAATTAGCCCCAGCAGTGGCTACATGGCTCAATTAAGGATAGATATTATGAATTATACATTGTAGCATTAATATGCAGCGAGTTCATAAGATGCAAGATTAATTAGCCCCAGCAGTGGCTATATATGCATTGTACTATTTTTTTTTTCTTTTTGTCCGGTTTTTTCTTATAGGGTTTTCCCGACTTAAAGTTTTTAACGAGGAAATTAATGCATTCATAAAAGGGAGAAATCATAAAGTTTGTGCTCTACACTCTTTTTCCCTTTTGTCCAGTTTTTGTCCTACTGGGTTTTTCTGGTCTAAGGTTTTTAATGAGGCAGTATCATTTGATGCACATTCATAATGAATATAATAAATATTCAAGGGGGAGTGTTATGAAATACATGAATGAATGAATGAAATACATGAATGAATATTCGTTATATTCATCTTAGCTAATGTATTTATTATGGTACATTTGTATTATACATTCTAAGTACATCTCCATATACAATGAACGGTCATCTCCCCCATCCAGTACATGTATCATTTGACACATTGATATTAATGATAAGTACATTCTTGTTCTCCTATAAATAGGAGTTTAGTTTTGATGTACATGATGAACAGAGAATAACAACATAGCGAAATATAGTGATACACTGGAAATAAAACTCTCTCATCTGGCTTTCTCTACTATCTTTGGTGTTCACTTGCTTTCTCTTTTCAATCTTTTCTCTATTATATATTCACAACACAAATATTTTACAACAATTATTACAACTGTTAAATTTTGGTATTTTGGTGGTGACTTTTATTTTTTGATATTTTGGCGTAACCTTTTTTGTTTGATTTCTTTCCTTTTGTTCATTAAAAACTCTTGGAATTTGGTGCTTGTTAAATGTAGAAAAAAATTCTACTATTTAGTCATTTGGAATTGTTGAAAACTTTGAAAGTTAAAGATAATTTTTTTTTTTTTGTGTAGAAATCAAAGGCTTGAAAAGCACTAATTACTCTTTTTGACTTTAAGGTTAAAAATGGAGCCGGACCTTTTTAGGCTCACCATATAAGCAGCCGGACAATAAGGATCGGAGCTTTCATATTTAGGACAATAAACTTATGTCTTAAATTTTTCTCCTTTTGTAGTTGACATGTCATCGACCAAATTTTGGATATAGTTAAGTCACAAAATAAAAATATCCTAACTTTATTAAAGTGCAACCATATTTGGTGAAATAAATTACTTTCACTCCAAACAATCAAAACATTATTCATATGTAATCTCTCTCCCTCTTGCCCAAGTGATGGACCAACGGAACTCATTATTGAGCACTGCGGTTTCTCCCTCCCTCTCTCTCTCTCTCCCTCTCCCTCTCTCTCTCTCTCTGTCAAGCCCACCAACCACTAGAAAACAACCAGCACTACAGTTTCTCTCCCTCCCTCTCCCTCTCTCTCTCTCTCTCTCTCTCTCTCTCTCTCTCTATATCTCTCTCTCTCTCTATATCTCTCTCTGCTTGTTAATTCTCTTTTAGAAACTTCAAGAAATACACGCGTTTCATATGCAATTTTAGAAGTTAGTCCATAAATGCAAGTTCACGATTCACATATTTAGTTGTCTTGGCTATTAATGCAAGAAGACAACTCTTAAGTTTAGTTGTCCCTTAGCCATTAGTGAATGACTTAGGTGTCCCCACAAAATCTAGGGCATCATGACCTTAGAAATAGTCTAGGAGGACAAGTAATTGGGCCAATTAATGATTAAGTGATCTTGCAAGATTCACCTAGGTGCCACCTCTCCTCAATTAGACTTGCCACCTTTGATTTATTAAGTTCTGACTTTGATTCTAGTTTTCAAAACTATTGGATCCTCATAGTTTTCCGATTTTATAGAGCTTTTTGCAATTCTAATTTGGAGAAACTTTCTCATGAAAATTGTTCAAAACTTTTTGATCTACAACATACTTTAGTTTTAAATTTTTCTGAGGTGAAATAGCTGGTACGAAATCTCAATTATTTGCCGTGATAAAATTGCCTAGTGTCGTAAAAATGGTGACCTTGCTGTTTTCTTGATTTTTTTTTATAAAATTTTCATTTTCGAATCTAGAATGCTTCCATCATAAAAGTTGTAAAGGACATCCACATCTACAACATATTAAAATTTCAAAGTGTTTATGTGTCACGCCCCGATCCTCGGACGCGTGCACATCCTTCTACTTGGTCGATTTTAGAATGCGATATCCCAAGACTATGTATCGCCGACGCTTTCTTTTGATTAAGCACATGCGGAAGTAGTTATAAATCTCCAGACAATAAAACAATGGGATAGGAAAGCAGGCCATATTTTTCATATTGAAATTCACAACCACACTTTCATTAATAGCGCAACTCATAGTATATTTATAATACTATTCACAACATACTTGTCTCACACCTATCTACACTAAGACAGGGTTTACAAAAGGGATGGGATCTCACTCCACATCCGGGTTATACCCAAGATCCCTCTCTGGATCATCATTTTCTTCAAAAGTCTTTCTTCCCTTCAGGTTCTTCCTCCTCAGCTTCTCCTCAAGGTCCTGAAATGGTTATTCAATAACCAATGAGACCACGTCTCAGCGAGTCCTACCCCCTAAGACTCGATTAGTAAGCCAATACACTATAGGCTGCCTAAACACGGCAGGAGTCAGAGGACTTACCTTCGCCTCAGATTCCATCTGCATATTAGTACAGTTCAATAGGTACTCAAACAATCACATCACCAATCTAAGGATCGATCAAATCAACCTAGTCGATTTCATGTCAATCGGACCATTTCTAGGTCATTCATCCGACACCAAGCAATTACTTAGATTTAGTGGCTTTACGGTCCCACCCGACCCTTTCAAGATCTAGTGGATTTACGGTCCCACCCGACCCTCTCAAGATCTAGTGGTTTTACGGTCCCACCCGACCCTCTCAAGAACTAGTGACTTTACGGTCCCACCGGACTCTCTCCAGATTCAATTTAGGAATAAATCTTAAATTCACTCATAAATTACTTTAGCACAATATCAAGCTCAAATAAATAAATGGACTGCACCCCGGCAATCAGCATGAAATTCCGGTCATCGGCCATCTCGGTTGAATTTTCGGAAAAATAAATAATTAAATAATTAATTTCGAAAATTAAATAAATAATTATAAAAATCCAATTTAGGCTCATAATGCCGAATTGGATACCGAGACAAGCCCGGAAAATTACCGAGACTCATTCCATAAATAACATGGCATGTCTACTTGCTAATATCTATTCCTAACCACCTAACATGCATCATTAAGTCTCTAATTAATTGACCTAAACTAATCTAACCACCTAATTGCATTTAATTAAATCTAACCAACCTTAAGTATAATTAGCAAACTAAGAAAGCTTTAGTGAGTAAAACTCACTTGACAAAAGCGAAGATCGAATCACCGCAACGACGACGCGAGGGCGGCCGAAATCGGATTTTCGACAACACTGGTGGGCTTGGACCGGGCCTTAAGCTTAGGCCCAACAAATCTCAGCCCAACTGAGATTTGTTCTTGCTTTAGGGCCAGACCCAAGTTGAATTGGGCCTGCTGAAATTTTTGACTGAATTCACTTGGGCTTCAAATTGTGGACTGAAATTGGGCCTCAATCCTATGGGCTTGAAGACTGAAATTGCTGGCCCATTTGAAATTAAACTGAAAATGGGCTGCTCTCTTTGGGCTGAAATAAGCCAAATTTGCTGGGCTGATGTTGCTGAAGATGGACCGAAGATTTTTTTGGCTTCGCTGGGTTGTAGAGTTGGGCCACAATCCACGAAGAGATTTGCGTGGGCTGCTTCGGTCTTCGCTGGAGGGTGCTGCGACTTCAGCCAGTCAATTGCTTCGGCAATTGAGTTACACGAAGGAGAAATGGAGGCGACGTGAATGAGGCAGCAAGCGGGGAATTCAATGAAGTCAACAGTGGAGGAAATTCTCGGACAGCTTCTGGCTTTTGTGGCCGACCAACCTCAGTGGAGAAGGAGCATCCGCTGGCAGGTTCAGTCAACAGAAGAGAAGAAGCTGCTGGTTCCGTTGACTCCGTTGAAGACAAACCGAAGTGGGGCTACAGCATCGATGTGGGGTTGCTGGAACTTGAAGACTCGTGAAGGAGCTGCGGTCTTCTCTGCTGGCGGTGGAGAACGATGTCGCTGGACTGCTGGCCGAGCTGGTGTCACGCGCGGGCAGCTTCAACGAAGTTGATGGGTCGACGGTGGAGGCTTCATGAGCGAAGGTTGACTCTGCGGCTTCGTGGACGCCTACTGCTGGACACGCGAAGGAGAGGGAACAGCTGGCGTGGACGCGTGAAGAAGCAGCTTCACTGGCTTCGGTCTTCGAGGGCTTCAACTCGGTGGAAGCTGTTGACCGAAGATGGGCAGCTCGTGGACGAAGATGGAGTCTTCACTGGCGCGGCTGTTTGCTCGAGTTGAAGACGCGGACGTGAGGAGCAGCTTCGGTTTCTCTCTTCCGCTGGCTGAGGTCGTCGAATGGAGGGGTAGAGGAGAGAGAGCGAGAGTGACCGGTTGGTGGGGTGAGAGAGAGATGGATAAGAGTGAGAAGTGAGGGCTCCACAAAGCCTTGATTTTCCACAACAAATATCTTTCAAGGCTATCCTAAGCCAAGTATAATCTCATGGCTTCCAATGATCCACCAAGACACTCTCCAAGACTTTCCAATTGGTCCAAAATGGCTAGGAGGGAGGGGGCTACGAATTTTAAAATCTCAGCTTCAATTGGACATTCATCCCATCCAAATTTCATCTTAATTGGCCCTCACAAAATCAATTGGTTATCCATCAATTACCCCGGCATTTTTCCTCACTCAAGAATCCACCAAAAATCCAAATTGATACCAATGTTGCACACCCCATCTTAAGATTCGATTTTAACTAAGTTCGAACTAAATTTTAATTCCAATCTCTCCAAATTGAGGTTAAATTTTGATGTAGAAAAATCCCAAAAAATTTTCTATAAATCTCCGACACACACAGGCTCAACCCGAAAGTCAAATTTCCCATTAATTTAGCCAATCTGAACTTCTCCCAAATTTCCGCGACATCTGACCCAATTTCCGTAAAATTTCCCGAATCTCCGAAAATCTTCTGAGACTGAGTCGATGCTCCTAAAATTTATTGTGACATGGCCAAAACTTCAATTTCTGAAATCGGACTCGAATTGGCGGTTAATTTTCATTCGGCGCGTTTTTAGCGTGACCTAGACTATCGGGTAGTTTTCAGAACTTTTTAAGTGCAAATGACCCGTGGTCGATTTTCTTCGAGCCACTATGAACCCACTTGACTCATTGGCGACTGTTGATTGTCGTGAAAATCTCGATGATTCAATCACGGACACAAGGTACCAAAACAATAAGAAAATCAATCTAGTGTCGGCCGACGAGAATTTTCTAATTCAGTGGTGTCACCCACGATTAGTCACATATCTCTATCGATCCATTCTATCTCTGATTTCAAATCGATTTTTAACTGTGCCGTACTGACCTCTAAAGATGGACACGGTCAAGGGGTCGATTCATGATCGAGTTCTCAAGTCTATTGCCTTAAAATTCCTTAATAACTTCCCCAGCTAGTCTAGTTATCTCGAGAGTGATCGGCTCTGAGAATAACCTTATAGACGCGTCAATGAAATGCCCGATTTATTCAGTAGAAGACATGGTTGAAAATTTGGGATGTCACATTATGATGATCCAGATTTTGAAATGGGTTTTCCTTTGTGGTCATTAAATTTGTTCAACGGATGAACTTTTGGGCTGTTTTCCATGATTTGTTGCTCTTTCTACAAAATGAATTAGACTTGAGTTATGAAAAATGTAGTTGAAGGTCCTCTTTACAACATCTTAAATTTTTATAATTGTTCAAGCCCTTTTGATAAGATAATGACACTGATTTCCAAAGTTGCTTGAAACTATTCTTCACCTTAGAATGGGAGAGCCACATGCCCAAACTTGGAGGGAAAGGGGTTGCACATCCATCTTGAGGAACAAGTCAATTTAGAGTCTTCTCGACTTGAAGGTAAACACGCATTAAGTGCTTTTGGACCTTAACGCATTAATGCTAAGTTGAGTCATAAGGCTTGTGCATCCCCTAATTAATATAGTCATCATTACTATTTATCATTACAAAGATCACTCAACCCCAAATGGCTCAATAAAAGAAGGAGCAAGTGTCCTCTAGGAACTAGATTTGCCACTCTTCTATTTAGCTTGCTACCTCTTCATTTGAAGTTGTCCACCTAAAGAAATGTGATTGGTTCACTTGGAAGGGAAATAATGAGTGATTTGCGTATAAATAGAGGCACCCTCTTCTCATTTCCTCACTCCATCTCTTCTTTCTCACTTACTCTCTATTTTCTTTCATGCCCTCTCACCATCGCCCCCTCTCCCTCTTTCGGCCTTGCTCGCCCACCATCTCATCAGATGGCCCTCTTTTGGTAAAACCACCTATAGTTCACCAAGGTTCATGAAGGTAAGTAAAATTCCTAACTCTTGGCTATGGCGATATGCTACGTCGTTGAGTTTAGTTGTGTGCTTACCCATGAGTAGTCATTTTTATGTTGCGGTGGCCCATTTTGTATAGTCTGCTCATGTATGGGTTAAGATGGAAGATAGTAAACTGACTTGTGCGACACATGATATCTGATCATTAAATGAAAGAAGAAGACCGTTATCACATAGTGTTGGCAGCAATGCCTTGTTCGTGAGAACAGGATGCCTTAGTTAAGCTAAGATGCCCGGGTTGAGCCTAGATGCCTCTGGTGATCTAGCCCTCAAGATGCCTCGGTTGAAAAGGGATGCCCTAATTTAGATAGGATACTTAGCTTGGAGTTGGATGCCTCAATTGAGCTAGGATACACTGATTGAGCCAAGATATATGTTAATGGACCTTTTATGCACGCCAATATGTTTATTACTACATAACTTAGTATGTTTATAGATAAACTGAAGGTAAGCATGCATGGAAGTTACACTGAAGGATTAGATATATATAGCCAAGGTGAGGCAGTAATATTGCTATTGATATGCCATCAATATTGTAATATGAGTACTATTCATGCTAGAGTGGATGATGAAATATCATCCTAGTAGAGGATTAGGGGTTTTTACTTACTAAATCTTGGACTTACTCCTTGTTTTTCAGACCTGTAGGCACGGAGGCCTCACACCAATTTTAAGAGTTGCAGTCACATTAGAGGAGATAGGAATTCCCTTGGCCTACATGAATATAAAAGGATAATGTAAAAATGAGAGACTCGTAGAATGGGCTTGTAAATATATTGGTGCAATATATTAGCAGTATGCTTGTGTAGTATTTTCCTGACAACTTGTGTGTTGTGTTGTGGTTGGGTGTCAATGTTGTAACATTTTAACATGTGCTTAAATAAAAAATTAAAAAGAAATGGGTCGACAGTGCGCAAGTGGTTTTCTAGTGGTTGGTGGTGGGGTAATGCTCTGTGTTCATCACCGCAAATTAGGGTTGTTGACCTCAAACATGTGGTCGTTTGTTGTGGAAGACTTTTAGGAAGACTTTTAGGCTTGGTTTGGTTCAATTTTCTTAAAGGCTTTTGGCCTCCAAAGCCTATTGAAGAAATGATATGGTGTTTGGCAAGTATTTTGAAGTAGCTTTCAACCAAATACTGGCATTGAAAATGTTGAAAACTCAAAACAAGTAGGAACTAGCTTTCTAAAATAGCATTTACAAAATTCTAAAACCAGGGTTACAATATTTTTTGCTTCCAAGACTACACTTACTAATTCTTTAGTTTTTCGGTTTTACCCCTCCGTTTACTTTACATCTCTTTGTGCGAAGGCAACCAATGAGGTCACCTAGATTACATGGCCAAGGGAGGATGACCTTGAGTGACTGTCGCCTAGGTCTCTCGAGGTAGCCCTCGCTTAAGGTCACACACCCTCCTTAATCGATGGCCGCTAGCATTAGATTTGGCTCACCAGTGGCTTGAGCCCTTTGTCAACTCCAACGAAAGGTCTGAGCTATTTTTAGTATTAAAATATAAAAATTGAGCTAAAGCCCATTGCAAGAGATTTTTTTTTTTCTGGCCAAACACTAGTAGAACCCAAAGTCGCTTTGCAAAGAGTTTTTATCAAAAGTAATTTGCATTTCCCCAAAGGGCTTAGGCTTTTAAAATTTAGGATACAATTGTTACTGTTGTTAGTATTTTCTCTGGTGGGTCATTGAGCTTGACATTTAATAGGCTACACATGTAGAAGAGAATTTGTAGAACTTGTATCTATTACTTTAGCAGGTGAAAGTAGAGATTGGTATTTGTAAAAGTTATATAAACCTGAACGGACATGGTTAGTCTAGTACAAGTGGTGTGGTTTGTTGGAGTTGTGGCAAGATGGGCATCCCGGAAAGAATTGCTCCAAGCTGAAGAATAAGAAGAGTTATGGAATTGGAGTTGACTTTGTATATGATATTGCAATTGTAGCTGATAATAATTTGGATAGTGTTAATTATGACTTGTCTGTAACTACGGATTCATCATACAATGGATGGATAATGGATTCGGTTTGTTTGTTTCATACTTCACCAAATAAGAACTAGTTTTCTACTTATTAGTGTATGGGTAATAGCAAAGTGTGATCTTGAGTGTGATGTCATAGGTGTTCACGATGTTAAAATGAAAATGCACAATTGTATTATAAGGACATTGACTAGAGTGAGGCATATTCCAAAGTTGAAGAACCTATTTTCCTTTAGTATCTTGAATTTAGCTAGCTTTTGGTATACCTTAGAATGTGGAGTTTTCAAAGTTGCACAAGGTGCCTTAGCAATAATGAGATGAATCAAACACATAGACCTATATGACCTTCAAGAGGAGACAGTGACAAAATTTGATGCTAAAATGTCGGATGCATATATTTGAGAATCTATATTATGGGGTATGCATTTGAGGCCTATCGAGGAGTAAAGCCCAAAGGTTCTAAGTGAAAGATCGGGTCACGACAGGCTTGGCGACTCCACTGGCGAGATTGATTACTAGATTAAGATGTGGCATCCTAGAATTTCATGTCAACCCCTAGATATGCTATGATCCAGGGATTGGTGATGGAGGCACCATCAAATTATATTGTAGCCATTAGATCTATGATTTGCAATAAGATTAAGGCCAAGCTTTTTAATGGATAATTATTTGATAGGAAAGAAAATTCTATTCTTTGCCATGTGATTTATAGACTGGAATTGATTAAATTATGTTGCAATTTTTGTGGTTTTGTAAATTTCAATTAGGTATTTATATAAGTGGGATTTATAGTAGATTATTAAAAGAGGAAGTGGGCCAAAATTTTTAGGCCAAGACCAGCCCACAAGACCCCACCATTAAGCCATTTAGGCCTGGCCCGCGAAGCCCAAAGGAGGAGGGGCTGCTGTCGACCATGGGAAGAGAGGAATGGAGGGAGAGGCCCGGCTCAAAAGGAAGGCCCATCAGCTTGCATGGCTAAATCCCCAAGAAGCAAGAGAAACTTGCCAAGTGTTGCCCCTTTGTAGCCAAGTGTAAGAAGCCATGCAAAATCAAATGATTGCTAATGATGAAGGGAAGAAAAGAGAGGGAGAGTGGGCGGATTGAGAGAGAGGGTTTCAAACGAGAGGGAGAGAGAGCTATCTGCGAGAGGAGAGAAAGAGCAGAAGAGAGGAAGAGAGAAAGGAAGAGGGAGGCCGTTCGTTGCCGTGGGTGCCGCCGAGTCGCTGCCGTCGAGCTGCCTTGCCCCGCCGTTCTTGCTTGCTGTGTTTTTGCTCGGACTAGAGGCAAGTAGAGTCCATTGATCTACCTTTTGCTTGCTATGTTTTGTGTGTGATGAATGGTGGATTTCGGATGTGGATGAGGTGTGAAATTTCGAAGTTATAGAAGTTGGTATTCTAGCCTAGTATTCTATTTTTGGAAAAAAAAAAAAACAGTCCGACCTTTGATGTTTTCGTGAGTTGCATGCGATGTTCTAGTGGGAATCTGACTTTGACTTCTTGATGAAAGTTGTAGAGGACTTCTTGGAGAATAAAATATCAAAATTTGAGAGGAAAATAACAAGTATAGGTTGGTGAAACCATTTTTCTTTGGAGAAGCTAGATCTGGAAACTGTTATGCTGACCTAGTGCGATTCTGTGAATTTTATAAAATTATCCAGTCCGCATTTGATTTCGTGTTCTTTATAAGAATTGTAGAAGACATCTTTAGGAATAACATACTAAAATTTGAGGATAAACTAACAAGTAATGGTCGGAGAAAACGATTTTTCTTTAAAGAGGATGAATCTGGACAGTGAACCGAGAATTAGGGAGAGTTATAAAAATTATAGCTTTTAATACAGAAGGAATTAGACTTTGATTTTTTCATGAGACTCTTACCTGTAGATCTCAGCCATGACATACTAAAATCTCATAATTTTCTGAGTTCATTTAAAGGCTTAATCGAAATTATTTCTGAAACTGTGCAAAAGTGGTGCTGGAATTTCTTTTGCTGTGATGTGTGGATTTATATGATTGATGTAAAACTTTCTTGATGTGGTGTTCTTCATGAAATATCTTCCTCTAGATCTTGTTTACATCATTATAAGTTTTCAAAATTTATTGAGATTGTTTGCTAATTTTCCAAGATTTTTACTAAAGAGATGCATTCTGTTTTACCCGAAAATTGGTTCCATTTTCAAAAAAACCAATAAATTGTTTTATGAAATGTCATATCATGGGTGTTATGTGTGCTGCATATATGGTGATACTTGGGCACACATATGACATCGAAAAGCTAGTTGAGACTTTTGATATTGTTGCATCAAATGCCATATTGAAAATGAGACATATATGCTCATAAATTGAGATAATAACAAGACCATCAGAGGTGTGAGCTGATGATGCCCCAGGAATGTCGGGATGCCCGGAGGTTTGTGCTAGAGGGTCCTCGAGAGTTTCGAGATGCCCGATGGTATACGGTACGTAATTCCAGGGGGAATGTCTGGTGGTATGTCGGTACGTAATTTCGAAAGCCCTGGAGGTTTTTGTCGGGGGGAATCCTCATGATGCCAGTTAGGATGCGAGATGCTCGGACGTTTGTACCGGATGCCTGGAGGTTTGCACCGGAGGTTCCTCGTGATGCTAGGTTGGTTGCGATCGATAAATTGAGGGATGCAAACACTGGTCCCTAGAAGAAAAATGATGAGATCCTTTGAAAGATAAAAATTGAAATTGAATCATGCACATGGTTGTGTGCATATAGCATGATACATGATCTACTTATGAAAGTAAATTGATGCTATTTGACATTGAGAATGTGATCATGAAGGCTTGAATGGATCTCATGGCGATGTATACATGATTGTATGGATGATATGAATCATACGTGTGTATGTGCATATGGCATAGAATGAACCTCATGGAAATACATGCATGGTTGCATGGTGATATATGCATGATGGCATGGTGAGAAATGCATGATGGCATGGTGATTTATGCACGACGGCATGGTGATATATGTTTGATATTATGGATGATATGTGCTTTGCTCGTGATGTCTTGATTGTCTTGCTTGTTGCATTGTGTAGTTTGATGGAACTTTACTGCTGAGTGGTCGTACTGACCCCTTTGGGGACTAACATTTCAGATTGAGAGATGCCTCTATCACCCGTCACGTATGGTACGTTTTATGGATTACCGTCTGATGTCGAGGTCAAGTGCTCGGAGCACCCCTACGTCGATGTTCATGGTTTGGTGTTTATCCGCGTCCGTGTTTTGGTCATGTATGATGTGGGCTTACCTAATGGCCCCGTAGTACAAGAGTTTCTGTCTGTCCATGTTCGTCGAGATGGGAGGATGATGGGGATGTTGCCGCTGCCACCGGCCGATGCACCGGGATGGGTGTGATAGGAGCGTGTGACTATTGAAGGTTAACACTTTCTGGGACGGCCGACACTAGCTGATGGATAGATGTTCATGTTTGATGTATAGTTAGGTTTCTTTTTGGGTTTAGCCGAGCTTACTTAAAGTTTTGGCTTTTGTTATACCGACTTATGAAATCCATCTTAGTATGTAAATAAAAGTGATTTAGCCCTAAAATGCATATATATATATATATATATATATATATATATATATATATGAAAGGTTGTAGTTGGTGTGTATTGCATCGTATTATTTAGTTTGTGTACGGGTTTGGGAGGTGGTAAGTATGCTTTCGTTATATGAACTGCGCTGGGACCAATCTAAAGGATGTAAACCCCCAGGTTCTATGAACCCACTGCAATTGAAATGGTATCAGAGTGGAATGTTATTAGGACAAGTGTTAGGTGAGCGAGCTGTGGCGACCCCAGCGGATCGGGGGCCATGGCGAGGGGTGCTACATAAGAGGACTTGAAGTCATTAAAAATGATTGTTGTATTAACTAACATATCACATGTAGGATTGCCCGCATGTCAAAGTTGCGTGGAAAATGAGGTAAGTCACTAACTAAGTATTACATAGTCTCATAGGTGGGAATTATAAGGTAAGTCACAAAGTAAGTAAGCCCCTTATTTTGTAGGTGGTGTAAGGATGTATGAATGTATGTGGGGTTATATTGAAGTGCTGAATGTTTAAATTTAAAACATATGTTTACAAGCTTTAGCACTACATTGCACGCATAATTGCAGTCTAAAATCCTGATTGCTCAATTTAGAATCTTAGGAGAGTTTATGGGTGAAATTTGCGAGTGAATACTCATGGTAATCCATGCTTCCATAAATCAACTCATCCCGATTTAAAAAATTAGCACTGACCGATGATAAAAGTAGTTTATAGTAGTGGATAAACTACTTTTATCCTTAGAGACGGGGACCTTGAGCCTTTAGCATCCTCCTCTTAGGTGTTGAAATCTCACAAGTCCCCATGTGATGTGCAATTTGTGCTTGCCACGGTTTCGGTTGGTAAGACATCGTTCTTGTTTTATCGTTATTATCTTTTCTAGTTTCTGAATTTTAATTACATGCTTTATACTCCAACAATGATGAATTTGTAATCATGAATGCCCCTTTATGTTTAGGCTTAGATGGAGAAGCTCAAAATTGACGTGATCCCGATATGGGGGAGTCTCATCGCCATATGGGACAATCTTGACCTAAAGCATCAAGATTATGTGGTGAAACACATCGACTTTCTCCCAACCTTAGTAAAGGCCAAACCCTGAATCATGATGGTGAAGGCATTGTTCCACTTTTGGAATCCCGTGACCTCCACCTTTGTATTTAATCAATATGAGTTGACCCCTCCAATTGAGGAGTTCATGATAACCATTAGGTTAGGTAAGGTTTCCTTAGGTTTTGCCACTCCTCTTATGGGTTAAAATCTGATTTCTCTCTTGAATCAATTCCTTAACATTCCTACCGATAAAATTAGAGCCATCCTTAAGAGAAATTCAAATTCCATGACTTATACATTCCTTGAGCAATATCTCTTTAATCTTAGACTTAAATTTGGGAATCAAATTTCCCATATTTTTCTTCTAATATATATATATATATATATATATATATATTCGCTTTGTCATATTTTCTCACACATGATTCTTGCCGAAATTCCTTTGTATCTCTCAATCGATTCAAAGCAAATGGTCAATGAACTCTTAGAGCCCCGCTGGGTCTTTTCCAAATTTGGCTCGTCTCTTATATCAAAGAGTTTACCCCTCATATGAGGATTATCGATGTCATAAAGAATTATCATATGATTCTTATGTTCTACAAAAAGAAAGAATTTTTTTTCCGTCTTGGTCCTTTTCTATATGGTTCCATTCCCTGAAAAATCTCGCCCCGAGCCCAATCCCATGGAATGTCCGATGGCTTGGGAATACCAATGTGCAACTTATTAATGGAGTTGATGACCTGCCCCCCATCATGGGGTTAATAGGTCTAACGTCATATTACCTTTTAAGGGTGCTCTACCAATATTGCGTCCTTCAAACTATCCTGCCAATCCTCAAGCTAGGGTTGTACCATATTGATTATCATAATGAGGTCATTACGGAAGACCAAATTGGCCATTTTGAAGCTGTGGTCTAGGATGCTATTGGAATATAGTGCACCCAATCCTCACATCCGAGAGTCACAATTGACGATTCTAACATAGAGGGAGAAATGAAGATCCATCATGCAACTATTGACTATATCCACCGCCAAGTGGAGCTTAAGCTTGAGATGGAGCTACTTGATATTGCGAAGTCTCTACGATTCCCACAAGCTCATATTGAAACGCATGAGGACAAAGCCTCAATCGATGTGGAACGCTGGGCCCATGATAACAAGTGTCTCCGCACCGCATCTAGCTTTTAGGATGTTATTTGGGAATCTTTCATGTATTTTCCCATTTCATTATAGAGGAACTCTCTTTGTATTTCCTCCATTTCATTGCAATTGGAGTTTCCTTGTATTCACTTCTATATTACATGTAATGTCAAACCATTTTGTAATCTTCAAGGATGTGAGATCCTACTTCCCTCGTCATTGTTCAATGTAATCAATAAAATTCATCGAGTTTTTCCTTTTTCATGTAATTTTTGGAAAATGGGCATTCCAATTAAATTTATTCTATTGTTCTTTTCAATTGTATAATTTCTTTCTTGATGAGATGATATACGATATTGGGGTCATATACACTTCTTATCACCATCTCCTCTCAAGAAAATATAAAATTGATAAGGTTTGTATTTTCTTGATTTTCTTTTATCATATACTACTTCGAGCTCATTTCTTTCACAAAGGTACTGAAAGATGGCTGAGAAATGGTCTATCATACGTACTCGCCACCAAGCAAGGATGGAGAGCGAGGATTCCTATACTTGCATCATCACCATGGAGAATCAAATGGTACAGATGATGGCGTTGTTGATTGATCTCTCAAAATCAAGTCAAGAACTTGATGCCTGTAGCCCTTATTGCTGCCATTACAAATCTCCCTACCACGTCTACTGATGTGCCGATAGCTAAACTTGTTGGGAAAGAACCTATTGAAGAGGTTCCTACTTCTATCTTGACCGTCATTAATCTAGAGGCTCCATCTAAGGAGACCTCAAATACCCACTTTGACTAGGAAAGCTTAAGATGCCTCGCAAAGATTGAGGAGCGTCTTCGCATGCTACAAGGCTACCAACTTCAAAGGTTTGACAAGCCGTCGCCCTTCACCAAAGTAAAAGTTCCCAAATTTTACAAGGAGCCCGAGTTTATGAGAAAGTATGACGGCATTGGATGCCTCAAGACCCATTTGAAGTATTATTTCAGCAAGATGGCTCGCTATTCCGACAATCCTCTACACCTTATCAATTCATTTCAAGATAGCTTGGTTGGTCCTAAACTACCTGATTCATCCAATTAGATGTAGAGAAGATCCATACTTGAGAGGATCTTGCATAAGAGTTCTCACAATAGTACAAGTTTAACTCTAAGATTACACCAACTCGAGAGGAGCTAGTCTGAGTAGAGAAGAGAAGGACAGAAACATTTAGAGTGTATGCTCAAAAGTGGAGAGTGAATCTCAAGTAAAGCCACCTTTATTTGAGAAGGAGGCTATGAAACTACTATTTCAAGCCATGCCTCAAGACTTCTTTGAGAAGATATATAACCATACTTGCATCAACTTTGCCACTAGTTGAGTTGGGATAACGTATCAAGGAGATTTTATGAGAAGGAAGGCTGGCTAAGATCATGAATCGCAAGAATGCCCTAAAGAAGGACAAGGAATCCACTGTGGATGTTGCTTACATCCAAAACTCTTTTGCTTAAAAGATATACACTCCTCCAGCTCATAAGCCTGCCATGGAGGTTGGGAGCTCTTCCTAAAACTTCAATCATAATGGGAAAGCCCTACAAAGGTAGTTTACTCCATTACCAAGACTGATGTCACAGTTGCGAACTGTCAGGTGGTAAGAGAAGTGTGGAGGGATAACCTGCCAAAGTTCCCTAGGTTTGACCCTAACAAGACTTGTGAATACTGCATAGGAGAGAAGGGTCATCACCTAGACAACTATTATGTCCTCCATTCGAAGATCCAAAACTTGCTAGACATGAAATTACTCACGTTTAAGGACTCAATGTTGAGGATGTCAACGTGATCTTTGGGGATGATGACAAGCATCCATTCCTCATGGATATACTTAAGTTGAAACAAATCATGTCCTTTGCTAATCGTCGGATGATAGGCAGCATTACTAGCGATGAGAAGATTGCTTGCCTAGAAAAGTTGGTTGAACTAGGAGTCCTCCAATACAAAGATGGCGGACCCATTCAAGAATAGATGACTCTAGTAAAAGTCGTTTTGGCTAGTGAAGAAATGATCTTGAAGATCATAAAGGAAGTCGACAACCTGAGCAAGGAAGACCTCGACAGGAGGATTGTTGAGCCTTAAAGGGAAGGCTCCAATGTACCAAGCTTCAAACACCGATAGTGAGGATGATCATAGAGCTTCTTGCATGGATCGTGACTTTATTAAGAAAGCTCACGAGAGTGGTGAAGTGGTTGATATCCTAGGCCAATCAAGCGGCAAGTACGACTTCAAGGTGAAGCTCACACTGCCACGAAGTTTCTTTGTAAGTATAAAAGACATTGTCCTGAGTGGATGGGATGATTAAGAAGGTCCCGTTCAACCCTTGACAAAGGATGAAGAAGTTCCAAATACAAGACTTTCCATTGGGACCAAGAGTTCATAAGGAAGGCCTAGCGCAAGAAAGGTGAAATAGTGGATATCCTTGGGAAACCAAGTAGGAAGTATGACTTTATGGTCAAATATACTCATTTCCCAAGTTACTTTCAAGACCCCAAGGAAAACGTTCCTAGTGAATAGGGAGATGAATTTGACGATGACTTTGTGGTTATGATTGAGCTTGTTGTGATCAATTTGATTAAGGAGAATGTCCCTCGTGAGGTGTAACATCCTCGATTTTGACCCTTATTTTGGTCCCAACTAAGAGGCTAAGCTAGATAGGCCAATCTTCTTGAAGAGCAAGAGTCAAATGCATTAAATAAAGATAATGAGTGTGGAGGCTTATGAATCCCAAGTTATTAATGAAAGGGGATGACTCATGACCTAAGGAAATGATGACAAGTGATCTTGAAAGCCAAGTAGGGCACCACTTCTCATTCATAGACTTGCCAACTAGGATTTCATAGGTTTTAACTTTCCAGTTTTTTGAAATTTCTAGACCTTCACTACTTTCCAATTTTATAGAGCTTTTTGTGTTTCTAATTTGGAAAACCTTCCTCCATAAAAGTTGTTCAAAAAATCTTCATTTAAAACATAATTAAAGTTCATATTTTTCCGAGGTGAAATGGTTTAGATAAAGGCCCGATCATTTACCGATTAGAACCTGCCCAGTGTAGTAAAATCAGTGACTTGGTCACATTCTCAATTTTTTTTAAAAATTTTTCATTTTGAATTTAGATAAGCTTCCTTCATGAAAGTTTTAAAGGACATCCATGTACACAACATATAAAAATTTCAAAGATGTTTTAGAATATTTGGATTTCAAAATGGGTCTTTCTTCCCGACCGTTGAATCTACTAGACCGGCAAATTTTTGGGTTGTGTTCAATGATTTACTGCTCTTTCCACGGAACTAATTTTACTTGAATTCCTAATGAAAAATGTTGTGTAATATCTTCTCTATAACATATTAAAATTGTATAATTTTTCAAGCCCTTTTAGTAAGGTAATGGCATTGATTTCGAAAGTTGCTCAAACTATTTTCCCCTTAGAATGAGAGAACCGTATGCCCAACTTGGAAGGAAGGAAGCTGCATACCCAACTTGAGAAGCAAGCCAATCTAGAGTCTTCTTGGCTTGAACATAAGGATGCATTGAATGCTTTTGGAAACTAGTTAATTAATGAGCTTGATGACTCACCATACCAAGTGGCAAGAAAATGACTTGCTTCCTGAAGTCATTGATGTTCTTGGGAATTTTAGAACATTAAGAAGGGGGAATGAGTCACACGGGAGAACAAGTAGTCTAGAGTCCAAGTTTCTTGATAACCAGTCTAAGCCTTTAATGACTTTGGAAGCTAGTCATTAATGAAAGATGGTGACTCAACATCTTAGGTGTCCCTATAAACTTAGGTCATCATGACCCTAATATGAGCCTTAGAAGACAATTTAGCCAATTCGTAAATGCTAGATGACTCATTAGTACAAATGGACTAATGAGAAGAATGCCATTTGTCCTTCATTATTTCACTAGAACATTAGGGTGTCATATCTCCCATATTAGTTAAGACATATGAGAAAAGATGATTGGGCCACTTGTTATGGTTATTAAGTGAGGAGAGGTCTACAAATAGGACATCTATCCTCATTTCCACCAACCACCATTTATTGCCCACCTCTCCCTCTCCATATCCCTCTCTCAGCCACACTCCCTTGCCACCGCCCTCAAGCTTCATTTCTCTTGATTGAACCACCACCACCTCATCAAGTAAGTAGAATTTTTAACTCTTGGTTAGGGCGACAGCCTACACCAGTGAGTTTAGTGGTGTGCTCACCCATACAAGCAACGTGTATATTATAATGTTCTTTTGTATGGTTTGCTCTTGTTTGCATGATTGAGTGTGTTCATAACCTGAGATGAGGTCAAGGTTCACTTGGCTTGGAATCGACGTTAAGTTGCGATGGCCTATGCCACGAGGCTTTAGATCGGTATTGAAGTGTGTCAATTCCAAGTCTTGCTTGGTGTGGACATCAACCTAGGGCGTACGACTCAAGTCATGAGCCAAGAATCGTGCTTGGCATATTATATAGCATGATGTTAAGAGCCATGGTACACTCACTTGAATGAGCATGCCTTTGGGCCACGTATGAGTCGATTAAGAAGAAAAGTAAGATCCAGGTTGTTTGATGCACTTTTATGATGCACTTAAAGAGGAAAAAGTGTTCGTCGCCACATAGCGTTAACGAAGATGTCTCGTTCATTGAACAATATGCGCTAGTTGAGCCAGTATGCTTGGGTTTGAGCCTGGAAGCCTCAGGTAAGCTGGCCCCAAGATGCCCCTTAGGATGCTTAGGTTGAGCCTGGATGCCTTGGTGAGCTAGCACCAGGATGCCTCGATTGAGCCAAGATGCCTTGGTTAAGCCAGGAAACCTAGCATGAAGCTAGAAGCCTTAGTCCAGCTAGGATAGTGGTAAAAGAATCATTGTATGTGTGTTGCTATATGCATAATGTGACTTCCTGATTTTCCAATTCTGTTTTCAATTGAATAAGTTGGGCATTTCATTTTTACGCCTATAGCTCTCTTCTCTGAGTTAGCCATTCATGAGATAACTAGTTTATCGGGTGAAACTGTTAAGGAATTCAAATGCAATAGACTTGAGAATACGACCAACAACCGATTGCTCGACCGTGCTAATCTGCAAGGGTCATTACGGCACAGATCGATTAGAGACCAAAGATAGGTTGATTTGACAGAACCATGTGATTAAACGTGGGTGATTCCACCTAATTGCAAAATTCTAATCGATCAGCACTAGACCGATTTCTCTGTCGTTTTGATACCCTGTGTCCGTATTTGAAACCTTGAGATTTTTACAACAACCAAGAGTTGTCAATGTGTCGAAGATGCACTTTGTGGCTTGAAAATAATCAACCACAGGTCAATTGCACTGAAAATTCCTAAAAGCTACCCGATAGATTAGGACGCACTAAAGTTGCGCCATATTGAAATTAACCGTGAAATTGAACCCGATTACAGAAATTGGAAATTCTGTCAAGTCACAATTCATTTTAGGAACATCAACTCATCCTTAGAAGATTTTTCTACAAACCGAGATTTTTGGCGGAAAAGCAAAGTAAGGCCTTTTTTGTTTGAGATTGTCAGAGGGCCATTTTTTATCAAATTTTTGGGAAGCAAGTTGGATCATTTGATGGGGAAAAGTCATAAGAAGGTTGAGGACACATGGGTTGATTTAATTGAGCTTCAATTTGATGGAATTGAGTGAGAATTGATTGAATTTGATGTACAAATAATCAAAATCGTATGCCAAGGGCCAAGGGACAAATTGCACCTATTAACAAGCTTGTAGAGGAAGCTTGAGGAAAGAGAATGGACTGATGTCATGTGATGTCATATGGGGGCAAAGCAAATGAAATTTTGACAAGTGTAGAAGGCTTGAAGACTCACCAAAGGGCCGCCCTCTTCAGCAGACCATCTTCTTCCTTCATTCATGGCTTTCTCCATGGTTGAGGCTTAGGAAAAAGCTCAAGAGAACCAGAGGAAACCGAGTTCACCAGCCCCTCCATCGTCGCACGCCCGGAAGGCCATCCTCAGCCATTTTCCTCCCTTGTTTTCTCCTCATTCCAGTTTTTGCTCTAGCCGACTTTTTTCCAAAGATTCGACTAAAAAGTTAACTTCCCGGATGAATCAGAAAACAAGCCATATATCACTGCGATGAGGACATCTAGACCATTCTAAAGAGTCTGACCTCACCCCGAACGCAGCCGTCATCCGTCCGGTACGCCGATGTGAAGTTACCGGTCGCCGGTCCGTTAGTCCACCTAGTAGTTTGCCCGGTTTCACCATTTCAGCATTTTCTTCTATTTTTCGTCCATTCTGACCCTTCCTCCACCCATACCAACCATCAATAGGTTCCCCTCGACCCCCGAGTGCCACTGGTTGCTGGCCAACCACTCGCCGGAGCTCTGGCCAAGCCCGTTTAGCTCTGTCTCTCCTCCAGCAGTCCAGTTTTTCAAAGTTGCAGAAGGAGTCCGAGATTGTGGTTGCTGTTCCAGCCCCGAGACCACCTTGGATCGCTGTGTTGAGGCCTCAGTGCATCGCCTCTGTTGTGCACCGCCCTCAAGCTGCCAGACAACCGCTAGAGTCGCCGTTTTCGTGCCAAACCACCGCCGGTTCTAGCCTTTTCGGTCCAAGATCAGAAGAGAAAATCAGCAAGGGCTTGGAGACTTTAAGGCCTGTTTTAGGTGTCTTCTCGGCCTCCGTTGGTGTCGCCCCTTTGTGGTTTATTGCCCGCCTTGGCGTCGTGGTCGCCGTGGACTCACTGGAACACAAAACCGATGAGTTTATCCTCTAATCCTTGCTTAGTGAGTTAATTATGCTTAAGGGGTGTTTAGATTAGTCTAATTAGGTTTATGTGGTTAAATTAGATTATTTTAATGTAAATTAGATTAGTTGTATGATTAGTTTAATGGATGTTTAATTAGGGCTAATTGTATGTTTAAATTAGTGTAATCTTGTTTAATCCCTAATTAATTATTTCGAATTTATAAATATTATTTTATTAAATTATATTATTATAATATAATATTTAATTATTTAATTTTCGGAATTAAATTTAATTATTTAATAATTTTGAAAATAATGCCAGGATGGCCGGTTGTTAGAATTTCGCCTTGATCGTAGCAGTGCAGTCGGTTTGTGCTAATTGTATGTTAAATTGAGAAATTGAGTGAAAACAATGATTATGGTTAATTACTCTAAAGTGTGGAATTGTGTGAAATTGGAGAAGTTTTGGTATTTAACTTGAAAATACCCGGTGTCGGTTTTTGGCACCGTAATTGATTTGTAGGACCAGTTTGAATCATTGATTGATTGGATTGAGTGAATGGATGTTTATGTGGGGATTCATCCCTATCTGTTTAATATTGGTATTTGATTGGTTTTTGATCGTGAAAGGTTGTGAGTGGATCTAGAAAAACATCGAAGCTCGGTTGTGCCCTGTTGGATCGTGATATACTACCAAATTAGGAATCGATCGTGCCCACTAGGGCTGTGATTTGCCACCTATCAGAGGTTGCGCCCGCTAGGTCGTAAATTGCCACCCGATAGGGGTCGTGCTTGATAAGGCCGTAATCCGCCACCTATTAAAGGTCGCGCCCATTGAGCCGTAAATTGCCACCCGATAGGGGTCGCGCTTGATAAGGCCGTAACCTGCCACCTATTAAAGGTCGCGCCCATTGGGCCGTGTTTTCCACCTAAAGATAGGTCATGTCCTTTGGATCGTGGTTTATAATGAATGAATTGATTGATTATTGAAATGTACTAACGTGCAGGAAAGGACTGAAGCGAGATAAGTCCTCTATCCTATTTGTGTGGCTAGAGCGCCCTGAGGTGTATTTTCTTCCTAATCGAGTCTTAGAGGGTAGGACTCGCTGAGACATTGTCTCATCCCGGTTATGGGATAATATTTTAGGTCCCTAGATGACGATCATGGAGGACCGGAAGTCTTGGAGTTTGGAAGGTGGAGACTGAAGAATCGGCGAATGTGTCTGACAAGTTGGTCATAGGACAGTTCCCTTTTTGTTGAGCCGGTCTATTTTGTAGACAATCCAGTGTTGTATATAAACCTATGTGTTTATAAGAAAGCTTGTTTGGTTGTGATTGATTGCTTGCTTTTCTATCCCAAGTTAAATGTTGTCAGGGGATTTGTTTTGTTTCCACATGTGCGTAATAAAATGAATGGGTCAGCGACGTGTCCTAGGAAGTCGCATTTCTATCGACCGTAGTAGGATGTGCACATGCTCGAGGTTCGGGGCGTGACACATAAGTATGATATGTCGGTATGCTCATAGACAAGGTGAAGGTAATCATGCATTGAAGTATGCTGTAATAGACATCTGCATGTAGTCGAGGTGTAACAATAAGTTTGTTATTGATCTGCCATTGACATTGCATTGCGAGTCTCGTACCTACTAGATTTTGATGATAAGTCATCCTCTTAGTAGAGAATTATAAGTTTTACTTACTGAGTTCATGACCCACCCCGCTATGTTTCAGAATTGTAGGCATAAAGGAGTTGTGATCTCATTAGAGGAGCTAAGATTTACCTTGACCTTTTGAACATAAAAGATGTAGTGGTCATAAATATAATGGCCCGTGATAGAAGGGCTTGTAAACGTAGTTGGTGCAATTGTATATTTATAAATGGTTGTTTTCCTGGCTGTTTATTGTTGTTCTCTGGGTGTTGTTTTTAATGCTTCCATATGTCCTTAATAAAAAGATAAAAAGATAAAAAGAAATGGGACAGCGACACGCCTGGTATATTGCGAAAATAACTCCCACCGCTTGTGACCTTAGGGAAGAAGCTAGGGTCGTGACATGAGGCTTGCATGATTGACATGAGTTCCGTCGAATTAGGCTTGCTAATCAACAATTTAGAAGTCATGAAGATTCTAGAAATGGGTTTTGAACTTGTAGTTATACAATTACCACCGCAAATTGGTGAGTGCTCAATGGCCAAGGTGCCATCCCCTTAAAGCACTAAGGCGGTTCCCTAGAACTACGATGCAAATGAAATCGACGCCGTTACCCAATCAGGTCGAGTCTATCCACCTTGTGAAACTGTCAAGAAGAAAGCCGTGATCGATGAGGAAGTTGAACAACTTCTCAAAACGCTCAAGACAAGTGAAGTCGAGGTAATCGACTAGTTGCGAAAGATGCCTACCCAGATTTCCTTGTTAAAGCTTTTCAAGTCTTCCAGGAAGAATAGAAACACACTCCTCAAGATCCTAATTGAGGTTCACATGCCTAAGACCATTGGAGAGGTGCAATTGGAGGAGTTTCTGGGTGCCATACTTATTATAGATTAAATATCATTCTCTGAGAAGGATCTTCCTCCCGAGGGGCAAGCGCACATTAAGGCGCTACATGTATCCATGCAACACTTTGGTACCAGGATCTTAAGAGTATTGGTCGACAATGACACCGCCTTAAATACATGACCTCTATCCACCCTCTGTCATTTAGGGATGAGTATAGATAGCATCCGTCTTCTAAAGACTCCTGTCAGAGCTTTTGATGGGATGATGAATGAAGCATTAGAGGAGATTGATTTGCCATTGACAGTTGGCCCCATAAAAATCACTCAGATTTTCTAGTTGCTTGATATCCCGAGCAATTTTAGTCTACTATTAGAATGTCCTTGGATCCATGGTACAGGGATCATTCCCTCAAGCTTTCCACAACACAGCCATACCTTACCGCGAGCTTGAGATCAAGGGTGAATCGAGTTACAACTCATTTGAGATTGTGTCAATCACCTATATGCTTGCTAGAACAATCAGAAGGGAGCCTCAACTCTTAAAGGCGTTCTTATTATCAAGCAAAGAATTGCTCAATAATGGATTCCTCACTAGTAAGGATTTGGGCAAGCTTGTCCAAGGCATGCTAAGCCCCATTGAAGCCATCATAAGGAAAAAGAGCGAAGGCTTGGGTTACCAAGGCAACCGAAAGAGTCAAGGTAACCAAAAGGGCCCAAACATTAAAGACAAAAGGTACCGATGTCTTCTACCAACTCTTTTGAAGGATTACTTCCCTAACGCACTAAAGCTCCTATAAGAAGAGGATTTTTTTTTTTTTTACCACTTCACGGACTTGTTTGAAGATGGTATGATTTGTGCCATTGGCGAAGATGAAGAGCCCGCTGATTTCGCTATGCAAGGAATGTTCCCGTTTCTTCTTTTCAATTTAGTTATATTCGATTCATTTCTCCCCTATAAGGAAGTTCCATTTGCTCATTTCATTTATACGTTCTAATAGTTTGGATCACGAACTTTATAGATCTAAGACGATATATGTTGTAATGCAATTTCTGCATATAAATAAAATTCACACTTTTTATTAATAGACGTGTAAGGTATGACAAACTAGTCTTATGATGATGCTTTGAGGCTTGGGCATCCACACAATCTATAATTTTAAAACAGTTTAGTGAGACAAGGATGTCCAATGACATGAAGGTGAGTTCCCAATAAATTTGTTGAAAATATGGAATTTGAAAGAAAGTTTTTCATGACATTTGCATGCATTGCATTTATTATATTTACATACTAACCATTTTTTATTGCATCTCTAGCATAACACTTTGCATTATAGTCATATGCATGGCTCGGATTTGAATACAAAGGATTCTTTAGAACTCTATTATGAGTCAGAGGATGAAGATGACCCCAAAATTATTAAAAAAGAGTGGCTCCTACATGAGGAATTCAAACCTCCTACTATTGAACAATCGATCATTATGAATTTAGGAGATTCGGAAAGCCCAAGGAAACCAAGATTGGGGAAGGTCTTTCTCAGACAAATGCTGATAGATTAATCAAACTTTTGAAGGAATAACAAGACGTTTTTGCTTGGTCTTACCGATATGTTGGGTTTAGATCCCGAGATTGTGGAACACGCTCTACCACTCGATCCTGATTTTCTGCCCCAAAAATAGAAGTCCAAGAGGACAAAACTTGAGTTGTTCAAGAAAATTGAGAAGGAAGTCATGAAGTTATTAAAAGTGGGTTTCATTGAAGTCACCCACTACGTTGACTAGATCACTAGCATATAACCTAGTCATGAAGAAGGATGGACAAATCCAAGTATGCATTGACTACCGTGACCTAAATAAAGCAAGTCCTAAAGATGACTTTCCCTTGCAAAATATCCATATCCTGGTTGATAGCACAACAACGTTCAAGTTGTTCTTCTTTTTTGTATAGATTTTCTTGTTACAATCAAATTTGGATGGAGGAGGAATATAATACTAAAATATCTTTTATCACTCCATGAGAAACTTTTTGTTACAAACTTATACCCTTTGCTTTGAAGAAGGCTAGGGCAACTTATTAAAGAACTATGATGGCGTTATTCCACAATATGATGTAGAAGGAGATTGAAGTTTATGTTGATGACAAAATTGCAAAGCCAAGACAATGTGAATATCACGTTGAAGTCTTGAGAAAGTTATTTGACCGACTAAGGAAATTCAAGCTGAGGCTTAATCCCTCAAAATGCATATTTGGGGCAAATTTTGGGAAGCTCCTTGAATTCATGGTTAGTAGCAAGGACATTGAGATAGATCCTTTGTGGCATCCCAAAATTCATAATGATCTCTAGTTACATTAAAGTCTATGAATAGGTGATGGAAGTACCATCAAGTTATTTTATGGCCATTTAATCCATAATTTGCAATAAGATTTATGGCCAAGCTTTTAATGGACAAGTATTTGATAGGAAAGAAAATCCTATCATTGGCCATGTGTTTTATAAATTGGGATTTATGGAATTATGATTTCAAGATTTTGGCCATGTGGAATTTAGTAATTAAATTCTTAAAAGAAAGAATTAAAGATGAATAATTGAAAGGGAAATTGTGGGTTTAATTAGGTTGGGCCTTAGGCCCAAGAGTATGGATTTTGGAGGGCCAAATGGTCGGCCCATTGGAGCCAAGGAGGGGCTGTCGACCAGGCCATTTGCTGGCCCAAGGTTGGCCCAAAAAGAAGGCCCATCAGCCTTGCATGTAACCGGACAAGTGGCATGAAGGAGGTGAAGCATGGTGGACACTTGTCTTCCTCCACAATTACACTTGTCCCCCATGCAAAGAGGGGGTGCATGCAATATAAATACAACCAAAAAGGAAGAGAGAGAGAGAGAGAGTGGCTGGTTTTGAGAGAGTGAGAGAGAGGGAGAGAGTTGCCGAGAGAGAGTGAGATGCGAGAGAGAGGGAGGCCGAGGAGGAGGAGCTCGCCCGTCGCCGCCCGCACGCCGTTCGACCGTCGCCGGTGTGCCGCATTTCGTGTGGTCTAGAGGCAAGTTGGGGTCCTTTGCTGCTCTTGCATGTGTGTGTGTTATATGTATGTCGAGTTTTGGGTGATTAGGAGCGGAAAACCGAGGCTTGGATGGCTTGTTCTTGAGTGGTGTTGCTGTTTTCGCTTGAACAGTTTGAGTCAGAATGTTGTGTGAGCTTGCATGCATGTTTAGAGTTCGATTTTGGTTTCGATATCTTCATGAAAGTTGTAGGGTATATCTTAAAATACAACATACTAAAATTTGGTGGAAAATTATGGATATTTGAGGGGTCAAACTCTCATCTTACGGAGATGTCAGATCTGGAATGTTTTCGCATGAATCCGCTCGAGTCAGAATGTTGTGTGAGCTTCGATGCATGTTTGGAGTCCCATTTTGGCTTTGAGTTCTTCATGAGAGTTGTATCTAACATCTTGAACTACAACATACTGAAATTTCGTGGAAAATGATGGAGATTTTAGGGGTTAAACTCTCATTCTACGGAGACCTCAGATCTGGAACAATTTCACTGACATCTTGTTGGGTTTGTGGTTGCATGTTGGTTTGTACTAAGAATCTCTCTTTGATTTCTTCATGAAAGTTGGTAGGGGACATCTTAAACTACAACATAATCAAATTTGAAGCAAAATGAACAAGTATAAACTCGTAAATCGACTAGATCTCGAAGACGGTAATTCTGGAGATGTATTACAGGACACCCGAGACATCATGGACCTAGGTGACGACTATACTCTGGTTATTTGACTTAGATCTCTTCCTGAAAATTGTAGAGAACATCTTGATGTATAACATATCTAAATTTCAGAGGAAACGAAGAAGAAAAGGTAGGTGAAAACTCAGTATTTCGGAGAAGCATGCACTGGACGATTCGGTAATGGATCCAGAAGCTTCGTGTGACTGTAGAAAATAATCTAGAAAGAATCTGGCTTGGAAGTCTTCATGAAAGATGTAGGAAAATGTCTTGGCTATAACTTGGTAAAATTTCGTAATTTTTAGAGGCCGTGTGGATATTTTAATCGAATTTCTTCAGAAACTGTGCATTCTGATTTCACCCGAAAATGACATGCCATTTTGTGAGAATTGTGAAATTGTGTGAAATTCTATTTGGCCATGTATTTTGCATGAAATTATTATTTTATTGTCTTGTTTATCAGTTGCCTTAATTTCTATAATTTTTGGGAAGTTATAGATATTCAATTTAATATTTTTGAAAATAACAAAAAGCTGGAATTTAAATAAATGAAAAAAAAGGGCATGAAAAATGGATTATTTTATTGGCCATAAATTCCATTAATTTTATTTCATAAGTGATTATACCATGTTGCATGTATGATGAGGTCTTGATGTATGCATGACATTGAATTGAGATGCATGTGTGAATTCCATGCCAAGTATGACTTGTTTGATGTCACGACATATGCCATGCTAAATTAAGACCGAAATTGGTAAACATGGATATTGATAAGTGAGGAGGTGGTTGTGGTGGATGATGATGCCCAGAATGTATAGAGATGCATTGCCGGATGGCCTCGGGAGTGTCGGGATGCCCGATGGTATACGATACGTAATTCCAGGGGAGGCCTGGTGGTATGTTAGTACATAATTCCAGAAGCCCTATCAGAGGTTTTTGCCCGAAGGGAATGCCTCGCGATGCTAGGATTGGGGTGCGGGATGCCCGACCAGGGAGTGTAAATGCCGGAAGCCCTGTCGGAGGTTTTTGCCCGAAGGGAATGCCTCGTGATGCTAGTTGGGATGCGAGATGCCCGAAATGTGGGGGGCCGGATGCCCGGTGGCCTGGGATGGCTGAATGCCGGAAGCCTCGGAGGTCTTTGCCCGAGGGGATGATGAAATTGATGATTTGAGGAATGGGTGATGTGGTGATCAAATTGAAAGCTAAAAGTGGAAATTAAACCATGGCATGATGTGCATGATGATATGCATGATGATGATGGTGATGATGATGATATGTGATGTGATATAATAATGATCACCCATGGCATGACATGCATGATATGAATAATGATGATGATGATGATGATGATGATATGTGATGTGAAATAATGATGATCACCCACGGCATGACATGCATGATATGTATGATGATGATAATGATGATGGTATATGATATGGCATGCTGATATGCATGATGATGATGATATAGGACATGATATGATGATGATATATGATATGGCATGATGATATGCATATATGTGTGATATGATGATGTCATGATGATGATGTCATGTGTGATATGATGATGTCATGAAGATGATGAAATGTGTGATATGATGATGTCATGATGATGATGACATGTGTATGGTATGATGGTGTCATGTGTATGATGATGATGACATGTGTGTGATATAATAATGTCATGATGACGATGATATGAGTATGACATGATGATACACATGTATGTGTTATGACTGTGGTGATGATGCATGATAGTATATGCATGGCTTCAAGGTAAGTAATGCTTGCAATACATGTATGACTTGTATGATGCATTGAGTGGTTATTGGATTCCTTTACCTGCTGAGTGGTTGCACTCACCCCTTTTGGGGACCAACATTTCAGATTAGTAGATGGTTTGAGCGGTTGGATATGACCGCGAGAAGAAGGATAGCAAAGGAGGGAACCTTTGGATACCGACACTGGTTGATGGACCTTAAGCATACGATTGTGGGAGGAGATGTCGGTCATCTTTTAAAGTATAGCCGAGTATAGAAACATTGGCATTTCGACGTACTGACTAAAAATGTCTATCTGCTTTATGTAAATAAACGTGTTCGGCTTTAACTTATATAAGATGATTAGTAGGTGTGCATCGTTTTCTGAATATAGGGAAGGGAGTTTGTTGGATGTGCTTCCGTATTTAAATTGCGCAAGGGACCGATCTAAAAGATGTAAACCCCCAGGTTGTATGGACCTGCTACAATTGAAATGGTATCAAAGTGATATGTTAATAAGGAAAGTGAATGGTAAGCAAACTGTGGCGACCCTAATCGGATCGGGGGCCGTCGAGGGGTGCCACATCCTTCTAAGGTAAAGGTAAGGTTTATCTCTCAACTATCAAAAATCTCCTTTCACTGTCAAGGAAGTCTGAAGTCTATTAGGAAGATTGAACTATGTGGCAAGGTTGATCTCTCAACTATCAAAAACCGTTAAGTCATTCTTCAAGCTATTGAAGAAGAACACCAAAGTTAATTGGGATGAAGAATGACAAAAGTCCTTCAAAGAACTCAAGTGATATCTCTCGTAACCCCTTATAATGGTATTGCCTACTCAAGGCATACCTTTATTATTGTATCTCACCATCCATGAAGGACTAAAGGATGGGATAGAATGTGCCATATACTACCTCAGTAAGGAATTCACCGCCTTCGAGGTTCAATATCTTGAGGTGGAGAAGACCTGTGTAGCCCTCATTTGAGTATTATATCAATTGAGACAATATAGTTTTCATTGCCGCATCTTGCTAGTCTTTTGGAGAAGCCTGCATTGGTTGGAAGGCTCGCCTAATGGCAAATACTACTATTCGAATTTGACATCCAAAGCTTGTCACATAAGTCCATCAAAAGTCGGGTCATAGCTAATATTCTAGTTGAAAATCTCAAGAAGTCTACTATTGGGATGAAGTCCATGAACGGATCCACCTAGTCTCACACGATAAATGGACTGTGTATTTTGATGGTGCTATCAACCTTTTGGGTTCTGGCATAAGGGTAGTTCTGATATCCCCAATTGACCAACATTATCTAGTAGTCGCAAAGTTGATATTTCTTTGCACCAACAATATTTGTGATTATGAAGCTTGTATTCTTAGTCTATAATTGACCATCCATATGAAAGTCAAAAGGCTCTCAGTTTATAGTGATTTCACACTCATCATCCTCTAAACAGGAGGTGAATGGCAAACATGAGATACTAAGTTGATTCCTTACCATAAGTATCTCGAAGACCTGGTTAAGGAGTTCGATGAAATCTTTTCAATTATTTGCCAAGATCACAAAATCAATTTGTTGATGCTCTATTGACCTTGTCATCAATATTACAAGCGATTGATGGCTTGAGTATTGATCCATTACAAATTGACAATATTGATGGCTTGAGTATTGATCCATTACAAATTGACATCTTGAAGAAGCTTGCTTATTACGTGATGATTGAAGAAGAGCCAGATGGCCAACCATAGATTATGATATCATGAATTACCTCCAAGAGGGTAAATTTCCTTAGGAAAATCAAGCTAATGATAAAAAATGCCAGCTGAAATTGGCATCCAAATTATTCCTCAATAAATGAACCCTTTATAAGAGATCTTTCCATTTAGTCCTGCCGAAGTGTGTAGATGCGTAGGAGGCCAAATTATTGATGAAAGAAATACATGAAAGAGAGTGTGACCCTCATATGAATGGTCATCTCCTGGCAAGAAAGATCATGAGGTTGGGTTATTACTGGTTAACCACGGAAGTCCATTGCATTCAACATGTGAAGTGTTTTCACTAATGTCATGTCTATGAAGACAAAATCAATGCTCCTTTAATGAACTACATTAAATGTCCCCTCTCTCGATTTAGGGCATCGACATCATCGGACTAATTTATCCTAAAGTGTCAAATGGACACCACTTTGTCCTGGTGGCCATTGACTACTTCACCAAGTGGATCAAAGCCAGTTCTTATCCCCACATTACTGCAAAAAGCATGGAAAAATTCATCCTTTGTGTTCTCATCGCTCGATATAGAGTTCTTGAAATGATCATCACCGATAATGAATCAAACTTGAATAACAAGATAGTAGACAAACTACTCAAGGAGTTTCATATTCACCACTTGAATTCTTCTCCTTACCATCCACAAATGAATGGAGCTGTGGAGGTGGCAAATAAGAAGATCAAGAAAATCTTGGCCAATATGGTCGAAAACTATTGTTGGTAGCATGATCGATTGCCATATGCTTTGATGGCTTATTGAACTTCAATTCGCACTTTGATTGTGGCAACACCATTCTCATTGGTATATGGAATGGAAGCTGTGTTATCTATGGACGTGGAGATACCTTCACTGAGGGTCCCTTTTTAAGTCAAGCTTTTTGAAGCTAAATGTACCCAACAAAGATTTGAACAACTCAACATTATTGATGAGAAGAGGATAAAAGCCCTATGTTATGGACAAAGTTACTAAAAGCAAGTGGCCTTGTCACTAAACCGCAAGATTTGACCAAAACACTTTGAGATCAATGATCTTGTTCTATAGAAGGTCTTGCCCATCATTCTAGACCTTTGTGGGGAATTCACTTCAAACTACAAAGGCCCATATGTTTTAATGAAGGTGCTACTTGATAGAGCACTACTTCTTGTAGAAATGGATGGCCGAGAGTTACCAAAGCCTGTAAACACCAATGTTGTCAAAAAATATTATCAATAAATAAAGCGAAAGTCCTTTGAGTCGCTTTTGGATTGAATCTAAGCCATTTTAGGATATTTGCATCATGCATCTCATGCATACATTTTGCATATTTGCATGTTCGTTCATCTTGTAGATACCAAAGGATCTCCACGGAAGACCTCATTTCTCCTTAGAAGATTGACCTCAAGAGAATCAAAATTCCTAAATTCAACCATCTTCCATAGAATTAAGGAAAGTCTAGTTAGTTAGCACACACACATGTAGTGAACCCCTCTTTGGCAAATAAAGCTAGTTTTGTCCAAAGAATTTTCAACCTTGTTTCGAAAACCTTCCCTAGAAGAGTAAGGGAACATATCTTTTGAAAAACATTCTTGATATCTTAATTCCCCATGGAGAAAAATTTATCCAATTGCTGTTTTGGAAGAAACTCGGGAAGAATTGTTAAATATGCCAAATGGTAGTACCTATAGTGCCTAAGATGATGAAAGGCAAACATTTGACCAAACTCGTCCTTATACGCTCTTTGAGAGAATTGAGTGATAAGAACCATGTTTTAAGGCATATGATTCATTTATAGTGAATACATAGATTGAAATGACAAAGGCATTTCTTTCTCAATCCCAAGCACAATCATTATCCCTTATAAGCTATTTTGAGCCAAATATGGAGTATTTTCAAAATAACTCTATCAAGAACAACCCTAGGCTAGGAGAAAAAGGGCCTCTATAACATCCTCGATTTCGACCTTTCTTTTGGTCCCAATTAGAATGCTAAGCTAAATAGGCCAATCTTTTTGAAGAACACGAGTCAAATGCATTAAATGGGGGTGATGAGTATGGAGGCTTAGGTGTCCTAAGTAATTAATGAAAGAAGATGACTCATAAGTTTAGGTATATAGTCATCATGACAAGCTATTAATGAATGAGGTGAATCACATGTCCATATGTCCCTATTAGATTAAAGTCATCATTTCATCTACTTTGAGACTTTGAAGACAAGTTATTTCCAACTTTAAATGCTTAATAAATCATCGGCCAAGTAATTAATGAAGGATGGTCTTGGAAGATCATTAGGGATGCCACCTCTCCTCCATAGACTTGCCACCTTTAGTTTCATAGGTTTTGACTACTCAGTTTTTTGAAACTGTTAAACCTTTCCTACTTTCCAATTTTATAGAGCTCTTTGTACTTTGAATTTGGAGAAACTTTCTTCATAAAAGGTGTTCAAAACATCTTGATCTAGAACATACATAAATTTCAAAATTTTCTGAGGTGAAATGGTTGGGACAAAGGCCCACTCAATTACCATATAGAACTTGCCCAGTATAGTAAAAATGGTAACCAGGTTGTTTTCTTGAATTCTTATAAAATCTTTTCTTTCAAATTTAGATATTCTTCCTTCACAATTTTTTTAAATAAAATCCATAGCTATAACATATTAAAATTTCAAAGATTTTTGTGAATATTTGGATTTCGAAATGTGTCTTTTTCTTTGACCATTGAATCTGCTTGATAGACGAATTTTTTGGGCTGTGTTCATTGAATTTTTGCTCTTTGTACAGCATGAATTTGGCTAAGTTGCCTTCATAGAAATTGTTTTTTGAGGTCTTCTCTACAATATATCATGATTTGATAATCTTTCAAGCCCGTTTGTTAAGGTAATTATGTCAATTTTAGAAATTGCTCGAAACTATCTTTCACCCTGGTATAAGAGGTTCATACACCCAATTTGGAATGAAAGGGGGTTGCACTCCCAACTTGAGGAGCAAGCTAATCTAGAGACTTCTTTGCTTGAATATAAGAATGCATTAAATGCTTTTGGACCTTAGTGTGTTAAAGAGAAGAAATTTGAATAGCAAGTTGGCTAATGTGAACACATCTAAGCCTAACGATTGCATGAAATCTTGGCAATTAATGAGAGAGGTGAGTCATATGCTTGTCCCTCTAATAATTGAATGTATTTAATGAAGGTGTGAGTCATATGGTTTAGGTATCCCCACAATCATTACATGAAACCATTCCATGATAACTTAATCCTTTAAGTGGACCAATAAAAAGAGGAGCAAGTGTCTCCCCTAGGAACTAGACTTGCCACCCATCCTTTTAGCTCGCCACCTCTTCATCCTTGGTTGTCCATCTAAAGAAATGTGATTGGTCCACTTGGAAGGAAAACTATGAGGGGTTTGCCTATAAACAAAGGCATCTCCCCCAAATTTCGACACCATCTCTTCCTCCCTCACCTATACTCTCTTTTCTCTCATGCCCTCTCACCGTCACCCTCTCTCTCTCTTCTCAGCCTTGCTCGCCCACTGCATCATTGGATGGCCTTCTCTTGGTAAAACCACCTATAGTTCATTGAGGTTAATTGAAGGTAAATAGAATCTCTAACTCTTGGCTAAGGTGATAGCCTACATCGTCAAGTTTAGTAATGTGCTCACCCATGTAAGCCGTATGTATGTTGTAATGTTCTTTTGTATGGTTTGCTCATGTTTGTATGCTTGAGTGCGTTCATGCCCCGAGATGAGGTTAAAGTTCGCTCGGCTTGGAATCAACATCAAGTCGTGATGGCTTCAGCATGCAGCTCAAGCCACGAATCAAGAATCATGCTCGGCATATTATATAGCATGATGTTAAGACCCATGATACACTCACTTGAATGAGCACGCCCTCGGGCCTTATATGCATCAGCTAAGATAAAGATGAAAAACCGGCTTGTGTGGTGCACTTTTATGATGCACTTAAATAGGGAAAAGCTCCTATTGCCACATAAAGTTGACGGCAATGCCTCGTTTATTGAATGGGATGCCTTGGTTGAGCTTGAATCCTTGGGTTTGAACTCAGATGCCTCGGGTAAGCTAACTTTGAGATAATCTATTTGAGCCATGATGTTTGAGTTGAGCCCGGATGCTTTGGTGAGCTAGCGCTTGAAGCTGGATGCCTCAATTGAGCTGGGATGCTCTGGTTGAGCCAAGATGCCTAACTTGAAGCCGAATGCCTTGGTTGAGTGGGGAGGGCCTAGTCAAGCCAAGATGATGGTAAGTGAATTTGCATAAGTGCTACTATATGCATAAGCATGATATGTTGATGTGTTCATTGATATGTTGAAAGTAAGCATGCATTGAAGTATGTAGTAATGGACATTTGCATGTAGTTGAGAATAGCAATAAGTTTGTCATTGATTTGCCATTGACGCTATATTGCAAGTGTTGTACCTACTGGATTTTAATGATAAGATATCATCCTGGTAGAGAATTAGGAGTTTTTACTTACTAAGTCCATGACTCACTTGGTTGTTTTTCAGAATTGTAGGCATGAGGGAGTTGCAGTCTTACTAGAGGAACTAAGGTTTACCCCAGCCTTTTGATCATAGAAGATGTAGTGGTTGTAAATATAACGGCCGTGATAAAAGGGCTTGTAAATGTAACTGATGTAATTGTATATTTGTAAATGATTATTTTCCTAGATGTTGGTTGTTGTTTGGGTGTTGTTTGTAATGCTTTCGCATGTGCTTAACGAAAAGATAAAATGGAATTGGACAGTGACACACCTAGGACGTCACAAAATTAACCCTCGTCATTTGTGACCCTAAAGATGGAGTTGGGGTCATGGTAGCCTCAGTTGAAAATTATGGAGCAAAAGATCAAGAAAGATTTTATTGCTTTCACTTGCATTAATCTTTTAGTACAAATGTCAAGTGAATTTTTATGGAAGCTTGAAGCATCTTGAAATGATGAAGAACATTCCGTTCACTACCCCAAATATACTTATCCTTCGCTTAACTAATTTGAGCTTTATATAATTATTTTTCAAAACCTTAGGTGATGATTATCTCCCTATATTGGAGCAAAGCATGTGATTTACCAATAAAAATGAGAACATTGGTTACATTTGTAAAACTACTTGAGGATCCTAAATACTCAAAAGAGAGTGCAAACTAGAGGGCATGAAAAAATGGTATATTTGGTAAAAGGAAGATTGATACCCATAAAAATTCGTTGTGAGAAAAGCAAGATCGATGGTCATGCAAAAGACCACGGATTGAAAAACAAAAGAAATACTTTGCAAAGCACATGTATTGCAAGCAATATCATTATAGGAAGAAGAGCAAGGCTCTCATGTCTTAAAACAAAATAGTCAAAAAGGCTCTCGTGATAAGTCAAATTTCAAAAGTTGTGACCTCCTAAAAGTTGAGGGATAATAATGATGCCAAGATAATCACTCACTTTTAAACCCTTGATATTCAAAAAAATTCAAGCTTTTCAATCCTATTGGGATGATTTGAGTTGAAGTAAAAATTTCACATAGGAGCTACCATTAGAATGAGTGGAAGTAATCATATATTATCTTATCTTCAAGGTTTTTGACTTATAAACCCAATGAGGATATTGATTGGCTATTCTTTTCTTAGCCTTAACGCGAATATCCTTTGTATAAGTCCATGACCAAGTCTATAATACGGTCCGTTCAAAGACCTTTTGATCCATGAATTTGTATTCACTGTGAACGTTTCCAAAAACCTTAGACATAGGTTACATGAGACCTCTCTAGTCAAAACCATATAGCTTTCCCACATCAATAGTTGGGAGTAAAAGCCTTTTTGAGAGTTAGTGTGAAAGACATTTTTTATTAGTTTATTTTCAGTTTGGCATGTTTGATTATCCCTTAGACAGTTAATCAAATTTCATTTTGTTAAAATTCTCTCCAAAGGAATTTAATGATTGGTATTGTTTACCAAGACATATTTGAATGATTTCACTAATTTAGTTTTCGAGTAATCTTGAAATTCTTTTTCAAAATACATGTTCCCATACCCTTTTTTCAAGGTTTTTGATCATCCTAAACCATACCATTTATCTTAGGTTTTTGGTTATCCTAAACCAAGTCTTTTGTCCTTTAGGTTCTTGATAAACCTTAAACTTTGTTTCTTAGGTTCTTGGTAAACCTTAAATCTTGTCCCCTAAGTTCCTGATAAACCTTAAACTTCATCTCTTAGGTTTCTAATAAACCTTAAATTTCATCCCTTAGGTTCTTAGTAAACCTTAAACCTTGTCCTTCAGGCTCCTGATAAATCTTAAATCTCACCCTTCAAACTCTTAGTAACCTTTAGTCTTGTCCCCCAAATTCTAGGTTATCGTCATAAACCTTGACTTTAGGTTTTAGGTTTTCCTCATAAATGTTGACTCTAGATTCTAGGTTATCCTCATAAAATTTGACTTCAAGTTCTAAGTCATCCTTAAACCTTATCATTAGATTAGTTATCATCCTTAAACCATTCCCTTTCCTTAACAATCTCATTTCCTTCATTCCATTCCATGAGGGAGATGAAGAGAAAAATCTCAAGCATGAGTCCAAATACTTTCAATGAACGAAGGTAAGCATTTAGGTATATCTCTAATCAAATGTCATTTCCTTATTATTTTCTTTTCCCCAAAATGGAGTTGACTAAATTGCAAGTATTGATATTGTATTTGAGTGGAATATCTAGGAACTCTCATTCAAAGACGGGTAGTTGTTGACATATGATTTTTAGTTAATGCATTAGAAAATGTAAAAAAAAAAAAAAAAAAACAGATTTGAGTTTCCGATTGCGACGAAATCCATTTCCCAACCAAACAGTGTCATTTTTCATTTTTTTTTTCCTTTGCATTTGTTATTTTTTGTCATTTATGGCTCAATCTCAAGTATCCATGGTTTTGGTCTATTGTTTTTCGTGATAATCAATCAATTGAGTGAGTAGTAGCTCCGTAGACTACATTTATGAAGTTTAATTAGCTTAATTGGATTAAAATTGGATAATTTCTCCTTAAATCATGTAGGTTTTCTCTTCAATTTGGTCCTCGGGAGACCAAATTGCACAAATTTCAAACCCATAAAGGCCATAAATGTGTGAATTAGCTAGAACCAATTAAGAACCGATCAAGAACTAGTCACACTAGAGTGAATCGGTCGGATCGGTCCGATAAACTACCACTGAGATAGGTCAGTTCAGCCCCTTGTTGGCTAGTTCTAGACCTCCAACAACTAGTTTCGGGACTCACCTTGCCACTTTCATTCTTTTGCCCTCAATTTCTCATTATTTTGCAGATTGGCTCTCAAATTTTGTAAATTTGCAATTTGACCCATAATTAGGCCCTTAAGCGCAATTCTCGTTTAAAGCTCATATTTTTGTAAATTAGACCCATCTGATCGATTGCCTGACACTGCCTAATAATGAATAGACCTTTAAAATTGTGTTTTAGCCATTAGATTAAGACTTCAACCATCGGATCAAATTGGTGATTGAGATTGACTAATTTGGTTGTAATATAAATTGGGTTTTTTCCCTCCAAATTGAGGGGGGGCCTCATTTTCTACAACTAATTCTCTCTCTAAACATAGTTCTCTCTCTTTTCTCTCTTTCTTGCCTCCTCTCACTAACTTTCTCTCCTCTTGCTGCTTTCCTCCACCAAGCTACCACTACACGTTGGCTTTGTTCTCTCTCCTTGTGATCCTTTGGTGGTCAACATCCCTTTTGATCGTTGTTTGTTATGTTTGGATTGGCGAATTCTCCTCTAGTTGAAGGAACTAGTGACTAAGATGGTTTTTGAGTTAACTGACTTGATCACCAATCTAGTGGTCCTTATCAGTGGTTGATTGGCCGCCGATCTTCCCTTTGCTACTCTTTGGTGTGCCGAACGTCAACGTCCTCTCCAACAAGCCTCGTGTCCTCCAATTCTAGCTCAATTGAAGTTCAATTTCGACAATTGAACCACTAATTGAACCACACGATCCTAATCCTATAAACTAATGGCCACCAGCAATCCTTACTGGTTTCACTTGCTGTCGATCTCTACTCTAGTCACTATCTAACCTTGCTATAGTCAAGGAACCATCGAACGATCACTAGAGCTTAGCCCTCGACCTCAATTCCTTTTGGCTGTCCAAAGCCAGTCCATCTAGGACCAAATCTATCATAGTTTCAAGTCGCATGGTCCAACCAGTCCATAGGTGGCCCAAAGTGTCTCGATCCATCCCTTGGAAGCTTGATCGAACTCCAGCGACGATTGATTCGTCTGATCACATCAAAAACCAAATAATCACACAAACAGTTGGTATTCTAAGCTTGAATACGATGAAGTGAGGTTAGAATAGCTAACTGGGGCTATGATTCGTACATAGGACCTTATTAAATGCTTAGATCCCTTATTAACATGTTAGATCATTGATTTGCTGAGGTTGAATGTAGATTGATGATGATATGTGGTTGAATGGTTGATTTGGATGCAAATTTGCAATTTTCAAATCTCTGTGACACGTTTACCATTTTTGCAATTTTTGGACAAGTTTTGGTAGATTAAAATCTCTTAAATCTGGGTGTATGTTAGTCTGCCCTACACTAATTGGAGGCACATTTAGGCAAATTTGAACATGTAGATGAGCTTATTTGACTTTAGAATCTTCATGAAGAAGAGATATATGTTGTGTGCTTTCTATTGATGCATGATTTGCATGATTTTATCACCATTTGGTAGGGTAAATCTTGGTTGCAATGGCTTGATGTCCTGCTGATTTGATAATTTCCTGATGCATTGTTATTGATTGTTTGATTTCCATAAAATCATGCTTAGCTATATTAGGAAAACTTTCTTCACAAAACTTGTTTCGTATCATGTTATGTATGTTAGGTAATTTTTTCATAGCTAGATCACCAATGGGTATCATCAAATTTTGTTGATTTGCAATGCTTGGTCTGAAAATTCCTATTATAAGCCTTTGGTTGTGATTTCTTAGCTAGATCTTTTAGGCTAGTTTTTGTATAGTATCAGTGTGGCACCCCCTGAATGGCCCTTGATCCATTAGGGTCACCACACATACCTTTTCCCTTGTCCTGGAAGTCTGTTACTCTGATACCACAGGATTTCGATAAATCTATGAGTTCTGGGGGTCTATATCCTTCTATTTGGTCCCTACGCAAAATTTGGCGGAAGCGTATTCAACAACTTCCTTCCCTATATTAAAAAATGATGCACACTAACTAAACAATTTTATAGGTAAAAGCCAGACAATTTTATTTACATAAACCTGATGGACATCATTCAGTTGGTACACCAAAAATGCCACGGTTTTCTATACCCGGCTACATATCAAAAGATACCCGACTTTCTTTTTCCCAACGGTCATATACATAAGTCCATCAATTAGTGTTGGCGTCCAAAAATCTTGTCTTTGCTGATCCTAGCTCACGATCACACCCATATGTCTGATTCATCTGCTGGCGGCGGTGGTAGTGGCCCCAGCGTGCGTCCATCTTGGCGGACGAAAATGGCCAGATACTCTTGAAGCACAGGACCAGCGGGAGGACCAATATCAAACACTATCAACACCCGCACTCGTATAAAGGATAACCCTCGCACCTCCGGATGGTGATGCTCTGACCTTTCCACTTGCAAGTCGATTGGGACTGCATAAAATGTGCCGGGAGGTACGGGTAGCATCGGCATCTTGTCTAGTCTGAAATATTAGTCGCCAAAAGGGGTGAGTAAAACCACCTAGCATTGAAAGATCTGTGACATCCTGAATTTCAGATTCTAATTTCAATTGAATAAGTCAGGCCTTTCATCAATGTGACTATAGTGTTTCTCTCTAAGATGGCCACTTAGGAGATAACTGACCTATCTAATGAAGCCATTAAAGGATTTTGAATGCAACAGACTTGAGAATTCGACCAGGAATCGACTGCTCGACTGTGCTAGTCCGCAAGGGTCATTGCGGCACAATTAAAAATTGATTAGAGACCGAAGATAGGTCGATTCGACTGAGATAATGATCGAAGTGAGGGTAATTCCACATGATTGCAAAATTCTCGTCGATCGACACTAAACCGATTTTCTGTCATTTTGGGTATCCTGTGTCCGCATTTGAAACCTCGAGATTTTCACGACCACCGAGTGTCGCCAATGTGTTGAATGGGTTCATTGTGGTTCGAAGAAAATCAACCACGGGTCAATTGCACCAAAAATTCCTAAAAACTACTCAATAGGAAAGGTCACACTAAAAGCATGTTTGATTGAAAATAACCATGAATTTGAATTCGATTTCAAAAATTTGAAGTCCTGTCGTGTCATGAGTCAATCTAAGAATGTCGACTCATCTTTTGAGGAAATTCTGGAGAGTTCGCGATTTTTTGGGGAAATCGGGATGGATGATTCGGAGAATGAACGGAAATTCAGATTGGCTGATTTGAAGGGACTTTTGGCATCTGGTGTAAGCAAATCGGTGAATGGAAGTTGTTTGGGCTTTTTCTGAATTCAAATTAGACCTCAATTGGATTTGTTTGTTCAGAAAATCGGATTCCAAAAAGAAAATGAATTAAAATTCAGAATTGAAGGAAATTGCCGTGTTGTTGCCCAAAACTTGTTGTTTGAGGGAAATTTTGTGCAAGAAAGCAAGTGTGGATCAAGTACTTTAGCATGGGAATTTATTGGGATCAAATTGGACTAGAGAAGAGCAAGTGGGACCAAGAATTTCAGTTATAGAATTTTCCTTCTTTCTTTTCTTTTATTTCCTCCCCCTTTGGACGCACACCCCTCTCCTTTTCCTTTCCATTCTCTCTCTCTCTCTCTCTCTCTCTCTCTCTCTCATGCGGAACCCACACCCCCGCCGACGTCCCCTCCCCCTGCCGTATCCCATTTCCCTTTCTCTTCCATTACCTTGATTTTTTGGAGTCAAAGCTTATCTCTTTTCCTACTTTTGACCGACACTCCCCCCATCCCCTTTCCCTTTTCTCTTGCTCGGTTCCCCCTCCATCGACACGTCTGTTCTTCATTTTTTTTCAGTTCTTCATGTGCTTGATCAAAGACCGAGCCATCCCCCTCGAATCCTCCTCCTTTGCTGTTTGTTTTTGTTACACCAAAACAGCCCATTGAAGCCACAAATCCAGCCCTTCTCTCTGCATGAAATCAGCCGCGCAAAACAGCCAACAGCCAAGGGAAAACCAGCTTCATCGTGGGCTTTGCGGGCCAAGTTTTAGGCCCGATTTGTGTTCCGTTGGTGTTGCCGCTTTGAGAAGAACGGAGCCGCGTCGCGTCCCCGTCAAATTGATCCGAACAGATTGTTAATCTAGTGAGTTTTGCTCACTAATGCCTTCTTAGTTTGCTAATTATACTTAAAGGTTGATTAGATTTAATTAAGTGCAATTAGGTGGTTAGATTATAGTTGATTAGTGATTATTAATTAAATGTGATGCATGTTAGGTGGTTAGACATAGCCATTAGCAAATAGACTTGTTGTACTATTTATTGAATGATCTCGGGATTTTTCCCAAACCTTATCGGGCTTTAATTAGGCATTATGGGCCTAAATTGGATTTATTGCTATTTAATAATTAATTTTCGGAATTATTTAATTAATTATTTATATTCCGGAAATTAGGCAAGGATAGCGGACGACCGGAATTTTATACTAATTGTCGTGGTGCAGTCCGTTTATTTAATTGAGTTTTACGTTGTGTTGAATTGAATAAATTGTGGATTTTTAGGATATATTCCTAAATGAGTTGATTTTGAGTAATTGATCGAAGAACAACCGGGTATCGGTTGTCAGTGTTTAATTGATTGGTGAACTATGGAAAATTGTGAAAGTTGAGTAAGATTGGTGAATATGGGAAAATGTCCCAAAATTGAGAAGTGTCGTTATTTGATAGAAAAATGACTATGAAAGGTTGTGAGTTGAACCTAGAAGGTCACTAAGTCTTAATAATGCTGAGTAGGGCCATGATGCCACTACATATATAATTGCCGAGTAGGGCCGTGATGCCACTACATATATAATTGCTGAGTGGGGCCGTGATGCCACTACACATATAATTGCCGAGTGGGGTTGTGATGCCACTACATATAAAAATTGCTGTGGGGCCGTGATGCCACTAAAGTCTAAATTGCCGAGTGGCGCCGTGATGCCACTAAAGTCTAAATTTGCCGAGTGAGGCTGTGATTCCACTAAGTATAAATAATGCCTGTATGGCCGTGATTCAGAGTCGAGAATGAGTAGTCAGAATGACCATATGATGGTTTTGATGACATATAATTGACTAGGTTGATTTGATCGATGCTTCGATCTGTTGAGATTATTGGGTGTCTATTGAACTGTATTGATTTGCAGGTTAGGATTGAGGCCAAGGTAAATCCTCTAACTCGTGTTGTACTTAGGCAGCCCTAAGGTGTATTGGTTTACTAATCGGGTCTTAGTGGGTAGAACTTGCTAAGACGTTGTCTCATTAGTTATTGAATAACCATTTCAGATTCGTGGATGTAGTAGACTTGGATTTTGAAGATCTTGAAAGTCCAGTGTAGTCTGCTAAAGGCTCTAGTTGAAGTGTAAGAGGATGATGGAGAGGAGGACAGGGACCCATAGTTTGTAGAACCCCACTCTTGTTTGTAGACCTTGTTTTTAAACTGGCTAAAGTTGAATTTGACTTAATAGTTCACCTTGTATATATATGTGCATTGGTTTGCAATGTATATAAGAGTGAACGTTTTAAAGGTTTGAAATTTAGTCCTATTGTTCTATCCCAATATTTTATTGTCTAGGGATAATTTTATATGCTTCGCATGTGCATACAAAACGAATGGGTTGGCAATGCGTCCTGTAACGTTTCTATTAATCGACCAAGGTAATGGATGTGTGCATGCCTGAGGATCGGGACATGACAAGATCCACTAAACTATATCGTGCATAACCATCATAATCTAATTTCATACAAGATAGACAAAACATATAACCAATGGAACGAGTATGCATCAAATCCATGGAACTTTTCAAAGTAATAACAAGTGTAGTTTCAAAACTAGAATGCACCAACTTCAGTCACATGGGTCCCGATTATAGAGCCAAATTGTTATAACATGTCTCATTCTATGCCATACAATTTAGTCCTATGATCAGACCACACACACTTAGTAAAGCCATCAGTTTTAATATTCAAAAGGTTTCACCTCCCAGAGGACCATTGTTTGCATCTCTTCGGGCATTCACACCTAACTTGGCATTGCGAAGTCCTCCGGTTCCATATTTCAGTCACTGGGCATCCAGAGCGCATTCCATTACACCTCCGAGCATCTCGCATCCCACTTGGCATCACAAGAAATCTCTGGGGCGCAGCATGAAAATGGTTACCCCTACCCTCCGGAATTATGTACCAACATACCATCCGGCATCCCTCGGAATTACGTACAAATACACCACCGGGGATCCCGACACTCCCGGGGTACCTCTGAGGCTTTGCGAACCCCAGACATCCAAAGGCATCGACCCTTACGATCATTATGGGCATCCCAACTCCCAGGGCATCATTGACCCGAGGGTCCAACGGCAACAATATCATCTCATATTATTCCAATAAAAATATTTTCAATGCAATGACATCGGATGTCCCATGAATTTTCATCAAATCTCAGTGTTGAATAATATGCTGAATACCAACACCATCATATCAAATGATAAATCAAGATGCATTCACCCTTGAGATAAATTGAGCAAATTCAGAATAAAACAGCCCAAAATCAGAATGCACAGTTTTAGTAAAATTTTTGGAATAACCCCTAAATGAACTCAGAAAATTCTAAAATTTTAGTATGTTATAAACAAGATCTCAAGGAAAGAATTTTGTGAAGAGAACTAAGCCAAATTCATCATGTATAAATTGCAACAAATCGCACAACTCAGCCCTAAACTCCTTCCATCGACAGAATCTATACTTTGGCAGAAAAGTACTTCCCATTAAAAGAAATTTGTACCTTTGTAATGATTTCAAAAAGTCTGACCAAAAATATATGTCATATTTCAAACAATCCTTCACGACATTCTTGAAGAATTTGGAACCAAAACTGCCCTAGGACTGTCTCTAGAAAATTTACAAAATTGCCGAGTTACACTCGATCTAATTCGGACACTATGTATTCAATAGGATCCCGTGCCTATCCCATGGCTATTTCACTTCCAAAATTTCACCACAAATTGTTCTTTCAATCATAGTTCAATAAAATCAGAATGTATAAAGATATCCAAAGCATTTCCTCTATTCTTTGGTCCCAATCTACTGCAATCACTCAATAATCCAGCATTCAGCATCCAAATTCAGATATCCTCAAGTCTATTTGCACTACCTCAGACAATAACAGTCTTACAATACATAGGTTAGTAGACTTTTACTTGCCTCAAGTCCTACGGCTTAACGGCAAGCAAAAACAGAAACTTGCGGGCCTCGGGCGCTGCTCAGCGGTGGCGAAGACGGGCAGGGTCAACGGCAGCAGCACACACGTGCGAGGGCAGCCTCCTTCCTTTCCCTCGCTATTCACTCCCTCACGAATCTCTCTCTCGCTCGTTCTCTCTTTCGCTCACTCGCTGCCCTCTCTCTCTCTCTCTCTCTCTCTCTCTCGCTCGGACTTTCTCTCTCTTGCTCACACTTACGAGCGTTTTGTTCAATTCTCCGCTTGTTGACTATCCTAGTCAACAAAGAAATGTGGTGGCTATTGCAAAAAGCGGCAGCTGGAGAAGACGTGTCCTTCGCACGCCAGGGTCTTGAATTTTTGCTGGTAACCACGTGAGAAGCAACGTGGCCGTTGCCGGGCTTCTCTCAGTCAACAATCCCAAGATTTGTTGACCCCATTTTATCGACAATTAAAAGAAGGCTTGGGGTTGCTTGGGTCAGCAAATTTTGTGGTCGTACGGTCCTTAATACATGGCCCAATTTCTCCAAAGATTGATCCTTAGATTTCTATACACACATAGGCTATAATATAATTACTTGCATGGAGAAAGAACTCGACAAGGCTGTATAATCAAAGTCACATCTTCATTTGCTCGAGGGGTATATGGTTGGACGGCTAGAATTAGCATAGAAAATATCTTGTCGACACACCTTATGGCACAATCTCGGTCTTACTGGTGATAGTATGTAGGGATGAGGCTATAAACTATCCGACGATGGAATCATTACTAAACGCGACCCATCGGTCCGATGGTGATAACAAAACAATGTCTGTTGTGGACGATACTTCCGTCGCTTAGTCACGGACCATCGCATATTCGAGGGTCGTCAAAATTTCCGGATGCCACAGTTAGGACATGAAATCTTCATGAAATTTGTTTCAAATCTTTTAATCTTCATTGTCAAATGGCTTTCAATGAATTGATTTTCAAATTGCACCTTGAAAATCACTTTGGTACATGTGACGTTTCAAAAAGCAAACCTTTAGAAATTCTTTTTAATACTTGATTTGACTTAATAATAATCATAACTTAGACTATATTTAAAGTGTCCGTGATATTTATGAATGCATTTATGCGAGCCTTAGGCAATCAAATTTATTCCATAACTCAGATATTCCTTAGTCCAAAATGTCTTCAAATATTTTTAAATCTTGATTTGACATTGGGAAAGTCATGGTTTGGACTATATTTAAAATGCCTGCAATACTTGTAAGTGCATTTATGTGTGTCACAACCCGATCTTGTTGCTCGATCCCTTTCGTGAGGAAAGGAAAAGGGGAAAGGTTAGATTTAGAGGTACTTGACCATGAGAGTTCCCTCACGGTTCTTAACCATAGGGACGTCATCACCTCACCCTCTAGATGAACCTCTTGTAAATTCCCTCTATAAGGTCACGAGTTCTCCTAAACTCGTATCCCGCGTGACAGCGGAGTGTGGCGACCCGTACCCACACAGGCAACACGCCTCGAGAGATGAGGTCGGGTATGAATATCAGATTTAAGGGTATCTTTACCATGGTAGCCTCCCTCTAGTACTGGCTTCCCTAAGGATGGCATCACTTCATCCATTAGGAGTTTTCCACATGCAGGTATGCTAAACCATAGTGAGTCTTATCAAGACCCGTACCTTGCACAACAGGTTCTTTTATATGATCTAATTATTTAAACATCCTAAAAACAAGACAGGAGTCGCCACTAGCCACATTTTCGGCGGTCGGGAGTGTTCATTTGATTCTTATGCAACCTAATATTTAGGTCCGGGGACTTGAGTTACGCTAATATTTCTATTAGCGCTTTTTTGGTACCAAAACAATATATTGTATTTACATAACGTGTCCATACATTACTTTTTACTTTTTTTTTTTGGGATCATTAGTCCTAAGCTAGATAATCATGCATGATCGGTCACTTCACACCATTTTATTTCTAAAGAAAATGAAAAGAAAGCATCTAGTTGAATTGAAAATTGCGAAGCGGTAAGTAAACAAACAAGATAAATGGTAAATTTACCATGCAATCTTAGAAAAATATCAAATGAAAACACAAATGAAAATGACAAGAGGAAAGAGAACCTACAACTTGTCAAGCTCTATACAACAAAAGAAACCTGGACATGTGTTGGGAAATGAATAGTATATAATAACGGTTAGAATGGATATTGACCTCCACCGTCTTTATGTCCTCTCCATCTTCAGATTCTAATCTAAACCTAGTCGTAAAAACTATATAACTGGGTGCATGCAATGGAAAAAAAAAAAAGCACACACATTAAAACAATAAAAAACATGACATCATGTGTCATGCCCCGATCCTCGGGCACGCACACATCCTTCTCACTTGGTCAATTTTATAATGCGATATCCCAGGACTATGTATTGCCGACCTTTTCATTTATTAAGTACATGCGGAAGCAGTTATAAATCCCCAGACAATAAAACAATGGGATAGAAAAGCAAGGCCATATTTTTCATATTGAAACTTATAACCAAACTTTTATACAAAATACAAACCAGAATACTTCACAACTTTTTATTCTAAACTCGATTCACATCAAAATGGAGATCTCAAAGAAGATAGAATCTCAGTTCATCTGGGCCGTACTCAAGGCCCCTCTCGGGATTATCTTCTTCTTCCAAAATCCTTCTCCTCAAGTTTTACCTCAGAGTTCTCCTTCCCAGACTTCTCCTCCTCAGCTTCTCATCGGGGTCCTGGAATGTTTTCCCCAAACCGGGATGAGACTACGTCTCAGCGAGTTCTACCCCACTAAGGCTCAATTAGTAAACCATTATACTATAGGCTGCCTAAACACGCACGGGACAGAGGACTTACCTTGGCCTCAGATCCCACTTGCAAGTCAGTACAATTCACAATAGACACCCATTTACTCAAAACAAATCGAATCAATCAATTACATGTCACACAAATCAATCCCCACTATGGGATATTTAAAAGCTAGGCCACGTGCATTCTCCAGGATGACATCCCAAGTCTCCGAGCCACGTGCATCAAACCTTGGGCCCACGTGCATCCTCTAAGGTGACCTTTTCGCCAAGGTGGTACATCAAGTCACCGAGCCACGTGCCCTTTTAGATGCTATTATCAAATACTGGACCCACGTGCATTCTCTAAGGTACTCAATTACCAAGGTGACGCATCAGATCGCCGAGCCACGTGTCCTTTTTACGATGCCGGGGCCCACGTGCCTTTTCTTAGGTGCTATCTCACCAAAGTGATGCATCAATTCACCGAGCCACGTGCCCTTTTAGATGCCAACTCTGTCACCGAGCCACGTGCATTCTCCAGGACGACATACCGAGTCTCCGAGCCACGTGCATTCTCTCAGGCAACCTTTTTGCCAAGGTGACATATTCAACCACTGAATTCACATGCATTCTCCAGGTGATATTTCAATTCACCGAGCCCACGTATTTTCTTTCAAGTGATTACCAACCTACTTTCAATACCGACAACCAATGCCCAATGATTTCTCAATCAAATAATTAAATCAACTCAACAAAGCATTATAAATACTGAATAACATACTTGGCCATTTACCAATCAACAATTCAATCTCAATCAATTCCAATCAATTTAGGGTAAATCCCTAAAATATCATAATTTATTTAATTCCATGCAACGTGGAGCTCAAATAAATAAACGGACTGTGCCACGACAATCAGCACGAGATTTCGGTCGTCGACCATCAAAATCTTAATTTCCGAAAAATAAATAAATAATTAATTAATTAATTTCGAAAATTAATTAATAATTATTAAAAATTCAATTTAGCACAAAATAAAGCCCAATTAAATAAACGGACTTCACCACGGTCATCAGTATAAAATTCCAGTTTCAGGCCATCTCAGTTGAATTTTCGGAAAATAAATAATTATTTAATTTAATTCCGAAAATTAATATTTAAATACTAAAAATTCCACTTAGGCCCGAAAAGCCTAATTGGAGCCCACTAAGGGTCGAGAAAAATCCCGAGGCACTTCCAATAATTAGTAGACCACGTCTACTTGCTAATTGCATAGTCAATTTATCTAAATTGCATTACAATTGACTAATAATTGCTAATTTATTCTAATCTAATCACTAAACCTAATTAATTAAAAATAAACCAACCTTAAGCATAATTAGCCAACTAATCCGAGATTAGTGAGATTACTCACTAAATCGCGTGCAAATCGGATCAATCCGATGGGGGCGACGCGAGGAACAACAAACTCCAAAGTGGGCCTCGGGTTCGGGGCCCGGAAACGGCTCAAAAGCGGGCCTAAAGCCGTTGGAAACCCACATTGTGGGTTGCTGGTTGGCTGCGAAACAAGGGAAAAACAGAGATGGTTAGGGGCGGAGAAGGGTTTGGGAGAGCGGGCGGTGCTCCGGGGAGGGCCGGTGGAGGTTCGGCGGCTTCAAACGGCAGCCGGAGGCGTCGTGGGCGTGCGGTGCGGCGGCGGGATGGGCAGCGACGGTGGGTTGTAGCTTCTGTTCTTCCTCCGGCTTCTGGTTCTGTTCCAAAGAGAAGAAAGAAGGAGAAGAAGAAGAGAGAGAGAGAGAGAGAGAGAAGTAGATGAGGCTTGACCGGTGAAAAGGGAAGAGAGAGAGAAGTCGGTGGGGGGGGAAGCTGTCCGCATGAATGGGGGAGGGGAGATGAGAGAGAAGAGAGAGAGAAAAGAAAGAAAAGAAAAGAGAGGGAGAGAGAGAAAAAGAAATAAAACAATAGCCTTATTCTTATTTTTTCTTTTCTCTTTCCCTTTCTATTTCCTTTCGGTCTTCGATTTTTCCTTCAATAATTTCTTTCTCGAAATTTCGGACTTGTCAATAATTTGACGGACGATGAGACAGAGTCCTAAAAATGAATTGTGACACGCTCGAATATTCGATTCCCGAAACCAAATTAAATTTCATGGTTAGAATCAATCAAACGTGATTTTAGTCAAATCCAACAAATTGAGTAGCTTTTAATGATTTTACTGCAGATACATCCCTTAACGGTTTCACCCAATAGGTTAGTTAACTCGTGAGTGATCAGCTCAGAGAAAAAGGACCCTAAACACGTCGACAAAATGCCCATTTCACTTTATCGAAACGGGATCGAATTTCAAGATGTCACATTATGTCAATGCCAATCTCTCAAAAGAAATTCAATGCAAAATGATGATTTGGGCATTGAGGTTGGCCTTTGTAATTTATATGCAGGTCCTTTAAGACACCTACCCAATTCAATTTATGAATTACAACTATTGTTGACCAATTATGTTCTCGCATGGCCGATGAATCACTTATTACCAAAAGCATGCACCAATAACAAACACAGGCACTTCTAAATGAATGACATGATTGTACATATGGGGTGTACATGTGATATTTCAAAGACACCTTTCAAAATCATCCACAAAAATTTTGAGACAAAGTGATGTCTCGACTATGTAATGCATTTAATTGCCAAGGCTAGCCCGAAACTCGTATAAATGCACTCCCAAGCATCACAGACATTTTGAAGATAATTCAAACCATTACTTCCACAATGTCAAATCAGGGTTTAGAAAAAAAATTGAAAAATATTTTGGATTAAGGAATATCTAGGTTATGGAACACATTCAATTCCTAAGGTTAGCTCGGGGCTTGCATAAATGCACTCACAAGCGTCGCAGACATTTTAAATATGATGCAAACCATAACTCTTCCCTAAGCCAAATTGAGCTTTGAAGAAGAATTTCTTAATAAATATCTTTTAGAAACATCACATGTACTAAAACATTTTTAAATTTAATTTGAAACAAAGACTTATCAAAAATCATTTAACAATGAATATCGATGTGTTTAAAATAACTTTCATGAAGATGAAATGACCTAGGTCCATGCACAAATTAACCTAGGAAGTTTACCTAAACAATCACAATCAAGCTCACATTAGGAAATTTTAGAATAAACATCTAAAGAATACAAAATTGGATAATGCCTAATGATACTTTGGCAATGAAAAAATTTCCTAACATATATGACATGATATCAAACAACTTTTGTGAGAAATTTTTCCTAAACGAGCTACAGATGATTTTATAAAAATCAGACAACAAGCAACATGTCAAAAGATTGTCCAAACAGCATGATACTTAGGCAATATCGCAAGGATTTGTTCTATCAAAACATGTCCAAAAATCATTAAATTTACACACAATATAGCCAACATGATGAAAAACAAGTTTCATTAAGGGGCCAAGTGTAGAATGCTTACAGAAAAAATGGAATAAAAATATCAAAAGTCTGTCTAAAAATTGGGTCTGAACAAGGGTCCAAATTTGATCTCATGTCCAAATTCTAGTCTAGATTTGCAAAATTGAAAGTGGTGCTAACAATAAGCAATCCGCATGAAATCAGCGGCATTGGAAACCTCTAAGTATGTCTTATGACTTCCTAGGAGGGCCTAAGTCTAAACTAGGTCAATTTAGTACCCCAAGATCAGGATCTATAAAAGTGCTAATGTCAGTAACTAAAAATTAGAACTCAAACATGCAATAGAGATCCTCAAAGTCAACCAAGTAATATACAAATGGTATGAGAAAATCACATGAGACTTAGAATTGGATGCAATGAATAACTTTGGTAATCATCTAACCCTAGGTCAACATGCATAAATTTCATACAATTTAATGACATTACGAGATGATTCAAGATTCCTAATGACATACTTGGGAATCCTAAGTGTGATGAATACTTTTGTGACATAAGTTTAACATGTGAGATGATGCTTAAATGATATGACCTAAACATGTATACAAACCTTGTAACATGCGGTTCAATTGTGAAATAAGCATAGTGGCAAGGTTTGTTCACTAGATGACTCAAACAAGTATGGCAAGGTGCTTGCATGGTAAGGTTCCATTCTAATCTCAACATCAAAGAGTGAGTATAATTTCAATTATCCAAAAACTTGCAAAAATCTAACAAAAAATCTCACATACAAAGCCTGTGATGAGGAATATTTTTGTTGAGAGTCCAAGACCTAAATGAAATCACATGAGTCATGGCAAAAATTTCAAAACAGACATGCATATCTAAGTTATATGTTACCATAGAACATTTTCTCATTAGCTCATGCAATCGACACACTAGACAACATCAAATATTTGCAAATCATGCATCAATTGAACACATACAATATGTATTTCATCTTTCATGAGGATTTGAGATCAAACCAACTCATTTAAGGACTCAATTTCACAAAAAACATAATTTTGAATAATGCAGGGCAGACTGTCGGATATAGGCAATTTTGACCTAATTAGACACAACCAAACATTTTGAAAAATTATAAGACATTCTCCACACAATTATTATGAAGGAAAGTTTCTCCAAAAATCAACATAGAGATCAGTACAAAAATGATAAAATCAGAAATCATCACGGAGCGGACTGACCTAAGCTTAGATCTGAGTGGTTTTGACCTAGCTAATCATATCCAAATATTCCGACAAAAAAAAAATACACCACACAACAACAACCAAAGGTCAAATAGCGCTCGATCGGGGCATGTCACCTATCGATTTGAAGCTTGTGATGTATTTTATAAAAGCCTAGAGGAACTCAAACTAAAATAAAGTTTTTGGTCAGAACAACAAATTAGTCCAAGGATACGAAAATGCAAGTTTTTGGGTAAATCAAGTCAATCATTCATGATCGATTAAGAACACTCAACCACGACATATCAATATTCAAATCCATCAATCTAACATCTAAACATCACATATTTTCCTAAAATTGAACCCTAGGCTTGACCGGTTAATCCAGTCTTGCTTCATGGGGTTTGAGATTGAGATTGTTGCCTTTGATGTGTTTTTTGTCGATTTTGAGTGCAATCGATTGAAACTTTCTCCAGAACTTTGATCAAACCTCCACAAACCAGATTTGAACAGCAAAGGTTCACTTCGAACCAGTTGGATCATCGGCTTGGATCACGAACAAAACCTATCCAATTTCGACTTGGTTCCTCAAGCGTTGAGGAGAAAGCTAGGTCGTCGGAGTTGCTCCGATGTCCGGCCTCCTTGATCATAGCCACATCTTGGCTGAGGATGTGCTCAAGACAAGATCAGCTCAAATGCAGTGGTTGAGAAGTCACCGCTGGCCACCGGATTTGCCAAAAGACATAACCGGTCCAACAATGGATTGGTTCGATGATGGTTCGAGATTTCTTGATCGAAAAAGTTTCGATTGGAACCAAACCAGCTCTTAAACACTTGAAGAAGGCCAAGCAAGGACAAACGATCACTGATGAGGATGGATAGTTGCTGAAGAGGGCTAAACTAGTGGTAATCCGATCACCAGAAAGAGATCTGGTCGGACCAAACTAGAGAGAGAAAGAGAGATCTGGCTTGGGCAGGAAAAAACTAGAGAGAAGAGTGAGAGAGATTAGAAGAGAGAGAATTTCGTGCAAAATGAGCCCCTCAAAATGGGGGGAAATTAGGCTTATATACTATCCCCAAATTATGTAATTTCATCCATCGGTTTGATTCAACGGTCGAAATTTCAATCCAACGGTTCAAATTTGATTTTGAAGGTTGGATCATGATCTCAAGATGTCAGTAATCTATGCAATGGGTGTAATTTGCAAAAACTAGAGCTAGAATCAAGAATTGCGTTAAAATGTCTTATTAGTGGTCAAATTGCAATTTGATGAAATTCGAGGATTAATATGTGAAATTTCGAGAAATTGAAGGTACATAAGTGAAATTGACATCAGGAGGACCTTGAAACCGGTTGCCGGAGGTCGGGAATCGGTTGGAAAAAGGGTGAACTGACCATCCTCGACGGTGGCCAGTCAAACTGATCAAAACGATACACTCCGATTTGACCAGTTCTAGACTGATTTGATCTGGTTTTGACTATTTCACTCACTTAGGACCCTATGGGTCCAAAATTTATGAAAACGAAATTTATCATATTTGAGAAGAAATTGGCCGATTAAGATTCAATTAAACTAATCAAACCTTATGAATATGATCTATGAATCTTTTATTGACCTAATTAAACAATTATCATGAAAGACAACGGGCCAAAACCATGGATGTTTTAAATTGAGCCTAAAGGGCTAAAATAATCAAATTTGCAATTCAATGGGCAAAATTACAAATTGATTGAAATTGAATTCAATTAATGCTACATTTGCCTCATTTAATGAATTACTCATGTGTAAGATCACCTATCGCATTCAAATCGACCTTGAATTGAAGTGCTTGAACTTATGTCAAAAATAAATCTAAGCCTAATATCAAAATTGGAGCTAGATTTATGAAATTAAACCATAACCATGAATGGATCAATTCGAATTTTGTTAATTGAAGCTTAATTGCTTGACTTTCTTATGCTTTTGAGAGAGTAAAACTCTTCAAATTGAGAAGTTTTGATGTGAATTTTCCAAATCGATTTCATATTTGGACTTATCTTAAGAAAATAAATGTAGAACAATTGTTTGCTCGCAATTCATGAAGGATCGAGATAGGTCCCTTAATTAAGGCTCAAAATGGCAATATGTATTTGGACCCGACAATTCGTGAAATTGAATGCATGAGTAGATTTCAAATAATCCCTAAAACAAATGTCAAAGAAGGAACTATACCTAATTATGACTAGAATAAAAGTAATTTTATTTTTTGTCGATTTAGAACTTAAAACTGAAAAATTTGGAAATCAAATTCTTAATAGAATTTTGTGAAATTTTTAAACAAAAAAGTCAAATTGACATTAAAATAAATGTATTTGTGCATTTTTTTTTTCATTTTTTTGGTGAAAGTTTTAACCAAAAGTCAACAATTTAGTTGATTTTTCCTAAAAAGTTTAGTTTTTGGTCAAATCTTTGAATTTGTGAGAAATTGATTTGACAAAAGTAAAATTAAAGCTAAATAGCATATTTGTGAGTAAAAAGCTAAATTTTGACCAGGGGTTGACTCTTTATCAAAAGGTTGACCAAAAAGTCAACTTGAAAGTCAATCGTTTGATTTTTTTGGGTTTTTCTTGAAAATAATTGAGAAATTACTTAAAAAACAGCAATACAAAAGAAATAAATGAAAAATGACATTTTTTGATTGAGAAATGGGGCTTCGTTGCAATTAGAAACCCAAATCTCAGCTTTTTTGACCTTTTAATGACGCATTAACTAAAAATCAAGTGTCAACAATGCGAGCCTTTGGCTAGCCTTGACAATTAAATGCATTCCATAGCTAGGACGTCACTTTGTCTCAAAAACCTTAATTTCCATTATTGATGATTTCAAATTCCATTTTTGAAACACACATGTACCCACACCACGTCATTCATTAAAAATGCTTATGTTTGTGATTGACACATGCCTTGATAATAAGTGACCCGTCGATAGTTCACTCAAGGTCTAAATGATTTGCTTGTGTGTTTAATTCATGCTCGTGTATTTGAGTTTTAGATGTATGTTAGGAGTGATGCATGATATCAAGGAAAAATCTTGGAGAGTCACTTAGAATACCTTGTTAGGGACTTACAAGCGTCATTGATCATGCGAGAACACAAATGATCAATGATGGCTATAAGTCATGAAAAATGAATTGGGTAGGTGTTTAGAGGGACCTACACATGAATTGCAAAGGCCGGCCCCAATGCCTAAATTTGATTGGTTTTAAACCTTGCTTTATTTGATTAATTGATCTTAGCCTTATGTCATGCTTTTGATTATTTTGACATGCACGATTGCTTCTTTCCATTTTATGCACCTAGTTATAATTCTTAGACTAGGTTTAGAATATGATCCCAAAGATAGAGAAAACACAAAGATAGTGGAAGGTCGATGTTCATTCTGACCATAATCTTGTACCATTCATCCCCGACATATGTCTCGAATTTTCCTTATTTGTATAAAAATCCGACGAGTTGCAGGTTCCTTTTTTTAATGTCCTTTAATTTCATTTTCATTTTGTCTTTCATAGGATTGCATGATAGATTTATCGCTTTCATTGATTATTTATTTACCGTTTCACACTTTTAATTTAATTGATTGCTTTCTTTTATCTTTTTCAGAAATAAAATAGCATGAAAATGGCTATCCACACACGGTCGCCTAGTTTAGGGTAAACTATCCCAGAAAAGTAAAAATAAAATAAAATGCATGGACACCTTAGATAACACAACACATTGTTAGCTACCAAAAGAGCGCTAATAAAAATATTAGCGTAACCCAAAAGAGCAATATCATTACTAGGTTAACAACAACATTCATTGCACTTCCAAGAATGAATCGGCCTTCTCAAGCTCCAATGAACCAACAATCTTTGTATTGTTAACAAAAGTCAAATTTTCCATAATACAAGGTAGAAAGCATTGAACACACTCAAGAACTCTAAAATCCCAACAAGAAAAAAGCTCACCATCTAATTAGATAAAGCATCTGCAACGACAGATTGACGAGTAGAATGCAACTAAATTCCCTCACTGTTACCTAGTCATCGACCATTGCTACTGATGGAAGTGCCTCCCAAAGAGACAACCCCTCGTTGTTGTGGTTGCCCAAGTGGTGCACTCAAATGATGAACTTGAAGCTTGTGGGCAATGAAACCCTAGAAAGAAGAGACAGCGGCGAACAGTACATTGATGCTCGCAAGGAGCAGGCGAGTACCAATAAGAACCGAGCAAGAAGCGGCGATGACCAAGTAGCGATTTGGTTGAGGATCAGCAAGGGAAAAGAAATAAGAAAACACAAACATCTATATGAATAAGCTAAACTTAATTCAATTGAAATTTTCCTTTTTTGTTTTTTTTTTTTTTTTTGCCAATAACAAAATTCGGACAAAATTGCCGCTATTTTAATCGCCGGAAAATGTTTGCCAATGAGCTGAGGTCCTCAATTGAGATTAACTTGATCACTTCAAATGTTTATTTGAAATAAAGTCCACTTCGGGTCTTTATTTAACACAATGGATCTACTTCGAGTCCTTATTTGGAATTTTCTCTAACCACAAAGTTGAGATTTGTGGTATTCCTACACTACCCTAGTATGAAATAATAAAAAGACATATTTATTACAACTTTTATATTTTGGTATTTTGGTTGTAACTTTTACCTTTTGATATTTTGGCGGGACTTTTTTTTTTTTTTTTTTACTTTCTTTCCTTTTTTTTTTCATTAAAAACTTTTGGAATTTGGCACTTGTTAAGCGTTGAATATAAAATCTTGCAACCACCGGCCGCGGTGGCTCCACTGGCTAAGATCCACTGATCCTCAACGAAGAGGTGAAGGGTTCAAAACCCAGGGGAGGCGCTAGGTGTATTAAGTGTGACTCAGGGGTGGTGGGTCCTCCTGCTTAAGTGTCACCTGGGGGTTTACGGCGCGGCTATTGATTGCAAGCCGGTTCCTATATATAATCTTGCAAAATTTTTTTAGTATTTGAAAATTTTTTATAACTTTGAAAGTTAAAGATAATACTTTTGTGTAGAAGTCAAAGAATCGAAAAGCACTAATTACTCTTTTCGAGTTTGAGTTTAACAATGGAGCCAAACCAATTCAGGCTTTCCATAGAAGCAAAAAGTGGTTGGACAAAAAGGATTGGAACTTTCAAATTTAGGAGGATAAACTTATATCATAAATTTATCTCCTTTTATAGTTTACAGATCCTTAACCAAAGGGTTTATATCATTAAAAAAAAAAAAACCCAAATTAGTATATCTATGGTAAATTTTTCCAAAGTAATTTTTTGATCACCAAAAACCCAAACTAGTACACATTTGATAAATTTATGTCAAACTATTCTTTTTATAACCAAAAACCCTAAATTAATACATTTATGATAAATTTATCTTATGTTATTTTTCATTGAATTAGATTAATAACACAAAAACCAACAAATTGGTACACTTGTAAAAGATGGAAGGTAATACCCCAAACTGATACACTCGCAAACTGGCACGTGTCATTCAATTTAGCAATTTGACTACAAAATTTAACAAAAACAAATTGATAATAAATTTGTTACATGGTATATTAGTTTAGGATTTTAGCAGTAAAAAAATTATTTTGAGGTAAATTTATCTTATGTGTACCACTTTAGAATTTTTCGTGATATTAACTCTTAACCAAATCGATGATATAACTTATGTCGAACCATAAAGCTATCATGATTTTGTTAATTTGCTGAATAAAATTACTTGCACACCCATCAGCCAAAACACTATTCATTTGTACTCTCTCTCCCTCTCTGTCCATGTGATGGACCAAAGCGACTGATTATCGAGCCCGCCGAAGCCACACCAACTGCCGAGAAAACCACAAGCACAGCGGTCTCTCTCTCTCTCTCTCTCTCTCTCTCTCTCTCTCTCTCTCTCTCTCTCTCTCTCTCTGTGCTTGCTAATTCTTTGTAGTCGATCACTGCAAATCAGGGTCGTTGGCCTTGGATGTGTAGCCGAGTTTGTCATGGAAGACCTTTAATTTCGAAGGTCATTGCCCTTGAACTCTGAAATTGAGAGAGAGAGCGACGATGCTGTCGCGGCCGAGGCAGACATGGAGGTGGTTCTATCTTAGTTGGAGTGGACGATGCGCAGAAGAGGAGGTAAGAAAAGGAAAGGAGAAAAAAAAATGGAATCAACACCAAAAATATATCTCTTCGCTTCAAAGTTTTCAGGATTTAATCATTAACGTGTCAGATTACATTGGGCTAATTTAACGCTCCAAAATTTAGAGGAACATCCACCTAAAAGTTATGTACAATAGAGCCTGTTAGCATTATTAATAGGATACTTATCTTGATTCTTTTTATTTTTCAGAATTATGCATGTCTCATTCGATTGCGCATATCCCTGAACGATTATAATTGGTATTATATTTATAGTCATATAATGAAACCTATAAATACGCTGCACACCGGAGCACACCTCAACCTTCTCTGTCTCATTTGGTAGTGACGTTGTGCCCGTTGTTGACTGAAAACGAGAGAACTAGCAGAAAGTGAAGGTAAGATGGAATAATTTATGCTTGCATACTGTACTATCGGCAAAACGTGCTCCGATGAGACATGTGGGTTTGTTAAGGGAAAGGGCAAAAGAAAAAAAGGGATAATGTTCGGTAAGATCAAGGTATATAGGTGCAAAACTTAGTTGCATATCCCTTCAAATTCCAAGGGCACTGATAATACATGGATATTGAAAAAAATTGAAGGATCGATGAACCATTCAATCCTTTTAAAAGGCAACATATATTGAAATCGGAAAATGACTGACTCTTGATTGATATCGTTGAGTATCAAATTCAGCTCATGAGAACAAATTTTGATCAGAGTAGAAGTTATCTATGAACAAACCATCCCGTGAGCTATAAGCTCATTGACAGTGCATGATGTTGATATGACAAAATGGTGAGATTAGTGTAGAGGTTATTACTAAAATGATTCATCAATTGATAACTTGAAGAAAATCGACAAACCACTGATAAAGTTATTGGTAGTAAACGATTGTAGATTTTGCTAAGTGTTGAAACAATGTCATTTTTTAATAACAAAAATTTGTGAACGAATTTTTTGAAGACGGAGATGATGGATTGACATGAATACGTGATTGCTCGGAAAATATGCCTATTATCTCGAAAGCTTAACTGATAATCAATAACTCTAGATAGTGCGAAAATGTTATTATTGCTCATGGTGGTGAATAAAATCCCATGTTTAATCATTGGGAAGATCATCAATCAACAACATAGCACATGTTATTCTGCACATTTCTTTTCTTCTTCACTCTTCCTGCAAATTTAACCTTTTCAGCACATGTTTTATTCGTCAAAAAAGCACATTTAAATTTCCTGACTCTTTATTATTGTCATAACCTGTAATTACCGGTACGTGCAACTTAATATTTCTACTTTTCCATCATTTGCGTTATTATACATTATAAATAAATATTCTCTCGAGTTCGATTCCTTTCTTGGCGTTCCCATCGCGGAATACTACAAGCATCTCTGATTTTCACATTTTGGTGGAATACATGTAACAATACTGTGACGTCGCTTTAAAAACAAATCGCATAATCAATCTTCCGAAAGATATATAATATTGGTTCATATTTGATAGCCACATCTTTTAGCCATAACATCCCTAAAGCATTTAGAACCACCGTACATGCGATGACAAGTTTCTTTTAGGGATTAAAATTTATTTTTTACAGCTTAAGCAGGAAAATAGGAGATCAAATTCTGGAGGTCCAGTCAAATCTTGCACTAATCATACTCTCTAATTCCCTTTCTTCGCAGGAAGAGGAGGAAAGCTCTGCTCATGCCTAAAGAAGTTTTCAGGGTCTACCCTGGTCTTGACCTGAACCAACCTGTAGAAATTGCTCTTGAAATACTTCAAGCCCCAAGAACCTGCCTCCATCAAGCTGTTGACTCCTCTCTTGTTCATGCCCAAATCAAGGTCCCTGTAATTCACATAGGCCTCTCTAGGATTCTGGGACACATAAGAACCCATGTAGTCATACAGCTTCCTGATCCAGCTCATGTACCTGGCCATGTTCTCCGCCCCATCCTGCCAAGACACTGAATACTGGATCTTAAACAGCGTGCCGCGCCGGTGCGGGAATGGTGTTGCTGACTCAGGGACACGGTCCATCTCCCCGCCGTATGGGTTCCATATCATGAGTGGGATCTCCTCTTCCAAGAACATTTTCCAAAGGCCCAAGAGGCCCTTCTCGGGGATCGGGACCCTCACGAAGTCGGACTTGGACTTGAAGTAGCTCTGAAACTGGGGCTTCCCTTGGAGGAGAACCTCTGGGGCTGTCGTGTTTGGATACAGCGCCATGTACAGGACTGACCTGATCCAGTTCATCTTGGTGCAGTCGGCCTGTGTTAGGCCCAGCTCAGGAAAGCGCTTGCCCATGATCCCAAGAAGGGTGTCCGGGTCTCCTAGGAAGAGGGCCATATAGGAGGTTGTCACAGTGCGATTCACCGTCAGGTTGGCGCTTGAGGCCTGGATGATGACTCTGATGAAGAGCCTGTCATCGAGCTTTGGTGCTATCTTTTGCCATTTGACCAGGAGCTTCGTTGCGCCTTCTTCGAGGGTCTTGGTGACTGTGAACACAGTCACAATCTCAGGCACATTGACCAATTTCAGCTTCCAAGCCAGCATTATGCCGAAACTGCCTCCGCCACCTCCCCTTAGTGCCCAGAACAGATCCTCCCCCATTGCCTTCCGGTCAAAAATCTTCCCCTTGGCGTCCACCATTCGGACATCGAGCACATTGTCAGCCCCCAGCCCAAACTTCCTCATCATTGACCCGTAGGCCCCTCCGGTAATGTGGCCCCCGATGCCCAGGCTTGTGGACACGCCCATCGGGAACCCGTGGATGTTGCTCTTCTCGGCAATCCGGTAATAGACCTCCCCAACTGTGGCCCCTGCCTGGGCCCACGCAGTGCCCTGGGGGATGTCCACCTCGATGGCACGGAGTCGGGCCAGGTCAAGCACGATGAAGGGGGACTCAATCTGGGACACGTAGGAGAGTGCCTCGAAGTCGTGGCCCCCACTCCGCACACGGATGGCGAGCCCTAGCTGCCTCGAGCAGAGGACAGCGGCCTGGACATGGTCCTCAGAAAGCGGGGTGAAGATGATCAAGGGCTTTGGCACGGTCGGGAGCAAGTACCGGAGGTTGTTCGCTGTCGACCTGAGGACGGACGTAAAGGAAGAGACATTATTCGGGGTGTAATATGAGGAAAGAGGAACAGAGTTCATGGAATTGGTCGAAAGGCAGTTAAAGAAGGTCTGTTGAATAGTGTAAGTGGCCGATGTCCATGAAGATGATGAGACAAGGAAAAAGAAGAGAATCTGCGGAAGTAGCAGAGAGCTATGAAACGCCATTTTTTGTGTCGGTTTTTCCATGCTCTCTTCAATTGGTTCCACTGAGCAAGCTCTTGGTGGGTCGTTTATTTATAGTGGATTTTCGTGGCCTAGACAACGTTGGATGTTCTGATGTGAACTTCTGGTTTTCAAGGTGTTCCATCAATTTGGTGTGGGGTCTCCAAAACGTTATTGTGTTCTCCACCAGTTTCTCAATCTCTGCATTTTAATAAGAGCAACAGTTTTGAGCTGCTGTAAGAAATGCGTCAATTTGCCTTCCCAGTCATAATCGAACAAAGTAATATTAACTTCACTCTTTTACTCTTCTGCAATCTCAACGCTCCTAACATTGTTGTCGCCACAAGCACCACTGTCCGCAGCACTGCTAGCGCCTTCACCGCCACCCGTCCTCCATTATATCACACTAGCTTCAGTTATATCAATTCAATCAGCGTTGACAAGTGTAGTTTCCAGCAGTTAATAAGCTTCTCAAACCAATCCTTCCGTCAGCAAAACTCTTTGGAAAAGCACCTCATGCCTCACAACTGTCCGACTGGGGCATGGGGTTTAGACCAGGAGAAAGATTTTCCCCTCATGTTGAAACTGGTGATGCAGATTTCTCTTCCCAAGATTGCTTCTGCAATGACTCAATCTGATGAGGGCGGGAAGTGATCGCCGAGACTAGAGGATCTAAATAAGAAGTAGCTCTTGGCAAGCTTCTAGGATGGCAAAAGCGACATGAATCAACTGAACTGTGCACTGGATAGGTTGAGAGCAATTCTAATATATATATATATATATATATATATATATGAAAATTGTAATTAATTCACAGAAGTGCCTTAATAGTAATACTTAGCTTTGGAATTCCAAATTTAAGTGTGCTCAGGTGGGAGCATTCCTGAGATGAGTTACAATGTTACCACCCATACACCAAATGACAAAATCGCGAGAGTCAATATAGGATGGGCCAAAGTGAACAATACCTTAGTGAGTTAATAAATGGATGTCACAATATGGTATCAAAGCAGGTTTCCCTCTAAAATGTGTCTGGCTTGGAGACGAACCATGTGGAAGCTGGTGGGCCTCTATTAACTTGGTCCGACAAAGGCAAGAAGAGGTTGCTAAGACTAGAAGGCCTAGACAAGAAGCGGTAGGCTTCTAGGATGGTGAAGGGGCAAGAAGCAAGACCGTCTCTAGTTTGTGTATGGTTTGAGGATGAATAACATGGAAGCCGGTGGACCTGTAACAATCCAATCCGATGAGAGCAGAGAGTGGTTGATGGGGTCAAAGGGCCTGAACAAGGAACGACTCTTGATAAGCTTCTATGATGGCAAATGGGATAGGAAGAAACCAAATTATGCAACGAATAAGGGGAGATTGATAATTATATATCTTTAACTCATGAATGTGCCTTTTGATGTAACGACAATGCTTAACTTTGGAACTCCAAAATTAGGCATGCTCAAGTGGGAGCATTCCCAAGATGGATGACCTTTTGGTAAGTTGCCCACGTGTACATCAAAAGACAAAACTATGAGACTTGATATGGAACAAACCAAAGCGGACAATACCTTAGCGAGTTAATCCATTGAAGTCATGGCATCTAGAAGATCATTAAATTCTGTGACAACTTTTGCTATTCGAAAAAGGAAATAAAGGCGGGGATAAGATGGATGATAAATTGGCCTGGAATTCCGAAAGAAATAAATATCAAAATCAGCATTCTCATTTCTTTTATGGGCTGCAATAGTGAAATCGCTTAGGCGGAAGTCACATTCCTATGTTAGGTACAAACTCTTTAGTGGAATGGAACGTAAATTTTGAGTTGCATTGGCAAAACCACTTTACAAGCTTGGATTCCATCCATTTAGGTCTGCAAAATGGTGATCGAATTTGATGTGTAAAACTAACAAGATTGTACATGATAAAGAAGGGCCAAAGTAGATTTTTTGTTAAGGGAGCCCAACCAAATCAAATCTCCATGGTCAATAAAAAGCAAACTCAACACTCAACACTCAACAGCAACCTCGAGCTCATATTCCGAAGATAGATAAAAATATATTCATATTTTTCGAAAAGGCTTTTCCTGAACTAGCCCAATATGAAATAATAAAAAGACGCAACTAGTACAAATCTTATGATTTGTCACTTTGGCATGACTTTAATTTCATAGTACTTCCGCGTGACTTTTATGTTTTTTCTTTCCTTTTTGTGATTGAAAATGTTTGGAATTTGGCCTTAGTTAAACGTCGAGTATATAAGATCTTTTAAAGTTTTAGTCATCTCGAAAGTGTTCATAATTTTGAAAGTGAAAGATATTACGTTTGTATTAAAATCCAAGGCTTGGAAAGCAGTAATTACTCTTTTTGAGTTGAAGTTTTAACAATGGAGCCAAACCATTTCAGGCTTATTATTCAAGCAAAATGTGGCTGGATATTAAGGATTGGAACCTCCGAATTCAGGTGGATAAACTTAAAAGCCTTTGTATAGTCGACACACCAGCAACCAAATCGAGGACTTAGCTACCAAAATGAAGTCATACTTTCTGAACAAGGTTCCTTGCATATGCACCAATCAAACCGCCAGCACTGCCGTTCATGCTGCGTAGCCTCTAAACCCGGTTTCCCTCTCTGTCTTCTCTCCGCTCGTTATTTCGTTTTGGACGATCACTCCAAATCAGGGTCGTTGACATATCCACTTCAATCTCCGAGGTCCTCGCACTTCGACCTCTGACATGGGATTCGTTGCGCGCACGTGCGAAGGAGAGAGAGAGAGATGCGTTGTGATGGGTAGAAGAGGATGCTATCATGGCGGAGGCGGACATGACGGCTGTAATACTAGCTTAGTGGGTGGACAGTGCGAAGAAGAAGAGGTAAGAAGAAAGAAAGAAAAGAAAAGCAATAAACGCCAAATATAGGTCTCTGCCCTTCAAAGTTTTCAGGATTGAGGTGTCAGTAATAATCTCCTATCTGAAGATGAAGTATAATAGGGTCAAAAGGTTTTTGCCCTTATTGAAATCTATACATGAATTGCTTCACTAAAAAGTTTATGAGGGGTGCAAGCCCAACATGGCATCGACAATGCAATGGACATCTCTCCAACCTAAATTGCCATGACAGTATGACTGACGTAACCCTCCAACAGTGTGCCTAAAAGATAAAGTTCAAGTCAAGTCCGAAAAGACAAATTCGAATACAGAAGGATATGCCCTTTCGTAACTGCCAAAAACTTTTTATTTTTTTAGGTTGGAGTTGTCAATTACTTGAATAATGTCAGATGCAGCGTCTTTTATCTCGTGCGATTCAAGTTGCAGTTGCGAGGGGACGAGTTATTTTATTAGAATAGCTCAAAGACTATTGTGCCTTCAAGTAGTGGAGCATCATTACGCTATACTTAATTGGAACACGTGAACCGTATGAGAATTTCAATAGTTTGTGCACATGAAAATTGAGAAAAGGAAAGATGAACAATCACTTACACATAAAAACAAAAAGAAAGAAAGAAAAAAGGGGTAGAATGCACTACACAACACTATCAAATTGGGAAAATTACCAAAACAATCCTGAACTTAATGTAATTTTTCTAATTCAATTCTAAGCCCCTTTTTTTGTTTTACAATTCACCAGGCCAAATTTGGCCGGTAGGCACTAGGGGTGAGCAGTGGTTTAGGGTCGACCCTGGACCGATCCTGGACCGGCCCAACCTTGCCAGTCCTGGTCCGGTTCCCAAGGGGACTGGGTCGGTCCTTGGTCCTAAAATTTCATGACCAACATTGTGCGGGTTGGTCCTCGGTCCTAAGAGTTTTGGGTCGGTCCAACTCTGGACCAACCCTGTATATTATATTATATTATATTATATTATATTATTTATAATTATTTTATATATTCAAACCTAAGTAAAATGTCGGTTATATTATATTGAGATGTTCTATCAATAACACCAATTATAATTTCAATTTAAAACTTTTGTTGAGTATTAATTAAGTGTCGTTTGTTTTGTTTTCGGGTGTTTAGAAGTTCAAGTGAATTAACAAGATGTGAAGTTATATATTCATAGTTTTTTTTTTTTTTTTTAAAGGTAAGAAAGTTATATATTCATAGTTTATATTAAGTATTTTGAACTTTTTATAATTTAATTGTATTTTACTAATGAATTTCAGCTGCACTTTGCTTTTCGAGTGGTGTGAAGTGGTGTGAAGAGTAGATTAGTACTGCAGTTGCTACAGTAATTTACTAGTCAAGTAGTGTGAAGCTCATTTTTTGGTTAAATGGACTCTACATGATCAAATGCAGGAAAACGTTTTTGCATATGGTGTTATTAATATTAAAGATGGATAATTACAAGAACATTCCATCTTGTCCCATATCTCGATAAGCGGTTAGCATGTATGAAATTTCTATTATTGTGTCATCTTAAATTTGCTAAATATGTATTGGTATTTATAATTTACTTGCACAATGCTGCATTGTCGATGATGTGTAATTTGAATTTGTATGTTTGTTTTTTTAGGGAGTATAAAAAATAAGACCAAAAAAATTATCGATCGGTCCCGGGTTAACCCTGGAACCGGACCGAACCCATTGGGTCGGTCCGGTCCTTGATCCCAGGCTCAATAGGGTCGGTCCTCGGTCCTAAAAATTGAGGACCGACACTGTACGGGTTGGTCCTAGGGTTAGGAGGTGGCCCGGACCAACCCGGACCATGTTCACCCCTGGTAGGCACTGACGTGATAATTTTTTAATTATTTTTATTTTTTTGAAATTATTTATAACTTTATTCTTTTATTTTCCTTTCTTCTTCTTCTAGTTGGTGCCAATGGCTACGGTCGGCGAGGTCAACCTTGTTGTCATGGGTGAGCCCTAAATGGCCTTCGTACTCATATCCACTAGAGATCCTTCAGCTAATCTAAGACAATGTTCTTGTTGAGGCTTGCCTTCGCCAGGATCTGGCACTATTAAAAAATTGCTATGTCCGCATCTGCCGACATCCATGTTAGCACTAGCCAGCCAAATTTAGCCTGATAAATTGAATTGATATAATTACAAAATATTTAGGACTGAATTAGTCAAAAGAAAATGTTTATGACTAAATTGGAAAAATTGCAATAGGTTCAGGACTCTTTTGGTAATTTTCCCCCATCAAACTACCTACTATATTTTGAAGTTCAAATAGTTTGTAGATTTTGCTATCTCCAAATATACATGGGCTATTTAAGTTCAAACTCTTCACCTATTTTTATACTAAAACATCAATTGTGAAATAGTTCTAATTGGAAAAAATTATTCAATCAATTATAAACACCTATTGTATGGAAGCCAATTTAGTCATTTAATTTTGTTAATTTAATCATAAACATTTTCATGAAATTTCAATATTGTCTTTCCAATCAATTTTCGTTAGAAATTGCTGATATTGCGGTGTGTCACATAGGATGGCTAGCAATGATTGAACCACCACATCAGCAATGTTCAGCGAAAATTGACGGGAATCACTTAATTAAAATTTTGTGCAAAGGTTTATGATTAAATTATCAAAACTGAAAATTTCAAGATTGAATTAACATTCATACAATAAGTTTAAGACCGATTAGGTATTTTTCCCGATCCAAGTGTTACTATTATGAAAGGTTGAATACTTCAACTGCCAACTTGAGTGAAGGTCAAAGTTAACATACATACAATAAATTTATAACTATTATATGCTAGATTACAACCAACGACAATTTCTCTTCGTGATCTGTCATTTTATGTAAGAGTTGTGATGTGTTCAGCTTTATTGGTTTCATTTGAACTTCTTTAGAATGTGAATGCAAAGGTCAGTTCATTGTCGCCATCTTTTTCTCCTTTCAGAACTCAGGAGACAATCCCCTTCCTCCGCACCATTTTTCTCTGAGAAGCCATTGAAGAAGTACCAGCCTTCAGGATGTGTTTCCTGAACAGCGTCTTGCGCTTCTATTAATCTTGGAACTGCAGCCTACATAATAGTACACATCATTCGCAACCCTCTTTCAGGTTCGTCAAGTCATGGTCATATAAATTGATTGTTGACACGTTTTCTGACACATCAAATTTTTGGAACTCCTAATAGTGGCCCTCAAATTTTTACATAATATAAAAAAAGAGTTTTTGAATTTCAAATTTTTCTAAATCCATCATCATTATTATCTCTACCGAAAAAATTACTAAATTAATAAATTATATATATACATATATGCTAATTTAGTTTGAAACTTTGCAATTTTGTTAATGTAGTTCTAGATCTTTGCACGAAATAAAAGTTTTAAATTGAATTACTTTCCATATAATATTTTTAGGACTAATTTAGTAGTCATCCCCATTTTCACGCTGTAACCTTAGCTTCAAGTTCAACCAATGCATGAGTGGGAGTATTAGATTATTTAAATATTAGTCCACATATTCATAAAAAAAATTTAGATATTTAAGTGTAAGCGTGTTCAACAAATAAGTTGATATAAATACACATTTCAGATCTACCCAGTAGGGCCTTTTCAATTGATACACGAACCATTGGGGGTTCGCCCCAGTGGCCACCCTTCCAACATGGAAGGGGGAGGTGAGGGGTTCAAATCCCCACCTCCTCGGGGGGATGGGAGTAGGGACGCGTAAGTTTGAGAGTGGGTTGCGACTCCCACGCCCTGCAAGAGGCAGGGCACAAGTCTGCGAGCGAGTGTAGAGTAGAAATAGATTAGGCCTGACCCAAAAAAAAAAAAAATTGATACACGGGACCACAAAACTGGAGAGAGAGAGAGAGAGAGAGAGAGAGAGAGAGAGTATTGGGCACTGAAGTTGCATCAACTCAGCAAAATACTAGTTAATTGATTAAGCAAAATGTGTCTCATGCAAGCTCACCATCAGAAAAATATTCTAACTTACTCCCGAGCATCTCTCTATCCACTTCATGGTCTCTCTCCTCACTCTTTGCACTTTGCTCTATCTTCCCTCCCGATTCACTCAACCTCTACCCTCTTTCTCCCTCCTAACTCACGACCTAACTCTCGTCTGACAAACCATGCTATTGCCTCTGGCTTCAGCTCATCCGTTGCCTCTGTCGTCACTAAATTGTCGCTCATCTTTCTCTTTCTAAGACCTTATTTAATGACGTTCTGGTCTCTATCTTCCCCTCTCGACTCACACAACGTGATGATGCTTTGCTCTCTACCATGTCACTACCTCCGTCTTGAAAGGTACAGACTTTCAAATTTACTCTAAAATGTGTGTAGTTTTTGCATTCATTTATAAATTTGGGAATAGATTTTGAAAGTAATTTTTTTACGAACCATGCCTCCACCGGCTCATCTAGGGGTGATTGGATAGGGTCTAGGCTTGGACCTTGTACTTCACTTTATTGTAATCGGTTCTCCTTTTTTTGGACTTTGTATTTGACCCTATTTGCACTGGACCTTATACCCGGACCACCCTGTTTTTCTGATTCAATTCCAAGGTCGACCTTATTTCTACTGGAACCTAATTTGTAATTGCCTAATATTTTATACCACTTCGAATTTTACATTAATACGCGAGAACAACATAATCCTCCTAATTTGTATTGAAATATTAAACACTTGTAATCAATAAATACATGAACTTGTTGACTAAACAAAAACTAAAGATTCACAAGGCTAATTGTCACGCCTCGATCCTCGAGCGTACACTTATCCCTCACTGGTCAATAAAAATTTGCGACTTCCCAGGACGAGTTGCCGACCCTTTCATTTTATTACACATGCGGAAGCGAAACAAATATCCCTGACAACGAGCAGCATGGGATAAGAAAGTAAGGCAACATTTCACAACAGCACACTCTTATAAAACAATGGGGTTTAGATACCAAACGAGTCTAGTCAAGCCTACAAAAGATCAGCTCTCAAAATGAGCTGTTCTACGACATACTAGTGAAACCCATGCACCGGTCCTTCGGACTCCACCTCCACAGACTCCGGGGCTTCGATCTTCCACGACCACCACCTAAGGACCTGAAAATGGTTATTCAATAACCAATGAGACAATGTCTCAGCAAGTCCACCCTCTAAACCCCGATTAGGAAAAAAATATGCCTTAGGGGCTGCCTAAGCACAACCATGAGTTAGAGGGCTTACCTTGGTCTTAGTTCCTTCCTGTAAGTCAATTCAAATAATATATACTAACAATCATATCATTCAATCAAACAGATCAAACCATTAATCAATCGACTCAGTCGATTACATGTCATCGAGACCATCACCAGGTCATTTTGATTATTTATTCTCAACTCTTAGCCACAGCCTAATAGGCACATCCTAGATTAGGTGGTCATCACGGCCCCACTAGCAACTTTTCTTGGTTTAGTGGTAATCACAGCCCCACTCGGCAATTTTCTATATTTAGTGGTATCACAGCCCCACTTGGCAATTTTTCTAGACTTAGTGGTATCATGGCCCCACTCGGCAATTCTTAGGTTTGGTGAGCTTTAGTGGTATCACGGCCCCACTTATGGAGTAAGTGGGTTTGCATGACCAAATGTAGAGGCATTTAAATTATGCAACTTGAAATCAATGGTAGAATGACATGGAGTTGGCATGGTATTCTTAAATTGAGACCGACTTTATCTGCAACCAGATCTAGGCAAAGTGATTGTTGCAAAGAGTTATATGATGAACTCAAAAGTGTGGGACCGGTTGTTGGATGGTATCAACTAATATGGATATGTGGCGTTAGCAAACACAATTTTACAGGGGGGTTAGCTTGTAGAGATAGATTACCAACAATGGAGACCATATCACGTTGGATACCTGTGGCAAGATTCCATTGTAATTTCTATTTGATTGGTCCAAAAATTGAGATCATCTATTCTTTCAATGCACGTAGACTGGAATCATATGGCGCATTGTCCTCACACAATACGGAATATGTTGTTCTTAAGGAGGATGGAATGATGAACTCCAATGGATGATCAAGGCTACCAAAGGAGAGGACTAGGTAGCAAGGCTTCCCAAGTTTACTTTGTTAGTAACCATATATTGCATTTGGATTGAAAACAGTTGCAGATGTTTCCAAAACAAGTCAAATGATGTCCCCATCATCATGGCTAAAATTCGTAAACTTGTCAGAAGGCGAGCTTCACATTAGAAAAACTTTAGACCTTCCCAAACAAATATAATATTGGCTACTATATAAAGACTCCCTTACTTTATTTTTTCATGTTCTTAGATATCTTTCTAATGCAGGAATGCCCTTAAGCTCTTGTATGTCATCTTATAAATGATACTTACATTTCAAAAAAAAATTATTATGAATTTTAATAAAAAAATACAAAAAAATCATGTGCATGTCATATAAAATTAGGTTCATAAAATGCATTTCATTTAGTTATTTTTTCTTGGTCCATTTAATTAAAAATTTCCATCATTAGAATTAGGCCATCGCTAGGAAGGCCATTTAGGGCATGCATGACAAAATTATTTTCACTATTCTTTTTCTTTTTCTATTCTTCAACAAGTTTTGAATAGGAATGTATTTGATAATGCAATTTTATTTTCTATTTCTAGAATAGATTTTTATTTCATAAACAAATTTGGAACAAAAATCAAAAGCTAAAATTTTTAGATTTTCTATTTCTAGAATAAAAATGAGAAATGAAAACTCTTCTTATCATTCAATCTCACCATCGCCTGCCATGCCCGCCGCCAATCATTGGATGCTTGCCGCCCACCACCCCTCTTGAAACATAAATTTTATTTTGTTATCAAACGAATTTCTGTTCTAAAAACAAAAATTTTGAATTATTGTCAAATGCGTTTCTTTGCTCAGAAACTTGTTTATGGAATAAAAATTAAGAAATTAATTTCTGGCTAGAAATTCATTTTTAGAACATTAATGTTGTCATGCGCACCCTTAGTTAAATTGTATGACATATAGTTTAGTTTTCATTTAAATAAATGAAAATCCAAAAAGCAATCCGAGCATAATTGTGTTATAATTAGAAACCATATTTTAGTTGGACATGAGTTTCTAATTAATATTTGTTACATATGCTCATGTTGCTTCAAGGTAAGTTTTTTCCTCTATACTTGTAATTTACTCATTGCCTTGCTTTATTGAGTGTTCAATGATGGTTGTGCACCCACATGACCACCTTGCATATTAAAAAGAGGTTACAATCAATCCATGTTGCCTACAATTTTTTTTTTTTTGAAAATATAAGACAAAAGGTACCAAAAAGATATTAGAGTAATTTAGCATAACCAAGTCCCCGAACTCATTTAATCTTTGGTTTGTAGAAGTAAAGTTTTTCTCTCGATGCTTTACTTGACTATCTAATTAACCCACCATAAACTGATTAGTGGTTACTCTTAAATAAAAGTCATTTGCATGTTACAAAACTTGAACCTTAAGTTACTAATTAGTTTTGGCCTGGGAAAGCCTATCTAAGTATAGGTTTAGTAATCCATTAGTCAATCCTAAAGCAATTTACCCGAGGTAAGATCATGACAGCTTCGTGACTCTGTTGGAGACTTGAATTAAAACTTTGAGAAGACTTAGGCTAATTTTTTTCTTTAAAAAAAAATATTTTTTATTCTGCAGCAAGGATATCATGTACGTCCTTAACATCACGTATTAATGTTCTTGTAGATGGGAGATATAAAGGGAGAGTGTCTTGTAGAGAGGTACTAGAATGAATGATTTATATTCCCTATTTGGAAGTATGGTTTGCATTTAAATTGTCGTGCATGTTTTATTACTTTAGTACTACACTATTGCACATAGAACTATACCGTCAAACTTGGACTGCATTAGGGTACTTAAGATGATATTGAGTTAGATAGGACTTCAACCATGAGGCTACGTAGTAGAGGTTTCCCAACTCAATCCTAAAAACTTATTATAGAGAGGTACTAGAATGAATGATTTATGTTCCCTATTTGGAAGTATGGTTTGCATTTAAATTGTTGTGCATGTTTGATTACTTTAGTACTACACTATTGCACATAGAACTATGCCGTCAAACCTAGACTGCATTAGGGTACTTAGGAATATATTGAGTTAGATAGGACTTCAACCACGAGGCTACGTAGTAGAGGTTGCCCAACTCAATCCTAAAAACTTCTTTCTTGGTGTAAAGAATGTTTACCTTTGCCCATGAGGCAAATCGCATCGGAGCATACTTGATTGAGCCAGAGTTAAGAGGGCTTGACTTAGTATGTGAGGCTACGGCTAGTTATTCCACCTTGTTAACTCCACTTTGTAAGACCTTTTCTCTAGAAATCAAACTGCACATTCCATAAGCATGTCTATGTGTTTGTCATCATCGTGCTGGTGAAGTAGGTATTCTATCCTTTGCTTTGCAATTTACTTACTTCGCCATACTTTTAATCAATTCATAACAATCTAGGTCAATCATTGATTTAATTCCTTTGTCAATTAGAAATGAGCTAAGAAAATTGTCATTCAATGAATTATTTAAACAAAAACTTTGGGGAACTTGTTTTCAATTCATGTGTTTGTTTTTTTCTTTTTGGTAAAGGTAAGAATAAATTGAGCTTTAGCCAAACTATACAAGAGGGTTTGGCGCCAAAAACTTACACTCATAATGACAACAAGTCAGAATGAGTGGAAGGGAGCCAAAAGAAAACAAGGAAGACCGCAAACAAGGTAGCAAAGAGCTAAATAGAAGCGAGAAAAGCCAAAACAGTAGGCATAAACAAACAACAAATAGACCGGCAACTAAGGCAGCAACAAGGCAGGAGAAGACCCACGAGCAAGCAACCGTAGCAACACTGCAATCACCAGTGCTAGAGTATCAACTAGCCAGCCACCAAAAGGGAGGAGCCACCAAGGAGAACCGAACCGCAACAACCTTGGAGCATCAACAAAAACCAACCAACACCCAAAATAGGGGAGTTAAAGCAATAGCCAAAAATAGGTAGAGCCAGAACCAGCACAACAGCAGATGATCCGCCATCCATAGAACTGAGATTAGTTAGGTTGAAGAGGTGGCGGTTAAGTCTCCCCGGAAGAGAAGATAATCGGATCAATATCCCAGCTGCGCTAGAGCCTCCTATTTTGCGTAGTATCCTCGACATTCCTGAAGGTGACAACTTTGTCTCGACTACTTTGGTCAAATGGTTCTTCACGGTCGGAGTCGCAAGAGACTGCTCCCTGAAAAGAATGCTATTCCTGTTTTTTCAGATAATATAGCAGAGACCACCAAAAGAAAACTAAGCAATGCATTTATGAAAATCTTTGCCCGAGAGCAAGGTTACGGCCTAGCAGAGATTCTCGTTCCATGACCTGTTGTGCCACAGAAGGTTGCATCTGGCAGCTCAAAAGAAAGCAATGCTAGTAGTGATGTGACATCCAAAAAATAGATGATCAATGGAGTCTGGCATGGCATTGCAAAAAGCACATGCACCACTATCAATTCTACCATAAGATAATAATAAAGCCTGGGTTGGAAGTCTACACTTGGCAATAAGCCAAAGATTAAGTTGGTACTGTCGTGTAATCGAGTTGTTCCAAATGAACGCATGACAAGGAATTCGAGCCTTCTTCTGCCTAATGGTCTCCCACGCCGAGGCTACCATGAATAGCCTGGAAGAACTCTCCACCTAGGAAAAGCGGTTCGGGTTCTACAAAAGGACTAGGAGGGTGTGCTCCCATGAATCCAAGATAGTCTTAATAGCATGGCCAGAAGTGGAGAAAAGATCAGCTACCATCGTAACCTGGATCTATAGATGAGAGAGTCCGAGAAAATTAGGTTCAAAAGACCCCTAGGGTGCCAATTGTCAAACCAAAGACACACTGAGAGGTCGTCCCCTATCCTCCAAAAGAATGAATTACGGAATTCCCTCCTGAATTGTATGATTTTCTTCTAGGCCCATGAGCAATAGGTAGGCTTCTTAGCGATCCAAAAGTTCATCCTTTAAAAAAAAAAAAGTCAAATGGATCTACTTACACCACAACAACTCCTTGTCGGAGAACAGAAGCCAGATATGTTTGAGCATTGCTGCCCTGTTACAATCACGTAGTCTCCAGATACTAAGAGCTCCCTCTTCCTTAGGAAGACGAACATCATCCCAGGAAACTTTCGCTCCATCCCTACCCAAGTCCAGGCCTTTCCAAAGAAATTGCCTCAGGATTTGTTTGATCTAGTCCAAAACGGTTATGGGTAATATGAATACACTAGCCCAATAGGCTTGAATCACATGAATGACTGACCTGCTCAACTGAAGACGGTTGACCAAGGACAGAAAGTGATGGGTCCAAGATTGAACTCTTGCTGTAATACGATTGACGAGAGCACAACAATCTGCCTTACCGAGCCTCGAAGTGATGATGGGCACCCCTAAATAGCAGATTGGCAAGCTCCCTTTATGGAAACCTAGGGCACTAAGAATTTGATTCCTTGTAGATGGCAAACCTCCAGCAAGAAAAATCTCACTTTTACTTGAGTTTGGGTACAAACCACTCCAAGCTAAGAAAGTGTCCAAGCCTTCCTTAAGGAGAGCGACCGAAAGCATATCAACTTCATAGAATAGGAAGACGTCATCTGCAAAGAAGAGGTGCGATAGGTTCGTTGCTTTGCATCTCCAATAAAACTTGAAATCCGGCTTTGTCAAATGACGAAAAGGAATTTTAGATAATACTTCCATAACCAAGGTAAACATGTAGGGAGATATGGGGTCCCCCCACCTTAGGCCCCAACCACTGGCAAAGAAACCATGTAACTCCCCATTTAAGGCAATAGAAAATTTAGGTGTTTGCATACAGGTCATGATAAGCCGAGTCACATGCTCCGAAAAACCAAAAGCTAGGAGGACAAGCTCGAGGAAATCTTAGTCCACTGTGTCGTAGGTTTTTCGAAGGTCCACCTTAACCACACACTTAGGTGAGTAAAAATCGAGGTGGAAACCAGCAAATAGTTCTTGAGCCAAGAGAATATTATCTCTAATTCACCAGCTCTTAACAAAAGCACTTTGAAAGGGGCTAGTCACATCCTGAAGAACTGCAACCACCCTATTGGCCAAGACTTTAGTAATGCATTTGTAAATGGTATTACAATGGGCAATGGGCTTGTAATCATCCACAGTAATCGCATTAGGGACTTTTGGCACCAACACCAGAATGGTATTATTAATCTCCCTCAAAAGCCTACCCATGCTAAAGAAGTCCTTCACCATAGCGGTAACCAATTATCCTACCATGTCCCAATTGTACTTGAACAATTCAGCAGTAAAACCATCCGGGCCAAGGGCCTTTCCCCAAACTAAAGAAAAAATAGTAGTCCGAATCTCCAGCTCAGAGATGGGACGAGCAAGAAAACTAACCAGGTCTTCATTTACGGGAGTACGAATAGCATCTTGTATCTCCCGAATCGAAGGCCCTTCAAGAACAGCCCACAGGGTCAAGAGGTCTTGGAAATGGTTGATGAAATGTTGCTGAACCAAGACTGGGTCAGTGATTTGATTACCAAAGGTATCTATGACCGAGAGAACTCTGTTTCTCATTTGTCTTTAATTGACATAATGATGGAAAAACTTAGTATTTCGGTCGCTATCCTTAAGCCACCTAATACTGGAATTCTGCTTATAGAAAGACTCTTCCTGACACCGAAGGTCTGAGAAGGTCTAATGATGAGTCTTCTCCAAATCTGCAAGTTCAACATTAGATGGGTCTTACTGGAGGCCCACCTAGGTAATCCTTAATGACTCCATTGCCTTTGTTGTTCTAGCAAAGATGTTAGAGAAAAACTCTCTTTTGAGTTGCTTGAGGTGGGCTTTAAGGGACTTTAGTTTACACACAAGTCTGTCCATGGGTACATCTTGCCCCAGCTCCTCACAAACTTGGTTAATGGATTGTGTTGAAATCTAGATTCTTCATCCAATAATCAAAGAACTTAAACGGCTTCCTCTGAAGAGTAGGGTTCAAGACATTGACTACCATAGGGGAAATGATCAAAAATACCTAAGGCAAGGAAGGAAGCTTCCGAATAGGAGAAGTCTTGGCTCCATTTAGAATTCACGAGGACCCTATCAATCTTCTTAGACTTCCAAGAAGCTCCATAAGAGGTTGTCCAGGTGAACCGAAAGCCAACGTACCTCAAATCATCTAACTCTGATTGATCTAAGCACTGACCGAATTCATCAAAATACGGAATCCAAGTGTCTGACCCACCTAATCTATCCGACAAGTCTTTTATAGCGTTAAAGTCACCCACCACCAGCCAAGCCAAATTCTGCAAAGTAGCGCTCTTAAGAGTAATGTCCTCCCAAAGAGGTCTCCATGCCAGGAAGGTGTGTTGGCCATAGATAACAAAAACACAACAGACCGCATCCCAGTCCAAAGACCTTAAGTCCCCATGGATCGCCTGGTCACTCATCAAGGAGACTTCAAAATTAACAAGGAGGGGGTTCCACCTAACCCAAATCCTCCCTCTGGGGGAGTACTCATAATTTGCAACCCATCTCCAATCCCTCAATAGCTGCTCAGACAAGGAGGTGAAGAGAGAGACTGTGGAACTTTTGTTTCTAATAAGCTGACCAAACATAACTAATTTGAAGAGACCAAGTTACAGACCCCCGCTTGCCTAATGGGGTCAACAAGGCCATTAATGTTCCAAAAACCAAAAAACATATAATACATCTATAAGTACATATATACAAAGGACAGGCCTACCTCCTATTGCTTGACTGCTATCCAAAAGATGTCAGCCTTGGTAGATTAGCAGGAGGCAGAACTGAGCAGGGAATCTGGATCTTCTCATGCTTGGGCTCAGCAATCCTACTTGTAGAAGTGGCTTTTGGATCAGGAGGGCCAGGGAAGTCCAACAAATCCTCTTCCGAGCTATTGACCTAGCTAGTAGAGTCATTTGACTCATTTACATACGAGACGGAAGCCGAATAAGCAGTAGCACCTATTAACTTGACTTTGGATGCAATTGCAAGAGCAATTGAGAGGTCTTCCAGTGGCGCCTGCTCCTCCTGTCAAAACTGGACTGCCTAGGAGGAAGTGACTTCTTTCCACCCCTTAGAGAGGCGTCCTTCAATTTAAGGATTTGGCCGGCTTCGCAAGGGACTGCCGAGACAAAAGACAACCCCTCCTTGGAAAGCAAGGGTTGATTTTTCCTTCTACCAACAACCTGATTCCATTCAGCACCCATAGAAGCTTTAGGCACAGCCTGACTTCGCTCGGCACCCACAATTTCAGGAGCTTTAGCCGTAACTTGAGTAGGGGCCAAGGGAGGGTCCTAAGGAGTAAGGGAATCACCAGCCAAAACCTGCTAGGCAACTACTTCAGCAACTAATTGGGTGGGAGGCGCTACACACTTGTGGCCAAAGGTGCCATAGCTTGGGCAAGCAATTGGCCTCCACTCATACTCCACAACCACTGTATAGGATTCACCATTAAGGACAACTTTAACAGCCTCACACTTTGGTTGCTTAGTTGAGATTTCTACACATACTCTAGTAAAAGCAAGCATCTTCATTTGTTCGGTATGCAAGTCAATGTAAAACAGTTTGCTCACCGCACTAGCAACAGCACTAATCCCCTACGAAGACTAGAAAGCCGGGGGGAAAATTGCTTAGCCTAATCCACATTGTGACAATAGTGTGGCTATCTTTCTTGAGTTCTAGAATATGTTTCCATTGTTGCAAGATTAAGGGTACTCTTGCAACCATAAGTGCCCCTCCTTCCAAGACCTTCCTATGGAAATCACCATCGGGAATGGAAAAAATAGAACCCCCGATCATCCGCCATCACTTCCACCAATTCCGGACCCCAAGGATTCTTGAGGGCTATTTTGATTAGTTTGAAAGGTAGCTTCCTCCCAATAAAATACTCCATAAGGCATTCATGCCACTTAGGATCCGTAGCTTCTAGAATATCAATAGACAATTCAACAACAGGTTTATTATTTACAAAGGATGTGGGAATGTACTCCAGGTCATAACCCTTCCCTGCTACTTTCACAACACTGGCCCAAGAATGGGCGAGAAGGGTTATCGAGTCCCTTCTTTGCTAATCTCTTGGTTGAGGGTGTCTGGAGCTCAACCTCACTCGGCTTCAACCTCGAGGCCCATTAGGGGCATGCAAGGGCTTAAGGGCCCCCCTCTAGTCTTCCTTCAAGAGAGACAAAGACGAACCTGCTCCTCACGAGTCCACCTTTTCCCTACCAGCTAAAGGCGGATGGGCTTGGGTGGGAGGGGAAGGGCTTCGACCATTAGGACCATCCCCAATGTTATGGGCCAACACGACTTTGCCAGCCATCACAACAAAGAATCCATGACAAGCAAAAACCCACAAAAGACCCGCAAAACCCTAGCCCAACAGGAGCATCGCAGCACGAAGAGTACGTACCAGGGCAAACACTCTTGAGGGTTTGTAGGGGCCTGTGAAATGATCCTCTCCTCCAAAAATCAACCTCAACGACTAGTCAAAACTTCGGGAATTAGTTCCACATCAGAAATGCGGGAACAATGCAAAATCGCCCACCTAGAGAGCAAACGTGAATAGTATATTGAGGAGGAACAAATGGCAAAGCTAATACATGTGTTTGTTGTTATTAGAGAGTTTCAATTTTTTTGTTATTCCTACTTCATGTTTAGGAAATTTGCTATTTTTATTTTTTAGTCCATGTTAGGGTATCCTATGTCTTTATTTTCCTAGTTCATTTAGGAAATTCCTTTCATGTATTGACTTTTCGTGAATAAGTAATAAAATAAAAAAATTAGGTCATTGTCATGGACTGGTTCCCTATTTCCACCTTGTACTTACATGTGCTTGTTCATTCGAAATTAGGTTATTATGGATCGCCACTCGTTAATTGTTCTCACATGACTACAGGTAAAAATAAGCCACCAAAATGAAGTGTTGAACTATGTCTCCAACAATGACAATGACATGAAGAGGCAAATCACAAGCCTCCGACATCAAGTCGTTAAGCTATTTGCTACTATAGCTTTTCTCATCAAGCAAAAGTGTCATGATAACTTGGATACCTCATCTTTAGTGGGAAGACAAGATGTGGGGTAACTCTTGTTACTACTTACGTGACATATTAATCCCAAAAGGGCAAAAGAAGTGCTCAACCCTTCTCAACTCCATACTTGTTGCCACTCTCTCTCATGTGCATTGATGAGATAGTAAGGGCAAGTAAAAAAAGAATCACCCAATTTTAGAGGAAAATGTGTACCTCATTCTTGAATTTAATCAATTACGGAATAACACTCTCCTTTTTCCTTGTAGATACGATGAACTAAGGGGCATGTCAAATTTTGATGGTGATAGCAGACCAACTAAGCCAATTTTTTGGTGTATAACTGAAATTTATCAAGTCTCATTTCTCATTCCATAGAACCCTATCATGCAGGGACAAAAGCAAAAATGGAGTATTTATTAAATCAAGGATGAGCTTCCACCTTCGATTGATCATTTCCTATTTCCCTTCCCTTCAAATAGGGATGTTAGGACATTCCAATTTAATGAATAATATGAAATGCTTAAGCATGCTAAATTAGACGTGACAAGATGATGAAAAGCAAGCCCTATCATATACATAGTCCCCTACTTAGACACTCGTGAGATGAATGTCAAAAATTTCATATCTGTAAGGTAAAGAGTTCTCTAACAAAAGGTATAATAACCGAAATGATAAGGGACAGTTTTTTTTTTCTACCGTAAACACTACAAGTGATCTATTGCTTAACCCCCTTTGAACCCCATACATTTGTTGAGAATTTTTTTCAAATTACCTAGGTTGAGAACCACTCCACACTAGGGCAAATTGAAGGTGACTTGTTATCTTGAGCTAAGGAAAATAGATAGAAATCCTTTTGTTCTCATTTGCATCAATCTTTGAGTATTGTTATCATGTTAAATCCATACAATAATTTAAGTGCCTAAGAATGATGAAAAGCGGTTCTCTCTATCTTACAAGCTTATATCCTTTGTATAGCCTACTTGAGCTTGCATTTCATTTCATACAAACACAGTTGGTGATCATCCCCCACACTAGGGCAAGGTGAAAGACAATCATTCAAGTAGCATGGTCCAAATATTGAATCATTCCTTAAAAATAAACCAAAACATGGTTGTTCAATGTATGCATGCAAATAAAGTGTCAAATGTTTTTTTTTTTTTTAAAGGTAGAACTATGGGCATGAAAAAATAGGTGTTTAGTAAAAGAAAGGCTGGTGCCTATAGACATAAGAGTAAAAAAAAAAAAAAATAGAGAATAAAAATTTGGGACTTGAGAAAGTAGTGTATTTGTTAAAAGCAAGGCCAATGCCCATTGGGCAATTTATTTTTTTTTTTTTTTTTAACAAAAAGAGTCAAGATAGATGACTATCAGTTGTAAAAGGTTATATCCCCATTGGAATAGTACTCAAAGAACTTAAATGTTGAGTTTTTACAGTCAATGGAGCTCATTATGAAGACAATTCCCAATGGCAAAAAAGAAAATTGGTAATAATGCCAAGATGATCATCAACTCTTACCATTTTACACACGTTTTTATCCTAATTTTCCTTTCGTTTTTCGACCCATGAATCTAACCTACGTTACGTCCCTTGCAAAGTCTCTTCAAATTATAGTATTAACCTGACACAAGAATTCATATTTATAAGTATTGCTTGAAGAAGTAAGAGCAAAATTATTTCTATCTCATTTCGCAGGCTTCTTGACTTGTAAACCTAGAGATGATTGTGGAGTTTTGTTCTTTCAGCAACATTGATTTGAAGAGTCCCTATTTGTTTAGCCATTGACCAAGCCTACATTACGATTTTAACAAAGACCTCTTAGATTGGTAAGGCCACATTGTTCGGGAGAATACTAAGACCCTCGTCAATATGATGATGGTTTTTTTGAATGAGAGTGAGTGAAAGCCATTTCTAATTGAAAGTCTCTCATTTAACATTATTAAGAAGTCCGCTTTATGAGTGGAAATTGTCTTGAATTGCAATTCTCTCCAATGAAAATTTGGTGATGCAAATATGGTTAAATCATTATGTGTAAATCTTGATTGAATTGATAAAGACTTCAGTGAACTTTGAAATGTTATTTTAGAATAGTTCAAATTGTTTATTTCTTTTATGAAAGCATATATGTTTTAGCTCTAATCATGTCTAACAAGCATTATTTCCTTGAAGACTAAGTAATACCCAACATTCGAGTTACTCCTTGAAGCCTCAAGATTCGTCCAAACATTCTTGAATTTTATCTCTATAGGTAATCAACACAACATACTTCCATAACTCGGAGTCTCCTCATCAACTCGACATGCTTCCGAAGCCTAGAGTTCTTCTATATTGACCTAGCATGTTTTTGTAGCTCGTAGTTCTCTTTATTGGCTTGGCATGCTTCTTAACCCGATGTCCCTCCTAATTAACAAGGCAAGCTTTATAGCTCGAAGTCCTCATGAACTCAACGTGCTTCCATAGTCCGAAGTTCCTCTATATGGACCTGTCGTGCTTCTATAGCTTGAAGTCCTCTTTATCAACTCAATGTGCTTCCATAGCTTAATGCCCATTTTAATTGACACAGCATACTTATGTAGCCCAAAATCCCCTCATGAACCCGATGTGCTTCTATGGCCCAAAGTTCCTCTTTATCGATATGGCGTGCTTCCCAACGTACTTCCATAGCCTGGAGTTCCTCTACATTGACCAGATGTGCTTTTGTAGCTCGAAGTCTCTTTTTATAGGCACGGCGTGCTTTTATAGCCCGGCCTCCCTCTTAATCGACACAGTGTGCTTCCATAGCCTGGAGTTCTCCTTCATTGACCTGGCATGCTTCTGTAGACTAAAGTCTCTCAATAAGATGTGCTTCTATAGCTCAATGTCTCTCTTAATGAACATGGTGTGCTACCATAGGCTAGAGTCTCTTCATCAACTTGGTGTGCTTCCATAATTCAAAATCTCTTTTTATCAACACAACGTGCTTTTGTAACTCAATGTTGCTCTTAACCAACATAGTATCCTTCCGTAGCCCAGAGTCTTTTTATTAACCCGGCATGCTTCTATTGCTTGGAGTCTCTTTCTATCGATGCGCCATGCTTTTGCAGCCTGGAGTCCCTTTCATTGGATGGTGAGCTTTTGCAACTCGTGAGTTACAAAATTCCTCCATATCCAAGTTTACTTTCTCTAATCCTCAAGCAAGTAACTAAAGCTTTTTTTAAATTTCTACATTAGCATTTGCATCATATTTCACTAAATTGCATTACAAAATGGGTATGTGTTCATCAGGACACATGTCTCAACAAAAAGATTCATTGCAATACATATGCACGGTCAAAATTTAGGTTTCAATTTGTCATTGAATGCAACCTCTATGAGCTCATCTTCAAAGAGGGATAGTTGTCCTAGTTAGTTGTTTATTGAATAAAAATAAGGGATTAATTTTAACCCCTAAACGAAAATATTAAAATTAAATCAAATAGCATATAGTTTGATGAGCATTAATTATTGCATTTGCATTGGACCGGTGACGGATGAGTTTAAATTGATAGTTTTGAGCTTTAATTTGATGAGTTGAATTAAGGCCACCAAGAGAGGGAATTGGCCTAAATCCACTATTCGTTGATGATGGAAAATTGTCTTATGATGAATGACAAGTTAGGAGATCAGTATATTCCGGAAAAGATTTATATTATTCGCCTAATATTTTGTGAATCTTTCATATATTCATGCAATATATATGTTAAGGGGCATATTTCTTGGAAAAAAATGAAGGTTTAGAAGAGGAATATTTAAAAAATATAAGGGAATATTGCATATAGAGGCATATATTCAGGGTAATATATTCGTGTGGCTACAAGCACAAGAAAAGGAAATCTTCATGCACATGATATATTCTCCTTCCCAGAGAAATGCTAGCTCATCCCCAGCAATAAAGGGATCACCTATGGACAAGAAAAAGAGAGGCCCAATTACATTGAATACTCGGCCACATTAGGTAGACGGCCACAATTGAGAGAGAGACTGAGACAGAGACAGATCATGAGGGAGCCTGTTGCAAAGGAGAGGTTTGCCTTTTTTTTTTGTAGGCTCTGCCATTACGGTGCCTCACGTAACATTCTCCACAGCCCACGCTCAAGCTTCATCATCACCCGCTGCCAATGTGCCTCGCCAAGCTTCTAACAGCGACGTCAGCCCAAGCTCTTGCTTCGCTCAAGATCCTGACGCCGTCCCCATCCAGACGTGAAGCCACTGCTCCTCTCCACCCAATGCCGAAGCCTTTATCCTCTTGTGTCCATTAACGTCCTGTCCATGCCGTTTGCTACCTCGGCTTGCCCCCAATGAAGAAGTTCTAGTGGACGCCCGAATTAACTCATGTAGCTTCCGAACACGAGGCCCGTAATCCTGATGTCACGCTCCTGCGGCTGCTGAACCAACGCATCATGGATTTTTTGTCATTGTGGTGCTGGAATTTTTCTTGTTGCAGATGTTCTTTAGTCAAATTTCAGGGAAGTCCATCATGATTGCGCATGGAAATCGGTTTGCGATTATATCACGATCGATTTGTGAGGGAGAGCTCGGTCAAGATTCCGCCGCCGCTTGGACTATGAAAGGATTTTTTTATGTTTGCCACTTGTACAGAAGAGAAAGGAAGACTTGTGGGCTGGTCCTTCTTCTTTGCAAGAAGCACAAAAGGTTTCCTGCTGCCGTGAATCATTGATTACCCAGGGACGTCAAAGCAAACCTCAATCTCAAAGGCATCCTTGCTGCTGTCCGTCGTCTAGCCTTGAGTCTCCACTGCTGATTGCCGTCCAATACACTGTCCACAAGTCCGAATTTGGGAACAAATTCTCCAAATTAGGTAATAATCGTCATCCGATTCTACTGAATATTTCATTGCTTCATTTGATTGTTCCATTCAATCAATATCTTTGAGCGATACATGTATTCCCAAATTAGGATATATTTCATAATTCACAATTGCACGTGATCTTTAATTCAATCTATAAGATTTTAAATGGAATTATTGATTCCGTGTGTATCTTTAAAATTGATATGTTGATCTTTAAGGATTAAGATCAATTTTTCAATTTTATTTTGTGAAATTCAAATTGATCCATTTTATTTCCTTGTTTTAATTGATTGGATGATATCTTTAATAAGCTTGAATGATTTGATGATTATCTTATTTTGATTGCTTTCTCTATCTCGAACATTCAAAAATTTGCATTGCGTGTCATGTGGTTTAGAATTGGTTTTCTAGATAGAATTGCATGATAGAATAATTTAGATATTTTAGCAAGATTTATGTTAGTCTATTTCCTAATTTAAAACAGATAATTTCTCACTTTAGGTAGATTTTTTCTTTTGTAATTTTTAATTACGAATTTTAATAAAAAATACAAAAATATCTTGTGCATTTCATATAGAATTAGGTTCATTAAATGCATGTCATTTAATAATTGTTGCTAGGTCCATTTAATTAAAAATTGTCCATCATTAGAATTAGGTCATTTAGTTAAATTGTATGACATATAGTTTAGTTTTTAGTTAAATCAGTGAAAACCCAAAAAAGATCTAAGTAGAATTGTTATAATTAGAGACCATATTAAAGTTGGATATGCGTTTCTAATTAATATTTGTTGCAGATGCTTATGTTACTTTGAAATAAGTGTTTCTCCACCATGCTTGCAATTTACTTATTGCTTTGCTTTACTCACATGACCACCTTGCATGCTAGAGAGAGGTTAAAATCAATACAAGTTGCCATTTAACAAAACCTAAAAAAGCTTATTTCTTAAAATATATATATATATATATTTCAAAAATGGTATTATTAAAATGGTTTCATACAACACAAATTTAATGGAAAATTTTTATAATTTTTAAAATAATTATTTTTAAAAATTGAATTTTAATTATTTTTATTTTTTAAGAATATTATTTTTCTTTTTCTCTTTTCTTTTTTCTTCTTCTTCTTCTTGGCCGCGCGACCACAATGACAGCCGTGATCGGCCACAAGCAAGCCTCGAGCTCACCCCACCCGCCGACGCCAGTGAGCTCAAGGCTTGCTAGATCGGCAAGGCTCGAGCCTCGTTGAATGTTGGCAAGGCCTCCACCTTGCTAGATCCGGCGAGCTCAAGCTTGCCAAATGCCAGCGAGCTCGAGTTCGCCCTTCGCTGGACATTGTCGAGGCCTTCACCTTGCTAGATTCGACGAGCTCGAGCTCACCCAACGCCAGCAAGTTCGAGTCTCGCCCAATCGGCGAGGCTCGGGCCTCGCCAAATCCGGCGAGCTCAAGGCTCGCCTAGCTAGTCGCCAACCATCGCCATGTCGGCCATCGGAAGAAGGAAGAAGAAAGAAAAAAAGGAAAGAAAAAAAAATAAATAAATAAAAGAAAATCCAAATAAAAAATAATTATAACTTCTATTTTTATAAAAAAATTATTTTTGTAAAGTTAAAGAGGGAAAGAGAGAGATTGTGTGGTTTTGGTTGAAAATGGGTTCTAAATCCAACCCATTTAAAACCCACTTATCTTAACTCTTTAGTTGTTAAACACATTTAACTATTTTCTTCAAAAAACAAATGATCCATATAGGACCTATTTATGATTTAAATGGGTCATATATGGGTCTAAGACCCATTTTGCCACCTCTACTTGTGGTAAGGTCACAACAAAGACCACGGAGTGGAGAGAGAAATGCCTGCGATTGAATTTGAATATCTTTTTGATAGTGGGCCCACATGCAACACATGTTGCCTAATGTATGGACTACAATTTTGCAGAGTTGCCACAACTTGGGTGTCCAATATTTTAGAGAGAGAGAGACACGGCAATACATAGAGAGAAATTTTTCTCTAGGCTCTTGGGCTCCAGCGTCGCCGCGCCTCGTCCCTGTTGTTGCCCTGCTGAACATCCCTCCGGTGGAACTATTCTCTGTAGGTTTTCAACATTCGCTTGGTTTATCATGCTTTAGCACTGCTTGGAGCTTCATACAGCGAGGCGGATCTTCACCAGCAAGTTCACAGCGACCACCATTGATGTGCCTCTTTTCCAACAGCAAACACAGCCGCCTATTCAGTCACCAGCATAGCTGCACCTCCAACGAGTCCAGTGAACTGCGGCGCTTCCCCAACATCCCAAGGCGCTTACTGTGGTCAGCTTGCTTAATGAACCGACCCGGCTGGGGTGATACTCCAGCTTTAATCGGTCCCTTGATCAACGCCTCCAAGTCGTGGGAGACCCTGTAGCAACGATGTAGTTGTGGTTCTGATTTTGACACCTTCCAGCCCACGGATCTGCAAATTCATGCCTTATCTCACCGAGAACCACCCTTGTGCCGTTCATTCATCTCGATCAAGTATTGCATTGGTGACTCTTGATGAGAATCTTAACCAAGAATCCCCCGCCATGAGCTGTACTTGCTAGCCATACACATGAGCATCAAGCTGAGCCCTCATTGACAGCTTGAGCCGAGAACCACCATCATCGTTCCCACCGTGAGCAACTCCATCACCGAGGCCCGCAAGCCTTGCCATGGCCCAAATCGCTGAGCATTGCGGCCAAACCACCACGTGAGCACTTCATCGATCACTAGACACCACCATGATCTACCACCGGCAAGTTGTCCTCAAGCCACCTTAGTCCACGTCCATCGAGTTCGAATTTGGATACATTATTCGCAAATTAGGTAAAATTTTCATCCTATTTGATATTTCAAATTAATTGCCTGGTTTGTTGGATTTTATTATTTAATGCATATTCTCCAAGATTTTTCGGATAACTAAAATTAGGATTATTTCGTAATCCATAATTGTGCACATGGACAGCTGTCCAATCTCAACCACAAGATATGACTCCCATAAGCATGGAAAATTGGCCATAAGTCGCAAAATTAGTATGGGCTTGGAGAGTCCTGTAGCAACCTTATGTGAATCACCTATAGTTCAGCTAACAGAATACTAAGCCTAGACTTTACTCAAGCTCTCCCAAACCTAACCGATTCGTAACTTAAGATTCAAGTTATTAATATACAAATCATTTTGATTTAGGAGTCATTACTAATATAGTTTTTCGTTAATTGATTAGAAACGTGAGTAAAGTACCAAAAGATATACTTTACTCCTACAGATTAGAGATTATGGATTCGAGAACTTAATTAAGCTAGATTACTCTAATTTTTTTTAGTATCTTCTTTTTACGAAAAATATTATGTAGGCAGCTTGAATCTCTTTTAAATTATCTTATAGCATGTGAGGTGATCATGTAGATATGCATCTGTTAATGAAACACCCAATAATCAAAGCAATTAACATGCAAGGAAATGAAGGAATTACTTACCTTGAAGCAACCTAAGCATTTGCAAGTTTAATTAGAAAAGTACATATTCAACATAAATATAATTTCTAATTGCCACACAATTTTACTCAAATCTTTTTAGGGTTTTTTTATTTAAATGAGAACTTATCCGTATCAAATTAATATAATACAATTACTCTAAATGCAATGATGTACAAAACTTGTCTATCCTAACAAGGCATGCAATTTCTAATTAAATAATTACAGGCAGGCTATATGACGTGTGATTTTAATTAAATGACTTAACTCTAATGTTGTACAATAGTATATATGTAATTACTTTAACATGGCATGCAACTCTAATTAAACTAATCTAGCTGACATGCAATTCAATTAAATAAACCTAGCATATAAATACTAAATGATGTGTAGCTTACAAACCTAATTCTATATGACATGGACATGATTTTTTTTTTCATTTAAAATTCAGAATAAATAAATAGCCTAATTAAACAGGTGATTGTATCTGAGAAACGAATCTAATCCATTCCAAGATGATATTTTTGGTATTTTCTATTAAATTCGAAATTAAGAAAGAATTATCCTAAATGAACTATTAAGATTAAGATATTATCTAACTTAAACTAGGAAATAATATACACTAAATCCTAATCTAAATTGAAAAATGATCCTAATATTCTAGAATCAACCTAAATATGCAATCTACCTAAACTATCTAACTTAACGAAGAAATATTATCTAGCATGCATTCTAACCGATTCTAATTCTGTTCAAAACCTATCCTTTTCTATTAAGAAAGATTACCTAGAATTTCCCTAAAACATGTAGGATTATCTAAGAATCTAATATAATTTAATTCTGAGTTTTTTTTTTAATTATCTTTTGTGGAAACAATCAAATAATAGATAATACTCATCGCAAAATAACATCCAAACAAGACAAGCGCTAGATATTTCATTCCATCAAATTTTGAAACAAATAAATCGACGATTATCAAAAAGTTTATCAATAGCATGGTCAATTTTCTGTGCAAGCGGGAATTGTATCTTGGATCGGATTACCACCCTTGTGCATGATATTGGGAAAGTTTCCTAATTGTAATGGATATACTCGATATCTCAAGATATGAAGTATCGATCTAATATGTGGTGAAATCACAATATCAACGATATACATAACAAAGATTTGAATTAATTTTGGGCTGGATAATAATCTAATCGCTTCCACATTCAAACTCGACAACAATAGATTGTTGCACCCGATTAGGTGGCCGACGTGGATCATACTTGGGACCAGTGCTCGACAATGATGCAGGGGGCAAGCCCAACAAAAAGGGGCCCCGCCATGGTGGCTCCTCAGCACAACACAGCAGTTCACCCCAGCGAGCTGTGCAAGGCAGCCGGCTCCTCAGTATTTTAGATGAACAATGATTGTGGCAATCGGCTGTTGGAAGTTTGTTTGTAAAACAAACTAAGTGTATGTTTCCTTGTCCTACATAGGAAAAGTGGGAGGAAGTGAGCCAGTTAATAGGTGTGAGGTTTCTTTAGTGTATCTAAAGAAAGATTGGGTCTGAGGTAGACCCCACCATACTTGCATATAGGTGCACAAATAATTACACGATTATTAGGTGCGTTTAGCACTTCGCATGCTTGCACGCTTGTGGTTTAATTAGCATTAACCCATTTATTTTTATTTTTTGTATTCCATACGGTTATCTTATTAACTTTAATTAATTCAAAGGTTCTTTTTTTGTTTATTGAGAGTTTTCCGAAATCATGAAAATTCGAAATTTTATTTTATATATATATATATATATATATATATATATATTAAGACAACCTTTGAAAATGATACTCGTTCAATCTGCAACCTTTCTCAAATGATTGCATTTGTTCATTTTTCAACTTCTTCCAAATGGACACCTTTGTTCATTTGGGCAACTTCTTTCGAAAGGATTCATTTGTTCACTTTGCAATTTTTCATGAAGAGTTGCCTATATTCTTTAAGATTGATTTATGTGTGTGTGTGTGTGTGTGTGTGTGTGTGTGTGTGTGTGTGTGTGTGTGTGTATGTGTGTGTAAATTTTCCAAAGGAATGAATAGAGATTGTTTCATTTTCGGGTCTTCTTTGCAAAACTACAGCCATCTTTTTAATTATTTCCAAGAGAGACCCTAGAGAAATACTAGAATTGTTATCGAGTATTATCATTTTGAGATTTTGTTATATCCAAGAGGATATCTACCGATAACCATTAGCAACTTTGTGGAGCAAATAAATCCTTAAAAAAAGTACTATTATGTCTCAAATTATGACTTGATTGCTCTATTGATTCGAAGCCACATTTTTTCAACAATTTAAAGGATTCATTTTGTTCAACAATGGAGTCAGAAACCATTAAAGTCATGAATCAAGACATGGCCAAACTGGATTGATTCGACGGGAACAACTTTGCTTGCTAGAGGGACAAGATGACATTTTTACTCACTACCCTTAAGATTTCCTACATACTAGATCCTAACTTGGCACCTATAGAAGATCTGAAGCCTACTACCGAAGGAGGATAGCCAAGTTCAGAAGCCATGGAGAGGATTATTAAAGAGAAGAAGAAAAATACGGATGACGAATTACTTTTGTCGAGGATACATTCTGAATACACTATCCAATTATTTGTATGACTTATTCACTGAAATAAAGTTGGCTAGAGAAATTTGGAATGCATTGGAATTCAAGTATAAAACGGAAGAGCAAGGTACCAACAAATATCTAATCGCAAATTATTTTGATTTTAAGTTTATTGATACTAAACCCTTGTTAGAACAAGTCCATGAATTGCAAGTGCTAGTGAATAAAATCCGTGCCCTCAAGATTGATATTCCAAAAAATTTTCAAGTTGGAGCAATTATTGCGAAATTGCCTCCAAGTCGGAAAGACTATGGAAAAAGGTTGATGCACAAGTAAGAGGACTTCACCTTGAAGCAAGTACAGAAACATCTTCGATTGTGGAAGAGTAACGTTTATGTGAAAATTCTGTTTTGTACAATTCCAAGGTGAACGCTGTGGAAAGAAAATAGAAAATCGGCCAAAACTTCAAAGTAAAAAGTGGGCATAAGTTTAAGAGAACACAAAAGAAGAAAAAGGGTTGTCATTTTGTTTGTGGCAAATGGGGACACTATGCCAATGATTGCATTCACCGTAAGAGCATTTCAAAGGACAACAACATTCCGATGATGAAGGCCGATGCAAATTTGGTTGAAGAAAATTATGTAGCCATGATTTCAACCATGTTTTCGAACATGAAAATTTATGAAATTAATGATACAATGGCTATGATTTCTGAAATCAACTCTACCATTGTTTAATCTGATTGGTGGTTAGATTCTGGAGCAATAATCCATGTTTGCAAGTAATTTGAAGAGACTGTCTACTCAAATGTTCAAAAGGTCCCGATGGCGAATAATGCTCTTTCAAAGGTTGCTAGAAAAGGTACGATGGAGATATACTTCATTTTTGGAAAGAAGATTACTCTTCTTAAGGTATTATTTATACCCGAAATTAGGAAGAACCTAGTTTCTATTGATTTACTTTATAAGAGGGGGTTTCGGGTTTTGTTTGAATCCGGCAAGGTTATGCTGTCGAAAAATTGGCCATTTGTAGTAAATGGTTATGCCTATGATGGCATGTACCAGCTAAGTATCAATAATAATATTGCTAGTTGTACTTACATTATTGAGTCTTCATTTTTATGGCATAGTAGGTTGACACATATAAATATTCATTATTTGAAGAATGTGAAGAAGTTAGACTTAATAAATTTCAAAGGCTAATTTGATAAATATGAAATATGTGCTAAGCCCACACTTACTAAGAAACCATTTCCTAGTGTTAAAAGAAATTCAAATTTATTGGATTTGGTTCATAATGATATATGTGAATTCAATGGCATGTCAACACATGGGGTTAAAAGGTATTTTATTATCTTTGTAGATGATTGCAGTAGGTTTTTATATATATTTATCTCATGAGGTCGAAGGATGAAGCATTTACCATTTAAGAAATATAAGGCTGAAGTAGAAACTCAATTAGAAAGGAAAATCAAAGTTCTACGTTGAGATAGAGGAAATGAATTTTCTTTATTTTGTGAAGAACATAGTATTATTCGTCAAGTTTCGACACCATATACTCCACAACAAAATAATTTGACTAAAAAAAAAAAATCAATCTCTTGGATAAATGGTTAATTGTATGCTTTCAAATTCAAAGCTACCAATTAATCTTTGGAGAGAAACATTGCTTATTGCATGCTATATTATAATACAATACATTCCAAGAAAAATGGCATAACCCCTTATGAAGTATGGAAAGGTAAAATACCAAATTTGTCATATCATAAACTATAGGGGCGTTTGACATAATACCGAGTACCAAATCCCAGAGAACAAAGCTCAATCCTAGAGCTATCAAAAGTGTTTTTGTTGGGTATGCCGAAAATAGTAGAGCTTATAGGCTTCTTGATTTAGAGTCCAATGTCATTGTAGAATCAAGAGACGTCGAATTCTTTAAGAATAAATATTCTACAAGTTTTGAAATTATAGAAAATAATTCAAAATCTATGGAAATTCATGTAAATTCTCAAGAGAAAGAAACAAATGATTTTAAAGATATGATTGAACCAAAGAGAAGTACTAGAGTTAGGAAACTAAAAGACCTAGGTCCTGATTTTATTACTCATATTTTTTTCTTATTGAAAGAGACAGAGATAATAACGTGGTAAATAAATACATTTTAGTATTATATTTAGAAAACGATCCTAAAAGCTTTGATGATACTATGTTTTCTAGATATGCTTCCTTTTGGAAAAAAAAAAGCTGTAAATGATGAAATGGACTCAATTTTGTCTAATAATACTTGGGTATTAGTAGATTTACCAAAAAGATTCAAATCTATTGGGTGCAAATGGATTTTTAGAAGAAAATATCATTTTGACGGTTCTATCCAAGCTTTAAAGGCAAAACTTGTGGCCATGCGATATAGACAAAAAGAATGAATATATTATTTTGATGCATATGCTTTTATTTCATGTATAACTTCTATTCGAATTCTTTTTACTCTAGCTTCCATTTATGATCTTTGTGTTCATCAAATGGATGTCAATACTACTTTCTTAAATGGAGACTTCAATGAGGAGATCTATATGAAATAACCAAAGGGTTTCGTTCTTCTAGGAAATGAAAGAAAAATATATAAACTGATTAAGTCTCTTTATGGGCTTAAGCAAGCTCCTAAGTAGTGGAATGAAAAATTTGATTCAGTCATATTCCACGGTAGTACCGCTAAGTATATATACTCTTAATTCACTAAAAACTATGGTATATTAGTATGCTTGTATTTTGATGATATGCTTATATTTGGGAAGAATATGACTGGAATTATTGAAACTAAGAAGTATTTGACTTTCATATTTAAAATGAAGAATTTTAGTGAAGTAGATAATATCTTAGGTATTAAAATTAAGAGACATAATGTGGTTACTCTTTAAGCCAATGTAGTTATGTTGAAAAATTATTAAATAAATTTCAACATCTTGGTTTCAAGGAAATAAGTACTCCATTTGATTTCAATATTAAATTAAATTATAATACTGGTGGAACGGTGGCACAACTTGAATATGCAAGTGCTATAGGGTTTTTAATGTATGCAATACACTGTACTAGACCTAATATTGCTTATTATGTATGTAAGTTGAGTAGGTATATTACTAGTACAGAACATTGGAAAGCTATTATCAAAATTTTTTGTTATCTTAATAAAACTAAAAGTTTAGAATTGTTGTATAGTAATTATTCGACTATATTAGAAGGATACAATGATGCTAGTTGGATTACAAGTGTGGGAGATAAGCATTTTACTTCTTAATGGATTTTCACACTAGGTGGAGGTGTTGTATATTGGGTGAGTAAGGGTGCGTTTGGTAACGATTTTGTTACGAAAAACAATTTTTAATGAGAAATGATTTTTTTTAATTCTATTCTCATGAACAATTTTTGAGCAAAAAAAAGTGTTTAGTAACTTTCTGAAATTTCTATCCTCGGAATAGAAATACATTTGGTAGGATTCTTAGATTTTTTTTAAAATTTTAAAATTTTAAAATTCTTTTATTCTTTTATTATTTTCTTTTTCTTTTTCTTTTTTCTTTTTCTCTTTGGCTGGCTATCGACCACCGCCTTGGCTAGCGATCGACTAGGAGGCCGAGCCTTGCCGTGGCCATGCAAGGCTCGGCCTTGCCTTGGCTAGGCGAGGTTAGCCTAGTGAGAAAAATGAAGAAGAAGAAGAAGAAGAAGAAGAAGAAGAAGAAGAAGAAGAAGAAGAACTTTTACCAAACATGCCCTAAGAAATAGACATTTATAACTCACTCAACAATGGAATCACTCAATAATGGAATATGAATTCGTTGCTTTAGTGGCAACTACGAAAGAAGCTGAATGGATTATAAATTTGTTATTAAATATCAAATTATGCCTCCTATTTCTATCCACTATGATAGTCAGGCCACTTTAGCAAGAGCTTATAATAACACCTATAATTGTAAGTCTAGACATATTAGTCTAAGACATGAATATATGAGACAATTGATTAAAGATGGTACTATAACAATTGTCTACGTGAGGTCAAGTAATAATATTGCATATTCTTTGACGAAGGCTTTACCAAGGGACATGGTAATAATGATCTCACAAGAAATTGCGCTGAAACCCTTTAATTGAAATCACCAATGGTAACCCGACATTTTTCTAGACAATCACTAGTTACGAGGTTTAATAGGTAAGAACAAGTTACTAAATGTGATTGTTTGATACTAACATAGCCTTGATATGAGAAGTCAGTATTATCCATTACGTTTTATAGGCTGAATTGAATTCTTAATGAAGTATAGTACAAACTTGTAATGTGTTAATAGTAATAGAAACACATGGTAGATACTTCACCTATATGAGCTTAGAAGTGGTGCCACTTCTTATGAAAGTTAGGGTTGCTTTCTAGAAAGCTCATGAAATAAGATCAAGTACAAGGCCATAACAGTGCAGAGTAATATAGAACTTCTCATTGAAATAAGATGTTAGTATATGTGCGGTATATCCAAATCTATTATTTATAAGTGCAAGTTTAAAGTCGAGCTACTTGTCACTTTGATAGAATTTTGAAATGCTTGCACTAAGTAAGTGTTTAACTTGAAATAGACCTTTACATATGTATATTAATCTTACTAAAATTTTGGCTATATAACTTTAAAATTTTTAATTTTGAAATCTTTGTTTTACAAACAAAGTGGAAGATTGTTAGAAATTTGTTTGTAAAACAAACTAAGTATATGTTTCTTTGTCCCACTAGGAAAAGTGAAGAAGTGGGTCAATTAATAAGTGTGGGGATTCTTTAGTGTATCTAAATAAAAGATTGGGTGGAGGTGCACGAATAATTGCGTGATTTTGGCGTGATTATTAGGCACACTTGGCACTTTGCACGTTTGTGCACTTATAGTTTAATTAGCACTAACCCCTTTGTTTTTTATTTTATTTTATTTCGTACAGTTATCTTAGTAACTTTAATTAGTTCAAAGGTTGTTTTTTCATTTACTGAGAAATTTCGGAAATTATGAAATTATGAAATTTTATTTATTAAAATAATAACAATAACAATTTTTTTTATTTCGATTTTTTTTATCTCTTCAAGACAACCTTTAGAAATGATACTCGTTCAGTTTGCAATATTTCCCAAAGGGTTGCATTTGTTCATTTTTCTCCACTTTAACAATGCGGCACTTGGTGTCTTAAGTGTGCTTCTAGCGGTGGTGGGTCCTCTTGCTTAAGTAGCATTTAGGGGTTTACGCTTCGGCTACCGGTTGAGGCGGTTCCTCCAGCACAAAAAAAAAAATGCGGCACTTGTATTATTGGGACAACTCTCTCTTCTATCGGAAGAGCTCCTCTCTCTCCTTAGGGCAGAGCTTCCCTTTTCCCTTCAATGGCTGATAGCACAAATAGAACCCTAAAACCACCATGATTCTGGCTTAGCTACTCATCCCAGATGGTTTTCAAGTGCATCCCAGATCTGGTAAGTTGATCACTAAACCCTAACCCTCTCTTTTCCCAGTTTTACATCAAAAAATCACAAATCCACATACGAATCATCACTACGTGACTTTCTCCCCTCTCCATTGCACCGTATCTTTCAAGCTTCTCCCCACAATTGATCGAATAACCATTTTCAATCTTCCCATACCATCTTCACAGAGCCCCCTTCAATCTAAACCCAAGCCGTTATCTGTTATTCCCAAAAATATTAAACGATTCAGCAAACTCGACCACTCTAACCATTGCCCCTTTGTGGATTCCAATTTTGTTTTGAGTACGCAAAGAGTAGTGACCCAGCTTCAACTCTAAACAAACAAAGACAGGGACCCAACTTCATATTGGAGCAGGCGAAGAGCAGCGAGAAACCCTGCAAAACGGAGAAATGGAAGATGAGAATGAGAATGATTTGCGATTAGCAGCATTGTGTAAAAGCTTAGGTTATCTCTGGTTAGAAAGTGATATTGTTGAGGTTTCGACATAAATCCCTCCTATTAAAAGGCAAGAATGTAATCTCACTCTATTTGGTAAGCCGTTCTCCAAACCTAATGTCAATTTCCAAGCCTTTTTAAACATAATGAAGAAGGCATGGAAAACAGATTCAGTTGTTTGTTTACAAAAAGAGCCAGGACTCTTCTCTTTCGTTTTTCAATCTGAAGAGGATAAAGAGAGAATCATAAAAATAGGCCCATGGTCTTTTGCAAGTAACCATTTAGTTTTGAAATAATGTGAACCAGAGATTCTAGAGCACTATTATGATTTTTCTCGCTGTGCCTTTTGGGTTCAAATGGGAGGGATACCTCTAAGGTGGTTTAGAGAGGAAGTGGTTGCTGATTTGGCTAAAAGAGTGGGATGAGTTCTAAAAATATAGATGGAGGCTAGAGGAAATGGTCCAAACAAAGCAAGAAAGGTGAGAATAGATATGGATTTAGTTTACCGTTAAAATCGGGGCTATATTGGACATAGGAATAAGAATCTATGGGTGGAATTTAAGTATGAACGACTTCCACATTATTGCTACTTGTGTGGGAGAATTAGTCACCATGCTACAAATTGTGAGGAAATTCCCTATGATCAGACTAAATGGGCAGAAAATAAGGCAGGAACGTACGGACCTTGGCTAAAGGTGGAAGTACGTGATCACAGCTCTCATTGGGAAGCCTTATATGGTAAATTAGAAACAAATTCAAATGTTGAAGTAGTTCTTGAAATGCCTACAATAGAAAATGGTATGGAATGAGAGGTTAGAAATGAATCAAAGATACAGGCTACTACAACTTGCAACAAGAAAATGGAAGAATGTTACTCTTCTCAGTATGCAATAGAAGGCGCAGCTATAGATCCAAGCAAAAAAGATAAAAAGGAAACAGATTATGTGCATTGATTTTCCTAAAGTGAATATTCAGACTAAGGAAAGCAACAGTAAGAAAGGCTTGAAGACCAAGAAAACTAAAAAACAAAAAAGATTAGCAGAAAATGCCATTCTGCTCATTGATGAAACGGAGTTATTGGAAACCCTTGTTTAGATAATAAAGGAAGGAAAAGACTAGGCTTTGGTGGCTAGCCCTAATAAGCCACCGAAGACATCATGAAAATCATTAGTTGGAACTGTCAGGGGCTAGGCAGCCCCCTAAAGTTCCAAGAGCTGAGGGTTTTAGTTGCTCTCGAAAGGCCTACCATGGTTTTCTTAATGGAGACTAAGAACAAGGAGTCGATGGTTGAGGGCATCATAAAATGCCTAAAGTTCCAAAATAAATTTCTAGAGAATTTGGAAGGCACCGCAAGAGGAATAGTACCCATGTGGAGTGAAGAGCTGGAGTTAAAAGTGATTTCCAGCACCAAAGCTTTCATTGATGTCGAATGCCATGATCTGACTAGTGGCTGTCATATGCGAGTAACTTTCCTCTATGCTCCTACAAATTATGGGGAGAGACTACTCCTATAGCATAAATTAAGGGAGATACAATCACAAAACCTACTTCCATGGATTTGTATGAGGGATTTTAACGAAATCTTAAGGAAAAAGGGAAGCTGACCACTACCGAATAGCAGCTTTTCATGAGCTCTTGAATGATTGCTCCCTAATGGATATAGATAGCAAAGGTTGTGCCTCTACTTGGGCAAACAATAGAGTAGGAGAGGATTTGGTTAAAAAAAAGATTAGATCGAGTACCATGTACCATGGAATGGTGGGTGACTTTCCCAAATGTTGAAGTTCAGGCTCTACCAATTGTCGGCTCAGATCACAGCATGCTTCTTCTTGTGCTACACCCTGAAAGTAAGAAAAAGAAAAAACAATTCAGGTTCGAAGCTTATTGGTTGGAAGAAGCAGAATGTAGGGAGGTTATCAAACAAACATGGAATGAAAATAGTTTTTCAGACAAAGTTTAAGATGTCTCTAAAGAACTAGCAACCTAGAGCAAAAACAAGTTTCCTAATGCTGCCGTTCGCATAAGAGAGCTGAAGAGGACATTAACAGAGCTAACAAATAGACCTCCAGAAAGTTATAGCAAGGAGGAATATCGGCATGTTGTTGATCAAATTGAAAAATTATGGAGACGGGAGGAAAAGTATTGGGGGCTTCGGGCGCGCATCAATTGGCTTAAATGGGGAGACAAAAACACAAAGTATTTCCATGCCACAACAGTGCAAAGAAGGCTGAGAAATAGAATCACAATGCTAAAGATAAATGAAGATACTTGGTGTAGGGAGCCAAACATACTTAAGCAACATATCAGAGACTTTTATCAAACACTTTATGAAACTGTGGGTACAAGGAATTTCCAGCCAGTCCTAGATCAATGTCCCAGTCTAGTCAATGATGCAATTAACGCACAACTGATGGACAATGTGAAAATTGAAGAAGTAGAAGCGGTCTTCCAAATGGGTTTACTCAAAGCTCCAGTTCCTAATGGTTTAAATGGGCAAATTTATCAGCATTATTGGGAGGAATTAAAGCATGAAGTTTTTCAGCTAGTATAGCTTTTCTTTGAGACAAGTACTCTCGACCCCACCCTAAATCAAACGCATATCTCCCTAATACCGAAAGTCAAAAATCCAGAAAGCATAAACCAATTCAAACCTATCAGCCTATGTAATTTCAACTACAAAATCATAGCAAAAGTGTTGGCAAATAGACTAAAGAGATGACTCCCAGAAATTATTACTCCTAAACAAAGTGCCTTTGTACAAGGCCAGCAAATTCAAGACAATATATTGATAGTTCAGGAAATAATCCATCAGCTCATAATTAAGAAGAGAAAAAAGAAGTTTCAAGCCATTCTGAAACTAGATATGCAAAAAGCTTATGACAGAGTGGAATGGGATTTTTTGAGTGAATGCTTGCAGAAAATGGGATTTAGTACAAGGTGGGTAGGGCTGATTATGTAGTGTGTTTCAACAGTAACTTTTAGTGTGAAGGTAAATGGGAAGCCTATGAACTATTTAACACCATCAAAGGGATTAAGGCAAGGTGATCCTCTCTCACCTTATCTTTTTGTTCTGGTATCCAACGTCCTATCATGGTTAATGCACAAGGCTATGGAAGATGGGAGTTTTAAAGGGATAACCTTGAATACACATTCCCCTACTCTATCACATCTACTCTTTGCCGATGATGCTATCTTTTTCTTAGATGAGACTATTTCAGAATGTCAAAACCTAGTAGCTGTCTTAAACCAGTATTGCTTTGCAACAGGTCAAGCAATAAATCTAAACAAATCAAGAGTATGTTTTAGCAGAGGCTCTAAAGAGGAATTTGGCACAAGACCTCAAAGTCTCAATCATAGACAAGACAAGGAAATATCTCGAAATTCCAACGGATTGAGGCCAATCAAAAAAAGAGATGTTCGCTTGGATCCTAGCTAGAGTAAACATGAAGTTGGAGGGATGGAAAGAGAAAATACTGTCCAAAGCAAGTAAAGAAATACTAATAAAAAGTGTTGTACAAGCTCTTCCTCAATATGCAATGTCAATCTTTAAAATACCCATCTCGATATGTAAAGCAATTGAAAGAAGAATTGCATCCTTTTGGTGGAGACAAAATGATACAAGAAGCGGGCTGCATCGAAAGAAGTGGGAAGTATTGAAAATGAGAAAGGATGAAGGGGGGCTCGGAGATTACACAAATTTCAACAAAGCAATACTGGGAAAGCAAGCTTGGAGGTTATCTCAATTCCCCTTAGCTTTATGGCGCAGAATTTTGAAAGGGATTTACTTTCCGAATGGAGATATGTGGAAGGCAGGAAAAGGGCAGCACCCATCTTGGGGTTGGCAAAGCATTCTAGTGGGGAGAAAAGTTATTGAACAAGAGGTGGAATGGAGAATAGGTGATGGCAAGCAAATCAGAATACGAAAGGATAAATGGCCGGCATCTGGAGTGATAGGCGGTCCAGCAAATAAAGACGACCCTATACTTGTGGCTAAACTTATAAGCGAAGAAAGCAGGGGGTGGAAAGAAACAGAGGTTCAAAACCTTTTTGAAGAATGAAATTCTCTCTATCCCTATAAATCCAAACCGGAAGGAAGATACACTTGTATGGAAAGGCAACAAGACCGGAATGTACTCGGTAAAGAGCGGCTACAACAAAGTGTGTGCACAAACTACAGAAACAAAACTACACAGAGCATCAACCTCTTTCAAGCCTCCTAGAACATTGTGGACAAAACTCTGGAATTTATCTATCCCCCCTGAAGATGCTTATCTTTATTTGGAGTATTTGTCAAAATGCAATACCAACTAAAGAGAACCTATACAAACAAAAGGTGTTACCTGACCCAATTTGCTCGCTTTGCAATACCCATCAGGAAACCACTAAGCACTTATTCCTACTCTGCAAATGAACAAAGAACACATGGACAGATCCACGGTTCAATCTCAACTGCACACCCAACATCATCTCCCGATTTGATAAATGGCTAATGGAAAGCTTTGAAGGCAATAGGGACTCACCCAAGAAAGAGTTAGTGACGGCAATGCTCCGGTTCGTATGGAAAGCCCGAAACCACACCATTTTCAGAGCCAAGCCACCAGATTCGAACACCATAGTTGATCTAGTGCAAGCACATCTCCAAAACTTCAGCAGATGGCAGAACAAAAATGAGGCCAAGAAAACCACAGATCTGCACTTACCGTGAAGATGGAGACTGTGACATCCTAAAATTCGATCCATTTTCGATAAAATGAAATGTGCATTTCGTCGACGTGCCTATGGTCCTTTTTCTCTGAGCTGATCACTCACTTGTTAACTAACCTATTGGGTGAAGCCATTAAGGGATATATCCGCGGTAAAATCCCTAAAAGCTACCTAATTGGTTGGATTGGACTAAATCACATCCGGTCGATTTTAATCATGGAATTTGATTTGGTTTCGGGAATCGAATATTCGAGCGTATCACAATTCAAATTTTTGGACCTTGTCTCATCGTTTGTCAAATTATTGACGAGCCTGAAATTTCAAGAAAGAAATTATTAGAGGAAAAATCGAAGACTGAAAGAAAATAGAAAGGGAAAGAGAAAAGAAAAGAATAAAATAAGACTAATAGTATTAAGTTATTTTATTTCTTTCTTTTTCTCTCTCTCTCCCTTTTCTCTCTCTTCTCTCTCTCTTTTCTTTTCTCTCGTGCAATTCCCCCCAACCGGATGCCTGCTGTCTTCCTCTTTCTTTTTTTCTTATTTCTTTGACTAGTCAAACCCTCCTCTCTCTCTCTCTCTCTCTCTCTCTCTCTCTCTCTCTCTCTCTCTCTTCACTCTCTTCTTCTTCTTCTTTCTTCTTCGAACGAACCAAACTGGGAGCAGAAGAAGAAGCCGCACAATCGCAGCTCGCCGAAACCACCCGTCACCGCCCACACCGCCGCTCGGACGCCCACCGCTCGGCACCGTTCCGCCGTCCGCGTGCCCCTGCGTTTGTCCCCTCGCACCCAGTCCTCCCCCGTGTGATTCCAGCCGCTGCCCAGCTCGGTCTGGCGCCTCCAACCACCGCCCAGCCCCGTCCGGTCACCGCCTGGCCTCCCCGGCGTCCCCTCACCCTCCACCGGCCTCCCCTCGCCGTCTTGGCCACCGGAGCAGCTCTGGCCAGCCAAACTCAGCAAGTTGCCGAGTGGGTATCCAGCCCATTCGTGGGCCATTTTAGGCCGTTTCCGAGCCCCGAACCCAAGCCGTGCTTTGGGAAGAATCGTTCCTCGGTCACCCCCGTCGGATTGATCTAATTTGTGCGTGATTTGGTGAGTAATCTCACTAATCCCACATTAGTTGGCTAATTATGCTTTAAGGTTCATTTAGTTTTAATTAATTATGTTTAGGTTGTTAGATTAGAATAAATTAGCAATTATTAGTCAATTGTGATGCGATTTAGATAAATTGATTGCGCAATTAGCAAGTAGACATGGTCTACTAATTATTGGAAGCATCTCGAGAATTTTCCAACCCCTAATCGGGCTTCAATTTGGCGATTCGGGCCTAAGTGGGATTTTTGGCATTTAAATATTATTTTTCGGAATTAAATTAATTATTTATTTATTTTCCGAAAATTCAACTAGGATGGCCAGTGACCGGAATATTATGCTGATGACTATGGTGAAGTCCGTTTATTTAATCGGGCTTTACTTTGAGCTAAATTGAATTTTTAATATTAATTATTTAATTTTCGAAATTAATTAATTATTTATTTGTTTTCCGAAAATTCAACTGGGATGGCCCGTGACCGGAAATTTATGCTGGTGATCGTGGTGTAGTCCGTTTATTTAATTGGGCCTTATTTTGAGCTAAACAGAATTTTTAATATTTAATATTTAATTTTCGAAATTAATTAATTAATTAATTATTTTTCGGAAATTAAGATTGAGATGGCTGATGAGTGAAATCTCGTGCTGATTGTCGTGGCGCAGTCTATTTATTTTTTGAGCTTTGAATTGTGCCAAATTGATTTAATTGTGGATATTTAGGATATGTTCCTAAATTGATTATTTGGGTAAATTGAGTATGAATTAAGGTTGTGGATAATTACTTTAGAAATGGAATGAATCATCATGAAAGGCACGTGGCTTGGTGAATAGTACATCATCTCGGAGAATGCACATGGCTCAGTGATTTGGTATATCGCTTCGGAGAATGCACGTGGCTCGTTGATTAGTACGTCGCCTTGGAGAATGCACGGGACTTGATGATTAGATATGTCACATCGGAGAATGCACATGGCTCGGTGACGAAGTATGTCGCCTTGGAGAATGCATGTGGCTTGGTGATTGGTTCTATCAGTTAGGATTGAATAGCAATTTATTATCAGCTTTGGGTGAGCATATGGAATACTATATCGACCTTCGGGCAATATGTCAGCTTTGGGTGAGCAGTATACCGGTATACTATATCGACTTACGGGCGATATGTCAGCTTTGGGTGAGCAGTATACCTTATTATCAGCTTTGAGCGAGCAATATATTATCAGCTTTAGGTGAGCATATGGTATACTATATCGGCCTTCAGGCGATATGTCAGCTTTGGGTGAGTAGTATATCGGTATACTATATCGGCCTTCGGGCGATATGCCAGCTTTGGGTGAGCAGTATATCTTATTATCAGCTTTGGGCGAGCTATACTATCTATTTATCAGCTTTAGGTGAGCAGTCCTGATTTGATAGAACTTTATAGATAGTATTGAATATACCGACCGAGCATAGGTCGTGATGACATGTAATTGACCAGGTCGATTGATCATTGCTTTGATTTGATGTCGTGAATTGATTGACTGATTGGAAATGACCGTGAGTGGCCTTGTTGGCATGTAATCGACTAGGTCGATTTGATCAATACTTCGATATGTGATTTGATTGATTGTGCATTGAGATATTTGAAGTATCTGCATATAACCTTGAATTGCAGGTTGAGACTGATACCAAGGTACGTCTTCTGCCATGTGCGTGTATAGGTAGCCTATAGTATAATGGTTTACTAATCGGGCTTAGTGGGGTAGAACTCGTTGAGACGTAGTCTCATCCCAGTTTGGGGAAAAACATTTCAGGACCCCGATGAGGAGCTGAGGAGGAGGAGTCTGAGAAGGAGAACTCAGAGGTGAAACCTGAGGAGAAGGATTTTTGAAAGAAGAAGATAATACCAAGAGGAGTCTTAAATACAATCTGGATGAGGACTGAGATCCCATCCTCTTTTGTGAATCCTGTCTTGATGTTAATAGAGTTAAAGTAAAAAGTTGTGAAGAGTTGTAAAGTACTCTGGTTTGTGTTTTGTGTAAAAGTTTGGTTATAAGTTTCAATATGAAAAATATGGCCCTGCTTTTCTATCCCATTGATTTATTGTATGGGGATTTGTAACTGCTTCCGCATGCGCTTAATAAATGAAAGGGTCGGCGATACTTAGTCCTGGGATATCGCATTATAAAATCGACCAAGTGAGAAGGATGTGTGCGTGCCCAAGGATCGGGGCGTGACAGAGACCGCCGGAGAGAGGGTCACTCAAACTAAACGTCGATGATCTTGGTTACAAGGAGAACATGTCGAATCAGTCGCCGGAATCCTGCGGGATCAAGCTAGCCAAGTAATCGACGGCTTCGTGCGAGAAGTCCGAGCTTCTTCCCCTATTCAAATCGAAACCCTAGCAATCTTGCATGGGCTTGAGTTTCTACAGTTCAGAAAGGAAACGCATGTGGATGAAGAAGGAACCGAAAAAGTACAAAAAGGAAAAGTGGAGTGTGAGACCGACTGTTTAACTGCAGAGCAAAGTATCATGGGCTGGGCCAAATCTCCTTGGAATGTGAAGACCATTATTGAGCAATGCAAAGGCATATTATCCCATTCAAATTCAATGAAGTTGATTCACTGCTCACGGGAAGCCAATAAAGCTGCAGATTGGCTTGCAAAGGTACACAGAACAAAATCTCTACCTCAAAATTAGAGGTTCTTTCCTCCACCAACTCTTTTGGAAATTTTATGTTTAGAATATTATCTATCATCTTCTTGTAAGTCTCGTATGTTATGAATGAAAGAAACTATCATTTCCGACCAAAAAAAAACTTCTTCCAAATGGACACCTTTGTTCATTTGGGCAACTTCTTTCGAAATGATACATCCGTTCACTTCACAATTTTTCACGAAGAGTTGTCTATATTGTTTAGGACCGATTTATATATATATGTCAGTTTTCTAGAGGAACAAATAGCAAATAGAGATCATTTCTTTTTCGAATCTTCTTTCCAAAACTACAGCTATCTTTTCAATTGTTTCCTAAAAAGATCATGGAGAATTAATAGAATTGTTATTTAGTATTATCATTTTGAGACTTTGTTATATCTTGGATGATATTTACCGGTGACCATTAGTAACTTTGTGGAGTAAATAAATCCTTAAATAAAGTGATATTATACCTCAAAGTCCAACTTGATTACTCTATTGATTCAAAGCCACATTAGCGAAAGGAGATCGTAGTGTATTAATACTTGGTGTTTTGGTTGGGCCAAGTACTCTCAATTGAGAACTCCGAAGTCGTGATCTTCTCTTGTCCTCCACCCCACTAATATTTCTTTCTCAAGAATTCACGGGCAACTCTCCTAAATTCACCATGCAATATGAGACAATTTCCACCGCTTTGACCAAAAACCAAAATAAGTCTCGATGTTTGGAGGTGTGCTCGTCGATGATGAGGTGGGGGGCTGGAGACTTTCAGCTGCACCCGGACGACGGCGGTAAGGCAGATGGTAGCTGAGGCGACGGTGCTCGTTGGAATTGCTTGAAAACTCGCCTGGTCTGAAGCGTGAATAGCTGTTGAGCGCGACGACAAGGCTTCGTGAGAGCTGCTAAGAAATCGCCGAAGGCTGGTTTGCTGCGGACTGATCTGGACTTCACCCCAAGGTTACTGGACGCGACGTTCTCATCTTATAAGGTTAAATTTTGGCCTTATGGACTCAATTAAGCTTAAAGTCCCTTTAATTAAAGCTCATATTAATCACGTGGACTCAATTAAATAAATTTCAGCCCTAATCATATAGATTTAATCAAGCCCAGAAACTCTCCCTTTCACCCTGCGATTTTCAGCTAGCATAATGTGCAATGAACTTGGCCGAATTTCACTGTCTCCGTGGGTTCAATGCAATTATTTCAATTAAGTCCCAAGCCTTCAATTAAATCCATCCACTATTGGTCCAATGCAAATTGCAACTAATGAACTAAACTATCTGATGAATGCCCCTAAAAATTACATGTTGTGCAATTATTTTTTTTTTAGGGGATAAATTATTTTTTAATTTTCTATACAATTTGTCACTAAATAAGTAGTCAAAATTCAGGTGTTAATAAGATCTTTCTCAAAAAAAAGAAAAAAAAAAGAAACTGTCGGTAATAACGTCAACCTACAGTTGAATTAACGAAAGAAGATAGAGGACTGCACAAAAATCGTTAGGGACCGAAAGCGTACATAACCTGGAAAAGAATTAAAATCGATTGTCCTGAAAGCCATGTAGTCAAGGCAATCAATTTGCGAGCTGATTGTGTTTGGTTCAATTATTACAAGGGACTGTGGGCCTACGAATACTTTTGTGCCAAAGTTGAGGTGTTTGGTAATACAATGTCAAAATCTTTGAGCGAAGTTAACATTTCTAAAGTCCCTTGGCCCAATACAACTCCAACCCAAAATTTGCATTTCAGCATTTTTTGGAATGTTGTCATTGGATATAATGAATTTTGTCGTTCAATCTTACCCTCACTAATATTTTCATATTCCAGTGTTACCCTTACGAGGAAATGATGGCTGGGACTCACCGAGGAGCCAAAGGAGGATGCCGGCATGGAATCACTTGCAATTGCACAACATTGGCGTCGCCTTGCCTTGGTCGAACGGCCTAGGCAGCACTCACCTACAGTCACGCAGATGCTCGATTTTGCAAATCTAGGATTCATGGAGGAGATGAGGATAGTGGCTTGGACTCAAAAAGGTACTAGAGGGATGCCGGCAGGGTGAGGTTGCGCAACCTCGACAGCCCGTCACCTTGGGGGCATGATGTCAGTGGCTTGGAATGTGATGGTAACCTCTGGTCCCTGTGTTTGGTTCAGCATTTGCCTGAAGTCAGGTGATCTTAACGTCACCTCATCTAGGGTCACTCGACCTTAGTGGTCTGGCGCGTTACACTTGCCTCTGTTCCCAGATCTGTTCTGCCTCTATTTCAAGGTACACCTTGAAATTCCTGTATGGAAAAATCCTGGCTCAAAGTTTTCACTGGTCGAAACCAGTGTCTCACCATCACTGATTGATTGAGATGCATGCACCGTGTCAACTGCAACTAAGGCACCTGAGAACCAGATCAAGCTTCAATAACCAGCAGAAGCCGGGAAATCCATTTACTTACGTACTGCTTTGCGTGTTCGATGCAACGGCCAGAAACATATCCTCGTCATGGCAATTTACTCAGTCAAAGAAATCGGGTTTTGTTTATTCTTTACAAAACACCTTTAGCCTCAAGCAAATAGTGTTTACTATTTGTTTTTAAAGAAAATCTTTTAATCTAAAGTCATTTGCATTATACAATGACTTTGAAGAACCCCATACACAGCAGGAAATAGTCCAGTAGGAGTGTTCAAATATAGCTGTAATCTTCGTAGAGTTGACTGAGTGGTCAAACGCTTGGTTCAAATGCAACGAATTCTTATTTTGATTCAAGTTGGGGTTTGTGAATATAATACACACAAACTGGCAGTTTGTGTGATCCAGAGAGATTAATTTAGTAGAAAATTCGGATAATCGATCTGCATCTACTTGAAGGGAAAATATATAAAAAAATCACAGTACTCATAAAGAAGTAGGTGATCCCAGGAGTAGGAGAAGGAACGTTAGACTAGGCGGAAGAATTGACTACCTCCCACATTCCCGTGATTTCACTGGAGAAAAAGGGACCAGATCCCAGAAAATAGTGCCCTTCAGGTAGATATACGAATTAAATGTCACACTTGCGTCCTTGGAGAAAGACCGCTGTACACTTCTTGCGCTTTTCAAGGCAGATCCAATTTCGATGCGATAGAATATTGCTGATGAATGCGAGGAAAATTAACTCCCGATGGATCCAATGTCTATTTATAAAGGTCAAGAAAATAAGAAATTGGAGTTGCTGGTCAATATATCGCACTTGATTGAGGACGCGATTTGACCAGCACATGCACTGTTGACTATTCAGTGGCTGCGATTTGCTTGACGGTTCAAACAAGATGTTGATTCACGGAATTTTCCCCTAATTTTAGATCGTGGGAAACGTGGAAAATCAAACAAAACGTTGACGTCGCTTTATAAACAGAAAACATGGAATGATGTTGACTCATAATGGACAGCTAACCCTTTTCGCGACCCCCTCTTTAAAGCATTTGGGAGCACCATTCTTGCAATGATGAGCTCTTGCAGGGATTATAGGAGTTCTCCTGTACAGCTTAAGCTGGAAGATATGAGATGAATCTAAGAAAATTAAATGGCACAGAGAGAGAGAGAGAGAGAGAGAGAGAGAGAGAGAGAGAGAGAGAGAGAGAGAGAGAGAGAGGGACAGACAGAGACAAACTGATATTTATCTGAGTAAGCTCATAGTGCACACTGCCTCGCAGTTAGTCAAATGAGGGGGGAACCCAAAATCAAATGGTGCCAAAAAGAAGAAGAAGAAGAAGAAGAAACCAAACACCAGCCACTAAATTATTAAGAGGTCCAATCAAATCTTGCACTGACCAATCAATGCTCTCTACCTCCCTCTCTTCACGGGCAGAGGAGGAATGCTCTGCTCATGCCTAAAGAAGTTATCAGGGTCAACCCTGGTCTTGACCTGAACCAACCTGTAGAAATTGCTCTTGAAATATCTCAAACCCCAAGAACTTGCCTCCGCCAAGCTGTTGACACCTTTCTTGTTCATGCCCAGATCGAGGTCCCTGTAGTTCACATAGGCCTCTCTAGGATTCTTGGACACATAAGATCCCATGTAGTTATGCAGCTTCGTGAGCCAGCTCATGTGCCTGGCCATGCTCTGGGTCCCATCCTGCCAGGAGGCCACATACTGGATCTTGAACAGCGTGCCACGCCGGTGCGGGAATGGTGTCGCCCACTCGGGGACCCGGGCCATTGCCCCACCGTATGGGTTCCATATCATGAACGGGATCTCCTCCTGGAGGTATATCTTCCACAGGCCCAGGAGGCCCTTCACGGGGATCGGAGTCCTCACAAAGTCGGACTTGGCCTTGAAGTAGTTTCGGAACAGGGGCTTCCCCTGGAGGAGGACCTCCGGGGCCGTCGTGTTCGGGTACCCCGCGATGTACAGGACTGATCCGATCCAGCTCGTTTTGACACAGTCAGCCCGTGTCAGGCCCAGCTCGGGGAAGCGCTTACCCATGATTCTAAGAAGGGTGTCCGGGTCTCCTAGGAAGAGGGCGTTGTAGGAGGTCATCACCGTCCGGTTCGCCGCCAGGTCGGCACTCGAGGCCTGGATCACGACTCTGATGAAGAGCCTGTCATCGATCTTCGGGGCTACCTTTTGCCATTTGTACAGGAGCTTGGTCGCGCCCTGTTCGAGGGTCTTGGTGACGGTGAACACAGTCACAGTCTCAGGCACATTGACCAATTTCAGCTTCCAAGCCAGGATTACGCCGAAACTGCCTCCACCGCCTCCCCTGAGTGCCCAGAACAGATCCTCCCCCATCGCCTTCCGGTCAAGATTCCTTCCCTTGGAGTCGACCATCCTGACGTCGATAACGTTGTCCGCCCCAAGCCCAAACATCCTCATCATTGACCCATAGGCCCCGCCGGTGATGTGGCCCCCGATGCCCAAGCTGGAGCACAGACCCATCGGGAACCCGTGGACCCTGCTCTGCTGGGCAATCCGGTAATAGACCTCCCCGGTCGTGGCCCCTGCCTGAGCCCACGCCGTGCCCCGGCGGATGTCCACCTGGATGGCGCGGAGGCGGGCCAAGTCGAGCACGAGGAAGGGGGACTCGATCTGGGACACATAGGAGACTGCCTCGTAGTCATGACCCCCACTCCTGACGCGGAGGGCGAGCCCAAACCGCCTCGAGCAGAGGACAGCGGCCTGGACATGGGCCTCACACAGCGGGGTGAAGATGATCGCCGGCTTCGGCGCTGTCGGGAGCAAATACCGGAGGTTGTTCGCCGTGGAATTGAGGACGGATGTGAAGGAAGTGACGTTGTTCGGGGTGTAATAAGTGGAAAGAGGAATGGAGTTCATGGAATTGGTCGAAAGGCAACGAAAGAAGGTCTGTTGAACCGTGGAAGTCGCAGGTGTCCATGAAGATGATAAGGCTACGAAAAGGAAGAGAATCTGTGAAAGTAGCAGAGAGCTGCGAAACGCCATTTTTCAGGTCGGTTTCGCTGTGCTCTCGTCACTTGGTTCTATTGATCAAGCGTTTGGCAGGCCGTGCATATATAGCGGGTTTCCATGGCCTGGACAACGTGGCGATGATCTAATGCGAACATCACTTCGGGTCTTCTAGGTCTTCCATTACTTTAACGTGGAACGTGGCGATGATCTAATGCGAACATCACTTCGGGTCTTCAAGGTCTACCATTACTTTAATGTGGGGTCGTTAAATGAATTATTGCAAAACTTCTGGTAAAAATGCATTATTCGATCAAAGTCCAAGCATACACATAACGATTGTCAATAACATACCATGTAACGATCTTGCCACATGAACCTATTCAGGCGCAATAAACTCATTTTCCTTGACTCTTTATATGACCTGAATTTGATCCATTCAGACTGGGTTATTTGCGAGGCAGAAATCTGGAATCTACCTTCCGCTTCCGAAAAATAAGAATCAATAACCAAACCAATTATACTTGAAATTGGCCTGGAACCAAACCCGCCAGTTCCAAGTCAGTTCCTGTTCTATCATAGGAGCAAGATTTTCACATGAATTAAATGTTTTCCTTTTAGGTGGGGTAGTTCATCTGGCTAAACTAATGTCTTTCTAGGAGAAAATTTGAATTAGGAAAACCTTTATTCATGATTTAATTGTATTTTTAAACATCTAAAATTAAAAATGTCTCCTGATGAAAACTTTAGTTTCATTGGCTAAAGTAAGCCTTTACGACTTGTGCTGGTTCTTTAAATTAGCTGCCTACTTGGTGTAAACATAGTGGACGAACTGTGCTTGACTTGTGCTTTCTCTTAAACTATCTTTAAATTTCCAAATTTCTGGGGATATTTTATTAAGTGATAGTTTGAAAAAAAGCCTCTAAGAAAATGTCCAAATGTCAAAATATCTTCGAGTTTCTCTTTGAAAAACGTAAAGTAGATATCAATTTTGACATATTCTCAAAGGAGGTTTTACATCTTGTTCATAACCATCTCCCTTCTGCTGCAATAACAACACTCCGACTAGTGTCGCCGCCACAAACACCATGGTCGGCGGCACTGCTCGCGCCTTCCCCGCCACCCATCCATCGTTCTACCACACGCATCTTCTAACTCAACTGCTGAGAGCGCCTCTCGAATATCTGTCCTGCCGTTTACTATTTTAATGTTTGAATTGAGCAGACGAAAGTAGGTCTCAACATACCACTGCAATTTAGGAGTTCTGGATTAATTAAGTCGCTTGTGGTCTGAGGGTTATCAAACATATTAGTACAATCAATGTTGACAAGTTAAGTTGTAAGCAGTTGATAAGCTTCTCAAACCATTCCTTTTGTCACCAACACTGAATGGAAAAGCATCTCTTCCCAAGATCACATCACAACTAATAAAGTCACATTCACCATTGGCACTACGAATAACAGTGGGGCCAGGCGGCCCTGGGAGTAAGAATTAGTCCGGAGGTCATCGCCCTTTGACCTCTGATATGGGGTTCGCCGCCCACGCAGTAGAGGGAGAGGAGCTGTGATGTCTTCATCTCATGCGATGCAAGTTGCAGTTACAGGTTGAATTATTATTTCATTAGATTAGTTCAAAGACTATGGTGCATGCTGAGTAGTGGAGCATCATAGTTGAATTATTATTTCATTAGATTAGTTCAAAGACTATGCTGCATACTCTGGAGTAGTGGAGCAACAAAAGATGTGAAATCACTTAGAAATATAAAACAAAGAGAAAGAGAAAATGTGTATAATACTAGACGATACTAATTACTAAACTACTTACTGTAGTCCTCCATTTAAAGTGTTATTAACAAATTAGCAGAGAAAGGAAAGTCAAAAAAAAAAATCTACCCTGACGGCTCCATTTTAAAGTTCATATAGTTTGGATTCATTGATCACTCAAAAACCCATGAACTTTCCAAGTTGAACTATCGATCTATTCGATCATGAAATATAATATTTCAAGGTGTTACTAACATTAAAGACAGCCTAATACCCTAAAAATAAAAATCCTAGTTTTTGTTCTGATCCCATATACTATAAACTTTCTTTTGTCTCATCAAAACTTCTTACTTTAGGTCCAGTCTAAATTTTACCTAAATTTTTAGAAACCACAAACTTTTACTTGGGTCTTATACGTGCCTTGTTAACCCTTCGTCCAATCTTGCATGGCATTTCCATGTTATTACTCTAGTTTTTCCCCAAAATTTAAGTTCCAAGAAAACGTTTTTTGGAGATGAATTTCCACGTTACTTCAAATAACATATTCTTGGATTTGAAATATGGGTAAAAATTAGAGCAATTAGGGTAGGCTTTCTTCAATTGCTCGTACTCATAAGAGTCTTCATTCCATATAGTTAAGAGATTTTTGATTTGCACTTAGTCTTTGATCTCTCATGCTCGATAGTCTTCTATCTCTCGTGGTCAAAAAGTTCCCACTCAGGACGTTCAAACAACTCACATTCGGGAGTTCTCTATCAAAAAGTTTAGATAGAGGGTTAATGATAGATCTAGAATGTGAGCAAAAGTTTTTTTTAAAAAAAAAAGTTCAGGTAGAATTAAAATAGGTGTAAAGTTTGGAGTTTTTTATGAGGTCAAAAAATAGTTTAGAGCAAAATTGAGAATAGACTTGAGTTAAGGTTTTATAGGGCATTTTGGGTCCACCGAATAATTCAACCACTGAATTGACTAAAGTGGTATCGGTTGTCCTACATAAATTGAATGATCGATTAAATGCTCCATTACCCCCACCGGTAGTATGGCTTCATAGTCGTATTTCTGAGGAGCTCTGATCAGTTGGACTTTAGTGGTCGCATCTATTCATTTGAACTTCTTTAGATATTAATAATTGTGACTGCAAGTGCCAGTTCATTATCAACATCTCTTGTTCTTTTCAGACCTCAGAAAACAATTCACACTCCTCCTTTGTACCAGTTTTCTCGGAGAAGCCATTCAAGAAGTTTCAGGATTTACTACCTGAATAGCTTATCGCGCTTTACTAATCTTGGAAGTCCATCCCATATAACAGTAGACATCATTCATAATACTTTTTTTTTTCTAAAGGATTGATGAGTCATATACGATAAACACAATATCGACACATTTCTCAATGGTTTAAATTTTCAAAATAATTTGCAGTAAAAGCATTATAATATATATGAGTAGATCTTGAGTTCAAATATTTCCCAATCCTTTATTCGCCTCTCTTTCGATATATGCGTGAGGGGAGTATCAAATTATTTATATATTAAATCAAATATTCATTTAACAATTTAAACTTTTGAGTGAAAGTAAATTTAACTGGATATGTTTTTGTTTATCTGACCAATTGTTATGTTGATGAACTCAAACATGTCAAGGGTTCAATTCCTGATGCAGCCCTTTCCTCTTGCTTGTTATTCCTCTTATCTTGCCTATTTTCATATTATTATAAATACAATATTGACACATTTCATAACAGTTTTCATTTTTAAAGTAATTCATAGTGGTCCCTCAAAATTTTACAAGGGCAATTTTGATCCACGATTAGAATTTACCAATCCCGTGTTCCTGTTTTTCCTACATCCGAAATTTCATAACGATAGTCCTCCAAGTTAAGGGCCACTTCGGGACTAGATCTCGATCCATAAACTAGGGAGACAGGCCAATACCCTCAAATTCTATTTCGATTCAAGTTCTCCTAAATCGTACTCGCGAAGTAAGCCTGGCTAATCAATTTTTCACCTTCCCAAAAGAGGGGAGCAGACAGTCAGAGTCCACTACCGAAAATCAAAATTGGGAACACCGCATACCTTTCGCTCAATCTTTGCCCCATTTGAAGAGGCGATGGAAGTGAACACATGGGACCTGTGCAATGGTTAAACTCGGTACAGATCGTGGTGGACACTCTACGCCAAGCAAAAACGAATAGGGTTTTCCCCAAGGAAGAAAGAGATCAGTGTCTTCTCGTGTTGCAAGCAAGTCCTCAAAATCATATTGCTCTTTTGCTAGGATTTTACCAGAAAGGAAGGCGCACTCTCTCGTCTTATATGGTCCAATGAAAAAAATCCAGAGTCATATCATGATGATTACGTCCCGTCCACTCCTTACTCCGACAATCAATTCGAACATTATATCTTTATTTGTAAAGTTGAGTTGAAAGTCTCAACTGTCACAGGAGAAATTTGCCAGGCAATCAAGACTTTCCCCAAGCAGAAGGTTATCATTCGGGTACTTCTCTGGGAACAGGGCTCATTGTTTCGACTGACATTGATATTACGACAAAGGCGGCAGTTTTTCAAACGAGACTGCTCGAGTAAGAATTAAATTGTGGCAATAAAATTTAAACACAGTAATTTTACATGATTTAGACCTGAGAAGATTTTAAACTGCTCCACTAGAAATGACGGGGTACCCTTGGGGAGTCTTCCGTTAGTGGGGTACCAGCTAATCCAGGTAAGGTCGTCTTGCCTTTACAGGGGGCCACCAACCGTAAAAAACTAAGGGGGGTATTGGTAGCTCTCGTGTCAAGAAAAATATAGCGGCTGGGGAACTCACCGTAAGATTGGACCTGAGCAGGTCCTTAAATTGCTCAAAGGAGGTCAAGGCGGGAGAACCGCCCTGGGGTGGATGACCTCATACTCGCCTCCCCATCCCCTCGGTCGGGTGGATAGATATAGGCCGGGGATTTGGGGGTCCATAGGCAGTGAATGTGGATAACCAATCCCAAAAACATAGCATCCGTGGAAACACAGGCTACGATTGGGCTAGCATGGGGTAACCAATCCCTGTCTCTCGCCTAGCATGATATGGAGGGGGTGAAATTCCCATGGCTGATTTGCCATGCCTTCGGCATTGTTCCTTAACTAACAGGGCAAATCAGTCCCCCCGGTTATGGAACAGTGCCGGCGGCGGTTTTTCAAACGAGACTGCTCGAGTAAGAATTAAATTGTGGCAATAAAATTTAAACAAGGTAATTTTACATGATTTGATGGTGATGTGCTTACTTCACAGGGGGAGATTCACGAAAATGATTCGTTCTGAAAACCTATTGATGAAAAAAAAACTTCAAAATATAGCACTTGGTGGTGCCATAACGTTTTTTGGCCTAACATTTTCAAATTTCAGCATTTGACCAGTCTGTCAACCAATCTGATTTGCCGAGTTGTTATTACTAACTAAATTATTTCGACAAACATTGTTTCTATCAGGAAAGACATAGGAATTATGAACATATCTCAATATTGTTGGATTGGCTTGGAATGGTGGTATTTAATTGGACGATCCTGGCCTCGGTTGAATGTGATGCATAAAAATGATGGCTATTGGTTTATTCATATTCTGCATGTGGCTCATGACATAATTAGCTATATCATTTTGTTGTTCTTTGAGGAATCTTCTCATGGTCGACATTAAACTGAGATTTCGTGCAAGTTCCTCCAATGGTTCTTCACTAAGGTGCCTTTGAAAGATCAACATCACCATGTATGTTTCCCTCTACCACTCTTCTGGCGGCTAAGGATATAGAATGCGTGATAGCTTTATTACTAGTTTGTGGTAATGGGTCAATGTTGCTAATAGCATTTGTCGAATCTTGTTTATTTTTTGTTCTTGCCATTGTAGTCTTATTAAATTAATAAAATGTGTCCCACCAGGCATGTCAAAAAGATGTTACGCCAAAGAGTAACCAATGAAGATCTTTCAAAATGTGGCTTGATAAGTCATCAATAAAGGTTGCAAAGCGTCAGTTATTGATTTTGGACATGAAAGCAAATGACAAGAAATTTAAAAGTACCGAGATTAGAGACAATCGTATCCAGCCATTTAAATTGTAATGAAAGTAAAGATAATGATAAATTTGTAAAAGAACATTGAATTATGTGATTGATTGGGAGGAGGATTTACAAAAGGTATGTTTGTGGTATTTATAACGCACAAGTGAAGATTACACAAATAGTAACTGAAATGGCTAAAACCATGATTATTGACTCAACTACTCAACAATTACTAACTCCACTACTTGACACTTATTGACTCCACTACTTTAATAGTTGCATTCACAATTGTCGACTCCATTGCTTGAAGGTGACATCATCACCTTGTCCATGTTAGCATTGTTTGGTATTATAGAAATTCGCATATTGTCAAAAAAAAAAAAAATTGCATAACTTGTTCAGGTTAGCATCAACAATGCCACATAGAATGGCCAACATCCATGTAAGCAATTTTCCCACCAAAACTGATTAGATAGGCTATATTGGCAAATTGTTGAACGATTTAAAACTAATTTGGCCGAATTAAAATATTTAAAACTAAATTGACCCAAGTGCAATAGAGTTAGGATTTTTATTATGATTTTACTATTAAAAAAAGACATTTATTGCGACTATACAAATCATTTCACACCAAAATGTCATTTGTGAAACGTTCTCATTCACACTATTGGAATATTAAATATCAAACAACGTCTTTCATCTAAAAGTATAAGCTTTTGGAACAATTAGTAGTGCTCCACAAAATGTCACATGATATCAAAGAAGGAGATCATGAGTTTAAATATTCTAAGCCCCAATTGACCTTCTTGATCCCGTATTTTCACGCTTTAAATTATTAATTCACACATTTATCTTAAGCTTTTAATACAATTGTCAATGGTCCTACATAATTTCACACACTAAATCAAGTTTAGTGGCTAATGTGGTTATTTGTCACAAACAAACCACCCCCCCCCTCTCTTTCTCTCGCAACTTCTTGCATCTTATTGATCTCTCATTTGATGTATACCCGCATATATTCTCTTTTGAGTAGTGTTATTTTAAAAAGCTCAGCTTATACTTAAAAAGTTGCATGTGGGGTATTAATAACGGTACAACTTAGAAATACAATATAAAAATGTATTCTATAAACATCTATGATTGGCATTATCGCTGATGAACTTCCCGTCGGTCGACATTTTAGTAAAATTTATAGTAAAGTGATCGAAATGTTCAAGACCAAACAGTAGTAAGTGGTATCTTCACCTGCAAAAATCTGTCGACGGAGATAATCAATTTCATGTGAGACTAAATAGGCATTAAATGTTCCCTCGTGACACTAAACACATATCCTATTCTCTATGGTCATGAGGAAGAAGTCCTTAGTTTTGCAATATACGCTTGAAAACCTAATAATACTGACTCTAATCCCTAAGGCTATGTCAGGTAGTCAATAAAAAATTTAGAATAGAATAAAATTTATCATATGTTGTATTTGGTTGCTACCCAAGTTAGGATAAAGATTCATATAAAAGAAATATAACCTAAATAAAAAATGCTTAGTATGTTTAATATTTTTAGTTTGATTTTCTTCATTCCACCCTATATTCAAGTAGTTTTTTCTTAGCCAAATTGCTTGAGGCCTCCCATGGAAGAGGTGCGATAAAGTGGATAGAATTTTTAATATCCATGATATAAAAGTTATTTTTCTCAAATAACAACCTTCTTAAATAATAAAACCAAAATAATAATTAAATACAAATAATATATGAATTTTAGTATTAAAGAGAAAATTCAAAATAAAAAATCATTATTTATTAATATTTGAATTTATTTCTATCATAACTTAGTATTTATGTTTATTACAGGTACATAAGAATAATTTATTATTTATTAAAATTTTACTTAGGAACAATGGAAGATAATAAAAATACTAATAAAAGAAACTAAATAAAAAAGAGGAAAATAATAAAAAAATATGTAAATTAAAATGAAGTAGGTGTGAGAGTCCAAGCATTACACTTTCTGGAATCACAAAGGTGAATGACTTTGTTTTCTCTCTCTCATTAGATTTGGCATTCACTAGCTAATCTACCTCGTTGATAGTTCTTTTCATAGCCGAACTATGCCTCTGGAATACTACAATGAGCTCTTTTATTGTTTAGGATATAGATTGTGCAATAATAATAGATTTATTGATGGAGTTTTTCTTCATTTGTTAATTTGTGATTTCTTTAGAAGTGGATCATGAGAGATTCTTAGGGCACGTTTGATAACGTCTCTATTCCGGGGAACAATTTTTTAACAGAAATAATTTTATTTTTTTGTTTCTATTTTCGGGAACAATTTTTGAGTATAAGAATGCGCTTGGTAACTCCAAAAAATTTCTACTTCAGGAATAGAAATGTGTTTGGCAAACTTGTATAATTTTGTTATTTCTTTTAGTTTTTCAATATTTTTATTATATTTTCCTTTTTTTTCGTCTTTCTTTTTTCTTTTCTTTTCCTTCTATCTTTTTTTCTTTTTTTTTTTCCTTCTTTCTCTTTATGGCCGGTCGCCAGCCACGGTGGTGGCCGGCAAGAAGAAGAAGAAGAAGAAAATATTAAGAAGAAAAAAAGAGAAGAATTGTTTCTCAGAATTTTTTTTTTTGGAACACGGGAACCCCCATACAGCTAGCAGCCGGTGAGGTAAACCCGGGGTGAAGCTAGTGGAGGACCCACCACCCCGACGTCACGCTTAAGATCCTGTGCGGCCAGCGGGATTTAAACTCCTCTCCTCCTCGCAAAGGGTCATGGGAGTCTTATCCAACTGGGCCACCGTAGGCGGTAGTATCATTTCTTAGAATTATCCCCGAGAACAAAAAACGATTTTTTTTCTATTTCTTGTTTCTATTCCAAATTTGTTTCCGAAAACAAAAAAGTAGATTTTTTGTTCGCGAGAACAAAAGTATTACCAAACAAGTTTCTGTTATTTTTTTGTTCCCCAAAACACAAACATAAAAGAATTTTTTTTTTGTTGACCCTGAAATCATCGTACAGCTAGTAGCAGGCAGTGTAAACCCGGGGCGACCCAAGGGGACCCACCTCCCCTAGACCACGGGTGAGTCGCATAAGTGATTGTGGAGATTCGAACCCGCTCCCTTCCGGAAGAAGGATTGAGCACAAACCACGCAACCACCAATGGGGTGGGTAAAAACAAAAAAAAGAAATTTTTGTTCTGTAGAACAAAAACAATTTTAAACAAACGGGGCCTTACTATCTCCATTTGTATATTTTCAAGTTCATTTAGATTGATATGTTCATATCAATAGTGATTAGGATATGATAAGAAAATATCTCACTTTATTAGTGTAATGCACCAAACAATGAATAAAGTATAACAAAATTCTTTAATTTCATATTCTATCATATTCAATTATATCATAATTAGAAATTTAGACGATCAAACGCAGTCTAAAAGGGTTAAACACCATTAAGCAAGGAAAGAGAAGTGACCAATCTCCAATTTCTAGAAAGCCTAAAGACGATGTTGGTGGTTGTAATGGAGTCATACTCGCATTTCCTTGATAGTCTACTGGGTTATATTTTCCGAGCTTGATAGAGTTATTCCTCCCCCAGAAAATACTGCCTTCACTAATTCAGCCGATTAGTCACGACAATCTTTGCACAAGATAGTCATGTCTAAAGACACCGTCAAATAAGGGCTCTAGTTTGGTTCAAAACCTCACGTCCTTGAGGGTCAATCGAGAGTCCTCCATACGTAGGAAGGAAAGACAAGTTGTAATAAAGAATTCTATCGTCTGTACCCGTCCATCACGCTTGGGTTTTATTGGAATTGATTATATTCGCTTTGATAAATAAATAGTAGGAGATTGACGACAAGAGGCACGACACGGAAGTTCATCGAACATTAAAGAAAAACAAGAACGTGAAAGTAGACGAAAACGACGGCGAACGGGGTGGGGGAGATATTGTTGGTGGGTGAGACTTCCGGCCGTGAATTTTGGACCCTTGGCTTGGGCGGAAACTATCATGCAACAGGGCAAATTTCGCCGCTTAATGCGCACTAGCGTGCTTTTTGACTCTCCAAGCACTCCCACATAGTCAACAAAGACAGGGCAAATTTTCTTGAGTTCGAGTAGGGGTCCATCTCTCCCTTTGCCAACACCAAAAATGTAATCTCTATTTGGTGCGACAGTCCTCTCCCGTTCCGATGTACCTCGGGCAATTCGAATCGCATGATGCAAAAGTCCAAATTCCTGAAGAAGGTTTCAATCGAAAGCTCGAGTTTAGCAATTTGAACTCTGGCTTTTGAATTCGAATCGATAAGGTTAGGACTAATTTCGAGAAGAGCGAGGCGAAAGAGATGCTGTCCATTTCTAAGCCACGTTCAGAGTGCTGTTGACTTCTGATTGCATAGGAAAGAAAAGGTTTCTCAGCTTTGTATTTTCGTACTCAACGTGTTTCTAGATTTAACCATATAGGATTTCATGTGGCTTGAAATAATTCTATCAGAAGTATCTAAAACGTGTACCTAAAATTTTTCTTTTGATGATTTGAACCCCAAAGCTGGATTCATACGGGTTTTGTTAGTTTTGGTTTTTCTCGAGCTAAGTTTAATTGGTATTATGCATAAATTTTCATATCCTACTAAAAGCCTATACTCGCCACAACCAAGCAAGGGTCGACCGACCCTCGTGATTACCACGTGAGAGTTAGCACCCATTTAGTACTACAACAGTGCCACTTGTCTTGGACAGAAAGCACATAACCATAGTAAATACCATGTCTAATGGAAAAATTAATAAAACGCCACCTAGGCCTATCCATCTATAACAAAAATCGTTCGTGTAAGTTACGTAAAGTTAGGGATTCAAATAAATGACAAGAACATTTTAAAAACCGAATGCCTTTTAAATTATATTTTAGGACTTTTCACGAAATTGTCCCATGTGATTTTGACTCAGGGCCTTCTCCGTTAAAGTAGGCAATCAATTCAATCAATCTGACTCCACGAAATGGTTGGTCAGTTAGATTGATGTAACAATTTGAAACTAATAGTCTAATGAGTTCACTTGGTTCAACTTGAGGTCTTTCTTTCTTTTCTTTTCTCGTGCTAGACAATTAAGCTCGAGTTATAGCTTAAATAATATCAGTTCAAATTTATTCAGACATCCCCAAAAACATGTCCATGTTGTTCTGCGTGTAGGCTTTACATCTCTTTCGCAGCTTTAGACACACATTAGAGACATCATTGTTCACCTAACTTTAATAAAAGTTGCTCATCGTTGTCGCTTCTCTTCTATTACTATGCTTTCCGAGGTATAATGAGCTCATCAAAAAGCATATAAATAACAACAAAATATCCTAAAATAAGAGACGGTCGTGTTTAAGAAGTATCATTGTATTATAAACTCATCGACAGTGACTTTCATTTTAAAATTGTATAAGTTTATAAGATAGCTCCTGCTATTATGGACAGCCTCCATGAAACCGTCAACCGACCACCGTTTCATGCTCGTCATCAGCTCCGCTTCGAGGGGAATAGGTGTTGGTTGATGATGGAGACGGTCGTAGAAGAGATGGGACAGCGCCATGACATGCTTCCTCAAAAGAAGAGCATATATTTTTAAACTATCACTATAAAAAAAACAATTTACATAAGCAGTTTTATCTTAGGGGTGTGCAAAGGAATCAAAACCCACCCGGACAGCCAAAAAGCGGTGGTTCTTGAGGGAACATGTTTGGTTTCCAGTTCTAATTTATGGGAACCAATGAGTACCGGTCCGGTTTCTGATTCCATGGACAAATCTGCCCATCCGTCCATTTGGATCAGACTAGTTATAATATCATAATATATTAATTTTGAATATTTAAAAAAATTGAAATTAGCACATCTAAAATTTGAACTATTTCACAATCTACATAATTGCTAGTGGAGGAACTTCTACATATAAGATAAGCTATGGGATTTCTTGTGAGTTTACTGAGATTCCCCATATTTTATTCTTGGCCTATCCCAAAAGGTGGGAAGTGGAATAAATATAGTAGCTTCTTGATTGCAGATTTGTCATCTAAAAGCCCATAAATCTTTGAATGAGATCGCTAGTGAACTTTGCCCGTTAGTTGCATGGATCACTATTCAAAGATCGAGACAATCTTATGGAGCTCAAGCGATTGTTTTTAGGCTTTTAGTTGGTTATTATTTAAAATAAATTCATGCTTTTGGCCAGCACTTTGTACAACTATTAAAATAGCTTTTGATGAGATCGATTTCGAGGATCCACCAGGGAACTAGACTGGACCAGTAGTTCGGTTCTTGGGTGGATCCATAAACTAATGGGTGATTTCCGATTCCAGATTTTTAGAACCGGTCCTTAGGAACGGCAGAGTAGCTACCTTGTTCTCTGTTATGTGCTCTTTTGCATTTACTTTGTGTATGCAAACCCTAATCACGCAGCATTTTCCCTTTTTCACGAGCTTTTCACCCGAAAATTTGGTTGACTATCCATAATATTTCGCGACGAAGGTCACGGAGAAAAAACTGCGCAGAAAAACCGAGGGACGGCACTGTAGCTACATTTTTATCCGTTATGTGCACTTTTGCATTTATTTTGAGTAGGCAAATCTTCACGATGCGGCATTTTCCCGTTTTGACGGTCTTTTGAGCTGAAAATTCATTCTACTGTCCAGAATATTTCGCGACAAAGCTCATGCACAAAAAAACTTCGTAGAAAAAAGGGGAACGCCACTGTAGCTACCTTTTTCCCCCTTATGTGCTCTTTTGCATTAATTTCGAGTAGGCAAACCCTGACGATGCGCCATTTTGCCTTTTTGACGAGCTTTTCACCAGAAGATTCTATCGACTGTCCATAATATTTCGCGACAAAAGTCATGGAGAAAAAAACTTCTTAGAAAAAAGAGGAACGGCAGAGTAGCTACCTTGTTCTCCGTTATGTGCTCTTTTGCATTTACTTTGTGTATGCAAACCCTAATCACTCGGCATTTTCCCTCTTGCACGGGCTTTTCACCCGAAAATCTGGTTGACTATCCATAATATTTCGCGACGAAGGTCACGGAGAAAAAAACTGCGCAAAGTAAATGCAAAAGTGCACATAACGGTGAAAAATGTAGCTACAGTGCCGTTCCTCGGTTTTTCTGCACAGTTTTTTCTCCGTGACCTTCGTCGCGAAATATTATGGATAGTCCACCCGATTTCGAGTGATAAGCCCGTGAAAAACGGAAAATGACGCATCATTAGGGTTTGCCTGCTCAAAGTAAATGCAAAAGAGCACATAAGGGGGAAAAAGGTAGCTACAGTGCCGTTCCCCTTTTTTCTACGAAGTTTTTTTGTGCATGAGCTTTGTCGCGAAATATTCTGGACAGTAGAATGAATTTTCAGCTCAAAAGACCGTCAAAACGGGAAAATGCCGCATCGTGAAGATTTGCCTACTCAAAATAAAAGCAAAAGTGCACATAACGAATAAAAATGTAGCTACAGTGCCGTCCCTCGGTTTTTTAGCACAGTTTTTTCTCCGTGACCTTCGTTGCGAAATATTATGGATAGTCAACCAAATTTTCGGGTGAAAAGCCCGTGAAAAAGGGAAAATGCCGCGTCATTAGGGTTTGCATACACAAAGTAAATGCAAAAGAGCACATAACGGAGAACCTGTTCCTAGTCTTAGGCGAGAACTACTCATTATCTACCATCAATTTGAGGGGTTGAATAACCCACTCCCTCATTAACTATCAAATCCACGTTAGATAAATTTGCTTGTTGAAAATATTTTTGTACTAATAACGTATGCTCAAATTACTTTATTAGCAAATTTGAAACCCTGAAGTTTTCATAACCGACGATCCTCTTGTCTCGATATTGATGACTTACTAGCCAAAATACCACACCAATAGCAACATAATAAATAGTTATATACTATAATAGATTGCACCTTTAGTTCAATGAAAATGCTTTAGCAAAAACCCTTTTCTGTAAGTATAATTTTATCGAAAAATAAATGATAGTTTACTCTCATTACACGTATGCAGCCACTGCCTCGGTCAGTGGTACCACGTATTAAATGTTAAATATTTGCAAGTGTGGCTCTACCTCTGTTTTACTTATCGTCATCTAAGAACTTGTCCTAAAGACTAATTAGGTGTAAAGACATGAATAAATGAGGGCTGTTCGGACTTGGAACTTGTACAATTTTGACCACTGGATTATATTTTGTTCAATGAGAATGTCATGACATAAAATTGATAAGTTTGCAATTGGTGCCGTTCAATTTTATTTTGTATTTTTTTGTCGCTCAAACATTTCTTATCTTTTCACACAGGTAAATCGACGAGCAATCCATATGGATTTCAGAACAAAGAGCATCCAAAAGAGAGAGGGGGCTTGAAGCCCTGTTCAGAGGAACAGTCTCACGGTGTTGGGTTTTAATGATCCAATCTGCGGCTTTATTAGGGCCTTTCGAACAGTGGGCCAGCCTAAGAGAAGGAAAAAGAGGAAAGCAGGCTCGGCCCGTTAAGATAAGTACGGCTACATCCCACGTTACTTGATCTTGCTGACCCAAAAAAAGCTCAACTGATGTCTTGCTGTCGAGACTCCATCAATTCGTGCGCAAATTTCAGTCCTTCGACAATAGCTAGGGTTTCAAAATTGCATCTAGCGTTGAGAAATTGCTAAAATTCTCAAGAACTTTATTAGTTACTATAAATTCCTTCAAATATGAAAATATACACTGGCCCTTTGAAAAACTTACTAATAACTGAAAAAGAGCAACTTATATTCGTAATAAAGAAATTATATATCAATGTGAAAATCACAAGCCATTAAATACAAGATTTCTAACTAAGATGTGACTTGATAGGATCGGCTAAAAAATTCATAGATTTTGATATATCTATTGCATGATGAATCATAATAATAAAGCCAGATATTTTTATATCCTATTATGTCTATTAACTAATAGAAGCCACGTATTTGTATAAATAGCAAAGATCTGCCCATGAAGAAGTACTGTTCTTATCATCATTAACTCCAAATCCAATAAACAAAATGGAAAAAAAGTCTAAAATCCGACTACTTTAGAAAATATGCATATTAAATTTTGGAAAAACTGTATTGGCCAAGAAGTAAGAAAGGTTTTCAATTAAAGATTAGGAAAATAAATGTTCCTTTTTCTTTAAACTTCGTTCCTAACATCAACAAATCGAGCAAGCTGAACCAAATTATGTAACCACAACCCCCCAAAAAAAAGAAAAAAAAATGATAGAAATTGAACTGCTCGGAGCCATGGCACTTGTTAGGCCATATTAAAAGCACACAAGATAGTTAAAGACCATAACAATTGCAATCTGGGTCTTTAACAGAAGTTGTGAGCATGCGATAAAAATATTTCTTTAGCCCCTTCATCCTCTCATTCTCTCAGTAATAAAAACCAATTTTAAAGCAACTAAACTATTGAGTAAGCCCATCAATAGCAGTTGCTGTGACACAGTTTGCATATGCACTTAACATTGTGCCCCTTTCTTGAGACAAAAACTTCCAGAAAACCACCTTTTACACAATAACAATGTTTAAATATACCAACATTCAATTAATACCAAAATTCACATCTACATAATTCACAATTTCAAAAAAAAAAAATTGTCTAATGTTTTCCAATTTCATAAAACAACGAAGGGACCACACGAGACATAATACTTATAAGCCCCATTAACCAAGCTTAAAAACCATAACAAAAAATTGCAATTACACAAAAGATAGGCACAAGTCACGAATTGTGCATCCTAGCTCACATAACGGAGCAAAGGTACGTCAATCCATCCTAGCAACTTTCTTGTATATTGAAGTAACTTTCAATATGTGAAATAACTTTTATTTTAAGAAAGCAACCAATTTATGTGGTTAGTGACTTTTTGTTTACCGTTAATATCATCATGTGATTGATTATGTTATTTTCGACCAGAGTAATTTTCAATATGCCTAGTAAATGTCAACATCAAAAAGTAAAATACGTAATGAGGTTAGTAAGTAACTTTTCATTTACTTCTAGCATTCATATGTAATTAGTAATATCATATACCAATAAGTAACCTCCAATATGTTTAGTAACTTATTCCATATGAAAGAATACCTTTTATATAGTTAGCAATTTATATTTTGTTATCCACCCCATTGTGGGCGAGTTGGTTTTGGCGTACGTTGCCCCCCGCGCTAGGCAGGGTTTGATTCCCTAGCTCATTCCGTTGTGTGACTTAAGTGAGACTTCGTGGGAGGTGAGTCCTCGAACTAGTGCACCCCATCGTTTACGCTAAGCACTATCAACTGTGAGGCGGTTCCACGGTCACAAAAAAAAATATTATATTTTGTTTGGCAACTTTTCATTTATAAAAATATTAAATTACAATTTTATTGGTGGCGACTCTATTTGGTATTTGACTTTATGATTATATCTTGATCCTGTTGATTGCGCAAACTTAGGATTCAATCCTATTTGGTATTTGACTTCACAATTAGTTGCTCAATCAGTGATACGTTCCCTAACACTAGATAGATACACAAATTCTCGTGAGCTTTCGTGTTTCTCCCACCCAGTTTCACTAGAAAATCTTAAGAGAAAACCTCACTCGGATGTGTGTTTTATACAAAAAAGTACCTAAAAACTGGAAACTCACGTTTCCAGGCAAGTTCGCAAGCCGAGTCGGGCTGGTCATTTAACTGACCCATGCCTAGGAGGTAAATGTTACTAGGCTCGTCAAGACCGGGCTCCCAGGACATTGTCCCGGGCGCCCACTTCCTATTCTGGGACACCTCGAACTCGTCCAAACATGTGCTTTAGATATCTTCGGGATAATATCCAAACTTTGATATAACTAGAAATTAAGCCATAAAACAACACTAATTAATTGCGGTTCCTAGGGACCTAACCTACCAAAGAAAGGCCTCAAAAAGTTCAAACCCGTCGTGATATTTGAAATCGTTTAGTTTAGGTTTGTAGATTAGTATTGACTATATTGTGTTTCCGGTGAAATGACTATTATAGCTTTTGATCATAAATATAATTTTACTTCCTTCTTACGATTTCAAGCTCCCCATTGAGGGGGAATGAGTGAGTGAATTGGACCATTTGACCATTTACGTTTGGATATTTATGTCACGGTGCAAAATGGATCATGTTAAACATTCGATTGTGCATGAATTAAGCCATGGCGTATGGGAATCTCATTTTCCAAAATTTGGAATAAAAAATATAATTAGGCCTCTGCCAGAGAATGTGAATTGTGATTTGCCTCTTAAAAGGATTCTAATCCCATCGCCGTTGCAGTAGAATACGGGCTTCTACCTATCCAAGACAACGTTTACATATTTCTGGGAAGAAATTATTTGTCCAAGCACCACTCCATGACAAGCCAACCCACTAAACTTTTATGCCCTTTATTACCCATTTTAAGGTAGTGGGATTTCTAGGCACCTTAAAAAATCCCACTATCAAAATGTCACAAAAGACCAACCAAACCCATTATACCTATTTACTCTCTCCTCGGTCTGTTATTTCCTTCCCCCTTGGAGAAAGTGGCAATGGTGGGATGCTCTGTCCATGCGTGAAGAAGTTGTTCGGGTCGACCATGGTCTTCACTTGGACCAACCTAGCGAAGTTGCCCCTGAAGTACTTGGGAACCCAGACACTGGCCGGGACGAAGCTTGTCCCATTTTTGTTCATGCCCAAGTCAAGGTCCCTGTAGTTTACAGAGGCCTCTCCAGGAAACTTGGACACATAAGGGGCCATGTAGCACCGTGGAGCCTCCCGATCCAATCAGTGTGTTTGGTGGCATCCTCGCTAGCATCATCCCAGAGGCTCAGATACTGGATCATGAAGATCGAGCCCTTGCGGTGTGGGAACGGTGTTGAGGACTCCGAGATCTTGCTCATCATCCCACCAAAGGGTGTCCATTTCACTAGCGGGCTGTCCTCCTCCACCAGTCCCTTCCACAGCCGCTTCAGGGCAGTCTCCGGGATCGGGTCCCGGACGAAGTCTGACATACACTTCAAGAAGTTCTTGAATCTGGACTTCTCCTCGAGGAGGACCTCACGCGGGGTCCCGCTAGGGTACCCGGCCATGTACAGGACCGATTGGATCCGGGTCATTTCAATGTGTTGGGAATATCGGATCCCCGAAGACCGGATTCGACACTAAATCGAATGCGGAAGACGAAACCCGGAAAAATCACGTATCACCGATCTTAAAGCACACCACGGATTCGAGCGTACCTTGTTAGCCACAGATTAAACACCAATGCCGATAAGAGGAAGAGAAAACCGATCCCGTTCGATCTGATGACATCGATTGGCCTTGAAGGGAAGATAGCGTCGCCGTTTGTGCTCATTTTTCTTTTAGAGGAAGAGAGGGAGAGGAACGTACGTTATGCCAACGGGTGTGTTCCTCCCTCTCTCTTTCTCCTTTTATATGTCCCTCCAACAGAAAGGAACATACATCTTCATCCATGGGCCCTAATCCTGTGGGCCGAGCTTTCAGGCCCAACATGGGCGAACGGGCCAACTTAGGCCCATCGCCTAAAACCATCATCTCCCACTCGCACATGGTGGGCCGAACATAATTCTCTTTACCTTTCTTCAACATTCATACCGGTGAATAATCCGTGTGACCAGCATACCTTGAGAGCTCGTTGTTATACATCTGTTAGGAATATATAGCCGCTCATAATGGGCATCACACTCTAAGTAGATTTAGTATGCAGTTCCCTAGATCGATCGATCACATTTATATCTCTATTGATCTCTTTTAAATAATGATATATATATTGTATTCATAATTATGATTATCTCAAAGACAGTCATAATTGGTTAACCGGTGAATACAAAACTACAATGTGATTCTCAAAAATCGATCTTCATCTTTCCTTCAAACTCTCAATTTCAGTTCAACTTGCTTTTCTAGAAATGTCCCATTAGATCGAATCAAACTCATGACCATTGGCAACATCCTAAAATAACAAACACTAAATAGAAATCTTAAGAATAAGTAAGAGTCATGAGGGGACTAAAAATTGAGGAACTCTTTTCCTCAAGAGTCTCACACGACATAAAAGTTGAGATCAAACTTTTGCCACTCTTATTGGTTGTTTCATGCATACGTAATATGAAATATGTATTACGGTATTAACTCCTTTCCCATGGAGCGTATGTTTACACCTTCAATACCGTACAGATGATAGTTCAGACATACCTAATGTCTAACTTGAGTTCACGTATCTACTCATTCACAAAATTCATCAGAACTCACATTTGGCATCTTAGACAGATAAAGTAAAATATGTGGGGTATTTTACTTTCGGACATAGTAAGTATTATGTCCTCATCTTAACACTCAATTAAGGCGACATACGTATTTTAAGCTTGAGCTCTCGATTATCACCTAGATAATAAGCTTAAAAATAGTCTCATCTCTATTTATCACATAATAAATAGAGGCGATTACCGGTGTGAGTGGGCTAATCTTATATCTGTCCGACATACTTTCTCAACTTAAAATAATGCACTGAGTATTAAGATGCATAAAGATCAAACAAAGATTCATAGGCATTAATGATGAAAACACAAAATCATCAAATGTGAACACTTAGGAAATTACAATATTCAGTACATCAACCTCTACGCAATCCTAGATATTTCATATGGCCACAAAAACACATCTTTAGGTATTGGCTTTGTTATAGGATCTGCTACCATACTATGCATAGTATGTACTCTAAGTTAACTTCTTTTCGTGCAACCATATCCTTGACAAAATTATACTTGGTATCTATAGGTTTGGTCTTGCCATGATATTTTGGACCTTTGGTATACACTTTTACTGCTTGGCTATCATAGTCAACCAACAATGAATCTGCAGCACTTCTAATAACACCTAAATGATCCAAAAAATCTCTTAAGCCAAACACCTTCTTATACTGCTGCTGATAATGCAACAAACTCAACTTCCATCGTGGACAAGGCTATACATGTTTGTTTCTTATTGCTCCATCATATGGTACCATTATTCGGTAAGAAAACAAACCCAGAGATAGATTTTCTTTCATCTAAAAACTCCTCCCCAATCAACATCAGAATAGCCTTTGAGTTGCAGATCATTTACTTAATAACTCAGTGTATAATCAGCAGTCCCTTTAGATAACTTAGTATTCTTTTAACGGCTTTCCAACGTGTTTGACCTAGATTGGATTGGTAACTACTCACCATTCCAACTGCAAAACATATGTCAGGTCTTGTACACATCTAGCGTACATCAAGCTTCCAACAGCACTAGCATAATGAACATGTTTCATTTGTTTATTTTCTTGTGGAGTCCTTGGACACAGTCTATGGCTCAATCCTTCATCTTTTGCAATAGGAGTGTCTATGGGTTTGTAATCTTGAAATCTTAACTCCAAGAAAGTATGCAACCTCACACATATCCTTCATCTCAAAGTTGGAAGACAACCAACTCTTGACAGTATTAACAAACTCCATATTGCTTCCGACAATTAGTATATCATCAACATATAATGATATAATCACAAATTGATCCTTGGATCTTTTGATATATACACAATAATCCTCGTCTATCATTGTAAAGTCATAAGCCATTATGGCATTATGAAAACGTATATACCATTGTCTAGACGACTGCTTAAGGCCATATATCGACCCCCAAAGTTGACATACCTTTTCTTCTTGGCCTTTCACTATGAAACTAGCAGGTTGTTCCATATATACTTCTTCCTTTAATTCTCCATTGAGGAAAGCAATCTTTACCTCCATCTGATGTAACTCAAGATCCATATTAACTACTATTGCCAGAATAATGCGAATCAAGGTAAATCTCATTACAGGAGAAAATGTTTCTTCATAATCAATTCCTTCCCGTTGATTATACTCCTTTGCCACAAGGCGAGCCTTATGCCTTTCTATTGAGCCATCAGCCTTTCGCTTTATTTTGAGAACCCACTTGTTCCTAATAGCTTTGCATTCTTTTGGAAGATCAACCAGTTCTCAAACTTGGTTTGACTTCATTGACTCTATTTCCTCTTCCATTTCATAAATGCATTTTTTTCCTTATTAGGGCAATTCAGAGCCTCATTAATATTTCTTGGCTTATCCTTATCTTGTGGAGCAATCATAAAAAGTTTCCTCTTCAATGTCAAAACGTCGAAGGGGAATACTTTGGCGACTCGTTCACCGTATGAGAGATTGTACACTTAGCACATCATTTCTCATTATGCTCCCACTATGATTAGATAATGATGATGTCGTCTCATCATGTGGTTGCAATTGAGAATGAATTGAATTCAATTCATCACTTCTCATATCACTCCCACTTGGACGAACTCCACTAATATCATTATCTTGATCCAATGTTTCAAATAGGGAGTAATCTTCCCCTATTTCGCGCTTCTTAGGAAATTCATCTACTAAGAATGTGATATCACGTGATTCAAATTCAGTTATACTCCCATTTTCCTACTCACCTATGAATACATATCATTTTGAGTGTTCGGAGTATCTCATTAAAATACTCTTCTTTCCTCTATGACCCAATTTCTCAAACTTGTGAGAGGACTCATGTGTATAGGCAGCACAACCCCATGGCTTAAGAAAACTTAAGTCCCGTTTTCTACCAGTCCATAACTCATATGGAGTTGAAGTAACTGATTTGGAAGGCACTCAGTTAAGTATATAAGCAATAGTTAACAACGCATCACTCCAAAAAATAATAAGTAAGTTAGCATGCGCTATCATGGACCTAACCATTTCCAGCAGGGTTCTGTTTCTTCTCTTCGCAACACCATTTTGTTGAGGAGTATATGAAATAGACAACTGTCTTTCTATTCCCTTTTCATCACATAATTTTCTGAACTCATCAGATAAATATTCTCGATCTCAATCGGATCTCAATGTTTTTATATTCTTGTCTAATTGATTTTCTACCAAGTTCATAAACCTTTTGAAACAACTTATTGCTTCAGATTTACGAGAAATCAAATAGACGTATTCGAATCGAGTATCATCATCTATAAAAGTGATGAAATAAACAGCCCCTTGCCTTCCTCTCACATTCATTGAACCACAAATATCAGAATGGATTAAATGCATAGGAAATTCAGCTCTTTTACCTTTTCCAAATGGTTTCCTTGTCGTTTTCCCCATTAGGCAATGCTCACATATGGGCAAATCAACTTTTTCAATGCTGCCCAACAAGCCCTCTTTGGCTAGTCTATTCATATGTTGTTGGCCAATATGATCAAGTCTAGCATGCCACATAATTACATCATTATCATATTAAGTAGAAGACGTGAAACAAGGGAATAACAAATATTGACATCACCATAGTCAACATCTAGTACAATAAAACCATCCAGAAAGTGATCACAACCATAGTAGTTTGTATCCAAATACAAATCTATACATCTATTACAGAAGTTCACACTAAAACCAAGCTTAACCAACATCAAAATAGATACTTAAATTTCGACAAATCTCCGGAACATATAGAATATCATGTAGGAACAAGGTGCGTCCACCACGCCTGTTCAATTAACAGGTGCCAATTCATTTAATTCTTAGCTCTTGAGTTATTTCCTATATAGATCCACTAAGTTCCAGTTGGTATCGTCAGAATTTCACGAAAGATTCTCTATCCTTCGCTACATGGTCTATTTCTTCGGAATCTACAGTCCACGAAGGATTGAATTCAGTCAATAATACAGAACTTGACACATAAACAAAGTTCTCAAATGTACAAGAAGTGTTTACCTTTTTCGGCTCACAACAGTTGCGAGCATAGTGACCTTTCTTGTCACAATTGTAACACCTCACTCTTGACATTTTCTTCTCTTAAGGACGTTTTCCTCTCTTGTGTTGGTTAATTCTTGATTTCTTGCAATAAGGACTTGATCCTTCGCATTCCCACATATTAAACGAATTAATATGTTTGCGCTTAGAGCTCAAAGTTCTTTCTGAGCTAGAACTAGTATTGCAAATGTCTATTTTCGGCTCAAATGCCGATAGGCAATCCTCTACTAGCTCAAGGTGGCGCACGGCATCCTCAAGATCTTTCATAATATGGTTAAGAGCTTCTAATGCTTCTTGCTTTTCCAGCACATATTGAATCTTCATATTCAATATTTCACAATTTTTGCCATTCATATCAGCAATTACGTTCTTAATTGCTGAAAACATCGATCTGAACACATCAGACATACATGCACAAATAATTAATGCCTATCATTTATGCATCCCTATTTGCACAGACCCATCATATTAATGAATAATTTCAAGTAAGGCTTCAGAATCAAAAGGTCACTATGTTTCCAATCATCCTTTAAAAATCCTAACTTAAAACTATCATTAATATAATTGTCTTATGCAAAACTAATTTTATGAAGTTACAAAAATTTCTATCAACTACCCACAACAGTCAACAATAACAGAGAGTAAATAGTATCTAACATCCAATAGAATAACAATACTTTCACATAATACAACTATCCATTACACTAAGTAATATATCCAAAAAGAAATATCAACATAGAAAGAGATATTCAACACTCAAAAACATCTCAAACTAATCTAAGAAATAAATAGGGAAAGTCCCTTCTAATCTATCAGTCAAAGTATCTGAGAAAACTGAAGGCACATTTGCCAATCATGGAAAAATTTTTGGAGAGCTCTCATGTCGCCGCCAAGGCACATTCACTCTGCGTTATGTGGCGCTCAATCTAAGGGTTGAAGCTTTGGCCAACTCAATCCTATAATACTCTCTTACAAAAGCTTCCACTAGCCTCCTATAACCCAGTACCACGTTGACCTCCCATAGCCGATCTAACACTGCTTGCCATTCAGGTGGAAGAGTATTTATCAAAGCCGACACTTTCTCAAAATCCGGCATAAGATAACCATTCCAGATGATTTCTTGTATCATCTGATTGACTCTGACCACATGTGATACTAAATCACCATCATGCCACCAATAATCAGCTAACTCTGTCATCAGCCTTTTAAGTCTTGCAATTCCCTCGTCCGTTGTCGGGATTGCAGGTATCATTGCATAACGTATCATAATTCTTGCAACAAATGCAGAATTAAAAATGGATTACTAATAATCCATAATGTACACAAAGGAAATACATAATTTTCCATGATTCATGCAACAAATGCAGAATTAAAAATGGATTACTCATAACCCACATAGGCATGATTTGAAAAGAAACTAATTCATTTATTTTTTTTATTTTTTTATTTTTTATTTTTCGGGTCAACGGTCAACGGGTCAACGGTCATGGTTGACGAGTGCGCGGGTCGGACCGGACGGACTGGTCGGGCGGTCGGACGAATCGATCGCACGTGCCGTGCGCGTGCGCTGGCTGACGTCACGCAGACGTCAGCTGGCACGTGCTAAGCGTTCGCGGTTCAGGTCGGGTCGGGTCACTGGTCGGGTTGCCGGCTGGTGACCGCCTGGCCAACCGTCATCGGCCTTGATGTCATCGATGACGTCATCCCAGCGGTTACCGACCGTTGAGTGACGTCAGCACGGCGGTCCATCGACCAGCGCATGCTGGTTCGCCGGCCGGCGGTGTGCACGTGCCGGTTCGCCGACTGACGCGTGCGCCGCACGCGCTGGGTGAGCCAACGCTTCCGGGCGCATCACGCCCACGCGCAACGCCTTCTGGCCGCGCGTGTGGGCGCGTGCGGCGTTGCCCGGCGGCGCACGAGATGTCGCTGGACTTGTCTCGACGAGCCCTTTCATCCTATGCTTTTAGAAATCGATTTTGACTTATGGAGACTCGTAAAAATGGACGAACAGCGCTCTGGTGTCAGGATTTCTTGCCCCGATCCATACCGGCCAATTACTTTTGCGAAAAATCAATCAAAAAACATGAAAAGGGTCGGGAGAATGTGAACTAGGGCTTTGATACCAATGTTGGGAATATCGGATCCCCGAAAATCGGATTCGACACTAAATCAAACCCCTAAATCGAATGCGGAAGACGAAGCCCGGAAAAATCACGTATCATCGATCTTAAAGCACACCACGGATTCGAGCGTACCTTGTTAGCCACAGATTAAACACCATTGCCGATAAGAGGAAGAGAAAACCGATCCCGTTCGATTCGATGACATCGGTTGGCCTTGAAGAGAAGATAGCATCGCCGTTTGCACTCTTTTTTCTTTTAGAGGGAGAGAGGGAGAGGAATGTACGTCATGCCAACGAGTGTGTTCCTCCCTCTCTCTTTCTCCTTTTATACATCCCTCCAACAAAAAGGAACGTACGTCTTCATCCATGGGCCCTAATCCTATGGGCCGGGCTTTCAAGCCCAACATGGGCGGACGGGCCAACTTAGGCCCATCGCCTAAAACCATCACAATGCAATCGCTCCTCGCGAGGCCCAATTTGGGGAAGCTCTTCCGCATCACTCTGAGGAGTCGGTTGGCGGTCCCTATCATTATTGAGTGGTTTATGGATTGCGCATTTAACCAAGACCATATAGATTATGATGTTTAGAATATACATGAGAAACGATTGTGTGAAATAATGTTTTACTAAAAGATAAAAGATACTAGTATTGGGAGTTATGTAAAATTAGTGTAATCAAGTCCTCAAAATCCCAAATCTTGAGTTAGCAGAATTAAGGTGGCCTCGTGCACCTAACTTGACTCTTAACTAGCCTAGAATAAGTTAGTGGCAACTCTAGTATTACTCAAGTAAGCGAGAATCTAAATTACGGCTGGTAAGGTTTGAGAGAGTTATGCAAAGTGTAGGTGCCACCTTGCTAGAGGTTTACACGTGCCTGCCTAGTTAAACAACCTCGAGATTCATTTCAAGGGATTGCAACATAAATATGTTTCCATCTTTGTCATTCAAAACAACACTAGACTCTCCTTAGTCACCAGATTTTTCTATAACTTTTTTATTTGATCAAGAGATTAAATTCTCCAATCGTTTCTCTTTAATTTCTTCTATAGAGGAGTATAAATACAGAATCATAGGAATTAGAGTATCCTATTATATATTAAATCTTGAGGCATGAAAAGTTATCATTAAAAATAGAACAGAGATGCTTTCGGGTATATTATTCCTTAAAGTTGAACTCGATACACACTACCTTTTAATTGTTGGAAGTCGCAAAGTGAAAAAAATTTCCAAATGATTTGCAGTTTAAAATCAAATTCTCATTTCTAAATATTAACACACTCGGACTATTATTTATATGAAGTAGTGCCCAAACTGAAATATACAATGTCATTTAAGCATAAAGATACCAGTGTAGCGAAATACCTATTTTACAAGATATTATGCTTTTTTGACTACCAATGCTATAACACTCAATACTCTAAGTGACATAGAAATTGATTTACAAAATAGAGGTACAACATTATGCGACAAGCTCTTATTGGATGCTTAAATATATTTTGCTGGTCAACTAAGCTTGGCAAGCAAGGATCTTCGTAAATCCTTCTTGTTCACTCCCCTTGAAATGCAACAGCCTTCTGCGACTGAAGCTTCGTCCTCTCTAAACAGGACTTTCCATTAAGCTTCTGGGAAAGGTAATCTTCAACATATTTCTCCATCTTTATCCTTCTAAATAGATCTGGACTCTTCTTATTCTCCAGAGATTGGATTGGGCCAATTTCTGAGTCCAGCTTAGGGCTGAAGAACATAGCAATTGAGATCCTTTCCCTTGTCGAATTCACCGTGGCTCTGTGCTCAATGCTGCTGTAAAGACCATTGCTAAGAATCTGCCATTATAAGCAAAGGGAAATCATATTAGATACACGTGCAAACAGGCTGGGCTTCAAGGAAATTTTCAAAGAAAAAAGGGAAAATGCGCCTGGTAGCCTAGTTCGACTGAATCTTAACCCGAAAAAACTTGTCTGAGATGACCACGCCGATTTGGTCCTTTGTGCTTTTGGATTAATTTGAATAGTCCTAGTAATAAATACCTTAGATTCACCGAATTATTTGAAACTACCAGAAGGTAAGGATTATAGTTATCATCACGTTACCTCCAAATGAAACTCATTTAATAATGATGCACTAAGTTGTTTGAGTTAGTTAACATGCTTTTAGCTAAAGGGGCAAAAAATATTCTATAGACTCATTATGTGGTGATGTGACATGAAAATTTATGTTTTTTCAAGTGACTGAAAGTGGGTCGAATAAGTTCTCTAAGGGAGGTATAGTAAAATGAGCCCAGACAATAGATTCTGGCATAATGATAAAGAAATAAAAAAAAACATGGCATGCTTTAGAAAGCGGAAAAAGATGGACAAATTTAAAATTTCAAAATTGAAGGAAAATGTTTGCCAAAGCAAGGAAATGGTACCTCCATGACATCTCCCAAATTCACCACAAATGCATTTGGTAGAAAGTGAACAGGTGCCCAAACTCCATCCTTTTTAATTTGGAAGCCGTGGACACCGTTGATTTGGTGGAGGATGGTGATGCCGGAAGCATCCGAGTGCGGTCTCATCCCAATAACAAGCTCTGGCTGTGGGCACGGAGGATAGTACGTCATCCGCATAGTTTGAAAGCCATCTTCAAATAACTCTTTCATCTTGTTTATCTCGATGTCTAAGCATTTGGAAATCAAACCAAGTAGCTGCATACCCAGCTTTTGCGTTTCCTTAATGTATGAGTCTATGGTGTTTCTGCATGTGAAGTGAAGGTATTAAGCATTTTGTTATATTCAAAAAAATTATGGAATATTCTTTTATGTGATAATACGACATGTGAGCCAACTCACATGTACCATTAGATCAAATGACTCCTACGGGAGGCCCACCTTTTCTGCATGCATGCCCATACATAGTGGAGAATTATTCTCACGTGAAATTTTATGAATGCCTAGAGATTAAATTTGTTAGTTATTTGCGTTTTCTAATATTTTGGCATCTTTATGCGTTACTTTACTTTGATAACAAATAGAAAAAACATTGAAGTTTGTACTTCATATATTACTACTATCTTAGACAAGAATGCTGAGGACATTTTAGTATCTTATATTAGGAATAATAAAAATAAAAATAATAATAATAATAATAATAATAATAATAATAATAATAATAATAATAATAATAATAATAATAATAATAATAATATCAAAGAGAATAATTTTTGAAAGTAACATTTCAACATTTGAAAACTTTTTTCTTCTCACTTTCAAGTACGCTACCAAACAGCAGAAAACCAATTATTTTCCTTAAAAATAATTTTCACTGAAAATATTTTCTTTCGTTAAGAATCTTTACGCAAAACAAATGCATCATTAGACTCTATTTATTTCATGAAAAATGAATTATTTAGAAATAATTTTTCTTAAAAATGATCACTTATATTGTATAAAACATTAATGAACAAATAATATTTTCATTGTCCAAGAAAATATTTAGTCATAAATTATTATCGATAATGAAATTATTTTTCATTAACTAATTATTTCAAATAATACAAACGATCATTTTTTGAAAAATATTTTCTAATTCATTAATTTTCCGCTAAACAAATGGAGTCTTGTTCTTTGTGCAATACTTGCTCCCCTAGAGCTCACTAACATAAATATATAGCCAGGCTATTATCTTGATGATGCACATAACATGTGTATTTGCGTATGTATCAAGACGGAGAAAGAAATAACCTGAGTGACAAAGGAAGCTCTGAAAAGAGATCAGGTCTCCTTTTGGCAACGGGGTTGAGTATCATGAAGAACCTGTCGCCCCAATCCAGCTTCTCTTCGGATTGCATGATATTCCCATAACCTTCGATCTCTCCCGACCTTATCCCGAACTTCATTTTCTCCGACAAGGGAAGCTTGAAAAATTCTTCGACTTCATGCTTTAGATCCTCCAGCAGAGAAGGGCCTATCCCGTGGTTAACCAGCTGCATACACAAATTGCCATTTTATTAAATTGGTAAATATAGTCTCAAATATTTTTAGTATTTCCAATATAGTGTTGATTATCACTTCCTCAATTTTTCCCTTTGTCACGATGTATTTGATTTCTTAACAAAACGAATCAGTTTTAACAGAGAGCGAACGTGCACCAAACTCCTTATAGAGACATATTTAAATGCAAAGATCCAAGCGCACATGAGTGCATTTGTGGTTTTTTTTTTTTTTTTAATTGTTGATTTTTATTCTCATCTTTCCTATAATAAATTTCAAACCTCGCGCAACACGTGGGTAGACTTTTAGTATTACGTCATCCATATGATTGGTTACTCCAGTGGTTTGAAGACGAAAATGGCATTCCGAGGCGTCCTATCATATATATAGGAAAAGAGAATATAAAAATTTTGCGTACCATAATTTTGTTAGGATAGTGTCCAGGAAAAATGGAGAGAGATGCGAATTTTTTAACTATGAAAAAATAAAGGGTATGGAACGATAGGAAATCATGCTTGGTTCCTTTTATAGGATCCATAGAAGCGAGCATCCAATTACTTCTTGCATATTTCTATTTTTGAAAATACCAAATACATAACCTAGTTTTACCTTTAGAGACCACTTTGCACCATCCCTTCAATTATCCATATGTCCATATTTTACAGAAATATCTCCAAGAAAAGCATGTATACAAATTCTAAATTCTTACACTCACCAAAAACAATCAAACCACTTCACCAAAAAAAAAAAAAAAATCAAACCAATTAAAAATTAAAATACCCAAACTCTAAGCAGGATGGTAAAATAATTTCAAAGGGATAGACAAATAAGTCGTTTTAATAGTGGGTTTTGCTTAGAAACAGGTTGATGATATTTGCAAAAACAGAGTTATGTAAGTGGTAGTTTAGTAATATATAAGATACGTTTTTTTCTCCGTCCCTTTTTGTTTCTTTCTAGCAAAAGAAAAGAAACGAACCATAAATTGCTTGACTAAGGCAATTTTTGAAATCTCCTATCATGATAAACTCTTATGTAATTGCGTTAATGTTTCAGTCCAGTAGCACTAATCACATGCTCATTAAAAAAAAAAAAAAAAAGCACAGAACGATATTGCACCACATACGTACTCAATAACCAAAAGAAAAATTGCGCGATGTGTTGAATGCATATTATCCCATGCATGCTAAGCCCTTGGGACGTCGTGGAGTATGTGGGTTGACCAACGGACGGTGTCGGAGGGTCCGCATCGCAGGGCGGAGTTTCTGTTTCTGGTCAGCCCGATTTTCAATCAAATTATTTAAACAAAATTTAAGAAGAGGAGGACTAGGAAGACGAAGCTTCAAGCCTGGGTGGGCTTGACAGATAGAGAAGAGGGAGCCTGAGAGAACCTGAAAGAGACCCATGTCTTTGCAAGCCACATGCAATTTCTGCAATTCTTGATCACCCACGGTTTGGGCCGAGGACAATTTCCCCAAGTCAATGATTGGAACGGTTGGTGTTTCATAGCTTCCATTACCAGAGAGGAACTGCGGTTCTTGGTCGCGTCTAACATAGCTCTCTGGAACTGTCTCCATGGTTTCTTTGAAGAGCTCTTGAACGCTCACCACGGAAGAACCACTATGGAGAGATGGTACTTGTGATTCCATTGCCAATATTCGATGCTAGACTTGCTCCTGCATGGCGCTATTTATGGAGAGAGAGAGAGAGAGAGAGAGAGAGAGAGAGAGAGAGAGAGAGAGAGAGAGAGTAAAAAATTGGTAAATTGCAAGTGGACATTTGTATAAACGGGTCATATTCAACTATCAATAGCAGCTTGTTACAATTATACGGCTTTTTAAATCGGTTTTAGTATAGGAAAAGAAAAATACCCTTTTTGTCTCGTTTTTGATTGATTTCGTATCATACGCACGTTCTATTTTTTTACAGTCATATCCATACTTGAGCAAACTTCAATTTCTTTCGTTTCATTTTATAAAACCCTATCAGCATTAAGCAAAGGTCAATTAAAATGGTTGGAAGACGTGGAGCAATGGTTCAATGATGCTGGAGTTAGAACTTTTGACCGATGTTATCTACGACAAGAATAGGCTTTCAAAGGTTGATCTTGAATCTTTATGGAATTTCAAAGGATGTAACGGTCATTGTGATAGCTCGTATAGGTTCACCCAAAGAGGTCTTGCTTGATCCAGGAACTAGTTGCTAGGTAGTAAGTTCTTGAAAGATTCAAGGAGAGTGGCTTCTAGAAAAGGTTCCGTTCAGATTTAGAACTTGATAATCAAAGCTTCACATCTCTCTCTCTCTCTCTCTCTCTCTCTCTCTCTCTCTCTCTCAACTTCAACCAAGCCAGATCTGGGTCTCTAGAGTTAGATCTATGTGTTCCATCTTCAGCCGAGCCAGATCTAAGTCGTTGAAGACGGCAGAGCCAGATCTGCGCGTTCGAAGAGGGGCTCGCCTCCACCTAAGTCCTTGCTACTGTCCACTGGCTCTATACAGACCCTCCATTTTGGAGATCAGGATTAGGGTTTCAGTCATTTCAATTATTTGTGCTTTCTTTTAGGATTTTTCTATCCAGGATCATTGTGTATAAAAAAGCACAAATGCCCACCAAGAGTCTACGTAGCAGTGTTAAATAGTGTTCTTCTAGAAATTGACAAAGAAGGGAAGAGTCTCATGGAGAAGATGGTGCTTATGTGATGTTTATCCTACTTTTAGTAAATACAAGAAATAGATGTTCTAGAATTACACATACTAGTCGTCCAAAGGATTTCAAGTCGCAACAAGATATAAAGGGTTAATACCACATAAAACCCCAAATCGATACACTTATGACAAATTTATCCTCTATTAGTTTCCGTTAAATTTTACTATCAAATTTTTGAATTGAATGACATGTGATAGTTGACGAGTGTATCAATTTGAAGTTTTACCTTTCGTTTATCATTGGTGTACTAATTTATGATTTTTCATGATTTTAATACAATTTAGTATAAACTAATGGAGGGACCTTTATCATAAATATATTAGTTTTGGTTTTTTGATATATCTGTTTAGGATTTTTGATGATCAAAAATTAATTTTGAATAAATTTATTGAGATTTTTCATGATATTAACCTAAGCTAACTAGTCATTGTCCAATATCTTTTCATCTCCCTTGTGAGAGAGAAATTGGTCAACACGTTGTCTCTCCACCTCTACCATAGTCAAAATCCCTCGTTTAAAAAGAACAAGTGAGACCTTTGAAATAAAAAAATGAGTATCTTCGAAGACTATGTACTTGACTCTTCTTTTTTTTTTTTTTTTTTTTTTTGGGGGGGGTTGAGTTTAAAGTTTCCTTTTGATTTTCAACAAGCAGCATGGTCTCTAGTTGATTTAAACCAGTTGATAGTTAAATATGTATCGATAGAATTGTTTCGAATCTTAATTATAAAGTAATTGTCGCTTGTTTGTTATTGTTAGTTTTGTATATATCTTTCTGTTTTATCAACAATGAAAACTATAATTAACAAAACCGCCCATAATTTTATATGGTTTTGTTTCCTTCGATGCTTTTATTGTTTGATTGAATGGATGGTAACATCGTGTCACTTGGGTTCGATTAGCAGATCATGCAATGATTGCATATCTCTAATGATCTTCTCTCTCTTTTTTTTTTCTCCTTTTCTTATTACATGCCATCTTTCGACCTTCGGCTCTTTTAATTTCCATAGACACAGCTCCGCCAATGGTGGCTTGGTAGCTCCCAAGGTTACTACCTGTAGTAATCCCAAATAGATCAATCCTTCAAAAAATACTTTTATATACTTATGCATCTAATCAGTCATACATTTTGAGACCCATCCAATGGCTTGAGACTGGAGGGCTAAAGCGGATGCTCATCCTTATCCGAAGTTGATCAGACCCCCAAAGGAAATGACCTTTTTGGGAGTAATTCATCTAATTTTTGGTGCATCCTATCGTACTCTACGTTGTAATGATTGATGTCAGAAGAAATTGATTGACGAGACCAATTTGTAATGATTAATGTTAGTTTGGTTTATGACAACTAGAGTTTCACGTGGGCCTAACTTTGTTGGATTTTTTTTTATGAATATTCGGGAAATTTCGTGCAAATGAAAAGGAAAATGAGAACCCGCTGAGGCTAAAGATACTTATAGGTCATAGCAGGTCATTGTGACAGCATTTAATGTGGAAGAAAACAATAAAAAAGTGATTGAAGTTGGATAGTCAATGACCCAATTTGTGCAAATTTTGTACCTTTTAAAGCGGTCAAATTAGAAATTTTGGAACCTTAATAAGTGTATATATATATATATATATATATATATATATATATATATATATATAGAAAGAAAGGGTTTGAACATAAGTGGAACCTATCTCATCCACTATGAAATTATTATATTTAAAGCACCAATAAAACGCCTATTGCCTAATGTCCATTAAGTAAGCCTGTTATCATAACACCAGTAGGTTCAAGTGGGAAAGCACAAAATTAACATTAAACCGTAGCCCAGGTCCGACCAAGAGTACTAATCAAGATTACTTGAGATCAAAAATAGATTGAAGAATTGAATCTCTGACCTTCAGTTTGCAACACATGTCTTAGGCCACTCCACCAAACTCCTGATTGGTGACTAATTACATCCAAGCCAAAAAGTGAATTTTGACTCACTTTTAGAAATGTTTCAAATTACCATTATTAGCATTAAATAATAAAATAAATACAGATACTTCTAAAAACTTCATACTTTCATCCACTTCTTTGAATAACCACCCTTTTTTCATTTTATTCATAGATTATCCCTTTTTACATGGCATCACCTTTTATACTATTTGCTTTTGATTTCATTTTTATCACGCAAGCACGTGGTGCATGCCAGAATTAATCTCTAATGAAAATGATCTGCTACCAATAACAAGTATCAATCTACGTATAGATCAACCATAAAAAATAAAATTCCTCTAGAAGTTGAAAGATTTACCTACAGAAAAAGAAAATTTTAACCGGGTCTCATTTCCATTGGAAATTCATGTACAATTCATGTACCTTCTTATGATGAGAGAAGAATCTTTCCAAAAGGAAAAAAGAATTCTACTATCTGATCATTAGACAACGTCCTGTGTACCTTTAATCATGGGATTCTCACTTTGGGACCCTCTTGATCTTGGTCTATTTTGTCCGTAGACTATGTAACTTCTCATTATGGATGGGTTCATGAACCTCTCATCTGCCATATAAATTAAATCATTGAGGTATAGGAAGTCACTTTCTTGCATGATAGGCAATTCAGTCCTTAATTATTTTATTTGATTAACTTAGTTCTAAGTATTCTCATGATTTGCCAATATAGTCTTTTCGATTAAACTAACCAATTTTTTTTTTTCAAAAATTGCCGACATTGACACTAGCCATCCCATGCGACACGATTAGTGTGCCGACGCTAACGTGAACAATTTTTGTAGATTTTAAATACTTTTCTTTTCTTTCATTTCTTTTTCCTTATTTCCCTCAGGCGGTCAATGACCTCAGCAATGGTTAGTGACTCTGCTGGCCACAAGTAAGGGACGAGACTCCCTTGCCTACTCTAGATGAGGGCGTGCAAACCCTTGTAGTGGTTGACAATTGCCACTAGGCATTGCTGAAATTGTGGACTAGTAGAGGGAAATAATAAAAAAAAGAAAAATAAAAAAATGGAAAAGTTAAGAAATATTGCAAAACATTCGTGGGGTAGCCTAACCATGAATTCCAATCAAAATTGATTGGAAAGATTACATTGACAAATTGCTAGAGGGTTTAAAACTAAATTCGTTAAATTGAAAAGTTAATAACTAAATTGATTGCCGTATAATAAATTTAAGTTTTTTCTTTTGGTTGAAATAGGTTGCATTGAACAATTTTCCCATTAATATAGTTCGCAATCTTGATCTATGTTGCAGTGGACTATGTAACTTTTCATTCCGGATAGGTTCATGAACCTCTCATTTGACATATAAATCAAATCATCGAAGTATAGGATATCTCTTTTTGGTTCTCCATAGAACTTTCTGGAGTAACGACCAATGATGATGAGTTTGTTTAAAGTACAGGGAATGTGAGTGACTACCCCTTTTAGGTTTGTTAACTAACAATATATTTCCGACAGAAAAAAAAAAAAAAAGAAGCGAACTAACAATATAATTCAACGGTGCAACGATTTTTTAATGATAAAAATATTGCAAAAAAAATTAAATTTTGAAAGTACGTAGGTGAAATTAGGCCAAGCATCTATTTAAGTGATGGAAATAATATTCATTATCAATTAAAATAGTTAGACTACTTGATCATGGTATACTGATAGTATGGTATAGAATATTTTTTTACTCTCTCCGAAAGTAAGTTACATCGATTTAATCATATATTCAATTTATTTGTCATTTTCTTTTATTTTTATTTTTTTGGTAACTGAGAATCCGCCGGGGCCCCCTTTTGCTTACATTGTTCAGGGTCTCACGGTCCTCCGCGATGGAGAGACTTACAATGCCTATACTCGGGGGAGATGGCGGGTTTTGAACCCTCGACGTCAACGATGAAGGAGAGACTTTCAGCCAACATAGTTGCCTACTGGTGAGTTCATTTTCTTTTGAGTTAATATCATAAAAAATCATAAACTAGTATATCTATAACAAATTTAACTCAAACTAATTTTTTGACATAAAAAAATCTCAAACTAGTATACTTGTAATAAATTTAACATATGTTAATTTTCGTTAAATTTTATTATAAAAACTGAATTTGATGACACTTGGTAGTTAATTGGTATATCAATTTGGTATTTTACCATCCATTTGTCATAAGTGTATTCGTTTGTGATTTTTTTTATATTAATCTAATTTAATGACAACCAACAATGAATAAATTTGTCATAAATATACTAGTTTATATTTTTTTTTGGTCGTCAAAATATTAGTTTAGATAAATTTATTATAAGTATACTAATTTGGGATTTTTGATAGTCAAAAAAATTTATTTAGGGTAAATTTGTCACACACACACACACACACACAGATATATATATATATATATATATATATATATATCAATTTGTAATTTTTCATGGCATTAACCCTTTTCTTTTCAATATGTTTCGACTTGCCTACTTTCATAGCCATCTTCCAACAAAAGATAAACTGTGACATAAACCAATAATAATGTAGATGACTCTTCCCATGTTTATTCCTCAAACATTTGTTTTCATTATTAGGCTGTTTGGGTCCGTTTGGAAACTATTTTGCCAAGGAGCTTTGGGTTCCAAAGGTTCTTGGGCAAATGCAAAAATCATTTGGCAACTTTTTTGAAGAGTTTTAAGAAGATGCAATTGCATTTCTGACTCAGCCCAAAGAAGCTCTGATGGTGCTTTGATAATTTCCAGAGTGCAAATACGATTTTTTCTTCCAACTTTACTTTCGCTCAATTTTCATATTTTTGGAAATGTCCCAAGGTTTAGGCTGCCAGCGAGGCTAGATTGGCTTGCTAGTGGCTAAGTTCTGTATATATATATATATATATATATATTAAAAAAATGGCAAGTGCTGTTTTTTCAATTGGTATTTAAGTTAAAGTTGATTTCAAATGTGTTTGTTGATATCTAAATTTTGGTGATCCAGTCATTTATTCAATGCATAGAAAATTATGTATTAATTTTTAAGCCCTAAAAAAATATAATAATTAATTGCATAGCATATAATTTTAGATGCATTTATTTATTATTATTGCATTTTTCATTGGACCGGTGACAGATGGGTTTGACTTGATGGTTCTAAACTTTAATTAGATGAGTTGGGTTAAGCCCGCGGTGAGAGGGAATTGGCCCAAGCCTGTTGTTCTCTGATGATCGACAATTGACTTATGAGGAATGACGATTTGAAATTTTAGGAAAAGATTCGTAATATTCTACCAATATTCAGTAAATATTTTATATATTTATGTGATATATACACTAAGTGATATATTTTGCAGCAAATTGAAAGATTTTGGAGCAAATATCAAAATAATCAAAGAGAATATTGCACTTGGGAGATATACTGAACGCTATATTTTTTGTCTCAAAACGAGAGAGATTGCATGGTCATTAGAGATTTCGTGTGGAAATTTTCTTTCCTGATGGAATCATACCATTCCCCTATAATGTTGCCAAAATGCGAACGATCAAACAATAATATAGACAGAAGAAGAAAATAAATCGAATACTAGATTTACATGGTTTGGTCGTAAAGACCTACGTCCACGGGGAGAGCAGCGGCGAATTTCACTATAAATCAAGCGATGTAAGAAGATTACACACTCAAGTCACTCAAACACTCTCTTGGTGTTTCCCAAGCCCCAATTACACCAAACAACGCATACAGTGTTTAGCCTTGAAATTCCTCAAGAAATAATCTCTCAATCTCACGAAGGAATTACATGCAAATCTTACTACAAGATTTAAACTAGCTACAAACACTAATCTTTCTTGGATGTAATTCACGGACAAGAACGAGAAAGAAAATCCCTCCCAAGCACTCGATGACAAGACACTGCTTCAAGAACACTTCTTCATGATCAACCCTCTTCCATCCACGGCCACAAGTCTATATATACATATATAAATATATATATAAGTGAGACATTTATTCTTTTACCAACTTCTCATAGGATTCTGTTTCTTATCTTGCCCGATTTTTTCCAAAACATATCTTTGTATATTTTAAACAAAATCCAAGTCCAAGTCAAAGTTGAACTTTCCTATTTTAGCGGCCAAATTCTCAAACGTAGATTCAAACTTTGGGAAGTTGATCTTCGGATATTTTTTGCTCAATTTCGAATGTCCGCAATATAGCCAACTTGGAATATTTGGAATTTTACATTTGACTCAAACTCGAAACATATTTTAACAATCTCCATCTTGGCTCAACGTTTAAGCCAAGTTGCAATCGTTTCACAAAAATTCAAACTCTGCTGCTACTCTTCTATAGCTCTCGATGGGCTCAACCGCCACAGATATTATCCAAGTCCAAGCCTCGCTTGAACTTTGCCATAATTGAGGACCTCATCAAAATACAAACTCCACATGCACTTTAAACTATTCCGCAAGGATTTTTCAACGTGACCTCTTTAACCCCAGATAAAGCAAAACCATTGTTGCATCCATATTTGTCAGGAGATTGAATACGTACCTTGTTAATTTCAACAGTTACGGCAATCATTGGCTCTATATGCTCGACCCAATGACAAGCATCATCTGTGTTGATTACTTTGCTAGTACTCGTACTCGCTACCTCAGGAGTTTCTAGTTACAACTCCACCTCAAGCTAAACACTGTTTAGATCCGTTTGAACACTGCTATAATCACTCATAGTTAGAAGTACTAGAGACTCATCAAGGGTAACTTCTTTGATATTAACAGGTGAATTTATATCTGGGCACCACAACCGATCGCCCCACTCACCTTGTGCATAGCCATGGAATATGCACATTGTCCTCCAATTGAGCTTATCAACACTCACTCGAAAATAACACAGGCAACCAAACATTTTAATAATAGAAAAATCAGCAACGTTACTTGACCACACTTCTTCGGGAGTCCCATATCCACTCGCAGTCGATGTGGATCCATTCACCAGGCAGCTTACCGTACTAAGCACATCAGCTAGGATTTTCCTGTAATACCAACACTAGAGATCATTTTACGGGCCATCTCTAGTAATGTTCTGCTCATCAATTCTGCAAATTGTTGTGATTTACTAGCACTAGTGCGGTGTTTTACTATGCGCTCTTTTATGCATAATTTATTTGCCAGCTCTAAGTAGAACTCCATGCTATTGTCAGTCCGCATATGCTTGATCGACTTACCAGTCTTCGTTCCGATCAAAGCTCTCAACTACGTGATCCTGGCACTAGCATCAAACTTGTGCATTGGCACAAACACCCAAGTCTTCCTTAAGCAGTCAATAGACTCTCGAACAAATGCATCCGACATCTCTGCGGTGAAATTTGTCACTGTTTCATCTTGAAGTTTATACAAGTCTCCATACTTGATTCCTTTCATTATCACCAGAGCATCTCGAACAACTTTCAAAACTCCACCTTCTGAAGAATACCTGCAACCAGCTGAATCTAGGGCACCCAAGGAAATTAAGTTCTTTTTCAATTCTGGAATGTGTTTTACTCTAGTCAGTGTTCTCACAATACCATAATACATTTTGATTTTAACATCACCAACACCCACAATATTGCACTAAGCGTTGTTCTCTAACTGGACTTTACCACTACTCATGCACTGATAAGTGATAAACCGGTTTCTATTTGGTGTAACATGAAATGAACAACTAGAATTCATAATCCATCAATCAAATGATGAATAATTAGTGATGGACAAGATATAATCGGCATTATCTGCTATAGCTATAACATTATTTGCAGAATTAACTATAATTTCCTTACCCTTCTCATTCTTCAGCTTAAGACAATTCCTTCTAAAATGCCCCTTCTTGCCACAACTCCAACAGATAACATCAGCAGTCCTAGACTGACTATGCCTGTTCATATTAGTACTACTCTTACCCACATGTGTTCTAGATCTTCCTCTATTTTCACCTACTAAAGCAACATATATATGTTCGCCAAATTCTCTTCTATGAATATCCTCGCTCAGAATCAAATCTTGAACCCCATCAAACATCAAACTTGTTGACCCAGAGGAGTTACTAACAGCAGTAATAATAGTATTCCAACTATCAGGCAATGAAGATAACAGCATGTACCTCATCTTCAAAGTCAATCTCAATTGAACTCAATTGATAGATTGACTAACAATCACATTGAATTCATTGATATGATCTGCAACTAACACACATTTGCTCATCTTCAAATTAAATAGACGTCGCATCAAATAGACTTTATTGATCGCAGAGAGCTTCTCGTACATATCCGACAGGGCTTGTATTAAATCGACAGTGGTCTTTTCCTTCAAAATGTTAAACGTGACGTTACCAGCCAACATCAGCTAAATAACACCCATAGCTCGTCTATCTAAAAAATCTCAATCAGCTTGCTTCATCGTCTTTGGTTTCTCCCAGAGAAGGGCAAGTGCAATTTCACCTTGTAAAGATAATCTTCAATCTACATCTTCCAGAAACTAAAATTCTTTCCATCAAATCTATCAATTCTCACTTTTACTTCTTTTGTTGCCATCGATTCACTTCAACTTAGCCAAGCCTGGCTCTGATACCACTTGTTGCAAAAAGGCAAGCGATCGAACAATAATATAGACAAAAGAAGAAAATAAATTGAACACCAGATTTACGTGGTTCGGTCGTAAAGACCTACGTCCACGGGGAGAGCAGCAGCGAATTTCACTATAAATCAAGCAATATAATGAGATTACACACTCAAGTCACTCCAACACTCTCGGTGTTTCCCAAGCCCCAATTACACCTAACAACGCATACAATGTTTAGCTTCAAAATTTCTCAGGAAATAATTTCTCAATCTCACGAAGGAATTACAAGCAAATCTTACTACAATATTTAAACCGGCTACAAACACTAATCTTTCTTGGATGTAATTTACGGACAAGAATGACAAAGAAAATCCCTCCCAAGCACTCAACGACAAGACGGCTCTTTAAAAACACTTTTTCATGATCAACCCTCTTCCATCCACGGCCACAAGTCTATATATATAAATGAGACATTTATTCTTTTGCCAACTTCTCAAGGCATTCTGTTTCCTATCTTGCCCGATTTTATCCAAAACATATCTCTGTATATTTTAAACAAAATCCAAGTCCAAGTCAAAGTTGAACTTTCCTATTTCAGCAGCCAAATTCTCTAATGCAGATTCAAACTTTGGGAAGTTGATCTTCAGATCTTCTTTGCTCAATTTCAAACGTCTGCAACATATCCAATTCGGAATATTCGGAATTTCACATTGGACTCAATGCTCGTTCAAGAAAAGAGAGGGGGGAGGCACACTATAGAATACACAGCCACATTGAGGGGGAGCACCACGGAGGAGTGAAAGAGAAAAAGCTTCCTCTTCCTCGGACTCCTAGTACCGCAAGGAGCGTTCATCGTCTCCGCCGTGCTCGGGATCATAAACCACACTCCTCAATCACAATCCTCAAAACACATCAAGGGATACACATGAGAGAAAATGTTGGAGGAGCCTCCCCACAATCCATTGATCCCCCTTGCCGTCCGTCGATCGTGACTTCTACCATTGCGACGGTGCTGCCTTGTTCGTTGCTATCCATCAATGACTTTGCTTAATAGTCAACACCTCCGTGCATCGCATCGTGAAGCGGAAGCATAGTGTCGATCCGCTGCACTTCACTAGCTGCGGCCACCAATTACTTCGAGCCAGCGACATCAACCACGAATTGTCCTTGCCTCGGGAGGAGTCCTAACTCGTTGCCCATTATTTGGAGATTCATCGACTTGCGCGACGTCACCTTCCTGCAGCTATCTGCTCCAACGGGTCCAAGATCACTTGTCCCGAAACATTACTTTCACACACTAGAATTTTTCTCATTGCAGGGAGAAGGAAAGTAGCCATCAATTGGAGCCACGTGTGTGAGCTTGCATTGGAGGCAAAAAGAAAGGTGGCGACTCCCATGGAAATTCTGATCTCCCCTCCGTGAGATGCCACGAGCATCCTCGAGCCCCCACCATTGCCACTACTGAGCCACTGTGAATGTTGCCGATTGCCGGTTATCCATCGCCACCACCACCACCTTGGCTAGTTAAGCACCTAATGATCCCTCGAGCATAATCCACGAGTCGTGATCTAGTCCGATTTCGATCCAAATTACATGTGTTCGGATTTGGTAACAATCTTTACTCAATTCAATTCGGATTAATTGTTATATGATACGTGATATTAAGCATATCCAATTAGGGCTTATTGATAAAGTTGATTTAATTATTAATTTGATCTATAAAAATATCGGATCATCTTTTAAATTATTTCAACTTATTATTGGATAATTGCGCTATCTGAGATTATGAAAATCTTTAATTTGACCCGTGAGACAACATATCATTTTTTTGATTATGTTTGATTCTGAGCAAGTGCCTTATCAAGATTATGATATCCATTAATCTAAGACGTGAGACTGATTATCTTTTATTTGTGTTGGGATAGTCGGATTCCCTGAAATCGGATTCGACACTAAATCGAACCCCTAAACATGTGCGGAAGACAAGCCCGGGAAAACACATGCATCACCGATCCTAAGGCACATCACAGAATTGAACGTATCTTGTTAGCCACAGATTAAACACCGATGCCGATATGAGGAAGAGAAACTGATCCCGTTCGATCCGATGACGTCAATTAGCCTTGAAGGGAAGATGGATGTCGCTTCTTGCTTACTGTTCTTTCTTTTTGGAGCGTTTTTGAGGGAGAGAGGAAGGAGGAACGTGCGCTATGCCAAAAGGTGCGTTCCTCTCTCTTTATTTCCCTCTTATATACGTCCCCTCCAAAAAGAATGTATCCCTTCATCATATCCCTCTATTCATAAGCCCTAATATTGTGGGCTGGGCTTTTAAGCCCAACATGGGCGGACAGGCTAACTTAGGCCCATCACATTAATAAAACCATCATCTTCCACTCGCATATGGTGAACCAAACAGGATTCTCTTTACCTCTCTTCAACATTCATACCGGTGAATAATCTGTGCGACCAGCATACTTTGAGAGCTCGTTGCCATATATCTGTTAGGAATATATAACAGCTCATAATGGGCATCACACTCTGAGTAGATTTAGTATGCAATACCCTAGATCGATAAATCACATTTACATCTCTCTTGATCTCTTTTAAACAATGATATATATTGTATTCACAATTATGATTATCTCAAAGACAATCATAATTGGTCAACTAGTGAATACAAAACTACAATGTGATTCTCCAAATTTGATCTTTCTCTTTCCTTCAAACTCTCAATTTCAGTTCAGCTTGCTTTTCTAGAAATGTCCCATTAGATCGAATCAACTCATTACCATTGGCAACATCTCAAGATAGCAAATTCTAAATAGAAATCTTGAGAATAAGTAAGAGTCATGAGGACACTAAAATTGAGGAACTCTTTTCCTCAAGAGTCTCACATGACATAAAAGTTGAGATCAAACTTTTGCCACTTTTATTGGTCGTATCATGCATACGTAGTATGAAATACGTATTACGATATTAACTCATTTCTTATGGAGTGTATGTCTATACCTTCAATACCGTACAAATGATAGTTCAGACATACCCAATGTCTAACTTGAGTTTACGTATTTACTGATTCACAAAATTCATCAGAACTCACATTTGGCATCTTAGACAGATAAAGTAAAATATGTGGGTTATTTTACTTTCGGACATAGTAAATATTATGTCCTCATCTTAACACCTAATTAAGGTGATAAATATATTTTAAGCTTGAGGTCTTGATTATCACCTAGATAATAAGCTTAAAAACAGTCTTATCTCTATTTATCACACAGTAAATAGAGGCGATTACCCGTGTGAGTGAGCTAATCTGTTATCTATTCGACATACTTTCTCAACTTAAAGTAATGCACTGAGCATTAAGATGCATAAAGATCAAACAAAGATTCATAGGCATTAATAATGAAAAAATACAAGTTCATTGATGTGAACAACTCAAGGAAATTACAATATCCAGTACATCAGACTCTACGCAATCCTAGAGATTTTACATGACCACAAAACACATCTCTAGGTATTGGCTTTGTCACAGGATCTGCTACCATTCTATGCATAGATATGTACTGTAAGTTCACATCCTTTCGTGCAAACATATCTTTGACAAAGTTATACTCGGTATCTATATGTTTGGTCTTGCCATGATATTTTGGATCTTTTGTGTACACTATAACTGCTTGGCTATCATAGTTAACCAATAATAGATTTGTAGCTTTCTCAATAACACCTAAATGATCCAAAAATCTCTTAAGCCAAACTCCTTTTTGTACCGCTGCTGATAATGCCACAAACTTAGCTTCTATCGTGGACAAGGCTATATACGTTTGTTTCTTACTACTCCATGATATGGCGCCATTGTTCAGTAATAAAGCAAATCCAGAGGTAGATTTCCTTTCATCTAAATCTCCTCCCCAATTAGCATCTGAATAGCCTTCAAGTCGCAGATCCTTTCCTTAGTAATTCAACTTGTAATCAGCAGTTCCCTTTAGATGCCTCAGTATTCTCTTAACGGCCTTCCAATGCGCTTGACCTGGGTTGGATTGGTATTTACTCACTATTCCAACTGCAAAACATATGTCAGATCTTGTACACATTATTGCGTATATCAAGCTCCCAATAGCACTAGCATAAGGAACATGTTTCATTTGTTCCTTTTCTTGTGGAGTCCTCGGACATAGTCTATGGCTCAATCTTTGTTGGAAGATGTGCATCAATCTAGAAGATACACTTGGATTCTCGACCAATTTTGTTTGTATATAAATTAGCTAGGAATCTTAGATTGAGATTAGATTATGATTTCCAGAAAATCTCTTTGCCTTTATTATTCCATCTCTGTATTATAATTACAGGAGCATTGTACATCAAAAGATACAATTGAATACATAAATTTACAAAATCTCTTGTTTTCCTCAACTTCTTTCATGGTATCAGAGCTTTAGGCTTCTGATTTTTTCGCTTCTTGATCCTTTCGCTTTCGCTTCTGATTGCCCACCAGAGGAGTCCTGACCTGCAAAACAAAACTGCCATCTAGTAGTGGAATCATCTTCGAGGAAGAAAATAAGAGAGTATTTTTTTACCTTCAATGGCTGACGATCACTCCATCGCAAAAAATCCATTGCAGTCGCAGATCCAAAACTCATCACTTGCCACCACACAACAACAGCCACTCAAGACCCAGCCGATACAATGGATACCCATGCAGGCTCAGTTTAATTTGGGGCAACCCGCTTCGGGCCGACCATTCCAGTGGGTACCTTACCCATGGTACCTTGGGCCGAGCCCAACTACATCATCGCCTGGCTTTGTAGGGCACCAAGGAGTCCACATCCAATCCGAAGGGAGCCCACCAGCCGTAAGTGGGGCAAGCCCGACCTCCGGATTGGAGTAGACGAGCGGGTTGGGAGAACCGGGTCTGGGCATAAATGCGGGGCATCAATATGGATCGGGCGAATCAGGTTCAGGGACAAATCCCTACCCGAATTTCGCGCCCGATTTTTTGCCGTTTCCCATCGGAGCAATCACCGGATGACCAGAGCTCGGAGACCCCTTATACGTCTCAATAGCTGATGGCGCAGAATTGTGGCTAATCAACCTGCAATTAACCGGGCCAGAGAACTATTCCAGGTGGTCTCGAGATCTCAGACGAGCACTGGTGACAAAAGACAAGGATGGGTTCCTAGATGGAATTGTCCCGATTCCAACCGACGAACGACTGGCACGACACTGGAGGAAATGCAACCAGCTCGTCCACTCATGGATCGAGAATTGCATCTCCCCAGACGTCGCGGCCGGTCTGCCGCCGACGGAAGATTCCAAAAATATGTGGGAGAATATCAAGCAAATGTACGACAAACTAGATCGGGCAAGAATATTTTCCTTGATGCAGGAACTTAGCGAATTAAAACAAGGAAATATGTCGATTTCCGCATGCTACAACAAATTATCGTCTCTATGGAATGACCTCGAAGCTGCAGAGGAAAAACTCGAGGGGCTAGAGGAGATACTCGCCTAGTATCGGATGATGAGAGAACAAGAAAAGGCGACCCGTTTTTTACTTATCTTGAATGACTCTTACTTGACATTCCGATCGCAGATATTAGCTATGGAACCGGTGCCACCTCTCGGACGGATCTTCCAATTGGCCGTTTAGGAAGAGAGCCAGAGACTCGCTTTGTCTGAACCAGCGAAAGGAGGAGAGAGCTTCGCTCTGGCCAGTCGCGGCGAGCGGCGAAATTGGGGACCCAAAACCCTAGTACACGAAAAAGGGGGTGAGCTAGGGTTATGGGCATTCAGATCTAGGGATCCTCGTCCCCTTAAAAGAGGAGGAACGAGCGGCTCAGATTTGCTGCGCGGATCGGATGGCCCAAAGGGCCTATCTATTCACCCGGATCCAATGGACGAGATGAAGGAGCTTGGAAAACATCTGACGGTGGTGGCGTTTCACTCGCGTCCGATGGTGGGAATTATTTCTCGGGATCTGACGGTGGAGGAATTTTCTCGGCATCTACAAAAAATCTTAACCCAAAAAAGGGTAAATTATATTGTGATTTTTGCAGAAGGCCACACCACACAGTAGAAAATTGCTGAAAATTGCACGGAAAACCCGGAGAAAAAGGAAAAGGAATTTCTGTAGCTTATCAAATTGGGGTTCCTAATGCCGATCGGTCCATCACAAATGACCAATACCAACAGTTGATGCAGGCAATATAGAAATTAGACATGTCAAACAAGGGAGGAAATTTTTCAGGTATTTCTCGTTGCCTGATAAATATTATTTCCAGAAAATCCTGGATAATTGATTCTGGGGCAAGTGATCATATTGTTTGTGAGAAGGCATTATTTTCAGATGTTCATGACGATTTGGAATTTCCTATTTCTGTTAAATTATCAAATGGAAATAACACTCATGTCAAAATCACTGGAACAGTCAAACTCAGCCCACAAATCACACTTCAAAATGTTCTCTACCTTCCAGAATTTCAATTCAACCTTATTTCTGTATCCAAAGTCTGCAGAGAAAATTCATGTCGGGTATTGTTTGGTTCTCACACTTGCTTCTTTCAGGCCCTTTCGACTGGCAAGGTGATGGGCTTGGGTAGTCTTTCTGAGGGGTTATTTTTATGGAAGAACAATCAAAGTAATTTTGATTTGTCTTTATTTCCTTCAAATAAAATGTCATTGTGTAACACGACTACCAATGATAAAGACTATCTTTTACATTCACGATTGGGTCATAGTGCTTCCATTCCTTACTCTAAGTGTTAGATATGTCCCCTTGCAAAGCAATAACGCATTCCTTTTACCCTTAGTAAAAATCGTGTCATGCACATTTTTTCTTTAATTCACATGGATGTATGGGGTCCTTATCATACCCAGCATCATGATGGGTCCAGATATTTCTTGACAATTGTGGACGATTATTCTCGTGCCACTTGGGTTTTTCTGATGCAGTCCAAATGACAAGTTTTCTCACACTTGAAAACCTTTATTGATCTATCCAAGAATCAATTTGGGAGATCCATTCAACGAGTGAGGACGGACAATGGAAAGGAGTTCTTCAACAATGATTGCAACTTACTCTTATCATCTCATGGGATTCTTCATGAGAGTACTTGCATTTATACTCGACAACAGAATGGAGTAGTGGAGCGTAAGCATCGCCACCTATTAGAAGTTGCACGTGCTTTAAAATTTCAGGCATCTATTCCAGAAAATTATTGGGAAGAATGCATAATTACTGCAGCATATCTGATCAACCGTATGCCAACTTGGGTACTCAACGGAAAAACTCCATTTGAAATTCTCTTCAAGAAGAAACCAGAATTGGGACATTTAAGGATATTCGGTTGCCAGTGCTTTGCTACTATCTTGGGCCCTCGAGATAAAATGGGGCCTCGAGCACGACGTTGCATATTCATGGGTTATCCGAATTTACAGAAGGGGTATCGTGTCCTTGATCAGTCAACGCTGGAATTCTTCATTAGCCGAGATGTCATTTTTCACGAGGATATTTTTCCTTTCAAGGAAGGAGATACTCCAAGGGAGGCATCAAACACTTCTGGTAAGTCACTATCTATGGAAGAATCTCCACATACTGAATACCTTGTGACAGGAACTCAAGCACCAATTACTCCAATGGCTCCTGAGATTTCTGTACCAGAAGTTGCTGAAAAGTCCAATGATGAAGTTCAAGGAAACCTCTCAATGATAGAAGAATTTCCCAATGAAGTTGGCAATACGGAAATATCCTCAACTCCAGTTGAAGTAAATCCTCCCCGACGATTTGGTCGGTCTACACGACCGCCAACTTGGACACAAGACTATGTTTGTGCATCCCTCAACTCACCAGGTATTCACTACCCAATATCATCTTATGTCTCGTTTCATAGACTTTCACGGGAACATAGATGTTGTGTGAGTCGAATATCAGAAGACATTGAGCCGTCTACTTATGAAGAAGCAGCTAAAGACCCAAGATGGCAAGAAGCCATGGGGGCTGAATTGCAGGCACTAACTGCAAATGGAACCTGGGATTTGGTCAATTTACCACCAAATAGGAAACCCATCGGATGCAAATGGGTTTATAAGATTAAATACCACGCTGATGGATCGATTGAACATTACAATGCTCGGTTGGTTGCCAAAGGATTTACTCAACGGGAAGGATTTGACTATCATGAGACATTTTCCCCGGTTGCCAAAGACGTAACCGTAAGATCATTCTTATCTATTGCAGCTATTAATGATTGGCCATTGCATCAAATGGACGTGCATAACGCTTTTCTGCATAGAGACTTGGAAGAGGAAATCTATATGGATATTCCTCAAGGATTACGGAGACAGGGGGAGAATAGAGTATGTCGTCTCCATAAATCTCTTTATGGTCTCAAGCAAGCATCCAGGCAATGGTACGCCAAATTTGCCGATGCCCTCACTTCTACAGGCTTCAAGCAATCCAGATATGATTACGCCTTATTCACATGGAATCAAGGTACGTCATTTATTTATCTGATGATATATGTTGACGATATTCTTATTATGGGAAATGATAGAACTACAATAGAGAGATTCAAGGAGTATCTACACTTTACTTTTCACATTAAAGACTTGGGGGCACCCAAATACTTCGTTGGGATAGAAATTGCTAGATCTGATCGTGGAATTTCCCTTAGTCAACGGAAATTTGTGCTAGAAATTATATCAGAGGCAGGTTTGTCGGGATGCAAGCCATCAGTCATTCCAATTGAGCAAAATGTGAAATTGACCACCAAGGATTATGATGTTGGAACATCTAAGAATAATGATCCCATCCTTAATGATCCTTCAGGTTATCAGAAACTCGTTGGGAAACTTATATACTTGACTATGACCAAACCCGACATATCATATGCAGTGCAGACTCTCAGCCAGTTCATGCATAGTCCAAAGTTGTCTCACTTAAAGCTGCTTTGAAGGTCGTGAAATATTTGAAGAAATGTCCAGGACTAGGGATTCTTTTATCCAGAGATTGCAACATGGAAATGTTGGCATACTGTGATGCGGATTATGCGACTTGTCCTATGAGTCGACGATCCATTACATGTTTTGGTATTAAACTTGGAAATTATCTTCTTTCATGGAAAACCAAAAAGCAGGCTACCGTATCGTTGTCTTCAGCCGAAGCAGAGTATCGAGCTATGGCAAAGACCACTTGTGAGATCATATGGATACGGGGTCTACTTGGGGATCTTGGGATAGAGTTAAAGGGCCCGACTAAGTTGTTTTATGACAACGATGCCGCACTCAAACTTGCAGCGAATCCTATAGTACATGAAAGAACGAAGCATATAGAAGTGGATTGTCATTTCAATCGAGACAAGATTCAAAAAGGGATAATTGAGACTAGAGGAATTGGAACAGCAGAGTAGCCAGCTGATATCTTCACCAAGCCTCTATGTCAAAGACAGCATGTATATCTATTGAGCAAGCTAGGCGTATTGGATATCTACCAGCCACCAGCTTGAGGGGGAGTGTTGGGAGATATGCATCAATCTAGAAGATACGCTTGGATTCTCGACCAATTTTGTTTGTATATAAATTAGCTAGGAATCTTAGATTGAGATTAGATAATGATTTCCAGAATATCTCTTTGCCTTTATTATTCCATCTCTGTATTATAATTACAGAAGCATTGTACATCAGAAGATACAATTGAATACACAAATTTACAAAATCTCTCGTCTTCCTCAACTTCTTTCAATCTTGCATACGAAATCGTTCAAGAACCTTATTTATATATGTTTCTTACGAAAGAGATAACGATCTCTTCGAACGATCTCTTGAAATCTTAACTCCAAGAATGTATGCAACTTCACCCATATCCTTCATCTCAAAGTTGGAAGACAACCAACTCTTGACAGTATTAACAAACTCCATATTGCTTCCGGCAATTAGTATATCATCAACATATAATTATATGATCACAAATTGATTTTTAGATCTTTTGATATATACACAATAATCCTCATCTATCATTGTAAAATTATATGCCATTATGGCATTATGAAAATGTATATACCATTGTCTCGATGACTACTTAAGGCCATATATCGATATCAAAAGTCGACATGCCTTTCATTCTTGGCCTTCTTTAATGAAATCAACAGGTTGTTCCATATATATTTCTTCCTCTAATTCTCCATTGAGGAAAGCAGTCTTTACATCCATTTGATGTAACTCAAGATCCATACTAGCCACTATTGCCATAATAATGCGAATCGAGGTAAATCTCACTACAGGAGAAAATGTTTCTTCATAATCAATTCCTTCCTGTTAGTTATACCCCTTTGCCCCAAGACGAATCTTATGCCTTTCTATCGAGCCATCAGCTTTTCGCTTTATTTTGAGAACCCACTTGTTCCCAATAGCTTTGTGTCCTTTTGGAATATCAACCAGTTCCCAAACTTGGTTTGACTTCATTGACTCAATCTCCTCTTCCATTACATGAATCAATTTTTCTTTACTAGGGCAATTTAGAGCCTCATTAATATTTCTTGGCTCATCCTCATCTTGTGGAGCAATTATAAAAGTTTCCCCTTTAATGTCAAAACGTCGATAGGGAATACTTTGGCGACTTGTTTGCCGTATGAGAGATTGTACACTGTGCACATCATTCCCCATTATACTCCCACTAGGATTAGATAATGATGATGTCGTCTCATCATGCGGTTGTAATTGAGAATGAGTTGAGTTCAATTCACCACTTCTCATATTACTCCCACTTGGACGAACTCCATTAATATCATTATCTTGATCCAAAGTTCAAATAAGGAGTAATCTTCCCATATTTCGCTCTTTTTAGGAAATTCATCCTCTAAGAATGTGACATCCCGTGATTCAAATTTAGTTATACTCCTACTTTCCTGCTCACTTATGAACACATATCATTTCGAGTGTTCGGAGTCTTATAAAAATACTCTTCTTTTCTCTGGGACCCAATTTCCCAAACTTGTAAGAGGACTCATGAGTATAGGCAGCACAACCACATGGCTTAAGAAAACTTAAGTCTGGTTTTCTACCAATCCATAACTCATATGGAGTGGAAGTAACTGATTTGGAAGGCACCTGGTTAAGTGTGTAGGCACAGTTAACAACACATCACTCTAAAAAGTGATAGGTAAGTTAGCACGTGCCATCATGATCTAACCATTTCTAGTAGGGTTCTATTTCTTTTTTTTTTGCGACACCATTTTGTTGAGGAGTATATGGAATAGACAACTGTCTTTCTATTCCTTTTTCATCACATAATTTTCTGAACTCATCAGATAAATATTCTCGACCTCGATCGGATCTTAATACTTTTATTTTCTTGTCTAATTGATTTTCTACCAAGTTCATAAATCTTTTGAAACAACTTAATGCTTCAGATTTATGATAAATCAAATAGACATATCCGAATCCAGTATAATCATCTATAAAAGTGATGAAATAAATAGCCTCATGCCTTTCTTTCACATTCATTAGACCATAGACGTCAGAATGAATTAAATGTAGAGGAAATTAAGCTCTTTTACCTTTTCCAAATGGTTTCCTTGTCGTTTTCCCTACTAAGCAATGCTCACATATGTGCAAATCGATTTTTTCAATGTTGCCCAACAAGCCCTCTTTGGCTAGTCTATTCATACGTTATTGACCAATATGACCAAGTTTAGCATGCCACACATTCACATTATTATCATATGAATTAGGAGACATAAGAAGGGAATAACAAACATTTGCATTAACATAGTAAATATCTAATACAATGAACCCATCCAGAAAATAACCACAACCATAGTAATTTGTATCCAAAAACAAATCCACACCTCTATTATGGAAGTTCATATTAAAACCTAGTTTGACCAACACTAAAATAGACACTAAATTCCGATAAATTTTCGGAGCATACAATACATCATGTATGAACAAAGTGCGTCCACCACGCATGTTCAGTTGGCAGGTGTCAATTCCTTTTACTTCAACTTTCGAGTTGTTTCCCATATAGATCCACTTAGTTCTAGTTGGTACTCGTTAAAATTCCACGAAGGATTCTCTATCCTTCGCTACATGGTCTGTTGCTCCTAAATATATAGTCCACAAAGGATTAGACTCAGTTAAGAATACAGAACTTGACACATAAGCAAAGTTCTGAAAAGTACAAGGGGTGTATATCTTCTTTGGCTCACGACAGTCGCGAGTATAGTGACAATTCTTGTCACAATTGTAACACTTTACCCTTGTAAGCTTCTTCATTCGAGGACGCTTTCCTCTTTCATATTAGTTAAACTTAGGTTTCTTCCCTGAAGGACCTGCTTCCTTGTCTTTCCCTTTATCAAACCAATTATGATGTTTGCACTTGGAGCTCGAAGCTCCATGTGAGCTAGAACCAGCATGATAGATTTCAGCTTTCGGCTTAGCCGCCAAGAGGCGGTCCTCTTCCAGCTCAAGATGACGCACTGCATCCTCAAAGGTTTTGATATTTTCATTATGGGTCAGGTGCACCTTCATATACTCCCAACTTTGAGGCAAGGAACAAATCACTGCTTGCACTTGCTGCTCATCAGTGAGGACATGGCCAACATCTTTAAGCTCATTAATCATGTTTGACATCTTTCTAAGATGTTGCTTCATGATTTGATCATGAGGCTTCTTATAAGAGTCAAACCTAATAGTGAGTTGCCTCAGTTTGGTCACCGAAGTATGACCAAATCTTGCTGCCAATACTTCCCACATTTCCTTGGCATTCTCAAAACGCCTAAACTCTCGTATGACGTCATTTTCCATGCTACTCAGCAACGTAATGCGAGTAAGAGAGTTCTTTCTTTTCCATGCAATGAATGCTTCATTATCTCTCTTATGCTGTACAGTGTTTCCTTCTTCAGGTTCTACCATGATCATGTTAAGAGCTTCTAGTGCCTCTTGCTCTTTCAGCATATATTGGATTTTCATGTGCCATATTTTATAGTTGTCGCCATTGAGCTTCTCACCTTTGTTCAGCTCAACAACTATGCTTTTTTGTGGCTGAAGCCATTGATATGAACATATCAAACATATATGCACGAATTATTAATGCCTATAATTTATGCATCCATTTTGCACAAAACCATCATATTAATGAACAATTTCAAGTAAGTTTTCAAAATCAAAAAGTCACTTTGTTTCCAATCATCCTCCAAAAATCCTAACTTATCATTAATATAATTGTCTTATGCAAAACAAATTCTATAAAGCTAAAAAACTTCTATGAACTACACACATCAATCAACAATAACAGAAAGCAAATAATATTTGACATACAATAGAATAATAATGCTTTCACATAATACAACTTACATATTAGTTGCTGCATTAACAACATTCAGGTAGTAAACATCGCATAAGATGTCCACAAAGCATACTAAATAAAGACCAACCAATTCATCTAACACTCAGTCAGTACACGAACTGGGAAATATCCTATTTTGTTCAATTTCTTGATATTTTCCCTTGTAACAATCCAGTAATAATCATCTATAAAATCCATCACAATTTTCTTATATGAAGCGGCTTTGTTGACATCCCATATGCGATTCAATACTCCTTGCCATTCTAGTGGAAGAGTGTTCACGAAAAATTGCACCATCTTAGACTATGGCATAAGACGATAATTCCATATGACATTTTGAATTTTCCCATTGACTTCAAGGATGGGATCAATTAAGTCACCACTCTCCCATTGATGATCAGTCAGCTCAGCTATCAACTTAGAAAGCCTTTCCTTTTGTTCATCGGTAATTGCACGAATAAGTGTGCACAACCTAAGGGGAGACATTGTTCTTGCAACAAATGCAAAACAAATAAGGGATCACATATAATCCATATAGACTTAATTGGAAAAGAAACACATTCTTTTCCTCCTTTTTTTTTTTGTCAACGGTTAAAGTCAACGGTTAATGGTCAACGGTCAGCCGGGTCGGGTCGCCGGGTTAGGCGGGCCAGTCGGACTGGTTGGACCGAACAGACCAGTCGAACCAGTCGGGCCGGTTGGGCCGGGTCGGACGAACTGATCGGCACGTGCGGCACGCGTGCAGCTGACGTCACGATGACGTCAGTTGGCACATTGTGCCAGCGACCACGCACGCACACGTGCGCGCGTTGGTCGCGCATGCGCGTGACGCACGTGCCTTCCCCTGTGAATTGCCGGTTCGTTCCGGCTATGCGTGGGGGCGCATCCAGCGGCCTTTGGCGGCATTCCGCCACTCGTCGCGCACTTGTCTCAACGAGACCTTCCATCTAACGCCATCAGAAATCGATTTCGACTTACAGAAACTCGAAAAAATGGATGAACAGTGCTCGAGTGTCGAGTTTTTTCGCCCCGATCGGTGTCGGCCGATTAATTTCACGAAAATTAATAAAAAAAATCATCCATCCATAAACATGAAAGGGGTCGGGGAAAACATGGAAAAGGATCGGGAAACAAGAACTACGGCTCTAAAACCAATGTTGGGATTGTCGGATTCCCTGAAACTGGATTCGACACTAAACGAACCCCTAAACTTGTGCGGAAGACGAGCCTGGGAAAAATACATGCATCACCAATCCTAAGGCACATCACAGAATTGACCTTGTTAGCCACAGATTAAACACCGACGCCGATATGAGGAAGAGAAACTGATCTTGTTTGATCCGATGACGTCAATTCACATTGAAGGGAAGATGTGTGTCGCTCTTGCTTACTGTTCTTTCTTTTTGGAGCGTTTTTGAGGGAGAGAGAGGAAGGAGGAACGTATTTTATGCCAAAATGTGTGTTCCTCTCTCTTTATTTCCCCCTTATATACGTCCCCTCCAAAAGGAACGTGTCCCTTCATCATATCCCTCTATCCATGGGCCCTAATATTGTGGGCCGGGCTTTTAGGCCCTAATATTGTGGGCCGGGCTTTTAGGCCCAACATGGGCGAACGGGCCAACTTAGGCCCATCACATTAATAAAACCATCAATTTGAATCCCGATGGATATCTTGAATGATTTTTGCTATATTTGAAATTTTGTTTAGGTAGAATTGCAAGGTTTAATGAATAAAAAATACAAAGAAAAGATTGCATGGCATATCATATCATTTAGAATTAGAATGCATGTTTAGATAATATCTAGGGTAGATGCCAATTTGAATTAAATGGCATGTTAAGATAAGTTTTTAAGTTAAGATAGGATTTAGATTAGTCTATTTCCTAACTTAAAATAGACGATATCTCACTTTAGGTAGATTTTTATTTTTAATAATTTTTAATTTATAATTTTAATATAAAAATGAAAAAATAACTTGTGCATGTCATATAGGTTTTAATTAAAATAAGAGAAAAATCAAAAAAATAATTTCTTGCATTGGTGCTACTTTTGGTTCAATTTAGTTGATTAATTGATTGTTCAATAATGGTTGTGCAATCACATGATCACTCCATTGCATATTAGTGAATTAGTCTAAAATTAGGCGTTAGAGAAATCTAGCGTAATCAAGTCCCCGAACTCACAATCTCTGGTTCACAGGAATAAAGTAAATCTCCCGTTACTTTACTTAGGTGTCTAATCTATTTACCAAAAATAGATTAGTGGCGACTCCTAATTAAAAAATCATTTACATGTAAAGAATTTGAACCTAATTCATGTATTGGTAAGGGCTTGGGAGAGCTCGAGTTAAGTTTAGGCTTAGTAATCCATTAACCAAACCCTAGGTGGTGCACTCGAGGTTAGGTCGCGACAGTGTTCTTAAAATACACTTTACCAAAAATTATTTATATTTTGGAAAAATTCTTTTCATCTAAAATTTTTGGCATTTCCTCAAAAAATTTTCCACAAAATATTTTCAAACGCGCCGGGATGTAATTGCCTCACCTTACTTTTGCAGGCTAAATTTCAAACAATGATGACACGAAACAGACCATGTTTTCCATGAAACGACAGGGACAAGCAACGGACATGACGCAAATGAAATGGATCCAGTCTGAAGAGTCTAGAAACGGCCTTTCTCTCTCCCGTTTACGTCTTGAAGAAGGCATTGGAGTGTATGGCGAACTAAAACGTGCGCATTTCTCGGTCTTTTAATTTCTGCTCACGGTAGTTTCCTCGTAGCCGACTTGAGGCGCACGCGGTTTGACTTTGCTGGTGTTGAGAGTATTTACCGAGAGGTTGGGTGCGAGTGAGTCTGGAGACGACCTTTCCCTCCCCCGTTACGTCCTGAAGAAGGCATTGTATTGTATGGCGAACTAAAACGTGCTCATTTCTCGGTCTTTCAATTTCTGCTTACGGTAGTTTCCTCGTAGCTGTCTTGAGGTGCATGCGATTTGACTTTGCTGGTGTTGAGAGAATTTATTATCCAGCACGAATATCACGTTTGATAATGAGCAGGAGCCCCGGAAACACACCGGCATCAATCGTTCTTATCGCATCGAGGCTAGATATACCGTCACTGGTGACGTTTTACACTTGGCGACCAAAGTCAATTCAATATCCATGAGGAAGTCTAGAAAAGAAAGCGTCGATTTCTTGAGGTCGTGGACTGAAGGGAAGGGCACCGTGTTCTAAGAGTATCAATCAATCGATCGATCAATTTGCATGGTCCAAAGAGGAAGATTCAATCGTTCTGATTTTTTGGGTAGGTGAATCGGGAACATCACAGTCCTAAGCAACTAGGGGAAGTCTCCCAATCACTTTTGAGGTGCCAAGGGACTTCCATGATTTTGGAAATCTGCCAGGTTTTCAGAAGTGATGCTCAAAGCGCAATTTACTCCTAAAATTTTTAGATTTTGTGATTGTCAATTTTTAAAACTTATAAAATAATGACACAATAAAAAAAAAAAAATACCATCAGGACCATTTTCTTAAATGACGGAAAATTTTGATGTGGAATTATTGATTGGTACTCTTTATTTCTGGATCTTTTTGATTGATTTTCTCTTGTTGTCATTTTTTAGGTTGTCCCAAAAAAACAAAAGTGCCCAAAGCAAGAACTCAAGCAGCTAAAGCGTTAAGTTTAAACATCTTTAATGTAATTGTTTCCAGCAAGTGAATATTCCATGAATTTACTAGATCAACCCAATTGCACCTCTTGATTGTGTGGAACCAAAATTGAGTCCTATAAAAAAAAGGCACGCTACATTCTCTCTATAGTTTATGCACTGTGATTGATTCCATCGACTGCACTTCCCCCATAGACTTAGTCTAATACAAAATTTTCTCAACATACACACACTTTGAAAGGGACCAGATCCTTCTCAGGCACATTATTCAAGTAAACCGACGCGAGTTTCATCTCACAACAAATGCATTCACTTGCCAATTAGATGATTCTCTGGTTTTAATCTGGTTGTGTTGATACTCTCATAATATGGAAAGAGGATTTGCCTTGGAGCTTGCATGCAAGGAAACCTTTCGAGTAATCAGCGATGCTGATTCTCTTGAACAATGCTGGGCTTTCCAAAGTAATTAGGCTCTGAGCTGGGTCGATCTGTGGATCGAGCCCTGGGTTGCAAATGGGGGCGACCGCTAACGTTTCTTTAGTCGAATTGACTAACGGTATGTCCCAATTATCGCCATTGGCCAATAATTGTTTAAGCAAGTATTGATATTTTTCTCTAATTACAAATTTCCATAAAATACACGCGATAGCTTTTGAAGAGTACTTCAGAACCAATCATAATATGAATATGTGTAGGACGTTGAGTGGATAGTCTAAGAAATAAATGAATACCCAATCATCAATGGATAATGATAAACGGAATATCACGAGAGTTTGCCTAATTATGATTATTTAAGATCGAGATCCTCTCTTTTTATAAATTTATATAACAAAAACTTGTTAAAGGTTGGCGAGGTCATAAGTGAGAATAGACAATGGTCAATGATGGCGGGGTGTTACCGTGGCGTGAGGGTGGTAGACGATGGTGAAATTTCGTTTAATGCTGGAGTGGAGTTCATGAGCAACACCTTCTTTTATTGATTTTCAATTCTTAATATTGAAGGTTGACAAGTTCCTAGAAAGGAAGAAGAAGGGATGGGTGAAGAGAATCAAGGAAGAAGGGAGGTCTCCGTGTTTTGGAAAATGGGCTTAGAAAGGAAACAATGAAATGGGCTTGAGTTTAGTGTTGGTAAATCTGGGTTGGGTTTAGGATAATTGAATTTGGACTCGATTCAGGTCGTGGACAAATTGTGCTTGAGCCATTGAACTCACTTCTTCCATTGAACTCACCCTAAATGCGGATTGGGCCCAAGGACCTGGCCCAAGTCCCACTTTCCAGAAAATTAGAATAATGTTTTTATTGTATTTTATTAATAAAAATTCAAAAAATTCAAAAAAAAAATTCCAGAAAAATTAGAATTTCCAGCAATGCTTAAAAAATAGTTTTTGAGTAATATTCTCTTAAAAAGTGGAAGTCTTTTGATCTAAAATTGTGCTCAAAATTTGGACGAGTCCTTATAGCTTTACCATAGGATTTCGATGATTCTTCGAGATAAAGGCCCTTGATTGCGCACTTTCAATATGATGATCATGGCCTCCCTTTAACCTAGTTAGGATTGACATTTATCTTTTTTCTTAGTGTTATATCTTTACCATCCCATGCAATCTATTTAATACTTTCATTGATTGTTGATTGTTATGTCAATGATTATGCACCTACATTATCACCTCACAAAAGTAAATATAAAATCAATCTAGATTACCTGACCAAAATCTTTTTTTTTTGTTTTTTTTTTTTGGTAACGAACAACATTAGGTATTGACTATTACCAAAAAAAAAACAACATTAGGTATTGAAATGTTAATTAGTGTAATCAAGTCCCCAACCCTAGATTCTCTAGTTGTGTAGGATGTGTAGTATGCACCCACACTTCACTTGGTTTCTAGCCGACACAATACGCTAATGGTGACCCCACTTTTAGAAAATTCTTATAGCATCAATTTAAATACTCAATGTCGCGCGACGTATGGGCTTAGAAGAGCTCACGTTTAAATCATAGGTCATAGGCCCCTCCTTTAGGTGATACCCCTAAACTTATGCTTCCCTCTATACCGAGAGGAGTCGCGATAACAACCATCTAGCCCAACACTTTCTTACATCTATCAATGAAACCTTTCTTATGTGTAGCAAAATAAATATATGTTCTCTCAAATAATGCCTTAAATTGCATATCAAGCTTTTCAACCTTCATTATAATAACATGCCCAAAAGCTGCTCTCCATAGTGACATAATTTTGCATATTCATTCCTATAATTATCCATCCAAGCTCTATAGACAAGCAACTTCGCCTTCATATGTTGATCCACATTTAAGCCCAATTGCTTCCTCGATGATATTCTTAAAAGCAAGATTTTTAATAGTTGGCATTAATTTGATTGTGGCAAGATAGTGATTTACCAACTAAAAACTTCTCACCTTTTTATTTTTTAATATAATGGTACATGTATGTTCTTCATCGTATGTCTCCACATGGCATAATCTAGTTCTAACATCAAAGGATGCAAAGATCTTCCATAGACAATTTTCATCAACATATTTTGCCATGATATATTTATTTTTATCTAGAAATATTTTTATATCTCTATGCTCAACCACCGAATACTTTATGAGAGCATGTTTAAATTACCTACCATCATCAAGCCTCATAAATGTAGTAAACATAGACACTGCACAATTAAGATCATATATTGGAAACCGGCTTCCCCATCTTGTAACAACGTCATCTTCTTCATCTACATTAGTTTCGTAATATTCTATATGATAATCAACTTCAACAATAACCATATCAGATTGTTGGGGATTAGATGATTTAGCTATAAATTGTTGAAATAATATAAATCCCACAAATGATTCCCTTATAATTAAGCCTTTGTAACCCTTTTATTAAATTCTCCGATATTCTTCTTTCATTCGACAAAATCCACATTATATAAATCATCATCATTTGTAAAGATTTGTATATTGATTTCCGCATCATCATTATCATTGTCATCGGTCATTGCCTTATTACTTAAATCAATGTCCTCATCTTGACCAACACTCTCATCAACACCCTCAACAATGCCAATGCATTGAATCACCCTAACTAGTGCCCTTACCTTAACTAAAACCCTCACAAGTACCCTAACCATCATATTGAGAAGCTCTATTACCTAACTCGTCGTCAACATATCATCTTTATACCTCAACTAATGCATGATACAATTAATAGAAAACTAGATCAAATACAATGGTATGATTCCATATGTATTTCTATCCATCTTCTAGAGTTCTCAAGATATTTAAAATAAAGCTTTTCGAATTTACCAATTATCACATTCTTGAGATTTATAATAAAACATTCATAGCTAATTGATATGATATCTACGTATACTAAGTCATATTCTCTCCAACATATTTTAACATTAAGCGATAGACAAATTTTCCTTTATGGAAAATGCAAACGAGTGTTGTCTTGTCATTCATCTCAACTCTACACAAAAAGGCATGTATTATAAGCAGATATGTAACGGAGGGATAACATAATAACACATTTTAAAATAATAAGAACACAAAGAAATCTGACACAGGTACACTTCTAAGCAAGGGATATGTGAAAATAAGTTTGGTGTGCTTGAATTAAATCTATATGGTTGTCATGGTGTGTAATATCCTCAATTCCAAGCCCATAAGGATTGTCCACAAGTTCCCAAAAGGATTGATCATGGGCCATTGGCCATGGATTGATCAGTTTGATTGGCAAAGAATCGTGGATTAGTCAAGGTCCAATCAACCGCTCGACCGATCATGAATTAATCAAGGTTTCAGTCGTGAATTTCTACCGATCATACAGATGGGATAGGATCACCAGCTCATCAGATGACTTTTTGATCACAAGAATTGGTCACAGGATGCTTTTGGATTGGCGGATAGTCATGGGTTGATCTGACCGATCGTAGTTTTCTAACTATGAGTAATTCCATTGGGTTATGCACTGATACACGGACGATTTGAATTGATCAAATGTGACCGTCTTCTAACCAAAAATGCATCATTCCCTATTTAATTCTTAGTGATCGGAACGGAATCTTGAATTGGTTATGTCCGGTCATGGAATGGTAATGCACTGACCATGAACCCTACCAGTGGATCGAGTGCCAATCAGAATGAGCTCAAGAATAGACCCAGCTATTCCATTACTAATTCTAAGGTTCATGAGTGCCTCGGCTTAGTGCTAGGTCATGGGTAGCCTTAGGATTGGTCTCGAACCAATCGAAGGACAACCGACCCTTTAGGCAGACTGACCGACCGAATGAACGGTTCGGGTGAATATAGGAAATAATGGCCAAATCTTGGGTGTACGTGATTTAGTTTTTCAAGAAGTACCTAATAATCCCTTCTCTGGCCCCGGAATCAACTTGGATGATAGAATTGTCTAGACCGCCTTATTAATAAAGAAAAAGACAAAAAAAAAAAGGAAATTTCTAGAAACCCCTCATTAAATGAAGGGGTGAGTTGTTCTTTGAATAGTCAAAAGTCATGATGGCGGTCAAAATATCTTTGGATATTCTAGAAAAAGGTGGTGTATATGTGGATGAATTGGAAAGTGATACACGAGCCTTTATTAATGACCAAAGGTTCTAGAAATTGCCAAATTGACAACTATGACACCATTCTTATCAAACTCCATTAAATGTTCATTAAATGAGGGCTATAGGTGGTGTGACATCTTGAAATTCGACCCCGTCTTGAATTTATGAAATGGACATTTCGTCGATGCATTTATGGTTAATTTACTCGGAACTAATCACTCACGAGTTAACTAATCTATTATGTGATATCATTAAGGGATGGAAACGCGACAGACTAGAGAATTCAATTGGAAATCACTCGACTGTAATAATCGGCAAGGGTCAATACAATATCATTATAATCAAATAGTGATTAGAAATAGGTTGATTTGGTGGAAATACGTAATTGAATTGCGGGAATACGTAATTGAATTGCGGGTGATTCCGCGTGATATTGAAATTCACGTCGAACGACACTAACCCGATTTTCTATCGATTTTATACTCGAGACACGTAATTGAAACCTTGCAATTTTTATGAAAACCGAGAATCAACTATGAGGGAGATGCACAAATGTGGATTGAAAATTATCAATTATGGGTCAAATGTGCTAAAACCCTTAAAATCACGTCCGGTCGATTTTCAACACGAAATAGAATTCGATTTCGGGAATCAAACGTTCGAGCGTGTCACGATTTATTTTTAGGACACCATCTCATCTTTTGGAGAAATTCCGTCAAGCTTGGAATTTTATGGAAAAATCAATTTCGGACAAATTCCAAAAGAAGAGGAAATTCGTATGGGCTGCTGAATGAGATTATTTGGCCACCTAAATGAGTTTGTTTGTGAAGAAATGAAGGAAAAATGGTGATTGGAGGGAGCCTTGATTTTGGGCTGAAGACTTTGGGACAATTTTCATCATTATTTAGATATTTGGCAAGGCTTCTAAGTGGTTGCCCACTTGACTTTCTTTCCTTCCCATTCCTCTCTCCAATTTCCCCTCCATTTCATGCATGAAGTCCAGCTACAGCAGACCATCTCTGCCATTCCCCTTTTCTTCCCATCTCCCTTCCATTTCCCTTCCTCACGTATCTTTGCCTTCCCCTCCCCTGGTTCTGTTCTTTTTTCATCCTATTGTTGCTGCCGCCCATCTTCATCAACCACCAACTCCAGCAATCTACCACCTCACATCCCTCACATCCACTCATCCTTCATGCCAGAATAGCTCCCATCTTCACCACCCCTCACGTCCAGAACTCCATTGAGCAGCCAAGACAGCAGCAGCTCCATTCACGCCACAGCCAGCAAGCTTCACCCGTCCATTCCACTGGCCACCAACTTTGTCCAACTTGCCTCAACACCACTCTAGCTCCATGGCTAGCGACTTCAGCTCCCTCAAACAAAACTGAAGAGCCCCAAGCCGAGAGCTTGTTAGGCTGTTTCCTTCGCCGGTTGAGCTCCGTTGTAGACTCGATAGTTTCGAGATCTCACCGCCGTCACGCTGCTATCGCCGTGAACCCGTCGCCATCCTAATCCGGTGAGTTAACTCCCTAATCCTTGATTAGATTCTTAATTGCGCTTAGGGAGTTAGATTAATGTTAATTAGTTTGGTTAGATTAGTGTTAAGTTAGATTAGCCTTAAGATGGATTAATGTTAATCTAGTTTGGTTAAATTAGCCTTAAGATGGATTAGTATTGATCTAATTGGTTAGATTAGTACTAATGATGGTGATTTAGCTTGGTTTAGTGGATTTCTCCCGGATTAGTTTGCTCGATGCTCGCCGCTTGCCATTTTTGTGGGGAAAAATGTGCTACGATTTTAGGTTGCTTCCTTCTTGAAAAATGTTTTAAACATCTTCAGCTATGACATATATTTTACTTAAGATTTTATGGATTTTAAAAAATGAGATTTCAGCTTTGTTATTTGCAAAATAGAATCTCGATTTATACTGGAACTAGTGACCTTTTAGTGTTCAAAGGATTGTTATCAACTCTTAGGGTTTGATTTTTGTAAGAGTTCATTCACAAAATTTTTTCATCATATCTTTTAATTTAAAATAGTCAAATTTCAAATCAAATGGACAAGCTTTAGACTTCAAACCAAGCTAATTTTGAAAAACGTAATTTCTGAACACGGTCACAATTTTTGTAATGGTTTGAGCGATTTACTACTCTCAATCTAGAAAGATATGGGTTAAGGTGTCTCATGAAAAGTGTTCATTTAAGTGTCATTTATAACATATTAAAATTTGAGAATTTTCTGAGCCTGTTTGATTATGCTTTCGGAATTAAACTTGGAAGCGCATGAGTGGCCCGGTTTCTGCCGATTTGAACTGAAAGTGGTTTTGTGATTGTTCTTGATGTTGTGCTTGCCGGACAATGCATATTTGGTGATGTGGTTGAATTTTGACATGCTGAGAACTTATGCGTGATAATATGTGAATGGTTGTGCTATGGTGAGTGTTTATTGGTAATGCAAAAGATGACCTTATGGGCTTTTAATTAGAAAAAAAATGAGGTGTCGGGTTGGACACCAAAACTTATTTGCTCTAAAAAACAATGAGGTTTTAAATTAGGTGAGTGCAAAGTTTGGCGGATTAATTTTGAGTACGTGAGCACCTATGAATTTCTTTCAAAAGGTTTTGAATAAAAAGAAAAAGGGGGTTACTAAAGATTGTCTTTAAAAAGGGGTGTTTGGGAAAGAAAATAGAAAATAAATAAAGTGTCGAGTTTGGACGCCAAATTTTATTTGCTCAATAAAACAAGGAGGTTTTATAGTAGAAGTGTGCAAAGTTTGATGGATTGATTTTGAGTATGTGACCGCATACGAATTTATTTCGGAAAGCTTTGAATAAAAAAAAAAAGGGAGTTGCAATGTTTATTATTTTAAAAGGAATTTTGGTGTTTTGAGCTAATTGACGAAAGATAAGAAATAGGTTGATTGATGACATGCTTGCATGGTCACTAAGTGGAACCTGTCCTGATGCGTATGAATACGCAGAACGATACTCTTAAGTGGAATGCCGTCTAGGCAGAGGATGCTAGACATTGCCGTTCGCGAATGGATTTCGGAATGAAGCTCCTCAGTGGGGTGCCTTCTAAGCGGAGGATGCTAGACATTGTTGTGCCCAACGAGGCGGGATGATGTCCAGTTACGCAGGATGATTGTCGACTGTGGAGTTGGCCATGGCCGATGGGTCATAATAATTGAAACACGCTTGAGTGGTTGTGATAGTTGCACTTGATTATGGGAAAAAAAAAATTGTATGGCATGGTATGAGATGTGTCATAACAGTTTGGCTTTATAATCGAGACCCATGTGAATGTTTGAAGGATGAAATATGTGTTCCAGCTATTAAGTTATGCTTGCTACACTGATATTAGCATATGTGATGAGTTAACGTGTAGGTACACGCCGAGGCGAGGTAAGTTTTGTATGGTGTGTGCTTAGGACCACATTCGAGACGAATTTGCGTCCTAATTGGGGTTTAAGGTTTTGACTTGCTTGGATTTTATCTCACCTCGTAGTGCACTAACCTTTTTTAGGGCCGCAGCATGGAGATCTGCTGAGTGCGGATGTGGCGGGTGCGAGATACGACACCTTTTGGCTGGCCCTGCCATTACCGAAGTTTAGGGTAGCCATGACCCTTGAAGGTTTCTGAGAGGATCGATTGGAAGTTGCCAGTGTAAGGACTTGTAAATCATTAAATGTCCTAGGGACAACAGTGGTTAAATGAATAAGTTGTTTTCGGAAACTTTTATTTTAATTGACTATCCATATTGTTTGTTTATTGACTATGCGTTGTATTTAATTCCCTTCCGCATGTGCTTAATTGAAAGACGAAAAAAAAAAAGAATGAGTCAGCAACGGGTCCTGGGATATTGCATTTTTAATCGACCGCCGAGGGATGTGCATACGCTCAAGGTTCGGGACATGACAAATGGACCAATGGAAGAGTGAAAAGCGAGCAATCATTGATGACGCCTATAAGCTAGAATTCCAACCAAGATCTTTTACCTATGCCACCTCATTCTTTTAGGTGCAATTAGGCTTGCTAACTAAGGACTTTAGGTGAGACACTTGCAAAAATTAGAGTGGACATTTGGCTTGGTAATGATGGCTTGAGATTTGCCTTGGAGAAGAAGTTAGTGACTTAAAAGCTTAGGTGTCCTCTAGAATCTTAGGTTATGATGAGCCTAAAAGATAGCCTCGGTGAACAAGGCAAAGGCCAACCAATCAAGAGAGGACATTAGGCATCAAAGGGGCTTATGTGTCTTTTAGGACCATAGGCATATCATGAGCCTAAATTGAGCCTTAGAGATCAAGTCAATAGGCGGTCAAATAAGAAGATGACAAGTGTTCTTTCAGGACCCTGGGCATGCCACCTTGCAAACTAGGCTTGCCACCTTAGTGGTATAGTTGTGCCACTTAAAGAAATGTGATTGGGCCGTTTGGATAAGCAATGATGAGCTTGGTGCCTATAAATAGGAGAAGCCATTCCTCATTTTCCTCACCTTGTCATCCATTTCCTCCTCCCCTTTCTCCTTTCTCTCAACCTTGCACCATCACCCCTCATCAAATCATTCAAGCTAGTGCTCGAGGTTCATCCAGGTAAGTAAGATTCCTATGTCTCCAGGACGGTAGTCTCCATTGTCGAGTCTAATTAGGTGCTCACTCGTCAAGCCATGGGTAGGATACTGGATCTTTTGTATGGTTTTACTCATGTTTGTGCTTGAATGTGTGCTTGAGTTGTTCACGCCCAGAATAAGGTTAAGGTTCGTTCGGATTGAGTTCACTGCAAGACAAGTTGCCTTAGCCATAAAACCTTGGTTTCGACATAAATAGGATGCCAGGTCCAAGCCTTGCTTGGTGTGGGAATCACCCAAGCCCGCAAGGTCCTAAGTCGACATTGAGGTGTGTCGATCTTATGCCTTGATTGGTACGGGGATCGCCAAATACACGAGGTCTTGGTAAGGCACAAAGCATGCGATTTCCATAGTCCAAATGGACGTGAGGACATTGTACTTAGCGTTGAATGAAACCGCGAGCCAAGGGTTATTCTCGATACATGTGTAATCACATCGGGATTGGAGTAGAGGTCCGTCAAGCTTGGGATCGTAACTAAAGTGAGGTGTACCCAAGCCTCGAGATCTTGGATCGGTATCGAGGCGTACCGTTTCCAAGCCTTGTTCGGTGCGAAGATCAATGCTAAGTAATTGATTCAAGTCACGGAGCAAATATCATTCCTAGCATATTTGCTAGTGAAGTATAAGAAAATCATGACACACACAAATGAATGAGCATGCCTTAGGGCCATACATGTGTCGACTAAGAGATAAGATAAGAACAGGCTTGTATGAAGCATTTATGCATGCACTTAAATAGGAAAAGACATCCAACGCCACACAGCGTTGGCAGGGATGCCTCGATTAAGTCGGGATGCCCTGGTTGAGTCGAGATGCTTGGGTTTTAAACCTAGAAGCCTCGAGAAGTGATGCGTGATCGGGCAAGTGATTCCAAAACAGAAATTTTTTTTCTTTTGGGATTTTTTTGGTTAAGTGTATGAAGTAGTGTATACGGGTGAAGAAACGATGGGGAATAAAAAAAGATAGAACGATCTCCTTCCAAGGTATAAAGGCCACGCCACCAATCAAAGATGAGGATCGAGATTTACGAAGTTCACCACCAAGGCCTAAAGCTTCCACTAGCCAAGGATAAAGGACTTCGGGATAGGAGAAGCTCACCACCAAGGCCTAAAGATTCCACCAACCAAGGATAAAGGGCTTCTTGGCTCACCACCAAGGAGTGATCTACACTTCAAGGATAAAGAGACCAAAGTAAGTTATCCACTCTCCCAAGAAGCTCACTCAAGAAGAGGAAATCTCACAATTTTTATTCATCAAATTCGTATGTCCTTACATTGGATAGTTTCCCCTGTTTATAGGAGGATTTTAGACTTAAGAAATATATATAAAAAAAAATAGACTTTAATGACCTAGAAACTTAGACCTTTGACTCTTGAAAACTACATAACAATAAAGACACCTAGGAACTTAGGAAATGCCTTTATTAGCACGGGAACTTGCACTCTTGAACCTTTAGCCTTCCAAAATTCGTGATCCTCCCTTGACCAGAAAATAACCCTTTTGCAACTTCATCAATTGGTTATGCAAACGTCTAAAATGGCCTCCCATCGATAGTCATCGACATACCACAAAGTATCGATAAGTAATTAACATTATTCATTCAAAATGATCCATCGAAGCTAGCGCATTGATGGTTCTGAGTTGGTCGATGGAGCTATGTTGAATGCCACCGCATCAGGAAGCTAGCTTCGAGAAGCCTTGGTCAAGCCAGGAAGCCCAATAAGAAGTTGGAAGCCCCAATCGAGCTAGGAGGGCCTGGTCGAGCCAGGACAACGTTAAATGAATTTGCGTGAGTGCTAGTATTTGCATAAGTATGATATGTTGATATATTTATTGATTAACCAAAGGTAAGTATGCATTGAAACATGTTGCGATGGACATTTGCATGTAGTCAAAGGTAGTAACAAGTTTGCTATTGATTTGTCATCGATACTATTTGTGAGTACTGTGCTTGCTAGGCTTTAACGATGATGAGATGCTTTCCTAGTAGAGAACTAGGAATATTACTTACTGAATTTCACCAAAACTCATTCCTCATCTTTTAGTCTTGTAGGCATAGAAGTTTCACATCAATTTTGGGAGCTGAAGTCACATTAGAGGAGATAGGATTTCCCTTGGTCTATGTGGAAAACTTGTATTGTAAAGTAAAAAGAAAAGAGGGCCATTAGAAAAAGGGGCTTGTAAAAGTATTGTTATAATATAAATTTGTGTGTTCTGCTTGATGTAGGTCCCGGTCTTCCAACTGTTGTTTGTCCGAGGAGTTATTTTTTCATGTTTCTGCATGTGCATGATAACAAGATAAAAAGAATCGAGATGATGACAAGCCTGGGACGTCATGAAAATAACCTTCAGCTTGACCTTCGAGAGTTGGGGTCGTGACATTGTGCTTGATTAATGATTTACCAAATATCTTAACACTCCTCATGAGAATATGAAAAGTGTATATACTAAATTAATTCGCTAATTAATTTAGGAAATTAACAATGATGGTTTTAATTGGATGGTTAAAACTTAATTTAGCATACTTTCAATGTAAATGAAGGAAGTAGTTTAATACTAAAGTACACTCATAATAAGACCTTCAATATTGTTTAAAATTCCACTGTAGCATTAGAATAAAGACAAAGACTCTTATCTTAGTTCCTAAATTTCATGAAATTGGACCATGTGAATGTTTTTAAGGAAACATGCATGTTTCAATGATTAACAATGTTCGTGATCTGTCCATTTGATCTATCTCATCTACCATAATCCAACCTACCAATTTTTTTTTAATCAATCTAAAATAATTCTTCAATTTGTTGAGCTTAATTAGATGTGTGCCTTAAATACATTATCATCGTCAATAACATGTGAAAGCGTAAGGCATCATTCACTTTCACTTAGATTCAATCCACATGGATGGGATCTTTCGAATGTCAAAAGTCACCTCCTTAAGGGAGGTAGCTACTAGAGGTCCCCGTGGAATTCTCATTCACATACACTTTCTTTGTTCCTACACACACCCATCATGTACACATTCAATAACCAATCAACCCTAAATGCCCATCAACATCTTCTCTCTCTAGTATATATATAAAAAAAAAAAAAATTGAAAATCTCTTCGGTACCGTGAACCAAATGGATTTTACTACACACACTTTAGGTCGAGACCACAAAAACATAACTTTTTTGCCCGTGTTTGCTAAGTGCCTACAACACAAGCAAATTTGGACTGCAATATATTGTGTTTGCTATGGAATCTTGAGATTGAATTGGGTCATGACTAGGTATGGGTGAATCGGGTCTCTACATCGAATCGGGTCTCAACAAAGCTAGTTGCGGAATTCCCTTAGTTCCTCCTAAGCATCGTCAATTGTCGGATGGCCGTCATTGTCACGCATTATCAAGCAAATTTTCGAAGTCAGCACTATGGTGTTCTAATTTTGGTGTTGGGAAAGCAAATTAGGTCAGCGTCTTTGAGCTTTTTATGATTATGATTAGGGCCAATTTTCCCTAGAAACGAAAATAATGAAATTTTTTTAAAAAAAGTTGTCGTTTTTTAAGTCCGACATGCACATCAGTGCCAATCCGACTACATAGGATGGTTGGCGTTGGCTAGATTACATCTAAGCATTTTCTAGGGTAAATTGGTTCGATGGACTCAATTGGCAAACTATCAAAAGGTTTAGGACTCAATTAGTAAAATTACAAGATTTATGATTAAATTGATAAAAGTACATTAAGTTTATGATTTTTTTGACAATTTTCCCTAGAGTTTGGGAAGATCCTAGGATTTGCAGACGCTACAGGCTAGTGCACTACCCTCCCTCCCACTCCTTAGTAGGGTCTGGGAAATTTGACGTGCTACAAAAAGACATGATGCTTTGTCCACAACAAGCGACATTCTTTGCCTCGGCTATTTCAATCAACACGTCATTTAGGTGATCCAATTGGATTATATATTTTGCCTTCTCTATCAACTCATCCTTATGGCCTCTTTAGGGATTCCAACACCTTATCCTTACCATCCAACACATTCATCAAACCATGAGTTTTTAATAAGGCACACATCTCTACGCTTCACAATCCAAAGTTATTTCCCTTGTTGAACTTCTAAATTTCAACCGCTCTAGACATAATTGCAATGATAAAATTTCTAAATAGTTATTTTGACAAGAAAAAAACTCTAAATCAACTCCAAAAACATTAGTTCATGCTTTGATACCAATTATTGTGAAATGACAATGGACCTAACGGATCTAGCAATTAAATACCAAATGTCAGATGACAAAATTACTAGAGAAATCAACAAGAAATGACAAAAAATATTGGAGATTTACATGTTTGTTCAGAGACGTCAATACTTACTACACGACGAGAGCTAGCCATAAAGAACGAACAATCAAACAAAGAGATATGAAGTAACAAACAATGAACTGCTCAATTGCTAATATGTTTCCCAAAATCTAATATACCAATCCTCATAAGTTCTCGTGTATCTTTGATGGATAAGTATATTGAAAGTCCTAAACTTGTTAACACAATGCAATTTAGTCTTAAAACTTATCACGAAAGTGTAATCGAGTCCTAAAACTTTAAAAAAGTGCAATCATATATTAAAACTTGTCAAATTGATTAAATCAAGTCTTTTTATTAATAGCATTTTTTGAAAGTTTTAAAACTTGATTATATTTTCATGACAAGTTTTAGGACTTGATTGCAATTTTTGAAAGTTTTGGGATTCGATTACACTTTTATGACAATTTTTAAGATTTAATTGTACTTTTTAAAAGTTTTAGAAATTATACTTTCATAATAAATTTTAAGACTTCTAGTGCACTTATCATCTTCTCTGACAAAGTTTCGCTAGGAATCGTAGGAGAAACCTTGCTCGGTGGTGTTCCTCTTCGAAGCAAAATAAGTATGGACAACTTTTTAAAAAAGGAGTGTTTTTTAGGGTTGGCGTGACAACTGGGCATTTACTTGGAATGCGCCAGGTGCTAGTTTCCAATATGGCTTTTCCAGGCCAGTGCGCGAGTGCCTGGCCATGTGTCACCGGGTGTTTGGTTGGGGCTGGTGAGTCGACCGACGCATGCCTAGTAGCTAAATGCTACCGGGCTTGTTCAGTGGGCTTTCGGGGATTAGTCGACCGATGCATGCCCAATATCGTTTTAATGTTTTTCCAACTTGTCCAAGCATGTAATCGACTTATCTCTGGAATCCCTTGCAAACTCTGATTTGGCAAGAAATTGAACCATAAAACAACAATACATAATTGTGATTCCTTGGGAAAAAATGGCCTTAAAAAGTTTCCATACACGTAGTGGTGTCTAACATCATTTAGTTTAGCTTTTGATCATAAATTAAGAATTGCTCTCCTTTCTATGCTTCCAATCTAATGATTCCGCTCTCTATCAAATGCCCCATGATTTTTCTTTTTTTTATTATGTCACGGTGAAATATGGATGATGGACAACATCCGATGGTGCATAAGCTAGGCTATAATATATGAAATCTCATTTTCCAAAAATTGGAATCTGAAATATGAGTAGGCCACTACTGGAGGATGTGAATTGCGATTTACCTTAAAAGGTACTAACCCCTTCGCCAATCCAGTAGAACATCGGCTTCTACATATCAAGACAAAGTTTACATATTTCTAGTACAATTACATCCATCAAGAGGTGACTTATCCAAGCACCACTCCATAACACGCCAACCCACAAACCATTTACACCCACCTCACAAAAGACCAATCGAACCCACACACAATGCTTTCAAGGGCGAACCCCATCTTCTCTCTCCTCCTCAGTCTGTTGTCCACTTCCCCCTCAGAGAAAGTGGCAATGGTGGGATGCTCTGTTCATGTCTGAAGAAGTTGTCCGGGTCGACCTTGGTCTTCACTTGGACCAACCTATCGAAGTTGTCCTTGAAGTACTTGGCGCCCCAGACAACGGCCTGTATGAAGCTCGTCCCGTTCTTGTTCATGCCCAAGTCGAGGTCCCTATAGTTCACATATGCCTCCCTCGGAAACATGGAAACATGCGGGGCCATGTAGCTGTAGAGCCTCCGGATCCAGTCCATGTGCCTGGTGGCATCCTCGCTGGCATCGTTCCAGAGGCTCAGGTACTGGATCATGAAGATGGTGCCCTTGCGGTGCGGGAACGGTGCCTCGGACTCTGATACCTTGCTCATCATCCCGCCGTACGGTGTCCATATCATCAGTGGGTTGTCCTCCTGTACCAGCCTCATCCACAGCCCCTCCAGGCCGGTCTCTGAGATGGTGTTCCGGACGAAGTCCGACTTCGCCTTGAAAAAGTTCTTGAATGTGGACTTCCCCTTGAGGAGGACTTCAGGCGGCGTCCCGCTTGGGTACCCAGCGATGTACAGGACTGATCTGATCCAACTCATTTCGAAGCAATCGCTCCTCATGAGTCCCAATTCTGGGAAGCTGTCTTCCATCACCTTAAGGAGTCGGTCAGCGGTCCCTAAAAAGAGGGCATTGTACGACGTGCTCACAGTCCGGTTGGCTTTGCCTCCGCCGGCGCTAGCCGTTTGGATGATCACCCTGATGAATAGGTCCTCGTCTAGCGTGTCCACAACTTGTTGCCACCGGTGCAGAAGCTTCGTCGCACCTTGTTCCAAAGTCTTTGTTACCGTGAAGACAGTCACCGTCGAGGGGACTGGTACCAACTTTATTTTCCACTCGAGTATTATGCCGAAGCTCGCTCCTCCCCCTCCTCTAATGGCCCAGAATAGATCCTCTCCCATCGCCGCCCGGTCCAGAATTCGGCCATTCACATCAACAATCCGAGCATCCAGCACGTTATCCACCCCGAGGCCATACTTTCTCATCATAGAACCATATGCCCCGCCAGTGATGTGTCCCCCGACACCAAGACTTGTGCATAGACCTGCTGGGAAGCCGTGGATTCGACTCTTCTCGGAAATTCGGTAGTAAACCTCCCCTATCGTGGCCCCCGCCTGAGCCCATGCGGTGTTATCCGCCAGATCGACAGTCACGGCGCGGAGCCTGCTCAAATCCACGATGATGAACGGGGTTAGGGTCTCAGACACGTAGGACAGACCCTCGTAATCGTGCCCCCCACTCCGGACCCTCAGGTGGATCCCAAGCTGCTTCGAGCAGATAACAGCAGCCTGGACATGGCCTTCGATCAGCGGGGTGAAGATGAATTCGGGCTTCGGCATGGAAGGCACAAGGTAACGGAGATTCTGCGCGGAAGATTGAAGCACGGCGCTGAAATTGGAGCTCTTCTGGTTGTAGAAGGTGGAGAGCGGCACGGCGACCTCAGAGTTGAGGTTGAGGCACTGGACGAAATCATCTTGAATGGTGCTCGAAACTGAGATTAGGCACGAATGTGATATGAGAAGCAGTAGGATCAACGAGAGCGCGGCATGAATTGAAGGGGACATTTTTCCTGGGAGGGCGTGTGTTATTCGGTGGAATGTGCTCAGCAGATGGAGCGTCACAAATGGCTTTATACATGCTTATGAGGATTTCAGGCATTTTTATGTGGCGTGCTTATGATCGTAACGTGGGATTGAGTTAATGCAAACGTCACGCTAAGGTTCATTCGTGTACACTTGAATTTGGGCCCTACTTCGTCGTCGAAACAGAAATTTTTCTTTTATGGTTCCACCGTGGTTCCAACATCCAAGGAATTGGCCGGTACCACTATCGGTCCGTTACTGATTCTAGGAGTCCTACTTTGCAATGGGACAAGCAATCTTGTGAAAATCTTTCACTTTTCAGAGCATTACCTTTCCTCGCGGGAAGGAGAAATTATTGTGTTGGTAGTACATATGCTAACTCGAATTTAGATAGCTGAAAACTGTAAAACCTATCCACCACGTCAACTGAATGACTTCCTGTCAAAATGAGTTCTTCAGCTTTTCACTTTCGAATTTTTACGTATTTTTTTGTGCTTTTCCAGTTCCGATGCTTTTCACTTTGATCATCGTCATGACTTTCATGGCAGTGTAAAGTGCCGCTAATTGCGATGAGATTACTACAAAGATAAATCGATTTCGGCATAAGAGCTAAAGGCAGAAGAATAAAGGCGTTAGCAAGCAATAAGCGGTAATGGGTCATTGTGTTCCCCACTAAAAGATGGCACCAATATTCTTTGCATAGAAAGCTGTGTCCTTTTCAAAATTAAATCGTGGACTCCATTTGTTCCACAAAAAAAAGAAAATGATTTACAAAATATTTTCCTAAAAATAATTTTTTGTTACTTGAAATAATTAGTTAATAAATTTTTTAGGAATAAATATATTGAAAGTTGTAAAATTTGTCAATAAAATGCAATTTAATTATAAAACTTTCAAAAAATACAATTAAGTTTTAAAAGTTATCATGAAAGTGCATCAAATCTTAAAACTTTCAAAAATTGTAATCAAATCCTAAAATTTATCAAATTAGTTAAATATAGTCCTTTTATTGATAGCATTTTTTGAAAGTTTAAGAACTCGATTGCACTTTTGTGAAAAATTTTAAGACTTAATTGCATTTTTAGAAAATTTTATGACTCAACTGTACTTTTGTAATAAACTTTAGAACTAATTTGTACTTTTTGAAAGTTTTAGAATTAGATTGCACTTTCAAGACAAGTTTTATGACTTATAGTGCACTTATTTCCAAATCATTGTTTGTCCCAGTCAAATTATTTATCACTCACGTTATGGATAATGACTTGCTTTTGCTTCGAGGTTTTGGAAAGATTGGTCCAAAAGCAATTTGATCCAGAATTGCCATTAAAAGTTTCTAATAGATTTGCCCATATGGTGACAATGCCACTACATCAGTTTTACGTCAACTAGGTTTGGACGGGCGACTTCTAAGATCGGCAACTAGGGTTTTCAAATCATGTGTTGGTTCCTGCTTGGCGTAAAAGTCTCATCCATGAACAAATAGAAAACGCCTCTTAAAGGGCAAGTCTGGGAATGGTACCTTAGGCGTCAAACGTTTGGAGAAGCAGCTTAATTAATAATTTTTTAAAATCAATTGTTGTTGTCTTTTGAAGAAAAATAATAAATCGAAAGCTATGATTCTTTTTTATTATGAGTGTTTTCTTTTTCCCTAGATTTCCTTTAGCTAGGAATTACCGTGTGCCCAAGGTACACGAGAAGTAAATTTAGATCCTTTGTCACTATACCTATAGTAAAGAAAAATTCTTCAGCTGTTTAACTCCATGACATCGGCGGATTTATGAGTTTTTCTCGTTGGAGTATGATCTGATACAAGATAATGTAACAACTATATTTATATTCGAGGTCTCTTTTAAAATGAGAAGTCACGTAAACGTGAGATAGAAGTATCTCTTCGACAATTACTTTGTACTTGTGTCCATATTTTTCAGGTAATTAGTGTCATATTTGTCGAATTAAGTTTATTAGAAAATTTTCATCCAAAAGGTTAAAAAAAAATGGTCTGTTAAAGATATAGTTTGTACCAAACGTTGCTCGTAATTCAACCTGGTTTAAAATCCTCTATCTTGGCTGAGGATTTGAGAGCGTGTATCTTAATCCAAGAGTTAGATGAGAACCTTATATTGGGCGTGTCTATTACATTAAGGCTCTATTTGGTCGTCTGGATTTTTAACCAAGATTGGAGGGATTTTGTTTATCCTTTCCATTGTTAAAATCGAGTATTTCAACATCCTATTATGTCCATTGTTTGTATGAATGGCATATTAGTGCAAATGAACAATAAAGTTGCACAAACGAAGATGATAGGAATCTCTCACGACAATCTTGCCAATTTCATTTTTATTTACTTAATTCTTTTTATTTTTCCCTCTCTTTTGTTCATTTCCTTTTTCCCTTGCCACCATTCTCTTATAAAATTGTATTAAGTATTAAACTATACTAATATACCTAAAATTTGTAATATATATAAATGCTAAATTGATATTCGTATATATTGATGTTATATTATAAGATAGAAAGAAATTCAAATATATAAATAAAAATATAAATAAAAACGAAATTGTTGTTATTTTTTTGTTATTGAATTTTTATATAAGAACTCAAATATTATTTATATTCAAATATTATTTATTTTTTAATTTAAAAAGTTTGTTATTCAAAAAGAATAACTTTTATATCATGAATATTAAAATCCTATTCATCTTCATCATACCTCCTCCATGGAATTGTTTTATCCTAATTATATCTCCCTTAAATTCAACTTTATTGTGTTTTGGGAAAGAACTAAATACAATTTTATCATATCCTAAATTTTATCATAGCTACCAAATGTATGCTAAGAGTTTGTATACTTAGCATATAAGAACAATTAAAACATTAATCAGTTGCACGAAAAATTAGATAGGGGGCCTTTGTGTCAAACTTAGGATGATGCTGTTATTCTTAGAAAAGCCCAAATCCGAGGACTTTCTTTCTTTGTCGGGTGCTGATTCAAGCTTTTCACGTTCACTTTCACCAAAAAATGAAAAAATAAAAAAAAATCATGCGCTCATAACTTTGTCAGTTCCCCGACCAAAGAGGTCATTTCTCTATAGGTTCCTTATGGTTTTCAATTGTTCTTAGAACGACAATTTCACAATACCTTCTTTGGACAGTATACATCCATTTTTATGGGTTGTTCAAGTGGTAAGGGCTTAGATTTGAAAACTGTCCTAATCGCACAAATTTTTCTGGCCATGCTTTCGAGTGCAGATTTGTGTTGTCTCCGATCACGGGATTGGGCGACTGCCACTTTTGACGGTGATTCATTAGATGCTCAAAGTGCCCTGAACATCCGCGGACATCTCGTTGATTTAAAAAAGTAAGAAGACAATAAACATCAATTTTATTTCATGTTGGTCGAATGTCATTTTCGAATCAACAAGAGAATCCACCTGGCCCACCAAACAACAAGGTGTATCTCATATGTTTTCCGGGGACGCTGGCATTTAAACTTTTCAGACCGCAGCATTTTGGAGAGTCCGTCTCAGTAAAGGCGTGCTCATCTGTAAGAGTTACCAACTAGTCAGATAAGATCAATATATTGGATTTGCCTGATGCACCTGAAAAAAATCTGCTTCCCATTGCCGGAGAAGGTTCGTTCATGGCCGCTTTGACCTGGCCTCCAAAATTCACCATGGACAAGCCATAGTTGAAATATTGAAACAGTTCTCTCAGCCGGTATCCAACGGGAGAACGCCCACCCCCAATGGTAAACCTTCAGTTTGCAATCTCATACCCTATCATGAAAATGTTGTGGGGAAAATTTGTTTGGTGAAGAAGATAGAGAAGTAACAGTAGATTATTGATAATTTGATGGATGATGACAGTCATTGTCCTTAAAGTATTATTTGCCCCCACTATTGCTGCTGCTGGGTTTAAAGTAAATATACCTCTAGAATATACATCAAAACCGCCAAAAATCGAGTTTGGCAATTACTCAATTTCTCTCTTGGAATTTCACTTTGAATGTGTTAAGATTGCATGTATCAAAAGAGAAGAAGAGGAAAGCATTTATGAACAGTTGTAGTTATTATAAATTATATGTAAATTGATCTCCATTCATAAACAACCAATCAATAAACCTCTTGGAAACATATAACTTATCACCAATCATCACCACTCTTCATATTAAGAATAACTTTCTTTCATAACTACGGATAATATCATTTTAGGATGGAGAGTCATCTTTTTCATAACCAAGAGTCACTTTTTATCTTAAATAAGAGTCACATATTCTCTTAACCAATGAACACCTCTTTTATGATAACAAACTATTTCAACAACTATTGACTTAGTTAATTTGTTGCGAGAAGTGGTAAACCGCATCAAGCGGTGCATACGGTTACATAGCTTAGTTAACATGATTGGAGTTGAATAATTTTGCCAAATGATCTTATGAGGAAAGAAAATGCGACATGTCAATTCAGAAATGGTCAAATGCAGGGCTGTCGAGTGAAACACGGCCTTCAAAAAATTTTCCAATCTTAGGAGTCCATTTACCAATCTTAAAGATATATCGGAAGCCAAAGCTGGTTTACGAAGAATGTATACCCTCAATACCAAGCAACTATAGTGTACAAATCAAGTAAACGTGAGAGTAAAAATATATTGTATATGAAATAGATGATGGCCCGTCAGTTATATGGCTACAAATACAATAGAGTCCTTGTTTCATAAGAATTAACAAGTGAGCATGTATTAAGCATGTGTGCCGAGTTTAACATCATGTACCAAACTCAACAGGATTGAACGAACTCCAGAATGGGGCAACCTGCTTTAAGGAAGGTTCGAAACTTGGACTTTGAGTCAACGATCGGGTTGCAATTACCCTAATATTTTCCTTTTTATCTCTTTTGACTTGGTCAAAAGTGGGGTTGAATGGAAAAAAGAGAGAGAGAGAGAGAGAAAAGTGGACTTCAGCCGGTAAAAAGAGAAATGCACTCATGAACGGAAAAGGGAAAGAGAGAGGAGAGAGAAAGAAGGAGAAAAGAAAAGATAAAAAAGGAGGGAGAGAAGGCTAAGAGGGTTTTGTGCACACTTGCCATGAGGATGCCACCAAACTAAATTTCCTTCGATTCACAACGCTCGAATTGCAAGATTATTGGCTCGGACAATTATGTTGGTTGGTTTTAGGCATTTTTATGTGAGTAGTGGTAATCTCTTCTTTGATTTTGTAAAACTCATGCCTTGAAGTAATAGTGGTTCAATATATATTACCTAAGCATAAATCTAGATGGTTTACAACTTTTTTATTGTTGTGAGATGCTTTGATAAACCTTTCTTGAAAGTTATCTGTACTACTTTGTGAATCTAATTTATGAGATAGATCTAAAATGATTTGAGAAATAATTTACAAAAAGAGATTCTAACCAATGAACTGAGTTGTGAAAGATTATGTATTTTGATTTATAAAACCAATTTATGATATGGATTCTGGATTTTTTTTGTGGAAAAAAATTGAGTTGTGAAAGACTCTATGTTGTGGGTTGTAAAACCAATTGTGATATGGACTGGTCAAGAACTAAGTGTTACATGGCGACATGAGTCTTGTGGGAACCACTTCTAAGGTCTTGTACTATTGATGTGTGTTGGTCAAAGGCTAAGTGCTACATAGAAATGCAACTCTGGTGAGAGTCACTTATAGTTACAGGGTATTGTACTATTGATATGTACCGATCAATGACGAAGTACTACATGGTAATGCGAGTCCCGTGGGAATCACCTCAAGGGCTAAGTGTTATACAACAACACAAGTCTCATGGGAGCCACCTGTATGGCCTAGTAGTGTTAATATGTGTTGGTCAAGGGCTAAGTGCTACATGATATCACGAGTCTCATGGGAGCCATCTCTAGAACCTTGGACCATTGATATATGTTGATCAAGAACAAGGTAAGTTCTATAGAAGTCACCTCTAGAATCTTAAATTAGATATTGAGCATGAAATTGATTATTTATGTGTGATTTGAGATTGGTCAGTGGAATAGGCTAATAATATATAATTTGATGACATTGATTAATGGACTTGATCATTAATGTTTGAATTGTGGTGATGGATTAGATAAGTATTTTTTATTTATATAAATCTTTGTTAAAATGATATAACTCATATTTGATTTGATATGTATATTATATATATGATTTGATTAAAATAGATGTACTACTTACGAAGCTATGGTTGCTCATTTCTTTTCTCTTTAACTTTTTTAGGTTCCTCGATTAGTAGTCAATAGTATGAGAACACTATCATTGGGGACTTTTGGGAGTTGGATTTTGGGTATGATTGTATAGATGTCTGAGATGACATTTGTTGAGTTTAGTTGAGTGGGCAGTGTAAATATCTTTTTTGAAGCTGTGTCCTTTGAGAGGAAGGACAGTTGTGTCATTCCCCTATTCTTAATGGATTCGGTGTGTGACAACTTTAACGAGTCAACTTCAAAATTTTGTATCAATACCCGTAATAGATTTGGAGAGTAATCAATTTAACGAGATAGGATTTGGGAGTGTCCAAAACACATCTCACTTTTAGGCCAATGCCTTAGCATTTACAGTAAGTTTTCTGGTAACATTTCAAATTTAGTCATGTTTTTCATTTTTATTCTCATTTTAACGCTAACAGTCTAAATAGCATGACCATTTCATTAACCCCACTTACATTATTACCTCTTACTTTTAGCACTGATAAATTCCACCCTAGAACTTGGAACCAGATTAGGCAGGATTGATTCATGATCTCCATATAAATCTGGATTCACCTGCCATGTCAATACTATTTATGTCCATTGGATCAGAAGCAAAAATATATAGGATACGGTCATTCTCTAATAAAATTACTAAAAAAAGATCACATGTGTAAAATGGGAAGATTAATCACTAAATATAATTTAATTAATGGATAGTGTTTTCTTAGGATGTTTAGCAAGATTGACACGACCCTGTTAATGATTCCAACGATGGACAACAAAATTTCTTTATATAAAAAAATGAATGGTCGTCATTCTCTCACTTTATCGAGCCATTATATAGGAAAAAAAAAGTTCTTTTTATATCAAATTGAGTGCTCATGTATGATTTTAGGTCCACCAAAATAAATTTTAAAAAATACAAAACGTACCATCCACCCTACTGAAATTGAGCTAAACGCATCTTTAGGACCATCAAAGAGCCGGACTTCAGCTGTGCTGAACTGCTTTTCTCCACACTATTTATTATAGACATCGATGAAGGTTTATGCTCCATGCAGAGAATCATTTGGCGGACGTACCATGGTGAGATATGCAAACTAGAAAGTACAAAAAATCGAAGCATGCAATATTACTTAAAGTGCACATATTGTGTAGCTACAAGATATCCGTTAATTAATTTCTGGTGGGGTATATATATCAGCATTAGTCAAATTTTTGAAAAGCTTATTATGGTAGCTTTGGACATAAATGACATCCATATACTTTCTAGAACACAATTAGGCTGTAACTAGCCCTCCAATTCGCTCATGTTTGAATAGTTTATTTTTAGTTTCTAGTTTAATTTAACCTATAGAGAACAGAGATAATTAAGAATTAAAATATTTAAAACTCTTTTCATCTATTTAATAGAAATACTCCGGTAAGTTACTTAGAAAAAAAACTGAATTATTATTAGGAAGAAGATAATCCTCTAAAGAGATTGGTTGACATTTAAGAATGATTCCGAATTTTGGAAGCTATCAATAAATAGGGATCAAATATAAGATAAAGCATTTGATAAACTTCATATAACTCGAGTAACATATTTTGTGTAGATGTTGAATTGTTGCAAAAACGTGGAAAGAGAAGTGCAATATACAATAAGGCTACGTTTGGTCATCCAGATTTCTAATCGGGATAGAACTTGATAGGATAGGATATGATAGAACTTGATAGGATAGGATATGAAATCCTAGGACTTTTTTATATCCTATCAATTGTTTGGTGAATCGCAGTATTAAAATCGGATATGTTCACATCATATCAAGTATATATATTTTTTTATCATTCTAAATGAACCTAAATTCATAAATGAAGATGGTGAAAATCCCTCGTAACACTATTTCTTAATTTATTTTTATTTTATTTTTCCTCTTTTATATTATTTTATTTATTATTTCTTTTTTCCCCTTTCATCGCTCTTTAATAAAATTTTATCAAATAATAAACTGTACTAACGTACCTAAAATACAAAAATACCCAAAATATATAATAAATATAAATATTTAACTTATAAATTGAATTTTTTTATAAGATAGAATTAAAGTTGAATTAATAAATTAAAATAGGATTAATTAAAAATATTTTTTATTTTTTATTTTTAATTTCTTAAATTAGATTTTGAATATTATTTATATTGAAATATAGTTTCATTTTTTAATTTAATAAGTTTTTTATTCGAGAAAAATAACTTTCCTATTATAAACATTAAAAATCCTATCCACCTTTATCCCGCCTCTCCCATGGGATAATTTTATCCTATCTATATCCTTCTTAAATCTGACTTTATCCTGTCCTGAGTGAGCACCAAACGTAAGATAGGATAAATATTCTATCCCGAATTTTACCCCAACTGCCAAATGCAGCCTAAGGTTACGGCTCATAATAGCATACTTATAACACATGGCAAATTTAGTAAAATTGAGTAATCTAAAAATTATTTTACTACTGGAGAAAGGAATGAAACGAGGAGTAAATAAAGGAAGTAAAAAATTCGCATCACTAAATAGTGACAGTAAAGGAAGTTTTCGTCACCTTATCTTTTTATAGAAGCAAAGAGTCATGTTCATATATTCAGTTAAATTCATGAAATTTAAGTAATCTTGAAGTACTTAAATTCTTGTAAGCACAATATCATCTATCGATACAAGTTTCTCATGGACTTTGATTTTCCAAGGGGTGATTAACATAGCACGTCAATATTTGAAACGCATAAGAAATAGATTATCAAAGTGCACGACTGAGTATAGTTATATCTCAATCTATAAACTTCAAAAAGTTTATAGATTGAGTAACGCAATTGACTACAAAATTAAGATAATTAAAATGCTTACATGATTGCTCGGAGACCCATTTGGTACAAGATTATGATTCTGTAGATATGTCTTCTTAAGAGATTTTTCTCTTATCAGATTTCTCTTGTCGTTCTACGAATGGGGACAGTTTCCTCGGGACAACCATCCAGAACATGTAATGTCTCTTGTTGCATAACTTGCGATGCCGTTTCTCTCTTGGCTCCATCCGACAAAAAGATAGGGTTTCTCTATTCAAACATTTATAATTGCTTTCAACAAATACATTATATAACAAATTTCAACACAGATAAAATGCACAGTACTTCCTATATGATATGATTCGGAATTTCATTTGCTTATAATGCAAATAAATTGACAATGCAATTGATCTATAGCTAAAGTGGATATTAGTATTTAGTTGCAAGCATATGTTTTTATAATTAAAAAATTAAGACTACCCGCTCACCAAGAACAATAGTTTTCGATTTGTCCGATTATTAGTTGGGGTACTTTTTTATTTTCAAGAAAAGTACAAGTGCAGTACACTAATCATTGAATAAGATTCAATACTTGCAAAGTTCAAGGGGCAACGAAAGTTTATAATTATAAGTGATTATGTAATCGATAATCGAACCTGCCTTTACCAACTGATAGAGATTATGCAAATGCACAAATGCACAAATGCATGGAGACAAGTGACAAGCATCGAAGTTCTTATATGTCTCAAATATTTCCAATAAATTGTCCAAAAGAAACTATCAGTACCTGAAGCTTGTGGTTCCTCAGTAAAGGATGGTAGAAAGATGGCTGCTTGTATATATTAACTCAGTCGATGACATATCCATCATTTGTCTGAGCAAATAAAGAGCGAACAGGGTTGTTTTTGTTTAAATAGTAGAACGGTTGAAAAATCATGAAAGATATTGGGAGGAAAAAACGTGAAACCTTAATGGTCTTGACAGGAACTTTGTTGACAACCGGGAGTTGCCTTTTCGGCTCCAAGTCTCCTTCGTCAGTATGAAGATGTTGATGGTGAAGTCCATTGGCTTCAAAGAAGAAAATAAAACACAAGTTTGCAAGCAAGGCCGCTTGTCTCCACTTTATCATCCTTCAATTGAGTAGCTTTTTCAATTTTCTATGGTAGATCAATCTATGGGAAAGACTCTTTATATGCATAGGTTACATGCATAGGTTAAGAACTTCTTTTGTCTTCTTCTGGGAATTAAAGTTCAGATGAGCAATACTGTCCAGTTTCGATCATTCAATTTTGAACCGCCAAAGCTTATGAGGGTTGACGGGACTATTTTCGGTAAACGTACATCATAGTACCTTGACATTTTCAAAATTGACAGTTTGTCCGTTCGGGCAACTTAGGGCCCGTTTGTTAAAAAGTGTTACTATTTCCCGGAACAAATTTTTTTGTTCTTTTTGTTCCAAGGAACTAAAAAAATAACAGAAACATTTTTGGTAAAACTTTTGTTTCTGGGAATAGATTTAGAACAGAAATAAGAAGTAAAAAAAAAGTAATTTCTTGTTTCTGAGAATATTTCTAAAAATAATTTTTCTCCCTCCTCTTTTTTTCTTCTCCTTCTTCCTTTCGGCTGGTTGCCAGCCTTGGCCAAGGCTGTGTCGTCTTCCTTTCGGTTGGTTGCCAGCCTTGGCCAAGGCTGGCATCGGCGACTAGCCAAACGAGGGTTGGCGACCTCACCGGAGCGTCGCCGGCCCCGAAGATGCCAAGCCACGATGAGGCTCGTTGGCCCGAGCCTCGCCGTGGCTAGGCGAGGCCAACCTTGCACCGCTTGGGTGAGGCTAAGCCTCGCCGATGGCCTGGCGAGGCTCAGCCTTGCCCAGATCTAGTGAGGACAAGCCTCATGGTGCTCGCCAAGCCACCAGGAGGCTCCGCCTCGCTAGATGTGGGTGAAGCCGAGCCTTGCTGGTGGTCAAGTGAGGCTTTGGCGAGCTCATCAGACCTCGCCCAGCCGATCGCCGGCCACCGACGACTGGCCACAAAGAGGAAGAATGAGAGAAAAGAAAAAAGGAAAATATAATAAAAATATTAAAAAATTAAAACAAACAATAAAATTATACAATTTTACCAAATACATTTCTTGCTTGGGAATAAAAATTTTGTGCAGTTACCAAGTACATTCTTATATTTAAAAATTGTTTCCAGGAATAGAAACAAAAAAATTATTTATGTTAAAAAATTATTCCCTAGAACAGAAGTGTTACTAAACGTGCCCTTACTGGCTAATTACTTAAACAATCAAGTCTAAATTCCCATGCATCTATTTCAAACTAATTAAAAAAAAAAAAAAAAAAAAAAAAAACCTAGGTATTAGAGACAAGTTGTGTAATCAACTAACCCATTTGAATGCTGCTAATAAATTTGTAAGAAAAAAAGCAAAGCACTTGTTTTGATGGTTCAACTATATGTGCTAACATTTGGCACCCCACAACACCCTTTCAATATCAAGATACATTGATTAGGTCTTGTATAAAACTATGTGTGACATCCCAGATTTTCAATCATGTTTTCTATTGAATAAATAGGGCATTTTATCGATGCGCCTATAGAGCTATTCTTAGAGCTGATCACTCTCAAGATAACTAGAATATCTAGGAAGCCATTAAGGGATTTTAATGCGATAGACTAGAGAATTCGACTAGATATCAGCTTCTCGATCGTGTTTATCTTTAAAAGCCATTACGACACAGTTAAAAATTAATTTGAGATTAAAGATATGTCGGTTTGACTAAGATGTGTGGCTAATCGTGGGGGACATCACTAAATTAGAAAATTTTCGTCGGCCGGCATTAGACTGATTTTTTTATCATTTTGGTACCATATGTCCATATTTGAATTATCGAGATTTTTCACGACAACCAAGAATCACCAATGTGTCAAGTGGGTTTATTGTGGCTCGAAGAAAATCGACCATAAGTCATTTGTACTAAAAACTTCTGAAAATTACCCGGTAGCCTAGGTTATGTTAAAAACGCACCTAAGTGAAATTAACCACGAATTTGAATCTAATTTCAAAAATTGAAGGTTCTGTTATGTCATAATAAATTCAAGGAGCATTGACTTAGTCTCAGAAGATTTTTTTGCAACCTGAGACTTTTTGGGAAAAAGTCATTCTAGGGTCGTTTTTGTCCAAAAAAAGCCAGGGACCATTTTTGATCACGCGATTGGGAAGCAAGTGAGACCACTTGGTGAGGAAAAATACCAATTTGATAATTGATGTGTCAATTGAATTTGTAAGGGCCGAATAGGATTGAATTGAGAGTGAGATCAAGTCTAATTGAGGCCAAAATTTGTCAAATTCATGGCTCCCCCCCTTGCCTAGCCAATTTGGACCAATTCAAATGTCCTAAAGTGAGCATCGGTGGCCTAATGGAGGCCAAGGAAGAGCTGGTGGCTATGGTTGGTCAAGGAGACCATGGAAGAGAAGAAGATCGCCAAGTAGGGCCCTTGTCCCCCTCTCTTCCTCACCAAGGCAACCGGCCAACCTATCTTCTTCCTCATTGTGCATTTCAAATGCCAGCAGCCTAGGGAGAGAAGTTGAAGTCGCCGGAACAGCCAACAAGCCGAGAAGCCACCCGTCACCGATCGCACCATCGCCTGTTGCCATCCTCGCCCTCGCGTGCCCCACCACTTGCGCACGTGCTCCTTCACCTCCCTCATGTCATCATTCCAGCCCGTCTGCTGGTTTAGCAGGCTGTTTCGCAGCCCAGCAAGCCGCTGTGAGCCCCTCCGACCCCTGTGAGCCCGTGTTGTTGGCCACTCGGTCTTGCCATTGCCCCCACCAGTCTAGTTCACCTCTATCAACCTTATTTCCTTTGTTTTGCAGCCCAAATCAAAAGCAAAATTTGTGGGTATCCAGCCACCTTTAAGGCCCGTTTTGAGGTGGTTCCGGGCCTCGAAAGTTAGGCCTACTTTGGAGAAAGCCAGTCCTCGTTGCGTTCCTGACGTTTTGAACTAGACAGATCGCGAATCAAGTGAGTTGAACTCACTAATCCTCTTTTAGTAGGTTAATGATGCTTAGGGGTTGATTGGATTTAATTAAGTGTGATTAGGTGGATAGATTAGAGTAGAGCAATCAATTTAGTACCTTGCCAATGCATGTTAGGTGGTTAGATAGTGCCATTAGTAGGTAGACACGTGCTAGTATTTATTTAACGAACCTTTGAATTTTTCCAAATCCGTTTCGGCTTCCAATTAGGTTATAATAGGCCTAAGTTGGATTTATTGCATTTATTTAATATTTTCCGTAATTATTTAATTATTTATTTACTTTCCGGAAATTAGGTTGGGATAGCCGACGATCGGAATTTTATGATAGTTATTGTGGTGCAGTCTATTTATTTGAGCTCTAAATTATGCTTAATTAAATTAACTGTGATTTTAGGATTTTATTCCTAAATTAATTAATTTTGGTAATTAATGGAAAAATTATTGAGTGTCGATTTACAGTGCCAAAAATATGTTATGGGTTTTTGAAATTGGTGGAATATTCAAAAAGCGAAATTATTATATTTTGACTAAGATCGACCGTGTACCCACACACGGCTATTTTATCGAGAATGATAAAAAGATGGAATTGGTTATATGATTGGGATGGTATACTATATCGGCCTACAGGTAATATGTCGACTTAGTAGAGAGCGGTATACCAATATACTGTATCAGCCTACGGGCGATATATCAGCTTAGCAAAGAGCAGTATACCTTATCAGCTTAGATTAAGCATTGTCGGTATACTATATCAGTCTGAAGGCGATATGGCAGCTTAGTAGAGAGTAGTATACTCGATCATCTCAGAAGCGAGCTATACTATCTATTTATCAGCTTAGTAGTGAGTAGTCCTCATATGAGCAAACTTTATAGATAGTATGAGATGAGCCAACCAAGAAAGGGTTGATATGACATGTAATTGACTAGGTCAATTGATCAATGATTTGATCTTATGTTAGGAATTGATGTGATTTGCGATATTTGTAAGTGATATTAACTTGTAGGGTGGAACTGAGGCCAAGGTAAGTCCTCTAATTCGTATTATGCTTAGACAGCCCTTAAGTCGTATTGGCTTCCTAATCGGGTTTTAATAAGTAGAACTTGCTCAGACGTAGTCTCACCCCATTGTGAAACAACATTTCAGGTTCCTAGATGGCAGCACCTCTCCCTCCTCCCATGCATTTTGGTATACCAGAGGGAGTCATAGAAGTAGATTATCATATTCTGATACATTCTCACCCTGAAGAATTGGAGTATGTAATGATAAAATCCATCATCTGGGTCGACGTGGGTGAACCCGAATGGCTGCCTCATAGGTATCGATCATAGTATCGTCACTATCATGACGAGCGAAGGGAGGGTCTTATGCTGGAGTCTGATATAGCTCGGTATGTTTTAGAGGTTGCGCTCAAGAAGGGCACATCATATCCTAGGGGTGGATTAGTGATTGATGCGAAGGATCCCAAGTTGGGTGATGATCCCGACTCTCCAAAGCAATTAGCAATGGACTCCAGCTAGAGCATGGAAGAATGAGAGATCATTGAGGAGGAGGAGTACCCAAAGAAGAACCGACAAGAGGAACCTGAAGAAGACCCTGAAAAAGAACTTGAAGAGGAGTCGGAGGAGGATCTTGAGGAGGATCCAGAGTAAGACCCCGATGAAGATTAAGACCCCACCCCTGTTTTGCAAACCCTAAGTCCTGAACCTTTAGGTGATAGATTTGACTTTGTTAATAGTATTGTAATATATACTATGAGATTTGCTTTGTATAAAAGTGTGGTTGTGGTTTTTCAAGTTCGTAAAATATAACCCTACTTTCCTATTCCATTGTTTTATTGTCTAAGGATTTTATTATGCTTCCGCATGCGTATTAATATGAATGGGTCGGCAATGCATTCTTGAATGTTGTTATTAATTGACAAAGGTGAGGGATGGGCACGTGCTCGAAGGATCGGGGCGTAACACTATGTGCATTATTTTATTGTCTAATCATAAATTATATGTTTGCTTGAAAACTAAAGCATAAAGTAAATGTGTGATGTTTGTTATTTATAATGAAATATTGTCAAAATTACTATCAGTGAAGCTGTTGCAAAAGAAGCGAATAATTATTCATCTGATGATGCAACACCATCGATGTGTGCATATACAATATTTACTCTTCGAAAAACATAAATGCATGTAACTTATCGCATGATGTATGCAAGCAGATAAGAGTTTTGTATGATCAATGTCATATGTATTTGTCCCAAAGATGCAACCAAAATGGGAGGCGTCAAGTTGATTGTTTGATCTTCAACCCAAAAAAAGAAGAAAAAACTGTTTGTTTGATAAATCTGCTATTATTTTCTAAAGAAATGCAACTTCTAAAATTTTAATTAGTACTTTGATCTATTAAATTGAATATAAAGGAGATTTAACCAATGTGAAATGCTAAATCAAGCCTCCAAGAAAGTATCTGAGAAAAGGAAAAATTACCATAATAGTCCTAAACTTGTTGCAATTTTTTCAATTCTGTCCTAAATCCTTTTTTTTTTGTCAAATACGTCATAAATCTTTTGTATTTATGTTAATTTAATCCATCCGACTAATTTTGGCTAGTGGGGCCACCGACCAATGCTAACAATCTAGCTAACGCCGACATGTAATTTTTTTATTTTTTATTTTTTCAATTTTTTTCTCTCTTTTCTTTTTCCCTCTTTTCTTCTTTCCCTAGCTAGTCCATGATCGGCTAAAGCCAAGTCGACCTCACTGGCCACTAGGTAGGCTTACCCTCATCGACATTGGCGAGGGTAAGCCTCGACCACCTTTGGCAAGAACTGACTATTGCAAGCGAGGTCATGGGGCTAGGGTGAGCGGCGCTAGGCGAGGCGTGCCCAAGCCAAATTCGATGAAGGGCAAGGGTAAGGGCAAACCTTACCATCCGTGAGCCTCCCCATGGCTAGGCGAGGTCAAGCTCACCCACCAATGGCAAAGCTCGCCTTTGCCCAAATTTGGCGAAAGCGAGCCCCAACCACTGCAGCAAGGACTCACCATCGCAACGAGGGTTGCTATGTGAGGTCGAGCTTGCCAAGGGCCATGGCGGCGAGGGTGAGGTGAGGGCAAGGTAAAAAAGAAATCACGACCTAGCTCTAATACCAATGTTGGAATTCAAGTTGGCGGAAGATGATTTATCTTTTTCCGATGCGCAAACAACAAATTACTCCTGAACGACCGTTGAATTGCGGATGAATCACAAAAAAAATTACCTCACGTTGGTCTGAATGCAATCATGAGGAAAGCACCCGATTTCAATGGTGTAAATGCCGATTGTTCTTGTAAAAAAAATGAAACGCCTTCTTTCTCTTGATGGAAAGGAGAGGATTTTCTGAGTGTATGTTCTGCCAACTCATTCCAACGGTTGTCTTCTGGAGTCTTTTATTGGCTATCACGAAGAACCCAATCTTCGCCAATGCAGTAGACCCTGACAAGATAGGATAGGATCTTAACTTTGAAGAGGGAATGACATGAATGAACAGCGCATATGATAGGTTATTCCAAAATCAATGTGAAGAACTTTTTGGCCATGCAAAAATAAAGATGGTTTCGGATAGATGCTTTGTAGCTTGAACCCAGATTACCAACTTTTTGCAAAAATATCTTCCTTCGCTTTATTTTGGCTGCCCTTTGTATATTGGCTAGTTCAGATGTGATAGATGAGTTTATATCCATAAGTGTAAGCCTAAAGAATGTTCAGTTTGCAGATATTGTCTTCTGTCCAGATGAGGAAGATATTGCAAGACGTGCAAGTAGAAGTGCATGTCTTGCCATATGCTGCGCATGGCAGGAACTACATGGCAGTGATATTGTTGGTTTTCGTGGGTGCAGCCCTGATTGCCGCTCTAGGGTTCGTCTACTGCTGGTGGACAGGGAGACTCTGTCATCTACCAGTGGATCCAGATGAGGCATGCCGATTGTGGAGCACACTATGGAGCTGGTTGAGGCGCTAGCAGATGAGATGGTGACGACATACCTGTAGTCCAACCCCACATTGTCGTCTTCTTCAGATTCTAGTTAGATTACTTTTAGTAGTCCAAACTTTTTTTTTTGTAACGTAAAAAACCCTGAACTAAAGGGCATTTTCATCTTTTACTTTTTTTTTTTTTCTTTTACTAACAACCGAGAGTAGATGAGGGGCGGTCGATGGTGGCTAGAGGATTCCATGGCAACAATGGTGGCACAAGGATGGCAGCAACACGACAAACATGCGGTAAGCGTGCAAACTGCGGGCGGCGAGCGTGCAAACGACGGGCAGCAGGCGTGCAAACAACTAGCAACGAGCGAGCCGAGGGGGAAGGGAAAAGGAAGAGACAAAGAGAGAGAGGAGATAAGAGGAGGGGAGAGAAAGAAAGAAAGAAGTAAAAAATTAAGGAAGAAGGAGAAGCAAGATTTCAAGAATTAATTTTTTAAGAAGATGAAAGTGCATGAACAACAAAAGTTTAAATTAATGTATGAATTAATAGATGAAAGTCACTTGGAGTTGATTCTTCTGTCAGACTTCATATGCTTAGGGAAGAGAGAAGAAGAGGGAAAAAAAAGAAAAAAAGAAAAAAAAAAGACGAAAATGCCATTGGTGGGGGTAAATGTGTCACAACCAATAAAGTTTGGGATTTTTCGTATCATAAAAAAAAAAATTGGGAGAAATTTGTCACTTTGAGTAAAGTTTTGGATAGATACTTCGTAGCTCAAACCCAGGTTACCAACTTTGCACAAAAATCTCTTCCTTCACTTTATCTTGGCTGCCCTTTGTATATTGGCTAGTTCAGATGTGATGGATGAGTTTATATCCACAAGTGTAAGCCTAAATTTGAATGTTCGGTTTGCAGATATTGTTTTCTATCCAAATGAGGAAGATATTGCAGACGTGCAAGTAGAAGTGCATGTCTTGCCATATGCTGCGCATGGCGGGAACTACATGGCACTAATACTATCGGTTTTCATGGTTGCAGCCCTGATTTCCGCTATAGGGTTCGTCTACTGCTGGTGGACAGGGAGACTCTATCATCTACCAGTGGATCTAGATGAGGCATGCCGGTTGTGTAGCACGCTGTGGAGCTAGTTAAGGCACCAGCAGATGAGATGGTAACGACAAACCTGCAGTCCAACCCTACATTGTTGTCTTCTTCAAATTCTAGTTAGATTAGTTTTAGTAGTCTAAACTTTTTTTTTGTAACATAAAAATCCCTGAACTAAAGCGCATTTTCGTCTTTTACTTTTTTTTTTTTCTTTTACTAACAACCGAGAGTAAATGAGGGGCGGTTCGTGGTGGCTAGAGGATTGCATGGTAGCAGTGGTGGCACAAGGATGGCAGCAACACAACGAACATGAGGTAAGTGTACAAACCGCGGGTGGCGAGCATGCAAACGACGAGCGACAAGCGTGCAAACGACCAACAACAGGCGAGCCAAGGGGGAGGGAAAAGGAATAGACAAAGAGAGAGAGGAGATAAGAGGAGGGGAGAGAAAGAGAGAAAGAAAGAAAAACCTAAGGAAGAAGGAGAAGCAAGATTTCGAGAATTAATATTTTAAGAAGATGAAAGTGCATGAACAACAAAAAGTTTAAATTAAAGTATGAATTAATAGATGAAAGTCACTTGGAGTTGATTCTTCTGTTAGAGTTCATATGCTCAGGGAAGAGAGAAGAAGAAGGAAAAAAATAGAAAAAATAAGAAAAAATAGAAAAATAAGACGAAAATGCCATTAGTGGGGTAAATGTCTCACGGTCAATAAAGTTTGGGATTTTCCATATCACCAAAATAAAAGTTTGGGTAAATTTTTCACTTTGAGTAAAGTTTTGGATAGATGCTCTGTAGCTCGAACCCGGATTACCAACTTTGTGCAAAAATCTCTTCCTTCGCTTCATCTTGGCTGCCCTTTGTATATTGGCTAGTTCAGATGTGATAGATGAGTTTATATCCATAAGTGTAGCCTAAATTTGAATGTTCGGTTTGCAGATATCGTCTTCTGTTCAGATGAGGAAGATATTGCAAGACGTGCAAGTAGAAGTGCATGTCTTGCCATATGCTGTGCATGGCGGGAACTACATGGCATTGATAATGTCGGTTTTCATGGGTGCAACCCTGATTGCCGCTTTGGGGTTCTTCTACTGTTAGTGGATAGGGAGACTTTGTCATCTACCAGTGGATCCAGATGAGGCATGCCAGTTGTGGAGCACACTGTGGAGTTGGTTGAGGCGCCAGTAGATGAGATGGTGACAACAAACCTACAGTCCAACCCCACATTGTTGTCTTCTTCATATTCTACTTAGATTAGTTTTAGTAGTCTAAACTTTTTTTTTTTGTAACATAAAAAAAAAAAAAAAAAAAAACCTAAACTAAAGGGTATTTTCATCTTTTACTTTTTTTTTTCTTTTACTAACAACTGAGAGTAGATGAGGGGTGGTCGGTGGTGGCTAGAGGATTGCATGGCAGCAATGGTGGCACAAGGATGGCAGCGACACGATGAACATGCGGTAAGTGTGCAAACCACGGGCAACGAACGTGCGAACGATGGTCGGCGAGCGTGCAAATGACCAGCAATGGGTGAGCCAAGGGGGAGGGAAAAGGAAGAGACAAAGAGAGAGAGGAGATAAGAGGAGGGGAGAGAAAGAGACAAAGAATGAAAAGGTTAAGGAAGAAGGAGAAGCAAGATTTCAAGAATTAATTTTTTAAGAAGATGAAAGTTCATGAACAACAAAAGCTTAAATTAAAGTATGATTTAATAGATGAAAGTCACTCGGAGTTGATTCTTCTATCGGAGTTCATATGCTCAAGGAAGAGAGAAGAAGAAGGAAAAAGAAAAAGAGAAAAGAGAAAAAGATGAAAATGCCATCGGTGGGGTAAATGTGTGACGGTCAATAAAGTTTGGGGTTTTTCATAACACTGAAAAAAATGTTTGGGGTAAATTTATCACTTTAGGCAAAATTTGAGGATTTTGGTGGTCTTTTCCGTGAAAAAAAAAAAAAAAAGAGAGAAAAAAAAAGGGAAATTTTCTCAGTCTTAGGTTCGCACATGTCTTTTTTCAATCCTTAAATCTATGAGAAGAAAATTGCATGGAAGCTCATGATGCCACGTTATGGATATATTTTTGTTAATTTTTACGTTAATTATCTAATGCATCAAATTAGATTTTGCATGTTGGGCGAAATTCATATGTTTTGTTTTTTTTTTTTTTCCTTGAGATAGAGGATCAAATGGTCTTAGTAAATGGTTGAGAGGCAAAAAGTGAATTATGAGACTATTGATTATCAAGAAATTAGAAACAAAAAAATTGAAGTGGATTGGATTATCCTGGTGAGCAATCCAAAAAATAGAATTATTCGAATTTGAGCTCACTTTGGCAGGATTAATCTGTTTCAAGCCAACAAAAAAAAAAAATATTCCCCCCTACCCCCCAAAAAAATGGAGGATTTTCATCACACCCCTTCAAATGGCGTCTTTCCATCGTAGCGTATTAAGGTGAAATGGTGCATTCTCATTGCACCCCATCATGGACATACTAATTCAGTACAACACAATAAGTTTATGACTAATTAAACAATTTCCCCCAAAGAATCCACTAATTAATCAAAGAAGTACATATTTACAATCGCTCAATTAAATATTTCCTAGTCCTATATTATAATTAAACCCATAGTGTTTAACCTCAGATTTTGGATGTATTGCAAAGATCACCGAGTAAAATCCACAAAGAACAGGCCCCGAATATTGCGGTTTGTGGACTTCTGTTGTGCAGCTACAAAACAAGTAAAGACAAAAACCACCCTTTGAACTATATGCATGCCATGAACCCACGTTGAAACCGAATTCACCAAGATATCCTGTACGTGAATAAGAGCCAATTTGGAGTTGGAAACGACGGCAAATTCGAGCTTTCAAGAAATCCCCTTTTCACATGCTTTTATTCGGCTTGGGTTTCATGTTTCAGGCGAAAAAAATGGAGACATATATCAAGAATATACTCACTTATATTAGATGGAAGAGCTGTTAGGATTATATCTCAAAATGTATGTGTACTACCACAAATGATTGAACTTGTCGAGATATTTTGCCAATTAGTCACTGAAAAGTTCTAAGTATGTCGAACACTTATTACATAGTTGATGTTGTTCCAGCCCAGAACACGGGCTATTCCCTAGTACTATTTATAGGCCTGCACTTATCGTCTTCCCGGAGACGACACAGGAAAGCTTTGCTCGTTCCAGAAAAAGTTAGCCGGATCGGACGCGGTCTTCACTTTCACCAATCTCTTGAAATTGCTTTTGAAATATTTCAAACCCCAGACACTTGCTTGAGCATAAGTAGTATTGATGACGTAGTTCCTCCCCAAGTCAAGATCCCTATAATTCATATAAGCTGCTCTTGGAAATCGTGAAACATAAGGTGCCATATAATCATACAACTCTCTCATCCAATTAATTTTCTGATTGCTTTCCTCTTCACTGTCCCAAGTAACCATGTACTGAATTTGGTACATGTTCCCTCCCCGGTGTGGGAAAGGAGTCGCCGAGTCGGAGATCTGGCTCATTACCCCGCCATAAGGTGTTAAAATCAGGTAAGACGTCTCGTCTTCGATGAGCTTATTCCACAGACCTTGCAAAGCGGTTTGCGAAATAGGCTCCATCACGTAGTCGGATTTCGCCTTGAAAAAGGATCTGGACGATTGAGTCCGGTTGAGCAAGACTTCGGGAGATCCGTCTTGAGAGAATCCTGCAAAATAAAGGACGGATTGAATCCAACTCATCTCCGTGCAGCTGTCACGCGTCAAACCCAACTCGGGAAAGCTTTCTTGAATTGAAGGCAGGAGTTTTTCGATCTTGCCGAGGTACAAGCCCCCGAATGAGATGCTGATTGTTTTGTTCGCCAGACTCGAAGATGGAGTGACAACTCCTGTCACAGCATGGAGGAAGAGGTCTTCATGAAGCTTGTGTGCAACATTCTGCCACTTGTACAAAAGCATAGTTGCATCTTCTTCAATGGTCTTTCCCACTTCAAAGACAGTGACGGTTGGAGGGACAGGAACCAGCACAAATTTCCAGGCAAATATCACACCAAAACTTGCTCCTCCACCTCCTCTAATAGCCCAAAAAAGATCTTCACCCATTGCTTTCCGATCCAAAACCTTTCCATTAACATCAACAATTTTGGCGTCGATCACGTTGTCGGCTGCTAGACCGTACTTTCGAAATATCGTGCCAAACCCACCCCCACTAACCTGTCCTCCAACTCCAACAGTAGGACAACTACCAGCTGGGAATCCCAAAACCTTGCTCTTTTGAGAAATTGCATAGTAAAATTCTCCTAATGTTGCTCCAGTCTCCACCCATGCACTCTCTTTCTCGACGTTCACCTCGACCAACCTCATGTTCCTGAGATCGATTATGATGAAGGGCATTTGGGATACGTAGGAGAGGCCCTCATAGTCATGGCCCCCACTTCGCACCCGCACATGTACACCGAGCTTCTGGGAGCATACTATGGCTGCTTGTATCTGAGATGGATTGACCGGGGTAACAATGAGTTGTGGGCTTGGTGAGGAAGTGTTCAAGAATCTGAGATTTTGAATGGAAGACTGCAAAAGAGAGATGTAAGTTGGATCTTTTCTTGTTGTGATGGATTTGGAAGTGGAGTTGGATTGAAGTGAATGAAGGGAAAAGCATTGGAGAAAGGAAACTTGATCAACGCTGGAAGCTACATAGCAAAATGAAAGAAAGATTATGGAAATTAATGGAAGAGTAGCTGCCATTGAATCCCCCGTGTTCTACTTGCATTTGCTCATGTAAAATAAAGAGAGGTTGCCTTAATATATAAAGACAAACCGATTTATAGCTGAGAGAAAACCACCTTGACAAGTAACGTGGGAGCACAAGGTCCAAGAGGAGACGGCATCTTAGAAGGAGTTTACTAATAAAACTCGTCCGGCTGAGTTGATGTTTCCTAATTCAATGTTCCGTAGCTACGTAAATAAGAAGTGCTTCTCAATTGTAAGACTCGGATTTGTGAGTTGATAATATGTGAGAATTTATCTCAAGTGAGCAATTCTTTCAGTTCTTCATCCAATTCAGAGTGGTGGTGAACCTTAAAGTCCTTTGGTTCTTTATCTAATTCATTGATGATAAGCCTTAAATTTATTTATCCTTGATTGATGGATTACTCCTTTATGCTGTGGTGGTAAACTATTTTATCCCAAAGTTCTTTTTTCCACAAACATGTCAAACAATTTCGTCCAGTCAAACAAGTTCATCAATCTCACCCATTCTCACCATGCATCAAGAAGGATAAACCATATTTTTTTTAATCCAACTGATATGAGGGATTCAACAAGAACCAGCTGAAACTCGAATATGATTGAGCCAAAATCCGTGGTTAGTTGCACTTGGTGGTATGAAGAATCGAATCTTGTTATAAGCCTCATTCAGGGATGCATGCCCTTGTTCTTTCAACTGATTAGACTACCCCCATGTGGTTTTCATCGAAGTTACAAATCATCTCTAGCCCATATCCAATGAAGACAAATCCTAGGGTTGAAGATTCTTATTTTTTCGAGATTTGAATATGAAAGGAGAATATTGTTATAGCATTTATTAGGTGGATATTTTGGCCTTATTCTCTTGGAGGTGAGCATATTATTTGGAAGATCTCAATGGCTCATATGGACAGCTTGTAACCTCTTGTAGGTCGTCAAAGGAAAAAAGTTGGTCGAATCTGTTTTCTAATAACTTGTCATAGTTTGCACAAGGAATCCATCTTCCAGGTCGAAGAAAAGCTGAAGAAAATGAAATGGGGTTCATAGAGATCGCTAGTCTTTGGTCATCAGAGATTAGTTTTGACATATTACTCATGTTTCATGAACCCAATCACAACGAACATGCAACTTTTAAAGCATGGATTTGCATTGTAACATTTATGTTTAAATGATAACCTTAAAATGGAAAACCTACCAACCAGAACTGGTTGAACGAATGTAATGTATAGAACAGGATCCGTTCTTTGTGGAGAAATTATCCAATCAGTTCTAATATTATTTTACGAATGTCCATTCATTTTTTTCAATTTTTCTAATTCAGTCATAAACCTTTATATGAAATTTCAATGTAATTCTTCTTGCTAATTTTCGCCGAAAATGACTAACATGTTGATGTGCCATGCAGGACAGCCAACGATGACTAAACCACCATGCCAACGATTTCCGACAAAATTTAACCGAAATAACTATATTGAAATTCTGTGCAAGAATTTAGGACTTAATTGGTAAAATTAAAAAGTTCAAAACTAAATTGGTATCTATACGATAAATTTTAAACTAATTGAATAATTTTCTCCTAACTTACAAGAATTAGTGGAACGAATGCAATGTACAGAAACAGGATGCGATCTTCATGGATCCAACAAATGAGGTTGACCCTACTTTAATCAAAGGTTGGACGTCACGCGGTGGAAATTCAAGGGTCCCTGATATATTCAAGTCGTTTATTTGTACTTTTAAATTTCTTTGTGCACTGTATTTTTTCTGGTCAATCTAGATTTGTGTGGTCGGAATCCAAAACCTTTGCTTCAAACCTTTCTCGATCAATCTTTTGCCTAATACAAAATGGACACCACTTCCGGTTTTCGTCGAGATTACGATAACTATCAAATTGGCCCACGTCAAGCTGTACCGATTTTGACGTCTTTCCACTCGAGACGATGAACTCGACTAATGGAAATTTTGCGTCCTCCATTTTCTTTGTGTAAAGTAGTATCCATGTTGGCCACAAGATTTAGCAATGCCAATTGGCCAAAAAAATTTCTGGTGCGAAATACTTTTCATGGTAAACTTTTCCTCGCAATTTTGAACCAATCACCTTTCAGCACTCGCACATGATGGGAAAATTATCCAATCAATTATTAATCTATTTTATGGATGTCAATTCAGCTATAAGCTTTTCAACTTTGCCAATTTAATTGCAAACATTTACGTGAAATTCCAATATAGTCATTCAGGCTAATTTTCATTGGAATTGCTGAAGTGGCAATGTGCCACATAGGAGATCGGCGATGACAAGACCGCCATGTCAACGATTTCAGTGAAAATTGACCATAATAACTACGTTGGAATTTTACACAAAGGTTTAGGATTAAAGTGGCAAAAAAATTAAGATTGAATTAATATCCTTCAATAGATTTAGGACTAATTGAGTAATTGTTTATAAAAATAATTTTTTTCTTTATTTGAAAGCAAGAAACTAGTTTTTTTTTTTTTTTTGAATGGCTACATATAAATTGATTAGAGTAAACATAAAATCCAACATAATCCATTATCTTGAAAGAAAAAAGTTTTTGCTTTTCAAAATCAGAGACTTTGATTGTCTCTAATGTTAGGTTATTGGACAGAAACTTAGGCTCCAAAATACTGCACATCTCTACTGTTTAAGAACATGTATTTAAGATTTTTTTTTATCACATGCTATCTTCGTAATAGTGGAAAAAAACACCACAAGTGTCATAAATTTTATATAGCGCTTACTTGAGTACTATAACATTTTTCAATCACTCAAGTGTCATAACTTTTCTATGGTGCTCACTTAAGTACTGTAATTTTTTTTCCCAATCTCTTGAGTGCCATATAACTTTTTAATTAATCACTTGAATGCCATAACTTTTTTAAAATTTTCATCACAAATCTCATGTCACGCTGAATTTTTGATACTTGAGTGAACGTTTCTAAAAGATATGGCAATTAAGTAAATATTTTTTAATAATCATGACACTCAAGTGATCAAAAAAAAAATTATGGTACTCAAATGAGTGTCATACAAAAATTAAGACACTTGTAGTGTCATTATCCCTCGCAATAGTGATTACACTCATATCATAGCCCCTTGGAAAATTTTGTTCGCAGTTGCATAATTAGAATTAATTTATGAATGTTATCAAGATATAAATGTGGTGATACAATAAATCTAATATATAAACTTGGCTCCTCCTCATTGATGATGATGTTTAGTTACAACTCTGAAATCTGTCAAATTAACATTTAGTTTTAAATTTCTAATACTTAAATCTAAATCTAAATGACATCTGATATATACACACACACGGCTCCTCTTCATTGAAGATGCATATTAATTATAACTTTAAAACCCGTTAAATTTAACTCTTTACTTCTGGAATCAAAATCAATATATAAATTCATAGAGTTGTGCTAGCATCACCGTCTCACGGTGTGATTGTCAAAAAATGGCCACAAAATTTTACTTTGTCCAACACAAGTGCGTGGAAATTTTCAAGCAAAACATAGATCTCTCTCATGAAAAATGTGCGATTGAGGTTTGACCGTCCATTTTCCAAACTAATGATACGATTAGCCAAGCATTTCCCTATATTCATAGAGTTGTGCTATCATCACCATCAAATGGTGTGATAGTCAAAGGTTAGCCACAAGGTTTTCCTTCCTCCATCACAAGTGTGTGGAAATCTCCAAGCAAAACACAAATCTCTCTTTCTCTCATGAAAATGTCTAGCTGAGGGTTGACTTTCCGTTTTCCAAGCTAAAGGTACGGTTAGCCAAGCATTTTCCATGAACAATCTTGCAATATAACCTATTTTCTATATTACTCAATTTTACATTTTGTTCACAATGTCATCAAATAAAAATATCAACATTCTACAATATTTTACCTTTGGTAAATGGTGAAATGTCTAAAACTTGTAAAAAAAAAAAAAGAAACTTATATCATTCACTTGGCTACGATAAAATGTAGCAATGGTCGAGAATAAATTGACATTTAACTAAGTTTTGCACCAATGACGCCACTTTGTAAATCCTTTGTAAATAATTGTAACGTAAAAAAGAGTTCATAGTTTCAAATAATTTATAGTATGTTGCACTCATTTATAATAAAAATGTCTTTAACTGTGCAACATTTCAAATATTAAAACATATGCATTGTATGACATTCTGTGTACTTAATTATTATCGAACATTATAAGTTATTATAGAACATCATAAATTAGAGGAAAACATAAATTATTGATGTTTTCACTGAGTCACATCCTAACATTGTCAATTCACAAAATTTGTTTCTTCTTTTGTTTAAACGAGCTACGTTCATCAAAATTAAGTTGAAAATGCGATAATAATTCCATTTTATTAGTTGGTGTATAGGTGACCAACCAAAATCACCAAATCTTACACTGAATAATAGGCCCTACACGAAAAAGAGGGTTCTAGTAAAAGAAAATTAGGAGAAAAACCAATAGAAGCCATGAAAAAAGGAAGAAATGTACTCTTAAACCGGCTAAGGATATATTGGGCTATCATCCAATTTTTTTATTTTTTTGTTCATCTATTCTCTAGAACAGAAAAAGAACAGAATTCGTTGTGTAACGTCAATTAATTCTTTTATTCCCCGGAACAAATTAGTTGTCAAGGAAAAGATTTGGCACAAAATCAAGAAGTAAAAAAAAAAAAAAAACCCATTTTTTTGTTCCCAAGAAGAAAAAGAGAAATAAGGTCATTTTAATGAAATAAGCTCAACGAAACCTCATGCTCATCTTTACACAATGGACAAAAGGCCCAATCTCCTAATCTGATCCAAGTCCCTATTTTTCGAAGTAAAAAAATAAATAATTCAGAAATTTAGGAAAAAAATAGAAATTAGATTTTAAGTAGTTTTATTAAATCTTAGTGTTAATTCTACTTTAGAATTAGTTTAGTATAAAAATGTGAAATATTTTGATGAAAATTAGATTCAATATTGAATAAGCTCTTACGGATTTACTATACAGATTTTGAATGCCATTTTCTTTTAAAGACAATGGTAGATCACAAAAGCTTGACGACTCCTCTAAGAGATGACGTCTTCTTCCCTTAAGATGCAATTAGAGACACCCTTTAAGATTATATGCAATTCTATTTTAATAGAAAATTAGATAGCTCTAAACATTTTTTTTTGCATTGCCATTTGTCTTGTGCTCAAAGTAGTCGAATAAGCCTGTGCTCCATAGATTTCTAATGTCATTTGCTTGAAGATTGATGAGTTTGGGCACCATGTTTAGGATCGCCTCCATCTTGAATTGTTCTATCATTGCCCATTCCACAAAGCAACGTTTGTTCTTCTTCTTGCAACTAAAAAAGCTTTAAATGTCTATGCACTTGTTTATTGTAATTCCCAAAGATTTATTGTCAACCTTATCATATTGTGAGTTATAAACCAGTAAGACTGGACTCTCTATTTCCATCTATTTTTGACTGACTATTACATTGGATTTTCTAAGCCATCTTAGAATATCTTGACTTATTAAATCCTTACAAAAGTATAGTTTTAATCAAATATGAATTGTTAAGTCTCCAATGAAGTTTTTATAATTAAATGAAAAAAATTGGGAATAGAAAATTTTAGCGTTGTACCAAACGCATTTCTTTTCTTTTTTTATTCCGAGAATAGAAATTTTATAGAGTCACCAAACGCGTTCTTTTGCTTGGAAACTCGTCTAGGGAATAAATATATAAAAAACTATTTTTAAACAAAAATTGTTCCCGAAATAAAAATGTTACCAAACGCACTCTAATTTTTTTCCTCAAGTTGCCTACACAAAACTTGAGGTGGAGAAAAATAGCATTATTATTTGAACCTCTCTACAAGATTGTTACCATATGTACCCCCACATTCAATTCCAATCTAGAGTTTTGATCATGATTTAATTTAATTTTTCAAGGCATCATTATGCTTTCGATCAGTGCTTTCCCACTTCCATGAATGCCGGCCTTCTTTTGTTTCACTAGAGAAAAGGCTAGTCTTTTGTTACATAACAAAGTCCACCCCTTTATTAGATAAAATAAGTAATTCAATTTGCGTGATCGAAATTCACTAATCATCGTATCGATATTTTGAATAGATAATTGACTCAAATCAATATATTTATATATAAGAAATTGTCCAATTAATCATAAACTTATTACACAAGATGTTTAGTCAATTCTAAATTTTTCAATATTTCTGATTTAGTCCTAAACCTTTACATGATTTCCAGCGAGTTCCTTCCAGTAAAATTTCATCAAAAATAGCTAACGTAATGCTCCAATCGTTGCAAGCCTTCCTAAATGGCACACCACTACGTCAGCGATTTCTTGTGAAATTTCACCAGAAAGATTATATTTGAGTTTCATATAAAGATTTTGGACTAAATCAATAAAATTAAAAAATTTTAAAATGAATTGACATAATATCAATAAATATATGATTAATCAGCTTTATTTATTCACTCACGATCAATTCCAACTTGGCGTGCCTTCATTTAATGAATCTCTCTCTCTCTCTCTCTCTCTCTCTCTCTCTCTCTCTCTCTCTCTCTCTCTCTCTCTCTCTCCATTCTACAGAATCCATTATTTGTGATTTTACCTGCAACGTTACATCCAAAGGACCCCCGTTGACCACTTATCATATATCTGCATTTGCAGGTCGCAGGCTATTCGTGAAGAATGAGGAGGGTGAGAAGGGGGCGCTCTGTACGAGAGATTTGGAGAGCATTGGAATTTACGGGTCATTGAGTTCGAACTCAAGCTCGCCCATCCACAAGACGAAGGTTAGATTCGAATGAAGGGAAGCATGATTAGATAATTCAACTTGTGAGGCTACCGTAGCCATTAATATGAAGATTTCATTTAACTTGCTGATTATTTTGTGTTTTGGTGAGATTCAAATTTTTTATATCGCACAAAATAGTAGAGGTTTGCTTTTAAAAGATGGAAAAAAGCTATAAAAAATCGGTAGCTATAAAAAATCCCAAACTATATCCATTAAAATACATTTATCCTAAAAAAAATTTATGATATCAAAAACCTTAAATTATGCTTATTATAACATGTTTGTTTAAACTTTCTCTTGTTATATAAAAAAAAAAAAACTGAAATTTATATTCATGTGACACATTTACTTTCCGTCAAATGATTTTTCAGCAAAAGAATTTTTTTTAGTTTCACTTTAGTCACGTGGGCGCCAAGTTAACACCATTTGCTTTCCAGAGTTTTTAACAATGCTCATTAATGGAACTTTGATGAGGAATGGATATATCACACAGATACAAGTTTGAGACTTTTAGTGACATAAGAAAAAAAATGAATAAATATATCACAATGTGCATAATTTGATATTTTTGGTGGCTTTTACCTTTAAAAAAAATTGTTACACATGCTGATTCGTTTGGGCATATCTGTAGTTATTCTTAAAAGTAGTATGTAGGTTCACAATAGTCATGCGAGTCAACAGTTTTTGAAGAAGCAAATATTAATGAATATTATTTGCTTGCAATTGCCGCGGCATATTTTACGATGGCTAATTTTTGAAAGCTCCCCCTCGTTATTTATGTTAGCAGTCCATTGATTTTCATCGACTAATTATGCTAAACAATATTTTTCTTGAGAAATTGATTAAAAAAAAGATAATGTAACAAGGAGGAATCATTCAGTAAAATAGGGGGTCTATTATGTCGATACATCGCCTCATTGTTAGAAGCATTAAGTTTACAAGTTCTTGAATCAAGAGGCATATTGCCCAGTAAAATTCGATCGTACGGCTAAGTTAAAGAGAACACACTGTTATATAGTCCTCTTTAAGGACAAATCTTTGAGAGCTAATTGTCTGATTCAGTACCTCAACTATATCAATTTTCAAGTATTTTCTACTTCGTGTAGTGAATTTACAACCTATTGACATAGTTAATTAATTGAAACTTGTAATATATATATAACAACTATTCGGACATGACAAGCGTTTTCTAAAGAACATGATGCCAAATAAACATTTATTATCTAGCATTTACCCAAAAATAACCCAATTAATAATGTAAGGATGCTAATTTAGTACTAAACTTTTCAATTTTGTTAATTTAATCTTTAACTTTTATGCGAAACCCTAATGTAGTCTTTCCAACCAATTTTCACAAAAAATCGGTTACATCAGTCTATTCTTAGTTAGCCATTTTATCTGGAATTTCATCACTTTAGCAATTTCCAACAAAAATAGTTAAAAAAAAAAAGGCTACAATAGAATTTTACACAAAAGTATAGAACTAAATTGGCAAAATTGAGAAATTTAAGACTAAATTAACATCCTAACTGATTCCACAATTTCCTCGTGAACAAGTTAATGAATTCTATTATTTATAAAAGAAAACAAAAATGAACTAATCCAAACGGCAACTTAGCCTTCACAAATTTTCTTTGAATTCTTCAATAAATGAAAATAGAAACAAATGAATCCTGATAGCACATAAGGCTCTGTTTGTTTTATGGAAACGAATATTTTGGAAAATATCTTTCTCAAAATGATTGCTTATATTGCTTAAAATAATTAGTCAAAGAGATATATTTACACTATTAACAACAATTTATGTATGAATATTTTCATGGACGATGAAAACATTTTCGTTCATTTATTTTTTGCAAGCAACACAAGCTACTATTTTTTATAGAATATTTTCTAAATCATTCATTTTTCGCGAAACAACGGAGCAATTGGTCTTCACAAATTTTTGTTCAAATTCTTCATGTTAACTTTTGATTTACGTCACTCAAAAGTCGTGGCGAGACTTGTCTGCATTTTTTTTTTCAAACACCCAATTTTCTTCTTCTTTTTTCTCCAAGTTGGACACCCATTAAAAGTCCAACTTAGCACATTTTTGTTCAAATTCTTCACGTTATGTCTATAACCTCTTATATATACCTTCTCTCGAAAAGTAAAGCAATTGGTTAGTCCCCAAAGATCTCCGAACATTAAGAAGTTCGTTCAAGCCTCCAAGTTTTACTAGTAATTAGGACCTTTTGTTCTTCAAGCAAACATTCAATTTCATAAAGATAATCGACTTTTCAAAATCCTTTTCTTTCACCGCTCCCCTCTCCAACCAGTCGAGTTACTTGCGTACCTTTCAGTCTTCAAACCTCTCCTCCAAGAAAATGCTTGAGCTCCCCAAGTTCCTTTATTTGGAAGCGTACTGATAGATTTTCCTTTGTTCGTCGAATTTCCTGTTCGTCATCTCCAGTGATGATAAGATCATCCACGTGCACATAAAGTCTAAGTTAGCACATTTTGTTCAAATTCTTCACGTTAACTTTTGATTTACGTCGCTCGAAAGTCGTGGCGAGACTTGTCTGCATGTTTTGGTCAAACGCCCTTTTTTTCCGAAGTCAAACGCCCGTTGAAAGTCCAACTTAGCAGCCTCGTTTCCTGGCTCTCTTCGCTTGTTCCGGAAGACAAGAACGTTTGACTTATGGATCGTATCTTCAATGGATGTCAAAGATCGAAAATATAAGAGGGTGAACTTGCGAAAAATCCTCAAGTACATGCCGTGCACGTCATTTCGGACATCAGCTTTGTAAATAGTTCGATTAAATTCCTCGGCAAGCAAAGAGGATAAGGTCAATCTAGTCTCACTATCGTTCGCCAGGATACTGCAGCCAGGCTTAGGTAAAATGAATGAAGCCTTGAAATCTATTGCAATCATCCGTCCTAACATTGATTCTAACCATTTCACAAACAAAGCTCCGGTCATATGTTTGTTACGTGATTAATTAGCTCCTTTCATCGAAGGCAACCCATTCAATAATTAAATTGAATTGAATTCCATTTTGTCCCTCATGTTTCGGCATTTGTTGTAAGTTGCCCTCTAACCTTTTAATATTTGCAATTCCCCACCATAGTCTTGAAACCAATTACAATATCCCCTTAAACTCTGACTAAAAGCAAAACCACTGAAGGTTTGCCTTAGTAGCCACCTTTGGGGGAATTCTTCATCTTCTTAGAAGGTTGGAAGTGCGAACATTTATTTTCAAGTATGGAATTTGATTCTTACGATCTATAAAGATGCAAAATATAAGACTAATAGTGAATTAAGAGTTAAAGTATAACAAACAAACAAAAAAAGCTTTGGCCAATTTTCAACAATGGTCTTCAACTTAATAGTTCCATAATCTAGCCCATACTTTCAAATTAATCGGTCACATAACCAAAATTTATGTTTCCTTTTGATTATGGCCCTCAAACTTCTCTGAACTTTAGAAGCTATCATGAAATCGATAAAAAAATTTATGTCATTTTCAAGAAATGACCGCTTTCGACTTGCAATGCAGTGTAAGACATAAAGCAAAGGAATAAATGCGGAGAAAAATCTTAACATTACAAGACAAAATACCATATACACTATTAATTAGCAACAGACAAATTAAATAGAATTGGGATGCTATGTACATTACATATATCAATACATATATAAAAAGGATACATATTGTAGATTAATCTATATTAAGATTATATTTTTTTTATACAGTACAACTTGTTACGTTCCAATAAATTACAATAAGAATAATAGCTTGTATGGTAGAAAGAAATACATGAATCTTTCTACCATACTACCGGATCTCATAGAATACTATATTGCTAATTCGAGTCCGCTCATTTCATTTAAGACGCGAGATGAAAATCCTTATGATTTCTTTTATTTCTTCAATCATGGACTAAGAAAAGAAGTTACGTTTGATTCACATTAATCACTTTCACTGACTATTTTTTATGTATATTATTAGTAAAAAAAGCAGTAGGAACTAGAATGAAGAGTGCAGTAGCAATAAATGCGAGAATATTTACTTCCATAATCTCTCTTTTTTTTTATTTTTTATTTGGCAATAACTCGGGATTTAATCCCATAGAGATGATAAATTTTTCGCCTATAAATTCAATGGGATGAATTACACCTTGATGATATTGAATCGGATCAATATCATGAATAACAATAGCTGAGCTATCAAATCAACTCATCGTCGAGAATTGAATAGTATAACATAGGAAGATCTTTTATCCATACCAAATACAAAATTGGATTCCTCATCCAACCCCTTTACTTTTCTTTTTTATTTGAATTTATCCTTCCTTTTCATTCTTCATTCTTTTTTTTCTATAAACTACTGCCTTCCTTCTACAATCATCTGATGACGTATCATTTGCCCTCTCTTACATTTCCATTGGTTACAAACCACCCATGTCGATAGGAGCAACTCGTCCAAGTCAAGCCCTGGCCACCATCGATGCAAGAACATCACGGTCTTCCCTACCTGATATTGCCCCTTCTTCAAAACATTGTTCATGTCTTCTTAACATTAAAAATTAATCCAAATCAAACCTTTTCTTAGAGCAGCAAGAGAGATCTTACCAGTCAAGCTCCATGCCTTGGAGCACCACTCTCTAATCTCCTGGAGAGTAGGCCTCCTACCACGGAACTGTACTATCAAAGAAAATATGAATCTGCCGTTTGTTAGCAGCAGCCTCTCCTCCTCCCACTCAACAAAGGGAATACCATTTGAGTCTATTTGTGTGGAGGGCAGCTTCACAAACTCTTCTCTATCTCCAGTGGCCCTTGCCCATGCTCTGTTAATTGCTGAATGCTCGAAAACAAGGGAAAAAACTTGAATGCAAAACCTCTCTCCCTTGGAGGAGCTTTTCCTTATCCCCCTTGGTGATAGGATACCTGTTCTCTTAAACCCCCATAAACCCTAAAATTTCCTTGTCCTTTTCCTCAAATTCCATTCACCATTACCCCCACCCAAGCAGATTATGTCTCGATTAAGGACTTTTTCTTTCCTCCTCAAAGCTTTTCGGTGGAAAGAGTCAAAAGTTTTCTCACCAAAGACTCCTTTCATTTGGCTTGTCTCTCTTTGTCCTCTTGTGAAGGAAAAGGTATTTAGCTCTTTCACTCTTCATGTTTCAGGTCTCTAGTTGTTATGGTCTTCTTCAGCTTACGCCCTAAATCTGTATATTTGAACCTAATATGGAAGAGCTCAAACCTTAACCCTCAGAGGTAGTTATCACCGCTTTGACCCCTCCATTCTCCATTTTCTCAAGTGGAGGTGCTTAATCTAACCTCTCGCCCCTATTTTCCCAGTACTTTTGGTTTCTTCCTCCAGTGCTCTGTTTTGATCCCTGCACATCAGGTCCTAGTTTTCCCTCATGTTGGGTTACAGTGGAGGAGGACGACGTTACAGAAGCTCGCTTAGCTTCCATCTACAGCAAGTTGGGCAATTTATGGTCTAAAAGTGACTTAGCAATTATTGATGGAGCGGTTCCTATGGAAAAATACAAGATGGCTGATTGACTTTATGCGGGCAATTGTTCTCAACCCCTAATATCAATGTCTAGGCATTCCAAAGTACGATGAAGAGAGCTTGGAGAGTTGATTCAGTCAATATTACCCAGGTAGATCAAAAAACCTTTGCCTTTACCTTTAAATCCGAGAATGAGATGAAAAGGGTGAGGGATTCAGGGCCTTGGACTTTCTTCGGAAACTTAGTGGTGCTCTAATTGTTCGTCCTAGATATTCCATTGCAATGCCATGAATATACTCACTATGACTTTTGGGTCCAAGTGCATGATTTACCTACAAACTGGATCTCGGAGAAATCCATAAGGAGAATTGCGACAGCTGCAAGTCTTGTTTCTGAAGTGAAAATTGACCCAAAGCCTCTTCCACCTTTTCAAGTGGAAAGGCTAAAGTCGGTCTAAACTTAACTACCCCTTTGAAGCGTGGTATGATTATTAGCCAAGAAAGAAGAAAATCATGGTTTCATTTTAGATATGAGAGGTTAGCACACTTCTGCTACACTTGTGCTCGGATTGGGCACTCCACCAAGTTTAGTGAAGTAGAGCAATACGATGAGAGCTAGCTAGAGAAAGATAACCCAGGTTGTTTTGGCCTTAGGCTCTGTGCTGAAGCGAGAGAGTGGAGCCCCCTTTGGAAATGAGATAACACTAAACAAGTGGATGAAGTTACGAATGCGGAGATATTTCCCAATATTCCAACCCCCTCTCTCTTCAAATGGTGCCTTATGAGTCACAGGGAAAGAGTCCATCAATCCCAAGCTGTGAGAATAAGACAGAAGCATGGGGAGGTGGTGACTGTTACTCTAAAGATGGTCCTTACCAACCAAGTCAGCTGCTAAATGACCCTGTCCTCCACCTTGGGATTGAAGGGAGTTCTAGCAGCCCTCAAAAGAAAAACAACAAGGGAAAGAACTTGGCAAGCAAGAAGATCCAGAGCAAGTGTAGTCCCTACTCCCCCCAAAAGTGTCTTTCCCCTACCTTGGGCGAGACCCATCTTTTAGATACCCCAATCCAAGTTCTCATTGAGCCCGGGCTTTGGCGGTTTGCTCCAATAAGCCATTGGGTTTCTCATGAATATCTTAAGCTGGAATTATTAGGGATTAGACACACTCCTGACAAGTCGGGAACTGCAAGCTTTAGTGGCTCTTTTCAAGCCAGTATTTTTTTTTAATGGAAACAAAGAACAAAGAAGTGAAGATTTAGAAACTGATGAGACATCTAAGTTTCCAATTTTAGGAAGTTGTAAACCCAATAGGAACAGCAGGTGGATTAGCAATGTTGTGGATGAATTCGGTATCCTTGAATGTGCTAAGGGCCTCTCTGGAGCTTTTTGACATGATATGCTCAGATACAATCAAACAAACTCAAATGAGAATCACCTTTGTCCATGACACAACTATTTACCAAGAAAGGCTCCAACTTTGGGGGGAGCTACAAAGAGTTAGTCTTTCAAACCGACTTCCACGAATTTGTATAGGTGATTTCAATGAAATCTTGCACTAGTGGGAAGAGGTTGGAGGACGCATGGCAGACAACTACAAGCTAGCTACTTTTTGAGAGTTCCTTAATGATTGTTGCCTGCTGGATCTAAAGAGCAAAGGATGTATGTTTACCTGGGTGAACAATAAGGAGGGGGAGACACATGTGAAAGAACGAATAGATAAAGCCTTGTGCAATGTGGAATAGAGGGTAAAGTTCCCAAGTGCATAAGTTCTTGCCCTTCCTGTGGTCATTTCTAACCACGGTCCACTATTGCTAACACTCTCAATTGCCTCATCTAAAGAAAAGAGGGAATTCAAGTTCAAAACTTTTTAGATGGAAGAGGAAGATTACGTCAAAGTATGGCGCACCCCTAGGTTGGAAAGAGAGACACTCACGAGGAAATTATTGAGAGTATCAGAAGCCTTGACAAAATGGAGCAAGGAAAAGTTCTCAAATGCATAAAGCCAAATAAACTTTCTAAAAATAGAACTCCATAATATTACAAATGCCCCAACTTTGCAACAAATTAGGGAGAGGGTCGAATCCTTAAACCATCAAATTAAAGACCTATGAAAATAGCAGGAAATGTAATGGGCATGAGATCACTCATTAGCTAACTGCGATGGGGAGAAAAGAACACGAGGTATTTCCATGCAACCACAATTCAAAGAAGACATAAACAAAATTTCCATGTCAAAAACAACAGATGAAGAGTGGAGTTGTGATCTAAGATAATTGTAACAATTGACGGAGCATTTCTTCCAATCGCTTTACACTATAGCGGAGAAACTTTCAACTAGCACTCGATCAGTGTCCCACCCTAGTGAAGGATCAGATGAATCAAAATCTACTATGAATTGTAACATTGCAAGAGGTTAAGGAAGCGACTTTTTAGTTGGGTACCAGGAAAGCACCACGACTAGATGGTTTAAATGGACAATTCTATCAACATCATTGGGAAATCATCCAACACAATGTGCATAATATGGTGAGGTCTTTCTTCAACAAGAATTCTTTCGACCCAAATCTGAACAGAACCACATGATTCTCATCCCCAAAAACCCAAACTCGAATGGATTGACCAGTTGAAGCCCATCAGATTGTGCAATTTTAGCTATAAAATTATATGCAAGGTCTTGGTGAACCACCTAAAACCTTGGCTGCCTAATTTGATAGCATAGAAAAAAAGCGCCTTTGTCAGTAGTAGACATATACAAGACAATATTCTTGCGGTACAATAAGTCCTCCACCAGTTAAGAATCAAGAAGAAGAAAAAGAGATTTCACACCATTCTAAAGCTAGACATGAAGAAAACTTATGATTGAGTCAAATGGGATTTCCTAGAAGCTTTAATGATGAAGATGGGTTTCTCGGATTGTGCAATGTGTCTCCACCACCTCCCTGAGTGTCCACTTTAATGGGGAACCCGTCCCTTTCTTTAAGCCCTCGAAAGGTCTTCGCCAAGGGGACCCTTTGTCCCCATATTTATTTATAATTGTGGCAAATGCGCTTTCCTCCCTCATGAAAAAAGCAGTCGAGAGCTCAAAAGGAATTAGAGTAAACAGGTACAACCCCACACTTTCCCATGTACTGTTTGCAGACAGTTACATCTTCTTCTTGGATGGAAAGGTTATGGAATGCCAAACTTAGCATCTATCCTTCATCAATATTGCTTTGCATCGAGTCAAGAAATCAACCAAAACAAATAAGGTATCTTCTTTTGTGCGGGGTGTCCTTCTTAGCTGAGAAGGAACATGGCCCAAGAGATGCGAGTTGTGGAGATTGACAAAACTAGAAAGTATAAGGGCATCCCTTTAGATTGGGACCAAACCAAAAAAAAAAAAAGAGAGATGCTCGCATGGATACTAACAAGAGTAAACATGAAATTGGAAGGTTGGAAAGAGAATTTTATCTCCAAAGCTGGAAAAGCAATATAAATCAAAGCAGTGGTGCAGGTTTTGCCACAATATGCGATGTCTATTTTTAAAATTCTAGTATTGATTTACAAAGCCATAAAGGAAGGTGGAAAACACATGCATCGAAAGGTGGCCTTCACTGGAAAAATGGGATACACTAAAGAAAAGGAAAGACAAAAGGGTTTTGACTTTAGGGTGCGTTTGGTTCGGCTTTCTCAATCGGCTTTCAGCCTCCAAAGTCCCTTGAAGAAATGTCGGGGTGTTTGGCAAGCCTGTCCAAGGGGCTTTTAGTCAAACGTTGGCATTGGAATAATTGAAGGCTCAATGCTGATAAAAACCAGTTTTGGGTTTTCAATATTTGACCAAATGCTGAATCTATTTTTTTTTTTGGGGAAAAGTACTATTATAAATTTTTTAGTTTTTCAATTTTACATCTAATTCTTCAAAAATTACCCCTACTTTCTCTAAAGTCAACAAAGAGTTTAATATTTTTGAACAAAAAAGAAAAATGAAATCCAAAAGCCCTCTATAAAAAAAAAAGATTTGCGAAACACTCTTTATGCCAAAATAGTTTTGTAAAGAATTTTTTACCAAATGCAATTTGCATTTCCTCAAAACCCTTTAGGCCAAAGATATTTGCATTTCCCTAAAACCCATTTCCAAAGCTGAACCAAACGCACCCTTAGAGATCTCCTTACTTTCAACAGAGCGACGGTGGGAAAACAAGCCTAGAAAGTCCCGTAAGCTCGAAAATACTAAAAGGAAGTTACTTCCCAAACTGTGACTTCTAGCATGCTACTAAGGGTTCTCACTCATCACGGGGTTGGCAAAGCTTACTAATGGGTAAAGAAGCCATTTCGAAGGAGGTGAAATGGAAAGTGGGTAATGGCAACAAATTCGAATTAGAGAGAATAGATGGTTGGAAAGGGGTTTACTGGGAGGGCCATATAACCAACAAGATCCCAAAATCGTTGCTGAACTGATAGACTCAACAGAACAACAATGGAAAGAGCAATTTATTGAGGAACCTTTTTGATGAGCAAGTCGTTAACAAAATTTTGGCAATTCCACTACTAATCATTTCAATAGAAGATAAGCTAGTTTGGTCAACAAATCAGTCTGGGTGCTACTCCAGTAAAAGTGGTTATAATCAACTTCGAAAGATTGAAACCAAAGAAGACAACTAGCAAGCTTCATCCTCCTACCAAACTCCCAATTCTCTATGGAGCAAAATCTGGAAGCTAAAAACACTTCCCATAATCAAACTATTCATGCGGAGCGTCTACCAAAATGCTCTGCCAACCAAGGTCAACTTGTATAAAAGGAAGCTTTTACTTAAGCCTCAATGCCCCTTTGCCGAAAGGAACTTAAAACGATGGAACATCTTTTCCTTCTCTTTGATAGTACAAAGCATGTTTGGTCTAGTTTAGAATTCAAGTTTCAATTCTCTCACCAATAAGTGACCCAAATCGATGAGTGGTTGCTGAACTTTGTAGACCTGACCCGGAAGAACCTACCTCTCGAGCTTATCGCAACAACTCTCTGGAATATTTGGGTTGCACGGAATTCCTTTTTCTTCCAACACCAAAATCCTAGTCCTAGAAGCATAGTAGACTTATATCTTGCCATGTAATAAAACTATGCGAAGTGTGTTAGAGAAAACTTCCTTAAGTGTTTTGAAGTTGACAAAACATTTCAATCAGTCTAGTTTGAAGACTTGCAGACTCTTCTATCGAAGTCTGAAGACCTCCGAACTGCTAGACTCAAGATTCAAGGTCTATCCTCATTGACAGTTTCTAAGGCCGTCGAAAAAGGCTTATCCAAAACGAAGATTTTCATTAAGGATTTGATTTTGTCGACTGAAGAAGATCTCTTGGCTGGATATAACATGTCGAATTCCATTATTCAAATCAAGATAGATTCAAGGATTTTGGATCCGTTGATTGGCGAAATATACTTGGAAGGTTCTACTTATGAAAACCTAGATCTTGATTGTATGGACGAGCAGGATTGATGGGCTATCATCATGTTCCTTAAATAGCTCAAAGATCTTCCTAATTGATTATGTCCAATGGGTAGATTGGAAGAATTCATTTGGTAAGTGCCAACGAGTGTGATGGCATAAAGGAGTATATAAAGAAGACGTTCCAGTTGTTCAAGGGTGTGCGCGATAGAAGAATTCCAAAGTCTAAAACTCCTTATTCTTTGTCAATTAAACTGTTGAGAGAAATCTTGTACGCAAAGAGAGTTTATATCTTTGGGAGACCTTGAGGAAGTGTAATAAAGTCTCTACACTGTGAAATTAAGGAAAAGCTTTTCTATAACAACTCTTTTGTTCATAATGGAATCTAGCCGGTGGGCTGTCAGTACGGAAGAGTAGACGTAGGCTTGGATTAAGCCGAACCACTATAATCTATGTGTTCTCATTCTCTTCTCTACGCTCTTTTACTTTGATCATAACATGTTTTGTTTACAAGAGACGAATTTCCTTTCTATTGTTGATTAGTGCTACACACTTATCTCGACAAATTGTTTTTACACCTATTCACCCCTTTCTAGGTGCTCATACTAGCTTTCACAATTGGTATCAGAGCCTATGTACTTACTTAAGTCGAAGTGTTTTACTCTAGAGTTAAAGATCCATAGCTAGTATGTTAGCTCCAGGACTGGTTGAAGGGCAAAGCAATACCAGATCGCCTTACTTTGATGGAAAGGAATACAACATATGGAAAAACAAGATGAAGGCATTTCTAAGATCAAATGATCCTCTGGAATGGGATGTGGTAGACAATGGAATTATTTCTAAAGCTGCATCTGTCTCAGAAAGAAGAAAAGAAGCCATTGAGTCTAGTGAAATGACTCAAGAAGAGATAACCAAGAAACAATCTCTTGATGCAAAAACAATTTATTCTTTATATTGTGCATTATCACCTACTGAATATAATAGAATATCTTCTTGTGTTACAGCTAAAGAAGTAGGGGATAGATTACACATCACTTATGAAGGAACTGATCGAGTGAAAGAAACCAGAATCAACATTCTGCTCGGTCAATACTACGCATTCAAAATGATATCAGGAAAATCTATCACTGACATGTTTAGTCGTTTTACAGAAATCGTGAATGGTCTTGAAAATCAAAGTCAACCAATTTCTGATCCCATGAAAGTAAACAAGCTACTGCGTGGACTCTCCAAGGATTGGAATCACATAAAGATCTCAATAAGGGAGACACAAAGAATTATGCCATTTTCTATTGATGAATTAGTTGGGACTCTTCAATCTTATGAAGTGGAGTGAATCAATGAAGATGAAGATCCTAAAGGTAAGAAATCCATTACATTAAAATCTAATAATGATTCTGATATCATAGATCTTGAAGACGATCTAGATGATGAGGAGCTTGTTCTCATGATAAGAAGATTCAGAAAGCTAAACAGAAAGGAGAGAAGATTCAATCCAAAGAAACAAAGTTTTCAAAAGCAACAAACTAAGTCTGTTGAGGATGATGAATCCAATAGAGATGTAGTCTGTTTTGAATGTAAGAAAAAGGGACACATCAAATCCAATTGTCCCCTTCTGAGAAAAAAGAAAGGAAAAGCTGAGAAATATCAAAAGGCACTCAAAGTAGAAACTTGGAGTGATACAAAATGTGAAGAAAGCGATGATGATTATGCCAATATTTGTCTTATGGCACAATCAGACTCAGATTCAAACTCCGAGACAGACTCAAATTTAGACAGTGAATTTGAGGTAAGTAATTTGAATATTCCTTCTAAAGTCTCTAGATACATTGATAAACTGTGTCTTAGTCTCAAAACCTCTCTTAAAAGGATTTCCGAACTCAAAAGAGAAAACTCTGCACTAAAGCAACAGGAAAGTGTTTGAAAAGAAAAGGTCAAAATTCTAGACAAAAGTGTTACTATTTTGAAATAAAATGCAAACAATCTTTCAAAAAAAATGCATTCTTGAAAAATGACATCTCAAATATTTCTAAAAGATTTTCTATAGGATATGAGAAACTTAAAAAAATTCTTTCAGTACAAAGACCCTACTTCAACAAATCAAGTTTAGGAATGACTGCTGAAACCATTCCTCTAATTGATTTTCCAAAAGTAAAGGAAAAAATTAAGCAAAGATCTACAAGAGTTGCTTACAAAAATCATTTCCAAAAAGTTTTTGTAAAACTTGTAGGTCGTAGTGCTCTTAATTGTTCTAAGTGCAATAGCTCAGATCATTTTGAGAAAGAATGTCCTATGATTTGGAAACCTATTAAAAAGGTATGGGCAAAGACCGTTTATAACACTAACACCAATGGACCCAAGAAAATATGGGTACCAAAGAAAGCTTGATTCTCTTTTCTAAATGCAGGTCACTATTAAGAAAAAGATTAAATGGTACCTGGATAGTGGATGCTCAAGGCATATGACAGGATATTCAAATTGTTTCATAAAGCTTGTTCAAGTTAATGGTGGAAATGTTTCCTTTGGAGGAAACAGCAAAGGAAGAATTGTGGGATGCGGAACTATAAAAATTGGAAGCCTCATGATCAGTAATGTTTCATTAATAAAAGGACTCAACTGCAATTTGCTAAGTATTAGTCAGCTATACAACACTGGTTTCAAAATCAACTTTCAAGACGAAATCTTTTCAGGAACCAGTAAAAACTCCTCTCAGTCTTTCACGTGTCGAAGACATGAAAATATTTATCTCTTGGATGTCAAACCAGATGAAACCCAATGTCTAATCTCAATTCAAGAAGAAGCAAACTTATAACACAAAAAACTTGGGCATATCAATATGAAGCAAATAGCCAAAATTTCAACAAAGAAGCTTGTTCGTGAACTACCAATCCGTCATATCAAAAGTCTGATCTATGCACACCATGTGTATTGGGAAAATAGGTAAGAAACTCATTCAAACCAATAAATCAAGTTTCAATTAATTGTGTACTGCAGCTCTTGCATATGGATCTCTTTGGACCAACCAGAACTCAAAGTATTTAAGGCAAGAAATACTGTTTAGTGATTGTGGATGATTATTCACGATTCACTTGGGTATATTTCCTGGCAAGTAAGTCTGAGACCTTTCCTTATTTCACAAAGTTTGCTAAAAAGGTCCAAAATGAGAAAATGTATGTTATTTCAAGTATACGGACAGATCATTGAGGTGAATTTGAAAATCAAGACTTTATAAAATTCTGTGATGGATCCGGTTTTCAGCATGTGTTCTCTTCTCGATATACTCCAGAGCAAAATGGAGCATGGAAAGAAAGAATAGGTCGCTTCAAAAAATGGCTAGAACTCTTTTAATTGAAAGTAACATCTTTTCACGTGTTTTGGCTGAAGCAGTTTCTACAGCATGTTATTTTATTAATAGAGTCTTTCTAAGGCTTATTCTGGAGAAAACTCCTTATGAGTTATTCAAAAGAAAGAAGCATATCATTTCTTATTTTCATGTGTTTAGATGTAAATATTTTATATTGAAAAATGCAAATGATCGAGTTAGTAAGTTTGAAGAAAAATTAGATTAAGGTATTTTCCTTGGATATTTTATCACAAGTAAAGCTTATAAAGTTTACAACAATAAGACTCAATCTGTGGAGGAATCAATGAATGTCAAATTCCAAGACTATATGCAAAATCAATCGATACATACTCATCTTGAAGAATCCGAACCTACTCCAGACTCTACAAAATCAAAATCTCCAGAAGCAGTTCAACCTTCAAAAGACGAGCAACAAATGATCAACGAAGATTCAAATGAGGAAAAAGATCAACAGTTTGTCAAATCAACCAGCAACTGGAAGCATAAATCCAGTCATCCCAAAGATCTTATTATTGGTGATATTAATGAAGGAATTCGCACAAGATCCAAAAGGCGCAAAGAGTCTAGTGCTGTGGCTCTTATTTCTGAAATAGAACCTAGGAGCATAGAAGAAGCTTTATCTGATGAAATCTAGATTGAAGCTATGCAAGAAGAACTCAAGCAATTCAGCATCAATGATGTATGGGAGTTGACTCCTAAACCGAAAGATAAATCCATCATTGGAGCTAAATGGGTTTTTAGGAACAAAATGAACGAGAAAGGAAAGGTCCTAAGAAACAAAGTAAGACTCGTGGCCAAGGGATATACGCAAGAAGAAGGGATAGACTATGATGAGACTTATACACCAGTAGTAAGGTTAGAAGCAATTATATTATTACTTACTTTTGCTTGTCATAAGAATTTCAGGTTATTCCAAATGGATGTCAAAAGTGCTTTCCTAAATGAATTTATCCAAGAGAAAGTCTACGTAGAACAACCACCCAGTTTTGAAGACCTAAGGAAACCAAATTTTGTATTCATACTGAAAAAGGCTTTATATGGTTTAAAGCAAGCACCTCGAGCTTGGTACGACAGACTAAGTAAGTTTTTAATTCAAAATGGTTTTGTCAAAGGTAAAGTAGATACTACATTGTTTATCAAAAGAGAAGGCAAAAGTTTTCTACTTGTTCAAATTTACGCTGATAATATTATTTTTGGATCTTCTAATGAAAATCTGTGCAAGAAATTTTCTAAATCTATATAGGATGAGTTTGAAATGAGTATGATGGGTGAGCTAACCTTCTTTCTCAAGCTTCGAGTGAAACAATTGAAGGAAGGAATATTTATTCATCAAGAAAAATATGCTAAAGAACTTGTCAAAAAGTTTGGACTAGAAAATTGCAAAAAGACGGATATACCAATGTCAAGTTCTTTAAAGATGGATAAGGATGAAGAAGGAAAGAAAATAGACCAGAAGTTATACAGGAGTATCATTGGTTCACTTCTTTATTTAACTGCTTCTAGACCTAACATTTTGTTTAGTATTTGTATTTGTGCCAGATTTCAATCATATCCTAAAGAATCTCATTTAAGTGCTGCAAAGTGTATTATCTAATACATTACCTCAACTTCAAACTTGGGTCTCTAGTATCCTAAAGAAGGAGACTTCACTCTTCTCAGATATTCAGACGCAGACCTAGCCGGTTGCAGAGTTAGTAGAAAGAGCACATCGAGCACCTGTCAACTACTTGGAAGTAGGACAGTATCTTGGGTTTCAAGGAAGCAAAGTACGGTAGCTCTTTCTACGGAAAAAGCAGAGTATATAGCTCTTGGAAGTTGTTGTTCACAAATTATGTGGATAAAACAACAATTAAGAGACTTTGGAATTGAAGATTCATGTACTGAGATCAAATGTGACAACACCAGCGCAATCAATCTCACCAAGAATCCGATTTTTCATTCAAGAGCAAAACATATAAAGATTCGACATCATTTCATTAGAGATCACGTTCAAAATGGAGAAGTTTCGATTTATTGATTTAAAGAATCAATTGGCAGATATATTTACAAAGCCTTTGGAGAAAAATCAATTTGAAGTTATTCATTCCAAACTTAATATCTTAAAGTCTGAGGAAGTTCAGACTCAGCACTAAAAGTCTAAAGGCTCTCAATCTTAAACAATCAAGATCTATGATTGTAAATTATTTCTATTTTAGAAATTTATTTCTCGGATCAAATCTTGAAAATGTACGATCATCCGAAATTGATTGGTGTTATTTCCCAGTTTTCGTGATTATTGCAAACCTACCCTTTCGGAAAATAAGTTATTTTTGAAAAGACAGTTATCTAAAAGGCAGTTATTTGTTTTTTAAAAGGTATTTTTATATTTCCTTTTTTTTACGACGTTTCGTATGCCTCGCTTTGACTGCCTTATATACTATCGGTTCTTCTTCATTTTACTCACAAAAACCCTAAGAGAGCACCGATCTTCCACTTCTGTCTTCTTCTCTTATTTAATCCTCGAAAAGGTTTTCATCTTTCTTGGGAAATAAGCTTGGAATCTCTCAAAGACTGTGAAAGATGTCGTCTCAAAGGAAGTATTCGAGGATCGTGAACAAGGGACCATAGCAAATGCGTGAGGGGCCTACGCACTTTGATCTCACCGAAGAAGAAGAATCTCCTAGGCAGCAACAGAGTCCACAACATTCTCAGTAGCGTCCATCTCCTCCATCTAGACCTCAAGATGTTGCACATCGAGAAGAGGAAGAAATCATCGAAGACGCAGAGCCCGTAAGTATTCATAAGCCCTCTTTTACCTATAAGCTATACTGTGCTTTGAAGATGAATGGTACTCCGTTGAACTACATTGATGAATTTCTTAAGGACAAAGGGTATAAAAATGAAACTTTCTTCTTACGCACCATGGAACATTTGGGTATTGTCCCCGCGAGGTCGACGGAAGAAGCCTTGGCGAATATCCCAAGTGATCCATGGGTTGGAAGGTTTAATCAATCAGATGGAAACGATGATGACAAATTGTACAGTCAGTTTAAACCGGGAATGGGTGTTGCAGCGAAAATCCAAAGCAAAAGGACAAATTTATTTCGATTGAAGGAAAACAAGCAACTATACTCAAAGTTGCTGAAGCGTGGGGTAATAAACCCTAGAAGTGTGGACTTTAACTTTCTTGACCCTGTGAATGTCAATCTGAGGGAAAAATTCAGTCTTCTTCAACTCGAACAGTTTTGTTCTAAATCTACAAAAGCTTATGCTGAACTTGTTGCCTATTTATATTCGAATCTTAGCTTTTTGGATGCGAATAGATTCTCTTTTACTGTCGGCGATCAGGATTATGTGGTTGACATGAATACGTTGGTTGATGTGATTGGGGTTGAAAGAGGAAGATATCAACCTATTAGTGTGTCTATTGCTCGTGCAACATTGGAGCTTGTTTAGGATAGAAGGATGGAAGGAAAGATTTCATATTTGAGAATGAATGCGTCCAACATTTTGCTTCACAAGATAGTGATCAACTGTCTTAGACCAAAATCAACCTCAAAGACCGACATTTGAAACTCGGAAGCAAAGTTGATGTACGCCATCAATGCTGGTAAGAAATTCTCTCTTCCACGCACTATAATGTTCCACATGTACGGGGCCGTGGTGAAGGACAAGGGTCAACTTCCTTATCCAGCTCTTGTGACCAAGTTATTCAAACATTTAAACGTTCAGCCTCCCCAGATTCTTTGTGTTCGAACGTGCAATCAAATGGTGGTGGGACTGAGAATGGTCTTAAAAATGTGTCTGAAAGAACTTACCAAGGTTTTAGAACAGTTCAAGGAGAAAACCCTTGTCAAGACTCATTCAGTCTCTTCCGTGGCAAAGCAAAAAGGGAAGGAGCCCATGGTTGCTCCATCCAAGAAAAGAAGAGCACTCATCATTGAGGATGAAGAGGATGAGGATGATGTCACCATTTCTGAGATGGCATTGAAGAACTTGAGTCATTCTATTCCAGAATCGATGGAGAGACAAGAAAAAGACAAGGATGAGACAAAACAAAGGACTGGAGAGAGAGAAGATTTAGCAGAGAAGAGAGATATAGAGGAGGAAAGAATTGAGGAAGCAGAACATGAGGAACACTTTTCTCCACCTGAAGGCATGGAAACAGGGGGAGATCCTGAGAAAAGAGGAACGTCCTCATTCCCTGCCACTAGTGAAGGAGTAAGTCGTTCTCCAGCAGATCCAGAGGACATCTACGCCACTCAATTTTCTGAAAAAGGACATGAGGTTTCATCACCCAATCTGCGTGATCGTACTGAAATGCCATCATTTGCCAACACTCCGTCTAATCGTGCAGAGGCAAGTACTCAGACCGACAATTCGGCAGACTTTCGCAGAATTTTTGATGTTCTTTTGGAGATGAGAGGCCAGATTTATGCTTTGGGATGCGAAGTATAGAACTTGCAAAATGCAGGTCAAACCTTTTCAGTTTCTTTGCTTGATCAGATCAATGCCCTTGCTATTTAAGTTCAAGCAAATGTTAAGGGTGAAGATGTGGCGCAACTGAAGGAGATTTTGAAAAAGCTGGAAGGGATGGTCCAGTTAATGAAAGACTTCCAACTTGTTCGTGTTCCCAAGCAATATTAAAGTCATACTCTTTTCATCTCTATCTTTTTAATGATGACAAAAAGGGGAAGAGATGTGGTGCAGATTTGATTTTAAGCTTTGAACTCACTTTTTGAACTTTTGTGTCAATTACGATTAATTGACTTGACTTTTGTGTTTGGTTGTTTGGATATGGACTGGATTTGGATTTGACTATTTGAATGATTGTTTATCTTAAGCACTATTGATATCTCATGGCATAGCTCATTTACAAAACTAACTTATTTTCTGTGGATGTAGATTCTAATGATATTTTTATTAAGCCATTTATCCTTTGTGAGATATTCTTGTTTGCTTGAGTAATTTTTTTATAGGTCAAAGTTATCCAAATCTGCAGAAAAGTTTTGTCACCATCAAAAAGGAGGAGATTGTTGGAGAAAACTTCCTTGAGTTTTTTCAAATTGACAAAACGTTTCCATCAGTCTAATCTGAAGACTTGCAGACTCTTCTATCAAAGTCTGAAATCCTCCGGACTACCAGACTCAAGACTCAAAGTCTATCCTCATTGATAGTTTCTAAGGCCGTCAAAGAAGGCTTATCCGAAACGAAGATTTTCGTTAAGGATTTGATTTTGTCAACTGAAGAAGATCTCTTGGCTGGATATAGCATGTCGGAATCCATTATTCAAATCAAGATAGATTCAGGGATTTTGGATCCATTGATTGGCGAAATATACTTGGAAGGTTCTACTTATGGAAACCTAGATCCTAATTGTATGGACGAGCAGGATTGATGGGCTATCGTCATGTTCATTAAATAGCTCGAAGATCTTTCTAATTGATTCTGTCCAATGGGTAGATTGGAAGAATTCATTTGGTAAGTGTCAACGGGTGTGATGGCATAAAGGAGTATATAAGGAAAACCTTTCAGTTGTTCAAAAGTGTGCGCGATAGAAGAATTCCAAAGTCTGAAACTCCTTGTTCTTTGTCAATTAAACTGTTGAGCGAAATCTTGTACGCAAAAGAAAGTTTATATCTTTGGGAAACCTTGAGGAAATGTAGTAGAGTCTCTACAGTGTAGAATTAAGAAAGAGCTTTTCTATAACAGCTCTTTTGTTCATAGTGAAATCCAGCCGATGGGCTGTCAGTGTGGAAGAGTGGACGTAGGTTTGGATTAAGCCAAACCACTATAATCTCTACGTTCATATTCTCTTCTCTACGCTCTTTTACTTTGATCATAACACGTTTTGTTTACAATAGATGAATTTCCTTTCTATTGTTGATTAGTGCTGCACACTTATCTTGAGAAATTGTTTTTACACCTATTTACCTACGAGGTGGAGACCACCACAACCAAGGACGCTAAAGATTAACATCAATGGATCGCATCTTTACGGGTCTACAGAAGGGGCTTTTGCTTTTATGTATCGCGATTCTGAAGGGAGATTGATCAAAGGAGCTACACAACCAATCGAAGTGTCCTTTGCCCTCCATTTCGAAACCCTTGCTTGTCTCCATGCCCTTCGTCTAGTCGATTTGGACAGAGATATGTGCTGGAAACAGATACCTCCTTGATAAGTTTCCTGCAAGATTCCTCTCTTTGCTCCTGGGACATTGAGCCACTTATCACAGAATGTTTAGGCTTCGTGGCCCTTTTTGAAAGTGTTGAGTTGGCTTATTGTCCTCGAGATTCAAATAGACTAATGGATTGGGTTGTGAAGGCCTCCAAATGTAAGGCCCTTCTACATTTTCGGATTTCTTACCCACCAACCGCTTTATGGGAGATTCTGTGTTTTGATGTCGTTTACTCTAGAGGGCTTGTTTATACATGAAATGATAATCCTCAGTTATGATTAAAAAAATGAAATTATTAAAAAATTTAGGATTGAATTAGTAAAAGTGACCAACCAAAAAAAAAAGAATTAGTAAAAGTGCTATAAGTTTAGAGTTTTTTGGACAATTTTCCCTGATCAATTGCCAAAACCAAATTCATGTGGACAAGCATTTATTCATAACTACCCAAAACAAACTATTAGCTTATGATTGGTACATTTCAATTTTGCCGATTTAGTCCTAAATTTTTGCATGAAATTTTAAAGTGATAGTTCCAGTCAATTTTCGTTGGTAATCACTAAGTAGTAGTCCAATCAGCACTCGCCATCCTATGCAGTAGACCGTCACGTCAACAATTTTCAACGAAAATTGGTCGTAGAAATTACATTGGAATTTTCTTTAAAATTGGCAAATTTGAAATATTTAGAACTGAATTGACATTTGTTCAATACATTTATAACCAATTGAACAATTTCCCACTAATTAATCAAAGAAGTGCAGAGTTACAATTGCTCGATTGAATATTTCCTAGTCCTAGATTATAATCAATTTTTTTTTTTTTTTTGGTAAAAATCAAACCCATGGTGTTTAGCCTCGGGTAATTGATAAATAAAATAAATCACGGGAGATTACCTCACGACATCCAAACAATCATTTCCTCAGTAAGACAAGCGATCTTGATTGGAGGTATTTTACAGATCAGCAAGTAAACTCACAAAGAATAGGCCCCGAATATTGTGGTTTGTGGACTTCTTTTGTGCAGCTACAAAACAACTAAAAACAAAAACTACCCTTTGAGCTATATGCATGCCATGAACCCACGTTGAACCTGAATTCACCAAGATATCCTGCACATGAATAAGGAAACGACCACGAATTCGAGCTTTCAAGAAATCCCGTTTTCACATGCTTTAATTCGGCTCAGGTTTCATATTTCAGGCTAAAAAATGGAGACATGTATCAAGAATATACTCACTTATATTAAATGGAAGAGCTGTTAGGATTATATCTCAAAATGTGTGTACTACCACAAATTATGGAACTTGTCGCAATATTTTGCCAATTAGTCACTGAAAAGTTCTAAGTATGTCGAACACTTATTACATAGTTGATGGTGTTCCTCAGGACACGGGCTAATCCCTAATACTATTTATAAGCCTGCGCTTATCGTCTTCCCGGAGACAACACAGGAAAGCTTTGCTCGTTCCAGAAAAAGTTAGCCGGATCGGACGCGGTCTTCACTTTCACCAATCTCTTAAAATTGCTTTTGAAATATTTCAAACCCCAGACACTTGCTTGAGCATAAGTAGTATTGATGACGTAGTTCCTCCCCAAGTCAAGATCCCTATAATTCATATTAGCTGCTCTTGGAAATCGTGAAACATAAGGAGCCATATAATCATACAACTCTCTCATCCAATTAATTTTCTGATTGCTTTCCTCTTCACTGTCCCAAGTAACCATGTACTGAATTTGGTACATGTTCCCTCCCCGGTGTGGGAAAGGAGTCGCTGAGTTGGAGATCTGGCTCATTACTCCGCCATAAGGTGTTAAAATCAGGTAAGACGTCTCGTCTTCGATGAGCTTATTCCACAGACCTTGCAAAGCGGTTTGCGAAATAGGCTCCATCACATAGTCGGATTTCGCCTTGAAAAAGGATCTGGACGATTGAGTCCGGTTAAGCAAGACTTCGGGAGATCCGTCTTGAGAGAATCCTGCAAAATAAAGGACGGATTGAATCCAACTCATCTCCGTGCAGCTTTCACGCGTCAAACCCAACTCGGGAAAGCTTTCTTGAATTGAAGGCAGGAGTTCTTCAATCTTGCCGAGGTACAAGCCCCCGAATGAGATGCTGATTGTTTTGTTCGCAAAAGTCGAAGATGGAGTGACAACTCCTGTCACAGCATGGAGGAAGAGGTCTTCATGAAGCTTGTGTGCAACATTCTGCCACTTGTACAAAAGCATAGTTGCATCTTCTTCAATGGTCTTTCCCACTTCAAAGACAGTGACGGTTGGAGGGACAGGAACCAGCACAAATTTCCAGGCAAATATCACACCAAAGCTTGCTCCTCCACCTCCTCTAATAGCCCAAAAAAGATCTTCACCCATTGCTTTCCGATCCAAAACCTTTCCATTAACATCGACAATTTTGGCGTCGATCACGTTGTCGGCTGCTAGACCGTACTTTCGAAATATCGTGCCAAACCCACCCCCACTAACTTGTCCTCCAACTCCAACAGTAGGACAACTACCAGCTGGGAATCCCAAAACCTTGCTCTTTTGAGAAATTGCATAGTACAATTCTCCTATTGTTGCTCCAGTCTCCACCCATGCACTCTCTTTCTCGACGTCCACCTCGACCAACCTCATGTTCCTGAGATCGATTATGATGGAGGGCATTTGGGATACGTAGGAGAGGCCCTCATAGTCATGGCCCCCACTTCGCACCCGCACATGCACGCCGAGCTTCTGGGAGCATACTATGGCTGCTTGTATCTGAGATGGATTGACCGGGGTAACAATGAGTTGTGGGCTTGGTGAGGAAGTGTTCAAGAATCTGAGGTTTTGAATGGAAGACTGCAAAATAGAGATGTAAGTTGGATCTTTTCTTGTTGTGATGGTTTTGGAAGTGGAGTTGGATTGAAATGAATGAAGGGAAAAGCATCGGAGAAAGGAGACTTGATCAAAGCTGGAAGCTACATAGCAAAATGAAAGGAAGATTATGGAAATTAATGGAAGATTAGCTGCCATTGAATCCCCCGTGTTCCACTTACATTTGCTCATGTAAAAATAAAGAGAGGTTGGCTTAATATATAAAGACAACCTGTTGGAAGATATGCACCAAATATGGAGGATACGCCAGATTATGGCTTCCATATTTGGTGGATATATACTTGCGATTGTAATTGATTATTTTGTATCAATCTAGGATTAGATCTGATATACTTCCTTATTCATTAAACATTCTCTGTATTATTTAATTCCCTTTGTACGTTGAATCAATCAATGAAGTGCACATAATATTCTCTTATATTCTCGACATTCTTTTCACTTCTACTTTGGTTTCTAGCATGGTATCAGAGCGAGCGTTCTTTTTCTTCTGACTTCCACACCCTTTGATTGCCTTCCGAACGTTTCTTACCTTCGTTTTTGTAGGAACACTAAACCTACAAAAAAAAGGTTAGCACTCTGGTATAGGAATCAGTATCAAAGCACTTCAAAAATTAGAAAAAACAATTTCTTCTTACCGTTTTCTTTCTTACTGACACCATGGCTAAGGAGGATTCATCAACTTCTTAAGGAAGAACCCCGGAGGAGTCAACTATGTAGCTAGAACACGTCGTGGACCAGGAGCAAAGAGTCCAGGCCCAGTCGAACTAGGGACAGCCCATCATAGGCCAGGCCACTTCGGGGCAACCGATTGCAGCCCAGCATGTTTCAGGGCAATCCATCCAATGGCTACCTGTTCAAATGGCACCCGATCCATGGATCTATGGGCCCACGCAAACAAGCCCATGGTTGATGGGTCAAGGCCTCAGAGAACCAATTCAGCCCAATGGAGGCCCACCAACCGTCTTCGCGGCAAGCCCAACCACTAGGCCAAATTCAACAAATGCAGGCTATTTGTCCGAACCGGGTATTTCGAGTCCGAGACTAAATCCCTACCCGGTTTCCTGCCGTACCCATTTGTCACTGCCAGCGGTCAACCGGAGCCTAGTGATCCGCTCTACACAGCAACAGGTGACAGATCAGAGCTGCAACTCATCACCCAACAGCTGTTAGGCCCCAACAATTATTCCAGCTGGTCAGTGGAGTTCCAACAAGCGTTGGTCATGAAGGACAAAGAGGGTTTCATCGACAAAAAGTTACCGATTCCGTCGGATGAGCGAATGGCGCAACTATGGAGGAAATGCAATCAATTAGTCCGAACCTGGATCAGAAATTGCATCATCACTAAAGTCGCAGCCGAACTACCTCCAATGGAAGATTCGAGAAAAATGTGGAAAAATATCAAAGAAATGTATGGAAAATTAGACAGGGTGAAAATTTTCTTTTTGACCCAACGACTCTCGGATTTAAAGCAAGGAAATATGAGCATTGCTGCGGTCTATAACAAACTCTCAATTTTATGGAACGAATTAGAGGTAGTCAAGGAGAAACTAGAAAGGCCAGATCTAACCTTGCAGCAGTATTGCGCCATAAGAGAGAGAAATAGTGACCAGATTCACGTTGATCTTGAATGATCTCAAATTTTAGCCATGAAACCCATGCCAATGCTTGGCCAGATTTACCAGCTCGCCGTCCAAAAGGAGAGCCAACGTCTTGTTGCCTCCGATTTGCACAAGGCCAGGGATGGGATGGTGCTCGCAACTCAAGCGAATCACCCACAGGGAAGAGCTACAACCAGAGAACAGGAGGAAAGTGCTCGCAAGTTTGGTTTGCAGGAGCAAACCCTAGATCCTTCAAGAAGGGAACGGACGGCCAAGATCTGATGATGCGTTCCGACGGTTCACGAAGGCTCAATCCGTCTGCCAGATCTGACGGTCCACAGGGAATCTCTTGAGCAGGATCGGACGGCTCACAACGCTCCTTTTCTGTGTATGGATCCAACGGCCCAAATGACGTTGCGATGGCTTCGTTTTTTAAACCATCTAACGAGCCACCTTTTGTCATGTCATCAAAGCATAATGGTCATTCTGCTGCTTTCCCTTACCCGCAATGTTCAATCTGTCCCCTGGCAAAGCAAGCTTGTATACCTTTTGACAATAGCAAATCTCGTGCAGAAGGTCTGTTTTTCTTAATCTATCCTGATGTTTGGGGGCCCTATCACACACCCAATCGCGATGGTTCTCATTTCTTCCTAACAATTGTAGATGATTTTTCTCGTGCCACATGGATATTTCTCATGCAATCAAAAAGTCAAGTTCTTTCTCATCTAAGAACTTTTTTCTCCCTCTCCAAAAATCAATTTGAAAAATCAATCCAACGTATTCGTACTGACAATGGAAGGGAATTCTTCAATAGTGAATGTGCATTTTTTCTCTCTTCAAACAGAATTTTGCATAAGAGTTCTTGCATTTACACCCCACAGCAAAATGGAATTGTCGAGCGTGAACACCATCATCTCTTAGAAGTAGCCCGTGCTCTTAAATTTCAAGCTTCCATTCCCGACACTTTTTGGGGAGATTGTATGGTCACTGGAGCTTACCTGATCAATCAAATGCCAAGACGTGTTCTCAACAAGAAGACACCTTTTCAGATGCTCTATGGAAAGAAACCAAAACTTTAGTATTTTGTGTTTTGGTGAGATTCAAATTTTTTATATCGCACAAAATAGTAGAGGTTTGCTTTTAAAAGATGAAAAAAAGCTATCGAAAACCCCAAACTATACCATTAAAACACATTTATCCTAAACTTTTTTTATGATATCAAAAACCTTAAATTATGCTTATTATAACATGTTTGTTTAAAATTTTTCCTGTATTATAAAAAACTCAAATTTGTATTTATGTGACACATTTACTTTCCATCAAACGATTTTTCAGCAAAAGCAATTATTTTTATTTCACTTTATTCACGTGGACGCCATGTTAACACCATTTGCTTTCCAGAGTTTTTAACAATGCTCGTTAATGGAACTTTGGTGAGGGATGAATATATCACACAGATACAAGTTTTAAATTTTTAGTGTCATCAGAAAAAATTTGAATAAGTATATCATAGTTGAGATTTTTGGTGGTTTTCACCTTTAAAAAAAAATTTTACGCATGCTGATTCGATTTGGCATATCTGTAGTTATTCTTAAAAGTAGTTTGTAGATTCACAATAGTCATGCGAGTCAACAGTTTTTGAAGAAGCAAATATTAATGCATATTATTTGCTTGCAATCGCGGCAGCATATTTTTACGCTGGCTAATTTTTGAAAGCTCCCCCTCGTTATTTATGTTAGCAGTCCATTGATTTTCATCGATTAATTATGCTAAACAATATCTTTCTTCAGAAATTGATTAAAAAAAATAAGATGATGTAACAAGGAGGAATCATTCAGTAAAATAGGGGGTCTATTATGTCGATGCAAAGAAATTGCCTCATTGTTAGCAGCATTAAGTTTACAAGTTCTGACTCAAATCAAGAGGCCTATTGCCCAGTAAAATTCGAGCGTACGGCTAAGTTAAAGAACTATAGAAAATGTTATATAGTCCTCTATAAGGACAAATCTTTGAGAGCTAATTCTCTGATTCATTACCTCAACTATATTAATTTTCAAGTAATTTCTACTTGGTGTAGCGAATTTACCTATTGACATAGTTAATTAATTGAAAATTTATATATATATAGCATTTGGTACCAAACTTTTCAATTTTGTTAATTTAATTTTTAACTTTTATGTGAAATCCTAATGTAGTCTTTCCAACCAATTTTAACCAAAAATCACTTACATCAGTCTATTCTTAGTCAGTCATCTTATGTGGCACTCCATCACTTTAGCAATTTCCAACGAAAATAGTTTAAAAAGACTACAATAGAATTTTACACAAAAGTATAGAACTATATAGGCAAAATTGAGAAATTTAAGACTAAATTAACATCCTAATTGATTCCACAATTTCCTCATGAACAAGTTAATGCATTCCATTATTTATAAAAGAAAACAAAAATGAACTAATCCAAACGGCAACTTAGCCTTCACAAATTTTCTTTGAATTTTTCAATAAATGAAAATAGAAACAAATGAATTCTAATAGCACATAAGGCTCTATTTGTTTTACGGAAACGACTATTTTGGAAAATATCTTCTTCAAAATGATTGCTTATATTGCTTAAAATAATTAGTCAAAGAGATATATTCACACTATCAACAACAATTTATGTATGAATATTTTCATGGAAGATGAAAACATTTTCGTTCATTTATTTTTCACAAGCAAAACAAGCTACCATTTTATATTTTCTAAATTATTCATTTTTCACGAAACAACAAAACCATTGGTTTTTGCATATTTTTGTTCAAATTCTTCATGTTAACTTTTGATTTACGTCGCTCAAAAGTTGTGGCGATACTTGTCTGCATTTTTTTGTCAAACACCCATTTTTTTTATTCTTCTTCTTTTTTGTCGAAGTCGGACAAGCATTAATAGTCTAATTTAAAACATTTTTGTTCAAATTCTTCACGTTATATCTATAACCTCTTATTCCTTCTCTCGAAAAGTAAAGCAATTGGTTAGTCCCCATAGATCTCCGAACATTAAGAAGCCGGTTCAAGCTTCCAAGTTTTACTAGTAACTGGGACCTTTTGTTCTTCAGGCAAATATTCGATTTCATAGAGAGAATCCACTTTAAAAAATCCTTTTATTTCACCGCTCCCCTCTCCAACCAGTCGAGTTACTTGCGTACCTTTCAGTCTTCAAACCTCTCCTCCAAGAAAATGCTTGAGCTCCCCAAGTTCCTATATATGGAAGGATACTGATAGATTTCCTTTGCCCGCGAATTTTCTATTGGTCATCTCTAGTGATGATAAGATCATCCAAGTGCACATAAAGTCTAAGTTAGCACATTTTGTTCAAATTTTTCGCGTTAACTTTTGATTTACGTCGCTCGAAAGTCGTGGCGAGACTTGTCTGCATGTTTTGGTCAAACGCCCTTTTTTTTCCGAAATCAAACGCCCGTTGAAAGTCCAACTTAGCAGCCTCGTTTCCTGGCTCTCTTCCCTTGTTCCGGAAGACAAGGACGTTTGACTTGTTTCAATGGATATCGAAGAAGAAAATGGGTCAAAAATATAAGAGGGTGAACTTGCGAAAAAACCTCAAGTACTTATCGTGCACGTCATTTCGGACATCAGCTTTGTAAACAGTTCATACCCAGACCATTTGAAGCTAATTTACAATCGACTGTAATACCACACTCTGGCATAGATCCCGTCCTCCATATTATCCCGGACTTCATATCGCACGCCCGATCCTGTCCTTAGGACACAACCACGGGCAACCAAAGTCTCGCTAACTCTTTTTGATGACCAGGGTTCATTTTATTGAAATAATGTCCCCCATCACTTAACAACGCGTCTTAAATACAATCTATAATCACGTGGTATCCCTCCACCTATAACTTAAGCTTTTACATGTCAAATGCTTATTACTAGGCAAAATTACCAAATTCTGAAGGGAATTGATAGAAACTGTGGTAAGTAAATAAATACCACATGAATATAAAGAGTATCAAAGACAAACTGTTAAGTGATATACGACAATGCTTCAATAAATAGTTTCCAAAATTTTGCTGTTGATAAGCTTTTTCTTTTTTCTACTTGAAACCGTCTGCACCAAGGATGATATAAGACAAATTAACATAGCCAATGCGCGGATAAACTGAGCAAACGTTGTTATATATCACGGTAAAGTTAATGAAACTCCTCGGAAAATGTTGATGCACCATTGCAATTTTTCTTCTTTTTTTGTTTTAATGATCGTGAGGAGAACCGGCGCCGTCGCAAACTACATCTCTCATTTGAATGAAGCTTTTAATCAGAAAAGTACCTTGTTATGGTAGGTTGCCTTGCTTCATTCGTCAAGGACTTCACCGCTGACAAAGAAGTTGTTCCAGGATTCTTTTGGGTTTTAGTGGTCCTGAGCATATGGAGCAAAGCCTACATTCTATTTTCAAACCAAGAAATTAGATCACGGCTCTTAGAATTTCATCGTTGACATGCCTTCACGAGATACTTCCATAAACATCCCCGATAGGGATATCTAACGGGACGATTTGACATCTCCACTAGAGACATTTCTCTACCACTCCCCATCATCGCAGTGAAATTGAGATATATTCAAACACCAATCCATAAAAGAACATAATTATAGTCCCAACAACACAAATGAATAACAACTGACGATACGATAGAGCTAAGAAAGATCCTGAATGTATTCAAATGTAACTATAACCAACAGTTAGATTTTAAAGTTACAAATATAACCTTTGGTCCACACCATTTACATTTGACTACATAATGACATCAACCAAAGGAAATCTAGTGTAAGCAATAGCGTTGATAGAACTGAAATGACACATCAGACAGACACAAAGCACCAAGACTGCACTATCTTCTTATTCACCACTGACTTTTTCTTCCAAATAGTTAAAACGGTGTCGTTAGGAGTTTGACAAGCCGAATCAAACTGTATGAACCAGAGACAATAGTCTGACGTGAATGGGGGCAACGGATAATTATCAAGAAGATAATTATGGATCAATTGCAGGAAATATGTAAATTTACTTAGAAATTTAACCTATACCTATAAGTCCAATGAGCATCCTCGCATCCCATTCAGGTGTTGTGTTACAGAATGACGTGCATTCAATTGACCTTTCACAGCAGAGCTAATAACGTCACTTGATGGTTTCTCTCATTCTTCTCCAACTTTCTCTCATTCTCCGACTTCTCTCAGATGCGGTGCTCTTCATCATCATTTCTAGATCATCTATACGTTTGTGATGTTGAGAGTCATGTATAAGTGACACCAAGCCCATAATCTGCCACTCTTCCATACTAATCCTCTTCCATCAACAATTTGCAGACGACACTAATTGACAGAAGATTAAATCCAAAGAGTCCCTCGATTTAAGTAGTTCGCATACTAAAGCAGCTGCTTTATTCTAAACATATTGTAAGCCATTGTGAAAATATGAGATCTGAAGGCTAGACAAATGTCAAAGTTACAGACATCAAAGAGAACACCAGACAAGCATTTATTTTATCCATACACATGGACTGGTTGGCATTGCCATAAACTGCACTGATCTTACAAATCAGTTCAAACCAGTCAAAAACAGGACTGCTCTGTAGATCGATCCAGTTTTGTGGACTGATCTCCATGATTAATCCACTGCAGACCAGTCCATGTTCTAGATAAAAAGTAACTTTTTTGTTTGTTCTCTTTGATATATGTATCTTCATCATTTTTCTAGCTTTCAAATTCTATCTGGGCTTATAATATCTAATCAATAAAGCAACTGCTTTTATACAAGAATGACTTCAATCGGCTCTCTTTGGGTTCTTCTTCCATCCAAAATAGTTTCTACAGGGACTAGATCAAAGGACATCAGTATGGACTTGGTGTTGTTTCAGTATGACTCTCAATGTCACAAAGGTACAGGCAATCTAGAAACGATGACGAAGTGTGCCACACCCTAGAGAAGTTAGAAGACAATGAAAGAAAGGTGGAGGAAAACGAGAGAATTCATCAAGCAGCATTATCCTCTCTACAAGCGAAGCATGATTTGGAGAGATGTCTACTGTAAAAGGTCAACTGGATGCACTTCACTCCATGATATGACAATGTCTAAATGGGATGAGAGGATGCTCATTGAACTCAGAGATATAGGTTGAATATCTGAATAACACTTTGTGTTATTGGCTGTAACAGCTTGGACTTTGAACATCACATGAGTTTGTCCACATATCTATCCTTAAATCAATTCATAACTGTGTCTTGTTTATTATTGGTTGCCCCCAACTGACCTTACAATCCAAGTTTTGAAAAATATTATTGGTTTATTCTGTATCTTTAACCAAATTAGATGCATAATCTCTCTTTCCTTTTATTTCTTAGTATCTTCTCTAGGTAAACTCACAACAATCGATTGATAATGATTGATAACAGAATCCTTTCTCCCTCTTTTCTATACCGAAAACCATACTGAGCAATATTTGGCCACAAACCTTAAACCCTCCTTTGTCCTCCTGGCATATCAATATTGCAGAGTTTCTCCACAGGCAGCAATCAACACGTGCTATTAAGTAACATTCTGCCAGACTTCAATTCCTCCTGGTTGTCCTGGGAAACCAATCTACTGGAGTTCCCCCACCAAAAGCAATCAATGATAGCAGCTAAGTCAAGCAGCAGATGTATCCTACATCCAACACAATCAGTCACTTAAGAATTTATGGTAAAAGCAAACCAGAAGTCCTAAACCTTTTATGGAGAAAGCAATCAAGTCTTAAACTTTTCAATTGGTTTACTTTTATGCAGAATGCAATCAAGTCTTAAACCTTTCAATTGGTTTAATTAAGTCCCAAAGATCTTTTTCAAAAGGTACAATCCAGTCGTTTTCAATATACAGTACCTAAAATTGCAATACGTGACTTTCTTATTTGGCAGGGGACAGAAAGTAGTATGCTACTTTTTTTATTTCGCAGACATTTGCAAAATTACCTGTGTTTTGGCAAATTACGTGTGTCATCCAGTAGCAATAAGTTTGACATTACATGAAAGAAGACATGATTACCTCTTCCTTGCAAGTGTCAGTAGCCAACTAATCAATTCCAACTGACACCACAAGATGGAGCATTATCGTTTTTCTCCTTCCTTTCAAAGAGGAAGCTGAGCAAGTCTAACTTCCCTCAAGAAGATGTTGGCCCTCGTTTCTAGGAAAATATGGTCATGAGATAGAGGAAGAAGATAACCAATACAGTCATTTTTCCAGTTGACTCTGTTGACCCTGAATACTGAGTCATAGCCGAGGAGGATCCTGCAGGAAAATTGAATGAGTGAACCACTGAAAAATCTTCATATTGGTGTGTTTGTTCATGATTAAAGCAGAACGGTATAGCAACTATTGAAGTAATGTAGTCAAGAACCAAAAAGAGTCAATGGCAAAAGACAAAAATTTCAAACATTATGCACGTTCAGCATAATTCTGGTTAAAGCAAAAGTGAGAATGCTCAAACAGACGAGTTAGAATTTAAAAAACTTCTGAAAATTAGCTTTGTTTCATTTGGATCATATATTTGGGAACAAGCAAGACAAAGAACTTTAGAATTAGGCATTGGCAATGAATCATGGACAAGCCTGTCTACTCACAGCAAACTTCCCATCATACGATAAAATCAACTCCACATAGTAGAAAATAAATGCATGTAATGTACCTCTAGATGACAAGCAATTACCACTAAACTGGCGCCAGTAATCCAACCAAACTTATTAGTTTAAGTTCCAAATTAAATCTTTTAATTGGAAGAACAGGAATAAATCACAAAATAATTGTAATCAATGTGCCTCTTACGGGCAAGCAATTTCAAAAGTACCACTAACCAAACAAACCCATTAGTTTAACTGTAAACTCATGTTCAGGACCTTACTTGGAAGAACAGGAATACTTTGCTCATTCCTGAAGAAGTTCTGTGGATCAACTGCTGTCTTAACTTTCACCAATCTCTTGAAGTTTTTGGCAAAGTACTTCACCCCGTACACGTGCCTTCCTTGTAGCTATTTTCACCATTATCAGTTATCCCAATATCGAGGTCCCTATAGTTCAAAAAAGCCCTTCGTGGCTTTTTCGACACATAAGGAGTCATAAAATTATAAAGCTCTCTTATTTTAGCCAGATAACTTTGCTCTGCTTCAATTCCATCTTCACTCCAACTGATCGAGTACTGTATTTTAAACAGATTCCCAGCTCGATGAGGAAATGGAGCATCTGACACAGGGATTTCGCCCATTTTTCCTCCATACGGATTGAACACGAATCCAACCTTTCCCAATTCAATCATCTTATCCCAAAGCAACTCCAATTCCTCCTTCGACATCGGTTGCTGCACATAATCTGACTTCCTCTTCAAGAAATTCACTGACTTAGGCATTCTGTCGAGCAGAGCTTCCACAGCCATACCACTATCGAAGTCGCCCCACCAGAGAGCCGACTCAATCCAGCTCATCTCTGCACAATCCTCTTTCTTCAAACCCAACTCCAGAAACTCCTCATTAACCAGTGAAACCAGCCTATCCGCATTTCCAAGAAACAGAGCCAAAACAGAGGCATTAACTGTTTTAGCTCCTTTTTGTATCTTGGAACTAACAGGCTGAAGCAAGAGCCTCATGAACAAATCATTATCAGTCCTTGGCGCAACGTTCTGCCACTGATAGACGAGCTCAGTCGCGTTTTCCTCAATCGTCTTCGCCACTCTAAAAACAGTAACCACGTTCGGAACAGGGACAAGCTTCACTCTATATCCCAATATCACTCCGAAACTCGCCCCACCTCCGCCTCTAATAGCCCAAAACAAATCCTCGCCCATCGAGCTCCTATCAAGAACTCTACCCTCGACATCCACAATCTGCGCGTCGACCACATTATCGCTCGCCAACCCATATTTCCGCAACATGTTCCCGTATCCGCCACCGCTCAAATGCCCACCGACGCCGACGGTCGGGCAAACCCCAGCATTAAACCCGTAAAGCCCACTCTTTTCCCAAATCCTATAGTACAATTCCCCAACAGTCGCTCCGCTTCCGACCCAAGCAGTCTCTTGTTCGACATCCACATCGACGGACCGAAAATTAAACATGTCGAGAATCAAGAAAGGGGCGCGGGAGACGTAGGAGGTACCTTCGAAGTCGTGCCCGCCGCTCCGGATACGGAGCTCCGTGCCGGTCCTCCTGGCGCAGAGGACGGCGGACTGGACGTGGGATGGCTGGGATGGAGTGAGGATGAGCAGGGGCTTCGGGGTCGAGGAGGTGCCGAAGCGGCGGTTGCGGATGAGGGACCCGAGGAGGGTCGGGAACGACGAGTTGGTCGGGGCGTGGAGAATCTGGGAGGGTTCTTGCTGCTGCTGCTGCTGCTGGATTACCTGCGTGTGGTTGAGGAGGCATTGGAGGAAAGTGTCGTAGAGCGAAGCAGAGGAGGACAAGACGAGGACGAACAGGAGGAGGAGAAGCAGGGGAGAGGCAGGGGTCGATGGCGGCGGTGGCGTCGTCATGGCTAGCTGCTGCTGGTGTGCTGGGTTGAGTCCCGTTCGGTGATACAGTGTCAGTTGTCGGTCGTGGCAGGAGAGGTGTCTGGTGGCGTCACGGACGCTCCTGTCCTTCGATCGATCCACGGTCGCGCCGGAAAGACGACATCCTCTTCCGGGTTTTTCGAATGGAGGGAAATGTCTCTGTCGAGATCTTGAAATATCAAATGAATCGAATTGCCTCCACGGTCAGCATGTCCGTACAGAGGTCTATGCTGGTTTACAGAATCTTTGGCAACTGAACAGAGTTCCTTTGGGGAGGAGAATCTTGCTTTAGTTGTCCAAGAAGAAAGGCATTTACTTTTTAAAGAATGACAGTGCCTTCCGCACCACCAATTTCCCTTGAGCCAACTGGCTAACGAGTTTAATTGGCTCCCAAGCGTCAGGGCAGAAGACAGGAAAAGAAGGGACACATATCACCCAGCTTAATAAGGCATTCTACGATTCTTATATTCTCACTTTGAATCGCTTTGTTTCATCAAATATTGGACATTGCTAGAAAGTATTACTTTGAAGAAATTGTTTTAAGAGAGAGAATTTAAATTTTCCAGTGTCTTCAACCTTCGTTGACACCTCTAGATTTCGGAACTTTAGACCTTAGTGCCACGCTTAAATTCTCGCCCATGGCCAGCGAGGTTCACAACACCCTCACCCTAATTAGGCGAAGCTCGGCCGATGGCCTTAGTGCTAGACTTGAAATCTCAATGCTTGGAAGTTACACGATTGCTCACTTTACTAGGTTTCCTTAAGAAATTTAGAATCTCACGTGATGCGATATTTCTTGTTGGCAATTCCCATTGAGCTCTATGTCTTAAACTTTTTATTTAGAAAATTTTGGCCACAATGGCAATAAGGAAAAAGAAACGAAAGAATAACAATCACAATTTAGACACTTAGAAATACGAGATGATTTATTTGTTTTGATTCAGTATCATAAATTAACTTGATTACTTTTTTTACTATCAATCTTTCAATTAAATTTAAATCTACATTATGAGAAATTGTAAAATTAACATGATCAAAAGCTATATTTGATTTTTTGTTGTGTACAAAACTAATTTATTGTGATTTTATACCTATCGACCACAAAAAAGAACTATACAACAAATTTCTTAGTTATTTTTCTTTCTAAGTTCATAATTCTCAAACCATTTTAGAAATTACTCTGATAATTTTTTTTAATCTCATTATATAAGTTAATGGACTCTATAACCCATGTAAAGTGGACGCATATTTGATATGTCCTAATATCACAATCATTTTCATAGATTACTACTATTTACGATTGAATAACTTATCTATACGTTTGAGAGAACACAACTATTAAACTATTGTCAGGCAAATTCCTTCATTCGAATCATGTTAGAAGTGATCGGTTTAATTGTCTTTATTTCAAGATGAAATAGATATATTGACAAGTTACAATTGAAATTCTACGTAAAATACCTCTTCTTTTTGTTCGAGGAAATTAAGAGAGATTGGTACTATCTTTGGTACTATCTTTCAGAAAAAAAAAGATTAATGTGAATTTAATGTGTAAGTAAAACAACCTTTGTTGTTGTTACATACACTTAAAAAAAAGAAGAAGTGAAAGTCCACAATCTACTCTCAAAGCATAATTAGTTTCCGTTTTCAGTAAAATGCCGGTTGCCTTTTCCATCTAAAGAGAAATGTGTGGCTGCCCTTGCACCAGTACCAGATTAAATAACCGTACAATTCTACTGGCAACGTCCTTTATTCACCATCAAATAGTCTAAATAATAAAGTACTATGGCTCCCCAACTCGCTCTTCGCCTTCATTCGATTAAATTTCCTCGACAAGCAAAGAGGATAAGGCCTATCCAGTCTCCAGATTGCTCACCAAGATAATGCAGCCATGCTTAAGTAAAATGAATGAAGTCTTGAAATCTATTGCAATTGTCCCCTTCGGACATTGACTCTAGTCATTTCTCGAACGAAACTCCGACCACGTGCTTGTTACATGATTAATTAGTTCCTTTCATTGAAGGCAGCCCGTCCAATAATTAAATTGAATTGCAATTTGTCCCTCACGTTTTGGCCGTTGTTGTAAGTTGCCCTCTCACCTTTTAATATTTTGCAATTCCCCACTATAGTCTTGAAACCAATTGAAATATCCCCATGTTTTTTTTTTTTTTTTTTTGGTGCTGTATCCCCTTAGTGTTAACTCTGGCCAATTTTAATAATTCTCTAATCTAGCTCGTAATATAAAAATAATCAGTCAAATAACCAAATTTTACATTTCGTTTCAATTATGGCCCTCAAACTTCTCTGGACTTGAAAAATAATCATGTAATCAGCCAAAAATTGTATATCATCTTCAAGAAATGGCCACTTGTGGCTTGCAATGTAGGGTAAGATGTAAAGCAAATGAAGAAATGCAGAGAAAAATCTTAATATTACAAGATAAAATACTATATACACTATCTATTAGCAGCAAATCAACGTGTTTCTCCGTGAGTTTCATTATTAAAAAAAAAAATAATATGGTGCTTTGATACTAACATCACTTTATAAGAAATTTAATTTAAGTATCAAATGCTGATGCAGTGTGACCAAATCATTCTAATTACGTAATAACATGCCTCCACCTGAGAAACACACTGTAACCACTGCTCTCATTCCAGCTACAGAGAAACTGAAAGGAGTGCAATGGCCACCATCAACTCATCAGGCCAAAAAAGGGAAAAGTATTCGACCGATTAGTAAGATCAGTCCTGCGAAGAAACCCAGGCGTTACTCTCCTTATACCTTACAGGGAAGAACCTACGGATCGTATGACGACTCTTCCTTGTTAGACACACCCATCATGGAGGCTTCGAAGAACTTCGCGGGCGACGGTGGCTGGCCCTAAACAATCACCCAATCAACGATGAAAATCATAAGTTGGAACCGCGGGGTTTGGGCAATCCCCTGACAGTCCTATCTGTAAAAGCCCTTTTGGCTAAGGAAAAGCTTGACCTGCTTTTTTTGATGGAGACAAAAAATGTTGATGATGTTATCCTTCGCTTGAAAAACTCCTCTGGTTTTTTGCATCACAGGTTGGTTAGCCCTGTTGGTTCGGCGGGGGGATTAGCTATTTTTTGGAATGCGGGGCTTTCTCGTCGGATTTCTCCTCCTCTCGCATTTTTTGGACTTCACTTGTCTGGATATCTCCGATGCTCGGTCTATGAGGATTACTTGTCTTCATGCTCCTGCAGTTTTTCAACACCGTCGCATCTTTGGCGTACTTTACGTCGGTTCGAAAGCTTTCTCTTGTCTTACCTTGGTTATGCTTTGTGGTGACTTTAATGAAATATTACATAGATGGGAGAAAATAGGAACCCGTCCACCGACTCTTACCGCATTGATTCTTTCCGTGAGCTTCTTAATGATTGCCGGTTGTTGGATTTACCTTCTCATGGCTGTGCTTATACGTGGTCCAATAATAGAGCTAGCGATGCTTTGGTGAAGGAGAGATTGGATCGAGCGGTTGCACTTTGCTGAATGGCGTGTCGCATACCCGAAAGCTCAAGTGTTTGCTATGCCTGCAATAGGTTCCGATCACAGCCCTCTAGTTATTAACACCACACCCGGTTTGAGTCGACGAAAGAAACACTTTACCTTTGAAGCTTTACGGAACCAAGACCCTGGATGTCAATCGGTTGTTCACACCTCCCGGCACTCACCTGCGACAAGGGATTCTTCTCTTCCGGTAAAGCTACGTGCAAATCACCACGCTTTGTCTACTTGGAGTCGCCAGGTTTTCTCTCATAACGGCACCAGGCCATTGAATTAGAACATCGATTCTGATTTTATCAAACCAGCATCCTACTATACTTGAATCAATCCCAGCAACAAAAGATTAAACTTGAACTTCAGCAAACATGGCGGAGGGAAGAGCAATATTGGGCGATGCGATCTAGGATCAACTGGTTACAATGGGGAGATCGTAACACTAAGTTCTTTCATGCTACCACTATTCAACGACGGCATCGCAATCAAATTAGTATGTTGAGGAATGAATCTCAGGAATGGGTTAGGGATATTGAACACATTAAAGAAATGACCACTAACTACTTCTCTCGGCTTTATACTACCTCCGGGCCTAGACCTTATGCACAGATTTTAGACCAATGTCCACACATGATTGATGCAACAATGAATGCAACTCTCCTAGCTCCACCCACCCTTGAAGAAGTTCAAGTTGCTACTTTTCAATTAGGTGCTTCCAAGGCACCGGGCCCGGATGGTTTAAGTGGCTTATTTTATCAATCACATTGGGAAATTCTCAAAGTTGATATACACAGAGCAGTTCTTCGCTTCTTTTCTTCGGTATACTACCTCCATCTTTAAACAAAACTGCTATCACTCTAATTCCTAAAACCCCAAACCCGGAAAGCTTGGATCAGTATCGCCCTATTAGTCTCTATAACTATGCCTATAAAATCTTTTCTAAGGTGCTGGCTAATCGCTTGAAACCATTGCTGCCTCTGCTGATTACGAAGAACAGAGTGCGTTCGTTCTGGCGTACAAATTCAAGACAATGTTCTAATTGTACAGGAAGTTATTCATCAGCTCAAGACACGGAAAAGTAGGCGTCATTTTAAAGCAATACTCAAGTTAGATATGCAGAAAGCTTATGACCGTGTTGAATGGGACTTTCTTCGCGATTATTTACTTCACTTGGGCTTCCATTCTCATTGGGTTAATCTTATTATGCGGTGCATTTCCACGCCATCTTTCTCAATTAAAATGAATGGGGAATTTTTACCGACTTTCCACCCAACCCGTGGTCTGAGGCAGGGAGATCCTCTTTCCCCTTACTTGTTCATCATTGTCGCAAATCTTTTATCTTTCCTAATTAGGAATGCTATGAATATGGGCTCGCTCACGGAATCCAACCGAATCAATGGTGTCCTACTCTATCGCACCTCTTTTTCGTTGACGATGCAGTGTTTTTCTTAATGGTACCTTGCTTTGAGTGTCGAAATCTTTCCAATATATTGAATCAATATTGCTTGGCTTCGGACAAATGATCAATCGAAACAAGTCTGGTGTTTTCTTTAGTCCTTGTTGCCCTACATCTCTCCGGGAAAATCTCGCAGTGCATTACGGGTACCAATTTTACAGCGCTGTGGGAAGTACCTAGGCATTCCTACGGACTGGGAAGATCTAAAAAGGATATGTTTTCCTGGCTGTTGACTAGAGTTCATTTGAAATTAGAAGGATGGAAGGAGAAACTAGTGTCAAAGGGTGGAAAAGAGGTTTTATTAAAGACAGGTTATTCAATCTATCCCTCAATACGCAATGTCTGTGTTTAAGATTCCCATATCATTATGTAAAGTTATTGAGAAAAGAATGGCAAAATTCTGGTGGAGTAATGATACAAGTAGATCTGGAATTCCTTGGCAGAGTTGGAAAAATCTTCAGCAAAGAAAAGAGCTAGGTGGATTGGGTTTTCGTGATCTGGTGAGTTTTAATCATGCTATGCTTGGTAAGCAAGCTTGGCGTCTATTGCATCAACCATTATCATTATGGAGTAAGTTTTTTAAGGGTTTATATTATCATTCTTCCACTTTTTTAAAAGCAAACAAAGGTATTCGGCCCTCATGGGGTTGGCGAGCTTATTATGTGGGAGGAATGCAATTTTACCACACATCACTTGGTCTGTGGGAGATGGAACATGTATTAATATTAGAGAAGATCGCTGGCTTCCTATGGGAATTCTCGGTGGACCTAGAGCCCCTCTTTGAACCTACACTAGTAGCTGATCTTATTGACCGGACCACCGGTTCATGGAAGGTTGATTTATTACACAGCATTTTCGACAAGCCAATCATTCAACAGATCACGAGACATTCCAATTCGACCTAACTTCACTTCGATGCACTTATATGGACAGCAACTAAACAGGAGTTTACACGGTCAAATCAGCATATCACGCAATCCATCGACACACAATTAAGTACATCCATCAACCGCGCGTCTACTTCGTATCAACTTCCTACCTGGTTATGGCGTAATCTCCGGAAGATGCCTGCTGCACCTAAGCTCCGAGTCTTTCTCTCGGTCACTTTGTAGTAATGCTTTGGCGACGCGAGAAAACTGCATCGCAGAGACATATATTAGACAATCCTTGTTGCACTTTATGCAAAAGTAAGAATCCGAAAACATTAGAGCATTTGTTCTTACTCGTTCATGGACTCAAAGGGTGTGGAATCACTCACGATTGGGATTTCAGTCCTTCCAACTCGCATTCGCGTACTGGACTCATGGATTGTGACAACGATTGGCGACGGCCATCGCTTAACCCGGCTGGCCTTCATTACTAACATTCTCGTGGCAGATCCGGCGTGCTCGGAATGCCTTTGTCTTCCGCGGTTCTTATCCTAATCCAAAGCGGGTCGTAGAGGCGGCACCGACTCACGCCCAAGTTGATCGCTTATCTTCATCTCCTCTCTCGCATCAAAGGAGTTCCATTAGAAATAGATCCCATCTATGGCGTCCTCCGAGATCTCGGAGTTTTGAAGGTCAATCTCGATGGTTCTTTCCATCAAGGGAGAAATTATGGTACGATTGCTTGTATTTGCGGGGATCATCAAGGTAGACGTACCGATGGCTTCTCCGTACGTGTCGTGGCTGTCTCTCGCTCTCCAGGTTGAGATTCAAGCCCTCTCTTACTCGCTTCGTCACCTATTGCAGCAAGGCCTTCAAACTGCAGCATTAATCGTTGAATCGATAACCTCACTTTGTTGTGGAAACGCTGAATCGTCGCTCCCGGCCGCCATGGCGCGATCGATCTCTCTTCGCCGAAGCCGCTTTCCTTCTAACCCTATTTCCCAATCTCAAGTTAGGGTTTTGCTGTAGAGAGGCGGGTCGGTTGCTTTGGGCTTGCAAGGCCCATACGGGCACATCTTTGACGATAATTGGGCCATTCGTCTGCCCTCTCCTCTTTTCAATCTTTTATGCGCGAACGCTCTTGCTGCGGGTTGTAAGGGTTTTTCGTAGTAATGAAAGTCGACCTTTCGTTCAAGAAAAAAAAAAAACTTCTAAGAATTCTTGTGGAAGCAAACTATTTATAAATCAGTAGAAATGATCTTAAAATTTTTATTACTAAAAACAACTAGAAAAAAATATTTAAAAAGGAAAAAAAAAAAAAAAAAGACACGCGTGAGAGAGAGAGAGAGATGAAAGGAGCAGGAGAGCATGTGGTCGCCCCACCGCTGGTAGAGACTACACTAAGACCACACACATGTATCGAGCAACGGCTGGACAACTCGCTTTTGTAGCCTAGGTCGATGTCGGAGAGATTAGATAAAAAAAAATTGGTCGATATTAGCGTCAATGTGGTTCTGAAACTCATTAAAATATTCTATGGAGAAAGTGGAAAACCATTGAAAAATTAGGGGTTTACTCGCCAAAACTTGGGGGAAAAAAATTAATTTGCCGTCTATTGATGGGTGGATTAGCTCTCCATATGAAAGCAAAATAATCACGTGAAAAGCACATGTTCGGAGCTCCAAAATTGTATATTGATTGTACTCAATGCCAGAGTGACATTGCAACTATTTCCAATATTTCAAGAGAATACTACTAATAAAAATACAATAAATTTAAAAAAAATTGAACAATTTTCCTCATTGTATCGAGAGATCATTTCCTCATTTGAAAATAAAGTATGTTTGGTTCTTGCTTTCATAAAAGCGAAAATGTTCAATCAAAATCTTCTCAACTTTTCTATCCTCCTCACATTTTTGTTTGTCTATTGTTTCATTTTAATAATTTATTGTAATAGCTAACTATGAATTCGGTCGCCATTGGTCACAGGACTAATTAGTTAATATTGTACTAGAAGTATAAAGTAGAAAATGAGTTATAGACCCATCTCTTAACTTATTTTTGGTGGGCTAACTTGTTGGTTTTATTCAATAAATGGATCATAAATGAGTTTAGAATAGTAAAATCTAAAATAATATGGGTATTGAATAGACTCATAACTTATTAGACGTAACCCATCTCTATAACTTTTCACTCTTTCTTATACTCAGTTTATCCTATCTTTTACCTAGAGAGAGAGTGAGAGCATCCATTGTAAGTGGACAACCTTGCTTAGAAAATGGCATCTAGACAGCAAGCAGGAGGTGGCATTTGTCGTCCCTCTCAAGATGACGCGTGCGATCCCCATGTCTAATCGGAGATTAGAAAGCCAGAATGCCAAAGTTGATCCAAGGATGCCTTGAGCTAAAGGTCCCTATAAAAATTAGCATTTTTCAAATGGGCTTCCCAAAACACTAGAAAAACATATTTGTATTTGCCCAAAGACTTTTTCAGTGCTACCAGACATGGGTCGTCAAACCGTCGTCTGATTTGGTGTGGGTTGCACAGTGGCTGGCATTGGCCCAACTCTCTCTCTCTCTCTCTCTCTCTCTCTCTCTCTCTCTCTCTCTCTAATGTTCTGATATTTTTATGCTTCGCTGGCCAATTGTCTAGTTAGTACTAGGGTGGGTATAATCTATATTAGAATCGGTATCTCTATTACAGTTAAAAGGACCAAGAAAAAATTAGGAGTTCATAGACCCAATCGACCAAAGAAAAATTTGAGGAAAAGTACTAAAAAAAAGTCATAAACTTATTGCATTGTCAATTCAGTTATTAACTTTTTGATAGTGTCAATTTTAGTACTAAGTATGTTCACAATTTTCCAATTGAAGCCATCCGACTTAATTTAGGCCGAAAATTACTGACATGGATATCATTGTCCTACATTCCATAGTCAGGCTTTTAAATATTTTTTCCTTTCTTTTTCTTTTTTCTCTCTCTCTTTCCCTTCTCTTTCTACTAGTGGCCAATCGCCGATTACCGACCACTAGCCATGACCGACAAAGGCAAGGGCCTTCCTCACCAAATTTAACGCTCTCACCCCTACCCACGTGAAACCAACCCTCACCAACCATGGCTTGTAGCCAATGGCCAACAACTGACCACTAGCAAAAAGAAAAGAGAAAGGAAAAATAAGAAAAAAATATATTTTAAACATAAAAATATATAATTATATAAAAAAAATCCACAATAGCATCAATCGTACCTTGTAAGATGTTCGGCGTCCACATCAATAGCTTACAACCTAAATTGGCTGGATAAACTCTACTCGCAAAAATGAAAATGTATACCACAAAACCAGTACAATTGAAAAATTTAAAACTTACTTGGTACAAATACAATAAGTTTGAAACTTTTTTTTCATACTTTTCCCAAAAATTTCAATGATATGATAACTATTTTGTAAAAATTGGTCAATATTAATATAAAGGTGGCTTTGAAACTTATTTAAATATTCCAAGGGGAACATTGAAAAATTAGGGAGCTACTTGCACAAGTGCCAAAATTTGGGGAGTAAATTGTAATTCACCATGGTTGGATAGATGTGTTCTCCATAAAAGTGCAAATCAGTCACCTGATAAGCACATCCAAGGAGCACCAGCAGAAAAAATGGTTATAGGCATTGCAACCGATTTCAAGACTTTATGGGTAACATTGCTAAAATTGAAAAGCCAAGGCGTAGTTTAGAGACAAATATCGAAATCTGAGGGACATAATGTAATTCACCTAGCATGAGATGAGAGAGGAGAGAGGAGAGAGTGTATGATGAAATGAATGAACAGATTTTTAGGGTTTTGCTATGTTATAAAAGATCCGATCGCGTCTAGTAATAGTTTTTGGGGCCACATCACCTATCAAGATGATGAGGTGGAGTGGTTTGGTCATTAACAAGCCAGGTTGGATACCTAGATTGGCCTCCCCTCAGCATCTTTAGTAACTTCTATCTTTTAAACATAAGACATGGGAATAATTGGAAATTGGTTGTACCCGGAAAATAACCCGGTTCACCAAGGAATCAGTTCCATTGATTCCCCAACTGAATTAAAGGGAAAATTTCAAAAAAAGACCCAAAGTGCCATTATTTTCTCAAATAAGGGTCCGAAGTAGACTTTATTTCAAATAAAGACCTAAAGTGACTTTGGTTGTTTTAAATAAAAATCTAAAGTGGCTTTGGTTGTTCAAAATAAAAACCTGACCTCGTCAATTGCCAACCAACTAAATTTGCTGACCGGTCAAGGGTATTTTTGTCATTTAGCATTTTTCCATTTTTTTTTTCTAATTCTTCTTCTTCCTCTTCATCGATGGTTGTCGGCCATTAGTGATGCCCATAAAGGGCTAGGTGAGGGTCACCTTCGCCAGCGAGGGCTACCCACGCTAGCCACGGGTGAGGGATGGCGTCACTTAGGCGTGGTGATCCTCACCCAGGGGCCATCTACAAGGTCGGCCCTCGCTAGCTACTATAAAGGGTCGGCGAGGCCATCCCTCGCCTATGGCCAACGTAGGTGGCCCTCGCCCAGCCCTCTATGGGCATCATTGGTAGTTAGTCGACCACCGACAAAGAGGAAAGAAGAACCAAAAAAAGAGGAAAGAAAAAAGGAAGGAAAATGGCAAATGACGAAAATACTTTGATTACCGAAAAGTCAAGTCTTTATTTGAAACAAACATAACCACTTTAGGTCATCCTTTGAAACAACATCCACTTCGGGCCCTTATTTGAGAAAATGATGGCACTTCAAGTCCCTATTTGAAAAAATATCTACTTCAGGTCCTTATTTGAGAAAAAGATGACACTTTGGGTCCAATTTTGGAATTTTCCCTTAATTAAATGAATATTAGTGTGAATAATCTTCGCATCCTCTTAAATATGATCAACTATTCACGGATATTTTTGTCGGACTTTATCATCTACTTTAAAAGTTTTCCATAGCACTCTCGCTAAACGTAATTTCATTCTTGCAAAGTAAGTTCTCTCGATTCAAGCCGGTAGCATAGTTTCTTTGACAGAATAATCCTTTAAAATGCTGAAAAGGTCAATCTTCTTCGCTTCCTGAGCTGATTCTTCTTCTTTGTTCCTATACACCATCAGTGGAGCTGCAACTCAGTCTATCATCAACTTAGTCTATCATCGAATGAGTGATCTCAACTGTGTAAATATTGTTGGATTTTTCAATAATTTTAAAATATTAAAAGTTACTAATTTTGAAACGGTTTTAACCATCATCAATTTATAACGGTTTTTGTCTATCATAATGTCATGACTTATAACGGCTTTGTAATGTTTGATTTATTTCTTCATAAAACCTCTATTACTTTATAGCGAATTTATAATAGTTTCTTAACGGCTCTTTCTCTTGTTTGAATATCCATTAAACTTCAAACCACAATCTTTGAAGAAACATTGAATTCTCATATCTTTCCTTTTTAATTTTGCTAGGTTATACATATAATGTTGTTCATGTTCCTTCTAATATTTAGTGCGGAGTATAAAAGGACATGTTATATCTTGGGTGGATAGCCACTAAAACTTTACTCTGAAAAGCAGAATTATCTTTAAAGATAGTGCTCACACGCTTCAACCAATTTTCCTTATCTGTACATCTTTTTCGATAGATTTTTCCAACAATTATAGTTATTTTTCATATTTTCTAATATTTTTCCAACAAATACAGCCATACGGTTCGAATTACTTTAGTCCTCCGTTACTGAGCTTAAATGAGCCTTTGGTTATATTTTGAACAAAGAGATTCTTTTGACACCGCAACATCAGCAAAAGTTAAATGTCCATTTAAAGCTAAACCGCAAGTCACCGCCATACCTGGTTGTCCTTAAAGTTCGTCTCCTCACCCAAAAATACGTGCATGATCAAAGATGACACATTCAGCTCTTGACGAAACAGAGCACAAGCTTGCTTCAGTGAAAACGACCTCCTCGATGGAAAACCAGAGGCGGCGTGTTGTCGCTGCGATCAAGATGACCAGCACGATCGCCATAGGTGGTCGTAGATCATGAGTTTCGGCTCTGGAGACAAAACACAGACGATGGCAATTGCAAAGTTGGTAACGAGATGCTCCGGTCACCATTGTTCTAGGCGAGGGTTATACACCCATCCGTCACTGCCATGGCGGCTGGCCAGAGCTCGCGGCATGGTTTGTCAAGCCATCTCTCTCTCTCTCTCTCTCTCTCTCTCTCTCTCTCTCTCTCTCTCTTACCGAGGACGAAGAAAAAGAATTAGGAGTTTATAGGATTACAAGCAGGAAAAAATTTATCCAAATAAGTGATCTTCATCTTCAAGAAAATGCAAATCGCAGTTATTCAGTCTAGCAGAAAAGAATGGAAACCTCAATAGCAACTATACACACCCGCCAATAATTTTGCAAACTCGAATCTGGCAACTCTAAAAGAGCAAAGAAAATCAAAAAAGCTTAAAAGACCACCCTTTTTGCTCTCTAATCTCACTGTAAGAATCACTCCCCTCAAATTCCAAACCCAAAAAAATTAAGTACATAACAAATTCTCGCTGAAGCCAAAACATGTGACGATCTCCACCTATAGTCTTTCCAACCTCAAAAGCTGGAGCACTTCTTGGTCTTGTACCGGTACAGGACCTGCTTCTGCTTGGCGGAGACGTTCTCGATCGTGAGGACAATCTTCCCGAGCTCGTTGTTCCTGAAGCTGTTGCGGATCGGCTCCTCGCTCGGCGCCATCTTCTTTCCCTTCTGGACAATGATGGTGTACGACCCCTCGTCAATCGGCACGAACTCTTCCTTGTAGTTCACCTCCCAGCCCAGCACCGTGATGTCCCACAGCAATGTGTTTCCGGTCTGTTGCCGCATACCAATCAAACACATTAATTAATAAGCAGGCCACTCTGATAAAATGAGAAGTTGTTTTTGGTGGATTTGACTTGCCATGTAAAATCATTAGAACAGAGAGCAAAAATATTACCCCTTCGATCGGTAGCTCGATGGTTTCGGTCGATCCGGCCTTGACAGTGAGCTCAGACACAGAACCATCCTCACTCGAGAACTCGAAATCCTTCTCCCTCTTGAACCCGCCGTACTGAACCGGTATCTCCTCAGCCGGGATGTACCTGGAGACAGAGCAGAGGTTAGAAGTCTTGTATGCGATTTCGAGGTCTAGGATCAGGATCTTGTAGCTTCTTTTGAAACAATTCAGAAAACATCTGAGGCCCACGCTTAGGTAAACTAATTCTCTAACGAAATGTCATTCAAATTGGTAAGGTGGGACAGAAAATACTTACTTGAGCAAGGTTTTGGTGACCTTGCCGGGGCGAGCGATGACGAATTTGCTCTTGGTTCTTTGGGTTAGGAAAGGGGAGATGAGGGCATTGAGTGCATAGTACCAGAAAGGAGCATTGATGAAAATCTGCCATGACATGAAACGCATTACACATCTCAGCAGGAAATTCCATGTCAAAAAAGGCCTCTTGAGCAGGTGAAGATGGGGAAAAACTTACATTCCTCGCCACCAGCTCTGGATAATTGTCCTGCAAGAGGTGGATGGCGCGTTGGGTCGTGATCCGGAGCTCCTTCTTCGCCGGCCCCGGCGAGTTCTTCAGATCATTGATCTGGAGCAGCGAGGATACGCCGCCGGGCTTCAGGTCGAGCTTCTTGATGCCCTGCTCCATCAGCTGCACCCTCCACCTCAGGAAACGTTCGCGGTTCTCCTCGGTGCCGAGCGCCTTCCGGTACAGCCCCGCGTCCCTGAACACGCCGTAGACGTTGTAGCACACGGGGTGGCCCTCGCGATCTGTGCCGTCCCAGTACGCGGCCGCGCTCAATTCGGGGTCGACGGCCTCGCCGATGGCCGAGTCCACGCCGGACTCCTTCCTCCACCGGAGGGTCTTCTTGAGCATCTCGAAGGCCTCGTTCACCTTGAACTCTCTGGCCCTCAAGAACTTCAGCAGGACCACGTTGGTCTCCTCCGCACCTTTGCTAGGAAGCAGCGGGACTCCCCAAAGAGCGATCTCACTGTCCACTTCAACGCATTTTTCCTCCTCCTCTTCCTTCTTCTCCTCCTCCTTCTTCTCCTCCTCCTCCTCCTTCGCCTCCTCGGCGTCGCCGCCGCCCTCCTCCACCTTCTCGGCCTCTTCGGGCTTTTCCTTCTCGGCGGCGTTCTCGTCGCAGGGCGCTGCTTCCTCTTCCTTCTTGGCCTTCTTCTTCTCCTCGGGCTTCTCGAAGAGAGCATTCCCAAGAATGGCTTCCTCGAGCTTGGACCGGAGCTCGTTCAGGGCCTTCCTCTCGAAGTCCTTGAGATCGGAGAGGAAATTGCTCTCCTCCCTGTACGAAGCACTCTTCTCGACCGCCTTCACCGCCTCGTCCGGCGCCTTCGCATCGTCGCCTTGATCGATCACCACCTCCTTGGTCTCTTCCGCCACCTTCTTGGCCTCTTCCTGAGGAGGGGCTGCAGCAATGTCATTGGCCATCTGGGTAGCTGCAGGCTCAACAGTCATGGTGGATGAATAATTCTTGAAACTGGAATATCAAAAGGAAGCTTAAATGGAAAGAGAGGAAATGAAAGAACAGTCTCTCTCTCTCTCTCTCTCTCTCTTTTCTGCTGTTCCCTGTTGGGTATGTGTTGGGCTTGCTGTCTGGAGATTGGCAGTTATATAGTCTTAGAGAGATATAGAGTTAAGCAAGAATGGTGTGAAAAATAAGGGAAGAGGGGAAAAGGGGGAAACCCTAGGGCAACGGTCACATACGTGGATCCACCTCACGTTCATAGGAGCCGTTGGGCTTGGGATTCTCTCTCTCTCTCTCTCTCTCTCTCTCTCCCGATGTTGTCTGGAGGACAGCAAAAGCGAGCAAAGCGTGAAGAACAATCATTTCCATGGGACCACGTTTGATAACCTTTGTCTTTTCCTTCTCCTTTTTACCATATCGGTGAAAAAATTCACACATCGGGAAATGTACACCTTTTTCTTGTTTAGTTACTTAATAAGCATTTATGATCTCTCATTCACAAAAACATAAAAAAAAATTACTGATGATATTTAAAAATTGAATGCATTTTCCATGGGAAGACGATAGAAAGCCAAGTTGAATCGAAATCCTAATCCGCTGAAATCCTTTGACTATGGTTAATCATCTGGATTTCTAACCGAATAAAATTAAAAAATTTGTTATATCATATCAATTATTTAATAGATCACAATAATAAAGTCGGATGTATTTACACGGATTTCTAATTATAATAGGACTTGATATAATAGGAAATGTATTCAGTGTTTAGTGAATCACAATAATAAAGTTGAATATATTTTTAATATACCATATATTTTATATGGTATAAGCAACATATTAGTATAAATGAAAGTAAAGGTTCATAAACAAAAATGGTAAAAATCTCTTATAATACTCTCGCCTATTTTTTATTTACTTATTTATTTTTAAATGTTTCCTCTCTTATTTATTTCCTTTTTCCCCTTCATCATTCTCTAATAAAAATTATTAAGTGGTAAATTGAACTAATATACCTAATATCTAATAAATATAAATTTATAATTACATATTGAATTTATTTTATAAGATAGAATTAAATTCAACTATAAAAATAAAAATAAGATTAAATTAAAAAATAAATTGTTATTTTTTGATATTTTGAATTTCTTATATTAGAATTCAAATATTATTTATATTGAAATATAATTTTAATTTTATTGATTTAAGAAATTTGTTATTCAAGAAAAATAACTATCCTATTGTAAATATTAGAAATCATATCACCTTTATCCCACATTCCTTATGGGACAATTTTATTTTATATCCCTTTTATATCCAATTTTATCCTTTTTGAGCAAGCATTAAACCCGAGATCCGATCCTGAAATGTATCTTAACTATTAAACGCAACCTTTATAGTTATAACCAAGTTGCAAGATAATTTTAGGTTTTACTTACTATATCTTAATTCTTAGAGGGTCGGAACAAGTTTGAGATTTATTTAGTGGGAATATAAAATCTGAAATGTTTGTATTCTGACTGTCAAACACATTATGTTGTTTAACTTATTTTGTCAACTTTAGGAGGTTTTTGGTTCTCCATGTGCGTGATATTATTTAAGATCAGTCTCGGGTTTGGAGCGGGGTCGAGATATGTTAGCATATGTCGAGTCCTTATTTCAAACTAGTTTAGTTTAGCCATCTCAAATTCACCCGATTGCAATTTCTAATTTCTTTTACTATTGAGAAATGAGTTAGAATCGGTGATTATTTTATTTTGCGTTCGGTCCAACAAAAGAAATCATCTTCCATTACCTCCATTTTCTTTCGGCTTAACGGGATTGCTTCGACTTCCTTCTCATGGGGTCGAGATTTGGGATCCGAGATTATTGCTAAAGTCTTAGGCTCTAGCCCCTCAAATGTTGCTATTAATAGGGCTTTATGTTAAGAGTTGAGGCTGAATTATGTTAAAATACAGTTGGGATAATATAAAAAGTATAGATTCAATTAATAAAAGAAAAAAAGTCATTTGATTAATTCAAAAATGAAGAAAGGAACATTGTTTCTTATTATCTAATCAACATTAAAATATCCAGTTATTTTGAAGATGTTAAGTAGCAATAAACATATAATTGAGAAACAAACCAAACCTTTACATCACTATGTTTATGTATCTTCTATAATATCCAATATTTATTGGAAATTCTATTTTTCTATTTTCAATATTCAAATTATATGAATCCATATTCATTACAAATAGCTAACAATGAATAGTTCATATCAATGTAAAAGATCCCAACGGTTTACTAAGTTCTTGTGCATGCAAATGAACAATTTCTACTATTTTTTAGCCCACTTAGCTCAGAGGTTAGAGCATCATCTTTGCAAATTCAATATTTAAAACTACGTTATTATCCATTCAATGATGAATTACTAGTACTTAAGGGAATGGATTAATGAGTTTCTGGTGATTTGACCTAGGTCATCCCCAATCAAACCTGCTTCTCAATTGCCAATCTTTAGTTGCCAACAATTCAACCTAACCAGGATTGACCACTTGATAGTCAAACTCGAGTCCCTAGTTGCCTACCCCCATTTCTCAAAGGTTGAACCTAATCACCTATTGCCCAATCTAAGTCTCTAGCAAGCAATCCCATGTCTATTTTTTTCAAAAGTATAGCTAGATTCCAAATCCTGCCAATTGAATTTCATGTAAATTGATGAAATTTCTGCTACTAAAGAGAAAAATTGATATATGTAGGCAAAAATTGATGAAGTGTTCGGTTCTTGGAATATGTAAGGTGTGATATCTAGCATATTGCTTATAATTAGTTAAATACATAGTGCTGCCCTTAGTACTATATTTATAGCCAATTCCAGTCTTCCTTGGACAAAGGATCATCTGCCTTTCAAATTGGCAATTGAAATTTTGAAATGCAGCCTCGGTAATTGTATTGTACTGCATTCGCGGGAAACACCATTCCCATTGAAAAAAGTAACCAGAAAAAGAGAAAACAAGAGGAGTTCTTTATCTTATTAAAGATAAAAAAAACATCGTTTACCTTTCACGCAATTTTAGGGGGCCACCTTTTCCTTAAACAAATTTAGTGGGCCATTTTCATATTTTTTATTTTTATTTTTTGGAAGGGAATATTCTTGCTGGGATGGGCAAACTTGTGAGCATCACATCACTTGAAACAAACCAGTAAAGATTAACTAATACTGACAGCTTAGAGACAAACCAGACAGCTTATATAGGTCCACAACATTGAGTTGACCCAACAACGATTTTAAGGATATTATTATATGCTGTAGGGAGGGGGGAAAAACAATTAAAGTTAAAAAGAGCAGGTGTCAAAGCTGTCATCTCCTGTCTGCAGGGAGTATCTCTCTGCAAGACTTTTATGAGAAAAATGGAAAATCTTGGAAAATTCAATCCAACATAAAACCTAGGAAAATCATTTTTAGTCTAACATGCATATTATAATAATTTAAGCGAGTCGTATTAATACCCACTAAATAGATCCGAAATTATTCATATTTACCTTCATAGTCTAACTTCTATATTGAATTATAAGATTTACCTTGAAAAAATTCCTTCAGGGCTTTCAATATATGAATACGACTTGCCCTAGATTACGGAATTCAAGGAGCCAACCTAATTTGTGAAACCAAAATATTCATCCGGTCAGAAGTCAAACCATGACAGAATCATTTCACATGTCTCCTAATCTTTAATTAAAAGCTTTGGTCCTATTGTCAGATACAGGTATCCGAAATTTAAGTAAACAAATGTTTTTGCAACGAGGGGTTAAATGCATACTTTCTATCATTCCAACGTAGCATTTAGAATTAGGAAAAAGTCCAAAAGGAGTGCTCAATTTAGCTTTCCAAAAAGAAAGTAAAGATGGGCAGGATGTAAATATCACTAAGTTTTAATAATGTCTTCACTAGAGCAGAGATCCCACCGACAAAATCTGAAAATTGGCCGGCAGGCACAGGGACTTAAAGTTCAAGAATTTTCTCCCACCCCAAGTTATGTTTTCTTTCAAATCCAACCCCCCCCCCCCCCCCCCAAAAAAAAAAAAAAAAAAAAAAAAAAAACTCCCTTCTTCTTCCTCTTTTGTCCCACTCGCAATTCCATGTCCTCAATTATAAAGTCCTTTCGGTGCACCTTTCGATTGGATCCAATTTCAATTTAATTTCTGCAAAATGATTGAGGCCTTGGATCGGCCAATCATTAAACGAGCTGGAGACAGCAAGTTCTTGGGCAATCTTCATATAATTAATAATTTCACGTCATGTCACCAAGACTATCGGTACAACTCATCTCGATTTTGGGTCATCAGCTGTTGGCCTTGGACATCAGGACGGCGCGGACGAATCATAGAACCGCCAAGAGCCATGTGACAGAAAGATTCACATTGATGATTACTATATGCGTTGGACATTCATTCAAAGGGAACCGCAAGAGCTAACCTCCGAAAAACACAACAAGAATCAATGCCCGCCACTTCACAAGTTCAACCCCTCAAGAGATTTAAGAAAGAAACAAAGAAAGAAAGCGCCTAGAGGAACCAAGTCAGTGAGAACAGAGAAGAGAAGAATAGGGAAACTACAAAATTACAAGAGTCGGGTTGCTGTTGGACTCGCAAACTGTACAAGCGCGAGCAAAAGAATACCATCATCCTATTGTTTCTTTGGTGTGGCGTCGATATCGATGAATTCACCAGTTACCCTGACGGGAAAAAGGGGAAGAAAAAAGGATAAGAAAGACCACAAAAATATTGCCTCATTTCAGCTCATTAGATGCGTATGCGACACTTAGACCACACACATAAAACCCGTATGCACTAGCCAGCCGAGCTCAACTGAGGAGCAGTCAAAAGTATTTGGCACAGGTGTGATCAACATTTTAAACCAAGAACAGCACAAAAATCCTATGTTGATCATCACAGCTGGGCTAATAAAGTTGAGTCATAAAATAATTATCTGTAAAGTCTGTTTAAGAAAAGAGTAAAGCCAGACGGACCTGAACCAGGGACCCAGGAATCCTTGGCAACCCCCAGTCCCAGTAAACCACCAGACTATGCATACCCTCCCATAAATATGGCATAAGTTTTCAACATTTTTGACAATCCACAATAGTGAACATGTCCACATACGCACCAAAAACATTTATCACAACGATATAAAACCAGCTGTTCAACCAGTTGCCATGGCCGAAGCACCACTGGCCAGTTGACCATCAGTGCTTCAGTTTTTAAAACACCAGAAAACAGACTATAAGATGCAACAAAAGACAATAGTTTATACTAACCTGTTGTAATTTAAAAAGGCATCACCAATGGTCCCCGCAACCTTGTTCCTCACTTTCCGTACACAAACCTACAAGTATAAAAAGAATTTGGGACAGGTTGCCCAAAGAAATGTCCCAATGCTGACGATCAATAAGTGCAGAAAGCAACTTTACCTGTACTTGATCAACAGGTCCGCCTCTGGATCCCGATTCCGATGTATGACTATCCCATTATCGCATTTGTTTATAAAATGCGCACTCCCACTTATATCGTAGAGGTTAGGCGGCTCACCAACCCAGTTGTGCAACTGTTTTGAAGAGTTAACTTAGAATTGACAAAAGAGACATAATAAACAATGCTGAGCTGAGACCAACCTGTCTAGGATGCGCTACGAACCACACATGGCAAGAATGATGCTGAGCAAAACGCCTGATCAATGTAAGCATCTGACTCACATACTCTGTTTCAGTCCTGCAAAGGATTCATACATATGACAACTAAATTTTAAATAACATAAATACTCTCAAATAGTATGTGGTAAAAGGATTTGACAGTATCCCTAAGATTATAGCACTAAACAGGGATGGAATGGAATGTTAATGTGCAAAGAAATAGCTACTTTAGTACAAGATAATTTTCAAAATTGGAGCTTTTATGACAAGTGGTTTTGCTTTGGCAGCACTGTGTCACTGTCTTTTCAGTTCCTTTCCTCATGAGAGAGAAAAACCACGACAGACCAACAATAGCAGAATCGCCAGTTCAATATGGACATTTAGAGCAGCTGCATACAATAGAGATATTTCAAGTCATAAGACTCAAGAGACGCACTGGCCAGAAGGACGCTGGTGGTCAAGCTCGTTGTAAGGATCAATTACCAGTCCCCGCACCCCATGTCTTAGCACCGCAGACTTGGCAAGATCAAGAACCCACTTTATACTTGGAAGTGAGTCATCCTCACACCTGTTCAATAGCCAGAACAGCCAAATATATTATATACTTTCCATTTCCAGGAAAAGTCTGGAGAATGAACACTTAAAGACTATCAGGATCCGTCAATAACTATTCCCATGAAAGATTTGCTTCAATCAAACATCTAAACAAATACAACTACTATTTGCAAGTGATCTTATAGGCTATTCTGACAGCAACCGACCTCAGCTTGTCACAAAATCAATAAATTTGACAACAAGCTTCTTATTTACAACAAATCATGACTACTTTGCAAATGTCTACTTACACTAGTATTAGATATATCAGGAAATCTACCATGAATGTCCATTGTCAAGCCCTAACAGTAACAAAGAGACTCTCATTCAGGTACATTAGGCAGAAAACCATGTTAATAATTCATTAAATAAAATTCATGCCCCCTGACTCTCTTCTTTGACAACTGTAGTCATCGATACTCCATCAATTTATTTGGGCACAAAATTTACACACTTGACACAGCAAATCAACTGCGTTGTAACTTTCCAGAAATTTGACTTGTAGCGTGTCAGAATAAGATTTTTCATAAAAGCAAGTTCTCTCAGATCAAGCTACTATGTTGATACCAAGAAGCAGAATTACTGGTAGGAGAAACTTCACAGCAAGAGCCATTCATGAATAAATCCCAAGAATTCATAATCCTATACAGCTTCACTTCAAAAATATGTTGAATTTTAAGAAAAATATTTGTTCCCATAAGCCATAATCAAGAATTGTTAATTTTAGGATGCTATCTCTGTCCACCTCTCATCCACGAACTAAAGTGCAAGATGACAAGGATGTGGAAGGTAAACTGAACCAATATGTGGAGCAGCATTTCCATGTAATAATTGATACCTCCTTGATATGAAAGAAATGACTGGTAGATGCGTGCCAACTAAAGGTGAAAGGACAGTTACAGCAGCAGTGAAGCCAGTGACAAGAAAATCTAGGAACTCAAGCAGAGGCGTATGCCCGATAGAGGCTAATCTTTAAGTCCTTCTTTTGCCCCGTCTCTATGGTGAAGTGGAGCCTATTAACATATGAAGAAAAACTATACCAATGTCGAAAACAGCATCCTGCCAGCAAGGACTGCATGTAGCACTAAGAACACTGAAATCTGGAAATGTCTGAACTGCGGTAACTCCATACGCAAATTAGATTCACTTACCAAGCAAGACAAGACACACTTTCAAACGCCACATAATATTTCTTAGGAAAAGAAATGCAGATTCATGTACCAAGCAAGACAGACACACTTTCAATAGCCACATAATATTTCTTAGGAAAAGAAATGGTTAAAATGCAATATTCTCTGTATATATACACCCCACAACACAGTATAACTTTTTTGAATGCATTGCATCACCCTCAAGTTAAAATATGCAAACAGTTGATTTGTTTTGCATTACTTTATCACCAAAAGAAAAAAAAAAAAAAAAAAAAAAACCAATTTGAATTTCTCACCTTATGAGATAAAATGTATCACTCAACCATCGCTTCCCTCGCTCGAAGTCTTCCACACCCATTCGTTCAGCAGGTTCTCCGTATCTGTAATTTCCAAGAGTTACCAATTACCATGTTAAAAAGAGTACGAGAAGATTGACTTAAGACATACCATTTCCTACAGGACAATTAGTCACACAAATAAGACAGCATAAGGCAACAAAACTAAATGATCCAAAATATGAGGGGGGAGAAATGCTTATTTGCAAACAATATGTAACTTGAAACCTAATTATGACTACTGAAGAATTGAACCTGATAAAAAGTGAGAATCTACTATAGTTGACAAGGAGTCAGAAACAGAACATAGAGCATGCGATCAGGAGAACCAATAGCACCAAGTCAACAGATACCATGGTTTTAACAATGTTACATGATGGCCAGCATGGCTGATCAATCGAGGTGCTAATACTGTTGTAGATACTTATTTACGAGATAATTATGACAACAGCAACAGCAGTAATACCAACAAAGGTTGTAGGGACTGTAGTGCCACTAAATCCTCCAGGAACTCTTCCGGAGGCGCTAAAACTTTCTATTTGTCACCGCTAATGAATGTAATGTGGAAATGTTTCTAATGATCAAGCTATATACATCATCCTTTTTCTTTTTTTTTTTTTTTTTTTTGTTCTTTTGGCTTGAGTTTATCGAAAATATGAACAACTTGGGGAAACCACTCCTGCTACAAACCCATATACAACCAAATTTGCTCTAAATACCAACATTTTGTGAGATTGTTCTAACAATTTATGCTTTTAAAGAACTACAACGACTTTAATAGAGCATTTGACAAAATGTTATGTGCTCACAAATGATTAAAGGTGAAGCAATTGAGAGTTGCTTCCCCAAAAACAATCAGTCGATACTTGGGAAACTTAAGCAACTGCAGCTTTTAGATCTGTTAAAAAATATAACTTAATTGAGTAGAACTAGATATACCAGGATATGGCCTGTGTAATGAATCTTTCTCCAAAGGGATGAATAAGATTGGGTAGATTGCAGCATGTCGGGCCAAAACTAAAAAATAACAAATGAAAATAAAAAAGAATAAAAAAACAGCAAACAAGGTTTGCCCTGGGATCCACATCCTTCTAGTTAAACATTTTTTGTGAACTTCACCATCAAGAACCAGGCTACAATTTGGTCTACTAGATCAAATTGAGACATCAAATTGAGGCAACAATCATTTAGAGCAAACAATCGCAACTTAAACTACATACAAAGTCACAGTGGCCCACACAATGAAATAACTACCAGACTAGTCACTTTTCCTGCCAGTAATTTTTTGTGCGCGCACGCGGGCATGTGTGCACGCGTGCACATGGATTTCACCATTTGAATTTCATTAGCCAATGACTGGCAGTGAACATGCACCACCTGCTAATCAATGACAACAATCCACAACTCATTCTGTGAAACTTTTGAACCATTTTATTAATTCAACCTTGTAATCAGTGATATCCCCAAAATGTCATAGCTATAACAGTTTTCCCAGAATACGGTGGCAAAGAAAGACCTGCTCCATGGAGTGTTGGCAAGTACTCCTATCAGTTGCTTTCTGTATGATTAGATTGACAAGACAGAGAAATCACATGTTCTCATGGGTAAATTGGTTCCTTAGGGCGTGCATGACAAAATTTCGGGAACAGAAATTGATTTCTAGTAATCAATTTCTGAAACAGAAATTGAGAAGTTAAAAATTTTAGTTTTTGATTTCTTCTTCACATCTATTTCTGGAATAGAAATCTGCTCCAGAAATAGAAAAATCAAATTGCGTTACCAAACGGATTTCTGTTCCAAACCTGTTCCGGGGAACAGAGAAACAGAGAAATAGAGAAATAGAGAAATAGAAATTTTATCATGCGCGCAGAGTGAACTCAAATTTCCAGAGATGTTAAGTTTTAAAGAAGGATATGATAGGATTGGAGTGAGCTTAGGTTTCTAATGCACTATTACAACAAAACCAAAGCAGCAAAAGCTACAGAACAGGCTCACACACAGCTTATTTCATGTATCACAAAGCAAACCATTTCCACATTGTCCAAACACAATGAAAAAGCAAGTACAACCATAATATAGGCTACGCTACAAGTAGATAATAGACCAGGAAAATAAAATAAAGCCAGTGTGCCACATATAGCCGGAAAGAGTTCCCCAAATCTTACTTTGAATCAAAAAATGGCTTTTTGATGTGTTTCTCCAAAAGTTTCCTCGCATGCTCACGAACCTACAGATTAATAAAATTGGCAGATGTCAAGAATACTGCATAGAATGGGCAGCTTGCAGAAAAAGAACTAATATAAGTGCAACAAAAGTCTTTAAAATAAGATTGTGATAAAATCTTACCCTGTTTTCCATTGAACAAAGTGCAAATTTCCAGCCAACACTCTCATTTATATTGCATAAAAGAGCATCAATCCATTCACTCTTCCCAGAATTAGGAACCCCAGTTACAATAGTCAACTCTCCAGGTACAACCTGACCAAAATAGTAAAGAAGAGAAATCAGTCGAAACAGAAACAAAGTTCCTTTTTTGGGTCATAAAAGAAAGTATAGGCACACCTTTTTAAAGGAATAAGCAACTTTTTGAGAAAAGAATCTATATGAGATTGTTTCAGAATGTGCAAATAATGTATAGGCTCGATTATTAGAAAAAAGATACTCATCATAAGAGGTGCTGTTATGTCTCTTACTAAAACCCATCTCAAAGGAGCTAAGATATTTTATCAGCAGAAAGGATGAGGTAAAGTTATCCATAACGAAGAAAGGTCAAAACAACAGGCTTTAATAGGACTAATGACAGAAAATCTACGCAGCTTCGGTAATGATGAATTTATTACTAATGCAGAAGAAGTATATTCTAATAGAGCATGAATTTAGTGCTTCTGGTGAAACAAAACCAGAAATGTATTCTAGTCATACTGAACACCATATGTTGGATATAGTAAATCAAATCAGCAGCATCTCAGTCTGACAGGCCAGCAACAAGGTCACTCTGATTAGTTGGCCACTGTTTGTTTGGTTATCTACATTCTTTTTCTTCCACCTATAACCGGTATGTTTGCTAAATCTCCTTTATCCCATATGGCCAACATTAAATGTGCCAAATACAATGCACCATGGCTATCATTTGTGGTCTTATAAATCCACTTCTATCACATCAGCAATATTTCACTGATGACAGCTTTGGAGACACCTTATGAGGGACAAGAAAGGCTAAATGAAGCTGTTCTTGATGCGACAAGAACTGGGAACTATTTGCAAAAAAAATTCTCACCAATCTAACATAGTGAAACACTACAATGCAGCTATGCTGACACCTGTTTTTCAGCCATTATGTGAACCAGTCAAAGGATGGCCGCCAAAATAATCACTCACGCCAACCCTTACAAAATGATCTAGATTTAAATAAGCCAGCATGCCTGTATCCTTGAATAATGGTAAAAAAATAGCATAATTTGATGTACCATGATTTATTTAAGATGTCAACAGAAAGCATCAGAGCAAATCTGTATGAACACACGAGAATCAATAACCGTAAGAGATCAATCTACACAGCTCTTCACTTAAATAGAGGATTCTCTTTCTTTCCCTTTCATAGCAGTACATAAAGTACTTCCATTTTTTGTTTAAGAATCAAAAACAGAAAAGGAATCCACTAATGATATCAGACCTAAATGAATACTAACCATATAAACCGTTAAGGAAGATTCATTTAACACAGAATTTGTGAAACTGACCATCATAACCACCTAAAATTTGCAAGGAAATTAAAAACCAGGAAGTGATTCAACTTACATTGTACAAGTGATTCAAGGACTTCCACCCTGTTGAAACACCAAACTCATAACCTAAAGTCCGATGATAATAACCATTTATTTCATCAAAAAAGTCTTTAAAGGTGAACAGTCCACGTATAGGGTACAACTCTGCATCATCAATTACTTCCTGGAGGACACCTGGTCCCACGTACATGAGCACCTGCAAAAATAGTAAATAATATAGGCCAGCATATAATTCCTTGTCGAGAAAAATAGTTTAAGAGGTCAATAAGCTTCTTCTTGCTATTTATCTTTAATGCTATGTTTTAAGGGGAGGCCTTGGTGCAAATCTAATATTACACACTTGTAACTAGAAGGCCATGGGTCTGAATCATGGAACCAGCCTATTGGCAGAAAAAAGTAGAAGAAAGCTGCATACATTAGAAGATCCATCCCCAACCCTTGGATGTCAAGAAGCCTTGTGTAAAAGGAACACCCTTTTTATAAAGCAACACGATGCCATTCATGATGGCAGTAAAGGGGTGCATCCCCTTAACAGTGTTGTCAATAAGATGGCCCTTGTAGAAAAGCTAGTTACATACAATATAGCCATGTACAATTGAAAGTTAAAGCCCATTTAATTTGATCATTTGCTGTGTACACTATTGAATCCTTTATTTACTCAATTGACACCCACTCTGATCAAATTAAATGTGCTAAAGATTTAGTTAGAAGATGCCACATGTGATGTAAAATGCAAAGGCCAAAATCAAGATGTGCTCAGTAAAGCAATAGATGTGCAACACCCCCCAACTAGGCCAGATATTGATGAATGCACAAAAGTTAGAGAGACTGCTACAAAATAAATCGAACTCAAATTATTGACAATATTAAGCAGAAAGTACATTTAATTTGGTCAATATCCATCAGGATCCTTCCCTTCACCCATTTTTCCATCTCTAACAACTTAATTAGGCATCTCTCACAGCCAGCAAATTTACTCTTTCAATGTGAGAGAAAATGACCCACATGTTCAGAATTGAGTTTCGCTAGACATTGAAGAACAAAAAAATGTGAGCCTACACAGGCAGCTTAGGCTTTTGGTTTGAGGCTCTAGCTTTAGCCCTGACCTTGTTTTGTCAAATGTAGCATTTGGAAGGTACAACTTTCAAAATTTCCATTTTACAACAGATAGTCCCTTTTTTCACACTTCAAAGGAAGCAGTTTTGACATGTACAACCTTGCAAAAGGAAAACGTACTAGGTAAAAACTGGAGACAGCAACTTTTCATTCTACCTTCTAGTTTTAGTTCAATAAGCTGGTGTTTGACTGCAAACAGAAAATGTCCTCTTTATTGCTTTCTACTTTCGTGGAAATAATAGATAAATTACAAATCAACAACAGGATTGAGGAGCCTCCCTGTTCTCCCAAAAAAAAAAAGTAGGCTCTTTATCAGCTCTGTCACGTTTCCTCACATGGAAAACCAATATGAGTGATTACCAACTTTGTGTGTGACTGCATACATATCTTGCAGAATAACCCTACTAAAAGGGATGTAGCAGTGGCTTGCTGAGCTTGTTGAATAGAAAATGCAAAGGAGGTTCAGCCCCAATTGGGAGAAAAAAATATCTATCTTGATGAATATAAATGTATACCTCATTTGCATCTTTGAAGTATTCACTATCATTCTTCTTAGGCCATTTAACTCGCCAACATCTGTCATATACAATATAATTGTCAAGTGTATTTGTAACACTTTATCCACAAAAAGGAGAACATATATGGCATTGCATAAACCTTTCTCTTCCGAGGCGGCGCGCAAGCTCTTCAGCCAACGCTTGACCAGGTTTATCCCCATCAGTGGCAAGAATAATACGTGATGCCTGAAAAGATTCATTTTATTAAATATAGTAAAGAACGACACTTGCCATGGCAATGGTTAACTAGAAAGAGCCCATCACTACCAACCTCCTTAAGGTAGTCTTTGCAGTTCCACAAGTATTGATACTTAATGTCCTAGCTTTACAAATACCAAAAGCATCAGTGAAAATTTTATCACACAATGAAAAAGAATAAGGAAATAGGGCAGAAAGTAAATTTCTTAAGAGACAAAGATGTCAACATATAGATGCTTTAGTTCTCTATTATTTAACACCAAATATATGCCTTTCTTGCATGCATAAAAGTAGCAATGGTACAAGAAGTAACTGAAACAAAAAGCCAATCTGACCAAAACATGCATATAGATGAGGAGCTCCAAATGTGACATGCATGTAAGCAAATATCCAAAAAAAAAAAAAAAAAAAAAAAAAAAAAAGTGATGCACATCATCAGGACAAACAACATAGTTCGTTAATTTGCAGACACCTAGCACAAAGAGTACTCAGGACAAACAACAGACATTGTCAATTTTGCAAGACCTCACAGAGAGACTCCATATGTATCCTGTGATAATATCAGAGACACAGGAAGAAAATCCAAATGATAAAATTCCAAAATAACTTTTATTAAGACAGCACTGTTCAGTGCGGTGGCAAAAATACTGATAATCATGAAGCCAAATTTAAATGTTGGAACTCAACTAAAAGCATCAAACAGTCAATCAAGTAGCAAGATGAATTGATTTACTAAGTCAAATACCCACATGGAGAGCTTGGGCAGGCTTAGTCAGGCTTGCAGAAATTCTTAGGCCTGGCTATTGGATGTTGGCAAAATGACTTGATTGACTATCTGAGAGCCAAGCCAAAGAATTTGATTGACAACCATAATTAGGTATAATGACATGACTGTGCGAGAGACAACCATAATCAGGCTTGTCCAACCACATCGAATGGCATAAAAATTTTGCAGAGACCGACCTAAGTCTGCCCAAAATCAGCATGAATGACTTCATACAAGGGTTGTTGGTCAGAAGGCAAAATATGCTTTCACTTCCCATCACATTATTCTTTAGTAATTGCAATCACTTGGTATTATGACTTAGTTTGGCCACATGTTCATAGACTTCTTAACTGGCTTCAATGAGTACAAGAACACACTTAAAATTGGGCAAGAAATTATATTTTTTTCCTCCAGAGTTTCAGAGGGTAAATGGATATCTTTTCTCACATTTCAAATAGCCAGTCAAAGAGTACTTTGAGCAATTAAAATCATAATCAGTACTCGTAGACATAAGATAATTCCTACATAAAGATGGAATCAAGATACTCTTTCAAGCAGAAAAAGAGAATTTAAAGACCCTGGATAGTAGAGAGAGGCTCTTTTCATTCCTTTTAAGAACCCTACAGAACTCGTCCAGAGCAGATAAAGAAAGGGACTTTGATTATAGTTCAAGAAATTAAGGGGCAAAAATATTATAAACAAAGTTAATCAGTTCTACGATCAAGCAAAGTGTAAGCCTCTTCTAAATCAAAAATCTTCAAAAGTAAATACAGACCTGCCCTTCAGGTGGCAAATCTTTATCAGAAGTTGATGGAGGCGCACCATCAGGAACGGACACACAGTTGCGGAAGCCAGCTTCTTCCATTGCAAGCTTGTCCATCTCACCTTCCACCTAGAAAATAAATGTCGGTGCCAATTTATCATGCTATTTTAATGCAGGACGAATCTTATCTTACAGAAAAGTGTACATACAATGATGATCTCGCTTTTTCCTTTGATATCATCCAGCCCGTAAAAGACTTTCTCTGTATGAGCTTCCTAAAACAAAATATAAAGAGAACAGAACAATTAATTAATATGAAATTCTTAGAACAATATCTGAATTTAAACAAACTGCAGAATCAAAGATTTTCTACTCAGCAACAAATGATGGTTAACAACTACTCTCTCTGTCTTTTGTATTTTTCATTGATTGGCAAAAGCCTTAAAGAGCCTTTGGAGAAGAGGAGTCTTCTATATTGTAAATAGTGAAATAGGTTTTTTTTTTTTTTTGAGAAATAGTGAAATAGGTTTAAAATCTTATGTTTTTTGCTATGGAGGAAAACTACAGGTCGATATGCTTTGATACACATTTAAATGCATTGATACACATAGTAGATGCTTTATCACGTAAATGAGCTCTATATTAACGCTTATTGCTCCTTTCCTACATAGCTTTGCAATAAATTGGCGTCCTAAAGTAAAGTTTTTGCATGGAAATTCAAAAAAATAGAGGGAAAAAAAAAAATCTCTCCATTCAGAATCTAAAGTGAGGCACAGAAAATATTTTTATGTAGACAGAACTGGCTCAGCTATGCACACGCAATTAACAAGGTCCTGGAAGGATAAGATCATATAAATCATAACCTTTCAGACCATCTAATAAATTACAAAACTCAACCTGCCAAAATTTTTTCTTCACGTCCCGATACTTGCAACTGACAAGCTTTCCTTCACGCCGATAAGTAAATGCAATAACAATCTGCCAACAAGATTCAAACACAATCACGAGAAGAGAAAAAGGAAAAAAAAAGAATGACCATTGTCTATTATCAAAACTCAAAGCAAAGCAAAACTGTAAACAAAGTTGTTGGTCATATCATTCACTGGATGTCATCAGTTAAAGCTTCATGCATACTCCTATCCTTGTCTAGATAACGGTGAATCATTTCATAACAAATCTACACTATTAAGTTCAGCCTTCTGAAAATTAGTGTAAATGTCAAACGCAGGATCATTATTAATAGAGTCATGCATTACAAGAATCTGAATTTCAGAGACCAGACCCCCGAGCAGTAATAATTCAATTAACTAGAAGCATTAAAATTTGACATTTTCCAAATGAAGAAAAACACCTGATTCTCGCACTTTTTCTGCATGACCGCATTTCTCCTCAACGTCTCAGCAGAGATTAGACGCTCTGCAAAGTAGGCAACTAACTGCGAAAGGTAGCATCAATGGAATCAATCATGCAGCATAAAGCTACTAAGAAGCAATATTCCATAATGTAATCCAAGACAAGAGTGGATATCAAAAGGACAGATTTGACTTAAACAAGTGTAAACAAGTGTAGTTACTCTTTAAATTGGAAATTGCCTAATAGCACCAATCAGAAGTGAAAAGCATCCTGCATCAAGTTTATAATATTGAATTTGTGATTCAAAGGAAGAAGATGAAAATCATTCTTTGAAATGAAACATCATAGAGACACTTATGCTTGCAAGAGACCATTTGGGAACAGTGAGATGCTAAATGGAAAAACTCCCACTAATGTCCACATCTTTTTCACACTTTCTGGTGACACAACTATTTACGCACAAAGCAACATTATGGTATTAATCTCCTCTTCAAGAAGCATCTAGTGCCAAAAAATGCCCCAAAGTGTTAGCCATTGCAATAGCCAAGAAATCGTAATGGAGGAGCACAAGTAGCAAAAGCCCTGAATGGATTGTGCTCAACCAAGGAAACTACAAAACTCAAGTGCAAAGAAAATCAAAGAAACTAGTCAAATTGGAGGGAAAAAAGGGTATAGAAAAATGGCAATCAACCTCGCTTTCACCTGTCTGTTATATAAGCAAAAAATCTTAGATACAGCAATTTACTATCTAAACTATCAGAATTTTGTGGCAGGATACCCTATTGGCATGTACCTCCATAAGTTAAGCGGAAGAAAGCAACAGTTTTGGGGTCCAAATTGCAATAACGTGAATGGGGAGGGAATATAAAAGAAAACCTGGCATGATTTTCACTCCTAAGATTTTGGAAGTCTAGAGTGCAGAATAATGGAAGAAATTTTCCCTCACACCCAGTATCAACATTTATGCACAGAATCAGTTGGCACAAAGGGCTAATAAGGGAAGACCAAGTGGCTTGAAATTGAAACTTCAGATATAGGGGACTTAGAGAACATAACAACCTCATTGCAGAGTGGCTCCAACCCCAAACTCTCCTCCGAGATTTCCCTGATTGTCTTGACTTTGCTTGTTTGGTTAGAGGTTGCATATGAAGACCTAGGTTTCGCAGCTGCCTGCAACCAAGGGGTACGGTAGGCTAAGAGCTCTGGGTAGACACAACTTGGAACAACCCCCTAAAATAAAAATGTATCTTACTCGTGTACTGCCTTTCCATCCACATGATCCCCTGAAACATGTCCACACTGCAGAACCCCTAGAGAATCAAAAGAACACAACTAAGTTTGCTCAACTGAATAAAACAGATACACCTAAACCAAAGCATCATCAACGTACCCATCAGGGCTGACGAAAATAGATAAGCTTCTTTCCATTGAACGACCCCCTTTGCACTAGTACAAAAGAGAAAATTGTCAAAAAGTATACAGAAGTTAGTAGAAAGCATCAATTAAGTGGAATGGCATGGAATACAGAGACAGACAGGAAGTAAAAGAAGTCTCTGAAGCAGAAAGTACTTACCATGGGACAAAGCAGGCTATGGTACTGGCCCGGGAGACATGTTTGCATATCGATACCAAGTTCCTCCAGTCTCATTTTCAAAACCTTCAATGGAGTCTCTATCCCTCTCCCTACTGGCCCCTCCAGTTGAACTGAGAGAGCAAAAAAAAAATCACATAACATCATACACAAATTCAAGTACAATCTGTCTTCACTCCACCTAAACTCAGCCACAGTCAAATGCAGAATTCAATTAAAAAAAAAAAAACTACGTCCCAGATGAACTCACCCCAGCAACGAAAACAAAAAACACCTAACCCAATGCCACTCACTCAAAACACTCCAACAATCTCCCACCAGCTGTACCATAAACCATTTCCCAACAGACAAACTACAACATGACTGCATCCACCGAAAATCAACAGTACCTGGTCTGGGAATGCTCGAGTGAGGCCTGTGCGGGACCCCATTAGCTTTGAGGCAAGAAGGGTTCATCCGGGAACCGGCCCTCGAACGGGCGCAAGAGAAGTGGAGCCCATACGCGCCGCGAAAGCGAACCCGAGACGAGGATGCAGAAGAATAAGAAGAAGATGATGATGACGACGGTGAAGGGACAGGCAGCGGAGAAAGAGGCCTGGGTCTCAGCAGCAAGTGCTTGCAGCCCATGAGAGCGGCGGCGGCGGCGGCGGCGTCAGAGGACAGGAGGGAGGCTAAGTGGGCCGGCCTGAGGGGAGAGCGCGGCGGGAGGAGGGGCATGTCGGTGCCGGCGTCGGAGGGTTCTACGGTCGGCGCGCGTCCTTGCTCTTCTTCTTCTCCGGGAAGGCGTCGGCCATGGTGATGTTGCTCGTTTCGTTCCTTGCGCAGTCGCCACGAGGCCGGGCCATGGCGGACGCGGAAGGAAGAGCGGCTAGCGACGGTGGATGCTGAGCAGCGGAATTTTAGGGGTTTAAGAGGAAGGGAAGAAGTCCGGACTTTCGGGGTTTTCAGGGTCTGGGTTTGACCCGGCCCGGATTTTGGGGACCCGATAATGCGCCCGCTCCAGCCGTCGGAAAGATGATATGCCCGCCGGCCGACGAGCTCCGGCCCTTATTTGAAATGGACTTGGCACTTCAAATTCTTATTGAGACGATGTTTACCAAATTACCATGGCCCTCTTTGAAAAGATAACCCCACTTTTGGATTGGATTTTTATTTAAAATTTTCCCTTTGATAAAGAGTATCATTGAATCTTTTTAACAAAGTAGATACTAAAAAAACCTCAAATTTTATCCATTGTGATATAAATATCGCAATTTATTTTTTGTGTCCCAAAAAACCCTAAACTTAGCTAATGTGAACAAAAATGCCCTACTTTTTTATGTGTCATAAAAAAATGCAAACATACATATGTGTGATATATATTCCCTCTATTTCAATTCAATAGGTTCATGATTTTTTATGACACGACAAATATTTGCGGTATTTGTGTCATTATGGGTAAATTTAGGGTTTTGAGTGATCCAAAAAGGAGTTTGGGATATTTGTGTTATAATAGGCATATTCTAGGGTTTTATGTGGTATTAATCCGATTTTATATTTCATGTTTTCCTTTTTTAAATTAGTTGAATGCTTAGTATAGAAGTTTAAGTTAACCTAAAGCTAGCACACTAATGACAAATTTACACCAAATTAATTCTTAACCATCAAAAACCCCAAACCGGTATATATATGACATAACTTTCATCAAATGTTACTATTGAATTGCTAACTTGAACTTCATGTGGACTTAATGTGGATCAATTAATAGGTTAATATCATGAAAAATCTAAAAGTAATATACATGTAACAAATTTACCCCAAAACCCTTATAATAATTTTACTTTAAATAATATTTGGATTACCAAGAACCCCAAATTATTACACACATGATGCATTTACGCTATGTTAATTTCTATCAAATTTTACTATTAAATTTCTTGTCTTACTCTTCATCAAGTCTTTCATTTTTGTCTTTATTTAAGGCCGTGGAAATTGTGAATTCCATCTTACAAGAACCCTTTACTGACGCTTTTAGTAGCCCTAGTAGTACTCTTGACAAAATGGCTCAATCAAGTTCATAATGTGACCTAGATACCAAAAAAGTTGCCTATGATACATTCTAGAGAAACAAAAATAGAATTTGTGGCAAGTTAAAAAGCATCAATACTCTCCGGGAGTTTATGTATCGTGTTGAACACCTCAATATGTGTCCAACACTCTTTGACATGAGAGTTGAGAATTCCGACATGTAAGTTGGGAATTCTGACACGTGATTCCATAAGCACAAGGTCAATTTAAAAAATTTCAATAAATAGGGAGTCACAATATAAATATGTAAGAAAATAAAAAATAATAAAAATAACAAAAGGAGAAAAAAAAAACTTAGTCTTCTCTTCTCTTCCAATTTTCACTTTTCATGACACACAAATCACACCCAAGTTGGTTTTTCTCTGTTCTCTTCCAACACGCTCTAACACTTAAGTCAAGAATGTGGATTGCTTATTATTTTCTCCAAGTTTTATGGATTATTGGAGTAGAGTTGAATTTGTCAAATAAAAACAATTAAATAATATTAACAAATAGTGGATTAATATTTTTAATGAAGATTCATTCTAGACTCTTTTTTTATAATGAATTTATTTGTGAATTTAAATCAAATTAATTTGATTAATAATCACAAAAATGATCATTTATCATGTATATATAAAATTATACATTTAATATGTAACGTGTTCCAATGTGTCTGAATTTTCTATTTTTTAAGAAACAACGTATTGGCTTATCGTGCCATGTCACATCACGTGTCACATGTTGGTGTCGGAACTACTTAGGTGGTAGGTGTGCTATCCCATAGACGGCCCTTTCTAAGCTTTAGAATAGATACTACCTATTAACAATCGAATTCCTTTTTATTTTTTGACTCATATCATAGAAACTTTCAGAGTAGCAAAATTCTTATGCACAAGTTCCACATTGTGGTAAGTGCAAAGTATATTACCAGGGTTAATTAGAACATCCCAAATTTTAAAGAATCATATTAGGCAAAAAGGAAGAGAGGAGAGAATTTTTAGGGATTCATAGCAAACTATACAATATTACTTCTAGGGAGAGTGTGCTCTACCTCTTAGCATTTTGAGGCACCACCTTATATGACCAACAATGGTCAATTATTTGACCCTCATACCGGAAGATCTTACTTATGGCAGATTCTTATCTTACATTTTTCGATTTTGCTACAGTGTTAAATAGTACCAAAAGTGTCAAATAGTACCAAATGGTATATGAGCAGTGCTAAATAATGCTAAATAGTGTCAACTAGTGCCGAATAGTGCCAAATAGTGTTTTTAGGCTAAATTTTCTTTCTCTTCACGTGTTTGCTTTAGACTTCTTTTTTCTTTGGTGCTTTAGGGCGTGCTTGGTAACGTTTTTGTTTAAAAATTGTTTTAGGGAATAGAAATAGAAAAAAAAATGTTTCTATTCTGGGGAACAATTTTTGAATAAAAAAAAGCGTTTGGTAAACTTGTTACGGGAATAAAAATGAACAAAAACACGTTTGGTAAATTTATGTTGTTTTTTTTTGTTTCTTTTAATTTTTTAATATTTTTATTTTATTTTTCTTATTTTTTCGTTCTTTTTTCTTTTTTATTTTTTTCTTCTTTTGGCCGGGTCGCTTGCCTCGGCCATGGTTGGCGACCGGCCCCCGGGCCGAGCCTTTGCCTAGCCACGGTGAGGCTTGCCGCCCCTTGGTTGGGAGGCTTTGGCTCGCCTAGGTTGGGCGAGGCTCGAGCTTAGCCTTGCCTCGCTGGGCGAGCTTTGGCTCGCCCAACCGGCGAGCCCGAGCTCACCCGGCCCTTGCCGCACCGGCGAGGCTCGAGCCGCCGTTGGCCGGGCCACCACGGGCTCGCCAAATCCGGCGAGCCCGAGCTCGTCCGGAGCCACCGACGAGGCCAAGCCTCGCCGGCGAGGTCGCTGGCCCTCGACGGCCGATCGCAAGCCATGGCCAAGGCCAACGATCAGCCAAAGAAAAAAGAAAAAGAAAAGAAGAAAAAAAGAGAAGAAAAAGAGAGGAGAGAGAAAATTTGTTCTTAAAAATTGTTCTAGAAACAAGAAAAACGTTTTTATTGTTTCTTGTTTTTGTTCCAAATGTGTTCTTGAGAACAAAAAAATAGATTTGAAACAAAAACGCAAACAAACGCGTTTCTGTTCTTTTTTTGTTCCCGAAACAAAAAAACAGAAATTTTGTTCAAAAACAGAAAAAAAGAATGAAAACAAACAGGCCCTTAGTCTTCTTTCCCTAGAGATGCTTTAGACTTCTTCATAGGTCATACCTATAAATTGGTTATCATCATCTGAGCTGTCAAAGCCATCTCTATCCTTCTACCTCCTATACATGTGGCATCTTGTGTAAAAACATTAATGATGAATTAAGCCCTTGCGAGTTTTACTTAACCTTTTGTTAATACTCCCTTCAAGATGAGTATAAGTAGTGTCTTTTCACAGGTATTGTGCGATGATTGTAAAAATTCTAAACCCCATTCAAAAGTGAGTAGTGAGCATTTGAGGTGATAACTTTTCTTGATAAATCTAGGTAAAATTTGAGGTAAGTCAAGAAAAAGTAAGAATTTTACTTGTGACGACTTAACGGTAGCTAACGGAAAATGGGGTTTCCTTGCCATTTCATTTTTTATCATTTTTCAATTATGCAGCTTTCGAAAAGTAATTCCTAAATGTTTCTACCTTGTATAGATTTTTCCAGTCAGCATAAACATATCGAGCACAATTCCCATATTTTGCCTTGAAGCCCAAACTATGGTCCTCCAATAATGTAAAGTGACACAATTTTGCCAAAATATAGAAGTGCCTCGAAGCATAAAATTATGGCCACAAGTAAAATTTTGGTCCTCGAATAATGTGAAGTGACATGATTTTACCTAAACATTTAGCATGACACCTGCTTTGAGACATTTCATATGTAGGTAAGACCATAATTTTACTTGTGACAATTTGTCGAAAGCTAATGGAAATCATAATTCAATGGTAAATTTTGATGACAGTTAAGGGAAGGTAATATGTTATGAGGGTACAAAATTGGAAATTTTGATAACCTAAAAATTAATTTATAATAAATTCATCACAGATATACATATTTAATGTTTTTCATGGTATCAACCTATTAATTGATCCACGTGGATTTATGAGGCATCCACGTTAGCAATTTAACGATAATATTTTATGGAAGCCAACTAAGGATAAATATGTCACGCATATACCGGTTTGCGATATTTCATTATATTAAACCTTATTATTTTGGAATGGTACTAGGAGAACGGCACCGTCAATCCCAACAAGTGACGATGCAATATAGGGTAGTCATTTTGTTTTGAGTATAGTGGGCAATCAGATCACATATTTGCTTTAGAAGATCATCTATTTGGCATTCATTTAGTATTTAAAGAAACAAATCTATTGATATTCGAGAAAAAGAAATTCACGGGTTATTGACTGTCAACTCTTTCGCCAAAGATGCAATTTTCGAAAATATGAGACGTTGAGTTTTGCAAAAACATGATATAAATATAACTCAAAAATATGACTTCAATTATTACAATATTTTCTCACACCACACACAATACTCGGAGCAAACTAGCTCCTACAATATTCACAAAACAAAGACTCCCAAAATTTTCTCTCTCACTCTCACAGATGGACTACGCTCTTTTCTCTCTTTATCTCTTCTACATTCAACTTGTGGGGCCTGTCTTCTTTCTTCTTATCCATCTGCTCACACCACCCACTCTACACCAACATTACAACTCTCTTCCTTTCACTCTTTTCACCACACACTACTCCACAAGACCCCTACACTCTACACTCACGCACTAGGGGCAAGAGCTCCCATTTATAAGGGGCAAAGTCAATTCATTCACCAACTTCCCACACTAAATATCTCTTACAATATTAATATTTTATAGCAACTTGCCAATGCTAACTTGCACATTGCTTTGGTCAAATATAACAACCGGTGGAAAGTCTAGAGGGAGAGAAATTCGGAGAAGGAAAAATCTAGAGGAGATAGAGAGGTGATACTCTTTTAGGGCGCGAATGATAACCATTCTGGCCAAAAATTGATTTTTGGAAGATAAATAGATTTTTCTATTTCTATTTATAGATGAGTTTCTAAACAAAAATACATATTTGATAACGAGATAAAAATTTCTACTCTAAAAATATAATTTCGTTTGATAATGACACAAAATTTCTCCCTTTCGGACAGCGGCGGTCGGCGACCAACGAACGATGGTGGCCGGCAAATAACGGCAATGGTGGTGGTAGCGTGCTGGCAACGGCGATGGACGGCAAGCAACAGGTGGTGACCGGGGGATTGCGACTAGCGAATGGCGACTAGCAGACGGTGGTGGCCAGCGGGTGGCGACGACCGGTGGACAGTGGCGGATGGTAGTGGCGGTGATGGCAGTGGCCGGCGGTTGGCAGGCGATGGTCGGCGACTAAGGCAACAACGACCAAGGACGGTGGTTGGCAATGATGGATGGACAACCGGTTCATAGCAAGGACAAATGATGATAAGAATTTTTACTTTTCATTTCTGTTTCAGAAATAGAAAAGTAGAAAAATTTTACTTCTAATTTCTATTCCAAATCTATTTTTGGAATAAAAATATATTTCAAAAATAGAAAAATGGAATAATTTTATCAAACGGATTTATATTACAGAAACAAATTTGGAATAGAAAAATTATTTCTGGAATAGAAATTTTGGTTTATCATGCATCCCCTTAACACTCCCCCTCACCAACTACTCTCTCTCAATGCAGATCTAGTATGGTAGTTGTGTCGATATTGCTTTTGAACTCTTCGACTTTCTTCTTCCATTTCGCACCTTGCGAAGCTTCCTCACATGTGAATGGCTTTATGGCTCTATCTCCAGTTGCTTCTCTTATTGCGACTTTCCATTGGTCTTTGTGAAGCTTAGATTTTTTTGCAGTGTCAATTCAACTTGTGCTTTAGTCTCCTTTTCCTTCATCTTACTCAATTTGATCTTTGTATTCGACACATCTCCTGTAAGAATTTTGAGATTGGAACTCATTCGATCAACCCTCTCGTTTGTAAATTTCATTTCATACTTCAATCGATTTAGTCCCACACGAAGCACTTCAATGGAGACATCTTCATTCTTTTTCTCAAAGGATTTCTTCTCCTTCATCTTATTCTATCAATCCTTCTTGCACCAAGGGATGTATAGTGTAGATAGCCTCCTTTTCTCAAAGAAGCCTTTCCTTTTTCTCCTTCATTCATTCGTTGTCTCTCTCGACCTAACCAATTGGGAACTTCACAGAGAACTTGAATTCCTTAAGCTTCTGCAACTTCTTAAACTCACATTGGAACTTCTCTAGCACTCTTTCTTTTTCTTGAAACTCTCGATCCTTCTGTCTTAGCATCTTGTCCCTCTTCCTTAACATATTCTCCATCATTTCCTTCTCAATTTTCAGCTTCTTTATCATCTCCTACATCTCTTGCAATTTCCTTTCACGACTGCTTGTTGGCGTTGTTAGTTGCTTCTTCGAGTTCTCCCTTGGCTTGCTCTTATTCAAGGTCATGATAGAAACTGTTGAATTATCCAACTCAATTATACAAGCAATTGCAAGCTCTTCTCGTTCCTTCACTGCAATAGGCGCTTGAAAGTCCCATTCTTCTTCGCTTTCAATCTCCTTCTTGCAAGAAGTGACGACATTTCCTTCTTCCCACCTATACCAATAGACTCTAGCAATATGTCCTACCTTGCCACAAATGTAACTTCATTTGCTACACCTTTTGTTGCTCTTCTCTTCATCATCATCATCATCGCGATCTTGACAAGCTCCCCTTGGCTGATTCTCTTCTAGTTGCCTCCACCAATCTCCATGACTTTTTCATGGTTTACCATCTCTTGCGCCTGCTCTATTTCTATTTTGGCTCTTGAACCCTCTTTTATTATTGAAGAGGGCACTTTCATTCTCCTTAACCAAGACCATAGACATATCTTCATCTAAGGCCTCTTGGTTGGCTAATATATTCTCCAACTCAATTAGAGTTGGCTTGCTTACCCATCCATGGGTGGCCGTAACAGTACCATTATATTCTAGCCTTACCATGAATTATTATTCTTCTCATTCTTGTCTCGGAGATGGCATTTTGAGGGTGTAACTTTGAAATTTCTTCACAAATAGATTTAACCTTTGAAAAATATTGACTTACCGTCATATCTTGTTGTGAAAATTGAGAGGAGCTTGTTTTCTAATCATTGTAACTTGGCATCATTTGTCCTCATGAGCAATACTGCCAAGTTATCCTAGGCCTTTTTCGGGGGTATTTGCACTTTTTATGTGCTGCAATAACTCATCTTCAATAGTTATAGCAAGGACATAAAAAGCCTTACCTAATTTGACATTCCATTTTCTTAATTCACCGTCACTCATGGGCGGTGTGGTGTTATTGCCGCCAATGATATCCCACAAATCTTGACCTAGCAAGTAATATTGCATGCGAATACTCTAATTATTATAATTAGAGTTGTTGAGCTTCTCAATGCGTTGCTCACTGAACTCAAGAAATCTACCATCATGACTTGGTTGTAATGCCCAGCACTATACCAATTAAGCTTGGTTCCGGACCAATCGGCTTCACAATCCAAAATTGTGCATTGACAGTACTCTGATGTCCTTCGCTTCTTCGCTTCTTGGCTAGACGATTCTTGACAAACTTGCTCTGATACCACTTGTTGAGTTTTGCAAAAACATGATATAAATATAACTCACAAAATATGACTTTCACTATTACAATATTTTCTCACACCACATACAATACTTTGAGCAACTAGCTCCTACAATATTCACAATACAAAGACTCCCACAATTTTCTCTTTCTCACTCTCATAGATAGACTACTCTCTTTTCTCTCTTTATCTCTTTTTCACTCAACTTGTGGGGCCTCTCTTATTTCTTCTTATCCCTCTACTCATGCCACCATTCTACACCACCCTTACAACTCTCTTCCTTCCACTCTTTTCACCACACGCTACTCCACAAGACCCCTACACTCTACACTCACGCACAAGGGACAAGAGCCCCTATTTATAGGGTGTAAGTCGGTTCATTCTCCGACTTCCCACACTAAATATCTCTTATAATATTAATATTTTATAGCAACTTGCCAATGCCAACTTGCATGTTGCTTTGATCAAATATAATGGCTAGTGGAAAAGTCTAGAGGGAGAGAAATCAAAAGAAGGAAAAATCTAGAGGAGAGAAAGAGGCAGTGCTCTCTTAACATGAGAATCCTGAGGCGATGGATGCCGGTGAGGAAAGTGGGGAAGCCGCTAGAGTTAGCAAGGGGCTTGAGGTTGACTAGGCGAGAGAGGCCAGGAAATTACTGGATATGGAGTTGTCCTTGAGGTTGAGGACATGAAGCTAGTCCAGTCGGTTCATGGTCTTCCAACGTGCCGGTCAAGTTCAAGTACTCAATGATGAGCTTAGGAGTCGGTCATTCATGAAGAGGGCCTTCATTTTGATGTGGGCAAAGAAGACCCTCCAATTTGGGTCATCTTCAAAGAAGCTAAGTTTGTGCTTTGTCCCTCTCCTTTTGGACCGAACTGCTAAACAAGAAGGCGTGAAAAAGCGATGGAGATGATGGGAGGAAGCGCAATAAAGAAAGTGCATCTACTCATACTGAAGAAGCCTTCTCCTTTTGGACCGAACTGCTAAACAAGAAGGCGTGAAAAGGCGATAGAGATGATGGGAGGAAGTGTGATAAAGAAAGCGCATCTACTAATACTATAGAAGCACCTATTCGGCTTTTGCAGCTCTTTACCCATGAGTACTCACAGTCACTTAGGGGGAAAAGTGGAAAAAAGGTACAAACCCTAGAAGTTGTAGTTGTAGTTGCAGAGATGATGTTTAAGGGGAGAACTCTAGTGGAAACCCAAAGAGGGAAAGATGTTTTGAACCTGCAAAAAGAAAATGTGCAATTTTCAAGGACATCAAATGGAACTCTAAGGCACCATTTGGCATTTTTATTTCTCCCAATTTCTATTCTTTTGTTCCTCATAAAAAAAAAAAAAAAAAAAAGAGAAATTTTGTTTGATAAGGTCAATTAATTTTTCTATTCCTCAAAAATAGAAAAGTGGCCGAGAATAGATTTGGAATAGAAAAAAAAAAATGGAAAAAAACAGTTTCTTGCTCTTGAAAACAATTTCTAGAAATAAGTTATTTTCTTTTTTTTTTTCTTTTCTTATTTGCTGGCCATTGCCCCCCTCTACCCCCTGCCCCTGGTCGATTGGTGTCGCCAGCCAACTACTAGCATTGTTGTTGCTCACTGTGGCCCACCACCAATGACCGTCAACGCCATCGCCTGCTCGACTAACCACCGTCACCATCGGTCGCCTTCACCCACCATTGATGACCATTGATGTCGTTGTTGCCAATGGGTCGATCCACCGTTGCCACCAACCGTTGCCACCAACCATCGTAGCTCGGTGTCGCCAATCGACAGTTGACCATGATGGTCGTTGGTGGTGAGCAGCAATCAACATCGTTAGTGGTCATTGCCAGTAGGGTTGATTGCGAGTAGTGACGATTGGTGGCGATAAAAAAGAATAAGAAAAAAATTGAAAAGAATTCTACATTACAAAAATTTTTATGACTCGTACCAAATACATTTCTATTTTTTTTTTTTCATTTTGAGAATAGAAATTTTATGTAGTAACCAAATGTATTCTTTTATTGAAAAATTGTTCCGGGGAATATAAATAGAAAAAACTATTCCTAAAAAAAAAAATATTCTCCAAAACAAAAGCATTACCAAAAGAACCCTAATTTTTCAAGGAAACCAGACAAGTAAGTTGTCATGTTTCTTTGGGGAAATGTGAAGGGTAGAGGGCACCACCACTCTTGTAGAGTGATGGTGCCGTTAGCTTCTCATTTCCCATTATTTTGCATGTCTTAAGTCTTAAAAACCATATAAAATAAGGAAAAAAAATGGCATGTCATTACTTCCCATATTTGCATCACGTCACATTCATGTCATCCAACTTAGATTGCCTCGATTGCGACTCTTGCACCATGTAGGGTATTACGAGGACTGCCCTCATTGAAAGAGTCCAAATGTCAAAATTAATTTCCTCAATTTTTTTAACAAAAAATAGTCACATCAACAATGTAGTATGTTATATGCTTTAAAAAAAAAAAAAACAGTTTAACTAGGGATATTAATGGGTCCAACCAGACCCGATCGAAAAGCAATGCAAGTGTGCTCCACCCGACCCAATACCCAAAACACATATATCCCAAGTCATCGATTCGGTTCTTGTCAGGTTGGGCTTCGTTCCTTTTTTTTTTTTTTTTTCCTTTGGGTTGAACTTATTTGTATTGTTATGTGTTGTTGCTCTTAATATGTCCTTTTTTTATGATATTTGACTTGATTATTGAAGTGAATAATTTGGCTTAGTTTTTATTTTAACCTTTTAATTTTATCTTTTATAAAAACGACTTTGTGTTTTATATTTTTTAAGAGATTTCTCCCATCAATCATTAGATATGGGGTTTGTTGGCCTTTGTGGACCTATTAATGTGAGAGAGGACAAATTTGCCATATTTTTTTTGGGGGCCTTCTTCATTGTTTAAAAGTTTAGGGTTTTTTCAATAAAAAAGAGCCAATCTCAATTTTTTTATTTATAAAAATCTTTAATTTATAAATAAATCTTTAATTTAAAAAAAGGTCTTTACGTTTGTTTATGGATAATTGCAAAAGTTTTGCATCCATATATGAAACGCGGCGTTACTTTTTCAAACCTATTGGCTGCATTTGGCAACACTTTGCCAAAGCCTTTGGAGCCGTGAACGCCCCTAGGTAAAATGCAAATGATGTTTGACAAATTTTTGAAAAGTTTTAGTGAGATGCAATTGAATCTCCAATGGCTTTAAGCCTAAGATAGGTTCAAAAGTACTTTGGGAATTTCTCTAATGCAAATACATTTTCTTTTCCTTTCAATTTTGTCCTCATCAAACTTTCATAATTTCATAAATATCCTTACCTCACGCTAGGTGGCTGACGATTATTTAGGTGGTCAACCAACAAGGCCAAATATGGCTACCAGCTTGCCGGTCGTTAAGTGTCAATCTTGAGCCTTTTTTTTTTTTTTTTTTAAGTAAAAGTGCTTTATAAAAATGATCAAAACATTTCAAAATGTGCTATTTCAAAAAATAAATTTGGTCAAAGTGCTCTTTCTAAAAAGTTTTCTATTGGCTTTTTTGAAGCCAAAATGAATGCACCTAAATTTAATCCTAAATTACCCAATTGGCGAGTGGCTAGAGCAATGCTAGGCTTACTAAGATTGGTTAACAAAATTAATTTACTAAGTGATATGTTAGACTTGCAAGTGACTCTTTAAATAGGTGGGCGACAAAGAACCAAATAGAGTATGATGTGTGCATCACTTTTAAACCAATTTTGCAAATCACACAATGTCTTGCATTTCCATTGTTGGTAAATTCAATGAATAGGTAATGTGGCTAGGGGTGTGCATGGTCCGGTAGGTGGTTCTCGGCCTAGAACTGGGAACTGCCTGCTAAGGCCGCGTTCCAAAAAATTGGAACCGGGAACCATCCGTTAGTTGCATGGATCTACCCAAAAACCGGACGGCCTGTTTGGTCTGGTTCCCAGATGGATTCCATGGAACCGGTCTCACCAATAATAATATCGTTTTCCAAATCCGGCCGTGAATACTCTTCATATCGAGTAATATTTTTCTTTAAATCGAACCGGCTTAATTAAGAGTACAATTATTCTTTATTTTATTGGAAAACCCTACCAAAGAAGAGAAATAGTTTTTTTTTTCTTGTTTTTGAATCATTTCAGTTGAAATCCAAAATATTCTTTAAGTTCAAAGTTCTGGATGATTGTCATATGTAGATCGTCTTTTCCTTTATCCCCTAACAATACTCAACCTCTTACAACATTTGCTTTACTGAATTCTTTTTGTAGAAACAATTCCACCAGTACCCCACATATTTTTTAAAGGAGCCATTTGTTGAATATAGTGTTCTATGTGAGTCTTGGAAGTATCCTTTAAAGGAGCCATTTGTTGAGTTGCTAAAAGACAGCTTACACACTTTACTAAATTCTTAAAAAAATATGGAAACCTTGAGAGGAGATGGAGTCCTAAAATCTAGGTTTTTTTTTTTTGGTAGGAACCTAAAATTTAGGTTTGCTAATTAGTAATTTCGAAATTTATTTTGATATTAAAAATTAATATATTATTATATTATAATCGGTCCGGTCTAAGTGGGCGGATTTGCCCATGGAATCGGGAATCGGACCGGTATCCACTAGTTCCCATAAATTGGAATCAGGAATCGGACTAGTTCCCTCAATAATCACTGGTTCCGGGCAGTTTCGGTTCGGTTCCGAGCGGTCGGGTGGGTCCCGGTTCTTTTGCACACCCCTAATTATCATATGTAGATCTTCTTTTCCTTTATTCTAACAGTATTCAATCTCTTACAACATTTGTTTTACTGAATTCTTTCTATAGAAACAATTCCATCGGTACTCCATATATTCTTGAATATAGTGTCCTATGTGAGTCCTCAAAGTATCCTTTGAAGGAGCCATTTGTTGAGTTGCTAAAAGATAGCTTACACACTTTACTAAATTCTTAAAAAACATGGAAACCTTGAGAGGAGATGAAGTCCTAAAATTTAGGTTTTGCTAATTAGTAATTTTGAAATTTATTTTAATATTAAAAATTAATATATTATTATATTATAATTGGTCTGGTCCGGGTGGGCGAATCCGCCCATGGAACCGGAAACTGGACCAATACCTACTAGTTCCCTTAAATTGGAATCAGGAATTGGACCGGTTCCCTCAAGAACCATCGGTTAAAGGCGGTGCGATCTGTTCCGGCGGTCCGGATGGGTTTCAATTCTTTTGCACACCCCTAAATGTGGCTGAACTTGAACCCTTTACTCAACATGATGTAATTGGAGTTGTATATTTGCGTGTCAATAGTTGGGCCATTTCTCCCCTATATGATTAAATTCACCAATTTTTACAAAAGAGACAAAATCGCCCTTGATATTTTCCAAATTTGCGTAGTTTTCTTTAATCTATTTATTTTCTTTGTATGGGTTTCCCTCCACTTTGAACTTTGTTTTGTTTAGAATATAATACTAGCCACGTCTTCATAATCTGTTATTCATTGAGTCATAGAAAAAAAAGTTTCTTCATTTACTGTATTAAATTGTTGTATTTTTCCACCACCGATTAGACGATTACCATTGAAAGAAATTATAGCAGTATCGAATACTATACTAAAATACCATGGTATTTTTCCTTCTTTTTGGAAAAGTCACCTTGTTATGTTTTTTTTTTTTTTTTTTTCATAAATACTCCACGAACATTGTTAATTTTTGTCAATTCAATGAATGAAATTGAATTGTCATTATAAGTTTTTTTTCTTATTTTATCAAAGCTTTGATTCAATTAAATTTTATATTTTAATATTTTTCATTAGGAATGTAATTGTGATTTTATTTTGACAAATCTTAAAAGAGACTTCTTTTTTTTTTTTTTTTGGTTTCATTAGTCATGCCATTATGTGTTCATATGATAACTCATAAGAAAAAGTTTGGCGTTCGATATGTGCAATACAGATGAAGTTTAAAAAGAATAACTGTATAAAAAAAAATTATGTTCGAATTCCTTTGGAATCCACTTGACAATTAAGTTACAAATTTGCTCGAGAAATTAAAAAGGCAAGTGTTTTTTGGAAATTTTTTTCTTTGACAAAGCTAAACGTGCAGAGGTAAAATCTAATAATAAAATATTACCTTTAATATGCATAGCAAGACCATATAAATTAGAAAAGAAAACACATGATATTCTTAATGGAAAATGCCGGCATAACGGCACCGTTTTGCTAATGAAATAGAACCGTTCAATACCTTCACTTTTAAATTGGTTACAGGAAACTTGCATAGCAAGTGTTTTAAATAAGATGAAAAATAATGAATTAAATCTCATGAAATTTCATGACAAAATCATTTGTCTTAAAATGAGCTTTCAGCCGTATCTCTTTTTTAATAATTTGTTGGGAGTTCTCCAAGTAAGTTTACTGGGACCAATCTTGCACCGACTAGAAATGGTAATTTTCACTATGACTTGTTTACGCTATAATAATTAAGTGTGCCTGTGTCAAGCTTAAACAGGTTTGTGTTATAAACTGGTCAACTGATTTATGCACGAATTATAGTTAATGACATTTACAACTCAAATTGAATATTACTGATACGTGAGACTAATGGTAATTCCCAAAGAGGGTTTTCGTGCTAGTCCCCATCCTCATCCTTTTATCCATAAAAGGGAAATCAAACAAGTAACTTTTCAAGGATCTTATTTTTCTTTTAAAATAGTCAGCATATCTTTTCAAATTTATTTGAGATTCTATGCCAATTTATTCCAATTATGTAAGATGAAAAAAAAAAAGAAAAAGGATGGAAAATCAAAGATTGGCTCGTATTTCAATTTGTCATGCGAAAAAAGAGTTTCCGAAGATGAATATAAAAACACAGGAACGGGAACCTTTCAATAAATTTTGTTAAAGCTACTGTTTTGTAATACTCATTTATTTTTTAGTCAAATGATTGCCTTAAGTTTGATTAACCTTTGAAGGCGATTGGCCATTCTTCACTATTAAAACATAACGGCCACCGTTTTGCTAGCGACGCTTATTTTTAATTATAACAATTAGATCCAACATAGAAGTTGAAAAAATAAAATAAATGATTGAATTTGGGATCCACCAATTTAAATTTCAATAAGTCAATTAAGGGAAAATTTTATCTCCCTAGTAAAAATGAGTGGATGCAACCGGATAGGGTAAAAAAAAAAGCCGGATGAGGTAAACTCACCAAGAAATTGTCTTGAGTTGATCTATCCAAAAATAATTCAAAAAAAAAAAAAAAAGGACCACAGCTGCTTTCCACGGTAGGAAATGTTTCAATAAAAGCCATTCACAATACTTGCTCATTCCTTAACAACAGAATTTTACAAGAATGTAACTAAATTGATAAATGCCCTAAAATCTACAAATTATCAGAAAAATTACCGCAACATGAACAAAAAAAACAAGAACCCTAACTCAGAAACTAAGGAAAGAGACACAAAACAGATAACCGACTGCTAAAATTCATTCCGCTGATTCTCTGGATTCGCTCTATGCCTCAGATATACCAGCCGAGGGCACACAGAAGCTGAGCTATATCTTTGCCAATCGAGTCTGTCGACTGCAATTCGGGGTCTTTCGCAACGGCTTGGACCAGCTCTTTCGTCGCCAAGCACTTCTCTTCCGCATACAGCTTCTCTTGAATTTTCGGTGATTCGAGCAGAACTTGAAGCTCTCGCTTGCTGTGCCTTGTTTCCTCGTTTTTCTGCAATTTAATGCAGAATATGCGGATTACAAGAGTATAAAAACATTATAGCAAGAGCAAAAAGCACTATCTGTCCATGTTCAGGAAAGAAAAAGAGAAGCAATGTTGCATTAAGATTGCTCAGGAAGGATAAATTCCGCCAAACAACAAAAGATGTAGCACCTGAATTGACTCGTTGAGCTCAAGAGTTCCAACTTGGGCCTGCAAGTATTTGACGTACTTGTACGCCGCTTGCAGCATTTCGGCTGTATTCATCTTTCGGCCTCCCGGGACAAGCTTCCCAAGCTCGAGGGTCTTCTCGGTTATTTTCCTCCTCCTCTGCCGCGCCGCTAAGCTCTGCGTGGACAAGGTCTCCCCGCCCACGCTTGGCTTCTTCGTGCCAATCTCTCTGCCTCCACAGGAGCCGCACCGTTCCTTCTGGAAATGTGGCTCTGGCTGAGGGGGCAGCATAAGCTGAGGTGGTGAGAGCTCTACCGGTGACAGCTCGTCCGCAATGTACCCATCCAGGAATCCGGCAGTCAAGTCGGGGAACTCAAGGGGTTCCTGCTTCTGCCGTTTTGGGTACGGGCAGTACTCGAGCTCGTCGATAGGGAAGATGTCGGGCGAGATGGAGATGAGGTTTTCGGGCGAGGAGGAGAAGTAAGGGACGAGGTACTCAGGGTACGAGTAGTCGGTCGAGCAGTAGTCGAGCAACGGGTCGATGCAGGAGTCGGAGAAAGCGGAGCAGTTGTCGCCCCAGAGGCCATGCAGCTCCGAGGGGTTGAGCAGCGGTGGGAGGCCGGCAACACGGTTGAGGCGATGGTGCTGGAGAGAGCTCAGATTGGAGCAGAAGCTCATGGCCATGTTGAAAAGAACCTGACGACGAAAGACACGGAAGTTTTCATGGGCACCAAACTTGAAGTTGCACTCTAACTATGCGTCGGTTAGGAATCAAGATAAAGAAGAAGGTAAGAGAGAGAGAGAGAGAGAGAGAGAGAGAGAGAGAGAGATACCTGAGGAGATTCTGTCCTTGCCATATCCACGAGGTTGTCTCTCGCTTGTTGAATCGAAGTAGACCGAAGACTGTAGTCGCTAACAAACGTCGTCATCTGTCAAACTGTAACTTCTCTCTGCTTCAAGCGTCGGTAGTTATCATGAGAGAGAGAGAGAGAGAGAGAGAGAGAGAGAGAGAGAGAGAGAGAGGCGAGGCGGTTGAGATAATTAAGGAGGAAAATTAGGTGATTTTAGTTAGATCCAGGGGGAGTAACCACCGCAGCTTTAAAAGCGGTAACTTTTTTTTTTAGGGTTTTTCTTTTTTATTAATTTACTTCAATAACTGTCGCCCACCATCATTTATTTCGTTCTTGTCTTTGTTTTTCTGTTTTTATTCGATTATTTTTTTTTTCCTTTGGATTAATGCGCCGTACCTACCAAAAATATGCACTTTTAAGTGAGAAGTAGCTCTTTTTTCTTCCATGCAATGTTAGGTAAAAAAAAGTTGGAAAGATTAGTAAAAAGGGGGATAGCCCAAGATGAGGGTAAAGTTTGATGGAAAAGAAATTTGTTTTTGCAATATCTTTTGGGACATTATCTTGAATATAAGGGAACTGCTAGGCTAATAATGTTCACTATTATTCTCGACGTTGGGCCACATATCCTATAGCAAGAGGGGCGACCGAGAGTTCACGTATGGTTTTTTTTTTTAATCTTATTTTAGCCAATTTTTCTGCTTCATGCAACATAACCCGAATGACTTGTCTCATTAAAAAAATAAACGCGTATCTTTCCAAATAATGAGTAATCTTCTAATCATGACATGTTTGAGATAATATTCAATATGTGAAATTTTCGGAATACACAAAAACCATGTCATTTATTGGAGTACTACATAAGATTCCATGGAGTTCGGTTAGTGGTTGAAAAAACGGACGTGCTTGCATTGATGCGTAATGCACAATCTTAGTGTGTTTTTATATTGTATCAGAAATTTCTGAAAAGAAACTAGTTTTTGGAGATTTTAAATAAATGAAAAAAATGAAAATACCGAGTATAATTTGTTTACACCGACTCTACATAACGAGTTTGTAGATAGGCTTTAACGGAGAATACGATTAAATTTTTTTTTTTTTTAAAGAGGGAGCGCTACCAAAAGAAAAGGTTTGTAGATCAAAGACATGATGGTGTATTTCTATCCTTTTTTTTAAATAATGAAATTAAAATTAATCTAAGGTAGTGAATTTTCATTTTCATCTTACTCAAAGTACATGAATAGAAATTTCTCAAAAAGTAATTGTATCAAAAAGAATTTTACATGGCCTTGAAGAGTGCATTTTGGGTTGATGTCCGTTTTTCTAATTCAATATTTAGTTGAGAGAAAATTAAGGACATGAAAAACAGTTTTCCATTCAGGTAACTCATCACGGGTCAATCAGGACGGAAAAAGACTTTGCAGATTAATGTAGTAAAAAAAATTTAATTAATGTAGCGTATGGAAAATTAACTTCTATGTTTGTAATATTGTGACAGAAGAAAAAATACATGTTGGCTTTTGTTTAGTTTTGTTTTCTTTTCTATGCAATGTATAGTTGAGCGAATTAAAAAAAAAAAAAAAAAAAAATTCAAACTACTCGACATGGGTCGATTTCAATGGAGAAAAACTGTTTTTTACAATATGATTTATGACTTATTTCATGATTATTCGTATGTTTTAAACTTTACTTGCTGCTTCAATCTTTTCTTCAATTATGAAACTTTAATTATCCCAGGGAACTTGATTTTCAATTCTATCTAATCCCAAAAAATTACAAAAATAGGATTTATTATTTTCACTTTAACAATTTTTTTTTCAAACTTTACAAGACTTTGACTGGTAATTTTGGGTAAATTTCTATATTTTTTTTCATCCATTGTTTAGTTACGTTACATATGGACTTTTTTGAATAAGGAGTGCAAAGTTATTAATAAACTTTGCCTAAATGTGTAGTGCATAAAATTTTTTTTTCGCCTTACCCAAAGCAATTTATTTTAGTTTGATTGTTTTGCTATAAATGTTGAGAAAATTAATTTTTATTAAAAACTTAACACAGGTTGTATTAGAAGGGAAAAATGGTTAATGCAACATCAATTATGAATTCATCTCAAATCCACTGGCACGTCCTAAAATCTGCTTCCCATCCCAATCTTTTTTCTTTGTTCTTTTTTTTTTTTTGATATTGAAATTCATACAAATCTAAGGCAATTGAATTTGCATTTCATCTTAGCAAAAGAGTTACATAAATAGGAAATTTTTCAATATGGGGCATTTTTATAGTAATTATACTATAGAGAATCATCTACAGGGTTTAAAAAAAGTATGTCTGCGGTTGATTTTGATTTTAATTTTTTTTTTTTTTGTTGGTTCAAGGCTTAGTTAAGGGAATATTTCAGAAAGACATCTGCAGAATCTTTATGAATGCTTTTAACCCCTAGTTTGCGCTTTTCACGTGCAATTAACTTTCATCTGCTTTATATCTTCTTTTTTTTTTTTCAATATTCATGTTCACGTTTTTTTTTTTAATAAGCGACGGTATTTAATTTTCATAGTAGTCAAATTCACTCGGAAAAAAAGAAAAGAAAAGAAAGATTGTCCACATGTGTAGAGCGTGCATAAGGGTTAGAATCCGATCTTTCAGCAATCATTAAATACTACATCTTTTTAAGATTTTCACTTTTTAGCAACCAGATGGTTTTTGAGCCAGTTTTCATTTTCCTATGATCAGACTAAAGTTCAAAACTTCGAATAGCCGGAAAACAATAGATGCAAAAATTTTATGTGGGTTGGCAGGCGAAAGTTCTCAAATTGGAGTGATGGATACTTACCAAATTTCTATCTATGGCATTATAAGTAGCTAGAAACCTCCCCTTGTTTTTATATACCCCGTCACCCTTTTTATATCCGAAACCTTAAGCTTCAAATATCATGCCATTTGCATAAATAATCGACTAGAAGAGAATGATTAATGACGTAATAAATGATTTAGGGTTTTTGACTCGGTCTCCACTTCACATGGGGAGATAGTGCGGCCGGGAGTTTAGGGATTAATGAGACTTGGTCAAATTGTTTAGTCAGCAAGTTTTTCTTTACTTGCTAACCACGGTGGACCTACCACGTTTCCCAACACGTGCACGTAAGACAGTAAAAATGTTGTGGGATGCTGAGGAGTACTAGGTAGGGAGGCTTTTAACCGGAAAAATTACACGATCAATCTTTAATTGATAATATATGAATGTCGATTTAATTTTAAATTTTTAAATTTTGTCAATTTAGGTTGATTTAGTCCCAAACTTTTATCCAAATTACCATAGTCATTCCATTTGATATTCGCCTTACCAATATGATGGTCTAGTCATTGTTAGCTGTCCACCTATGATGGTCTAGTCATTGTTAGCTGTCCACCTGGTACACTATTATGTCAATGATTTTCCGGCAAAAAAATGGTTATACATACTATAGTAGAATCTTGTGCAAATAGACTCAATTGGTAAACTTAAAAAGTTTATGATTAAATTGGTATCCGTATATTAAAATTACATCTGATTGAACAATTTCCCTATTTTAACTTGATGATTATGTCACAAAATAATAGTAGTAAGATAAAAAGTATTTGCCATAATCAGCTCAAGTTAGCAATGTTTAGGAATATTGGATTGACTTACACAATGCACTCCCAAGGAACTTGCACTAACTACTAATCAACTGGACATCCAAATTATCAAACGCTTGGTTTTGGCAAACTACTTAATAATTAAATTAAGAAAATTGTTTCTTCTTATTTCTCTTGTTACATTGTTGTTACTTAGGATTATGGAAATTAGTTATTAGGATAACATGTTTTCCTCCATCTTTGGACACGACTGCGGACATTGCTGACATTTAATTTTAGTTATGGATGCATGCGGTGGTACTTGAGCAAGTAAATGAATGTAGAAATCATAAAGACCTAAGAATTTATTGTTAAGCCCTTAATTCTTTTCAACTTCCTATTAAATGGGCAATTTGGGAATGTCGAAAGAGACAAGAATCCCAAGGGAGCACGGGGTTATCTGTCCTCGATAACTGTTTGTTGTATGTCATCAGGTGGTGATCACATCTAACGAGGATTAGTCGAGTTCTCAAAAAGTCTAAAACACTCATTAATATTAAAAAAAAAAAAAGACTACCCACTTCCGTCAAGCATCAAGGACATAATATCCACTCTCTATGTCAAGGTAACTCCTAATCCATTACCTTTTCTCTTCATTCGGTGTTTCACAATGGCTCAACTTCACAAAAAAGTACATTTTATATGACCAATGTGTCATAACCAATTAGGTGACCATGTATTGTAATTATATCAATTTTGTATTAAACGGTGAAACTTCTTTCTAATCGACTCATTGCTTTGCTTGTTGTTGTCATGTGACATGAATTCTATATAAAAATTTTATTCATAAATTTGGTGACTGTTTTTCACACCCACTTTAAGTGTATTTGAAGTAAAATTTCACGCATACTAAGGAAACCAAAATGGAAATATTGTCATTTACGATATAAATGATGCCTCCTTGTAATTTACCAATCAGAGGCATGGTTATTAGTTTCCTCCCAAGTCAGAAACTGGTCTTCGTAGCTTATGTTTACATGTGCGAAACGACCATAATCTCTCTTATTTGCACGAAAAGAATGGGAAGACCAATAAATTTCTTACATCTTGTTATCTTATTTAGAATGCTTATTGTGATTTGTACCATCGCCTGATTCATCATAATTTGATCGGTTATGCTTATGTTATAAAAGAAATTATAGGTGCATTTCGTAAACAAATCAAAATTAAATTCAAAAAATTAACTTGAGGTTTTGCCCTCTTTGATTCTAACCAGCTGAAAGTGATAGTCTGAAGAGTAATGAGAGAGACTCCGAGTAAGCAGTCCAAAATTCCATTCCGACTGGGCTGGCTTCAATGAAATGACAGTTCTGCCCTTTTGCGAAAGAGTGGTTCATCGTGAATCCGTGATGGCTTTGCCATTGGCTATAATACCACGGTTCTCCTCAGTTTTTTACGAATTTTTTATTGTTGCAAATGTTCAAGATTTCGTTTTTTTTTTTTTTTCTGTTTGATTTAGTTGAAAAAGAATAGGAAAGAGCCAAATCAATTTACCAAACGTTCTTTGGTAAATGAATTTGATGCTATCTATCATCCACATTAAAATTTAATTATTTTGCTATAACGAGGAAGCTATAGTTCTGTAAATAGTCCCAATTTCATAAAAAATTTATTAACCACTTCATGTTGGTAATTTGTATCTATAGTTAATAAAATATCAAAATGGAACGATTGTGTCTGCCAATCCTTTTGTTTATATATTTATGAAATTTGTAAGCACATCACTTAAATACTTTTAGGATTATGGCTAGTTAAAAGAATCATCTCAAAAGTACTTTTCTCTTTTTCCTCCATTTTTCTGAATTTCTAGTTAGTGGGGTCGCATGGCCACAACCCTTGCAAACCACAAGCGAGGGCATGCCATGTAGAAAGAAAAGAAAAGAAAAGAAAATTAATTAAATAAAAAGTTAAAAGATTTATCAAGATGATGTTGTCTTGAGCCCCTCAAACACATCAAATCACTTGTGTCTAGCATAGGATAGATGGCATTGACTAGACCATCGCATTAGCGATCTTTGATTAAAATTGACAAGATAGAGTATATTGAAAAACGTCAAAAGGTTTAAAACCAAAATGGTCAAATTGAAAAATTCATAACCGAATTGATGGCTGTACAATAGGTTTATGATTTTTTAAATAATTTTTCTATAATTGACCGATGTTGAGTCGATTGGATTTTCTTTTAATTTTCCAACTTCTTTAAATTAAACATTGCGCTGAAAAGAAAAGAAAACTAAACAAAATAAACTTTTTAAGTTTGTACAGTTAATTTTTTGCAAAATTATAAACATAAAAGTTAATTTTTCACGCACTACATTAATGTAAATTTTGTTATTAAACTGCATTGTCTTTTCCGTTCCTAGTTGACCCATGTTGAGTTATCTAAAAATAAAAAATAAAAAAAGAAAATGTTTTTCGTGTTCTTGATTTTTTTTCTCAACCAAATATTGAATTAAAAATCGACATCAACCGAAAATACACTCTCCAGAGTTCAAGAGATTCCTTTTCATGTACGCGGGTAAGTGGAAATGCAAATTCACTACCTTATATTAATTTAGATTTCATTATGTAAAACAAGGCTTGAAATAGCAATCAAATTTTTGAAAATAAATTAGATTTAAAATAAAGTCATAAATGATATTGTAAAAAAAAAAAATTCTTTTCCATCAATAATTACCGTCTTAAGCTACTTGGAAATTTCTAATCTTGTCAACAATTTTTGGCTATTGTTGCACCGAACAATTATTGAACTACTGCTCACTAACATCGCATTCTTTTGAAAAATTCGATGAATCAATTCAAAGAAAAACTTTAAACAAAAAGTTAATCAAATGAAAAAGATAATAAAGACAAGACGGGAAAGAACAACAAGCTGTTTAATGATTCCTATGTGTAATAGGCCAAGAACTTAATTAATCGCAACATACAAAGAAGAATACTCAACGATTTGCACGGAATGCTTTTTAAGAACGAGGAAGACTCAGCCGTCGTTGATCGAAATAAAGGGAAACCCTAAAAGATTTGCCCTAGCTATGTTGGTTACTCTACCTCGACTCTAACTAAAATCACTCTTTTTCCTCCTAAATTATCTCAACTGCCTCCCCTTCATCTTTATCTTCATTCTTAGCTGACGAATAGTCAAGTGCATCTTCAAGCCTGCTGTGCTCGAGTGAAAACATCCATGTCTTCTGGAGGTAGGTTTCTTTCAACATGGCTATGAGCTTCTGCTCCTATCTGAGCTCTCTCCAGTATCACCTCAATCCGACCACCGGCCTCCCACCACCACTCAGTTCCTCCGCGCTGCTGCGGCTCCGCAGCAACTGCTCTGCTTTCTCCGACCCGTGCGTTGCCCGCATTGCTCCACTGCTGCTCCGGCGACTGCTCAATGTCGAGTAACTTGACTTTCCTTTTTTTTTCCTAATTTTATCGACATTCTTTTTACTTGACATTGCCTTGAATAAAAAACGAACTGCTTCTCACTAAACATTGCATTCTTTTAACAGATTCGGTGAATTAAGTCAAAGAGAAACTTCAAACAAAAGATTAGTTCAATGAAAAGGAAAACAAGGACAAGAAAGGGCAACGAGCTGGTAAAAAGAATTGAATGTCGTAATAGGCCAAGAACTTAATTAAGAGGAACATCTAAAGAAGAACACTCAACAAAGTTGTACGGATTCATGGAAGGTTTTTCAAGAGTGAAAAAATGTAATGAAGAATAATGTCAGCTTAGGCTTATTGCGTCAGAGTCCTGCTATTTTCCTAGTCTGAAACTTAGGTTTCCTGTTTTATCCGTACATAAAAAAAGACAAGAAAGGCAGAAAGATACTCCAATATGTGTAAGGCCTAATTAATCAAATTTATCTTAATTTTTTTAATTTTTTGTCAAACAAATATCTGTCAAGTTGAACAGATGGAAAGATAGAAGATCAACCCTACTTGCCTGGGGAAGATGCCTTAGAGGAGAAGGTATTTCATATAATGGAAATATTACATGACAATGACGCATGATATAACTAGCCAATCATATACATATATTTGTATGGTATTGAATAGAAATGAGATTCATAACAATTGGGGAGTGATGGATTTTAGGTCACACGTGTTACTCTTGCATGTGGTGTATTTGTAAATAGCTGGCAATACGAGAGAGAAGATTAAGAGTTGGCCTAGATCTATGGGTCATAAGAAGATATATGGTTAAATCTATCAATTTAGATGACGAATAAGCGTGGGTACGAGGGCACTAACATGATAAATCAATATGAAATAAGAAAATAATAGATTTTCATTGAGCCAAAAACACAAGAAATGTCTTATTGGTTGGAATAATTTTAGTGAATAGAATCTTACAGATCTACTTTACAAAGTTTCCCTTTTTTCCAAAAGCACCTAAAGCTAATAATCATTTCTTTTTGCACATAGAATCAAATAATTCAAATTCCATCACCAGTTTGCAGTTATTGCTTGTTTGAATCATAGGATAATAAGGTGAAATCAAACTTCCGATCTATAACACTAATCACTAATAAAAATGTGACTTTGCTTAGTCCCTTAGCATTCACAAGGAGATTTTTTGAAAGTGATAGTAAAGTTTTAATTGATACCATTTGACAAGAGGGTATTTGCAATTGGCGTTTTTATTCTTTTGTCTTTGACATTGATTCCCTACTTCACATCAATCTGGGATGGAGTTTGTCCTGGACCCATAGACCTCAAAATAACATTGCTCATGAGCTTGCAAAATGGGACTTCATTAGATAGGAACTACTTTTTCTTTTCTTTTCAAATCTCTCCTTTAAAGTTAAAAATACAGTGTTAGTAGTCTTTTTTTTTGCTTAATAATGTTCATTTGGGCATGGGCTCTTCTTTGTAATATTCTCATTACTTTGTTGGAATGGAATGTTTCCTTCAGCAAAAAAGAAAGAAAAATGAAATAATAATAAGAAGATAAAAAAGATATTCAAACCTCTATGATCCCTAATTAATCAAATTTATCATAAGTAAAACATACCAAAAAAAAAAAAAAAAAAAATCAATTATAAACGCATGTGAAGGATGCCCGAGAGGAGGAGGTATTTTGGGACGGATTTACAAAGCGACACATGAAGTAATCGATCAATTAAAAGCTAGATACATACGCTCTTGATATTGAGCAGAACGAGATTCAGTACACGTGGGCAATTTCATCCGGCGTATCTGGGCTACACGATGGAGGGATATGAAAAGTTCTGGGCCTGGACCCATTGGGCCATAAGAAGATAAATACCCAACTATTGATTTTGACATGGGCAAAGCTATCCATATAGAAGAGGCCGATAGTTCTGACAAGAACAAAAAGCAAGAGGCCGAATCTGCGATCTCTCCCATCAAAATCCCAAAGCCCAGTTTACGTCGAGTCAGCTTAATTCATGGAAAAATGAATAATTTATTTATTTATTTTCTAAAAATGATCACTTGCATTACTTGAGATAATTCATCAATGAAAAATATTTTTATTATTGTGAATAATTTATGTCTTAATATTGTTGTGGATGATGATATTGGTCTCCAAAGTCTAGTCAGCTCAATCTAACCTTCAACACCTAAAATTCAGATTTTGGCTGCCTTAATCAGTATGAGATCATCACACGTTTCTTTCCTTGGAAATTTGGCTTGACGTGTTGTGTTAATCTCCACTTTACCAGGCAATGTTGATTGGCCATCTTGAGAACTCAAGCTATCATTTTGATAATATTTTCCCATTATGAGTGTAACAAAGTATGGTAAATGTGGCGTACTTGGGCAGGATGAAGAAAACGGCATCATAGCAAGAAAACTAAAAGTCCAACTTGGCAAGCCTGCCTTGATTTTTTTTTTTTTGGGCTATATTTTCCGTCGATTACTTCCTCCAACCACACTTTTATGATTGGTGTATCACAACCATTCGTATCACTTATATCTACATTTAGTAAATTTTTTGCATGTGGGTGATGTCCGCAACTGCAAAAATAAGAACGGTTCTATAATTTGAGTTTTGTCTTGTAGTATGAGGACAGAAATTATAACCCCGACAATGTGGGATCTATTTTCATCTCTGATAGCAACCAAGAACCTATGGTGTTTAGTTATATGAAGATACTTTCCTCAATCACTTTTCTAATTGGTGGACTACAAACATGAATATCATCCAAGTTAATATTTAGTTAACTATTCATGTGGTTTCTATTCATTACATGTGAGCCGCCAAGTCGTGGTTAAAATTTTTTTTCCTCTGATAGGAGATGGAGGAAATACATAGCCCTTTCATGAATAGTTTAAAGTAGATTTTGCGGAAATTGAATGGTGGAAATTGAAGATATACATATAATTAAATTTTCTCTTCATATTCTCCTCACGAAATCTTACAATGTTAGCCATTTCATATGATCACTTTCATTTCCCCCTCTCTTGATTTCCTAAAATAGAACTTATGACGACATGATTATTACAGGTCATGTTTTCCTCCCATCTCTGATTTGAGAAAACTTTCGCCAACCAATCTTTTAATAAGCGATGTTGGGTTAAATGACACGACCCATTCAAATTTAGTTTAATTCATATGAGGGTGATGTGGCTGATGAACATAACTTGTAATTTACTAATCAGAGGCACGTTGCACCAATTTTCCTCCAGTCGGGGATGGATAAATTATAATCCCATTATGATCATCGTAAAAAACTAATTTCATTCTCTAGAGGGGCAAAAGTTAGTACCACAAGCGAGCCCTAGATCGAGTCATTCACGTCTACGTTGAGTATACCTTGTGACGAGTGGTCGTCCCATACGTTTTCTATCATCTACGTGGGTATTTACTCTTGTCAATTCATATGCACCTGCCACGCTCGTAACAAGTTAACCATCCTCTATTTTATTCAACCATCTCCAAGAACGCCATGTGTCATCCTAGTGGAGTCCGTGGAAGTTGCATCCTTTCCTTGCAAGAGCCTCTTACCAATAATTATGATATTATAGATTGTCGCTTTTGACGTAACGCAAGTCATCAGTTCGAGCACTTTTCCCATCTTTGCTCCGATTACTAGATTTTGTGATTATTAGATGTTTATTAAACTATACGTAACCCCGAACAAATCACTTGTTAACTAAGAGGGTTTAGAACATATCTGCCAACTCAGTTAGGAACTTGGAAAGGGTTTCACATCTCCTTCGAATATTCCATAGAATTTTAAAATATTGTCATTTACGTTAATTATAATTATTACGGCGCTCTATTTTAATTTATTGGTTTCTCCATACCTCCCTCTGATATATGGTCTAATGTATGTTTGGTGCATCGAATACGTTAGCAATACTTTCCAAGTAATTTAGAGTTCTGACATCGACTCCCGCATGACATTGATTCCTAGAGAGTTCCATTAGAAGTTCACATACGAAATACGTGAACTAAAACTCACGTCAAAAGGTGTCATCCTTGTTTAGGTTCAGTAGACAATCCCGGGTTTATCTACCACACTATATTTTAATTTTATTAATATAATAAAATATCAAAGTGGAACTATTGTTTTTGTCAATCCTTTTATTTTTATATTTATGGAATTTGTTAGCACACTTAACACACTCTTATTTTCATGATAATGGCTATTTAAAAAAATCATCTCGAAGTTTCATAGCACCGGGCATTCATTTTGACGAGTTTAAGTTAAGATGGCTCATCTGCATGATCTCCATCAGAGGCTAACACGGCGCCATATCAAGACATTAACCATGAATGTGTAGAAAAAAAATAGATAGATATAAAAACTATTTCATACTAGGAAAAATTTAAGAAAATAGAAAAGCTTGAAAGAAAAATATATTAAAACAGCAGCCGAAGAGAGAGAATATTAGTGACTGCAGAGGTCGCCCTTGGTCTATTGTGACCGTGGTTGACCATTTGTCTATTTGGGTCAGGATCGGTGCAACCATCGCGAGCTCGAGGGAGGGTTGCGCTGCCCTCGACCATCCCATGCGAGAGTCCGCGCAGTGCTTGCCTCAGTTGACGAGGCTTTGCTCCCATCAACCATGGCAAAGGTAGTCCCACCTTTGTCATGCTGTGTTGAGGCCCACATAGATTCCCTTTATAGTGTTGGAAGTGCACAGTAAAATTTCTATACCTTCAAATGGAGAGATTACCAAGAGAGAATCCAACTACAAGCCCATCAATATAATCGATTGAATCCACATTTACTCAAAAGTTTAAGCTATTGAGTTATAAGACAATTATAATTGATTAACTACTTCACACCATATTAATTTTTTGATATGGGACTTCTCCAACACAACACATGTACATCTCAACATATTGTGGCTCCGTGATGATCGGCCTTAGTTGTGCAATAATTTAAAATAAATTCTCCAAAAAAAAAATCAACTTTTTAAATACTCATTAATTTTTCACACATAAATTAATATTTTTAGATGCACCACCTATTTATTTATTTATTTATTTATTTATTTATTTATTTATTTTTATCATGGAGGAAATTAAATGAAAGATAATAATTAAAATATGTTTCACTGGTTTTGATTCCCGTAAAAAAAATTTCACAAGATGCTGCGTTTTGGTTTTATTATAGGAGACTTAAGTTCTGTGTTAAGTTTGGACAAAGAATGTTAAATGCAAAAATGTCAAATGTAAGGGGAAATTTTATTGTCAACTTGTATATACAACCCTAACAATTGATACTTGGATAGTTCAAAGACTAACTGATTTTGGACACAAATTACACCAAAATCTAATCAATGATGTAATACCAGAATCTAATCAATGATGTAATTTGGACACTAGTAGTTGGATAGTCTATGCTTTGAACTCAAACTATGATGAAATTCAATCTACAACATAGATTGTTTTAGGCGTAAAGTTACAAGCAAATTAGTAGCAATACCTATGGATGGGAAACATAATGTCAAAATTTAATCAACAACATTGGGTACATGGAACAACATCAAAATTTAATTGATGATGCTGAACCAGATAGAGATACATGTCCGAATTTAATCAATGATGTGAATTTTGGAAACTACAGCTAAAATACGATAAATTAAAGATAAAGTAAAGATAGTAGTTGTGTTGTTTGGGGGCTCTTTGTTGAACAGACGTGGTATTTACAGGATGAACTAGTAGCCATTAGTTGGTGCCTCTCCTTGGGTGCTACTCCTAACATTCTCCAAGTTTTTCATTTCTTCTTAGCACCCTTATCTATAAGCAATTGCTTCTTGACTTGTCGACAATGCTTGCGCAACTTGTTTATCAAATAAATAACAGCTTCATATTTTTATACACATTTCTTGTAGCAATTATTCTCGCTTGTGCTCTAATGCTAATTTCACTTAATCTTCAAATCTAGTGTACTATGCCCATAGCTTAACATGTAATAATTAGTTACCTAGCCATCGACCTAGAATTTGCTTCTAAAATTCCTTCGACACTCAACTTAAGTAGTCTCCACGAAAACTATTTACCCTTAACTTTATGAACAATATTGGGTGTTTCACCTATTATCCTCTCATGGCCAGCATGTGATATCAGGGATAATTTTGTGTGTTAACATATGCTCCCCTTTAAAAGAAATAAATTTGAATTTATTTCTTTTAAAAAAACCTCGTTTTCGAGTAGTTTTCCAAGGTGATCGTGCCTTTCTGTCTTTTGACATCTTTTCTCCAATATGAATTTTCATTCCTTGTATTATTTCAACACGTCTCCTCTAATTTGGTAGGTAACTATTTTCCTTTTTTCCTCGTGGCATCATCTTCTACCAGTATCTCCTTTGAGACCTTATCATTGTATTTGGTCTTCTTGCCCTATTTCCATATTCTCCTTCACGATTCCCTTTCGTCTTTACTTCATCATCCACCATGGCACCAAAAAAGTATCTGACTATGACTCACCAAGTTACATTAGCAATTTGGTTGCTCTCCAAATAGGGGAACATGTCAAAAATTGTTGCTTTTGTCTCTTGGATGCTTTCTCTTGGGTCTTGGTCTTATTGATCACAACAAGGTCCCTCCTCCACTCGAGGTTTGCTTTCCTACTAAGCGTGAGACTTTGGCCTTCCAACATCGCTCCTTTCGAGACATTTGGTCTTCAGTTTCTCCTCAATTTCACAAGTTTCCCTCATTTGAGATAGATTTTCATAGATGATACCTCCGAATAATAAATGATGAACCAACCCAACTCCTTTGGATAGGCGTTGGGATTGAGAAGGCACTTGATATTAGCATGCCTTCTTATGACATAAATCGGGGACTGGCTGGGTTTGCAATAAGCTTCTAGCCCCCTTCCACTAATTTTTCCTTTGGGAACCCATGATCGTCACACTCCTAGACATGTACAATAATAGGCTTTCAGCTACTTGGTTGTTCTACTAAGCAGTTGCCCATAGTTGATATTTCTTTTATCACCCTAGATGGAGTTCTTGTATACAGTAAGTTCCTTGAATGGTATGACAGAGCAACTAGTCATGTCGATGAGAAAGAACGTATCACTTTCCTATTTTAATGCCTATCGAGATACATATTCTACTGTCCTACTCTTAAAGTTAATAAGGACTACTTGTAGATAGTTGTAGATCTTGTGCGCAGTAGACATATCGCTCTTGCTCCAATAGTTCTAGCTTCTTTGTATGAGGGGTTTGCCCATGCTTCACTAGTAATGAAGGTTCAAATATCCCAATAAAGGTAGGGGCTTCCAAGCTTGACTAACAAGCGAGAAAGTTGACTTTGAGAAAGAAGGGGGGCGCGCTAGCTGCAATCAAAGGTTAGCGCTAACGAGCAAGAAGAGGCCCCTGACTATAGATAGGGCGCTAGCAACCTAAAAAGTTAGGGCTTTTTCAGCTGGATCGGAATCGATTCTATGATTGAATAGCAGAAGTGCTACTTAGTAATAGAAGCTCAGAGAGACAAATAGAGAGGGGACTCTATCATACCTAATCACTCCTAGGATGAGAAGTAGGTCCCTTGTTTTTGGCAGGAAAGACAAAGAGAGAAGAAGGCAGGAGAGAGAGAGAGAGAGAGAGAGAGAGAGAGAGAGAGAGAGAGAGAGAGAGAGAGAGAGAGAGAGAGGGATTTGAGTTTAAAGAGGAAAAATAGATTAGTAAATGAGGCATTCTTTGCATTTTGGATGGAAAATGATATTTATACCACCCTCAAATCGGTTGAATTCGGCCATCGATTCGATCCAACGGTTGAAATCCCAATTTAATGGGCAAAAAATGATTTTAAAACTTTAATTATTATCTAGGGGTGTTGGGTAATCAATTGGATGGGCATGATTTGCGAAACCTAAGCTAAAAACAAAAATTGCACTAAAATGCCCAATTAGGGATCAAATTATAAATTTACAAAATTCAAGAGCTAATTTGTAAAATCATGGGAAATTGAGGGTGTAGAAAAGAAATTGGCATAGTATGGATCCCAGAATTGATCACTAGAAGTCTAGAACTGGCCGACAAGGGGCCGAACCAGCTTGCCCCATTGGCGACCAGTCGGACCAATCAAACTAGTTCGTGCCAGTTTGACCAATTCTTGATCGGTTCTTGACCAATCTTGACCGATTCTGGCTAGTTCACACACTTGTGGCCCTTGTGGGTTCAAAATTTATACAATTTGGTCCCTCAATGATAAAATTGAATAGAAAACTTACTTGATTTGAGAGGAAATTTTCCGATTTCAATTTAATTAAGCCAATTAAACTTCATAAATGTGATCTTTGGACCTTCTATTGACTTAATAGAAAAACAATGGACTAAAATCATGGGTACTTAAATTGAGCCTAAAGGGCTAAAATAAACATATTTTCAATTTATTGGCCAAGATTACAAATTGAGTCTAATTAATGTTGCAATTGCCCTATCCAACTAATTACCCATTTGTAAGATCACCTATTATATTCAAATTGACTTTGAATTAAAGTGTCGAAGCTTAGGCCAAAAATGAATTAGGGTGTAATATTAAAATTGGACCTGAACTCATGTAATTGAACCTTAGTCTTGAATGGGTTAATTCAAATTTCTTCAATTGAAGCTTAATGGCTAGATTTTCTTACATTCAACAAAATGAAATCTCTCAAATCGGGAAATTCTAATGCGAATTTCTAGAAATTGACTTTGGATTTGGACTTATTTTCAGAAAATGAGTGAAAAATACTTATCTATCCACAAGTTATGAAAAATCGATTTTGACCCTCTAGTTAGGGCTTAAAATGGCAATTTGTCTTTCAACATGGCAATTTGTGAAATTGAGTGCATGAGTGGATTTAGAATAGTCCCTAGATAAGATATCGAAGACTAAACTATACCTAATTATGGGTGAAACAAAAATAATTTTATTTTTGATTGATTTAAAGCCTAAAATAAAAAAATTTGGAAAATAAGGTTCTTAATTAAATTTTGCTAAATTTTCGACTAACAAGTCAAATTGACACTAAAAGAAACATTTTTGTGGATTTTTAATTTTTTCTAATTTTTTTGGTTAGAGATTTAACCAGAAGTCAACCATTTAGTTGACTTTTCTTAAAATGTTAATTTTGAGCTAAATCTTTGGATTTTTGAAGAATTGACTCAAGAAAGGTGAAATTAAAGCTAAATGGCATTTTTTTTCTGGATAAAAAGTTAATTTTTGACTTGATGTTGACTTTTGATCAAATAGTTATTCAAAAAGTCAACTCAAAGTCAATTATTTGACTTTTGAGTTTTTTTTTTCAAAGGCAAGTTGGAAACTATTTAAAAACAACAATGGAAAAGAAAGAAATGAAAAACAATACTTTTTACCTAATAAATAAGCTCTGTCGCAATAAGAATCTCGAATGTTGATTCTTTTATCTTTCTGACATATTGACTAAAAATCAAGTGTCAATAACTCTAGTAACTGAGCAATTGCTTTTGTGACTAGTCTTCTAGCTTGGTTTGGAGTTGAATTATCATCCTTTGGCTTTCTCCTTTCAAACCAATTTCATTTGGTTTATGGGTTGCCATTACAATTGGCTTAACCTTAGTAATGCGAGTTTGGGCAAGTTGCTTTTGGAGCAAATGCATTTTTTTTTCTTTCTTTGCATCCTCCTATTCTATATACGTGTTAGGCCATCTTTTAGGGGTTGAACCTTATATCATTTACAGCAGGCGGATCATGGGGTATCTTTAAAGTGCGTCGATAGTGATGATTATCTATTGGCTTCATATCTTTATCGTCAAACTCTACTTTCCATCTAGATGGACTAACCACTCAAGGGTGAATGGGAAGAGGGCTATAACTAACATAATATTCATAATTTCCAATATGTTTCCCCAAAGTCCCAATGGTAAGATCTCCTCCTCATATCTTCATTTTAATGACTTCTTAGTCACTTGTCAGGCACGAAACTTCTCAAAGGGTCCTGTCTTACGTATCACAAGCTCTTTCTAGTTAGAACTATCAAAATTGCATACCTCATTAATGATTATTGCACCATATTGATTGTGATGTCTCCTGAGTAATACTTCAATTGCCGGATCAATAGCTTACACTTTGAACACAATTGAGGGCATTGATTCTTGCCAAATTCAAAATCACATAGATCAACTCTTTTCTTCCGATAAGCATGATGCTTACTGGGATAAGCTGACTCATTTGGAATTGGTCCTATTCGAAATGGGACAGTCAAGCTTGAGTTGTATTCCTTACTAGCTATCCTTTAACTAGATTGATGGTACTGGTGCTTGGGATTATACCCCTATTGTCTAATCACCTACTTACATCGTACATAGAATTGAAGCTAGTGATGACTCCTGGGTATGGTTCTTGCTTTAGATAATATCATTCCAATCATGATAGAGAATGGGTCCATATCATGACTGGAATGGGAGTTTTATTCTTGTCATCAACAAACTTTATTTTCCCTTACTTAATTGCATCTTCAATGTTGCTTTTTAAAAACTATGCAATCATTGTTATCATGACTCCATGAATGATACCATTCGCAATATCTCTTCCTGCCAATTCTTCTTTATAGGTATACTTTGCTGTTTGGTTAATCTTATTTGGCCATCATCCTGTAATGGATCGAATATCTCTTTAGTTTTATTAGCATTGAATGAGTGGTAGACAGGCTCATTAGCTTTAGCCATGGGGTTGGACTTTTCATTTACTCTAATAGATCTTAATGCTTGACAAACATACGGTTTATCTATAATCATTTTAGCTACAACCACTTTTGCTATGTTGACTTGTTCTTGTTCTTCATCTGCTTCTACAACATTGGCCCAACTAACATCTACTTGTCTACCATGTCTTTTGTCTTTTTCTTTGAGCAAGTTCTCATGCTTAGTAGCTATTGGAATTGGGTTGCCCAACCATTTTTTTTTTATTGAATTTCAAATTTCAAACCATTAAATATAAGGTCTACAAAGGTTTTCTCAAACAAGGGGACCAATCACTTACTTCTAGCCCTCTTAAATCTAGAAATGAACTGGTCAATTGATTCATTTTGTAACTGTTTCATAATCGATAAGTCAGCCAGTGACAATAATGTTGTATACCAAGCAAAAGCAATTTTTTATAATGATAAAGGGAATAACCTTAGCTTTCAATGATTTGTATGTTCTGCATCTTCTCATTATGCCAAGAAATGATTAACATACTCAAAAGTCAATAGATCCTCTTCACCAATAAACATAGTACACTCAGACATTTTGAAACCTCTCGAGTATGGTATAGTATCCATCTAATCTGGGTATGGCTTCTATAGATGTTGGCTAGGCATGTAATGTCATTGTCGCATCCCCTTAACAATGGCTTGACAATTGGCTGGTTTTGAATCGGAGCTGTGACATCCTGAAATTCGATCCTGTCTCGATAAAGTGAAATGGGCATTTTGTTGACGTGTTTAGGGTCCTTTTTCTCTGAGCTGATCACTCACGACTTAACTAACCTATTGGGTGAAGTCGTTAAGGGATGTATTTGCAGTAAAATCCCTAAAAGCTACTCAATTTGTTGGATTGGACTAAAATCACGTCTAATCGATTTTTAACCACGAAATTGAACTCGATTTTGGGAATCGAATTTTAAGCGCGTCATAATTCTTTTTTTTAGGACCTTGTCTCATCGTTCGTCAATTTATTGACGAGTCCGAAATTTCAAGAAAGAAATTATCGGAAGAAAAATTGAAGCCCGAAAGGAAATAAAAAGGGAAAGAGAAAAGAAAATAAAGTAAGAATAATTGTATTAATTTTTACTTTATTTTTCCCTCTCTCCCTCTCTCTTTTCTTTCTCTCTCCTCTCTCCTCTCCCCTCCCCCTCGTGTGATTTCCCCCACCGCCTGCCCTCTTTCTCTCTTTCTTTTTCCCTTTTTGACTAGTCAAAACCCCACACCCTTATCTTCTCTCTCTCTTTCTCTCTCATCCTCCTTCTCTCTCGACACCCTCTCCCTCGCCTTTGTTACAAGCGAAACCAGAAGTAGAAATCGGAGACAGTAGCTCGCCGTCAAAGCTCGCTCGCGCATGCCGCTCGTCCGCCGTTCACCGCCCGTGCGCCGGCCGTGCTTGCCGTCCCTGCCGCACGACCCAGCCTCTGTTTGGCCTCTGTTCAGCCACCGAGAGCGGCTGAGCAGGCCACCGGAGCCACCGTCCGGCCTCACCGGAGCTCCGCTCGCTCTCTCGACCTCTTGCCGCCCCCAACCCTCTCTCTTTCTCTCTGTTTTGCAGCCGAACCAGCAAACCCGCAAGTGGGTTTCCAGCCGGTTCGTGGTTGGTTTTGGGCCGTTTCCGGGCCTCGAACCCGAGGCCTGCTTTGGAGTTTGTTGTTCCTTGGTTGCCCCCGTCGGATTGATTCGATTTGCGTGTGATTTGGTGAGTAATCTCACTAATCCCGGATTAGTTGGCTAATTATGCTTAAGGTTGGTTTAGTTTTAATAATTATGTTTAGGTTGTTAGATTAGAATAAATTAGCAATTATTAGTCAATTGTGATGCGATTTGGATAAATTGATTGCGCAATTAGCAAGTAGACGTGGTCTACTAATTATTGGAAGTGCCTCGGGATTTTTCTCAACCCTTAGTGGGCTTCAATTAGGCTTTTCGGGCCTAAGTGGAATTTTTGGTATTTAAATATTAATTTTCGGAATTAAATTGAATAATTATTTATTTTTCCAAAAATTCAACTGAGATGGCCCGGAACTGGAAAATTATGCTGATGACCGTGGTGAAGTCCGTTTATTTAATTGGGCTATATTTTGTGCTAAATTGAATTTTTAATAATTATTAATTAATTATTTTTCGGAAATTATGATTTTGATGGCCGACGACCGAAATCTCGTGCTGATCGTCGTGGTGTAGTCTGTTTATTTATTTGAGCTCCACGTTGTATGGAATTGAATAAATTTTGATATTTTAGGGATTTACCCTAAATTGATTGGAATTGATTGAGATTGAATTGTTGAATGGTAAATGGCCAAGTATGTTATTCAGCATTTACAATGCTTTGTTGAGTTGATTTAATTATTTGATTGAGAAATCGTTGGGCATTGGTTGTCGGTATTGAAAGTAGATTGGTAACCATTTGGAAGAAAGCACGTGGGCTCGGTGAATTGGAATATCACCTTGAGAATGCACGTGAGTTCAATGGTTGAATATGTCACCTTGGCGAAAGGGTCGCTTGAGAGAATGCACGTGGCTCAGAGACTCGGTATGTCGTCCTGGAGAATGCACGTGGCTTGGTGACAGAGTTCGGCATCTAAAAGGGCACGTGGCTCGGTGAATTGATGCATCACTTTGGTGAGATAGCACCTAAGAGAATGCACGTGGGCCCAGGCATTTAAAAGGGCACGTGGCTCGGTGAATTGATGCATCACTTTGGTGAGATAACACCTAAGAGAATGCATGTGGGTCCAAGCATCTAAAAGGACATGTGACTCGGTGATCTGACGCGTCACTTTGGTAAGCGAGTACCTTAGAGAATGCACATGGGTCCAGTGTTTGAGAATGTCATCTAAAAGGACACGTGGCTCGGTGATCTGATGCGTCACTTTGGTGAACTAGTGCCTTAGAGAATGCACGTGGGTCCATTATTCGAGAATGGCATCTAAAAGGGCATGTGGCTCGGTGACTTGATGTACCACATTGGCGAAGAGGTCGCCTTAGAGAATGCACGTGGGCCCAAGGTTTGACGCACATGGCTCGGAGACTTGGAAGGTCATCCTGGAGAATGCATGTGGCCTAGCTTTTAGATACTCCTCAGTGGAAATTGATTTGTATGATATGTAATCGACTGGTTCGATTTGTTTGGAGTAAATGGGTGCCTATCGTGAATTATACTGACTTGCAGGTGGGATCTGAGGCCAAGGTAAGTTCTCTGCCTTGTGCGTGTTTAGGCAGCCTATAGTATAATGTTTACTAATCGGGCTTAGTGGGGTAGAACTCGCTGAGACGTAGTCCCATCCTAGTTTGGGGAAAACATTTTAGGACCTCGATGAGGAGCTGATGAGGAGGAGTCTGAGAAGGAGAACTCGGAGGTGAAACTTGAGGAGAATGATTTTTGGAAGAAGAAGATAATCCCGAGAGGGGCCTTGAGTACGACCCAGATGGATTGAGATTCTATCTTCTTTTGAGATCTCCATTTTGATGTGAATAGAGATAGAATAAAAAGTTATGAAGTGCTCTGGGTTGTGTTTTGTATAAAAGTTTGGTTATAAGTTTCAATATGAAAAATATGGCCCTGCTTTTCTATCCCATCATTTTATTGTCTGGGGATTTTAACTGCTTCCGCATGTGCTTAATAAAGAGAAAGGGTCGGCGATACATAGTCCTAGGATATCGCATTATATAATCGACCAAGTGAGAAGGATGTGTGCGTGCCCGAGGATCGGGGCGTGACAACAGCCATATGAGGAAACTCTAGGACATGTTACACAGTATAATTGGGCTGTAATTCTCGATTTATATTTTGCTAAAAAGCTTGATGTTGTTGTTGCTAAGGTCCATAGAACTGTGATTGTGATTGGACTATAGGTATCGGATGTATTTGTGGGTTGGGCATATTAACTTGAGCAAGAAGAAAAGGTTGTTGCAACATTTGAAGTTGAACATTTAGAGGAGCTTAGGGTGTATATTAGGGGCTTGTTGAGCATTAGGAGCCCCTAACTAAGGTACTTGTGGTTGAACATTTGGAACTCCCATTTGGGGTAATTGGGATTGAATGTTCACTTGTTGCAATTAGCCTAGCCCCATGGTTGGAGTCATTAAAACTCCTAAGACCTCCATTGTGACTGGCAACATGTTCGTTTAGGGTACCATAAAGAGATTTGGTTGAGTTAAAGCTAACCCAACGGCATTCTCAAGTAATGTATTCTATTGAGTTGCTGGTGGGATGATTACTATAGGACCTTGGTTAGCATTGGTAGAGACATGCGAATTAACAGACTCGTTGACTTGTGTAGCTGTTAAAACTTCTCCTCATTGCAAAATCCTAAAAAGGGGCCAAGTTAACATAGCTTGCCCTACATTACCTAATGTTATTTGAGAAACTGATGATGTAAGAGCATATCCAATTTAAATAGGGACCTGCCTTTTTTGAGGCTGAGCTGGTCCTGTTGAGACTCTATGTTGTCCTTGGGCACATTCATGATAAATATTGATGATTAAAGGCCTGCCAACATTTGTCATTTGTCTGACCATATAATCAGCAAACTCATTTTGAGTCTCTTCAATTGTTTGCCTCATAGTAGCGAGCATGACTGGCGTGAGATTTGCCTATCTTCTTTCTTCCACATGCCGCCTCAAACATTAGCACCGTCCTCTTGGATTTGATTTGTTATTTAATTATGTGGAAACTGGGTTGATGATGATTTAGCTTGTGCATTGTTCTTAGCCATTCGTATTTGCTCATCAGTAGTGCTATTCAAGTTGATTCGACTTCGGGTTCGTGACGTAACACTCTCTCTACTCAATAGAACAGGTCCCATTGAAAGTCCTAAAAAGATGTTTCACCGGTTTTGATTTCCATGAAAAATCTTTCACCAAACATAGTGTTTTAATTTTGTTATAAGAGATTCAGATTCTGTGTTGAGTTTGGATAAATAATGTCAAACGTGAGAGGAAATTTTATTCTCAACTTATATGTACAACCCAACAATTGATACTTGGATAGCTCAAAGATGTTTCACTAGTTTTGATTTTCATGAAAAATCTTTCACCAAACATAGTGTTTTAATTTTGTAATAGGAGATTCAGCTTCTATGTTGAGTTTGGATAGATAATGTCAAACGCAAGGAGAAATTTTATTCTCAACTTATATAGACAGCCCGATAATTGATACTTGGATAGCTCAAAGACTAATTGCTTTTAGATACAAATTACATCAGAATCTAATCAATGATGTAATTTGGACACTAGTAGCTAGATAGTCTATACTTCGAACTCAAATTAAGTCGAAATTTAATCTATGACACATCTTATTTTAGGCATAAAGCTGGAATCTAATAAGTAGCAATACCCCTGAATAGGAAATACAACGTCAAAATTTAATCAACGACACTTGACTTGTAGAACAATACTGAAATTTAATCGACGATGCTGAACCTGATAGAGATGTACGCTAGAATTTAATCAATGATGGGAATCTTGAAAACTACAGCTAAAATGCAATAAAGTAAAGATAAAGTAAAGATAGTTAATTGGAGGGCTTTTTGTTGAATAGGCTATGGTATTTATAAGACGAACTAATAGCCATTAGTCAGTTTCCTCTTCTTGGCCACTATGCCTAACATTCTCCATGTTTTCCATTTCTTCTTGGTATCCTTATCCATAAGCAATTGCTTCTTGACTTGTCAATGGTGCTTGCGTAGCTTGCTCATTAAGTACATAATGGCTCCCTATTTTATGCGCATTTCTCATAGCAGTTGTTCTCGCTTGTGCTCTAATGCTAATTTCACTTAATCTTTAAATCTGGTGCACTATCCCATAACCTGACATGTGGTAATTAGTTACCTAGCCATCGACTCTAGAATTTTCTTTTAGAATTCCATCGATGCTCGACGTAAGTAGCTTCCATGAAAACTGTTTGCCCTTAACTTTATGAATAAAATGGGACATTTCACCTTTTATCCTTTAGTGGCCAGCATGTGATACCAGGGGTAATTTTGGATGTCAATAAGATAATAACAAATTTATGCAAGTTTTAACCTCCCAATGTTTGCCTTATGTTAAATCACGAAGAGCGTTGTTAGATATGATAAAATTGATCTATATTGATAGAATAAGTAACATGATAAATTCTAAGTGAATTTTTATATAAGTGAATCATTTAGAAAATTGTATATGCCTAAAATTTTTCAACAAAAATTTGCTATTGCCACTTATAGAGATAGCGCCATAAAGGTACAAGAGGTTTTGTTTGGCTGTAAAGAAGTAGAAACAAAAGCGACTGCAGAGACATAGTGCTTCAAAAAAAAAAAAAAATGCAATTATCAATGATGCTGACTCAGTCGGAACCTTATTTCCTAGTCTGAAGCTTTATATATTTCCTGTTTTATTTAACAAAAATGCTAATCTGCTAAGTCTCTCGCAATTCACAAGGTGTTTTTATTTTTTTTAAGTGATTGTAATGTTTTAATCTAATACCATTTAACAACACGGTATTTTCTTTCGTCTTGGACACTGTCTTTCAACTTGCAGCAACTCGGGATGGAGCTTATCGTGGACCTGTAGACCTCAAAATAGCATTGCTCATGAGCTTGCAAAATGGACACTTCATCTGATTGGAATTATTTTTTCTTTTCCTATTAATATATCCCATTTAGAGCAAAGAATATAGTCTTTGTAGAGTCTTCTTTACTTTATTATGTTCACGTTGGTACTCGCTCTTGTTTGTAATAATCTAATCACTTTGCTCGAATGGAATGTTTCCTTTAGGGAAAGAAAAAAAAATGAAGAGAAGAAAGATAATAAAGAAATTTCAACCTCTACGAACCATTATTATCAAATTTATCTCAAGTCGAACATGCAGAAAAATAGAAAATCAATCATGCATGCATGTGGAGGACACTTGAGAGAAGTTATCTTGTGATGGACATAAAGTGGCACATAATATAACTGGACAATCAAAACTAATATGCATACACGCATGATATTGAATCAGACGAGATTCATGATACGTGGGCAATGATGATTAGTAATCAAGTCAGTTTGTTTTGCAAAATAAATAATTTAGAATTATTTAAAAAAATGATTATTTCCCTTGAAATAATTAATTAATGAAAAATCATTTTATTATTGACAATAATTTATGTTATATATTTTCGTGAATGATGAAATTATTTTTCATATATTTATTTTTGTAAGGAATTCAAGCCATGTTAGATTGGTCTCCAAAGTCCGGTAAACTCAATCTGACCTTCAACACCTAAACTTCAGATTTTGGTTGCCTTAATCAGTGTGCGATCATCATACGATTCTTTCCTTGGAAATTTTCCCTGACGTATTGTGTTAATCTCCACTTTCCCGGGCAATGTTGATCGCCCTGCTTAAGAACTCAAACTATCATTTTGATAGTATTTTGCCATTATGAACGTAACAAAGTGCATCAAATGTGACGTACTTGGGCAGGATGAAGAAAACTGCACTATAGCAAGAAAACTAAAAGGCCAACTTCGCAAGCCTGCCTTGAATTTTTTTTTTTTGGCTATTATTTCTGTCAATTACTTCATCCAACCACACTCTTATGATTCGTGTATTACAACCATTCGTGTCACTTAGACCTATATTTAGTTAATTTAGTATGTGAGTGATGTCCATGACGATAGACGTAAGGACAGCTCCAAATTTGAATTTTGTCCCAATATTTTATGAGGACAAAAATTATAACCTTGAAAATGTAGGATCTATTTTCATCCGCCACAAAAAACAAGAGCCCCTGGTGTTTTAGCTTATTAGGCAGCTTCATCCTATATTTCGAGTAGAGCAATGTTTTCCTCCATTTCCGATAGGAGGATACTTTCCTCGAACACTTTCTTGATTGATTGGTTATAAACATGAACATCATTTACATTTATGTGGTTTATGTCCATAATTGGGGTCATGGTTAAGGAAAAACTTCCTCTAATCTGAGATGGAGGAAATATATAGCTCTTTTGTGAATATCTTAACGTTGATCTTGTGGAAATTGGATGGTGGAAATTGAAAATAGGCATACAATTAGTTTTCTCTCCAAATGCTCCTCAAGAAATTTTCACATTGTTCTCCATTTTACACGATCGCTTTCAATCCCCCGTCTCTCGGTTTCCTAAAATAGAGCCCATGGCAAGGTGATTATTACGGGCCATGTTTTCCTCCATCTTTGATTAGAGAAAACTTCCTCCAACCCATCTTTTAACAGGAGATGATGGTTTAAACGACACGATTCATTCAAGTTGAGTTATATACATAGAAGGGTGATGAGATTGATGCCCATAACTTGTAATCTACCGATCAAAGGCATGTTGCATCCAATATCTTCCAATCAGGGATGGATAAATTATAGTCCGATTATTATGTTGAGTGTACTTTGTGCGAGCGGTCGACCATATGTTTTCTATCATCTACAGGTGTGTTTATTTCACGGAAAATTCAAAATTTGAAAAATTTCTTCCGAAAAATGATCAGTTATTTTGCTTACACACTTTAGTCAACAAAAAATATTTTTATATATCGACAAAATTTTTGACTAACTATTTTCATGGGTAATTTATTAATTTTTGAAGCGATATAAATGATTATTTTTTTAAAAAATATTTTCGAAATTTTAAACTTTTCGTGAAATAAACGGACCTTATGTGTCAAATTACTCCTGTCAATTTATATGCACCTACTATGCTCGTAACAAGTTAAACCATCCCTATTATATTCAACCATCTCCAAAGATCGCCATGTGTCATCGTAGCGGGAGTCCGTGGAAGTTGCATCCTTTTCTTGCAAGAGCCTCGAACCAATAATTATCATATTATAGATTGTCGCTTTTTACGCAAAGCAAGTCATCCGTTTGAGCACTTTTCGCCATCTTTGCTCCAATCGAACTAGATTAGTGATAATTAAATATTAACTAAATATACTTAACCCCCAATAAATCACTTGTTGACTAAGAGGGTTTGGAACATATGTGCCAGCTCAGATCGGAACTTGGAAAGGGTTTGACGTCTCCTTAAAAAAATCCACAAAATTATCAAATGTCGCCCCTTACGCCAATTATAATTATTGTGACGCTCCATCTTAATTTATTAATTTCTTCATACCTCCCTCTGATATATCGTCTAATGTTTGTTGCATTGCATACGTTAGCAATCCTTACAAGTAATTTAGAGTTCTGACGTTGACTCATGCATGATTACTACAGAATTCCATTAGAAGTTCACGTAAAAAATACATAATTGAAACTTATGTCAAAAGGTGTCTACCAGGTGTCATTGCCACTTGCAATAAGCTTGATTTCTCGGTCACTTCACTTCAGTAAACTTGGCTCAAATTGATTGACTCGGAGTAGGCTTCATATGTTTCCGGGGGTTAAATCAAAACCCTGAGCCACGCATCTTCATTTGTAAACTTTTTCTCTCTCTTGATTTCATATATCGTTGTCGAACTTAGGTGAGCATACTTTTGTTCTAAAAGTTTCAATTGGTAAACAAGAACACGAAAAAGCGTACATATTTTCATAGTAATCACTGATCCCATGCGAAGACTGCTCTTAATAGGGTGACAAAAACGTGGTGCATGTGAGCCGGATACAATGTGCAATCCATGATGTATAAAGAAACATCTGTCATGATGCTAGGGTACGATGTCTTGAATTCATATATTTTTTGGCCACTTATTTGCCTTATTGTTGTATATTTGCAAGCTTAATCTTAAAACCAAAGTCCAGGCTTATGTGTTTAGGGGGAGTGCCAGAAAATTTAAATATTAAACAAAGCCTTCATTGATGATTCAAGCACTTAAAATAGTTTGTAATGATCTTAAAAAATAGTTCAATTAGATGCAAAAGTGAATATAAAGGATGCGAGGAATCAAAGTTTTCTTCTTCTTCTTTTTTGGGGGGTTGAAGTCGGCAACTTTTTGTTGTAGAAGTCTATTTTCGTCCATTTTTATCTTTTTTAAGTCTTAAAATTTGTACATATTAGAAAATGGTGCAAAATATCTTTTTATCATAATAATGATTAGAAAAATCTATTTCTTGTTCTTGGTTGCTGCATTGGGCTCTATCGTTATTGTGTTGGGTTTTGGGCTTGGGTTGCCTTTGTTTGGCTGGTTGGTAACCTTCTTTTGTTTTCATCATTCTTTCGGAGGTGGCTGTCTTTGTGCTGTTTGTGCCTTCTAGCTTTTGCCTTGTTGGCTTTTCCTTTGCGTCAGCACCCTTCCACTCATTATGCCTTGTTCATTTTGAGTGTAAGCTCCAGTGTTGTTTGCTTGTACATATTGGCTAAGCTTAATACAATTACTGTTCACCAAAAAAAAAAGTTATATTCATACTTATGACTCAATTTGTCAAGAATATTCGAGAAACAACATGGATAAATACACTAGGGGCACACATGACAACACTTTTGTTTTTTTATTTCTCTGTTTTTCTGTTCCGCGAAACAGGTTTGGAACAGAAATTTGTTTGGTAACACAATTTCATTTTTTTATTTCTGGAACAAAAATTTGTTCTAGAAATAGATTTGGAGCAAAAATTAGAAGTTAAATTTTTTAGCTTTTCTATTTCTGTAACAAAAATGATAAATCAAAATTTTTCTCATTGTTCACTCTCATCATCGCTTGTCGCCCACTTGCTGCTCATGGGATGGTGGATGCCTGCCGCTAGTTGCTAGTCGCTCGCCACCGACCCCAGCCACTAGCCACTGACCGCCGGCCACCGAATGTTGGCCATCGATCACCGAACTTTGGTTGCTCGTTGCCAACCCTTGGTTGCTAGATGTTAGACGCCCATGTGTTGTTGGTCGCTCATTGCCAATCATTGGCTGTTGGAGGCTCACCACCAACTACCGGATGTCTGCCGTCGACCATCCGCCGCTCGCCATTGGCTACTTGCTGCCACACTCCGGCCATTGGCCACCCGCCACCAGCCTCCGGTCGCGGACTCCTGATGTTGAACGTTGGACATCAAACTCTGGACGTTGGATGCCAATTGTCGGTCATCGGACTTCGAACTTCGGCCGCTCATCGTTGATCAGCGGACCTTAGCGTTGGACGCCAGACATCGGACTTTGGACTTTGGCCGCTTGCCTCTAATCACCAGACATTGAATGTTGGTTGCCAAACGCGTCGGACTCCGGCCACCGGACATCGGTCGTTGCTGCTCCAATGCTCCTAGAAATAGAAATTTTATCTTGTTATCAAATAAATTTTTATTTCAAAAATATAAATTTTGAATTGTTACCAAACACGTTTCTTTGTTCAAAAACTTATCCATGGAATATAAATTGAGAAATTAATTTCTATTTCAAAAATTTTGTCATGCGCACCCTAGAAATGCAAAAAACTGTGGTAATATTTTATTAATTTCTCAGTCCCACATGGCTCACCGGCGTGCCTAGTCAACACATAACACCTAAATGACATTGTCTAAAGTTGTAAATAGTGATCATTTAAATGCCAAATTTTGTTTAAAATGATCATTTGAGTGTCAAATTTTGTTAAAATGATCATTTGAGTGTCACATTTTGTTTGAAGTGATCATTTCAATGCCAAGCATACCACATGGAAATGCCAAGTGGACTGAACTTTTGAAAAAAAATTGCCAAGTCATATTATAATTTTAATTATAAATGCCATGTAATCAGTTTTGCTGGAATTTCTCACCGTTGATATTTAAGTGATTCTTTTTTCTCCAATTTGGTATTTAAATGAGCCGACAAAAATTTTTGGCATTAAAATGAGCACCATACACAACTCTTGGCATTTCTAGTGTATTTATCCCGAAACAATAAGAGAGGCAATCAAATTAGGGTGGGCTTGCAAGTCCAAAGCTAGGATCATTACGTTTGATATCTCACCAGTCCTTGGATCGTTCAATGAATCTCAAGCAAGTAGTGAACCAAAACGGAATGAAAGTCAAAAGTCAAAAACACCATTGGATACTTTAGAGATCTTATTGGCAAGGGAAGAACCATCCGTGTAGTGCAGAAGCTATTCGACAAGTGCGTACGTAGCTTTATTTAAATTTTTTAAGTAGACATTGGTCTTCATAAGGGTAAAAAAAAGTTAGATCACCAACCAATTTCGATTTTTTAAGTTGCACATGGCAAGTTTCATTGCGATGTTCACAGCCCAAAAAAAAGAGAACCCTTTAGTCAACTAAGCTAACTTTGCACTTTCTTTCAAGAAAAGGAAAGAAGTGTCAAAGTGTCGACGTGAATACTGAGAGAAGGTCCGACAGCAATGAACATTCCCGGTTTTGATTTTGAATAATGACTGAACACAAAAGAAAAAACAACACAAAAGAAACTGTTTTTTCTTTTGAGGGTTGTTGGGACAACACAAGGGACCTGAAGAGATTGGACCACGTCGTGTACTTGGAAGTCCCAGGTTGACTTGAGTACAAGCAAAACCAGTTTCGTCTCCTGCTGGGAGCAATATCCCGGCGACGCTTACCTGGCATCAGTCGACTGGGACGGAGGAATTGACTCTCATCGTTCGGTTCGAATTTGACCAAAATGTGACCAAAATCAATGTATTTTTGGGATGATTATACAAGGAATATGGAGAATCGAGAGGGATATGAAGAAATTCTCAATCTTGTTTTGATCACTCTTTAAATTCAGGATAATATAAAATAAATCAATTGAAAAATTTGGAGAAAAGACAATCAAAACAGGTGTCAAATGGATTTGTCTTTATAAAGACATCAATAGTCTAATCAATTGATGGTATGGAATTGATAGTTAATAGGTACATAGGCTAGGCAATGGCTGACGTGGTATGATAAGCTAATGTGGTTGTTGATGTGACAAATATTTATTTGTGTCAGACATGTATGGACTATGTGACAGTAGGTTGATGTGGCTTCCAACGAGGCATATATGCATTTGATCTGAACATATGAAAGGTGTCTGAAGGCACAAGGAGCACCGATGCAGTGGCAAGTGGTGGCGCATGAGGTGATGAAGCATGAGGAAATTTCTGGATTTAACTTATTCGAGGGCGGTAAGCCTGGTGTTGGTTTGGCGCTTCCTCAAACAAGAAGATAAGAATATGTGGAGGATAATTGTATTATTTCCGTGTGTTTCCATAACAAGAGTATATAAGATATTTATAAGCTTTACAAGATGACTATATGAGATAACAATATATTAAAACATAAATTATAATCAATTAGGGTGAATCAACGATATGCACAGTCAACGGGGACATATGCATGATTGTGGGAGATATGTACAATTTCCTAATTATTTCTAACAGTCAACAGGCGTTCCAAATTTAGAGGGAAGAAAAGACGGGAACAGAGAGGCTGAATATTGAAATTTAAGAGCAACTACATCAAAGCTTTCTGGGAAATTTAGAGTGCGAATGGAAAACGTTGAAAGTGAAACGAGATTCACAATCAAAACTAAAGCTATGAACAGACCACTTAACGCAGACATGAAAGGCAGTGTAACATCTCGAAATTTTGCAAACCCCAGATCACTAATCTCTAACACCAAAAGTTCCAGGAGAGGTCTCTCTCGGACAAAAGCTCGCCCTTACACCCACCGAGCGGCCTGGTTCCGGCGGTACGATGGGTTTATAAGATCAAGGGACAGGCCATGGAATTGCACGGTAAAATGAAAACTGGCCCTCCCACCACCACGTATCCCATGCCGGCCGAGGCGGGCTGTTTTTCCTTCGGAAAGCAACGGATCCAGCGAGGGGCTGCATTGGAATTAACATTTTTTTCCCCAAATGAACATGATACCACTAGCTAGATCGTTATTGGACAATTTTCTTGTTTATTATTTTTCTATTATAAAAGAATTGCATCATGGCTTGATTTTCATAAAGAAGAATGGCTTTAACTGATTGATTTTATAGAGCCAAACAACCTCAGGCCTTCGCAACTTAGTCAATGTGAGACAATATAAAGATGAACCACATGAAAAACAATTGCCCCACATTGGTTACCTAGAGGACTTTATAAACTTGCATCTCCTTTACAAGTAAGACTTGCAAGAAGAGATTGTTCTTAGGGTTTTATTATTATTTTTTTCATTTTACATTTTAAGAGGAATTGTTTCCTCGTAGTATTTCGTGCTGAAAACCTTTTAAATAAAATAAAACAAAATAATTCTTTATGGCTAAAAGTAAACAAGGGGCAAGGCAGGGCATTTTGGGTGGTGCCCCATAGCCCTTCCCTATCATCACATAAAATAGACACGAACGACCTACCCTTTCTCTCTTCTCCGTTCGTCGGCACACCGCTTATCGCCGCCACGCCATGTCACATGGCGCACTACCACCGCCCGTCACAGCTAGCATGACAACCATCCATTCGCCCCACTATTCCCTCATACCGTTTCTCCAACTCTACAGCACTCAACCTCTCTTTGTTTCCTTACCAAAAAAAGAACTCTCTTTGTTTTGCCCTCGCCCCAGTAGAGGCCACATCCTCAAAATCGGAAGTTGCCGACCTCTGGCGACCTCTAATTCGAGAGAGATTTGCTAGTTGAGTGAATTTCTTTAGACTTTATGTCTTTTCTTTTTCTTTTTTGGATGAGCTCATAAGGTGCCTTCTAATTTTAGAGGATGCCAATCCTAAAATTAATAGGTATTGGATTATATCTCCATTAAGTAGGTAAGTCGACATCATTAATCTATCTACTTGACACATCAATTTTATTCATTTTTGTTAAAAAGTTCAACTTTAGAAACCAAGAAAACTAAAGAGGAATAAGATAAATCCATCGAGGAAGATCCATTTCCTTCCCTCTTTTTGGAAGAAAAGGAGATCCGAATAAGATAAGGGAAGAGATCCGAATGAATGGAAAAGTAAAAATAAAGGGTTATTATACTTTTTAAAATACATTATATGATGATAGACAATGTCATAAAATTATTTATGTAATGGGAATAAAAATAAAGAGAACTCAAAGTTAGAAATATTTAAAAATGATTAATTTTGGATTTACAAATAGAAACATATTCATTAAATAGAATTATAATTAAAATTAGAACAAGAAAAAGAATTCGACTATGAACATTGTTATTTTTGTTGAGAAAAATTGAACCTATAAAAAAGTCAAATTCAAGGAATAAAGACTAGACGGTAGCACGGGATCTTATACAGCAAGAGATATTCTTGATGGGTTTTTCTTGTCCCAAGCTAGAGACATCGGTCATCATCGACTGTCAAGGAACATGAATAGGAATGATAGGCAACAATCTCATGGAGGATAACTGATATAGTGAGTAGCAATTAATATAATTTAATTTGCGCACAACTTATTAGTTTAAACTTTAGAATGGGGATCGGTGCAATTAGATATGTTACTGAGTTGGAACTTGGTGAGCATGTGCATTTCAGCTCTGAGTGTTGCGTAAGATGATAGGTCATTTTGATTTCTATTTTTTTTTTAACTTCCTTTCTCAAGAAATAATTTTAATAATCATTATCACATGGTAATTAATTTCGATGGAAGATGAAATGATACGCCAGAACCTAATATTTCTTGAAGATCATGAAGTATATTTCAATTGATTTCTTAACCACTGCTTGAAACTAGAAAGTTCAATTGTGATTTTAAAAGATTGCACTTTTTTTCCGTAAAAATGATAGGATTTCATCCTTTTTTTATCGAATAACAGATGGTGTGAAAGTGCTTTCATACAAAATCTGATTATTGATTTCGTTTACATGATTTTGACATTGCGAAAAAAGTATTACGCTTGTTACGAAAATTCCTTATGTCCACAGATGATGACAAAACATTTGTGCGAACTAACATGGAAACGAAATATCGTCCACATACACAAGTTCATAGGTAAATCATTTAAATGATGTGGGATTTGTGCTAGTGGAGAGCTTCTTTATTCTGCAAATGGATAACAAAATACCGAGTGGAAAGTGCCAGAGCTGGAATTAATCTTTGGATTCTGATGAACAAATAAGGGATAGTTATCGTCGGGATGCTTGGACGGACTACATACAAAGACAACAACTTGGATAACATCGAGCACGCCATTATACTTGGAAGGACCAAAGCACACCATTATATCTAGATTGAGTGAAATCAGCAAGTCGAGTGGACTGCATTGTAGAGGGACTTCACGCTATAGACAAAGTGGATGATACTTCATGTGCGTGGAAACAAAGACCCGACTCTAAATCAATTTGAATTCAAATTTAATTTGGTGCTTTGGAGCTAATATCAGGTCTTTGTAGCCCTAGAGAGACGTGCTGGAAAAGTCAGAACAGGCTTTGCCTTATTAGCTAAGCAGAGTGATTAATCATCAGGCAAGAAGTTTGAAGGTGTATGTGTCGAAGTGAGAGTTGAAGGTCGTCGAGGGGATTAAAACGCTCTGACACTTGTTCTTAGTCCTTCTGCTTATTTTTGAGAAAGACCATATGTAATCTGAGTGCATTTTCTAGGAAAGCGTTAACGTAATTATTTGCAAGAGTGTTTTGAGCTTTGAATAAGATATCAAAGGCTTCAAAGGTTAAACTAATGAACTCCAACCTTGCTGTTGGACTGGTAGAGTCAACAGTGGATAGGCCACGTGAAAAGGCCAATCCACCATAAATTGCTTTGCAAACTCTCCTACACCATAAAATGCCAAGCCACGTGAAAGACCATATGTAATCTGAGTGCTTTTTCTAGGAAAGCGTTAACGTAATTATTTGCAAGAGTGTTTTGAGCTTTGAGTAAAGTGTGTACTCATAGATTGAGTTACATTCTCTCGTTTTCAGAGGCAACTTCATTTGTAAGATATCAAAGGCTTCAAACGTTAAACTAATGAACTCCAGCCTTGCTGATGGACTGGTAGAGTCAAGAGTGGATAGACCACGTGAAGAGGCCAATCCACCATAAATTGCTTTGCAAACTCTCCTATACCATTTTGCTCAAAAAAAAAAAAAAAAAAACTCTGTTTTTGTACGGAAAAGTTTAAAAAATCCTAGAACGGCCACTTCGCCCCCTCTCGGTTGTTCAGTCCATTTCAACGTTCACTTTGAATCTGACTTCTGAGTTATACCAACAAATCATAGCATCAAATGCAATGTGGTTTACGTTTTAACTGCCCAAAAATAGGATTACTTAAGATACTCGATTTGTCACTATAGTTTAGCCTAAAAAAGGAAAATCCTCATTAGGGTAGTCCTTTAAAATAAATATTTAAATTCTAATATTATATGTATAATCCGGGTATTGTTATACAATTTGTGGAAGCTAAGTTCCCAACCCAAGCAAGAAATCTTGATATCTCATATAGGTTTCGTTTATTTCACAAAAAATGAATAATTATAACTTATTTTCTTAAAATTGATCGCTTGTATATGTTGAGATATTCTTCGTCAATGAAAAATATTTTCATTTTTTTAAATATTTTTGTGAATGATGAAAATATTCATTCATTCATTTTTGTAAGTTATACAAACCATCAATTTAATAAAATGTTTTTCGAATAATTTATTTTCTGTGGAATAAATGAAACCTTTGATTTTAATTTTATATGTCGAGCAAACAATTCTAGCGTTCCAAAGTAAATTTAAGTCTTGAATAGTATAATGCTCCACAGTTGATCAACGATAGATAATCGAAGTGTGTTAGGTACAACAGAAATCGGTTTATCTTTTGTTATATTTTGATTGGAATTATGATTACCTGGATATCTTGTCCTTTTATAAGGTTGACAAAAACTTTGCACACCAACATGAGTTCTCATTTTATTTACCCTTTGTAGAGAGGAAACAGCACCGCATTTTTAATAATTAACAAAATTGGCCGAAACAGGTGCACCTAATGTGAAAAATAAATAAACATGCTATTACAGTTCACAAACTCCCAAGTATAACTTCGGTAGATGCGTAATTTGTGATGGGCTAGATCCGTACCTGATTCAATGATTATGGGGAGTGATCCTTGAGGTAAGAGAGTTTGGACAAAATGCAACTTTTAGCAGACATTTAAAATTACGAAGGGATAGCAATGGTTTGAACCCCACATCAAATATCGCTAGGTTGGGATGGACCAACACTAATTTTCCCGGTTGATTGGTGGTCCATGGTCAATCTGTCTATCGGTCTTATTCAAGATATTTCATGATGCTAACATTATTATTATCGTCCCCGTGACTGATAGTAATAAGAAAGCCTCACAACTTAACTTTCCTCCTTAAGCATTGAAATCAATCTCTTGGGACTCTTGGGAAAATGACCAATCTGTTCCTCTTTAGGATGGTCCCACCAAACACTATTGATCGAACAAAACTTCTGCGTCCATTGATAATTAGAGGTTCCGGGATCACAAAGACAGGTTTATTACACACGATCTGGTGACTTTTAAATGTGTCTCACCTAATCGATTAACTAAATAAAAAAATAAACCATACAATACCAACCATCAAATCAACATAGTCAATTGTTACACGTGGAAGATTTTCTTTCGACGAGCCTTTACATTAAATTTAGTCAATAATTATGCATGGAACGTCAGTGCCTCAAAACCAAGTTCCAGCTTGCCCACCTCGCATCTATAAAAGGCAAGGCAATGGGCTGCAAAAGTTCACAGCCGAACAAAGTTGTGGTGTCTCAACTTCACTTTGAACTTCAATCTATCCGCAATACAAAAAGGGGTTACATTGAAGCTCCAAAGCGAACGCAGGTCTGAGATAGATGGGTGCCGTCGAGAAGATCCGCGAGAAGCAGCGGGCCAAGGGGCCAGCGACCATCCTCGCTATTGGGACGGCGAATCCGGCGAACTGTGTGTACCAGGCCGAGTACCCACACTACTACTTCCGCATGACCAAGAGCGAGCACATGATGGCCCTCAAGCAGAAGTTCATCCGCATATGTGAGCCACACTCTAGATTGCCCTAGCTACAAAATATATATTCAAGTTGAGAGTATCCTTATCCTAACTTCACAGTTTATTTGTTCTCATGAAATATATATGATGTGTTTCGCTTATTACGCCCTTTAAGAAAGTCTAACTATCTTTCTTTTTGGATGTTATTGGTGGGACAAATTGCATTACTATAGTTTGCTTCGTTTCGTAATGAATCTGCAATCATTCTTAACAATCTTAGAATGGTCGAAAGAAAAGGTTATCGAGTAGTACATGTTAGCTAGCCATGCAAATTCTTCATAAATATATGCCAAAAAAGAAAAATGAACAAAGAAAATCTCCAATGCACGCATGTCAACGTTGTTCTTAGAAAGTAAAATGGGAACGTCGCAGGTGACAAGTCAATGATCCACAAGCGTTACATGCACTTGACCGAGGAGCTTATGGAGAAACACCCCGAGATCTGCTCGTACGACGACCCTTCGCTCAACCCACGCCAGGACATAATCATCGACACCATCCCAAAGCTCGGCGAGGAGGCGGCGTTGAAGGCCATCAAGGAATGGGGCCAATCCAAGTCCAAGATCACCCACGTAGTCTTCTGCTCCACCTCCGGCGTCGACATGCCTGGTGCCGACTACCAGCTCATGCGTCTTCTCGGCCTCAGCCCCTCCGTCAAGCGGTTCATGCTCTACCACCAGGGCTGCTTTGCTGGTGGCACCGTCCTCCGTGTTGCGAAGGACCTTGCCGAGAACAATGCCGGCGCTCGCGTCCTCGTCGTCTGCTCTGAGATCACTGTCACCACCTTCCGAGGCCCGTCTGCTGAGAACCTTGCCAACCTTGTCGGCCAGGCCATCTTTGGGGACGGAGCGGCTGCGCTCATCATAGGGTCCGACCCAGAGATCCCTGCTGAGCGGCCCATATTCCAACTCGTGTGGACTGCGGAGACCGTTTTGCCAAACTCCGAGGGCGCCATCGAGGGTCAACTGCGCGACGTTGGCCTCACCTTCGGGTTATCCGACAGGGTCCCCCATTTGATCGCAGACCACATTGAGAAGAGCTTGAAAGAGGCGTTCGATTCGCTCGGCATAAGTGACTGGAACTCCATCTTTTGGGTGCCTCATCCGGGTGGCCCGGCCATACTCAACCAAATCGAGGCCAAGCTAGGGTTGAAAAAGGAGAGGCTCCGAGCCGTGAGGCACGTCCTTAGAGAGTACGGGAACATGTCGAGCGCTTGCGTCTCGTTCATCCTCGATGAGATGCGAAGGAAGTCGGCGGAGGAAGGGCTTGCTACCCCCGGCGAGGGGTTGGAGTGGGGCGTCCTCTTCGGTTTTGGGCCAGGCCTCACGGTGGAGACGGTGGTTCTTCACAGCGTACCAACGGTGACCCATGGGTGAAAGTAATTAATAATACATATGATATAATTCCATATATTGATATTGTTGTAATGTTATTACCTGCTATTTTAATAGTAGGAAGAAGTTTAGAGTGATTGATATCTAAATAATCGTCTGTGGCATTTCTTCTCCAGTAATGTTGTAATGATTGTGTGCCTTCTTAATAAGGTTGAGCATTAATCAGCCCGTTGTGAAACTTTTTCAATTAGATATGCTTATCCTTCTTTTATTTTTTTCCCACTTATGGACTTGTGTGTTGGAGTTTTAAGGATATAAACGATCAACGGAAAAGAAAATCGACCCAAGAGATAGTTGACATTGACAAGGCTCCATTCGCAAATTGCTGCACAGATAAGCGCGCGATATGACCTACGCTCGCTGGAAGAACAATACAAAGTTCAATATTTATCGAGCGATATAATGAATATTATAATCATATTCGGATCACATATTGATCAAACACCCCAATTATAAGCAGCCATTTCATACGAAAAAGTATCTGAATCTTATTGAGAAATACACCAATTTCATCATAAGATTTCACGGCTTTTAACACTTTTATTTACTCTAGGATGTAATGCCGAACACAAGTTGGCCTCATAATTTGATATCACGGTCAAGGCCTGAAAGGCGAGATCCCAATATATGATGTGTGTATGTATAACCTAAAAATGAAAGTGCCCGACTTCAACTGAAAAACGAATTTACTTTTCCCATAGTGAATTGGGAAAAGTCCAAACTTCGAACTTTCTTTTAAACAGCATGCTCCCATTTGAGCGGCATTTCTTTCTGCATTTCGGATTGAGTTTTGTACACAAGCTCAAATTCAAGACATAGTTTTACTAAATCTTCATGTTGAAAGGGTGTTTGATCTTACTTATAATCATTTTGCTGAACCTGTAATATATGTTGATACTCTTCCATAGTCCTATAAATCTCGACAGAATTCCATAAGTAGCTTCATCTACCATTGATACAGGGGAAAGTTAACCAAAAATCATAAACCTATTGCAATTTTTCAAATTCAGTCATAACTTTTCTTTTTTTGCTAATTTAGTACTAAACATTTTATAATCACACCAATTCAATCCATTTGGCCATATTTAGTTGGCTGGCACTGATGTGAACGTTGGCTGATATTGTATTTTGTTTTAAAAAAATTTCTCTCTCTTTTTTCTTTTTCTCCTCTCTCCTTTTTTCCTTGCTTTGGCAAATAGCCAGAGGGGAGCGTTGGTCACCGATTAGTGGCAAGCTCGCCCTACCCTAATGATGGTGAGGCAGCTCCTCAATCCACTAGTTGGGCGAGGCCTGCCTCATCAGATTTGGGTGAGGTTGGCCTCGCCGTCCACTGGCGAGGTGAGCCCTCGCCAAATTCGATGGGGGCTCAGCTCACTAGTGGTTTTGAGAGAGCTTGCCCTCGCCCAATGACAGTGAGGCGAGCTCGTCATTGGCTAGCGATTGGCCTTCCCCTTTGGCCTATCATCGAAGCAAGAGGAAGGAGGGAGGAGGAAAAAAAAAAGCGAGAAAGAAAATGGAAAAAGAAAAGAAAAAAATTCAATAAAATAAAATATTATTAAAAAATTATCCACTGACGCCGATTAGTCAAATTTGGTCAGATGGATTGAATTGACATAATTACACAAAGTAACAATAAGTTTAGGATCAAATTGGCCAAAAAGAAAAGATTTATGACTGAATTGGAAATATTGTAACAAGTTTAGGATTGTTAAATTATGTCTCGAGTTTGAGTCCATATACAATACCCGATCCGCACAAATTATTTACATGCTGAAACAAGAAAGAAAGTGCGCGGAGCATTTGATGAAAAATGACGCAGGATAGGAGCCGAAAGAATTCAGCCCTATATATGAGCCTCCGCACGTTGGAAATGGAGGCCACAAATGCGTGTGTTGATTTTTTGTGGCCTTTCTCACTTGTCAGCGTGATTTCTGAAGAGTTGATCGTCCAAGTTTCTTCTACGTCATTAAATGCATGCACATGGCCATGTCCATGCATGCTCGTAGAAAACAAGTGGATCAGCACTTGTGGCCTCAGAAGCCTATCATGTAGGCGCCGAACTCTCTCCCTCTCTTTGTTCAACTTTTGTGGGCTTCTTTTTTTGTTTCTTTATTGATAAAGAAAGAGGGAAGGCAGAAGCTATTCTACGTGTGTCAGTGCATGCTGGTCATCCACTCACACGCTCTCATTAATTGCATGGAGGCACATGCTTTGACGATCGGCACCATTCTGACAATTGTGGAGTACAAGTTTTTCCTCCCCTTCAATCGGTAAAAGGTGAAGACGTCTGAAGCTCGAGACAGAGCGAAAAGAAAAGAGCTCGGAAAAGAGAGCGAAAGGAAAAGAGCTCGAGAGACCGAGAGCAGAGAGACGTGAGCTCCAAGAGGTTTGTGCGAAAGTCAAGTCCAGTGATTGAGTTGTATTGTTAAACACCATGGGTATCGTGTATATAGTAGGGCTGGGAAACACTTGAGTCCATATATGATTGTAATTCTGTAATTCTCTGATTTATAAGGGATTGATTTGATGGCTCTCCCCATAGACGTAGGTTCCGACATTCGGACCGAACCACGTAAATTTCTGGTGTCCTTGTCCTTTTATTGTTCCTCGTTGTATTTCGATCGATTTCTATAGCTCCCGACATAATTACAAAAATACACGATCTGTTTCTACTGGGACGCCGATTAACAACAAGGACTTTTTTGGCAATTTCCCGTTGATATAGTGGTGAATGAAAGGGTGGATGGTAGCAACTGTCAATTTGTACATGTGATAGTACAGTGGAAATAATCATGTCTTAATAGAACATATGCAATTACTATGAATAAAAAGGTGAGACTATGTTTATCTAGGAAATTGTCCAAAAAATCCTCAATTTACTATATGGTGGCCAATTCAGTTCTACACTTTTCAATTTTGCCAATTTAGACTTAAACCTTTTGACAATTTGTTATCTAGTCTTTATAGCCACTTTTGACCAAAAATCGATGATGCGACGATCTAGTTAATAACAACCATCCTACGTGGCAAAGTTGATCCTAAAATGGACAATTCTTGCAATTTCTTTAAATTTTCTGAATTTTTTTTTCTTATTTTCCTTTGCTAGTCGTTGAGACCTAGGTGAGGCGACATGACATAGCATGAGCAAGGTGAGGGCAAGGGCGAGGCGACATGACACAAGGTAAGGCGAAGGCTAGGGCAAGGCAAAGGCATTGATAGCGAAATGCACTACAAAGTAAAATGTTTGTCAATATTTAACTATGTTAAAAAGTAATTTAAGTTCAAAGTTTTCTCGATTCTATTTGATAATTAAGTCATAAATTTGCTCAATAAGGTAATGAAGGATTAGGTTTCTTGGAGGTTCTCTCTTGAACAAAGCAAACATGAAGGAGGTGAAATCTAAAATAAAGAAAACATAATGTTTATACTATTCGTGGTAATATCCAATTAAAAATATATTTAACATGTGATATTCTCGACTGTGGCAATAAGATCGCACATAAAATTTAGAAATAAGAGAGAAAAGAAGAAGAAGGATGAATGAATGAATGAATGAATAAGTTCCGGATTAACCACTTTAAATTTCAATTGGATGCTTTAGTCCAGCTATCTTGAAATTGGTCACTGTTTAGACATATCACACTCGACTTATGATCGGACAATTTCATGTTACACAATTATTCATCCATGTCACCAAATATACTTGCATACACAAATACATCGTTTATGAAGCTAAGTTCATCGAATTTATTTCAAACATATATAGAAGCAAAAGGACATTAGGACGAAAATCCTTCTAGGAAGAGAGAGTACAGACTAATTAAAGTCACACCTCCATGGGAATAGCACAGAGAGGCGTTGCCTTTTGCAATGTGATCCCTGAAATAGCTAGTGCGAGTACCTAGAGGGGGGGTGAATAGGTGTACAAAAAAAATTTTCTCGAAACTTGTACGATATTTAAGCAATTAGAGGATTTGCAACAATTAAAAATTTAATCGCAAGACTGAGTAAGGGAAAGAGAGAATTGAACGCTCGGTTTATAGTGGTTCGCTTGATTCAAGCCTACGTCCACTCTTCGCACCGACAGCCGATTGGCTGGATTCCACTATGATCAAAGAGATGTTACAAAGTTGATCTTCCTTGATTTCTAGGTGTAGATGATCTACCACACTCACTCAAGGTGTCACCAAGTATAAACACTCTCTGTATACAATTTCGCTCGATCTCAACTAACAATCAAGGGTCTTCGTACTCGGAATTTTTCTATCGATCACACACTTAAAACAGCTAGACGTCTTCCTTTTATACTCCTTCATGCCATCATAGCCGTTGGCACTTACCAAAGGAATTCCTCCAATCTACCCGTTGGACGGAATCAATCAAGAAGATCATCCGAGCTATTTAAGGAATCGATGATAGCCCATCAATCTGTTCGCCCATACAATCGGATCTCGGTTTCCAAGAATAGAATATTCCAAGATTGTTTCGTCGACCATCGGATCTTCAATCGATCTTAGATAAGAATTAAAGAATCCGAAATGATTATCCAACCAAAGAATCTATTCCGAAGATAGGATCGAATCCTCAACCATAAACCTCGGTTTTGGATTTCCTTCGTTTGGATCGAAAGACGACGGTGAGAATATACTTAAGTCTTTGAGTCCTGAGTCTTAAGTCTTTGAGTCTTGAGACTTGGGTCTTGAGTCTTGAGTCTTGAGAGAACAAAGTCTTCGGACTTTAAACCGACGGTCTCCGAACATCCAGACTTTAGACGAAAGAAACGTTTTGTCGGTTTTGAAAATATTCGGAAAGATTTCTCCAACAATCTCCCCTTTTTGATGGTGACAAAACTTTCTTGAAGATTTGAACAACTTTGACCCGCAAAACATTTCTCAAGTAATATGGCTAACTCATAAAGATTAATAAAACAACCAGACTCGCATCCACAGAAAATTGGTTAGTCTTTCATGAGAAACACCACATAACAACATAACAACACTTGAATAAATGCAACCGTCAAGTTCATAATCAAATCCGATCAATTCAGTCAAATTCACACCCAAGTTCAAGTTCTCAAGTCATAAACATAACCACAAAGGTCAAAGATTAAAAAAAAAAAAAATGAAAGTTCAAATTGATTCTCCCCCTTTTTGTCAGCATTGAAAAGGGTGAGAAAGGAGTCATGTCTCGCTGGGAATGCGCACGATCCGGAAATCCCCAATGGACTGACTACTCCTTCAAGCTTCTTCAGTCTTCTCGCGACGAGCTACCTCTTCTCCCTTGGCATTGGCTTGGAGTTGCCGAGCGAGGTCTTTGAATTTATCTTCCGGAGAGACTGAAGATTCTTGTCCAGCATGCTTTAAAGCTTGGATTTCACAATCCAGTAACATATATCTCGGTTACGCATTTCCGTAAGAATATTCATGATACCGCGAAGATCTGCAGAATTATCCGTCTCGTGTAATCGGCATTGACTTTCTCGCGACGATGGCGCCCGTACGATCGCGATTTCGAATCGACGTACCACCTTCTTCGGGCAATGGAGAGACTCGAACTTCTTTCGGGTCTTCGGGAGATTGTCGTAGATCTTCGCGGATGAGGTGTAGACCTCTCTTGCTCACTAACTCCCCCTCGTCACTAGGACATCGAGAGGGGAAGAGTGATGATCATGCTTTTGAGTTCCCTTCTCTCCGCATTTGTCGCAGACTGTTCTTTTTCTTCTTCTCCTTCTTCCTCAACTTCTTTCTCCTTCTCTTTCTCGTTCTTCTTCTCTCGCTCCGCTGAAGTTACGTCGGATAAGACACGAACGTCTTGTTCTTGTCGGTGCGGGAATAGTGGGATCTTCATCATCTTCATCTTCATCCTCATCCTCCAGGATAAGAGTTCTTTTTCTCCTTTTCGATGAGACACCAATGGCCTCCTTCCCTTTCCTTTTTGAAGCAGACTGGACCGGAGATTTCACCTTGAATTTCTCCATTGCCTTAGAGAGTTCTTTCGACGCATCTTCATTAACATTTTCAACCCTACCACCATCTTGTCACACGGTCGAACACAAAAAGTATGTGGCGTTCAATATTCGGATGTCGAAGATCTTGGTCACCCCGGCGAGACCAGGATAAGGCAATTGTCCTTTGTCTTTTGACACCGCTTCCGTACATGTGGAAAAGGATAGTGTGCGGGAGAGAAAATTTCCGTCCCGAGTTGATCGCATACATCAACTTTGCTTCGAGAGAAAGACACGGAAGTCTTTGACGTAGACTTCGGTCGAGACAATTGATCACAATCTTGTGAAGCACAATGTTGATTGCATTCATCCTGGAATAGATAATTTTCTTATCTACATCCCTATCTTTGACAAGATCCGAGTAGTGCGAGCGGTGAGACTTTGATTGGGAGATAGCGTCCCCTTTCAACTCCAATTATGTCCGCCAACATATTCACATCTACTACATAGACTTGGTCTCGGACATCGAATGAAATTCTATTCGCATCCAAAAAGCTAAGATTTGAATAGAAGTAAGCGGTCGATGATCATACCCGTCTCAGAGTCGAGCAAAAAGTCTCAAGTTGAAGCAAATTCAACTTCTCCCTTAAGTTCAAGTTGATGGAATCCAGAAGTCAAAGTCGACACTTCTAGGGTTGATTACCCCTCTTTTCAACAGCCTTAGATACACTTTTTCCCCGATCCTTGGATTTAAACAAATCCATCCGATTTCCTTTCACCTTTGCAGCCACACCCATTCTAGGTTTAAATTCAAGGAACATTTTGTCATCATCGTTCCCGTCAATCGATTCTGTCCCGGCATACGAGGATCACTAGGAGTGTTCGCAAGAGCCTCCTCTGCTCTTCTTTTCGGAGCAATTCCCAACTCTTCCATTTTCCGCAGAAAAAGATACTCATTCCCATAATTTTTGTCCTTAAGAAAGTCATCTATATACTTTAATGAAGAACCGGTGCTTTTCAACGCACGATAAAGCTTATAGATAACGAGGGTTTTTGGACTCTTATCGGGTCGGCATCCTCGATTATGTCTTCTTCGAGATTTTGACTTGCACCTTGTGGGTCGGGAGATGCTGAATGACGTGGAGGAGAGCGAATCGGACTTTGTCGCGACTTGGAAAGTCTTCTTCCTCGCAAGATCGAAGTGAGTCGGTCCCTTCTCCATTCTTTGTGGTCCCCTGTTTGCGATTCTTGATGATTTCCTCAAGACGACATCTTTCTTTGTCTATTGGAGGATTCCTTCACTTGCTTTTCCCAAGAAAAATGACAACTTTCTCGACGATGAACAGAGTAGAAACAAAGATCGGGAGGAGAGTGTCTTTTTAGGGTTTTGAAAATTGGGGAAGAATGATTCGTGAATTTATATGTGCCTCGGATTTGAAAAGAGAAGATTAAACGGCACAAGGAAAGTGTACGAACACTTCTTTTTCAAAATCAATAACTGCCAAAAATAACTTCCTCTAAAAAGACAAGTTTTCAAATTTCACACGAATTATAAAAGAACGTACCTTTTTGAGATAGAATAAGCGAGAATTCGTACCTTTTAGATAGCAACTTACGCCTTTAGCAATGAATGATTGAGTCTCGGGATTTAGAGTCTAAGAGATCGAGTCTTTAGAGTTGGTGAGTCTCTAGACTTTAACTTCTTCAAGCTTCAAAATGTTGAGTCTTGAGCGGATGAAGTCGAATTGATTCTTCTCCAAAGGCTTTGTTTGATGTAGAATATCCAAGGAAGACACCTTCATCTGATCTTTCTTCGAACTTACCAACTCGATCATTTGCATTTTTCAAAATAAAGCATTTGCAACCAAATACATGAAAGTATGAAACAATAGGCTTCTTACCTTTGAACAATTCATAGGGGGTTTTCTTAAGAATAGGTCTTAGAAAGACTCTATTTATAATATAGCAAGCAGTTGAAACAGCCTTCAAAATTAAAAAATCGTGAAGAAATTTTACTTTCAATTAAAAGTGTTCTAGCCATTTCTTGAAGAGATCTATTCTTTCTTTCCACAACTCCATTTTGCTCGGAGTATATGGAGAGGAAAACATGTGATTAACACCCGATTTATCACGTAATCTCGTAAAATCTTGATTTTCAAATTCACTTCCATGATCTGTTCTTATGCTAGAAATAGCACATCCTTTTTCATTTTGAACCTTTTAGCAAACTTCTCAAAGTACGAAAAGGTTTCTGATTTATTTGCAAGAAAATATACCCAAGTAAAACGAGAGTAATCGTCTACAATTACTAGACAATATTTCTTACCTCCAATGCTCGGGTTCTTGTTGGTCCGAAGAGATCCATATGAAGCAACTGCAGTGCATGATTAGTAGATACATGATTTATTTGCTTAAATGAATTTCTTACCTGCTTTCCCGAGAATGCATGGAGTACATAAGTCGAGACTTTTGGTAAGGCAATTTAGGTAGACCTCGAACAAGCTGCTTTGAAGAGATTTTGGCTAATTGCTTCTTGTTGATATGGCCAAGTTTTCTGTGCCATAGAATTGCTTCATCTTGAATTGAGATTAAGCATTGATCTTCATTTGGCTTTACATCAAGGAGATAGATGTTTCCATGCCTTCGACCCATGAAAGACCGAGTCGTATCTTTGCTAATTCCAGAACATATGCCTTCTTGAAAGGAGATCTTGTAACCATATCACACAATTGGCTAATGCTGAGTAGATTATAGTTGAGTCCTTCCACTAGAGAGACATTGCTTATTGTGAGATTTCCAATTTTCACATTCCGAATCCCATAATGCTTCCTTTGCTATTTCCTCCGAATGAAACTTTTCCACCATTTACTTGAATAAGCTTTACGAAACAATTTGAGTCTCCTCTGTCATGTGTCTTGAGCATCCGCTGTCAAGATACCACTTTACCTTCTTTTTTGACGAGACTCGCATTCAAAAGAGAGTCTCAAGCTTTCTTTGGTACCCAAATTTTCTTGGGTCCTTTGGTGTTAGTAAGATGAGCATTATTAGGCCATACTCTCTTAACAGGCTTCCAAACCATAGGACACTCTTTTTCAAAATGATCCTGACTATTACACTTAGAACACCTTAAGGCATTTCGACCTACGGGTTTTACAAAAACTCTTTTAAAATGATTTCTATAAGCCTCTCTCGATGGTCTTTTCTTAATTCTTTCTTTTACTTTCGGAAAATCAATCAAAGGAATTGTTTCAGCTGTCATACCTAGACCCGACTTATTGAAGTAAGGTCTTTGGATTGAAAGAACTTTTTCAAGTTTTTCAGACCCTATTGAAAATTTCTTTGAAATATTTGATAAATCAGTTTTTAAGAAAGCATTTTCTTTTGAAAGATTGTCTTCACTTTCTTTAAGAGTAGAAACTTCCAAATCTAAATTTTTTACCTTTTCTTCTAAAGTATTTTCCTTTTGTTTTAAAACTGAGTTTTCCTTTTTAAGTTCGGAAATCTTTTTTAAGAGAAGTCTTAAGACTGAAACATAACTCATCAATATATTTAGAGACTTTGACAGGGATTTTATAATCACTTACCTCAAATTCACCGTCTAAGTCCGATCCAGTCGATCCAGAGTCGAGTCGATGTGCCATTAGACACGGGTTGGCATATTCCTCATCACTCTCTTCACACTCAGACGCTCCGTGTCTCGGCTTTGAGAGCTTTTTGAGACTTCTCAACTTTTCCTCTTTTCTTTTCGAAGAGGACACTGTCTCGATGTGTCCCTTCTTTTTACACTCGGCCAGACTACATCTTTGTTTGGTTCCACATCATCAACAGACTTGGTCTGTTGTCTCTAAACTCGTTTCTTTGGAATGAACCTTCTGCCTTTTCTATTCAGTTTTCAATCTTCTTATCATGAGGGCGAGCTCCTCATCATCCATATCATCTTCGAGACCGCATCATCGTAATCATCATTTGATTTTAGTGCAATTGATTTCTTACCTCTTGGATCTTCGTCTTCATTAATTCGTTCCACTTCGTAAGACTCAAGAGTTCCAATCGGTTCGTCTACGATAATGGCATGATTCTTTGCGTCTCTCTTATTGAAGTCTTTATATGATTCCAATCCTTGGAGAGTCCACGCAAGCTTGTTCACCTTCATGGGATCGAAATTTTTTGTCCTTGATTCTCAAGACCATTGACAATATCTCAGTAAAACGACTAAACATGTCGTTATAGATTCTCCGATTTCATTTTGAAGGATTCATATTGACCAAGAAGAATGTTAATTCTGGTCTCCTTCACTCGATCCGTCCCTTCATAAGTGATATGTAACCATCCCCGACTTCTTTTGTCATGAATAACACAAGAAGATATTCTCATATATTCAACATGATAAAGACAATATAAAGAATAAATCGCTTTTGCATCGAGTGCTTGTCTCTTGTTTAATTCTTCTTGAGACATTCCGCGGCTTCACGCTTTCTTTCCCTCTTTCGAGATTGATGCAGCAGCAGGAGTGATTCCTCTTTCCACAACGTCCCATTCCGTAGGATCCTTTGATCGTAGGAAAGCTTTCATCTTGTTCTTCCGGATGTTGTAATCCTTTCCATCGAAGTAGGGAGGTCTCGTATTGCTTTGCCCCTCCATCAGCCCTGGTGCTAGCATACTAGCCATGGATCTTTTACTCAAGTAAAACACTTCAAACAAAGTAAGAACACGACTCGATACCAATTGAAATAGCTAGTGCGAGTACCTAGAGGGGGGGTGAATAGGTGTACAAAAAAAATTTTCTCGAAACTTGTACGATATTTAAGCAATTAGAGGATTTGCAACAATTAAAAATTTAATCGCAAGACTGAGTAAGGAAAGAGAGAATTGAACGCCGGTTTATAGTGGTTCGGCTTGATTCAAGCCTACGTCCACTCTTCTTTGATTACCGATTGGCTGGATTCCACTATGATCAAAGAGATGTTACAAAGTTGATCTTCCTTGATTTCTAGGTGTAGATGATCTACCACACTCACTCAAGGTGTCACCAAGTATAAACACTCTCGATAATTTCGCCTCAACTAACAATCAAGGGTCTTCAGACTTTCTAATTTTTCTATCGATCACACACTTAAAACAGCTAGACGCCTTCCTTTTATACTCCTTCACGCCATCATACTAAGTTGGACTTACCAAAGGAATTCCTCCAATCTACCCGCTTGACGGAATCAATCAAGAAGATCATCCGAGCTATTTAAGGAATCGATGATAAAATTTCCCATCAATCCTGTTTCATACAATCGGATCTCGGTTTCCAAGAATAGAATATTCCAAGATTGTTTCGCGACCATCGGATCTTCAATCGATCTTAGATAAGAATTAAAGAATCCGAAATGATTATCCAACCAAAGAATCTATTCCAAAAGATAGGATCGAATCTCAACCATAAACCTCGGTTTTGGATTTCCTTCATTCGGATCGAAAAGATCGACAATTGAGAATAGACTTAAGTCTTTGAGTCCTAAGTCTTAAGTCTTTGAGTCTTGAGACTTGGGTCTTGAGTCTTGAGTCTTGAGAGAACAAAGTCTTCAGACTTTAAACTGACGGTTTCCGAACATCCAGACTTTAGACTGAAAGAAACGTTTTGTCAGCTTCAAAATATTCTGGAAAGATTTCTCCAACAATCCCAAATTTCTCAGTCATGTCCATCTCTTCAGGCGTCACGCCCTCCTCAAGCTTCCAATCAAATGAGCGTAAGAGAGAGGCCAAAATCAAGTGTACCATCCTATAGGCCAAGGGCATCCCGGGGCATATCCTTCGTCCGGTTCCGAATGGGATGAGCTCGAAATCACGGCCCTTGAAGTCAATCTCACCCCCCAGGAACCGCTCCGGCATGAAGCTGTTTGGGTTTGACCATATGCCCGGGTCCCGCCCCATGGCCCAGACGTTGACCAGCACCTGGGCGTGCCGGGGCAGTCGGAACCCGCCTATCTCCACGTAGCTCTCGGCCTTGTGTGGGATCAGGAAGGGAACCGGCGGGTGCAGCCTTAGAGTCTCCTTGACTATTGCTTGTAAGTAGGGGAGCCTCGCGATGTCTGGCTCTTGCAGCGTTCCTCCATCGCCACTGATGACTCGGTCGAGCTCTTCACGGGCTAGCGCGATCTTCTCTGGATTGTGCAGCAGCTCTGCCATCGCCCACTCCAATGAGCTCGTGCTTGTGTCGACTCCCGCGATGAACAAGTCCTGGAAAAGGAAACGTGAGAGATAGCCAAGTGATTTTTGCTAAATACATCTTCATTTCTGGAGCAAATTGAAGTTAATTGCCCAAAGTTGGTCAGTAACAAATTTAAAAGCAACAAGATATGGATAACATTACTTGCCAGCAACATGAAATCACAATTCCATATCAAAAGAAGTCATTAGACTAGTCTAAATATAGAGCTTCCTCTTCATAGTTCAAAATATATCTAACAATCATAAATACAGTGGACAGAAACTATTGAATAGGAGCATTTATAGTTCAGATCAATTCGCATATCCCTCAATAAGGTACCGACCAGAAGCAAGCTCTTAATTTCGTGGCGACTCAATTCACCACTCTCCTTTAAATTAATCAGAGAATCAAGCACGTCGTTGCTCGGTGAAGAGGCGACCGGTGAGGCCATCACTTTAGTCCTTTCTTCAATCATCCTGTCGAAGATGGCAAGCAATCTGATGAAGTAACCCGAGATCCTCCGGCGTGCGCCCTGGGGGTCGAACCACCTGAGAGCTGGGAAGAAATCTGACACGTTGGGCTTTCCAGTCTCCTCCATCACGCCCCACACGAGGTCCCTGAACTCCTGGGAGGAGCCCTCGTCATGGTGTGCCAAGTCGACAGAGAAGAGCGTGCTCGAGATCAAGTTGAGCACCGTTGTGAAGGCGGCCTTCCCGATGTCGACAGATTGGCCTTGCTGGCAGCTCTGGTCGATGAAGCGGACGAGCTCGTCCACCTTCTTGCGGCGGAGGAGCTGGCCTGCGTCCAACTTGTGTGCCGAGAACATCTGGACGGTGCACACCTTCCTGAGTTGCTTCCACTTATCGGAGGCGGGCAGCCACACAACGGACTCAGCATAGTGACCACTCGCCTTGACGGTGTCAGGGATCTGCCGGCTGCTCAAGAGCTGGTCGTTCTTTTGGAGGGCTTCCTTGGCAGCCTCCGGAGAGGAGATAACTATGGTTGTGATTGCCCCTAGCTTTATGGTCATAACAGGGCCATATAGCTTGGAGAGCTTGGCGAGCGCCTGGTGGGGCTTGTCACTGAGCTCGAGGATGTTCCCAATGATCGGGAGTGGGCGTGGGCCTGGCGGCAGCTGGTTGCCACCGCAGCCTGGCTTACGGATTAACCGTCGCCAGAGCAGATTGATGCTCCACCACAGCAGGCATAGCAACAGAAGGCAAGCTGCATAGCACTTCATTTGGTGTTTGGCAAAGCTGATTTGTTTGCTTAATTAATTTGGGAGGATATGATATTTATACTTTGGACAAATGTTGGGTTAGCCAAAAGTGATGGTTATTAATTGTATGGCTGAGCTTTCTTCCATAGAATAGGGTTCACACAAGGATTCAAACCGGTTCCTCAAAACAAGATCCAGGGAAAAAGAAAATGACTAATATTTATTTGACTCCTGTTAAAAATTATTTTCCGAGATTTGTTAAATGCGCTTGATAAGTGATCATCCACATTATACATTATAAGAGAAAAGTACCGTCTCAAAATTATAAACTTTCTTCGTTTGATCGTTTAGCAGGTTCTTGCCATTTGCTAATACACTTCCATTCCTTTGATAAAGATGGTGTGACATGGAAATTTCTAAAGTTTTTCGATTTATGCAATGTAGCCTTTAGATTTTTCTGGCCTGTGAATAATTAGACTATTAGCAATGCAAGTTCAGCTCATATTGCATATTGCCCACTAGTGTTAGGTTTATGGCGAATATTTTTCATCAAATATCCCAATTATTAGGACAATCTTTTAATTACGGGACCACTGAGTCAAAATTATTAACTACTTCCCACGGTATGCCAAAATATGTCTTTTCAGCTACATAGCTTTAATTAATGATAATTATGTAAAGAATCAGAATGTAAGGAGGGTACCTGAAGAAATGATAATCAATTGAAATAAACTTGAAGAGGGCACATTCGCGTGGTGAGAGTTCATTTCGACAAGCATTCCGGTAAGTGGAAAATCTGCACAGGAGATTTTCTCTCCTCTTCAAGTATACATGCAACTTATTGAGTACATATGACGGTAGATGTTAATCTACTCATTGGATCTTTCATGTTCTCAGATGAGATAAACCAACAAAGCTCACGGATGTTATGACATGCACTTATATTTTTCTGAATACTTTGTGGATGATTAAATTCAGTTTCATTATAATGAACCATTTGCGGTGCATGTGCTGACGCATGCTTTTGCACGGCGTGATGTCCCGTGGAACGACCTTTTTGTCGTTGCTGTAGAACGCTCAACAAGTTTTGTCACTTGTGCTAGCTGTATTCGGACGGTACAACCTGCAAGCCTGTAAATAGGTCAGGCGTTGGCCATTGCCATTGTTTTTTGACGTATCGCGTCGCATGCCAGAATGTAAATGTCATCATCATCATGGAAAAACGAGTGACCTCTGTCGGTGGCGGGTTCATGGACACGATGCTGCCAACAAAAGGGTGGAACGAATAAAGTCGATGTTGTGGGGCTAGGGTGGTGATCCGGAGGCAATAATAGTGTGTACCGATTGTTGGTAATTTGTTTATAAAACAAATGAAGAGGTGTCTTGTCCCACATCGAAAAGGTGTGAGTGCACACGTGGACGAGATTTGGCACTAACCAACAATCATTAATTTTATTTATTAAAAATTCGGATTTATTTTTATAAAAAAATTAACTATAAAGTCTTGTTGAAATAGTGAGACTGTTCATGGAAAAGTTACGGTTATTTTTTATTATTATTTATTTAATTTCGAATTTTTTTATGTCTTTTCAATGTAACTTTTGAGACATACTTGTTCATTTTGTAACATTTCCCGAAATGTTGCTTTTATTCTTTTTTGTAATCTTTTGAAGAGTTGCCTCTATTTGAAAGACATATATAAGTACATTTGTTTTGAGATCAAATGATGATCTTATTTCATTTTTTCTCGTCTTCTTTTGAAAGAAACTACAGCCATTATTTTTAATTGTTTCTTATGAGAGACTTAGAGAAATACTAGAATTGCTATCTAGTATTCTCATTTGAGACTTTATTGTATCATGAAAGAAATTTGCCGATGACCATTAGCAACTTTGTGGGGGCAAATAAATTCTTAAAGAAAGTGATATCACGCATCAAAGTCCAACTTGATTACTCGATTTGACTTCATTGTTCTACCTAATCGAAATCATATTTTCCCAACAATTTTAAGGATTTATATTTGCAACAATGAAATCAGAGTTTATCGTCGGAAGCAGAAGGTGTTGGTGAGGCTTAAGGTCTTGGCGTATGTCACCTAGTTGTATGTCTCGGCCTCTCATGAGCATGCTTATAATTTGGTTTAGTTCGAGCCTGCCTTGGTCTAGCTGGTTGAGATTGTGGGTTTGAGCGTGGAAGGAGGGCAGAGAGAAAAAAAAAAAAGAATTCGCTGGAAGGAGAGCCTGACACAAAGTAAGAGAGAAGAAAAAAGGAAGGAAGGAAAGGAAGGAAGCAAGGAGGGAAGGAAGGACGGAAAAAAAAAAAAAATACCCTCGCGGTCTAGGATTTGCAGACGCGCACGCACGACATTCTCCCTCTCGTTTGATGGCCATTGAAGATTCCGGGCGCATTTTGGTGTTCGCGACGAGCATAGCCGTGCCGCTATTGACCGCCGTTTTTCCCCCCTTTCGCTCTCCGTTTACGCCGGTCGGTCGAGACGCTTGAGCTCGCGTTCCAGATCGCCGGCGACCCGCGATCTGGAAGGTCCGGTCTTCAACCGCGCGGCGCGGGGGCGGGGGCGGTGCGGTATTGGTGACGCGGCGAGGCCTCCGCGTATGACGCTGGGTGAGGTATACGTGGGCGGTCCCGGTGGCGGCATGGGGGATGAGGCGAGAGGCGATTGTACGGATTCGGTCATTTGCATCATTGCGGGGAAGGACGCGGACGCGGGCTTTGTGGACGACGGTTTGACCGGCGTGGGTGCCGATTCGGGTGGCAGTTTGTCGGTTTCGCAGGGCGGCGGAAGCGGTGTCGGTTCGTTTCGTGAAGCTATGGTGACCGGATGTTCTTACGTAAAAAAAAAAACAGAGAGAGACTGAAACTTCGACTGAGACTTAGAGAGAGGGTGGCGACTCCGGTCGGGGACGCTTCCGTTTCCGCCTCGGTTTTCGGGCTGAAGGGGGCAACTACAGGAGTGTCGTCTGCGAGGCCCAAGTCGTCGGGCTACGTGCTCGTTCGCTCGCTTCATGGCCGAGAGCCCGAAGCGAACGACGACGGTAACAGAAGTTTTAGCCATCAATCCAGTTGCCAATCTATCAATAAGTGGATGGAGGATTTCAGTTAATGATTGATAATGTCCTTCTTTGAGGGTAGCGTAAATTGGAATTCGAGAAGCGTAAGAGTCCATTTGCCACGGGTTGCGAAAATTTGAGGGTCTCGATAGAAATGATGAGAATCAATGAGTGGATGGATCCAGCTTAGCCGATGAAGAAGAAAACTATGCTATATGTGCTTCTTGAAATGTTGTGGTGCCTTCTTTGTTGCGAAGAGACGCGCAAAGAGGACGATGGCTCTGGCAAACTCGTGGACTCTGTACGTGTACCACCTCCCGTGGATGGATTAGTCTCTTGCACAGTTGACCAGCACGCTTGCCGTGCTTCCATTAGGCCAGTGCCGCCTATTTACGTAACTGGTCCATGTGACTTCTCATATGGAATGAGTGTGGAGGCGTTTCACATGGACGCTTGGTGGGAAGGAGTGTTTTTTATCATAATGTTGGCGCGGAGAAGAGAAATGTTTTCTTTCCGGAATTGGGTGATCAAATGTTGACTCAACTCACTAAGTTACTCAAGATTGTGACGAGATTACAGAGAAATGGCAAAGTCGAGGGACTTGGTTGTTCCTTGACTTAATTCACGTGTATGAGCAGGAATGGCCTATTCCTGTTTCCTTGAAGCAGATATGGTATGATTTGCGGGGAAAAGAAGCCTTTCAAAGGAACCTTCATAGAAACAAAAGAAACAGAATTGAATAAACAAAGTGAGGTCCCACCACCCATTTTTCAATTTAATCATATTCGGTCCCTCACTGTTTCCCCCACAAAAGTTGTTCAATTAACTAAACAAATTTGGTCCCATCACTGTTTCCCTCTGAGCCGAGCCCCATTTTCCCCTCTGCGCCCTATTTTTCTATTCCGTCCCCACAAAAGAAAGTGAATGAACGACAGAATCCTCAATTTTTTTATTCGGTCCCCACCACTTTCCCCACCACTTTCCCCCTGAGCTGAGCCCTCAATTTGCCCTCCACGCTCTAACTTGCTCGTCGGAACCCTCAATTTTTCACTAAATTAACCAATGTAGAGAACATGACAAACTTGAGTGAGCAAGAGTTGGGAACGCAACCAGCGAACAAACATGAACAACGGTGCAACTACAGCGGTGGCTGAGTGACGATGGGTGAGCAAACGACGGTGGGTGAGTGAGCTACGGCCGGCGGCGTCAAGCAAGAATCGTATACGAACACTGTTTTTGGCCATAGTGAATCCACTCCTCTATTTTACAAAACGACGATCGTTTTGTAAGTAATTCACGTGGAATGGTAAAACAATGCGTTTCTTACGAAGAAAGGAAAACGGCGTCATTTTATGCCATCCACCATGGATAGTCTTAAGAATTGTCGATTTTTTTTATTTAAATATAAAAACCACGTAATCATTTTGGCCAGAATTTCTTGCCGGTGGCACCAAAGTGATCGTTTTTTCTCCGATTTGGCACTTAAGTGATCCGACGGAAACTTTTAACACCAAAGTGAGTACCGTACACAAGTTATGACACTAATAGTGTACTTCTCCCAAAATTAAAGTCTGTCTTAGATTAAGATCTTAGATTAAGATTTTCGAACAACTTTCATGGAAGAAGTTTTGCGAGATTTGAACCGTAGAAAGCTTTATAAATTTGGAAAGCAGCAAAGGTCTAGCAATTTGAAAAATTGGAAATCCAATTCAAAACCTAAGAAACCAAAGGTGGCAAGTTTCCATATAGGGGAATCTCATAACTTCTAAATTCCTTATCAATTGATCCAAATCGATCCTTATTCCATTCTTCATGGTCTAAATAGGGGCTTGAAGTCACAATATCAATGGTAGATAATGCCACTTATGGAATTGTATTGAGATTCATAGGACTATGTGAGAGTAGCAGCATGTATTACAAGTTCAACAAAATGATTATAATTCAGTTCAAACAGTGATTCAACATGAAGATTTATTAAAAACAAAGTCTTGAGATTAGCCAGTTTACAAAACTTGATCCAAATTAATGCATGCAGAAGTGTCGGGCCTCATTAAGCGAACGCCCAAATGGAAGCATGCTGTTTTAAAGAAAGTTCGATGTTTGGACTTTTTCCAATTCACTAATGGAAAAAGTAAATTCGTTTGGTAGTTGAAGTCGGGCACTCTCATCTTTTGGTTATATGTACATACATTATATGTTGGGATTTTGTCTTTTTGGCAGACAAGTCCTGGCCGTGATATCAAATTACGAAGCAAACTTGCGTTCGTATTACATTCAATAATAAATAATAAAGAGTTTAAACTAGTGAAAATCTTATGATGAAATTTGGTGCATTTCTCAATAAGATTGAGATACTTTTCAGGGAGAAATGACTGCCTATAATTGAGGAGTTTGATTAATATCGAGAATAATTGAGTGGCTTTTTTTGCTCAATATTTGAGTGACTTGACTATAGTTATAATGCATATTATATTGCTTGATTTTTATATTAACTTTTGTGATGCTTGAGGATGTAGATCATACCAACCAATTGTCTATGCAATGGTTTGTCCAGTGAAGCCATATTAGGAAGCCACAGCAAAAGCGCAATGCTTTCACAAAGGGAGATCGCCAAAAGAGAGCCTAAATTCGAGCCTATTAACATATCTAGTTTGATCCATATTTACTCAAAAACTTAAGCCAATGAGTTATGTGCCAATAAGGTTATATATTAACTACTCTAGATTGCACTAATTATCCTGTGTTATACTTCTCTAAACTCACACGTGCATCTCAACAATTGGAGTGCACAACAAAAGCCCAATACCTTCACTCGGGTAGATTGGCAAGAGGAAAGTCAAGTTTGAGCTCATTAAAATATCTAGTTAGACCCACATTCATTTAAAAAAGTTAAGTAAATGAGTTATGGATTAACTATGATATATTAACTATTTTATATCACATCATGATATATTAACTACTTTATATCACATCAGTTCTATAATGTGAGATATTTATAATGTAGTTGACATATGCATCTTAGCAAGCTCTATTAGTGTCAACTATCTCTTGGATTGATTTTTCTTTTCCCGCTTATCATCTATATCCTTGAACTCTAACACACAAGCTCATAAGTGGGAAAAGATTAAGAGAAAGACCAGCATATCTGATCGAAAAAGTCTCACAACTGGTTGGCTAGTGCTCAACCTCAATAAGAAAGTACACAATGATTACAACATTATTGAAATAAGATCCCACGGACGATTATTTAGATATCGATCACTCCAAACTGTCTTCCTACTATTAAAATAGCAGGAAATAACATCACTGGGATAGCACTAATTAATTTCATCCATGGACTGTTGCCACGCTGTGAAGCACCACCGTCTCCACTGTGAGACCTGGCCCAAACCCGAAGAGGACGCCCCACTCCAATCCCTCGCCGGTGGTCGCAAGCCCTTCTTCCGATGATTTTCTCCGCATCTCATCGAGAATGAACGAGACACACGCGCTCGACATGTTCCCATACTCTCTAAGCACATGCCTCACGGCTCGGAGCCTTTCCTTTTTCAGCCCTAGCTTGGCCTTGATTTGGTTGAGTATGGCCGGGCCACCAGGATGAGGCACCCAAAAGATGGAGTTCCAGTCACTTATGCCGAGCGAATCGAACGCCTCTTTCAAGCTCTTCTCGATGTGGTCTGCGATCAAATGGGGGACCCTGTCGGATAACCCGAAGGTGAGGCCAACGTCACGCAGTTGACCCTCAATGGCGCCGTCGGAGTTTGGCAAAACGGTCTCCGCAGTCCACACGAGTTGGAATATGGGCCGCTCAGCAGGGATCTCTGGGTCGGACCCTATGATGAGCGCAGCCGCTCCGTCCCCAAAGATGGCCTGGCCGACAAGGTTAGCAAGGTTCTCAGCAGACGGGCCTCGGAAGGTGGTGACAGTGATCTCAGAGCAGACGATGAGGACGCGAGCGCCGGCATTGTTCTCAGCAAGGTCCTTCGCAACACGGAGGACGGTGCCACCAGCAAAGCAGCCCTGGTGGTAGAGCATGACCCGCTTGACGGAGGGGCTGAGGCCGAGAAGGCACATGAGCTGGTAGTCGGCACCAGGCATGTCGACGCCGGAGGTGGAGCAGAAGACTATGTGGGTGATCTTGGACTTGGGTTGGCCCCATTCCTTGATGGCCTTCAACGCCGCCTCCTCGCCGAGCTTCGGGATGGTGTCGATGATTATGTCCTGGCGCGGGTTGAGTGAAGGGGCATCGTACGAGCAGATCTCAGGGTGTTTCTCCATAAGCTCCTCTGTCAAGTGCATGTAACGCTTGTGGATCATTGACTTGTCACCTGCGACGTTCCTTTATGTTTATTTTACTTTCCAAGAACAAAGTCGACATGCATGCAGTGGAGTTTTTCTTCGTTCTGTTTTCTTTTCTTTTTTATATCTATTTCCACTATTACTAACAATTCTGCGTGGCTAGCTAACATATACTACTCGACGAACTTTTCTTTTGACCATTCTAAGATTGTTAAGAATGATTGCAAATTCTTTACCAAAAAAAGCAAATTGTAGTCATTCGATTTGTCCAGAAATAAGATCCAAAAAGAAAGATCTCTTAAAGGGTATAACAAGCAAAACACAACATATATATTTCATAAGAAAAAGTAAACTACGAAGTTAGGATTAGGATACTCTAAAATTTAAATATATATTTTGTAGCTAGGGCAATCTAGAGTGCGACCTACATATGCGGATGAACTTCTGCTTGAGAGCCGTCATGTTCTCGCTCTTGGTCACGCGGAAGTAGTAGTCAGGATACTCAGCCTGGTGCACACAGTTTGCTGGGTTCGCCGTCCCAATAGCGAGGATGGTCGCCGGCCCCTTGGCCCGCTGGTTCTCGCGGATCTTCTCAACGGCACCCATCTATCTCAGACCTGCGTTCAAAACTTTGGAACTTCGATGTAACGCCTTAGTGAAGCTGAGACTCCACAACTTTGCCCGGCTGTGAACGCAGCCCATTGCCTTGCCTTTTATAGATACGAAGTGGGCAAGCTCGAGCTAGGGTTTGAAGCAATGACGAGGCATTAGTACAATAGCCAAAAGGAATTACGAGAACATGAATATAAGCATCGTGAAACATCTTGAAGAAGAACGATAGACATAATTGAGAATGGACTTCCCAAACTGGAAAAATTGTCTAAAAAGTCATAAATTATTGTGCCTTTGTTAATTGTGTTATGAACATTATAATTTTACCAACTAAATCAATTTTTTTTTTTCATATGTAGCCAATTAAGTCCCTCTGGCCAATTTGGCTGGAATTTGCTGATGTCGAAGTCGGCCGTCCCACATGATTTATCTGCGCTAATATGGATAATTTTTAATAATCTTTTGATGTTTTTAGTAATTTTTTATTTCCATTTTCCTTCTTTATTTTGTTTATTGTGGCCAAGAGGGTCATTGGGCCCTTGTGAGCCGCTGGCAAAGGTGTACGAGAAGGATCCCTTGAAGGCTTATTTGTTGTGAGTGTATAGCAAAGGCTCAACTTTCACCTGAAATAATTGCCAAGAAGGAGCTTAAATCTGAACTCACAACACATTTAATTAGATCTACTTCATTATGGGTGATTGAGTAAGCTGGTCGAGAAGTGACTGTGGGTTTCGATTCCAAATTTTGGAACCAACAACCGAACTAATAAGGACTGATCCAATTCCAGAACGGATTGATCCTTTCTAGTTTTCGGGAATATGACTAAGCATAGATGTCTGCTGTTTGTTCTCTAAATGGTTTAAAAGTAGAAAAAGATATCATGCTTTTTTCCTTGTGGATTGACGTGGGACACCCATTTGGGAAAACCAAAAGTGAAAAAAATAAAAAATAAATAAAAGCCTATGTGTGAGATCCCATATGGACATGCAAGGAAGGAGGCAAGTTGCATTTTGCTTGTCCACGTCCTGTTAGCGATTAGCAACCCCATTTAACCTGATGAATTATATAGACAAATTTCCAAAGGTTTCTCGACCATGAGAGCTTGGCGAGGGTTGTGGCACCATTGCCTACCAAAGCAAGGACCCTAACACCCTTGCTAGATTTGGGCGAAGCCAGGGCACCCTCGCCTGTTGCCGGTGAGGGTTGGCCGGTGACCCTCACTACCTTGGTAAAAAAAAAGAAAAAGGACAAAGAAAAGGAAAGGAAAAAGAAAAAATATATTAAAAATTCATAAAATTATTATTAAGAAATGTCCACTTTAGCGCCAGCCATTCCACATACAAAGGTTGACATCTATTTTGGCGATTTCTAGCCAAAATTGATCAAATGGATTGAATTAACAAAATGTGAAAATGTATAAGACTAAATTGGCATAATTAGAAGAATATGACTGAATTGACACGAGTATAATATTTACTTAATATGTCTAATAATCTAATTACCAAATGCTCTATTGAATGGGGTATGCCAATATCTTTTGTTCTATACGGTTTTTTTCCAAACTTTCCAAGATTTATTTTTATCTACCTCATCCTAATCTATCACATTGGACTCTTTATCTTGTATATCAAAGGTTTGTTATAGTCAAAGGAATATTCAGCTTTCGTAATTCAGTTTTTTAATACAACCTATGTATATATGATCTCGTTGCAAAAGTTCTTGAAGAAAGTATGTTTATATCATGGTTATTTTTTGCTGATAACTGTAAAGGAATATTTTGTAACTTAAACAATTAACATGTGAGATTTTGTAGGATTATTGTCAACTATTCTAAAAGTATAAATTGTTAAATAAATACGTGATTTAATATTCAAATATCATAACACTCTACCTCATGCATAAGCTAAATTTAGGCTTGAGTTTAAATAGTGTAAATATGTAATTAGGGAAGCAAATATAGGCTTGGAAAGATTTAAACTCATGACTCTTACCACGATAGAGTCTGAGATTTTATAGGATAGTTGCTAATGATTCCATAAACTTAAACAGATAAATGAATGCAGGATTTAATATTTAAATATAATACAACAAATGTAGAAGTCTATATAAGGAATTTGGCATGTCATTTGTCACCATAATACAACTATTAGCAATGCAAGTTCAGCTCATATTGCATATTGCCCACTAGCGTTAGGTTTATGGGAATATTCCAAATATTTTGCATCGAATATCCCAATTATTAGGACAATCTTTTAATTTTACGGGACCATTTATTGACATCTAAATTTTGACGGTTCGTTTAGTCATTTATCGCATTAAAAATTAGGCTTTAATTTTATCCAAAAAAAATATATTAATTGCGAAGCATATAGATTTAGGTGCATCTTTATTATTTTATTTTAATTGGCATTTTATTTATTGGACTAGTGCGGATGAGTTCAAATTAGTTGGACTAAGCCCACAAAGCAAGCAAGTTGACCCAAGCCCATGTTTTTTATTAATTGAAAATTATCTCGTGGGAAAATAGAAATTTTGAAATTTTTTCGGGATATAAATCTTTTGGATAGGGCATATGCGTGAAAAAATATTGTGATTTATCTTTGCAAGATTTGAATTTTGAGAAAATATTTATCGTAATCTTGAATTCTTATCAATATGTGATCAGTTGGTGAAAAAGTATTGCGGATGTAGATTTGCAGGGAGAATCAAAAATCTATCCCCTGCCCCCTATAAAAGCAATAGTGTGCGAGGACCTTGGGGGGCTTCTCTTGGTCAAAAAAGAAAACAAAAAAGTCAAGTGAAAAGAGAGAGAGTCAAAGGAAGAGGGTCAAGTGAAAAGAGAGAGAGACAAAGGAAGAGGGTTTCAGTTCTTTGGGAAAGGAAAGGGAGAGAAGTGTGCGGAGAAGACAGGGGAGACAAAGTGACGTGAGAGAGACAGGTGAGAGAGGAGAGAGGAAAAGTAAAAAAAACAAAGTAAAAAAAACACTGTTTCTCTTCTTCGGTGAACTCCTCACCGACCAATACTGGAGCTCTGCCTCGCCACGTGATCACTGCCGTCCACTGGACCCGCGTGGCCACTCCTATTCCGCCTTGCAACGCCGCCGGAGCCCCGAATCAGTCGCACCGCCACACCTCCCTCTCGCCACGTCTGCACCACCGCTTGTCTCTAAAGCCCTGCATCAACGATCATAGCAGACCACTTCCCCGCCAGACACCGCACTGCGTCATCACCGCCCTCTGCTCAGTCCCCGCACTCGCTTGAGCCCGATCTACCGCATCGGAGCGCCGATCTCTCCCCCAACTTGCTGCTGACCCACAACGCCAGGCCCAGATCCGAACCCCCACACGTCCAAGTGACGTCTTTGCTGCCAAACATCTCCGCTACGAGTCTCCTCACGGTGCGCATGCAGTTCCTTCGCTGAACGTCTCCAATTGCTGACGCCCACACTTGCAACCTTCTCCATCCGCGACGCCGAATCCGGACGCCACCGAGCCCCAAATCGGTCGCAACCTCCTCGCTCGAAGCACCGCCGACGCCACGGCGCCACCCCTGCGACACTGCACCGAGCCCTCTTCCGTGTAGACGCTAAGCCGCCCGCCAAGCCGCTCCATCCGTTGCTGCCTTTCGCCGGAGCTCCAACCGATGGCAACCCCCTGCTCGACGCCAGCAAATTTGGGTGCGTTTGTTTGTGTTTCTGTTTAAAAATTGTTCCAGAGAACAGAAATAGAAAAAAGTGTTTCGTTTCGGGGAACAATTTTTGAACAAAACAACGCGTTTGGTAAACTTGTTCCGGAAATAAAAAATAAACAGAAACATGTTTGGTAAATTTGGATAATTTTTTTATTTCTTTTATTTTTTCTATTTTTTTCTTATTTTTCCTTTTTTTCATTTTTTCTTTTTCATTTTTTTTCTTCTTTTGGCCGGCGACCGGCCGGCGAGGGTCGGCCTCGCCTTGATCCGGCGAGGCCAAGCTCGCCCAGCCGCGGGCGAGGCGCGGCCTCTCCGGGCCACCGCCAGGCGATGCCAACTCGCCCAGATTCGGCGAGGCCGAGGCTCGCCGGCCGCTGGGCGAGGTCGGCCTCGCCGGATCCGGGCGAGCTTGAGCTCGCCCGGCCATGGCGAGGCCGACCCTCGCCTAGCTACGGCGAGCCTCGCCATGGCCGGGCGAGGCCGCCGCCCTCGTCGGCTGGTCGCCGGCCATGGCCGAGGCCGGCGACCGGCCAAAAGAAAAAGAACAAGAAAATAAGAGAAAAAAAGAAAAAAAATAAGTGTTTCTCAAAAGTGTTTCGAAACAAGAAACACAAAATTTGTGTTTCTTGTTTCTGTTTATTTTTTGTTCCTGGGAACAAAAGAACAAAAAAGGAACAGAATCGTGTCCAAACGCGTTTCTGTTCCTTTTTTGTTCCCAGGAACAAAAAAACAGAAAAAGTGTTTAAAAACAAAAAAAAGAAATACAACCAAACGCAGCCTTTGCTGCCCCCCATTTTCCTTAGGTTGCTCATTTTTCTTTTATTTTTATTTTTCTTATTTTATGTTATTTTACTTTATTTTTAGTTAATTATGCTATTATTGTTTAAGTTTGAATATTGTGAGGTGACTTTTAGGTTATGGATATTGTAGGCATTATCGGCAGGAGTTATCCCTAAGATTATTGTAATTATTAATTTGACCCGTAAGATGTCGGGTCATTTTTTTAATTGTATTAATTCTTGGGGGTTTGTTGATAATATCTTAATTGTTGAATCAATATAATTATTAATTTGATTCGTAAGATTTCAGATCAAATTTTTAATTATTTTGAACTTCGGGTTATGGTAATTATTAATTTGACCTGTGAAATAACAGGTTATTTTTTCGATTATTTTAATTCTTTATTTGATTGGATGCCTCAATTAGTTTAAATATAATGTTTATTTGATACTTGTTTGTTTTGGAAAACCATTAAAAAAAATCCAAAAAATATTTGAATTAGGATTCAGTTTGTTTTGGAATATTTCTTGTTATCTTGCACATTTAGGATAGGGATTTTATTTCGAATTTAGAAAAATATAAAAACAAAAAAGTGCATTCATTTAGCTTGTTTTTTTTTAATTTAAATTGCATGTTTAATTATTTGGTAATTGTGAATTTCGAATTTTATAAAAATAAAAACACAAAAGAATCATCATGCATATTTCATGTAGAATTGGGGCATTCTTTGTACGTCATGGCATCTTAGGATAAAATTGCAAGTGTCATTTTAAATTCACTTCATTATTTAGAATAGATTGCATTTTTAGGATAAAAAATCATATGCACGTCATCTAGAATTAAGTTCATGAAATGCACGTCATTTAGTGATTGTTGCTAAGTTCATTATATTAGGAATTGCTCATCATTAGACTAGGTCATTTAATAAATGCTACGTGACATATAGCTCGCACATTAAACTGCATGTTACATGTCATTTTAGTTAAAATAATTTTGTATGTCATTGTACTGCATTGTATGTCATTTGAATTAGGTAATTTAGATTGCATTTAATTATTGCATTTCTTCATGTCATATAGTTTAGGTCATGTAGTTAAAATGCATGATTTTATAAGAAAATTCTAATTTCAAGAAAATCCAAAAAATTGTTTACTTTGTGTGATGCAATTTATTTATTGAATGTTTGAACATCCGCGTGGTCACTTTTTGCATGATAGTAATTTAGGTTAAAATAAATCAGCTGCCTACAAAAAACATTTTTGAAAAAAAAAAGAATGGTACTGAAAGGGCATTAGAGAAATCTAGTGTAACCAAGTCCCTGTGCCCTCAGTCTTTGGTTCGTAGGAGTAAAGTAATTCTCCAATTATTTTACTTAGGTATCTAATCGATCTACCATAAACTAATTAGTGGTGACTCCTAAATAAAATCCATTTGTATGTTAAGAAATTTGAACCTAAGTTGCGAATTGTTATGGGCTTGCGAGAGCCCGAGTTAAGTCTAGGCTTAACAATCCATTAGCCAAACCTTAGGTGGTTCACACCCAAAAATTTGGTCGCGACACCACTGAGTCAAAATTATTAACTACTTCCCACGGTATGCCAAAATATGTATCCACATCTGCATAGCTTTAATTAATCAAAATTATGTAAAGAATCAGAATGCATGGAGGGTTCCTGAAGAAATGATAATCAATTGAAATAAACTTGAAGAGTGCACATACACGTGGTGACAGTTCATTTCGACAAGCATTCCGGTCAAGCAATCTGGAGCATTCCGGTAAGTGGAAAATCTGCACAGGAGATTTTCTCTCCTCTTCAAGTATAGATGCAACTTGTTGAGTAGACATGACGGTAGATGTTAATCTACTCATCGGATCTTTCATGTTCTCATATGAGATAAACCAACAAAGCTCAAGGATGTCATGACATGCACTTATATTTTTCTGGATACTTTGTGGATGATTAAGTTCAGTTTCATTATAATGAACCATTTGTGATGCATGTGCTGACGCATGCTTTTGCACGGCGTGATGTCCCACGGAATGACCTTTTTGTCGTTGCTGTGGAACGCTCAAGAAGTTGTCACTTGTGCTAGCTCTATTCAGACGTATCGCGTCGCATGTCAAAATGTAAATGTCATCATCATCATGGAAAAACGAGTGGCGGGTTCATGGACACGATGTTGCCAACAAAAGGGTGGTGATCCCGAGGCAATAATAGTGTGTACCGATGATGGTGGCTGTGTGACTGATTTGGATGCAATGTTCATGATATATGGTTTGCCCATGTGCGAGCATGTTAAGGAATCCTATGTTTCTCAATTCTCTTTACATAATAGGCTAATGTTACGAAAAATCTTAAATTGATACACACGTAATAAATCTGCCTTAAATGAATTTTCTAATCACAAATCCAAACTACTACAATCATGATAAAATTACCCTAAAACTTCAAATTGATATACTTGTGTCAAATTTACATTCATTAGTTTAGATTGAATCGGTTTAATACTACAAAAAGTCATGATTGGTATATTCATGACAAACGAAAGGTAAATCCTCAAATTAGTATACTCATCAATTATTATGTGTCATTTAATTTAGTAGTTTAACATTAGAATTTAATAAAAACTAATAGAATATAAATTTATCACAAATGTATCAATTTGGAGTTTCTTATGGTCATAAAACTAATTTTGGGTAAATTTGTGGTGGTGCTTCCGAGAGCATTAATAGTATGTACCGACGGTGTTGGTTGTGTAACAGCTTTGTGTCACGACCTTTTTTTCGGTGACCGATATGCATGGGCGTCAACAGAGGCTAATGGCTCAGTTAGATCTATTGGATCTTTCATGTCCTCATATGAGATAAATCAACAAAGCTCATTGATATTATGGCATGCGCATATATTTTTATGGATACATTGTGGATGATTAAATTCAGTTTAATTATAATGAACAACTTGCTATGCATGTGCCGACCGATTTAGACATGCACCAAACGCATAGTATGTTGTCTGCATGGTCGTTGTCTACATGCTTTTGCATGGCGTGATGTCCGGTGGAACGACCTTTTTCTCGTTGATGTAAACCGCTCAACTAGTTTTGTCTTTCGTGCTAGCTTTATTCGGACGGTACAACTTGGCAACTTTATTCAGACGTTTCTTGTCATTTTACGAATCTTGTAATATCTAAAAGTAAATGTCGTCATCATCATAGGAAAATGAATGACCTCTGCTAGTAGCGAGTTCATGGATACGATGTTGTGTGGTTGCGGTGGTGCTTCCGAGAGCATTAATAGTATGTACCGACGGTGTTGGCTGTGTAATAGCTTTGTGTCATGACCTTTTTTATGGTGACCGATATGAATGGGCGTCAGCAGAGGCTAATGGCTCGGTTAGATCTATTGGATCTTTCATGTTCTCAGATGAGATAAATCAACAAAGCTCATGGTTGTTATGACATGCACATATATTTTTATGGATACATTGTGGATGATTAAATTCAGTTTAATTATAATGAACCATTTGCTGTGCATGTGTCAATAGATTTAGACATGCACAGGACGCGTAGTACGTTGTCTGCATGCTTTTGCATGGTGTGATGTCCGGTGGAACGATTTCTCGTTGATGTAAGTCGCTTAAATAGTTTTGTCTTTCGTGCCAGCTTTATTCGGACGTTCCTTGTCATTTTACGAATCGTGTCATATCTGAAAGTAAATGTCGTCATCATCATAGGAAGATGAGTGAGCTCTACCAGTAGCAAGTTCATGGATACGATGTTTTGTGGTTGCGGTGGTGCTTCCAAGAGCATTAATAGTATGTACTGATGGTGTTGGTTGTGTAACAGCTTGTGTCACGACCTTTTTTTCGGTGACCGATATGCATGGGCGTCAACAGAGGCTAATGGCTCGGTTAGATCTATTGGATCTTTCTTGTTCTCAGATGAGATAAATCAACAAAGCTCATGGATGTTATGGCACACACATATATTTTTATGGATACATTGTGGACGATTAAATTCAGTTTAATTATAATGAACCATTTGCTGTGCATGTGCCGACCGATTTAGACATGCATCGGACGCGTAGTACGTTGTCCGCATGCTTTTGCATGGTGTGATGTTCATGGAACGGCCTTTTTCTCGTTGATGTAAACCGCTCAATTAGTTTTGTCTTTCGTGCCAGCTTTATTCGGATGGTACAACTTGGCAGCTTTATTTGGACGTTCCTTGTCATTTTACGAATCGTGTCGTATCTAAAAGTAAATGTCATCATCATCATAGGAAAATGAGTGAGCTCTGCTGGTAGCAAGTTCATGGGTACGATGTTTTGTGGTTGCGGTGGTGCTTCCGAGAGCATTAATAGTATGTACCGATGGTGTTGGTTGTGTAACAGCTTTGTGTCACGACCTTTTTTCCGATGACCGATATGCATGGGCATCAGTAGAGGCTAATGGCTCGGTTAGATCTATTGGATCTTTCATGTTCTCAGATGAGATAAATCAACAAAGCTCATAGATATTATGGCATGCACATATATTTTTATGGATGCATCGTGGATGATTAAATTCAGTTTAATTATAATGAACCATTTGCTGTGCATGTGCCGACCGATTTAGACATGCATCGGACATGTAGTACATTGTCTGCATGCTTTTGCATGGCGTAATGTCCGGTGGAACGAGCTTTTTCTCATTGATGTAAACCGCTCAAATAATTTTGTTTTCTGTGCTAGCTTTATTCGGACGTTTCTTGCCATTTTATGAATTGTGTCGTATCTGAAAGGAAATGTTGTCATCATCATAGGAAAATGAGTTAGCTCTACCGGTAGCGAGTTCATGGATACGATGTTGTGTGGTTGCGGTGGTGCTTCCGAGAGCATTAATAGTATGTACCGACGGTGTTTGCTGTGTAACAGCTTTGTGTCACGACCTTTTTTTTGGTGACTGATATGCTTGGGCATCAGCAGAGGCTTATGGCTTGGTTAGATCTATTAGACTTAGTTCAAGCTCTCTCAAGCCCAGTAATTCCCGACTTATGATTTGAGTTGTTTTTAACCTATAAGTTAATTTTAAAAAGGAGTCGCTACTGATCAATTTTTTGTGGATCGATTAGAAACCCAAGCAAAATATTGGGAGAAAAATTTCATTTCTACACAATCAGAAACACTTGGATCAGGGATTTGATTACACTAGTTAATCACTAATGCTCTTTTGGTATCTAATCTTGTATAAATTTTAAGGCTTTTTAGATTTTCAAGGGATTTTTCCATGCATTTTGTGGAGAAAAACATATTTTTGGTCTTTTTCTATTTTCTTGAACATAAAAAGCATTTTTTTTTTGAGTTTTTGATCCTTTCAAAAATATTAATCATTTTTGGCTTTTTCTGAGTTTTTTGGGAAAACATGGGATATTTTTTTGGATTTTTCTGATTTTCTGAAAAATGAATTATTTTTTATTTTTTTACTATAAAAATATTTTTTGTTATGATATAATATTATATATAAGAAAAAAAACTGCTTGAGTCGAATTCCTGGGTTGGGACCGACCCAGGTCGCCAGCAGCTAGCCTGGATGGGCCTGAAGCACGGGCCTAGACCAAGCCTCACTCCTTTTTTTATAAAAAAACACTCAGCCCGCGAGACAAAACTGGGCCCATTTAAAATGGAGATGCCTGGCCCAGGGATCAGCCAGCCGAGACCTAGCCCATGCACGTCCAAACCGATCGTCCAAAACCCTACCCGGTTGAAGTCTAACGCCCGACTCGACTCCTGACACAATTTGCGGCCGCGACCCTGTTCACCCCCTTCGTCCCTCTTCTGCGATGTCCAACAGAGACGACAGCGATGAATGGCGGCGGCTGACCTAGGGCTTGGTCGCAATGGTAGGGACGATGGTGTCGTGGGGATGGAACGGTGGCGGCGTAGGGAGCAGCAGCAGCCCGCCACGGCAGGAGTCGCAGCTAGTTGTCGGGGAGGCGACAGTGAAGTAGTGACAGATGGGGTCAAGGGACGGCAGGCGAAAGTTCTCAAATAGAGCGATGGATGCTTACCAAATTTCTTTCTATTTATGGAATTATAATAGCTAGAAACCTCCCCTCGCTTTTATATTCCCCGTCACCCTTTTTATATCCGAAACCTTAAGCTTCAAATATCATGTCATTTGCATAAATAATCGACTAGAAGAGAATGATTTATGACATAATTGAGTTTTTATGTCAGAAATGTGTGAGTTTGAGATTTCTCGTGATATTAACCTTTCATCTTTTAGTTTATCTTTTTATGTAAATCAATATTATGTAAATTATTAATCATATGGATAGTATAATGAGGGACCATAATTTTTTTTTTTTTTTTATGGATCCTGTCTATGTAACCTTTCGTTTTGATATTGTCACCATGCATTTGTAGAATGTGGGGCTTTCTATTACAAGTCATTTTCATGTTCATAGGTACTCTCTGGTTTGTACTTAATTGCACTTTATAATTTCGCATGTTGCCAGGGTTTCGCCTGACATTGTTTGGTCCATACCAAGTACTAGATATTAAGGTATCCTATGTTGCTCAATCGTCTTTACATAATGGGCTAATATTACAAAAAGTCTCAAAGTCGTACACCTCGTACGCATCTTTTTATTCAGATGGATTCTACCTATGTAGTGTATTGTCCAAAATCAAACTTATTTACAGCCTGTTAAATATCTCTCTTATCTGACAAAAAAAGAGAGCAAATCTCTCTTCTTCTTCTTTCTCTTATCTGACAAAAAAAAGAGAGGAAATCTCTCTTTTTTTTTTTTTTTTTTTTTTTCCCACAACCCATCTTCATCGCCGTTGGATAGTAAGTCCAACATGGATGCTTCATCGAAAACCTAACACGTGACAATTACGTACACAAAGGACAATTGAACAATTTCTTCCACGAATTTCAATTCTCTCTCTCTCACTCCCTCCCTACTCACGACCCTCCTCCTTCTTTTATCTTCACAGCCCATCTTCATTGCCGTTGGATAGTAAGTCCAACATGGATGATTCATCGAAAAACTAACACGTGACAATTACGCACGCAAAGGACAATTGAACAATTTCTTCCACCAATTTCAACTTTCTCTCTCTCACTCCCTCACTCCTCATGACCAGATATCGTTCCGTTGCTGAAGTTGCCATAACAGCACCATCACTAGCAACTCCACAAATTCACTGTTTATATTGCCTCTTCTCTTTCTCTCTCTCTCTCTCTCTCGAGTGGTTTTCCGTCATTGAGATCTAATCAACCAATGCCATAATAATGGGTGACTATAGTCAGCAATCTCCCTCATTGTGATTACCAAAAAAGTTCTGAATATATTATAATCATGCCAATTTAGTTTTAAACTTTTCAACTATATCAATTTAGTGTAAAATTTTTTACTCATTTTGCCAGTTGATTTCATGCGACAAAATTTGACCATAAATTGCTAACATAAACATTGATTGTTCAACATTGTATGGCCGATGCTAACTCCCACGCTGACCACTAGGTAAGGAGTGATGGCCCTCGCCTAATGCCCTAGTTAGTCACAGCAAGGGTGTTGGGCCTCCACCAAACTTGGTAAGGATTGTGACGCTCTTAGTATGGTCAGTGAGAGCTTCGCAAATGTTGTAGCACCCTTACATGAGAAAGCAAGGACCCCAACACCCTTGTTAGATCTGAACCAAGCCAGGGCACTCTTGCTTTTTGTCGGTGAGGATTAGCCGGTGACCCTTGATGAGCTTCGGCCAAACAAAAAAAAAAAGGAAAAGGAGAAATGAAAAAAAGAATACATTAAAAATTCATAAAATTATCATTAAAAAATGTTCATGTCAATGCTAATCATGCCACATAGAAAAGTAGACATCTATGTTAGTGGTTTCTAGCTAAAATTGATTAGATAGACTCCATTAACAAAATGTGAAAATGTGTAACACTAAATTTGCACAATTGGAAGATTATGACTGAATTAGTATAAGTACAATATTTAATTTGTACTTTAATAATCTAAGTACCAAATGCTCTATTGAATAGGATATACCCATATCTATTGTTATTTATGGTATTTTCCCAAACAAAAAGAATAAGATACAATAATTTCTAAGAAATTTCAAAGATTTATTTTTATCTACCTCATCCTAATCTATCCCATTCGATTCTTTATCTTGGATATCATAAGTTTTTATAGTCATTCAGCTTTCTGTAATTAAATTTTTTAATATAACCTATGTATATATGATCTCGTTTGACAAAATTCTCAAAGAAAGTATGTTTATATCATGGTTATTTGTTGTTGGTAATCGGTGAGGAAATTTTTTATCTTAAACAATCAACAAGTGAGTTGTTGTACCATTGCCAACTATTTCTAAAAGTCTAAACTATTAGATAAAGATGTGATTTAATATTTAAATATTATAACACTCTCCCTCATGTGTATGCTAACTCAGGATCTTAGCCTAAAGAGTGAAAACATGTATTTGGGAAAGCAAATATGAACTTGGAAAGATTTGAGCTTAAGACTTTGACATTAATAGAGTGTGAGATTTTGTAAGATAGTTGCTAATGGTTTTAAAAAGTTAAACTGATAGATGAAGGTATGGTTTCATATTTAAATATAATACATCAAATGAAGAAATCTATATATAAGGATTTTGGTATGGCATTTGTCACCATAATACAACTGTTACCAATGCATGTTTAGTTCATATTGCATGTTGCCCACTAGCGTTACGTTTATGGCGAATATTCCAAATACTTTGCACTGTACATCTGAATTATTAGGACAATCTTTTACTTTTACGGGACGACGGAGTCAAAATTAACTACTTCCCATAGTATGCCAAAATATGTATCCACAGCTGCATGGCTTTAATTAATCAAAATTATATAAAGAATTAGAATGTTTGGATGGTACCCGAAGAAATATAAATCAATTCAAATAAGCTTGAAGAATGTACATTCACGTGGTGGCAGTTTATCTCAACGAGCATTCCAGCTAGTGGAAAATCTGCACGGGAGATTTTCTCCTCTTCAACTGTACATGCGATTTATTGAGTAGATTTGACGGTAGAAGTTAATCTGCTCATTGGATCTTTCATGTTCTCAGATGAGATAAATCAGCAAAGCTCATGGATATTATGGCACGCACATATCTTTTTATGGATACATCGTGGATGATTAAATTCAGTTTAATTATAACGAACCATTTGCTGTGCATGTGCCGACCGATTTAGACATACACCGAATGCGTAGTATGTTATCTGCATGCTCGTTGTCTGCATGCTCTTGCATGCCGTGATGTCCAGTGGAACAACCTTTTTCTCATTGATGTAAACCGCTCAGCTAGTTTTGTCTTCCGTGCCAGCTTTATTTGGACGGTACAACTTGGCAACTTTATTCAGACGTTCCTTGTCAATTTACGAATCGTGTTGTATTTGAAAGTAAATGCTATCATCATCATAGGAAAATGAATGAGCTTTGCCGATAGCGAGTTCATGGATACGATGTTGTCTGGTTGCGGTGGAGCTACCGAGAGCATTAATCGTAAGTACTGACGGTGTTGGCTGTGTAACAGTTTTGTGTCACGACCTTTTTTTCGGTCACCGATATGTATGGGCGTCAGCAGAGGCTAATGGCTCGGTTAGATCCATTGGATCTTTCATGTTCTAAAATTAGATAAATCAACGAAGCTCATGGATGTTATGGCATGCACATATATTTTTATGGATACATTGTGGATGATTAAATTCAGTTTAATTATAACGAACCTTTTGCTGTGCATGTGCCAACCGATTTAGACATTGACTGGATGCGTAGTACGTTGTCTGCATGCTTTTGCATGAAGTGATGTCCAGTAGATCGACCTTTTTCTTGTTGATGTAAACCGCTCAACTAGTTTTGTCTTCTGTGCCAGCTTTATTCGGACGTACAACTTGGCAGTTTTATTCAGATGTTCCTTGTCATTTTACGAGTTGTGTCATATCTGAAAGTAAATGTCGTTATCATCATAGGAAAATGAGTGAGCTTTGCCGGTAGCAAGTTCATGAATACGATGTTGCGTGGTTGCGGTGGTGCTTCCGAGAGCATTAATAGTATGTACCGACAGTGTTCACTATGTAACAGCTTTGTGTCACGACCTTTTTTCGGTGACCAATACGCATGGGCATCAGCAGAGGCTAATGGCTCGGTTAGATCTATTGGATCTTTCATGTTCTCAGATGAGATAAATCAATAAAGCTCATGAATGTTATGGCACACACATATATTTTTATGGATACATTGTGGATGATTAAATTCAGTTTAATTATAGTGAACCATTTGCTGTGCATGTGTCGACCGATTTAGACATGCACCGAATGCGTAGTACGTTGTCTGCATGCTCGTTGTCTGCATGGTTTTGCATGGCGTGACGTCCGATGGAATGACCTTTTTCTCATTGATGTAAACCGCTTAGCTAGTTTTGTCTTCCGTGCCAGCTTTATTCGGATGGTACAACTTGGCAACTTTATTCGGACGTTCCTTGTCAATTTACAAATCGTGTCGTATCTGAAAGTAAATGTTGTCATCATCATAGGAAAATGAATGAGCTTTGCTGGTAGTGAGTTCATGGATATGATGTTGTCTAGTTATGGTGGAGCTACCGAGTGCATTAATAGTAAGTACTGATGGTGTTCGCTGTGTAACAGCTTTGTGTCATGACCTTTTTTTCGGTGACCGATATGCATGGGTGTCAGCAGAGGCTAATGGCTCGGTTAGATCCATTGGATCTTTCATGTTCTCAAATGAGATAAATCAACAAAGCTCATGGATGTTATGGCACGCACATATATTTTTATGGATACATTGTGGATGATTAAATTCAATTTAATTATAATGAACCTTATGCTGTGCATGTGCCAACCGATTTAGACATTGATCGGATGCATAGTACGTTGTCTGCATGCTTTTGCATGAAGTGATGTCCGGTGGAACGACCTTTTAATCGTTGATGTAAATCGCTTAACTAGTTTTGTCTTCCGTGCCAACTTTATTTGGATGGTACAACTTGGCAGCTTTATTTAGACGTTCCTTGTCATTTTACGAATCGTGTCGTATCTAAAAGTAAATGTCGTTATCATCATAGGAAAATGAGTGAGCTTTGCCGATAGCGAGTTCATGGATACGATGTTGTGTGGTTGCGGTGGTGCTTCTGAGAACATTAATAGTATGTACCGACGGTGTTGGTTGTGTAACAGCTTTGTGTCACGACCTTTTTTTTGGTGACTGATATGCATGGGTGTTAGCAGAGGCTAATGGCTCAGTTAGATCTATTTGATCTTTCATGTTCTCGGATTAGATAAATCAAAACAGCTCATAGATGTTTTGGCATGCACATATATTTTTATGGATACATTGTGGATGATTAAATTCATTTTAATTATAATGAACCATTTGCTGTGCATGTGCCGACCGATTTAGACATGCACCGGACGCGTAGTACGTTGTCTACATGCTTTTGCATGGCTTGATGTCCAGTGGAACGACCTTTTTCTTGTTGATGTAAACCGGACTACTAGTTTTGTCTTCTGTGCCAGCTTTATTGGGACGGTACAACTTGGCAACTCTCTTCGGACGTTCCTTGTCATTTTACGAATCGTGTCGTATCTGAAAGTAAATGTCGTCATCATCATAGGAAAATGAGTGAGCTTTGCCAGTAGCAAGTTCATGGATTTGATGTTGTGTGGTTGCGGCGGTTTTTCCGAGAGCATTGTGTCACGACCTTTCTTTCGGTGACCGATATGCATGGGCGTCAGCAAAGGCTAATAGCTCGGTTAGATCTATTATACTTAGTTCAAGTTCTCTTAATCCTAGCAATTCACGACTTATGATTTGAGTTTTTTTTTTTAATTTATAAGTTAATTTTAAAAAGGAGTCGCTACTAATTAATTTTGGTGGATCGATTAGAAACCCAAGTAAAATATTGGGAGAAAAATTTCATTTCTGCGAAATCCGAAACACTTGGATCAAGGACTTGATTACACTAGTTAATCACTAATGCTCTTTTGGTATCTAATCTTGTTTAAATCTTAAGGCTTTTTTGATTTTCAAGGGATTTTTCCATGCATTTTACGGAGAAAAACATATTTTTGGTCTTTTTCTATTTTCTTGAACATAAAAAGCATTTTTTTTTGAGTTTTTGATCCTTTCAAAAATATTAATCATTTTTGGCTTTTTCTGATTTTTTTGGGAAAACATGGGATATTTTTTTGGATTTTTCTGATTTTCTGAAAAATGAATTATTTTTTATTTTTTACTATAAAAATATTTTTTGTTATGATATAATATTATATATAAGAAAAAAAACTGCTTGAGTCGAATTCCTGGGTTGGGACCGACCCAGGTCGCCAGCAGCTAGCCTGGATGGGCCTGAAGCACGGGCCTAGACCAAGCCTCACTCCTTTTTTTTATAAAAAAAACACTCAGCCCGCGAGACAAAACTGGGCCCGTTTAAAAGGGAGATCCCTGGCCCAGGGATCAGCCAGCCGAGACCTAGCCCATGCACGTCCAACCCGATCGTCCAAAACCCTACCCGCTTGAAGTCTAACGCGCGACTCGACTTCTGACACAATTTGCGGCCGCGACCCTGTTCACCCCTTCGTCCCTCTTCTGCGATGTCCGACAGAGACGACAGCGATGAATGGCGGCGGCTGACCTAGGGCTTGGTCGCGATGGTAGGGACGATGGTGTCGTGGGGATGGAACGGCGGCGGCGTAGGGAGCAGCAGCAGCCCGGCACAGCAGGAGTCGCAGCAGCAGCCTGGCACAGCAGGAGTCGCAGCTAGTTGTCGGGGACAATGTCGAGGAGTTGAATGGTGGCGGTGTGGGGGCAGGGCGTCACAGGCGACAGTGAAGTAGTGACAGATGGGGTCAAGGGACGGCAGGCGAAAGTTCTCAAATAGAGCAATGGATGCTTACCAAATTTCTTTCTATTTATGGAATTATAATAGCTAGAAACCTCCCCTCGCTTTTATATTCCCCGTCACCCTTTTTATATCCGAAACCTTAAACTTCAAATATCATGTCATTTGCATAAATAATCAACTAGAAGAGAATGATTTATGACATAATTGAGTTTTTATGTCAGAAATGTATGAGTTTGAGATTTCTCGTGATATTAACCTTTCATCTTTTAATTTATCTTTTTATGTAAATCAATATTATGTAAATTATTAATCATATGGATAGTATAATGAGGGACCATAATTTTTTTTTTTTTTTTTTTTATGGATCCTGTCTATGTAACCTTTCGTTTTGATATTGTCACCATGCATTTGTAGAATGTGGGGCTTTCTATTACAAGTCATTTTCATGTTCATAGGTACTCTCTGGTTTGTACTTAATTGCACTTTATAATTTCGCATGTTGCCAGGGTTTCGCCTGACATTGTTTGGTCCATACCAAGTACTAGATATTAAGGTATCCTATGTTGCTCAATCGTCTTTACATAATGGGCTAATATTACAAAAAGTCTCAAAGTCGTACACCTTGTACGCATCTTTTTATTCAGATGGATTCTACCTATGTAGTGTATTGTCCAAAATCAAACTTATTTACAGCCTGTTAAATATCTCTCTTATCTGACAAAAAAAGAGAGAAAATCTCTCTTCTTCTTCTTTCTCTATCTGACAAAAAAAAAAGAGAGGAAATCTCTCTTTTTTTTTTTTTTTTTCCCACAACCCATCTTCATCGCCGTTGGATAGTAAGTCCAACATGGATGCTTCATCGAAAACCTAACACGTGACAATTACGTACACAAAGGACAATTGAACAATTTCTTCCACGAATTTCAATTCTCTCTCTCTCACTCCCTCCCTACTCACGACCCTCCTCCTTCTTTTATCTTCACAGCCCATCTTCATTGCCGTTGGATAGTAAGTCCAACATGGATGATTCATCGAAAAACTAACACGTGACAATTACGCACGCAAAGGACAATTGAACAATTTCTTCCACCAATTTCAACTTTCTCTCTCTCACTCCCTCACTCCTCATGACCAGATATCGTTCCGTTGCTGAAGTTGCCATAACAGCACCATCACTAGCAACTCCACAAATTCACTGTTCATATTGCCTCTTCTCTCTCTCTCTCTCTCTCTGTGTGGTTTTCCGTCATTGAGATCTAATCAACCAATGCCATAATAATGGATGACTATAGTCAGCAATCTCCCTCATTGTGATTACCAAAAAAGTTCTCAATATATTATAATTATGTCAATTTAGTTTTAAACTTTTCAAATATACCAATTTAGTGTAAAATTTTTTACTCATTTTGCCACTTGATTTCATGCGACAAAATTTGACCATAAATTGTTAACATGAACATTGATTGTTCAACATTGTATGGCCGATGCTAACTCCCACGCTGACCACTAGGTAAGGAGTGATGGCCCTCGCCTAATGCCCTAGCTAGTCACAGCAAGGGTGTTGGGCCTCCACCAGACTTGGTAAGGATTGTGACGCTTTTAGTATGGTTGGTGAGAGCTTCGCAAATGCTATAGCACCCTTACATGAGAAAGCAAGGACCCCAACACCCTTGTTAGATCTGAACCAAGCCAGGGCACTCTTGCTTGTTGCCGGTGAGGATTAGCCGGTGACCCTTGATGAGCTTCGCCCAAACAAAAAAAGAAAAGGAAAAGGAGAAATGAAAAAAGAATACATTAAAAATTCATAAAATTATCATTAAAAAATGTTCATGTCAATGCTAATCATGCCACATAGAAAAGTAGACATCTATGTTAGTGGTTTCTAGCTAAAATTGATTAGATAGACCCCATTAACAAAAATGTGAAAATGTGTAACACTAAATTCGCACAATTGGAAGATTATGACTAAATTAGTATAAGTACAATATTTATTCAGTAGTTTAATAATCTAAGTACCAAATGCTCTATTGAATAGGATATGCCCATATCTATTGTTATTTATGGTATTTTCCCAAACAAAAAGAATAAGATACAATAATTTCTAAGAAATTTCAAAGATTTATTTTTATCTACCTCATCCTAATCTATCCCATTCGATTCTTTATCTTGGATATCATAAGTTTTTATAGTCATTCAGCTTTCTGTAAGTAAATTTTTTAATATAACCTATGTATATATGATCTCGTTTGACAAAATTCTCAAAGAAAGTATGTTTATATCATGGTTATTTGTTGTTGGTAATCGGTGAGGAAAATTTTTATCTTAAACAATCAACAAATGAGTTGTTGGACCATTGCCAACTATTCTAAAAGTCTAAACTATTAGATAAAGATGTGATTTAATATTTAAATATTATAACACTCTCCCTCATGTGTACGCACTCTCCCTCATGTGTACGCTAACTCAGGATCTTAGCCTAAAGAGTGAAAACATGTATTTGTGAAAGCAAATATGAACTTGGAAAGATTTGAGCTTAAGACTCTGACATTGATAGAGTGTGGGATTTTGTAGGATAGTTGCCAATGGTTTTAAAAAGTTAAACTGATAGATAAAGGTATGGTTTCATATTTAAATATTATACACCAAATGAAGAAATCTATATATAAGGATTTTGGTATGGCATTTGTCACCATAATACAACTGTTACCAATGCAAGTTTAGTTCATATTGCATGTTGCCCACTAGCGTTACGTTTATGGCGAATATTCCAAATACTTTGCATTGTACATCTGAATTATTAGGACAATCTTTTACTTTTACGGGACGACGGAGTCAGAATTAACTACTTCCCATAATATGCCAAAATATGTATCCACAGCTGCATGGCTTTAACTAATCAAAATTATATAAAGAATTAGAATGTTTGGATGGTACCCGAAGAAATATAAATCAATTCAAATAAGCTTGAAGAATGTACATTCACGTGGTGGCAGTTTATTTCAACGAGCATTCCAGCTAGTGGAAAATCTGCACGGGAGATTTTGTCTCCTCTTCAACTGTACATGCGATTTATTGAGTAGATTTGGCGGTAGAAGTTAATCTGCTCATTGGATCTTTCATGTTCTAAGATGAGACAAATCAGCAAAGCTCATGGATGTTATGGCACGCACATATCTTTTTATGGTTACATTGTGGATGATTAAATTCAGTTTAATTATAATGAACTATTTGCTGTGCATGTGTCGACCGATTTAGACATGCACTGGACCCGTAGTACATTGTCCGCATGCTTTTGCATGGTTCACGTGGTGGCAGTTTATTTCAACGAGCATTCCAGCTAGTGGAAAATCTGCACGGGAGATTTTCTCTCCTCTTCAACTGTACATGCGATTTATTGAGTAGATTTGACGGTAGAAGTTAATCTGCTCATTGGATCTTTCATGTTCTCAGATGAGATAAATCAGCAAAGCTCATGGATGTTATGGCACGCACATATCTTTTTATGGATACATCGTGGATGATTAAATTCAGTTTAATTATAATGAACCATTTGTTGTGCATGTGCCGGCCGATTTAGACATGCACCGAATGCGTAGTACGTTGTCTGCATGCTCGTTGTCTGCATGCTTTTGCATGCCGTGATGTCCGGTGGAACAACCTTTTTCTCATTGATGTAAACCGCTTAGCTAGTTTTGTCTTCCGTGCCAGCTTTATTTGGACGGTACAACTTGGTAACTTTATTCAGACGTTCCTTGTCAATTTACGAATCGTGTCGTATTTGAAAGTAAATGCCGTCATCATCATAGGAAAATGAATGAGCTTTGCTAGTAGCGAGTTCATGGATACGATGTTGTCTAGTTGCGGTGGAGCTACTAAGAGCATTAATAGTAAGTACCGACGGTGTGGTTGTGTAATAGCTTTGTGTCACGACCTTTTTTTCGGTGACCGATATGCATGGGCGTCAGCAGAGGCTAATGGCTCGGTTAGATCTATTGGATCTTTCATGTTCTAAAATGAGATAAATCAACAAAGCTCATGGATGTTATGGCATGCACATATATTTTTATGGATACATTGTGGATGATTAAATTCAGTTTAATTATAATGAACCATTTGCTGTGCATGTGCCAACCGATTTAGACATTGACCGGATGCGTAGTACGTTGTCTGCATGCTTTTGCATGAAGTGATGTCTGGTGGAACAACCTTTTTCTCGTGGATGTAAACTGCTCAACTAGTTTTGTCTTCCGTGCCAGCTTTATTCGGATGGTACAACTTGGAAACTTGATTCGGACGTTCCTTGTCATTTTAGAAATCGTGTTGTATTTGAAAGTAAATGTCGTCATCATGATAGGAAAATGAGTGGGCTTTGCTGGTAGCGAGTTCATGGATACGATGTTGTGTGGTTACGGTGGTGCTTCTGAGAGCATTAATAGTAAGTACTGACGGTGTTGGTTGTGTAACAGCTTTGTGTCACGACCTTTTCTTCGGTGACCGATATGCATGGGCATTAGCTAAGGCTAATGGCTCGGTTAGATCTATTGAATCTTTCATGTTCTCAGATTAGATAGATCAACACAGCTCATGAATGTTATGGCACACACATATATTTTTATGGATACATTATGGATGATTAAATTTAGTTTAATTATAGTGAACCATTTGCTATGCATGTGCCGATCGATTTAGACATGCACCGAATGCGTAGTACATTGTCTGCATGCTCGTTGCCTGCATGCTTTTGCATGGCGTGATGTCTGGTGGAACGACTTTTTTCTCGTTGATGTAAACCGCTCAACTAGTTTTATCTTCCGTGTCAACTTTATTCGGACGGTATAATTTGGCAGCTTTATTCGGACGTTCCTTGTCAATTTACGTATCGTATCGTATATGAAAGTAAATGTCGTCATCATCATAGGAAAATGAGTGAGCTCTACCGGTAGCGAGTTCATGGATACGATGTTGTGAGGTTGTGGTGGTGCTTCCGAGAGCATTAATAGCATCTACCGACGATGTTGGCTGTGTAACAGCTTTGTGTCATGACCTTTTTTTTGGGTGACCGATATGCATGGGCGTCAGCAGAGGCTAATGGCTCGGTTAGATCCATTGGATCTTTCATGTTCTCAAATGAGATAAATCAACAAAGCTCATGGATGTTATGGCATGCACATATATTTTTATGGATACATTGTGGATGATTAAATTCAGTTTGATTATAATGAACCATTTGCTGTGCATGTGCCGACCGATTTAGACATTGACCGGATGCGTAGTACGTTGTTTACATGCTTTTGCATGAAGTGATGTATGGTGGAACGACCTTTTTCTCGTGGATGTAAACCGCTCAACTAGTTTTGTCTTCCGTGCCAGCTTTATTTGGATGGTACAACTTGGAAACTTGATTCGGACGTTCCTTGTCATTTTACAAATCGTGTTGTATTTGAAAGTAAATGTCGTCATCATGATAGGAAAATGAGTGGGCTTTGCTGGTAGCGAGTTCATGGATACGATGTTGTGTGGTTACGGTGGTGCTTCTGAGAGCATTAATAGTAAGTACCGACGGTGTTGGTTGTGTAACAGCTTTGTGTCACGACCTTTTTTTCGGTGACCGATATGCATGGGCATTAGCAGAGGCTAATGGCTCGGTTAGATCTATTGGATCTTTCATGTTCTCAGATCAGATAAATCAACACATCTCATGGATGTTATGGCATGCACATATATTTTTATGGATACATTATGGATGATTAAATTCAGTTTAATTATAATGAACCATTTGCTGTGCATGTGTCGACCAATTTAGACATTGACTGGATGCGTAGTACGTTGTTTGCATGCTTTTGCATGAAGTGATGTCCGGTGGAACGACCTTTTTATCGTGGATGTAAACCGCTCAACTAGTTTTGTCTTCCGTGCCAGCTTTATTCGGATGGTACAACTTGGAAACTTGATTCGGACGTTCCTTGTCATTTTACAAATCGTGTTGTATTTGAAAGTAAATGTCGTCATCATGATAGGAAAATTAGTGGGCTTTGCTGGTAGCGAGTTCATGGATACGATGTTGTGTGGTTACGGTGGTGCTTCTAAGAGCATTAATAGTAAGTACCGACGGTGTTGGTTGTGTAACAGCTTTGTGTCACGACCTTTTTTTCAGTGATCGATATGCATGGGTGTTAGGAGAGGCTAATGGCTCATTTAGATCTATTGGATCTTTCATGTTCTCAGATTAGATAAATCAACATAGCTCATGGATGTTATGGCATGCACATATATTTTTATGGATACATTGTGGATGATTAAATTCAGTTTAATTATAATGAACCATTTGCTGTGCATGTGTTGACCGATTTAGACATTGATCGGATGCGTAGTACGTTGTTTGCATGCTTTTGCATGAAGTGATGTCCGGTGGAACAACCTTTTTCTAGTTGATGTAAACCGCTCAACTAGTTTTGTCTTCCGTGCCAGCTTTATTCGGACGATACAAGTTGGCAACTTTATTCGGGCGGTCCTTGTCATTTTACGAATTGTGTCCTGTCTTAAAGTAAATGTCGTCATCATGATAGGAAAATGAGTGAGCTCTGCCGGTAGCAAGTTCATGGATACGATGTTGTGTGGTTGCGGTGGTGCTTCCAAGAGCATTAATAGTATCTACCGACGGTGTTGGCTGTGTAACAGCTTTGTGTCATGACCTTTTTTTTAGTGACCGATATGCATGGGCGTCAGTAGAGGCTAATGGCTCGGTTAGATCTATTGGATCTTTCATGTTCTCAAATGAGATAAATCAACAAAGCTCATGGATGTTATGGCATGCACATATATTTTTATGGATACATTGTGGATGATTAAATTCAGTTTAATTATAATGAATTATTTGCTGTGCATGTGTCGACCGATTTAGACATTGACCGGATGCGTAGTACGTTGTCTGCATGCTTTTGCATGAAGTGATGTCTGGTGGAACAACCTTTTTTCTCGTTGATGTAAACCACTCAACTAGTTTTGTCTTCCGTGCCAGCTTTATTCGGACGGTACAACTTGGTAGCTTTATTCGGACGTTCCTTGTCATTTTACGAATCATGTCGTGTCTGAAATAAATGTCGTCATCATGATAGGAAAATGAGTGAGCTCTGCCGGTAGCGAGTTCATGGATACGATGTTGTGTGGTTGCGGTGGTGCTTCCGAGAGCATTAATAGTATGTACGGACAGTGTTTGCTCTGTAACAGCTTTGTGTCACGACCTTTTTTTCGGTGACCGATATGCATGGGCATCAGAAGAGGCTAATGGCTCAGTTAGATCTATTAGACTTAGTTGAAGCTCTTCCAAGCCAAGCAATTCACGACTTATGATTTGAGTTTTTTTTTAACCTATAAGTTAATTTAGATATTCTTATGACATCAAACTTGGTCTTTTTTCCCCAAGTCTCCTTTGCTAGATCAAATTGCCTGAAAATTGGTCACAAGATTCCTTAAATATTTATACCAATTAATCATCAACTTCGATACCATTAGTTGAGGGTGTGCTTCTAGAAAACTAAAACTAAGAGTGAGCTCAAGTTTGAATTCGTCAATATATTCAGTTGAAATCACATTTATTCGAAAATTTAAGTCAATAAATTGTGAGGACGCCACACCAATGACATGTCTTATACCAAAAACCACTTGCATGTTTTGCCCCACCGGCAAGATATGTCAAAAGTAAAATAAATTTGTTGAAAGTGAGGCATTTTTTCTTTTATTGTCAACAATCATAAAGAGGGGTTGCCTGGAGGAGAATTGTCATATAAGCTGTTCCTAAAACACTCTACTGCATAAATCAAGTAAGTTAGAAATGCTGATTGCAGAGAAAAGGTTCGGAGATTCACTTGCAATTTTGACATAGAGTTATGAGACCAAAGGGTGCTTAACTTGTTATTAGTTTGCAGCCCCAAACAAAAGTAAAAACTGAAGGAAAAGATAAGAGTTGGAAAAATACAATTAAAGTAGATACACGCGCAAAAACTAGTCTTCTATTGGAAATTTTACATGGAAAGCTTTATACCTATCGAATAATTTGAGTCTTAAAATTTCTAAATTTTTTTTTTCTAAATATTAGATGTTTTCTAACATAACTTCTTAGGGACTCCCGGATAAAAAGATGTCACCTCATATATACTATTATTAGGTGCTATGTAGACATTTTTATGATACTCTTGATTGCACTTTTTAAAAAGTTTTTGAGAATTAATTTGAGCCGACCCAGGTCCCCAGCGGCTCTCCTGGATGGGCCTGAAGCACAGCCCCAGACCAAGCCTCACTCCCTTTTTAAAAAAACACTCAGCCCACGAGACAAAACTGGGCCCGTTTAAAAGGGAGATGCCTGGCCCAGGGATCAGCCAGCCCAGACCTAGCCCATGCACGTCCAACCCGATCGTCCAAAGCCCTACCCGCTTGAAGTCTAACGCCCGACTCGACTTCTGACACAATTTGCAGCCGCGGCCCTGTTCACCCCCTTCGTTCCTCTTCTGCGATGTCCGACAGAGACGACAGCGTTGAATGGCGGCGGCTGACCTAGGGCTTGGTGGCGATGGTAGGGACGATGGTGTCGGGGGGATGGAACGGTGGCGGCGTAGGGAGCAGCAGCAGCCCGGCACGGCAGGAGTCGACTAGAAGAGAATGATTTATGACGTAGTAAATGATTTAGGGTTTTTGACTCGGTCTCCACTTTACATGGGCAGATAGTGCGGCCGGGAGTTTATGGATTAATGAGACTTGGTGAAATTGTTTACTCAGCAAGTTTTTCTTTACTTGCTACCCACGGTGGACCGACCACGTTTCCCGATATGTGCACGTAAGACAGTAAAAATGTTGCGGAATGCTAAGGAGTACTAGATAGGGAGGCTTTTAACCGGAAAAATTGCACGATGAATCTTTAATTGATAATGTACGGATGTTGATTTAGTTTTAAATTTTTAAATTTTATTAATTTAGTTTTATTTAGTCACAAACTTTTGTCCAAATTACCATATAGTCATTCCAGTCGATATTCGCTTTACCAATATGATGGTCTAGTCATTATCAGCTGTTCGCGTGGCATACTATTATGTCAATGATTTTCCAGCAAAAAATGGTTACAAATACTACATTAGAATCTCGTGCAAATAGACTCAATTAATAAAATTAAAAAGCTTATGATTGAATTTGTATCCGTACATTAGAATTAGGTCTAATTGAACAATTTCCCCGTTTTAACTTTACAATTACGTCACAAAATAATATTAGTGAGATAAAAGTATTTGCAATAATCAGCTTAGGTTAGCAATATTTAGGAATATTGCATTGACTTACGCAACGCAACCCCAAGGAACTTGCACTAGACAGCCAAATTATCAAACGTTCGGCTTTGGCAAACTACTTAATAACTAAATTAAGAAAATTTGTTTCTTCTTATTTCTCTTGTTACATTGTTGTTACTTAGGATTATGGAAATTAGTTATTAGGATAACATGTTTTCCTCCACTTTGGACACGACTGTGGACATTACCGACATTTAATTTTAGTTATGTATGCATTCGGTGGTACTTGATCAAGTAAATGAAGGGGAAAATCATAAGGACAATAAGAATTTATAGTTATGCCCTTAATTCTTTTCAACTTCCTATCAAATGGGCAATTTGGGAATGTCGAAATAGACAAGACTCCAAAGGGAGCACGGGGTTATTTGTCCTCAATAATTGTTTGTTGTATGAGATCAGGGGATGGTCACATCCAATGAGGATTAGTTGAGTTTTCAAAAAGTCCCAAACAATCGTTAATATTTTTAAAAAAAAAAAAAAAAAAAGAAACTACCCACGTCCATCAAGCATCAAGGACATAATATCCACTCTCTATGTTGAGGTAACTACTAATGCAAGACCTTTTTCTTCATTCGTGTTTCACGATGGCTCAACTTCACAAAACAAGTACATTTTATATGACCAAGGTGACATAACCAATTATGGTGACCATGTATAGTAATTATAACAATTTTGTATTAAATGTTGAAACTTCTTTCTAATCGATTCATTGCTCTACTTGTCATTGTCACATGACATGACTTCCATATAAAGTTTTTATTCATAAATATGGTGAATGTTTTTCATACCCACCACCTTAAGTGTATTTGAAGCAAAATTTCATGGATACTAAGGAAACCAAAATGGAAATATTCATCTATGATATAAATGATGTCTCCTTGTAATTTACCAATCAGAGGCATAGTTTTTAGTTTCCTCCCAAATAAAAAAAGTGGTCTTTGTACAACTTATGTTTACATGGAAAATTACAAAAAAAAAAATTCTAAACCTATTGCAATTACAACAATTTAGTCATAAACTTAATTTTTGGCCAATTGAGTCATAAACCTTTTTAAATTTTGCCAGATCAGTCCATCTAGCCAAACTTGACTGATTAATGCTAACGTGGCCATTGGCTAGGGCCATTGACATTTTTTTTTAATAATATTTTATTTTTTTAAAAAATTATTAATTATTTATCTTTTTTTTTTCCATTTTTCTCTTTTTTTTTTTTTTTTTCTTCTCCCTCTTCCTTCTTCCTTTAGCTTTGGCGATCGACCAACTTGGCGGGTCACCAGACTAAGGTGGCCGAGCGAATGAGCGAGCTTCGCCAATTGGCAAGCTTGCACCCAACGACGGCGGGACGAGTCTAAGTGCTAGTATGAACACCTAGAGGGGGTGAATAGGTGTGAAGATAATTTTTCACAAGGAACAGTAGAAGTATTTTGCTTTTAAAACTGAGTCTAGAAAATCACAGACTTTGAGCAAGTTCAGACTTTAGTAGTTAAATAGAACTACGAACAAAATAAAGGAGTTTAGAGAAGAGAATAAGAACAAAGAATTTATTGTGGTTCAGCTTAGATCAAGCCTACGTCTACTCTCCATGCTGATAGCCTTCTGGTTAGATTTTCTAAGAATCAGAAGAGATTTTACAGCCTTGCGATCTCGACTTCATAGTGATGAGTCTCTACTGGTCTCTCACGAAGTCTCACAATGAGTCTCTCTCTTTTGAATACAACTTTGAGCTCAGTATATCGAATGATAAGAAAATGGTAAGCTTCAGACTTTGAAATTTCTCTTTCATGCACTATATTGAACAACTAAAGAGTCCACCTTAAATACTCCTTCATGCCTTCTCAACCATTGGCACTTTTCAAAGGAATTCTTCCAATATACTCGTTTGACAGAATCAATTAAGGATATCTCAAGTCGTTTGAAGATTGTGATGAAAACCCATCAATCATGTTCGCGCATACAATCAGGATCTTGGTTTCCATAAGTAGATTCTTTTCCATATTTACTTTCAATCTGAAAAGATTTGATTTATTTAAATTGATTTCACTAAAGATAATTAATCTTGTAGGTGATATATTCATCCGAAAAGCCATCCATAAGCCATACGAATCGAACTCCTGAAGAAATAAACAAAATCTCACATCTGGATAAGTCTTCATTCTTTAGCATCGTTTAGTCTGGAATTTGTCAGTTTGAGCAAACTTTGACACAAAGTCTAGAGAGTCTTCAGACTTTAACACTAAAGTCTGGTCATTTTCAAACTTTGACATAGAAGTCTGAAAATCTTCATAATAGACTTTGGATAAGTTTTGTCAACTTCAAAACATTCAATGAGTTTTCTCCAACAATCTCCCCATTTTTGATAATAACAAAACTTTCCTGCAGATTTAAGAACTTATAACCTGCAAAACAACACTTTAGCAGTATATGATATCCAAAATGAATAAATAAGGATCTATGGATGGCATTGATTATGCAACCACTGAAAACATGTTAATCTTGAAAAATAATCAAACAAGAAGATTAAAACACCCACATCCATCCACATTCATGATCATCACAAAAGTTGCTACAAAGATTATAAGAGTTACCGATCAAAAAAAGTCAAATCTACAAAAGTTTAAGTTCAAAAATAAATGATCAAAAGTAAATTTGCACATCCTCCCCTTTTTGTCAGCAACAAAAAGTTGAGAAAATCAAGATTAAAAAGAGATAGGACGAAATCAAGTTTGTCTTGGAATTTCAACAAGCTGGAAATCCCCCATAAACTAAACTGTCTCCTCCAACTTTCACACTGTCTCCTTCAGCTTCTCAACATCTTCGATCTTAGTAGTCTTGAAACTTGTTGTTGTAAAGCTTGAACTTGAAAGTTTAAAGACTATACCTTCTCATTGAGAGAATTTGAAGTAGATTGCAAAATAGAGTGAAGCTTCTGAATCTCACACTCATACCATATTTTTGTGCTTTTATCTCCACAAGGAGCTTGAGCAGCCTTTGAAAGTCCTCATTAGGTTCTATTTGCGCACTAGTCTCAGCATGTTGAGGTTGTGGAGTGTTGAGAGATGAGGGAATATCAACTCCTCTACTTCCAAGACTTGGAGTAGATTCTCCAATATCAATTTTAGGAAAATGAGAAGTATAGACTTCTTTGGGGTCGGCAGGAGATCGACTGATATCATCACTTACAAAAAGAGGAGAAGTACATGTCTTCTCACGAGCTCCCCCCATTTCCTTCCCTACAGGTGGAGAAAGAAGAACTTCTTGTTCTTTCTCTTTCCCAACACGAAAGTGATGTTCTTTTTCCGTTCTTTCTCCTACTTGGACACTCCTTGTTGCTTCAGAATCCTCAAATAAGGATACTGCTGTTGGAGAAAACTTCCTTACGTATTTTGAAGTTGACAAAATGTTTCCATCAGTCTAGTCTGAAGACTTGCAGACTGTTTCGTCAAAGTTTGAAGACTACCGGACCGCCATACTTAAGATTCAAAGTCTATCTTCATTGACAGTTTCTAGACCGTCAAAGAAGTCTCATCCAGAATTAAGCATTTCTTTAAGAATTTGATTTGATCATCTAAGGAAGATCTCTTGGCTGGATATAACATCTCAGAATCCATTATTTATCTTGAGATTGATTCGGATATTTTGGATTTGTTTTTTAGCGAAGCCTATTTGGAATGTTTTACTTATGGAAACCTAGATCCTGAATGTATGGGCGAGCATGATTGATGGGCTATCGTCATATTTCTTGAATAACTCGAAATCTCCCAAATTGATTATATCCAACAGGTATATTGGAATAGCTCTTTTGGAAAGTGCCAATGGTTATGGAGGCATGGAGGAGTATATAAGGAAGTCATTCTAGTTATTCAAGTGTGTGTGCGATAGAAAAATTTCAAAATCTAAATCTTCTTGTTCTTTGTTGATTCAATTGTTGAGCATAAACTTGTATTCAAAAAAGAGTTTTACATCTATGAGACCTTGAAGAAGTGTAGTGGAGTCTCTACACTGTGGAATCATGGACGTAATACTATAACGACTCTTTTGATTCATAGTTAAATCCAGTCGGTGGACTGTTAATGCGGGAGAGTGGACGTAGGCTTGGATTAAGCCGAACCTCTATAAACCTTGTGTTCTTATTCTCTTCCCTAAACTTATTTACTTTGTTCGTAACTTTATTTAATTGTTAAAGTTGCTTCTCTTTTAAAGTTTGCTGTTAAACAGACTCAGGTTAAAAGTTACAGCTTTTCACTATACTTCGCAAAAGTTTGTTTTTACACCTATTCACTCACTTTAAGTACTCGTACTGGCATTAACAACTGCAACCTTTGTCTCATAAGATTTATCTCAACCCTCTTCTTCTGCAACTTCTCTTCCGGCTTCTTCTTTTTCTTCATCTTCTCTTGCTTCTTCTTCTCTTCCCGGTTCTTCTTCTTTAGCTTTGCTTCTTCTTTGTCTTCTATTCCTTCTTCTCCTTGCTCTGTATCTACTCTCCCTCTTTCTCTTATCCCCTTGGGTTGCTCAAAACCAACAAATCTTTGAAGATTTTTCAAGGCCAAGGCAGAAATGGTAAGATCATCGTCATCCTCTTCATCTTGTAGGATACGAGATATTCTCTTCTTAACAGGTTCTTTCAAAACTTCCTTGCCTTTTCTCTTCCTTGCAGTAGATTCTTCCTTGGTTTTGCTATAAGATGTCTTCTTCAAGTGCTGTAAAGCCTTGTTCAAATCTTTTAGTCTCATCTTCGAAACCATTTTTGGTCTTATAACATAGGAGCAACAGTTCTAGAGTAGAGAGAGGCTAGAAACTCGATTTGAAAATGTTTGAACAGCTTTGTATCGCAGAGTAAGGTAGCTGTCCCTTATCCTTCATAGCAGTCCTATACATGTGCATTAGGATAGCATGAGGAAGTGAAAACTTCATGCCATTGGTGTCACGCCCCGATCCTCGATTGCGTGTCTATCCCTCATTTGGTCGATTAATAGCGACACCCTAGGACACATCACCGACCCCTTTAATTTTAATATGCATGTAGAAGTAGATAATAATCCCCAGACAATAACACATTAGGATAGAAAAGTAGGCTGTAATTTTCACAGCATAAAAACACATAACCACACTTTTATACATGGCAAACTACAGTATCATATAATACCATTCACAAGTCTGATCTATTATATATCCGATCAAAATCCAAAGTTTGCAAAATAGAATGGGTTCTCAATCCTCATCCAAATCATATTGGGGATCCTCCTTTGGATCATATTCTTCTTCAAAATCTCCCTCCTCTTCAAGTTTCACGTTAGGGTTCCCCTCTTCGGATTCCTCCTCCTCAGGCTCCTTATCAGGGTCCTGAAATGGTTATACAATAACTATTGAGACCACGTCTCATCAAGTTCTACTCCCTAAGACTCGATTAGTAAACCAATATGCTAATCGGGCTGCCTATATATGCACAAGTCAGAGGACTTACCTTGGCCTCAGATTCCACCTGCAATATTAGCATAGTTCAATAGGCACCTAAGCAATCACATCATAGATCAATATCTCGATCAATCGACCTAGTTGATTACATGTCAATCGCACCATTCATTGGTTATTCCCATTCAATCAATCAATTCATAATATCAGATCAAAGCAATGATCAATCGACCTAGTCAATTACATGTCAGTCGGACCATTTGTAGGTCATTTCCAATCACCAAATCACATGTACTCTCTCGGGCGCCATTTTTGCCAAGGTGATGTATGTAATGTACAACACTCGTGCATTCATTAAGGCGCCGTCTTCACCAGTGATATTCCTAATCACCGAACCACGTATGTCTATAATGATGCATGTAATAGACAGAACTCGTGCGTTCTTTAAGATGCCATTTTTACCAATGATTTTCTTATCACCGAATCACGTATATTTATAATAATGCAGGTAATAGACAGCACTTGTGCATTCTTTAAGGCGCCATTTTCATCAGTGATTTCCTTATCACTAAACCACGTATGTCTATATCTCATACCTGATTGGTCTCAGCCGAGAGTATTCGCAGTTCGATCTCACGATTCTCTCTACCTTACAAATCATCAAAGCATTATTAATGCTAAATAACCATACTCGACCATCTACCAATCAATCGCTCAATTTCACTCAATTTCAATCAATTAAGGAATAATTCCTCAATTTGTGCAATCAATTTAATTCAGCACAACATAGAGCCTAAATAAATAAACGGACTACACCATGACGATCAGTATAAAATTTCAGCCATCGACTATCCCTACCTAATTTCCAAAAAATAAATGGTTAATTAAATTAATTTTGAAAATTAATAAATACAATAAATTCAATTTAGGCTTGAATGCCTAATTGAAGCCCGAGACGAGTAAGGAAAAATCCCGATATGCATTCAATAAATACAAGTATGTCTCTACTTGCTAATTACACTAATCAATCACCTAACATGCATCATTAAGTCACTAATTAAATTATTCTAAACTAATCTAATCATCTAATTGCACTTAATTAAATCTAATCAATCCTTAAGTATAATTAGCAAACTAAGAAAGCATTAGTGAGTAAAACTCACTTGATTAAAAGCAGAGACCGGATCACTGCGACGATGGCGCGATGGCGGCTGAAATCCAAATTTACGGCAATGTCAGCGAACATCCGGGCTGGGCCCAAAAGCCTTGCAGGCCCACAGCAATTGTTGGACTTGGTTGATGGGCTTGGGCTTGCTACGGACTGGGCCCACTTCACGGGCCCAAGATGGCTTGAAATGCTGAGATTCATGGGCTTCGTATGGGCTGCTAAAGATGGGTCGAGTTCCACGTGGGCTGCTGAGCTTGGGAAAATAATAAACTGAGCTGGGCTTCAAATCTGGACTGAAATGCAACTTATTTGGGCTTGGAACCTATGGCCAAAACTGGGCTCGTGGATTGAAGACTCACGGCTAGGCTGCTTCGCTACCAGCAAGCGAACCAATGGAGGCGATGGAGAAGCGGCTTCGACAAGTTGCTTGGGATGGTGGCAGCTGGCGTGCGAAGAGGGAAGATGAGCTGCTGACGTCCACGAAGTTTGCTGGGGCTGAAACGTTCGGTTTGAGACATGACGTGGTCGCGAATGAAAGGAATGGAGCCCATTTTGGGGCTTCTTGTTGAGCTAAAGTTGACCGAAGGAGCTGAGCTAAAGGCCGTGGAAACGGACGTGTGGCGCGGCTGCTTCGTGGGATGTGGGCTGAGCGAATCAGTGAGGGCTTCGCTCGGTGGCTTTGCTGGGTCAACCAAGTGTTGTCCCTTGACGACTTCTGCTGAAAATTGACCATGGGAACCAAAGCACAGTGGAGCAGGCTGGCGTGCGGAGGAGAACTCGATGGATCGGCTAAATGGGGAATTCGGTGGTGTTGTGTGCGTGCAAATGAAACAGCAAGGTGGCAGAGGGATAGAGGAGAGAGTACGAAGCTGTTTCGGTTTGGCTCGAAGGAAAAGAAAGAGAATAAAGGAAAGTAGGCATAGAAGAGATAAGAATGAGAGAGGTGCCGTGGAGATGGAGCCAGCGAAACTTGTTGGAGAAGCCGACGAAAAGAAGAAAGGGTCACCAAGATTATCCACATAAATTTAAAAGCTTGCCCCTAATACTTTCTTGATTTTTAATCCACCAATAACCCAAATTGAGGCCAAAATTGCATCCCTCTAAGCCAAGGCTCCGAATTTAACCAAAATGAACTTCAATTTCCTCAGTCAATTCCCCAAATTGACGTCCAAATATTCCAAGGAAAAAGCCCATAAATTTTCTGTAAGTCCCCAACACCATATAGCTCGGCTTGGAAGTTCAAATTTCTTTTGACTTAGCCCATCCGAATTTCCGTTAATTTTCCACAACGTCCGAATCAATTTTTCGTAAAAATCTTAGAATCTCTAAAAATTATTCGAAGGATGAGTTGACGTTCCTAAAATAGATCGTGACACCACTGAACATTCAATTTTTGAAATTGGACTCGAATTTACGGTTAATTTCCATTTGACGCGTTTTTAGCGTGACCAAGCTACTAAGTAACTTTCAGAAATTTTTAATACAAATGACCCGTGGTCGATTTTCTTTGGGCCACAATGAACCCACTCATCTTATTGACAACTCTCAATTACTGTGAAAATTTCGAGGATTCAATCACGGACACAAGGTACCAAAACGACAATAAAATCACATTAGTGCCGGTCAACGAGAATTTTCCAATTTAGTGGAGTCACCCACGATCGGCTACACATCTCAGTTGAACAGACCTATCTTTGATTTCAAAGTGATTTTATACTGTGCCGAAATGATCTCTAAAGATGAGCACGGTCGAGAAGTCGGTTCCTTGTTGAATTCTTAAATCATTGCCTTAAAATTCCTTAATGGCTTCTCTGGATAGTTCAGTTATCTCGAGAGTGATCGACTTTGAGAATAGCCCTATAGAAGCGTTAATGAAATGCCTGATTAATTCAGTAGAAAATAGAGTCGAAATATGGGATGTCACAATTGGAGATAGCAAACATAAGTTGTGCCTCAAATCGGGAAACATCAGTTTTTGAAGCAGCCTTTGATCTGATGCAGTTTATGACGATTTTTTGCAGCAAGACATTGGAGGCTATCATTTTGGAATAAGTGATGCTTCCTTCAGGGAGTCTATCCCTAACAAGGAATCTTATTGCATGACTAACCAATATATTTATTGGTTGAAAACCACTCATTTCCACCTCAAAAACATCAGCCAAAGTGTCAACAACCACGCGATATTCTTTGTCACTCATAGTGAATTTGAAGCAATTCTGGTTAAGAAAAGAAAGTTTGAATAGAAAAAGGCAGTCAACTCCGGATAAGCAATAATTGTCTTGGAGCAAAAGTTTTCAAGTTGAAGGAAAGCCAAATTTTCTCTCAAATTCACGTTGATCGAATCTAAAAAGTCAAAGTTGACCGATCGAGGGTTCATCACCCCTCTTTTCAGCATTTGGGAATAAATCTTTTTGTGATCCTTGGAACGAAAAAGCTTCGTTCCTACACTAGGCATTTCAGAAGCAATGCCCATCCTTGGTTGAAAATTCAAGAACATCCTTTCATCACCGTCTTTACTTTTAGGCTGATTGAAAGAACTAAAACGAGGATTGACAGGAAAGTTATGGAAAGGCTCATATGCTACTCCTTTATTTGCTATTCCTAAACGCTCCATCATCCATAGAAACAACGTTTCATTCTTGTAACCGTGCTCTCTTATAAAGTCAGAAATAAAAGACATTGGCGAACCACCCTTTTTTAGATGATCATAAAGCTTGAACAGAACCTGTGGAGTTAAGGTGTGGAGGGGAACAACATCTTGCTTAACTTCCTCTTCCAATGGTTCACGAGGAGGATTCTGCAAAGTGTCCTTCGAGTTGTGCTGTGGAGATGCCTAAGGAGAGTCTTCTTCTGTAAGATCAAAATGTGTCTGCCCTTTAGTCACGTTTCGAGGCCCTTTGCTTGCGATACGTGATGATTTCCTTTGGTAAGACATTCTTGTAGGCTAGGAGGATTTCTTAGACAGATTCGAGAGAAGAAAAGATGGAAACTTGCGAAACAAACTTGAGAGTAGAGTTGAGAGAGAATAGAGGAGAGAGTCGAGAGTATGTTCTTTAGGGTTTTTAAAAAGAAGTGCTCAAATACAAAAGGGTTAATAAAGAAGATGAAAGGTCACGAAGAAAAGGGATAATCAAAACATAATAAAGGAAAAAGAAAACTACCTTTTTGAAATAAAATGAAAAAATAAAACTGCTAGAAATTCAAAATTAAAAAATCACTTTCAAAAATAAAATAGGCAAGCAATGATTTGATTAAACATACATTTTCATTCCAAAAATAAAATACCCGGATTCAAGTCAATTTCTTGCTGATGTAGCGTATGGAAATTTTGAGTCTGGCCAACTCCAGACTTTACTATAGAGGAAAAATAATATTCAATTTGGTGTGGATAGACTCAAATAGATTTTTCTCTAGAGGCTTTGTGAAGATGTCTGCCAGCTGATTCTTCGAATGAATGAATTGAATCATAATCTCCCCATTTTAGACATGATCTCTTATAAAGTGATGTCGAATTTCTACGTGCTTCACCCTTAAATGAAGAATTGGATTCTTGGTGAGATTTATTGCACTGGTATTGTCGCATCTGATTTCAGTACACGATTCTTCTATTTCAAGGTCTTTTATCTATTGTCTTATCTATAAAATTTGAGAACAACAACTCCCAAGAGCCTCATATTCTGCATTTACTATTGATAGAGCTACAGTATTATGCTTTCTTGAGAATCAAGATACCAGCATATTTCCCAGTAGTTGACAGGTTCCAGAAGTGTTCTTTCTATTCACTTTACCACCTACTAAGTCAGTGTCTGAATATCCGAGAAGAGTAAAATCTCATTCTTTTGGATACCATAGACCTATCTTTGGAGAAGTCGCCACATATTTACTAATGTGTTTTACAGCACTTAAATGAGATTCTCTAGGATCAAACTGAAATCTAGCACAGATGCAAACACTAAATAAGATATCAAGTCTAAATGCAGTAAGATAAATAAGAGAATTGATCATGCTTCTATAAAGCTTCTGATATACTTTCTTCCATTTTTTATCCTTGTCCAGCTTCGATGAACTTGACTTAGGTGTCTTTGTCTTTTTGCAATTTTCTAACCCAACTTGATCAGATCTTTGACATATTTTTCATGGTGAATATTGAAATCCCAGAAAAAAGGTTAACTCACCCATCGTGCTCATCTCGAATTTATTCTGCACAGATTTTGAAAATTTCTTGTATAGATTTTCATTAGGAGAACCAAAGATAATATCTACATAAATTTGTTCCAGTAAAAAATCGTTTCCTTCTCTCTTAATGAACAAAATAATATCTACTTTCCCTTTTTCAAAACTATTTTGAATTAGAAACTTACTCAACCTTTCATATCATGCTCGAGGTGATTGCTTTAATCCATACAAGGCATCTTTCAGTTTATAGACTAAGTCTGGCTTTCTTGGATCTTCAAATCTTGGCGGTTAGTCCACATAGACTTCTTCTTGAATGAATCCATTAAGGAATGCACTTTTGACGTCCATCTTAAATAACCTAAAATTTTTATAGCAAGCAAAAGCAAGTAATAATCTGATTGCTTCTAACCTTACTACTTGTGCATAGGTCTCGTCATAATCTATCTCTTCTTCTTGCAAATATCCTTTGGCCACGAGTCTTGTTTTGTTCCTGACGACTTTTCCTTTTTCGTTCATTTTGTTCCTGAAGACCCATTTTGTCCCGATTATAGATTTATCTTTAGGTTTTGGAATCAGCTCCCAAATATTGTTGATGCTAAATTGTTTGAGCTCTCCTTGTATAGCTTCTATCTAGCTTTCATTGGTTAGGGCTTCATCTACACTTTTTGGTTCAATTTCATAAACAAATGCTAGAGCACTGGACTCTTCTTGCATTTTAGATCCGGTTCGAATTCCTTCATCGATGTTGCCAATGATGAGTTCTTTAAGATGACTTGACTTGTGTTTCTAGTATCTACTTGGTTTGAAAGTCTGTTGATCCTCCACTTCAGTCGAAAATTCTCGATTTGTTTGTTGCTATTCTTCAGAAGATTGTACTTCTTTAGGGGAAGTAAACTTTGTAAAGTCTGGAACAGGTTCAGACTTTGAAAGTTGAGTTTGGTCTGATTGAGTCTACACATAATCTTGAAACTTGACGTTCATAGATTCTTTCGTGGATTGAGTCTTTTTGTTGAAAACCTTATAGGCTTTGCTTGAAGTAAAATAACCAAGGAAGATTCATTTGTCTGATTTTTCTTCAAATTTCTTAGTTCAATCATTTGCATCCTTCAGAACAAAACATTTACAGCCAAAGACATGGATGTAAGAAACATTTGGCTTCTTTCTTTATAGACTTCATATGGAGTTTTCTCTAAGATAGGCCTCATGAATATGATGTAGCAAATTGTAGAAACTGCTTATGCCCAAAATCGAGAGGATATATTGCTCTAATTAAGAGGGTTATGGCCATCTCTAGTAATAATCTGTTTTTTTCTATCCACAAACTCATTTTGTTCTAGAGTGTATGAAGAAGAGAAAACATGTTCAAATCAGATTCATCACAGAATTTTGCAAAGTCCTGATTCTCAAATTCACCTTGATGATTAGTTCGTATGCTTGAAATAGCATAACCCTTTTCATTTTGAACCCTCTTTGCAAACTTTGAGAAATAAGATAAGGCTTCAGACTTACTGTTGGAGAAATCTTTCCAGAATATTTTGAAGCTAACAAAACATTTCTATCAATCTAGTCTGGATATTTGAAGACCGACAGTTTAAAGTCTGAAGACTTTGTATTCACCAGACTCAAGACTCAAGACTCAAGACTATTCTCACCGACAGTCTTTCTAATCCAGTGACGAAGGAAATCCAAAGCCGAAGTATATGGTTGAGGATTCGATCCTATCCTCTGGAAAAGATTCTTTGGTTGGATAATCATTTCGGATTCTTTTATTGTTATCTAGATCAATTGAAGATCCGATGGTCGACGAAATATTCTTGGAATGTTCTATTCTTGGAAACCAAGATCCTGATTGTATGGGCGAACAGGATTGATGGGCTATCATTAGATTCCTTAAATAGCTCGGATGATCTTCTTAATTGATTCCGTCCAACGGGTAGATTGGAGGAATTCCTTTGGTAAGTGCCAACGGCTATGATGGCATAAAGGAGTATAAAAGGAAGACGTTCTAGTTGTTTTAAGAGTGTGATCGATAGAGAAATTCCAGAGTCTGAAGAACCTTGATTATTAGTCGATACAGTTCGAGCGAAATTGTATACACAGAGAGTGTTTATACTTGATGACACCTTGAGCGAGTGTGGTAGATATCTACACCTAGAAATCAAGGAAGATCAACACTGTAACATCTCTTTGTTCATAGTGGAATCCAGCCAATTGGCTGTCGGTGCGAAGAGTGGACGTAGGCTTGAATCAAGCCGAACCACTATAAACCGCGTGTTCAATTCTCTCTTTCCCTTACTCGGTCTTACGATTGATTTTTAATTATTGCAAATCCTTCAACTGTCTAAGTATTGTGCAATCTTCAAGAAAATTTTTATATACCTATTCACCCCCCTCTAGGTACTCGTACTAGCTATATCAATTGGTATCAGAACTTGTATTCTTACTTTGTTTGAAGTGTTTTTACTTCACAGTAAAAGATCCATGGCTAGTATGCTAGCACCAGGGCTGGTGGAAGGGCAAAGCAATACCAGACCACCCTACTTTGATGGAAAAGATTACAATATCTGGAAAAATAAGATGAAAGCTTTTCTACGGTCAAAGGATCCTCTGGAATGGGATGTGGTGGAAAGTGGAATTACTCCTATTGCTGCATCAGTATCCGAAAGAGGGAAAGAAACTGTTGATACCAGCGGAATGTCTCAAGAAGAGATAAACAAGAGACAAGCACTCGATGCTAAAGCAATTTACTCTTTATATTATGCTTTGTCACCTACTGAATATAACATAATATCTTCTTGTGTTACAGCAAAAGAAGTCTGGAACAGATTACATATCACTTATGAAGGGACAGACCGAGTGAAGGAGACCAGAATTAACATTCTCCTTGGTCAATATGAAGCCTTCAAAATGAAACCAGGAGAATCTATAACTGACATATTTAGCCGTTTTACAGATATTGTCAATGGTCTTGAGAATCAATGACAGAAAATTTCTGATCCTATGAAGGTGAACAAGCTACTGCATGGACTCTCCAAGGATTGGAATCATATAAAGACTTCAATAAGAGAGACGCAAAGAATCATGCCATTATCTGTAGATGAGCTGATTGGAACTCTTCAGTCTTACGAAGTGGAACGAATTCTTGTTTAGTTATTTAAACTCGAAAAGGTACGATCTTTTGTTCGGTTATTCTATTATCCGTGTGAAATTCGAAAACTTGTCTTTTTAAAAGGATTAATTTTGGCAGTTATTGATTTTGAAAAGAAGTGTTCGTACACTTTCCTTGTACCGATTGAACTTCCCTTTTCAAAACTAAGTTATATATATACCGTTTTTCTTCGCCCAATCTTCAAAACCCTAAAAGGCACTCTCCTCCCGATACTGTTTCTATTTCTTGTTCATCGTCGAGAAAGTGGTCATCTTTTCTTGGGAAAGCAAGTGAAGGAATCTTCCAATCGACAAAGAAAGATGTCTTCTTCAAGGAAATCATCAAGAATCGCAAGCAGGGGACCACAAAGGATGGAGAAGGGACCGACTCGCTTCGATCTCACTGAGGAAGAAGACTTATCAAGTCAGCGACAAAGTCCGATTCGCTCTCCTCCACGTCATTCAACACCTCCTGCCCCACAAGGTGCAAGTCAACATCTGGAAGAAGAGATAATCGAGGATGCCGACCCAGTAAGAGTCCAAAAACCCTCCTTTATCTATAAGCTTTATCGTGCGTTGAAAAGCACTGGTACTCCATTGAAATATATAGATGAATTCCTTAAGGACAAAAATTATGGGAATGAGTATCTTTTTCTGCGGAAAATGGAGGAATTGGGAGTTGCTCCGAAAGGAAAGGCAGAGGAGGCACTTGCAAACATTCCAAGTGACCCTCGTATGCCAGGACAAAATCTGATTGAAGGGAACGATGATGACAGAATGTTCCTTGAATTCCAACCGAGAATGGGAGTGGCAGCAAAGGTGAAAGGAAATCGAATGGATTTGTTTAAATCCAAGGATCAAGAAAATGTGTATTTCAGGCTGTTGAAAAGAGGGGTGATAAACCCTAGAAGTGTCGATTTTGACTTCCTAGACGACATCAACATGAACTTAAGAGAGAAGTTGAATTTGCTTCAACTTGAGAATTTTTGCTCTAACTCTACGGACGGGTATGCTCAACTGACCGCTTATTTCTATTCAAATCTTAGCTTTTTGGATGCGAATAGAATTTCATTCAGTGTACGAGACCAAGTCTACGTGGTAGATATGAATATGTTGGCGGACATAGTTGGAGTTGAACGAGGACGTTATCTACCAATCAAAGTCTCACCTGCTCGTACTACTCGGAACTTGTCAAAGATAGGGACTCGTAGAAGAAAATTACCTATTCCAGGATGAATGCCATCAATATTGTGCTTCATAAGATTGTGATCAACTGTCTCGCACCGAAGTCTACGTCAAAGACTTCCGTGTCTCTTTCTCAAGCAAAGTTGATGTACGCGATCAACTCAGGGACGGAAGTTCTCTCTCCCGCACACTATTCTCTTCCATATGTACAGAGCAATGTCGAAAGACAAAGGACAATTGCCTTATCCCGGTCTGGTGACCAAGATCTTCAGACACATGAATATTGAACCGCCACAAACACTTTGTGTTCAACCGTGTGATAAGATGGTGGTAGGTTTGAAGATGTTAACGAAGATGTGTCTGCAAGAACTTTCCAAGGCAATGGAGAAATTCAGAGTGAAATCTCCAGTTCAGTTTACTTCAAAGAGAAAAGGAAAGGAGGCCATTGGTGCCCCATCGAAAAAGAAGAAAAGAACTCTCATCTTGGAGGATGAAGATGAAGATGAAGAGGATGAAGATCCTACTATCCATGCACTGACAAGAAACAGACGCTCTGTGCCTCAACCGACAGAACTTCAGAAGAACAGAGAAGAAGAAGAGCAGAGAGAGAAGGAGAAAGAAGCTGAAGAAGAAAGAGAAGGAGAGAAAGAAAAGTCTGCTGCTGAATCTGGAGAGAAGGGAAATCAAGAGCATGATCATCACTCTTCCCCTTTGGATGTCCTAGAGACAGGGGGAGTTGGCGAGCAAGAAAGGTCCACACCTCATGCTGCTGATAGTGAAGGTCCAAGACAATCTCCAGCAGACCTAGAAGAATTTCAGGCTTCTCAATTGCCTGAAGAAGGAGATACGTCGACACCAAATCTGCAAGACTATACAGAAGCGCCATCGTCTGCATTTACTCCATCTGAGAAAGCTCATGCCAGTACACAGACGGACAATTCTGCAGATTTTCGTCGCATCATGGATATTCTTCTGGAAATGCGTGGCCAAATTTATGCTCTGGACTGTGAAATTCAAGCCATGAAGAATGCTAGACAAGCATCTTCAGTCACCCTGGAGGACAAAATGAAAGACCTCGCTCTACAACTTCAAGCCAATGCCAAAGGAGAGGAGGTAGCTCAACTAAGGGAGGACTTGAAGAGGCTCGAAGGAGTAGTCCAGTCTATGGGAGATTTCCAGATCGTGCGCATTTCCAAGCAGACATGACTCCTTTCTCACCCTTTTTAATGATGACAAAATGGGGGAGAACCAATTTGAACCAACATCTTTTAAAATTTTGACTTTTGTGGTTATGTTTATTTTTGAGTATGACTTGAGAACTTGAACTTGGGTGTGAATTTAAATTTGACTGAATTGGCTGTGGATTTTGATGCTTGACTGGTTGCATTTATATCAAGTGTTGTTATATGGTATTACTCATGAAAGACTAACCAATTTTCTGTGGATGCAGAGTCTGGTTGTTTTATTAATCTTTATGAGTTAGCCATATTGCTTGAGAAATGTTTTTGCAGGTCAAAGTTGTTCAAATCTACAAGAATGTTTTGTCACCATCAAAAAGGGGGAGATTGTTGGAGAAATCTTTCCAGAATATTTTGAAGCTGACAAAACATTTCTATCAGTCTAGTCTGGATATTTGAAGACCGACAGTTTAAAGTCTGAAGACTTTGTATTCACCAGACTCAAGACTCAAGACTCAAGACTCAAAACTCAAGACTCAAGACTATTTTCACTGACAGTCTTTCTAATCCAATGACGAAGGAAATCCAAAGCCGAAGTATATGGTTGAGGATTCGATCCTATCCTTTGGAAAAGATTCTTTGGTTGGATAATCACTTCGGATTCTTTTATTGTTATCTAGATCAATTGAAGATCCGATGGTCGACGAAATATTCTTGGAATGTTCTATTCTTGGAAACCAAGATCCCGATTGTATGGGCGAACAGATTGATGGGCTATCATTAGATTCCTTAAATAGCTCGGATGATCTTCTTAATTGATTCCGTCCAATGGGTAGATTGGAGGAATTCCTTTGGTAAGTGCCAACGGTTATGATGGCATAAAGGAGTATAAAAGGAAGACGTTCTAGTTGTTTTAAGAGTGTGATCAATAGAGAAATTCCAGAGTCTGAAGAACCTTGATTATTAGTCGATACAGTTCGAGCGAAATTGTATACACAGAGAGTGTTTATACTTGGTGACACCTTGAGCGAGTGTGGTAGATATCTACACCTAGAAATCAAGGAAGATCAACACTGTAACATCTTTGTTCATAGTGGAATCCAGCCAATTGGCTGTCAGTGCAGAAGAGTGGACGTAGGCTTGAATCAAGCCGAACCACTATAAACCGCGTGTTCAATTCTCTCTTTCCCTTACTCAGTCTTACGATTGATTTTTAATTATTGCAAATCCTTCAACTGTCTAAGTATTGTGCAATCTTCAAGAAAATTTTTATATACCTATTCACCCCCCCTCTAGGTACTCGTACTAGCTATATCACTTACTTGCCAGAAAGTAGACCCAAGTGAAGCGAGAGCAATCATCCACGATTATTATGCAATATTTCTTTCCACCAATACTCTGAGTTATGGTTGGTCCAAAAAAGGTCCATATGCAGAAGTTGCAAAGCTCGATTGGTAGAAACTTGATTTACAAGTTTAAAGATACTTCTAACTCGTTTTCCCAAAACGCATGGAGTGCATAATTCTAACTTTTGATAAGCTAGGCTGGAAAGACCACAAACAAGCTTCTTAGAAGAAATCTTAGCAATTTGCTTCATGTTAACATGACCAAGTTTTCGATGCCAGAGACTTACATCATCTTGAATAGATATAAGGCACTAAGAACTTTCTGAGTTTATATGCAAAAGATAAATATTTCCATGCCTTCACCCAGTGAAAGATTAGAAGAAGTCTTGACTCATTCCAGAACAAATACCTTCTTGGAAGTTGATTCTAAATCCAATGTCACAAAGCTGGCTTATGCTAAGTAGATTGTAGTTCAAACCTTCCACTAAGCAAACATTGTTGATAGCAAGCTACAATTCAGTTTAACAAGCTTTATAAAGTGGCTTGAGTCCCCTGTCATATGCCTCAAATAGCCACTATCCAAATACCATTTGACGTTTCTCTTGATAGTGACCTGTGATCATAAGAAGAACTCAAGTTTTCTTTGGTGCCCAGATTTTCTTGGGTTTAAGAGAGTTAGCATTAAAAATAGTCTTTGCCTAGTCCTTCTTAACCAGTCTGCAAACTTTGGGACATTTTTTCTCAAAATGTTCCGAGTTGTTATACTTTGAACATTTGAGTTTACTTCGGTCAATAGGTTTCACAAAAACTTTTTGAAAATGATTTTTGTAAAATACATTTATAGGTCTTTGTTTGAGTCTCTCTTTTACTTTGGGAAAATCAATCAATGGAATTGTTTCTAAAGTCATACCTAAACCATATTTGTTAAAATAAGGTCTTTGTACTAAAAGAATTTTCTCCAACTTTTCAAATCCTTTTGAAAATCTCTTTGAAATATTTGAAATGTCTTCTTTCACAATAGCATTTTCCTTAGCAAGAGAATCAAAATTTTCTTTTAAATTAACAAAACTTTTATCCAAACTTTTAAACTTTTCTTTCCAAGAAATTTCCTGTTACTTGAGTTTAGAATTTTTCCATTTTAGTTCAGAAATCCTTTTAAGAAAGGTTTTGAGACTGAGACAAAGTTCTTATGTACTTCGAGCTTTATCATGAATTTTTAAATTATTAACCTCAAGTTTTTTGTTTAAGTCTGAATCATGGTCTATTTCTAATTCTAAGTCTAAGTCTGAATGAGCCATCAAACAAATGTTGACGTATTCTTCTTCATTCTCCTCGCACTCAGTGTCACTCCAGGTTTCAGCTTTAAGAGCCATTTTTTATTTCTCATTTCTTCCTTTCTTTTTCTTCAAGAAAGGACCACTAGGTCTAATATGCCCATTTTTCTTGCATTCAAAGCATATTACATCTTTGCTGGTTTCGTTGTACTCAATTGGTCTCTTCTGAAAATTTTGCATGTCATGTTTCTTTCAGTTGAATCTTCTTCCATTTCTATTTAACTTTCTGAACTTTTTTATCATAAGCAATGGCTCCTCATCATCCATATTGTCATTTGAATATGTATCATTAGAATCATCGTTAGATTTTAAAGCAATTGACTTCTTACCTCTTGGATCTTCTTCCTCATTGATCTGCTCCACTTCATATGATTGAAGTGTGCCCACTAGTTCGTCTACGGATAGAGGCATGATCCTCTGAGTTCCTCTAATTGATGTCTTCACATGATTCCACTATTTCGAAAGTCCACGCAGTAGCTTATTGACTTTCATTGATCCCGAAATTGGTTGACCTTGATAAGTTAGGCCATTTACAATCTCTGTGAAATGACTAAACATGTTAGTAATGGATTCTCCAAACTTCATCTTGAAGGCTTCATACTATCCGAGTAGAATATAGATTTTCGTTTCCTTTACTCGATCAGTTCCTTTGTAGGTTACATGCAATTTGTCCCAAACCTCTTTCGCTGTTTCATAAGAAGACATTCGATTACACTTAGTAGGAGATAAAACATAGTATAAAGAGTAGATAGTTTTAGCATCAAGAGCTTGTCTCTTAGTTATTTTTGCTTGTGCTGTTTCACCAGCATCTACAACTTCTTTTCATCTTTCTGAGGTTGATGTAGCTTTGGGATTGATTCATTCTTTTACCACATCCCACTCCAAGGGATCTTTTGATCTCAAAAATGCCTTCATCTTACTTTTCCACACATTGTACTCCTTCCTATCAAAGTAAGGAGGTGTGGCGTTGCTTTGACCTTCAACCAATCCTAGAGCCAAAATACTAGCCATAGATCTTTAGCTTAGAAGTAAAAACACTTCAATGAAATAAGCACACAAGCTTTGATACCAATTGTAAGTGTTAGTATGAACACCTAAAAAGGGGTGAATAGGTGTGAAGGGTGTGAAGACAATTTTCCGTAGGGAACAGTAGAAGTATTTTGCTTTTAAAACTAAGTCTAGAAAACAACAGACTTTAAGCAAGTTCAAAATTTACTAGTTAAATAGAATTATGAACAAAATAAAGGAGTTCAGGGAAGAGAATAAGAACACATAAGTTATAGTGATTTGGCTTAGATCAAGCCTACGTCCACTCTTTAAGCTGACAGCCTTCTGGCCAAATTTCCCTAAGAATCAAAAGAGATTTTACAACCTTGTGATCTCGATTTCACAGTGACGAGTCTCTACTAGTTCTCACGAAGTCTCACAGTGAGTCTCTCTCTTTTGAATACAACTTTGAGCTTAGTATATTGAATGACAAGAAAATGGTAAGCTTCAGATTTTGAAATTTCTCTTTCACGCACTCTATTGAACAACTAGAGAGTCCACCTTAAATACTCCTTCATGCCTTCTTGACCGTTGGTACTTTTCTAAGGAGTTCTTCCAATCTACCCATTAGACAAAATCAATCAAAGAGATCTCGAGTTGTTTGAAGATTGTGATGAAAGCTCATCAATTCTATTTGCCTATACAATTAGGATATTGGTTTCCATAAGCAAATTCTTTCCATATTTACTTACAATCCGAAAAGATTTGATTTATCTAAATTAATTACAATAAAGATAATCAATCTCGTAGGTGATATATCCATCCAGAAAGCCATCCATAAGCCATATGAATTGAACTCCTAAAGAAATAAATAAAATTTTGCATCTGAATAAGTCTTCATTCTTCAGTGGCATTCAGTTTGGAATTTGTTAGTGTGGACAAACTTTGACACAAAGTCTAAGAGTCTTTAGACTTTGACACTAAAGTGTGGTCATCTTTAGACTTTGACACAAAAGTCTGAAAATCTTCAGAATAGACTTTGGATAAGTTTTGTCAATTTCAAAACATCCAAAGAGTTTCTCCAACAGCGAGCCCTTGTCGGATTTGGCGAGGGCTCGCCTTGTGGTTGCACCCTCACCAAATCTAGTGAGGGGGGCCTTGCCAGACACAACAGCAAGCCCCCTTGCTTGACGACTGTGAGGCGAGCCCTTGTTAGATCCAACGGGGGCTCGCCCCACCATTGCTAGGCACTAGCTCACCGATTATTGAGGCGAGCCCTCATCAAATTCGGCGGGGCTCGCCTTGCCAAACCCAACAACAAGGAGGCCCCCCTTGCCGAATCTGGCGAGGACTTGCCCCGCTAGTGACTGGGCAAGCTCACCCTCACCTAGCGACAATGAGGCAAGCTTGCTCAGTTGCCTTAGGTTGACGACCAGCCAACCCTCTCCTCTGGCCAGTCATTGGAGCCCAAGGAAGAAGGAGGGAGGAGGGAGAGGAGAAAAAAAAAAAGAGGATAAAAGGATAAAAATTAATAAAATAATTTTAAAAATAAAATATTATTAAAAAAAGTCTTCCGCTTCGGCTGGTTGCCAAGTTGGCATTGGTCAAGCAATTTTGGCTAGATGGACTAATTGAGAATAATTGTGAAAGATTTATGACTCAATTGGCCAAAAAAATAAGTTTAAGACTAAATTGGTGCAATTGTAATAGGTTTAAGACTTTTTTGGTAATTTTCCCTATGTTTACATGTGCGAAACAACCATAATCTCTCTTATTTGTGCGAAAGGAATGGGAAGACCAATAAATTTCTTACATCTTGTTATCTTATTTAAAATGCTTATTGTGATTCGTACCATCGCCTGATTCATCATAATTTGATCAGTCATGCTTATGTTATTAAAGAAATTATAGGTGCATTTCGTAAACAAATCAAAAGTAAATTCAAGTAATTAATTTGAGGTTTTGCCCTCTTTGATTCAAACCAGCTGAAAGTGAAAGTCTGAAGAGTAATGAGAGGGACTCCGAGTAAGCAGTCCAAAATTCCAATCCGACTGGGCTGGCTTTAAGGAAATGACAGTTCTCCTCAGTTTTTTACGAACTTTTTGTTGCAGATTTTCAATCTTTTTTTTTTCCTGTTTGATTTAAGTTGAAAACGAATAGGAAAGAGCCAAATCAATTTACCAAACGTTCTTTGGTAAATGAAGTTGATGCTATCTATCATCAACATTAAAATTTAATTATTTTGCCATAACGAGGAAGCTCTAGTTCTGTAAATCGTCCCAAGTTCATAAAAATTTTATTAACCACTTTATGTTGGTAATTTGTATTACTAGTTAATAAAAGATCAAAATGGAACGATTGTGTCTCCCAAACCTTTTGTTTATATATTTATGAAATTTGTGAGCACATCACTTACATACTTTTAGGATTATGGCTAGTTAAAAGAATCATCTCAAAATTACATTTCTCTTTTTCCTCCATTTTTCTGAATTTCCAGTTAGTGGGGTCGCCAGGGCCACAACCATTGCAAGCCACAAACAAGGGCATGCCATGTAGAAAGAAAAGAAAGGAAAATAATTTATTAAATAAAAAGTTTAAAAGATTTCTCAAGATGATGTTGTATTGAGCCCATCAAACACATCAAATCACCAATGTACTATGTAGGATAGACGGCATTGACTAGATCGTCACGTTAGTGATTTTTTTTTTATCAAAATTGACCAGATAGAGTATATTGAAAAATCGTTAAAATGTTTAAAACTAAAATAGTCAAACTGAAAAATTTATAACCAAATTAGTGACTCTACAACGGGTTTATGACTTTTTGGATAATTTTTCTATAATTGACTAATGTTGAGTTGATTGGATTTTTTTTTTTTTTAATTTTCCAACTTCTTTAAACTAAACATTGCGCTGAAAAGAAAAGAAAACTAAACAAAATCAACTTTTAAAGTCTGTCCAGTTAATTTTTCGCAAAATTATAAACATAAAAGTTAATTTTCTACATACGACATTAATGTAAATTTTGTTATTAAACTGCATTGTCTTTTCCCTTCATAGTTGACCCATGTTGAGTTATCTGAAAAAAGAAAAAAGAAAAAAGAAAAAAGAAATGTTTTTCGTGCTCTTGATTTTTCTCTCAACCAAATATTGAATTAAAAATCGACATCAACCCAAAATACACTCTCCAGAGATCAAGAGATTTCTTTTCATGTACGTGGGTAAGTGGAAATGCAAATTCACTACCTTAGATTAATTTAGATTTCATTATGTAAAACAAGGCTTGAAATGGCAATCATATTTTTGAAAATAAATTAGATTTAAGATAAAGTCATAAATGATATTGTAAAAAAAAATATTTCTTTTTCCATTAATATTGACCGTCTTAAGCTACTTGGAAATTTCTAATCTTGTCATCAATTTTTGGTTAATGTTGCACCGAACAATAATTGAACTACTGCTCACTAAACATCGCATTCTTTTGAAAAATTCGATGAATCAATTCAAAGAAAAACTTTAAACAAAACATTAATCAAATGAAAAAGATAATAAAGACAAGACAAGAAAGAGCAACAAGCTGTTTAATGATTCCTATGTGTAATAGGCCAAGAACTTAATTAATCGCAACATACAAAGAAGAATACTCAACAATTTGAACATAATGCCTTTTAAGAACGAGGAAGACTCAGCCGTCGTTTATCGAAATAAAAAGAAACCCTAAAAGATTTGCCCTAGCTATGTTGGTTACTCTACCTCGACTCTAACTAAAATCACTATTTTTCCTCCTCAACTGCCTCCCCTTCATCTTTATCTTCATTCTTAGCTGACGAATAGTCAAGTGCATCTTCAAGCCTGCTGTGCTCGAGTGAAAACATCCATGTCTTCTGTCGGTAGGTTTCTTTCAACGTGGCTGTGAGCTTCTGCTCCAATCTGATCTCTCTCCAGCATCACCTCAATCCGACCAGCGGCCTCCCGCTCTCACTCAGTTCCTCCGCGCTGCTGTGGCTCTGCAACAACTGCTCTGCTTTCTCCGACCCGTGCGTTGGCCCATTGCTTCACTGCTGCTCTGGCGACTGCTCAATGTTGAGTAACTTGACTTTTCTTTTTTTTCCTAATTTTATCGACATTCTTTTAACTTAACATTGCCTTGAATAAAAAACGAACTGCTTCTCACTAAACATTGCATTCTTTTAACAGATTCGGTGAATTAAGTCAAAGAGAAACCTCAAACAAAAGATTAGTTCAATGAAAAGGAAAACAAGGACAAGAAAGGGGCAACGAGCTGGTTAAAAGAATTGAATGTGGTAATAGGCCAAGAACTTAATTAAGAGCAACATCTAAAGAAGAATACTCAACAAAATTTTACGGATTCATGGAAGGTTTTTCAAGAATGAAAAAATGTAATGAAGAATAATGCCAGCTTAGGTTTATTGCTTCAGAGTCCCACTATTTTCCTAGTCTGAAACTTAGGTTTCCTGTTTTATCCGTACATGAAAAGTTCTGGGCCTGGACCCATTGGGCCATAAGAAGATAAATAAATAGCCAACTATTGATTTTGACATGGGCAACGCTATCCATATAGAAGAGGCCGACAGTTCTAAAAAGAACAAAAAGCAAGAGGCCGAATCTGCGATCTCTCCCATCAGTCGCCAAGCCCAGTTTACGTCGAGTCAGCTTATTTCATGGAAAAATGAATAATTTAATTTTTTTTCTAATAATTATCACTTGCATTACTTGAGATAATTAATCAATGAAATATATTTTCATTATCGTGAAGAATTTATGTCTTAATATTGTTGTGGACAATGAGATTGGTCTCCAAAGTCTAGTCAGCTCAATCTAACCTTCAACACCTAAAATTCAGATTTTGGCTGCCTTAATCAGTATGCGATCATCACACGTTTCTTTCCTTGGAAATTTGCCTTGACGTGTTGTGTTAATCTCCACTTTACCAGGCAATGTTGATTGGCCATCTTGAGAACTCAAGCTATCATTTTGATAATATTTTGCCATTATGAGTGTAACAAAGTATGGTAAATGTGGCGTACTTGGGCAGGATAAAGAAAACGGCATCATAGCAAGAAAACTAAAAGTCCAACTTGGCAAGCCTGCCATGATTTTTTATTTTTTTGAGATATATTTTCTGTCGATATCTTCCTCCAACCACACTTTTATGATTGGTGTATCACAACCATTGGTATCACTTATATCTATATTTAGTAAATTTTGCATGTGGGTGATGTCCGCAACTGCTAACATAAGAACGGTTCTATAATTTGAGTTTTGTCTTGTAGTATGAGGACAGAAATTATAACCTTGACAATGTGGGATCTATTTTCATCCCTGATAGCAACCAAGAACCTATGGTGTTTAGTTATATGAAGATACTTTCCTCAATCACTTTTCTAATTGGTGGACTACAAACATGAATATCATCCAAGTTAATAGTTAGTTAACTATTCATGTGGTTTCTATTCATTACATGTGACCCACCAAGTCATGGTTAAATTTTTTTTTCCTCTGATAGGAGATGGAGGAAATACATAGCCCTTTCATGATAGCTTAATGTATATTTTGTGGAAATTGAATGGTGAAAATTGAAGATATACATATACATATAATTAAATTTTGTCTCCATATTCTCCTCACGAAATCTTACAATTTTATCCATTTCACATGATCACTTTCATTTCCCCCTCTCTTGATTTCCTAAAATAGAACTTATGACGACATGATTATTACAGGTCATGTTTTCCTCCATCTCTGATTTGAGAAAACTTTCACCAACCAATCTTTTAATAAGCGATGTTGGGTTAAATGACACGACCCATTCAAATTTAGTCTAATTCATATAAGGGTGATGCGGCTGATGAACATAACTTGTAATTTACTAATCAGAGGCGTGTTGTCGTAAAAAACTAATTTCATTCTCTAGAGGGGCAAAAGTTAGTACCACAAGCGAGCCCTAGATCGACTCATTCACATCTACGTTGAGTATACCTTGTGACGAGTGGTCGTCCCATACGTTTTCTATCATCTACGTGGGTATTTACTCTTGTCAATTCATATGCACCTGCCACGCTCGTAACAAGATAACCATCCTCTATTTTATTCAACCATCTCCAAGATCGCCATGTGTCATCCTAGTGGAGTCTGTGGAAGTTGCATCCTTTCCTTGCAAGAGCCTCTTACCAATAATTATGATATTATATATTGTCGCTTTTGACGTAACGCCAATCATCAGTTCGAGCACTTTTCCACATCTTTGCTCCGATTACTAGATTTTGTGATTATTAGATGTTTATTAAACTATACGTAACCCCCAACAAATCACTTGTTAACTAAGAGGGTTTAGAACATATCTGCCAACTCAGTTAGGAACTTGGAAAGGGTTTCACATCTCCTTTGAATATTCCATAGAATTTTAAAAATATCGTCATTTACGTCAATTATAATTATTACAACGCTCTATTTTAATTTATTAGTTTCTCCATACCTCCCTCTGATATATGGTCTAATGTATGTTTGTTGCATCGAATACGTTAGCAATACTTTCCAAGTAATTTAGAGTTCTGACATCGACTCCTGCGTGACATTGATTCCTAGAGAGTTCCATTAGAAGTTCACATACGAAATACATAAACTAAAACTCACTTCAAAAGGTGTCAACCTTGTTTAGGTTCAGTAGATAATCCCGGGTTTATCTACCACACTATATTTTAATTTTGTTAATATAATAAAATATCAAAGTGGAACTACTGTTTTTGTCAATCTTTTATTTATATATTTATGGAATTTGTTAGCACACTTAACACACTCTTACTTTCATGATAATGGCTATTTAAAAGAATCACCTCGAAGTTTTATAGCACCAGGCATTCATTTTGACGAGTTTAAGTTAAGGTGGCTCATCTGCGTGATCTCCACCAGAGGCTAACATGGCGCCATATCAAGATATTAACCATGAATGTGGAGAAAAAAGTAGATAGATATAAAATCTATTTCAATACTAGGAAAAATTTAAGAAAAGAGAAAAGCTTGAAAGAAAAATATAATAAAACAGCAGCCGAAGAGAGAGAATATTAGTGACTGCAGAGGTCGCCCTTGGTCTATTGTGACCGTGGTTGACCATTTGCCTATTTGGGTTAGGATCGGTGCAACCATCGCGAGCTCGAGGGAGGGTTGCGCTGCCCTCGACCATCCCATGCGAGAGTCTGTGCAGTGCTTGCCTCAGTTGACGAGGCTTTGCACGAGCTCCCATCAACCATGGCAAAGGTAGTCCCACCTTTGTCATGCTGTGTTGAGGCCCACATATATTCCCTTTATAGTGTTGGAAGTGCACAGTAAAATTTCTATACCTTCAAATGGAGAGATTACCAAGAGAGAATCCAACTACAAGCGCATCAATATAATTGATTGAATCCACATTTACTTAAAAGTTTAAGTTATTGAGTTATAAGACAATTATAATTGATTAACTACTTCACACCACATTACTTTTTTGATATGGGACTTTGCCAATACAACACACGTACATCTCAACATATTGCAGCCCCGTGATGATCGGCATTAGTTGTGCAATAATTTAAAATGAATTCTCCACAAAATAAATCAACTTTTTAAATAGTCATTAATTTTTCACACATAAATTAATATTTTTAGATGCACCACCTTTATTTTTATTTTTTTTATCATGGAGGAAATTAAGTGAAAGATAATAATTAAAATATGTTTCACTGGTTTTGATTCCTGTAAAAAAATTTTCACCAAATGCTGCATTTTGGTTTTATCATAGGAGACTTAGGTTCTATGTTAAGTTTGGATAGAGAATGTTAAATGCAAAAATCTCAAATGTAGGGGAAATTTTATTGTCAAGTTGTATATACAACCCTAACAATTGATACTTGGATAACTCAAAGACTAACTGCTTCTGGACACAAATTACACCAGAATCTAACCAATGATGTAATCTAGACACTAGTAACTGGATAATCTATGCTTCGAACTCAAACTATGATGAAATTCAATCCACGACATAGCTTGTTTTAGGCGTAAAGCTACAAGCAAATCAGTAGCAATACCTGTGGATGAGAAAATAATGTTGAAATTTAATTAACAACACTGGACTTATGGAACAACACTGAAATTTAATCGATGATGCTGAACTGGATAGAGATGCATGTTGGAATTTAATCAAAAACGGGAATTTTGAAAACTACATCTAAAATGCAATAAAGTAAAGATAGTTGTTATGTTGTTTGGGGGCTCTTCGTTGAACAGACGTGGTATTTATGGTACGAACTAGTAGCCGTTAGTCGGTTGCCTCTCTTTGGGCGCTACTCCTAACATTCTCTAAGTTTTTCATTTCTTCTTAGCACCCTTATCTATATGCAATTGTTTCTTGACTTGTCGACTATGCTTGTGCAACTTGTTTATCAAATAAATAATGGCTTCATATTTTTATACACATTTCTCATAGCAATTATTCTCGCTTGTGCTCTAATGCTAATTTCACGTAATCTTCAAATTTAGTGTACTATGCCCATAGCTTAACATGTAGCAATTAATTACTTGGCCATTGACCCTAGAATTTGCTTCTAAAATTCCTTTGACACTCAACTTAAGTAGCCTCCACGAAAATTGTTTACCCTTTAACTTTATGAACAATATTGAGCGTTTCACCTATTATCCTCTCGTGGCTAGCATGTGATATCAGGGATAATTTTGGGTCTTAACATATGCTCCCTTTTAAAAGAAATAAATTTGAATTTATTTCTTTTAAAAAATACCTCGTTTTTGTGTAGTTTTCCAAGGTGATCATGCCTTTCTACCTTTTGGCATCTTTTATACGATATGAATTTTCATTCTCTATATTATTTCAACACGTCTCCTCTAATTTGGTAGGTAACTATTTTTCTTTTTTCCTCGAGGCGTTGTCTTCTACCAATATCTCCTTTGAGAACCCATCGCTGTATTTCGTCTTCTTGCCCTATTTCCATATTTTCCTTCACGATTCCCTTTCATCTTTACTTCATCATCCACCATGGCACCAAAGAAAGTCGCTAACTATGACTCATCAAGTTACATTAGCAATTTGGTTGCTCTCCAAATAGGGGAACATGTCAAAGATTGTCGCTTTTGTCTCTTAGATGCCATTGAAGGTATGTTGGGTTGCTTTCTCTTGGGTCTTAGTTTTATTGATCACAACAAGGTCCCTCCTCCACTCGAGGTTTGCTTTCCTACTAAGCATGAGACTTTGGCCTTCTAACATCGCTCATTTTGAGACATTTGGTCTTCAGTTTCTCCTCAAGTTCGCGAGTTTCCCTCATTTGAGGTAGATTTTCATAGATGGTACTCCGACCAATAGATGATGAACCAACCCAACTCCTTTAGATAGGCATTGGGATTGAGAAGGCACTTGCAATTAGCATGCCTTCTTATGACATAAACTTGGGACTGGTTGGGTTTGCAATAAGCTTCTAGTCCCCTTCCACTAATTATTTATTTTTCCTTGAGGAACCCATGACCTTCATGCTGCTAAACATGTACAATAAAAGGCTTTTAGCTACTTGGTTGTTCTACTAAGCAATTGCCCATAGTTGATATTTCTTTCATCATCCTAGATGGAGTTCTTGCATACAGTAAGTTCCTTGAATGATATGATAGAGCGACTAGTCACGTTGATGAGAAAGAATGTATCACTTTCCTATTATACTGCCTATCAAGATACGTATTCCACTATCCTACTCTTAAAGTTAATAAGGACTATCTATAGATAGTTGCAGATCTTGCACACAATAGACATATCGCTCTTGCTCAAGTAGTTCTAGCTTCTTTGTATGAGGGGTATGCCCATGCTTCACTAGTAATGAAGATTCAAATATCCTAATAAAGGTAGGGGCTTCCAAGCTTGACTAACAAGCGCGAAAGTTAACTTTGAGAAAGAAGGGGGGGGGGGCACACTAGTTGCAATCAAAGGTTAGTGCTAACGAGCAAGAAGAGGCCCCTGACTATAGATAGGGCGCTAGCAACCTAAAAAGTTAGGGCTTTTTCAGCTGGATCGGAATCGATTCTATGATTGAATAGCAGAAGTGCTACTTAGTAGTAGAAACTCGGAGAGACAGACAGAGAGGGGACTCTATCATACCTGCTCACTCCTAGGATGAGAAGTAGGTCCCTTGTTTTTGGCAGGAAAGACAAAGAGAGAAGAAGCAGGAAAGAGAGAGAGGGGGGGTTGAGTTTAAAGAGAGAAAATATATCTGTAAATGAGGCATTCTTTGCATTTTGGAGGGAAAATGATATTTATACCACCCTCAAATTGGTTGAATTCGGGCATCGATTCAATCCAATGGTTGAAATCCCAATCTAATGGGCAAAAATTGATTTTAATTTGATGAGTGGATAATACAAATTGAGTGTTGATTGTGAAAAATATGGATTTTATTTAGAAAATCCCAAGTGCCGGGTTTGGCACCGAAATTGGATTTTTAAGGATTAATATTGTAATTGGAGTATTTGAGTGAAATGCAAAGTATCCGTGAGTCAGTATTGAATTGTCGTGTGCTGGTTGAAAGACTCAGTTGCAGTAGTGGCTAGGTAATTGGACATTTATTTCTTTAGAAACGCCGTCAACATAGTGACGAGGCTCGAGTCGCAATAGAGGCTAGGCCAACTGGACCCATACTCCTTTGAGAATGCCATCGACGTAATGACAAAGCCGCACTCCATGGGGGGAGGTGATGCCTGGCATTAATGTCAGTAGATGGCTGAACTGTGAGTAGGCTATGTCCTTATGTGGCAGTGAATAAAAATTGGAATGCATGTTGAGTGTTGTTGAGGTGTCGGATTATGGGACGGAATTGTGTGGCATGGAATGGGACGTGTCATAACGATTTACTGTTATAATCAAGACCCCCGTGGTTGTCGGTTATATGAAAGCGAATGCGTTCTGGTTGTTTAATTTCGTATTACTGTATGTGGTTGGGTGATATGAACATGTGATTGAGTGATATGAACTAACCTGTAGGAAGGAACTGAGGCGAGGTAAGTCCTCTATGTGGTGTGGCTAGGCCATCCTTGGGCATATTTTCTTTCTAATAGGGTTTAGGGGGTTGAACTTGTTGAGACAATGTCTCCACCCGTTGTGGGCCAACATTTTCAGGTCCTTTATGGACGGAGTGACCAGATTGCTTTGGTTGGCCTTGAGGAGTTGCAGAGGTGAAGTCAGGAGGATTGGAGAACGTGTCCGACTTGAAGGTCGTAGGACAGTTCATTTTTAAGAGCCAGTCTTTTGTAGACTTTTGGTTGTAGGCCTTCGTTTGTAATTCCGTTGATTTATGAAAGTATATTGTTGTGAAATTGCTTCATGCTTTTCTATCCCATATTTTATTATCAGGGGTTTTATAATATGCTTCTGCATGTGTATTAAAGAACTGATTGGGTTGGCGATTTAACCTGGGAATATTGCATTTGAATGACCATGGCGGGATGTTGGCGTGCTCGAGGTTTGGGGCATGACAAAAACTGTTTGCCCTTAACTTTATGAATAAAATGGGACATTTAACCTATTATCCCCTTGTGGCCAGCACGTGATACCGGGGTAATTTTGGATGTCAATAAGATAATAACAAATTTATGCAAGTTTTAACCTCCCAATGTTTGCCTCGTGTTAAATTACGAAGAGCGTTGTTAGACATGATAAAATTGATCTATATTGATAGAATAAGTAACATGATAAATTCTAAGTGAATTTTTAAATAAGTGAGTCATTTAGAAAATTGTGTATGCCTAAAATTTTTCAACAAAAAATTTGCTATTGCCACTTATAGAGGTTTTGTTTGGTTGTAAAGAAGTAGAAACAAAAGCGACTGCAGAGACATAGTGCTTCACAAAAAAAAAAAAAAAAAAAAAAAAATGCAATTAACAATGATGCCGGCTCAGTCGGAACCTTATTTCCTAGTCTGAAGCTTTATATATTTCCTGTTTTATTTAACAAAAATGCTAATCTGCTAAGTCTCTCGCAATTCACAAGGTGCTTTTTTTTTTTTTTTTTTTTTTTTTTTTTTAAGTGATCGTAATGTTTTAATCTATACCAGTTAACAACATGGTATTTTCTTTCGTCTTGGACACTGTCTTTCTACTTGCAGTAACTCGGGATGGAGCTTATGGTGGACCTGTGGACCTCAAATAGCATTGCTCATGAGCTTGCAAAATGGACACTTCATCTGATTGGATTTTTTTTTCCCTTTTAATATATCCCTTTAGAGTAAAGAATATAGTCTTTGCAGAGTCTTCTTTACTTTATTATGTTCACGTTGGTACTCGCTCTTGTTTGTAATAATCTCATTACTTTGTTCGAATGGAATGTTTCCTTAAGGGAAAGAAAAAAATGAAGAGAAGAAAGATAATAAAGAAATTTAAACCTCTATGAACCATTATTATCAAATTTATCTCAAGTCGAACATGCAAAAAAATAGAAAATCAATCATGCATGCATGTGGAGGACACTTGAGAGAAGTTATCTTGTGATGGACATATAGTGGCACATAATATAACTAGCCAATCAAAAGTGATATGCATACACACTTGATATTAAATCAGACGAGATTCATAATACGTGGACAATGATGACTAGTAATTTTATAGCGTGTCGTCATATTCAACTGGTATGTCTGGCACATGCAATACTCATTCACCCTCGTGTCGTCATATTCAACTGGTATGTCTGGCACATGCAATACTCATTCGCCCTCAAGTGCTAGCTACATGAGAGAGAGAGAGAGAGAGAGAGAGAGAGAGAGAGAGAGAGAGAGAGAGAGAGAGAGAGAGAGAGAGAGAGAGAGAGAGAGAGAGAGAGAGAGAGAGAGAGAGAGAGAGAGAGAGAGAGAGAGAGAGAGAGAGGGCTTGGACCCATTGGGCCCTAAGAAGATAAATATCCAAGTATTGATTTTGTCATGGGTAAAGCTATCAATATAGAAGAGGCCGATGGTTCTGAAAAGAAAAAAAAAGGAAGGTATTGAATCTGCGACCTCTCCCGTCAATCCCCAAACTTGGTTTACGTCGAGTCAGTTTGTTTCGCAAAATAAATAATTTAGAATTATTTTAAAAAAAATGATTATTTGTTTCCCTTGAAATAGTTGGTTAAAGAAAAATCATTTTATTATTGATAATTATTTTTGTTTATATATATTTTTGGGTAAGAATGTTTATATATTTTCATGAATGATGAAATTATTTTTCATATATTTATTTTTGAAAGGAATTTAAGCCTGGTCTCCAAAGTCTCGTAAACTCAATCTGACCTTCAACACCTAAACTTCATATTTTGGTTGCCTTAATCAGTGTGCGATCATCATACGATTCTTTCCTTGAAAATTTTCCTTGACGTGTTGTGTTTTTTTTTTTTTTTTTTTTTTAAAGGTAAGTACTTGACGTGTTGTGTTAATCTCCACTTTCTCGGGCAATGTTGATTGCCCAGCTTAAGAACTCAAACTATCATTTTGATAGTATTTTGCCGTTATGAACGTAACAACGTGCATCAAATGTGGAGTACTTGGGCAGGATCAAGAAAACTGCACTATAGCAAGGAAACAAAAAGGCCAACTTGGCAAGGCTGCCTAGATTTTTTTTTTCTTTTTTGGCTATATTTTCCGTCAATTACTTCCTGCAACCACACTCTTATAATTCGTGTATTACAATCATTCGTATCACTTAGATATATATTTAGTTAATTTTGCATGTGAGTGATGTCCATGACGATAGACGTAAGGACAGCTTCAAATTTGAATTTTGTCCCAATATTTTATGAGGACAAAAATTATAACCTTGAAAATGTAGGATCTATTTTAATCCCCGACAAAAAAACAAGAGCCCCTGGTGTTTAGCTTATTAGGCAGCTTCATCCTATATTTTGAGTAGAGCAATGTTTTCCTCCATTTCCAATAGGAGGATACTTTCCTCGATCACTTTCTTGATTGATTGGTTATAAACATGAACATCATTTACATTCATGTGGTTTATGTCCATAATGTGTGAGCCACCAATTGGGGTCATGGTTAGGGAAAAACTTCTCTCCAAATGCTCCTCAAGAAATTTTTACATTGTTCTCCATTTTACACGATCGCTTTCAATCCCCCGTCTCTAGGTTTCCTAAAATAGAGCCCATGGCGATGTGATTATTACAGGCCATGTTTTCCTCCATCTTTGATTAGAGAAAACTTCCTCCAACCTATCTTTTAACAGGCGATGATGGTTTAAACGACACGATTCATTCAAGTTGAGTTATATATATATAGAAAGGTGATGAGACTGATGCCCATAACTTGTAATCTACCGATCAAAGGCATGTTGCATCCAATTTCTTCCAATCGGGGATAGATAAATTATAGTCTGATTATTATGTTGAGTTTACTTTCTGCGAGAGGTCCACCATATGTTTTCTATCATCTACACATGTGTTTATTTCACAGAAAATTCAAAATTTGAAAAATTTCTTTTGAAAAATGACAGTTATTTTGCTTAGACAATTTAGTCAATGAAAAATAATTTTTATATATCGACAAAAATTTTTACTAACTATTTTCATGGGCAATTTATTAATTTTTTAAGTGGTATAAACGGTTATTTTTTAAAAAATATTTTCGAAATTTTAAACATTTCGTGAAATAAACGGACCTTATGTGTCTAATTACTCCTGTCAATTTATATGCACCTACCATGCTCGTAACAAGTTAAACCATCCCTATTATGTTCAACCATCTCCAAAGATCGCCATGTGCCATCGTAGCGGAGTCCGTGGAAGTTGCATCCTTTTCTTGCAAGAGCCTCGAACCAATAATTATCAAATTATAGATTGTCGCTTTTTACGCAAAGCAAGTCATCCGTTTGAGCACTTTTCGCCATCTTTGCTCCAATCGAACTAGATTAGTGATAATTAAATATTAACTAAATATACTTAACCCCCAATAAATCACTTGTTGACTAAGAGGGTTTGGAACATATGAGCCAGCTCAGATCGGAACTTGGAAAGGGTTTGACGTCTCCTTAAAAAAATCCACAGAATTATCAATTGTCGCCCCTTACGCCAATTATAATTATTGTGACGCTCCATCTTAATTTATTAATTTCTTCATACCTCCCTCTGATATATCGTCTAATGTTTGTTGCATTGCATACGTTAGCAATCCTTCCAAGTAATTTAGAGTTCTAACGTTGGCTCATGCATGATTACTGCAGAGTTCCATTAGAAGTTCACGTAAAAAATACATAATTGAAACTTATGTCAAAAGGTGTCAACCAGGTGTCATTGCCACGTGCAATAAGCTTGATTTCTCGGTCACTTCACTTCAGTAAACTTGGCTCAAATTGATTGACTCGGAGTAGGCTTCATATGTTTCCGGGGGTTAAATCAAAACCCTGAGCCACGCATCTTCATTTGTCTACTTTTTCTCTCTCTTGATTTCATATATCGTTGTCGAACTTAGGTGAGCATACTTTTGTTCTAAAAGTTTCAATTGGTAAACAAGAACACGAAAAAACGTACATATTTTCATAGTTATCACTGATCCCATGCGAAGACTGCTCTTAATAGGGTGACAAAAATGTGGTGCATGTGAGACGGATACAATGTGCAATCCATGATGTATAAAGAAATATCTGTCATGATGCTAGAGTAGGATGTCTTGAATTCATATATTTTTAGGCCAGTTATTTGCCTTATTGTTGTATATTTGCAAGCTTAATCTTAAAACCAAAGTCCAGGCTTATGTGTTCAGGGGGAGTGCCAGAAAATTTAAATATTAAACAAAGCCTTCATTGACGATTCAAGCACTTAAAATAGTTTGTAATGATCTTAAAAAATAGTTCAATTAGATGCAAAAGTGAATATAAAGGATACGAGGAGTCAAAGTTTTCTTCTTCTTTTTCGGGCGGTTGAAGTCGGCAACTTTTTGTTGTAGAAGTCTATTTCTGTCCATTTTTATCTTTTTTAAGTCTTAAAAGTTATACATATTAGAAAATGGTGCAAACTATCTTTTTATCATAATAATGATTAGAAAAATCTCTTTCTCGTTCTTGGTTGCCGCATTGGGCTCTATTGTTTTTGTGTTGGGTTTTGGGCTTGGGTTGCCTTTGTTTGGCTGGCTGGTCACCTTCTTTTATTTTGGTCATTCTTTAGGAGATGGCCATCTTTGTGCTGTTTGTGCCTTCTAGCTTTTGCCTTGTTGGCTTTTCCTTTGTTTCGGCACCCTTCTACTCATTATGCCTTGTTCGTTTTGAGTATAAGCTCTGGTGTCGTTTGCTTGTACATATTGGCTAAGCTTGATACAATTACCGTTCACAAAAAAAGAAGAAGTTACTTCATACTTATGACTCAATTTGTGAAGAATATTTGAGAAACAACATGGGTAAATACACTAGGGGCACGCATGACAACATTTCTGTTTTTTAATTTCTCCGATTTCTATTCCTCGGAACAAGTTTGAAACAGAAATCTGTTTGATAATGCAATTTCATTTTTTATTTATTTGTGGAATATAAATCTATTACAGAAATAGATTTAGTGCAGAAATTAGAAGTTAAAATTTTTAGCTTTTCTATTTCTGGAATAGAAATGAGAAATCAAAATTTTTCTCATCATTCACTCTCGTCACCGCTTGTCACCCACTTGCCACTCATGGGATGGCGGATGCCTGCCACCAGTTGCCGGTCGCCCACCACCAACCCTGACCACTAGCCACTAATCACCGGCCACTGAACGTTGGCCACCGACCACCGAACTCCAGTTGTTCGTCGCCAACCCTTGGTTGGCGAATGTCGGACGCCCATGTGTCATTGGTTGCTCATTGCCAATTGTTGGATGCTGGAGGCTTACCACCAACTACTAGATGTCCGCTGTTGGCCGTTTGCTGCTCGCCACTGGCCACCCACCGCTGGCTTTTGGTCAGTGGACTCCTGATGTTGAATGTTGGACGTCAAACTCTGGACGTTGGATGCCGGTTGTTGGTCACCGGACTTCGAACTTCGGTACTCGTCATCGATCACTAGACCCTAGCGTCAGACACCAAATGTTAGACTTCCGATTTCAGCCACCTACCGTTGATCACCGAACGTCGAACGTTGGTCACTAGACGTCAGACTCCGGTCACCGGACGTCGGTCGTTACTGCTCCTAGAAATAGAAATTTTATCCTGTTATCAAATGAATTTTTATTTTAGAAATAGATATTTTGAATCATTATCAAATGCGTTTCTTTGTTTAGAAACTCGTCTATGGAATAAAAATTGAGAAATCAATTTTTGACAAAAAATTTTGTCATGCGTGCCCTAGAAGTGCAAAAAATTGTGGTAATATTTTATTAATTTCTCAGTCCTACATGGCTTACCGGTGTGCCTAGTCAGCACATAACACCTAAATGACATTGTCTAAAGTTGTAAATAGTGATCATTTAAATGCCAAATTTTGTTTAAAATGATCATTTGAGTGTCAAATTTTGTTTAAAGTGATCACTTCAATGCCAAGCATACCACATGGAAATGCCACGTGGACTGAACTTTTGAAAAAAAAAATTGCCAAGTCATATTATGATTTTAATTATAAATGCCATGTAATCAATTTGGCTGGAATTTTTTTACCGCTGACATTTAAGTGATTGTTTTTTTTTTCCCGATTTAGCATTTAAATGAGTTGACGAAAATTTTTGGCATTAAAATAAGCACCATACATAATTCTTGGCATTTATAGTGTATTTATCCTGAAACAACGAGAGAGGCAATCAAATTAGGGTGGGCTTGCAGGTCCAAAGCTAGGATCATTACGTTTGATATCTCGCCAGTCCTTGGATCGTTCAATGAATCTCAAGCAAGTAGTGACCCAAAACGGAATGAAAGTCAAAAGTCAAAAACACCATTGGATACTTTAGAGATCTTATTGGCAAGGGAAGAACCATCCGTGTAGTGCAGAAGCTATACGACAAGTGCGTACATAACTTTATTTAAATTTTTTAAGTAGACATTGGTCTTCATAAGGGAAAAAAAAGTTAGATCACCAACCGATTTCGATTTTTTAAGTTGCACACGGCAAGTTTCATTGCGATGTTCACAGCCCAAAACAAAGAGAACCCTTTAGTCAACTAAGCTAACTTTCCACTTTCTTTCAAGAAAAGGAAAGAAGTGTGAAAGTGTCGACGTGAATACTGAGAGAAGGTCCGACAGCAATGAGCATTCCCGGTTTTGATTTTGAATAATGACTGAACATAAAAGAAAAAACAACACAAAAGCAACTGTCTTTTCTTTCGAGGGTTGTTGGGACAACACAAGGGACCTGTAGAGATTGGACCACGTCGTGTACTTGGAAGTCCCGGGTTGACTTGAGTACAAGCAAAACCAGTTTCGTCTCCTGCTAGGAGCAATATCCCGGCGACCCTTACCTGGCATCAGTCGACTGGGACGGAGGAATTGACTCTCATCGTTCGGTTCGAATTCGACCAAAATGTGACCAAAATCAATGTATTTTTGGGGTGATTATACAAGAAATATGGAGAATCGAGAGGGATATGGAGAAATTCTCAATTGTGTTTGAAGATTACTCTTTAAATTCAGGATAACGTAAAATAAATCAATTGAAATTTGAAGAAAAGACAATAAAAACAGGTGTCAGATGGATGTGTCTTTATAAAGACATCAATAGTCTAATCAATGGATGGTATGGAATTGATGGTTAATAGGTACATAGGCTAGGGAATGACTGACGTGGTACGATAAGCTAATGTGGTTGTTGATGTGACAAATATTTGTTTGTGTCCGACATGTATAGACTATGTGACAATAGGTTGACGTGGCTTCTAACGAGGTATATATGCATTTGACTCGAACATATGAAAGGTGTCTGAAGGCACAAGGAACACCGATGCAGTGGCAAGTGGTGGCGCATGAGGTGATGAAGCATGAGGAAATTTCTGGATTTAACTTATTCGAGGGCGGTGAGCCTGGCGTTGGTTCGGCGCTTCCTCAAACAACAAGATAAGAATATGTGGAGGATAATTGTATTATTTCCATGTGTTTCCATAACAAGAGTATATAAGATATTTATAAGCTTTACAAGATGACTATATGAGATAACAATATATTAAAACATAAATTATAATCAGTTAGGGTGAATCAACGATATGCACAGTCAACGGGGACATATGCATGATTGTGGGAGATATGTACAATTTCCTAATTATTTCTAACAGTCAACAGGCGTTCCAAATTTAGAGGGAAGAAAAGACGGGAACAGAGAGACTGAAAATTGAAATTAAAGAGCAACTACATCAAAGCTTTCTGGGAAATTCGGAGTGCGAATGTAAAACGTTGAAAGTGAAACGAAATTCACATTCAAAACTAAAGCTATGAACAGACCACTTAACGCCGACACGAAAGGCAGCGTAACATCTCGAAATTTTGCAAACCCCAGATCACTAATCTCTAACACCAAAAGTTCCAGGAGAGGTCTCTCTCGTACAAAAGCTTGCCCTTACACCCACCGAGCGGCCTGGTTCCGGCGGTACGATGGGTTTGTAAGATCAAGGGACAGGCCACGGGATTGCGCGGTGAAATGAAAACTGGCCCTCCCACCACCACGTATCCCATGCCGGCCGAGGCGGGCTGTTTTTCCTTCGGGAAGCAACGGATCCAGCGAGGGGCTGCATTGGAATTAACATTTTTTTTTTTTTTCCAAAAGAACATAATACCACTAGCTAGATGGTTATTGGACAATTTTCTTGTTTATTATTTTTCTATAATAAAAGAATTGCATCATGGCTTGATTTTCATAAAGAAGAATGGCTTTAACGGATTGATGATATAGAGCCAAACAACCTCAGGCCTTCGCAACTTAGTCAATGTGAGACAATATAAAGATGAACCACATGAAAAACAATTGCCCCACATTGGTTACCCAGAGGACTTTATAAACTTGCATCTCCTTTGCAAGTAAGACTTGCAAGAAGAGACTGTTCTTAGTGTTTTATTATTATTATTATTATTTTCATTTTTACATTTTAAGAGGAATTGTTTCCTCGTAGTATTTCGTGCTGAAAACCTTTTAAATAAAACAAAACAAAATAATTCTTTATGGCTAAAAGTAAACAAGGGGCGAGGCAGGGCATTTTGGGCGGTGCTCCATAGCCCTCCCCTATCACCACATAACATAGACACGGACGACCTACCCTTTCTCTCCTCTCTGTTCGTCGGCTCACCGCTTATCGCCACCACGCCAAGTCGCGTGGCGCACTACCACCACTCGTCGCAACCAGCACAACAACCATCCATTCGCTCCACTATTCCCTCATACCGTTTCTCCAACTCTACAGCACTCAACCTCTCTTTGTTTTGCCCTCGCACCAGTAGAGGCCACAGCCTCAAAATCGGAAGTCGCCGACCTCTGGCGACCTCTAATTCGAGAGAGATTTGCTCGTTGAGTGAATTTCTTTAGACTTTATGTTTTTTCTTTTTCTTTTTTGGATGAGCTCATAAGGTGGCTTCTAATTTTAGAGGATTCCAATCCTAAAATTAATAGGGATTGGATTATATCTCCATTAAGTAGGTAAGTTGACATCGTTAATCTATATAATTGACACGTCAATTTTATTCATTTTTGTTGAAAAGTTCAACTTTAGAAACCAAGAAAACTAAACAGGAATAAGAGAAATCCATTGAGGAAGATCCTTTTCCTTCCCTCTTTTTGGAAGAAAATGAGATCTGAATAAGATAAGGGAAGAGATCCGAATGAATGGAAAAGTAAAAATAAGGAGTAATTATACTTTTTAAAATACATTATATGACGATAGATAACGTCATAAAATTATTTATCTAATGGGAATAAAAAGAACTCAAAGTTAGAATTATTTAAAAATGATTAATTTTGGATTTATTTAAATCAAATAGAAACATATTCATTAAATGGAATTAGAATTAAAATTAGAACAAGAAAAAGAATTCAAATATGAACATTGTTATTTTTGTTGAGAAAAATTGAACCCATAAAAAAGTCAAATTCAAGGAATAAAGACTAGACAGCAGCACAAGATCTTATACAGCAAGAGATATTCTTGATGGGTTTTTCTTGTCCCAAGCTAGAGACATCTGTCATCATCGACTGTCAAGGAACATGGATAGGAATGATAGGCAACAATCTCATGGAGGATAATTGATATAGTGAGTAGCAATTAATATATTTTAATTTGCGCACAACGTATTAGTTTAAACTTTAGAATGGGGGTCGGTGCAATTAGATATGTTGCTGAGTTGGAACTTGGTGAGAATGTGCATTTCAGTTCTAAGTGTTGCGTAAGATGATCGGTCATTTTGATCTCTATTTTTTTTTTTTTTAACTTCCTTTCTCAAGAAATAATTTTAATAATCATTATCACATGGTAATTAATTTCGATGGAAGATGAAAAGATACGCCAGAACCTAATATTTCTTGAAGATCATGAAGTATATTTCAATTGATTTCTTAACCACTGCTTGAAACTAGAAAGTTCAATTGTGATTTTAAAAGATTGCACCTTTTTTTCCGTAAAAATGATAGGTTTTCATCCTTTTATTATCGAATAACAGATGGTGTGAAAGTGCTTTCATACAAAATCTGATCGTTGATTTTGTTTACATGATTTTGACATTGCGAAAAAAGTATTACGCTTGTTACGAAAATTCCTTGTGTACTGATGATGACAATACACTTGTGCGAACTAACATGCAAACGAAATATCGTCCACATACACAAGTTCATATGTAAATCATTTAAATGATGTGGGATTTGTGCTAGTGGAGAGCTTCTTTACTCTGCAAATGGATAACAAAATACCGAGTGGAAAGTGCCAGAGCTGAAATTAATCTTTGGATTCTGATGAACAAATAAGGGATGGTTATCGTCGGGATGCTTGGACGGACTAGATACAAAGACAACAACTTGGATAACATCGAGCACGCCATTATACTCGGAAGGACCAAAGCACACCATTATATTCAGATTGAGTGAAATCAGCAAGTCGAGTGGACTGCATTGTAGAGGGACTTCACGCTATGGACAAAGTGGATGATACTTCATGTGCGTGGAAACAAAGACCCGACTCTAAATCAATTTGAATTCAAATTTAATTTGGTGCTTTGGAGCTAGTATCGGGTCTTTGTAGCCCTAGAGAGACGTGCTGGAAAAGTCAAAACAGGCTTTGCCTTATTAGCTAAGCAGAGTGATTAATCATCAGGCAAGAAGTTTGGAGGTATATGTGTCAAAGTGAGAGTTGAAGGTCGTCGAGGGGATTAAAACGCTCTGACACTTGTTCTTAGTCCTTCTGCTTATTTTTGAGAAAGACCATATGTAATCTGAGTGCATTTTCTAGGAAAGCGTTAACGTAATTATTTGCAAGAGTGTTTTGAGCTTTGAATAAGATATCAAAGGCTTCAAAGGTTAAACTAATGAACTCCAACCTTGCTGTTGGACTGGTAGAGTCAACAGTGGATAGGCCACGTGAAAAGGCCAATCCACCATAAATTGCTTTGCAAACTCTCCTACACCATAAAATGCCAAGCCACGTGAAAGACCAAATGTAATCTGAGTGCTTTTTCTGGGAAAGCGTTAACGTAATTATTTGCAAGAGTGTTTTGAGCTTTGAGTAAAGTGTGTACTCATAGATTGAGTTACATTCTCTCGTTTTTAGAGGCAACTTCATTTGTAAGATATCAAAGGCTTCAAAGGTTAAACTAATGAACTCCAGCCTTGCTGATGGACTGGTAGAGTCAAGAGTGGATAGACCACGTGAAGAGGCCAATCCACCATAAATTGCTTTGCAAACTCTCCTATACCATTTTGCTCAAAAAAAAAAAAAAAAAACTCTGTTTTTGTACGGAAAAGTTTAAAAAATCCTAGAACGGCCACTTCGCCCCCTCTCGGTTGTTCAGTCCATTTCAACGTTCACTTTGAATCTGACTTCTGAGTTATACCAACAAATCATAGCATCAAATGCAATGTGGTTAACGTTTTAACTGCCCAAAAATAGGATTACTTAAGATACTCGATTCGTCACTATAGTTTAGCCTAAAAAAGGAAAATCCTCATTAGGGTAGTCCTTTAAAATAAATATTTAAATTCTAATATTATATGTATAATCCGGGTATTGTTATACAATTTGTGGAAGCTAAGTTCCCAACCCAAGCAAGAAATCTTGATATCTCATATAGGTTTCGTTTATTTCACGAAAAATGAATAATTATAACTTATTTTCTTAAAATTGATCGCTTGTATATGTTGAGATATTCTTCGTCAATGAAAAATATTTTCATTTTTTAAATATTTTTGTGAATGATGAAAATATTCATTCATTCATTTTTGTAAGTTATACAAACCATCAATTTAATAAAATGTTTTTCGAATAATTTATTTTCTGTGGAATAAATGAAACCTTTGATTTTAATTTTATATGTCGAGCAAACAATTCTAGCGTTCCAAAGTAAATTTAAGTCTTGAATAGTATAATGCTCCACAGTTGATCAACGATAGATAATCGAAGTGTGTTAGGTACAACAGAAGTCGGTTTATCTTTTGTTATATTTTGATTGGAATTATGATTACCTGGATATCTTGTCCTTTTATAAGGTTGACAAAAACTTTGCACACCAACATGAGTTCTCATTTTATTTACCCTTTGTAGAGAGGAAACAGCACCGCATTTTTAATAATTAACAAAATTGGCCGAAACAGGTGCACCTAATGTGAAAAATAAATAAACATGCTATTACAGTTCACAAACTCCCAAGTATAACTTCGGTAGATGCGTAATTTGTGATGGGCTAGATCCGTACCTGATTCAATGATTATGGGGAGTGATCCTTGAGGTAAGAGAGTTTGGACAAAATGCAACTTTTAGCAGACATTTAAAATTACGAAGGGATAGCAATGGTTTGAACCCCACATCAAATATCGCTAGGTTGGGATGGACCAACACTAATTTTCCCGGTTGATTGGTGGTCCATGGTCAATCTGCCTATCGGTCTTATTCAAGATATTTCATGATGCTAACATTATTATTATCGTCCCCGTGACTGATAGTAATAAGAAAGCCTCACAACTTAACTTTCCTCCTTAAGCATTGAAATCAATCTCTTGGGACTCTTGGGAAAATGACCAATCTGTTCCTCTTTAGGATGGTCCCACCAAACACTATTGATCGAACAAAACTTCTGCGTCCATTGATAATTAGAGGTTCCGGGATCACAAAGACAGGTTTATTACACACGATCTGGTGACTTTTAAATGTGTCTCACCTAATCGATTAACTAAATAAAAAAATAAACCATACAATACCAACCATCAAATCAACATAGTCAATTGTTACACGTGGAAGATTTTCTTTCGACGAGCCTTTACATTAAATTTAGTCAATAATTATGCATGGAACGTCAGTGCCTCAAAACCAAGTTCCAGCTTGCCCACCTCGCATCTATAAAAGGCAAGGCAATGGGCTGCAAAAGTTCACAGCCGAACAAAGTTGTGGTGTCTCAACTTCACTTTGAACTTCAATCTATCCGCAATACAAAAAGGGGTTACATTGAAGCTCCAAAGCGAACGCAGGTCTGAGATAGATGGGTGCCGTCGAGAAGATCCGCGAGAAGCAGCGGGCCAAGGGGCCAGCGACCATCCTCGCTATTGGGACGGCGAATCCGGCGAACTGTGTGTACCAGGCCGAGTACCCACACTACTACTTCCGCATGACCAAGAGCGAGCACATGATGGCCCTCAAGCAGAAGTTCATCCGCATATGTGAGCCACACTCTAGATTGCCCTAGCTACAAAATATATATTCAAGTTGAGAGTATCCTTATCCTAACTTCACAGTTTATTTGTTCTCATGAAATATATATGATGTGTTTCGCTTATTACGCCCTTTAAGAAAGTCTAACTATCTTTCTTTTTGGATGTTATTGGTGGGACAAATTGCATTACTATAGTTTGCTTCGTTTCGTAATGAATCTGCAATCATTCTTAACAATCTTAGAATGGTCGAAAGAAAAGGTTATCGAGTAGTACATGTTAGCTAGCCATGCAAATTCTTCATAAATATATGCCAAAAAAGAAAAATGAACAAAGAAAATCTCCAATGCACGCATGTCAACGTTGTTCTTAGAAAGTAAAATGGGAACGTCGCAGGTGACAAGTCAATGATCCACAAGCGTTACATGCACTTGACCGAGGAGCTTATGGAGAAACACCCCGAGATCTGCTCGTACGACGACCCTTCGCTCAACCCACGCCAGGACATAATCATCGACACCATCCCAAAGCTCGGCGAGGAGGCGGCGTTGAAGGCCATCAAGGAATGGGGCCAATCCAAGTCCAAGATCACCCACGTAGTCTTCTGCTCCACCTCCGGCGTCGACATGCCTGGTGCCGACTACCAGCTCATGCGTCTTCTCGGCCTCAGCCCCTCCGTCAAGCGGGTCATGCTCTACCACCAGGGCTGCTTTGCTGGTGGCACCGTCCTCCGTGTTGCGAAGGACCTTGCTGAGAACAATGCTGGCGCTCGCGTCCTCGTCGTCTGCTCTGAGATCACTGTCACCACCTTCCGAGGCCCGTCTGCTGAGAACCTTGCCAACCTTGTCGGCCAGGCCATCTTTGGGGACGGAGCGGCTGCGCTCATCATAGGGTCCGACCCAGAGATCCCTGCTGAGCGGCCCATATTCCAACTCGTGTGGACTGCGGAGACCGTTTTGCCAAACTCCGAGGGCGCCATCGAGGGTCAACTGCGCGACGTTGGCCTCACCTTCGGGTTATCCGACAGGGTCCCCCATTTGATCGCAGACCACATTGAGAAGAGCTTGAAAGAGGCGTTCGATTCGCTCGGCATAAGTGACTGGAACTCCATCTTTTGGGTGCCTCATCCGGGTGGCCCGGCCATACTCAACCAAATCGAGGCCAAGCTAGGGTTGAAAAAGGAGAGGCTCCGAGCCGTGAGGCACGTCCTTAGAGAGTACGGGAACATGTCGAGCGCTTGCGTCTCGTTCATCCTCGATGAGATGCGAAGGAAGTCGGCGGAGGAAGGGCTTGCTACCCCCGGCGAGGGGTTGGAGTGGGGCGTCCTCTTCGGTTTTGGGCCAGGCCTCACGGTGGAGACGGTGGTTCTTCACAGCGTACCAACGGTGACCCATGGGTGAAAGTAATTAATAATACATATGATATAATTCCATATATTGATATTGTTGTAATGTTATTACCTGCTATTTTAATAGTAGGAAGAAGTTTAGAGTGATTGATATCTAAATAATCGTCTGTGGCATTTCTTCTCCAGTAATGTTGTAATGATTGTGTGCCTTCTTAATAAGGTTGAGCATTAATCAGCCCGTTGTGAAACTTTTTCAATTAGATATGCTTATCCTTCTTTTATTTTTTTCCCACTTATGGACTTGTGTGTTGGAGTTTTAAGGATATAAACGATCAACGGAAAAGAAAATCGACCCAAGAGATAGTTGACATTGACAAGGCTCCATTCGCAAATTGCTGCACAGATAAGCACGCGATATGACCTACGCTCGCTGGAAGAACAATACAAAGTTCAATATTTATCGAGCGATATAATGAATATTATAATCATATTCAGATCACTCAAATACTTTTAATATTGATCAAACATCACAATTATAAGCAGCCATTTCTTACAAAAAAGTATATGAATCTTATTGAGATATACACCAAATTTCATCATAAGATTTCACGGCTTTTAACACTCTTTTATTTACTCTAGAATGTAATGCCGAACATAAGTTGGCTTCATAATTTGATATCACGGTCAAGGCCTGAAAGACAAGATCCCAATATATGATGTGTGTATGTATAACCTAAAATTGAAAGTGCCCGACTTCAACTGAAAAACGAAATTACTTTTCCCATAGTGAATTGGGAAAAGTCCAGACTTCGAACTTTCTTTCAAACAGCATGCTCCCATTTGGGTGGCACTTCTTTATGCATTAATGCGGATCAAGTTTTGTACACAAGCTCAAATTCAAGACATAGTTTTAATAAATCTTCATATTGAAAGGGTGTTTGAACTTACTTATAATCATTTTGCTGAACCTGTAATATATGTTGATACTCTTCCATAGTCCTATAAATCTCGATAGAATTCCATAAGCAACTTCATCTACCATTGATATAGGGGAAAATTAACCAAAAATCATAAACCTATTGCAAATTATCCAATTCAGTCATAAACTTTTTTTTTTGGTCAATTTGGTACTAAACTTTTTATAATTGTGTCAATTCAGTTCATCCGGCCATATTTCGTCGGCTAGCATTGACATGAACGTCGGTTGATGCTAGTGGACAATTTTTTTTTTATAATATTGTATTTTTTAAATTCTCTCTTTTTTCTTTTTCTCCTCTCTCCTTTTTCCCTTGCTTAGGCAAATAGCCAGAGGGGATGGCCGGCCACCAGCTAGTGGTGAGCTCATCCTCCCCTAGCGATGGTGAGGCAGCTCCTCGATCCATTGGCTGGGTGGGCTTGCCTCATTAGATTTCGGTGAGGTTGGCCTCACTGTCCACTAATGAGGTGAGCCCTTTCCAGATTTGATGGGGGCTCGCTTGGCTAGTGGTTTTGAGTGAGCTTGCCCTTGCCTAATGATAGTGAGGCGAGCTCATCACTAGCTGGCGATCGGCCCTCCCCTCTGGCCTGTCACCGAAGCAAGAGGAAGGAGGGAGGAGGAAAAAAAGAAGAGCGAGAGAGAAAAAGGAAATAGAAAAGAAAAAAGAAAAATTCAATAAAATAAAATATTATTAAACAAATTGTCCATCAGCACCAATCAACCAAATTTGGTTTGATGGATTGAATTTGTATAATTACACAAGGTAATAATAAGTTCAGGATCAAATTGGCCAAAAAAAAAAAAAAAAGGTTTATGACTATATTGGAAATATTGTAACAAGTTTAGGACTTTTTTTGGCAATTTCCCATTGATATAGTGGTGAACGAAAGGGTGGATGGTAGGAACTATCAATTTGTACATGTGATAGTATGGCGGAAATAATCATGTCTTAATAGAACATACACAGTTACTCCAAATAAAAAGGTGCGACTATGTCTATCTGGGAAATTGTCCAAAAAATCCTCAATCTACTATATGATAGCCAATTTAGTCATACACTTTTCAATTTTACCAATTTAGATTTAAACATTTTGACAATTTGTTAATTAGTCTTTATAGCCACTTTTGACCAAAAATCGATGACGTGACGATCTAGTTAATGACAACCATCCAAGAAGAAGAAGAAGAAGAAGAAGCAGAAGAAGAAGAAGAAGAAGAAGAATTCATGTTACACAATTATTCATCCATGTCACCGCATATACTTGCATACACAAATACATCGTTTATGAAACTAAGTTCATCGAATTAATTTCAAACATATATGGAAGCAAAAGGACAATAGGACGAAAATCCTTCTGGGTAAATTCCTACTATTATATCAATTTTAAGAAAACAATACTGAGATATAAACGTCTCTCTAAGGAAGAGAGAGTACAGACTAATTAAAGTCACACCTCCATGGGAATAGCACAGAGAGGCGTTGCCTTTTGCAATGTGATCCCAAATTTCTCAGTCATGTCCATCTCTTCAGGCGTCACGCTCTCCTCAAGTTTCCAATCAAATGAGCGTAAGAGAGAGGCCAAAATCAAGTGCACCATCCTATAGGCCAAGGGCATCCCGGGGCATATCCTCCGTCCGCTCCCGAACGGGATGAGCTCGAAATCGCGGCCCTTGAAGTCAATCTCACCCCCCAGGAACCGCTCCGGCAAGAAGCTGTCCGGGTTTGACCATATGCCCGGGTCCCGCCCCATGGCCCAGACGTTGACCAGCACCTGGGCGTGCCGGGGCAGTCGGAACCCGCCTATCTCCACGTCGCTCTCGGCCTTGTGTGGGATCAGGAAGGGAACCGGCGGGTGCAGCCTTAGAGTCTCCTTGACTATTGCTTGTAAGTAGGGGAGCCTCGTGATGTCTGGCTCTTGCAGCGTTCCTCCATCGTCACTGATGACTCGGTCGAGCTCTTCACGGGCTCGCGCGATCTTCTCTGGATTGTGCACCAGCTCTGCCATCGCCCACTCCAGTGAGCTCGTGCTTGTGTCGACTCCCGCGATGAACAAGTCCTGGAAAAGGAATCGTGAGAGATAGCCAAGTGATTTTTGCTAGATACATCTTCATTTTCTGGAGAAAATTGAAGTTAATTGCCCAAAGTTGGTCAGTAACAAATTTGACAGCAAAGAGATATGGATAACATTACTTGCCAGCAACATAAAATCACAATTCCATATCAAAAGAAGTCATTAGACGTGTCTAAATACAGAGCTTCCTCTTCATAGTTCAAAATATATCGAACAATTATAAATACAGAGGACAGAAACTATTGAATAGGAGCATATATAGTTCATATCAATTCGCATATCCCTCAATAATGTACCGACCAGAAGCAAGCTCTTAATTTCGTGGCGACTCAATTCACCACTCTCCTTTAAATTAATAAGAGAATCAAGCACGTCGTTGCTCGGTGAAGTGGCGACCAGTGAGGCCATCGCTTGAGTCCTTTCTTCAATCATCCTGTCGAAGATGGCAAGCAATCTGCTGAAGTAACCTGAGATCCTCCGGCGTGCGCCCTGGGGGTCAAACCACCTGAGAGCTGGGAAGAAATCTGACACGTTGGGCTTTCCAGTCTCCTCCATCACGCCCCACACGAGGTCCCTGAACTCCTGGGAGGAGCCCTCGTCATGGTGTGCCAAGTCGACAGAAAAGAGCGTGCTCGAGATCAAGTTGAGCACCGTCGTGAAGGCGGCCTTCCCGATGTCGACAGAATGGCCTTGCCGGCAACTCTGGTAGATGAAGCTGACGAGCTCATCCACCTTCTTGCGGCGGAGGAGCTGACCTGCGTCCAACTTATGTGCCGAGAACATCTGGACGGTGCACACCTTCCTGAGCTGCTTCCACTTATCGGAGGCGGGCAGCCACACAACGGACTCAGCATAGTGACCACTTGCCTTGACGGTGTCAGGGATCTGCCGGCCGCTCAAGAGCTGGTCGTTCTTTTGGAGGGCTTCCTTGGCAGCCTCCGGAGAGGAGATGACTATGGTTGTGATTGCCCCTAGCTTTATGGTCATAACAGGGCCATATAGCTTGGAGAGCTTGGCGAGCGCCTGGTGGGGCTTGTCACTGAGCTCGAGGATGTTCCCAACGATTGGGAGTGGGCGTGGGCCTGGCGGCAGCTGGTTGCCGCCGGAGCCTGGCTTACGGATTAACCGTCGCCAGAGCAGATTGATGCTCCACCACAGCAGGCATAGCAACAGAAGGCAAGCTGCATAGCACTCCATTTGGTGTTTGGCAAAGATGATTTGTTTGCTTAAATAATTTGGGAGGATATGATATTTATACTTCGGACAAATGTTGGGTTAGCCAAAAGTGATAGTTATTAATTGTATGGCTGAGCTTTCTTCGGTAGAATAGGGTTCACACAAAGATTCAAACCGGTTCCTCAAAACAAGATCCAGGGAAAAAGAAAGTGACTAATATTTATTTGACTCTTGTTAACAATTACTTTCCGAGATTTGTTAAATGTACTTGATAGGTGATCATCCACATTATACATTACAAGAGAAAAGTACTGTCTTGAAATTATTAACTTTCTTCATTTGATCGTTTAGCAGGTTCTTACCATTTGCTAATACAATTCTATTCATTTAATAAAGATAGTGTGACATGGAAATTTCTAAAAAAATTTCGATTTATGCAATGTAGCCTTTAGACTTTTCTGGCCTGTGAACAATTAGACTATGTATTGGTTTGTTCATCTTAGTCCTTTCAACAAACATATAAAATAGAATATACAAATGGCTATCCATGTAGCACCACGTCAGCATGCTTCTCCAGTAAAAAATTGACGTGGCTAAAAACATTGAAAAGAATTGCAGAACCGAAAACAAGAGCTTTAATCTACATTATTACATCCAAACTTTACCGAACTCTCTATTCTAGGCTTTCTCCTGATAATTAACTTCACTCTAGCTTTTCTCTTATGGTCCTTCCAAGTATATTTCGAAGCTTTACCTCACTATTCACCTATCCATGATACGTCTAAGCTTTACCAAACTCTCCCTTCTAAACTTGTTCACCTTATATTCAAGTACCTCCAACTTGTAGATACCTCTGCACCTAATGCTTTGTTCCCCATTGATAGAATAGTGTATTTCTTATCTTTAGACGATTCTCTTAGGACATCATTTACATAAAGGCTTGTACATCTTTCACCTGGTTACTCAACTATTAAAACCATTGGTAGTTTTTGACTATTTTTTCATCTTCAAAACATCATAAGAGATTTTCCTAAAAACTTTTATGGTTGGAGGTGAGCCAAGATGTGGTGAGACTGCACATAATATTGTGTGTGAGAGAGAGAGAGAGAGAGAGAGAGAGAGAGAGAGAGAGAGAGAGAGAGAGAGAGAGAGAGAGAGAGAGAGAGAGAGAGAGAGAGAGAGAGAGAGAGAGAGAGAGAGAGAGAGAGAGAGAGAGAGAGAGAGAGAGTGTTGTTCACCTTTTGCCATTTTTGTGCAATTCCGCTAAAGGAATAATTATTTAATAGACTTGGTGGATACGCTAAAAAGAATCTAGAATGTAATATTTGATGGGACTCATCATATTCAATGTTAGTGCAATACTCATACTTTTAGGTAAGGTAAATGGACATACGTGTTTTTCAAAAAACAAAAGATATTCCATCTCCTGTGAGTTTGCTAGAACTTACGGAATATACTAGTACTTTGGAGGTGAGTCGAATTATATACGTGCAAAACTTATGCCTCATTATAATCAAGTGGAAGTTCTTCAATATAAACTTATTTAATTATCTTTTTTTAGTCAATTCTAGATGTTGCCTGCGAAAAATCATTTATATACCCAAAATACGGTAATTTTATATCATATCCACATAAATAAGTATAATAGTGTTGTGATTTCTCATTAGATAACATGAATTGGTAATAAAATTCAATTACTACGTAAGATTTTTATATAAGTTATTGTCATTCAAATTGTTCTTTTATAATGATGATGCCTTTTTTTTTTTTATGTATAACGCAGTTGATGTAAAATCTTGATAACATCATTTTATGGTTCTATTATAATAATGTTAATTTTTTTTAATTTACTTTTAATGAAAATGACTAATACATGTTTGTATCTCGAGCCAAATGATTTTCCTCCCGTATATTACTAATAGAGGCGACACTATGACAACGCCAAGTGTTTTTACAATTTAGCATGTATCCTCAGTTAATTAGAAACTTAGAAGTCCAAGTGATGACTAAGACTTCAATCTGATGCAGAAAAAGGGACTTGTCAACCACAATAGACTAAATAATGGATAGCGAGAAAGAAGTAGCCTCACGAACTCCGTTACCATGGAAATTGAAAGTGATATATGTAAGGAGAATTGCTTAATGGAGGAGTCAATGAAGAGGAAGGAAACTAAAGTGGGTTGGAAATGTTTGGAAATGGCAAGGAGATCTTCCACGTTGAGAGTATCCATTGGTGGTCATGAGGTCGTGCATGTAGTTTTCAGTCACTATCCTTAACCTACCTAAATTGAAGAGTTGATTGCACCCACCTAATTATCGATCTCCATTTCATCTTTTTTTATGAGAGCACGTAACGAGATCACAGCTTCATCAATTTAATTTTTTTTTTTGGTAAAGATCATCATCAATTTAATTTATAGTTCAATTTCACCAAAAATTGATAATTTACAAGTAAAATCAGCTTGTTAAAATATTTAAATGTTAAAGCACATTTTCATCTAATGACTTAAGTTTTTACAGCAATTTAGCAGTGATACACAAGAATTTGCATGTGTCAGAACATAAGGTTTGAGTTCAAATATTTATCATATCTCTTATTTGCCTATCCTGAGTTTTTCACAAGCTTTAGTCTTAAGCCAAAGTCTAGCCTATGCGATTTCTAGAGTAGTTGGTAGCAGTCTCATAAAATTTTACATAATTGTTTGCCTAGATCCTCAACCTCGAAAGATTAAAATAAGAATCAAGTCTAATAGTGATCCTAATTTATATTCCTTTTTCATTTGGTATTGCAAATTTTTCTTATGCAATCCGCAAGTTTTGTAACCCTTTCAATTTAATTTCCTATTATCTATCTATCGAACTCATCATTATTGGAGTTGGACATGAAAAGATCTGTTATTATTTCTATATTTTCATATTTTTGTGGGATTCTAAAAAGAAGTAATTCTCCCATTATTTTTTGCCATTATTGTAGCATTGAAGTATTTGAGATACCGATCTCCTCCTTTCAATTCTTGTTTCTTGAATTTCACAAAAACTTTCTTCTCCCTCATAATTTTTTGCGCAAGTCTAAGGTGCTCTTCAGGTTCCTCCTGGCTATATAGACTTCTAGAGTTTGCATGGCAAAATTTCTATTTGTTTATTCTTTTTCTTTCTGGAATAGAAAAAGAGCAAAAATTTGTTTGGTAACATCAATTAATTTTTCTATTATCCAGAATAAAAAAGTATTCAGAGAATAGATTTGAAATAGAAATAATAGATAGAAAAAGTAATTTCCTACTCCCAGGAACAATTTTTAGAAAAAAAGTTATTTTCTTTCTTTTCTTTTCTTCTTCTTCCTCACCATCGGCGCCTGGCAATAGCAGCAACCAGCTAGAGGAGGAAGAAGAGAGGAAAAAAAAAAAAAAAAATTCATAAAATTATTAAAAAATTGAAGGAAATTCTACATTACAAAAAAAAAAAACTTGTGGGTCACACCAAATGCATTCCTATTATTTTTCTATTTTAAAAATAAAAATTTTTTATAGTTACTAAATGCGTTGTGTTATTCAAAAACTGTTATAGGGAATAGAAATATAAAAGAACTATTTATGAAAATAAAAATTATTCTCAGGAACAAAATTGTTATCAAATGCACCGTTAAGATTCATGTGAAATTGACGAATTCTTAGATTGTGAGAGAATCATAAGTAATTGCATTTTCACCTAGAAAGTGAAAAAAATTTTTACCAAAAAGATTGATTTTTATTTGTTTTTAAGAGTAAAGGGGTTCTTTGCTAATCTTGGACGGAAAAAGTAAATAGCTTGGGTAGTAGTGAAACATCGCAAGTGCTAGAATTTAAAGTGCAAGGACAGTAAATTTGCAAAACGTGAAATGAAGAAATAAATTTGCAACTGATTGATTATTGTGCAAGAGAGAATAAAGAATTCATGATATTTGTACAAGATTTTTTGCTCTATCGCGACCTCTTTTTTTCGGCGCTCGTAGTTGGGTACGAGCGCCTAAGGAGGCTAATGGCTCGGCTGAAATTATTAAGCCTAGACTCTCCCAAGTCCACCAATTCACAACTTAATAGTTCAAGTTTTTAACCTGTAAATCAATTTTTAAAATGGAGTCACCACTAATCGATTTGGGTTGGGTTGATTAGAAACCCAAGCGAAGTATCGGGAGAAATACTCACTCCTGCGCAACCAGAGAAATTAGGATCGGGGACTTGATTACATTAGTTAATCACTAATGCCCTTTCGGTACCTAATCTTGTTTAAACTTTGAGATTTTTTGGATGTTTGAGGGATTTTCCATGCGTTTTTGGGAGAAAAAACATTTTTTGAGTCTTTTTCTAATTTTTTGGACATAAAAGGGATTTTTGGATTTTTTGGAAAAATACAAGTCTTTTGGCTTTTTTGAATTTTTTTGGCTTTTTCATGAATTTTTGGCTGTTTTTGGATTTTTGGCATTTTTTTTTGGAAAATATGGAATTTTTTTGATTTTTTTGGAAAATATGGAATATTTTTGATATTTTTGATTTTTTGGAAAATAATTTTTTTAAATATTTTCTTAATATTTTTCAATTTTCTGGAAATTAAAAAATTTTTTAATACTTTTTGAAAATAAATTATTTTTTGATTTTTTTGAAAATAAATGATTTATTTATTATAATATTATTTTATATTAAAATATTATAAAAACTGACCCGGGTTGGATCCGCGGGTTGGGTCCGACCTAGGCCAGCCTGAAACGCAGATGGGCCCGCGACGCAGGCCCGACTTTTTTTTTTTTTATAATCAAAACGACGCCGTGGCCAAGCGTTTGGAGACGGCCGGCCGGGCTCAACTACCTGCTTCGACTTCTTGCTCAACAACTCGGTTCCTTCGGAACCCTGTCCGACCCGGCTCTGGAACCCCGACCCGGGTTTCCAAACCTGGATCCGCTTCGTGACCCGGAAATCGCAAACCCTAGGGTTTGTGAATCCGCGGCGCCGAAGGGGGGAAAACGGGAGGGTTACGGCGGCAATGGCAGCGACGGCGGCTACAATTGCCATGGCAACGGCGGCTACGGCAGCAACAAGGACTGGACTACGAGGGGGAATGCAATGGCGACGGAGACGGTGACGGCACGTTACCTGTTTGTGGCAATGGTGTGGGTGGCAGCGACGGATCTGTGACAACGTCCTTGCAATTTCCAGATCTAGTGCGACTTCGGTGAATCGGTTATGGCAACGGCGTCGGAACTGTGGCGGAGCCACGGCTGCACTGGCGACAACGAATCCCATATATGGTCGAATCTAGGACTTCGCAGGCCCTCCTCATTGCTCGCGCTCTCCCTTCTCTCCCTCTCCGGCCACGAGCCTTCGGATTTGGGTTTGCTCGACTTCGGCTCCCCTTCTGAAGTCTCTCAGCAGGAAGCTCAAAGCCTTGCGACATTCGATCATTCTCGGCGTGCTGCTTGCCGTCATCGGGGGAGCCCTATTTATAGGCGAGGGGGCAACCGGTCGACGGAGCTTCGACCGCCGGTCCCTGTGCGCTGAATGGCCTCTGCCGGCCGAACCGGCGTCCCATCCACCACTTGCCCGTCCTTCAGTGCGTCGCCAGCTACCCCATGTGCGTCGCTGTCCTCTCCTCCCTTCCGGCATCACGCCCCCTACGCGTGTTGCAAAGGCGCGAGGAAGAAGGAGACCCGCCTGGGCCGGGCTGAGGTGGAAGTGGGCTGAGGAGGCCTAGAAGATGGGCGTTTTCTACTTTTTTTTTTTGCTTTTTATTGTTTTATTTATTATCCGAAAATTAAATAAAACAAAATAATAATAAAATAAAGCCTAATTTTTGGCATCAATAGTTGCCCCTCTTTGAAGGTGAGCTCGCAGAGGTTGCATTCAAAGACAAACTGATGCCTAAATTTTACCCGTACATGCGTAGTAGATTATATTTTATTTGAGACCTATTATCCTATGCAAAAAGAGCAATATAAATTTACATATATTAAGACAGATAAGAAGATACCTTTAGTTACTTACCGGGAGTGAGTGAGATAGGGTGTGAACCCCAAGTTTGGCGAGTATCAAGGCGTCATCTTATTTGGTGACACGAAGAGGTTGCTTTTCCAGGGCTCGAATCATTCTTCGGTCGCCTGTTAAAACAATCAATAATTTGTCTAGGACCCGAACCTTTCTTCGGTCGCCTTGACGAGAAATTGCTCCTCCAGGACTCGAACCATTCTTTGGTCGCCTGTTGGAGCAATTAGTGGTTTGTCTCGGACTCGAACCATTCTTCGGTCGCCGTGACTGGAAATTGCTTCTCCAGGACCCGAACCATTCTTTGGTCGCCTATTAAAACAATCAATGATTTGTCTAGGACCCGAACCTTTCTTCGGTCGCCTTGACGGGAGATTGCTCCTCTAAGACCCGAACCATTCTTCAGTCGCCTGTTGGAGTAATCAGTGGTTTGTCTCGGACCCGAACCATTCTTCGGTTGCCGTGACGGGAAATTGCTTTTTCAGGACCCGAACCATTCTTCGGTTGCCTATTAAAACAATCAATGATTTGTCTAGGACTCGAACCTTTCTTCGGTCGCCTTGACGGGAGATGCGCCGACCTTTCTCAAGGCATCTCCTTTGTGGGTGCCTGATTTGTATCGAGGATACCAGTTGGTACCCGACCTTTCTCGGGAGATGCACCGACCTTTCTTAGTGCATCTGTTTTGTGGGGATGTCTAACCTTTGTCAAAGACAACAGCTGGTACCCGACTTTTCTTGGGAGGATGCGCCGACCCTTCTCAGGGCATTGATTCTGGCAGATACCTTGGATATTTGTGAAGGTGTCCCACCTTCTGGCAATTGGGAAATATCGAGGGCGTACCTAGGATATTCGTGAAGGTTTCTCACCTCCTGGTAATTGGGGATATCGAGGACGTGCCCCGAGTATTCATGAAGGTCTCTCACCTCCCGGTAATTGGGAATATCGAGAACGTACCTGAGATATTCGTGAAGGTCTCTCACCTCCTGGTAATTGGGAATATCGAGGGCGTACCTGAGATATTTGTGAAGGTCTCTCACCTCCTAGTAATTGGGAATATCGAGGACGTACCTGAGATATTCATGAAGGTCTCTCAACCCCTGGTAATTGGGAATATCGAGGACGTGCCTCGAATATTCATGAAGGTCTCTCACCTCCTGGTAATTGGGAATATCAAGGACATACCTGAGATATTCGTGAAGGTCTCTCATCTCCCGGTAATTGGGAATATTAAGGGTGTACCTGAGATATTTGTGAATGTCTCTCACCTCTTGGTAATAGGAATATCGAGGGCGTGCCCCACATATTTGTGAAGGTCTCTCACCTCCTGATAATTGGGAATATCGAAGACATACCTGAGATATTTGTGAAGGTCTCTCATCTCCTGGTAATTGGGAATATTGAGGGCGTACCTGAGATATTCGTGAAGGTCTCTCACCTCCTGGTAATGGGAATATCGAGGACGTGCCCCGCATATTCGTGAAGGTCTCTCACCTCTTGGTAAATGGGAATATCGAGGACGTACTTAAGATATTCGTGAAGGTCTCTCACCTCCTGGTAGTGGGAATATTGAGGATGGATCTCACATATTCGTGAAGGTCTCTCACCTCTTGGTAGTTGGAATATCGAGGATGTGCCTCATATATTCGTGAAGGTCTCTCATCTCCTGGTAGTTGGAATATCGAGGACGTGCCTCATATATTCGTGAAAGCCTCTCACCTCCTGGTAGTGGGAATATCGAGGGCGTGCCCCACATATTCGTGAAGGTCTCCCACCTCCTGGCAATGAGAATATCGAGGATGTACCTTGGATATTCATGAAGGTCTCTCACCTGCTGGTAAAGGGGAATATTGAGGACGTGCCTCGCATATTCGTGAAGGTCTCTCAACTCCTGGTAGTTGGGAATATTGAGGGCGTGCCCCGCATATTCATGAAAGTCTCTCACCTCTTGGTAAAGGGGAATATTGAGGACGTGCTTCGCATATTCGTGAAGGTCTCCCACCTTCTGGCAATGAGAATATCAAGGACGTATCTTGAATATTCATGAAGGTCTCTCACCTCCTGGTAAAGGGGAATATCGAGGACGTACCTGGGATATTTATGAAGGTCTCTCACCTCCTGGTAATTGGGAATATCAAGGGCGTACCTGAGATATTCGTGAAGGTCTCTCACCTCCTGGTAATGGGAATATCGAGGACGTGCCCTGCATATTCATGAAGGTTTCTCACCTCCTAGTAACATAACCTTGAATGTAGCATGAGGCTTACCTGGATGGCCGCCGGCACTCAAAAGGGCGGGAACACCTGGGTAGGCGTAGGCACACAAAGCAGTGAAATGCTTGAACAACTGCTATTATTTGGGGACAACTCGGGCAAGTTGAGTGTCATGAAAAGGAAATACCTGGACAATGGTGGGTTCTTGACGATATGGGGATACCTAAACAACAGTAGGTATTCAACGATAAAGAGATACTTGATCAATCACAAGCATTAATACTCTAAGGACATCTCGAACAGGTCGAGTGTCAGGAAAAGGGAGTATCCGAATGGTGGCCGGTACTTAAAGACAATGGGATGCTAAAACAGTTGCAAGCATCCAAACTTAAGGGACGACTCAAATAGGTCGAGTGTCAACAGAGGGAGCACCCAGCAAGTGGTGGATACTCAAAAACAAGGGGGATACCTGGATAGTCACAAATATCAATACTTTGGGGACAACTCGAACAGATCGAGTGTCAGGAAAAGGGAGTATCTGAACGATGGCCGGTACTCAAAGACAAGTGGATACTTAGACAGTTGCAAGCATCCAAGCTTAAGGGACGACTCGAATAGGTTGAGTGTCAGTAAGAGAGTACTTGGACAGTGATAGGTACTTTAAGACAAATGGGGATAGAGATATGCTTACTTGGCAATATCTCTAATTTTTGAGAGTATGTTCGCTATTTGCACAATATGCACACATGATTGTATACACTATAAATTCATAAATTCAAATGTGATTTATGCATGACAATCTTGTCAGTTTTGTATCATTCGAATTCCACTGGGGAAGATTTTGAAAGACAACATTTATTTGGAATATAGATGCTTTGAGTATGCCAGATGAGGGACTTTCAGTCTGAAAGGACTTTTCACACACTCTCATGGAGAAGGCTATCCTGACCATTAATGCAGGATTTATAAGGACCACACTATCTCACTGTCACCATGTCAGCAGGGGTTTGAGTATTCTCGCAAGTGGTATGACTTTACCAATGTGAGAGGTTTTTGTTGAAATTGCGATGAAGTCTTGGTCAGCGGCTCATCAAAGGGGACCCATCAAGGTCGAAGCTGATGGAAGAAAACGTTGCACAATCATCTCCGGGTTTACAAGTCAAGAACCCTGCGAAAAGAGATAGAGTAATCTTGCTCGTACTTCTTCGAGCGATGCTTATGCACATATGAAATCCTACGTTAATTGGAGTGCCCCTAGTTTGAAGAGACTTTTACAATGGGGATGTGACGTAAACTTGGCTCACATGTAAGAGGGTGAGAGTTGGTGACTATCCTGGCATTTGTCACTAGTCTTTTTTGTTAGATGGAGGTTCTTTGGACCACAATAGCAACTTCTCTTAGGAGTATTTTTGACTGAGGGGCATTGGCCTTACTTTTACCAAGCACACTGCTTTTTTTCATGCCCCTATTTCTATTCCAGTTTTTCATTTATGGGCATTGACCTTGCTTTTACCAGGTACACTGCTTTTTATGCCCCTGTTTTTTCATTCTTGTCATTAGAGGAACTAGCCTAGGCAAGTTCAATCACGACACTGTTGTTAGACTCTTGAGTCTTCGTTTTCAGCTAGCGCTTAGAGCTATGCTGTTTAAATGGTAGTAACTTCTGTTTTATCTCGATGTGAGGGTAAAATTACAGACTCACTTGGGTTGTACAATGAATACAAGTGCGTAGAGAGAGAGTTGCTCTTCATCATTCTAGGGCACTTAAATTAACGCGAGTGTTCATATGCAATAAAGACACCCGAAGATTGATGCAAGTGCGAGCAAGAAAATTTCTATCTCTCTTCTCATCTTGTGATGCTGCTTTGCCTCCGCTCTGCCCCAATGTGGGGTGGTTCTTGACGAGAGTATGAGAGAAGCTTCACTAATGTGTGGGGCTCAATGGGGTGAGCAATGGAATGCCTCTCACTATTTTGGTTATCGTACCATTTGCGAGAGAACTCTTTACCCTGCAGCCATGGAATCTTCTGCACTCATCTCACAAGTGTATAGATTGGGGATTGTGTGTAGGATATGGCTTGCCTTTCATCATTCTAACGCACCTCATCTAGCATGCTCAATTAATCTTGTATTCTTCACTTAGCTGTCTATTTTAATAATCCTTAGTGGAATCAGTGACTTAGATAGACAAAATCATCATGCAGAATTCATCTGGAAATGACATGTAACATTTCGAATATGATGGAGTTTAAAGTCTTCAAAACAAGTGAATGGTTTTGACTCAAAAAAGACCCTATTGACAACTTTAGGGGCTAACATAATGGTGTTTCGAAATATGTTAGATTTTGAACATCAAAAGGGTTATTCGCAAATGGACATCGATGGTTGTCCCTATTGATTAGGGATATGACACATGAATGATCAGCCAATGATTGGGAATCTGATCGGGCATCTCTGCTTTTGCCCCTATAGAAGAGAAGATGAACAAGTAGATCAATTAGTCTGGTGAATTGAGGCCTAAAGATTTTATGCCATTTGCTTTGGTGATTACTCAGGATGCCATTTCGCTTAGGAGAGCTTATCAGAGTTTGACATGTCTTTCCTTGATTTGTTATCTGCACTTTTTACGGTCAAGTGATCTTGCAACAGATAAAAGGGATTATGTTAGTCAAAAACTCTTTCAAGAGTCGAATAACTTGGAGGCGATACAACATTACCCTTCACTGGATTGGATGGACCCTGTTGACACCTAAATTTTGGCGATCCACTTAGTCATTTATTACATAAAAAATTAGGGGTTAATTTTATCCCTGAAAAAAAATATATTAATTGCATTAGCTACATTTAATTTGCATAGTTTGCATTTTATTTACTGGACCGGTGGCGGATGGGTTGAATTGGCGTTTTTGAGTCTTAAATTAGCAGGCAGGGCTAGGCCCACGAAAAGAGTACAAATTGGCCCAAGCCCGTTTTCTGAAATTGCGATTTGAAATGAGGATTTTTGAAATTTAAGAAAATTGGGTTTTGATCTTATCTTTAAAAATCAATAGAAAATATTTAGGAGATAAGAAAAATAAGAGGATTTTGTGATTCGGAGGTTATAGGAAAATCTTTGTGTATATTGAAAAGTGGATGAAATATTTCACAAAGATCACATCTTATTTGCTTATAAAAGGAGCCGTGTACGATGAGAGTTGGGGGGGTTCTCTTCGTTGGAAAAGAAAGGAGAAGAGAGAAGCCATCCGTGGGGAGCATCTTTGAAAAAAATTCAGAAAAAAAGGTCAAGAAAGAAGAGCAGAAAAAAGCTTCTGCAGAGAGAGAGAGAGAGGGTGCAGGGAAAAGTAAAAGGAGAAGACGTGAGAGTGACAGGGAGAGAGAGAAAAGAATTAAAAAGAAGAGGAGAGAAACACTGTTCTTCTTCTTCAACGGATTCGCTCCCCCCCCCGCGCAAGAGACTCGCACCGCCTCGCAACCTTCAGCCCACCGAAGCTTTGCCAAAACCGGAGCCCCAAATCAGCCGCACCGCCGCGTTTGCCTCACCGTGCACGCCGACGACGCCTGGAAGCCGAAGCCAGTCGCGACCGCCAGCCCGCCGCCGTTCGTCCGCGTCGCCGCCACACCACAGTGACCAGCGAACCTGCCAGCTGCTGCTCGCGCCAATCCACGACGACCGCTCCTGCGACACCACGAACCCGCGACACTAGTAACCCGTGAAGGCGCTACCGACTCGCGCCCCAGTCCTCTGCTGTTCGCGTTGCGCCACCACCAGGGTTCCTCTCGCCCACAAGCTCGCACCGCCGCCCAGCCGTGCTGCTCGCACCAACCCGACGCTCCGCTGCTGCTGCTGTATCTTCGCCGGCCACCTCCGTTCGCGAGTACCCGCAGCCCCCCTCGCGATCGACGTTGCAATCTGCAGCAATCCGAACAACAGCCTCCACCCGAAGCTCCTCTGCCTCCACCCTAGCGACCCCCGAGCGGATCGTGCCCCCGCTGCCGGAGTTTACGCCGACGCCGATCTGCCCAACGCGGCCCCGCCGTCCGGACTCGAGTTTCCCTTTCGTTTGTGTTGTTGCCGCCGCGGTTCACCCTTGGCCGAGCCTCCTTTGCCGAGCCGATTTGCTGTTTCCCTTGGAGATCCACGAGCCTTGTCTCGGAAAAGAAGAAAAACAGAAAAACAAAAGCAAAAAAAAAAGAAAATCTGATTAGGTAGTTTTTCTTTTCTTTTTATCTTTTATTTTTTTCAATATTCTGTTTTAGTGAAATTGTTCCTTTAGGTATATAATTGATATTCCAACATGAATTGGCCCCTCAAATAAGAGATTGACGGTCCGATTTTCGCGCCCGAAATCCGACTCGCAATCTCTTACAAAAATCGACAATCCAATCTCAAGCCCGAGATTCGATTCGCGATTTAATTTAAAATTGGCCAACCCGATCTCATGCGCGAGATATGGTTCGTCAATTTTAGGATATCAATCTTATTTTGTTTGATTTACTATCGTCAAGTTGGTTGAGTCAATCTTATTTTCGTAAAAGAAAAATCCAAAAAAATATTTGAATTAGGATTAGATTTGCTTTAGGATTAAAATTGCAATCTTATTTCGAATTTTTAAATAAGAAAATCAAAGAAAAATCCAAATAAGGATTAGGTTTGTTTTTGTTATCTTGCATGTTAGGATTGCAATCTTATTATGAATTTTTAAATAAAAAATCCAAAAAAAGAAAGTGCATTCATTTAGATTGTTAGTTTTTATTTGAATTGCATGTTAGTTATGTATTAGTTTTAATTTCGAAATTAATATAAAAACACAAAAAAAAATCATTGTGCATATTAGATTTGAACTGCATGTTTCATTTTAAATTTAGATCATCTTTTTTAGATTAATTGCATTTTAGATTTAGATAACGTTTTAGTTTAGATTAGGATTTAATATGACTTAATCCCTAGTTTAAATTAGATAGAATCTTAATCTAGCTAGATCATTTGAAATTTCATAAATTTTGTCTTAGGATAAAGTAGTTGCAATTCCTAGGATAGATTGCATTTTTAAAATAAAAAATGTCATTTGCATGTCATATAGAATTAAGTCCATGAAATGCACATCTTAGTGATTATTGTTAGGTTCATTTCTAATTAGAAATTGTCCAACATTAGATTAGGTCATTTAATAAATGTCGCGTGACATATAGCTCGCGTATTAAATTATATGCTGCATGTCATCTTAGTTTAAATAATTTTGTATGTCATCGCATCACATTGCATGTCATTAGAATTAGGTCATTTAGATTGCATTTAATTATTGCATTTCTTCATGTCATATAGTTTAGGTCATGCTACCATGTCATATTAGATTATTAGAATGCATCGCATGATTTTCATTAAGAAAAACGAAAACATAAAATTGAGTAATTGCTTGTTAATTAAAAACCATATCTAGGGTTGTTGATGTGGATTTTAATTTAACACTTGCAGATGCTTTCGTTGCTTTGAGGTAAGTCCTGCATTATTTAATTGTTTTATTGGGTGTTAAATTGATGGTTTGTGCACCTGCATGAACACCTCACATGTTAGAAAACTAGTTTAAAATCAATTCAAACTGCTTGCCAAACCTTTTTCAAAATAAAAAAAAAAAGGTACCGAAAGGGTGTTAGAGAAATCTAACGTAACCAAGTCCCCGTACCCTTAGTCTCTGTTTCGTAGGAGTAAAGTAAATCTCCCGTTACTTTACTAGGGTTTCTAATCGACCCACCAAAATAGATTAGTGGCGACTCCTAGTTAAAAATCAATTGCATGTTAACAATTCAAACCTAAGTCGCGAATTGGTATGGGCTTGGGAGAGCCCGAGTTAAGTCTAGGCTTAACAATCCATTAGCCAAACCCTAGGTGGTCCAAACCCCGAAAAATTGGTCGCGACAGCTTGGCGACTCCGCTAGGGACTTGAGTTAAAACTCTTAGTGGACTTAGGCCAATTTTTCTTTTCTTTTGAAAAATGCTTTTGTTTGGCAGCAAGGGATTCCAGTGCGTCCCTAACATTTAAGGTGTTAAATGTTTTTGCAGGATGGGAGGTATAAGGGGAAGTGTTTGCTAACCTTTATTTTGCGGGAGGTGTAGGAATGTATGGTTTATTTTCATGAACGAAGTGTTGCTTGATATAAACTGTCGTGCATGCCTTACATCTAGCACTACACTATTGCACACACAACCTGCCGCCGGACCTGGGCCGCATAGGATCATTTAGGATGGTGTTGAGATAGATACCACTCCGACCGCATGCTCGCGGTACGAGTCGCCCATCTCAATCCCGAAGTTTCTTTCATGGTGTCAAGAGTACCCACCTCGGTCTGCATGCCCGCGACCCAGGTCTGCTCTTTGACCAAGCCGGAGTCATGAGGACCCGACATAGTCCACAAGCCCGTGGCTAGTCTGACCATCCTTGTGGCTCCACCTTGATAAGCCTTATAGAGTAGAAATTGAGCCACTTACCATGTGCATGTCTATGTGATTGTCAATCTTCGGTAAAGTAAGTTCTCTAATTTTTGCCTTTGCAATTTACTTACTTTGTCACATTATTTTGTCGGTCCATGGCATTAGGATTGTCCTAAATCTTGATCAATATATAATGGGGATGCCGGACATTCGTATTATTCTCCCTCCAAAGGAAGAGCTTAACACTTGGTGGGACAAGTTAGATCAAGATAGCCGTCGATTTGTAGAGTTACATATTGGTCGGCTGCTTCCATTGCTGCATATCAATATCCATGGCGGCCTCGTCCAAGCACTCGCCCACTTGTTGGTGCCCCAGGACCTCTACCTTTATCTTCGGCGGTAAGCATGAGCTCACTCCCACCTTGGAAGAATATAGCATCGCCATAGGAAAGTCCTTGAAAGCTGAATTGATTAGTCCGCCTATCGGAATAGATCCTATTATGACTTTATCTGATTTTCTGAGAATTAAGGAAGATGATATAAGAAAGGTTTTAAAGGCACACCGCAATACATGTCATGTATCTTTCTTGAAAGAATGTTTTGAAAAAGGCACTTCATCTCAAATGCGTAGGATTTTCCTCTTAGCTTTCTTTGGATTTATAGTCTTCCCTTACTGCAAGAATGTTATTAATCCTTTGATTGCTCAATTAGTTAGGCAAGTGTTAGAAGGAAAAAATTTTGTAAACACTATCTTGGCTGAAACCTTTCTTTCTCTCACTCGTTTCAAAGAAGGTGGCGATAAGACTCTCCATTCCTCTCCTGAACTTTTACAAATCTGGTTTCTTTCTCATATAAAGGGATTTGGTGGTTTAATGACTATACATCATGTTAGTAATTCTAATCACCCTATCATGAGATTTGAGAACAATCAAAAACATGCACCAGATTACCATTATTCTAGGTGGCTAGCTTTCATGAAAAAACCAACTCCCAAGGGTTTCCTATGGCATGCTAAATGGTTCCAAGTTCGGGTAGCGAGACTCTCGTGTGGAGGAGTTGGCCCAATCCCTCTATTGGGATTCACTGGAGCATTGGAGTACTATCCGACTAGAGTGACTCGTCAGTATCAAGTCGTACAAGAGCTACCCCCGGCGTTACAAAAGGATCCGCTCCGGTTAGCTTCGTTGATGGAAGCCGAGGCCATGAAGATTCCATTCTCACCATCAAATCAATGTGGGACATGTGCCATCCACAAAAACTCAAATGGCCCGAGGAGGAATTGAAGGGCAGGGAATTGAAGTACTATGCCTCGATTAAGTATATCCAACAGCACAATATTCCCGAAGAGTTGCTTCCAAAGATACCGGAGGCGCCGTTGAAGATCACCAATCAAGCTGAGAATAAACGCCTCAAAAGAGTTGCTGAAAAAGCTCAAGAGGAGAATAAACGTTTGCGCCGAATGGTGTCCCGAGTGTATATTGATCAAGCTAGATGAAATGCTTGAATCAATCTTGCTATTTTCATTTTTAGATTAATGATTAGGAAGTTTGAGTCATTTACTTTCCTAGTTCATTTGTTCAGGACATTTCGAATTTATATTTTGATAGGTCTGTCAAAAGCTCCATTGATGAATAAAAGTTCTAGATCATTGCCATGGACCGGCATATTTCATATGAGATACTTACTTTTGTTCATTTCCCAATTAGGTGATTATGAAGCGATCTCGCTCACCCATCCGTACACGGTCGAGAGCTAAAATGGTAGATCGAAACGAGGTGCTGGACCGTATCATCGACAATATAAACAAGCAAATTGCACACCACCAAAGTCAAGTCGATGAATTGTCTTCTACTATGGCTTTTCTCACTAAGCAAAAGGGCCGTGATGATATAAATACTCCATCTTCAGTAAGAATCTGCGACTCGAAGAAGAGAGCCAAGAGAACTTTTGAACCGTCTCATTTTCCTGAGGTAGCTGAATTTGATGCCACCATGAAGAGACTAGTGACATATCTAGAGGGAAGAATCTCTGACCTAAAGGGTTCGCATGACACGATCAAGGAGGATGAAGAACTCAAGCATACATGATTCATGGTTCTAAGTAGTTCACTTTCCTTTTTAATTAGGGGCATGCTCGGTTGCACCTCCCCGCGTGGGAATTTTTATTACTTTTTTTAGGAATTGTTTTCGCTTTCTAGGAATCATTTCTTAGGTTTAGGAATCACAATTTCCATTCTAATAATGTAATTCATTTGATTCTATTCAATGAAATTACAATTTTATTTCCAATTTTGAGGACATGATGGGGTACTCCAAACCAGTCCAATGACGATATCCAACCATGAAAAAGAAAAATATCATCCACGGAGAAATCCTGAGGGCTGGACTCTTTCATGTTTCTTCCCAAAAACTTTTTCAAAAACAAAAGCATTTCACTGCTAAAAAAAAATTCCCAAAACTTGTAGCAGATTAAACCTGTTTGTTTTTCTAACTCATTTACTTCATGTCTCGAGCATAACGAGAGGCGTTTGAAAATATAACGCATCAATTTCCAATGATAGTAGGCCCATTGATTTGGGAACATACATCTAAGAGGAAAAATAGACGTGGGGGCAAATGATCATTTCCTAACTGATCTTGATGACATCTCCCAAGAGTGAAGAAAATCATATGGACTCCAAAGTGTGATATGTGGCACATCTCATAACAATTTGTGTGAAATGTCATTCTCGAAGGCCAAATGAAGTTTCTCATTTCCATGAGAAAATGATGAAACAAGTCAAAAGAAGATCATCCGTCTTAAATGAAATGGATACATTGCGTTCATGAATATAATTAATTTCGGAATTGACACTTTTGTTCTTTTCCTTGCAGATGAAGAATTGGGGTACTATAGATTCTAGTAGTGACATGACGAGACAAAATCTCGATCCGAGCCAAAATGGTTGTGTCATTTGAATTTACTTTGAGTTGCATAGTATCCTATTCATGCACGTTCTCTTGTGCGGGGGCAAAAGCAAGAACGGAGTATTCATCAAATCAAAAGGCGAATTTTCACTTTTGATTGATAAAAGACGGCAATCCCTTTCTAGAGCAATCCCCTGAATGAATGCTTAAAACCATGTTTTGAGTGCAATAAATTGTTTGTTTTGAAGTCACAAACACTTTTCATGCTTAAAGTTGCTGGACTCATTTGAAAAGAGAATTTGTATTGATTTAGCTAACCAATTTCATGTGGAGATTTGTCAAGATAGACAATTTAATGGAGTGACATCAATGCTTAAGAATGCTGAATGAGACGTGTCAGTATGATGAAAGGCAAGCCCTATCCTATACACAGTCCCCTACTTATACACTTGTGAGATGAGTGTAGGAAATTCCATATCTACAAGGTAAAGAGTTCTCTCGCAAAAGGTATGATGACCAAAATGATGAGGGGCAGTTCATTTCTCTATACCAAACACTACATGGTGATACATTGCTTAACCCTCTTGAGCCTTATACACTTGTGGAGATTCTTTTCAAATTACCCCTGTCAAGAATCACCCCACATCGGGGCAACTAAGAGATCAAATGACATCATGAGGTGAGGAAAATGAATTGAAATCTTCTTGCTCTCACTTGCATCAATCTTCAAGTCATGCTATTACATTGAATTCATGTGTTAATTTAAGTGCCTTAGGATGATGAAGAGCATTTCTTTCTCTATCCCATACACTTATATCCTTTGCATAGCCCATTTGAGCCTGCAATTTTATTTCTTTAAACCCAGTTGGTGATCATCCCCCACACTGGGGGCAAGACAAAAGGCAGATGAAGACTCTTGAAAAGTTCAAGTGTCATTCAAAGTGTAGTTTGCTTGACGCATGCATTATGTGCAAGAATTGAATTCAAAATAGAACTAAGGGGCATAAAAAAGCAGTGTGCCTGGTAAAAGCAAGGCCAATGCCCATGAAAAGAAGTGAAGAAAAGTGAATGAAAACTAGGGGGCGTGAAAAAGTGGTGTGCCTGGTAAAAGCAAGACCAATGCCCATAAATGAAAAAAAAAAAAAAGTCAAGATAGGTGACTCTTAATTACAAGAATTGAGTCTCAATGGAGCAATACTCAAAGAACTCAAATACTGAGTTTTTATAATTAATGGGGCACTTCATGAAGACAATCTTTGATGGTGAAAAAGAAAACTGGTGGCAATGCCAAGATGATCGCCAACTCTCAACCTTTACATACATTTTGAGCCTAATGATCCTTTCATTTCTCAACCCATGAACCCAACCTACGTTACGTCCCTTACAAAATCTCTTAAGATTAGGGCACTTGAATTAACATAGGAGTTCATATGTTTATAAGCATCGCTCGAAGGAGTGCGAGCAAGATTATTTCTTTCTCATTTTGCAGGGTTCTTGACTTGTAAACCCGGAGATGATTACAAAATTGTTCTTTCAATTGCCTTGACTCAAAGAGTCCCTTTGTTAAGCCATTAACCAAGCCCACATTACGGTCCCTATTAAAGATCTCTCGATTGGTAAGGTTGTACCTCTTGCGAGAAACTCGGACCCTTGTTGGTGTGATGATAGTGAGATGGAGCGATTCTCATAAAATAGCCTCTAAATGAGAGTGAGTGAAAGTCCTTTCTAATTGAAGGTCCCTCATTTGGTATTCTTAAGAAATCCATGTCATGAGTGAAAATTGTCTTGAATGATAATTCTCTCCGGTGGAAATTTGGGTGATGCAAAGGTCATTATGCATAAACCCCGATTGAGTTGATGAAAACCTCACTTGAATTTTGAAATGTGCATTCTAGAGTAGCTTAGATTGTTTATCTCTTTAATGAATGCATATCGGTTTTTGCTCTAAATCATGTCCGATAGGTAATTCAAGTTCCTTTCGAGAATGTTTCATGATATTAGGAGGTGAAATGCCTCCACGGGATATCTAATTTCCAAAAGACATATCCCAAAGAATCGAGATATCATCGAGTAAGTATATCTCTACCCATTTTTCACACTTGACTCGGTCAAGATGTCCATTTATATTGACTTGGCGTGCTTTCGTAGCCCGAGTCCCTCGTTATCGATTCGGCGTGCTTTTGTAGCCCGATGTCTCTCTATATTGACTGGCGTGCTTTTGTAGCCCGAGTCCCTTTCTCATTGACCGGCGTGCTTTTGTAGCCCGGTGTCCTTTATATTGACCTTGGCGTGCTTTCGTAGCCCGAGTCCCATTTATTGACCCGGCGTGCTTTTGTAGCCCGGAGTGTCCCCCATTTATTGACCCGGCGTGCTTTCGTAGCCCAGATTCCCTCTTTATTGATTCGGCGTGCTTTCGTAGCCCGATGTCCATTTATACCAAATCGGCGTGCTTCCGTAGCCCGGATTTCTTTTATCGACCTGGCGTGCTTTTGTAGCCCAGAGTCCCTTTTAATCGACACTCGACTGAGTTGTCCCCCAAAGATTTTCCTCCAGAGCCAATCTGATTAAGGCGACCGAAGAACGGTTCGGGTCCTGGTCAGTTGATCTCTTTTGCAAGGCTGGGCGACCGAAGAATGGTTCGAGTCCTAGCCAAGCAAAACCTCAGTCTAGGTGACCGTAGAATAGAACGGGTCCTAGACAACATTTATTTCCCTATTCAGGCGACCGTAGAATGGTACGGGTCCCCGTTTAGGTGAAAATAGAACGGTCCTAAACCCCCGTTTAGGTGACCGTAGAGAATAGAACGGGTCCTAGACAAAACCTATTTCCCTATTCAGCGACCGTAGAATGGTACGGGTCCCGAAAGGTAAACCCCATTTAGGTGACCGTAGAATAGAACGGGTCCTAGACAAAACCTATTTCCCTATTCGGGCGACCGTAGAATGGTACGGGTCTTGAAAGGTAAATCCCCGTTTAGGCAACCGTAGAATGGTACGGGTCCTAGACACAACCAAACATTGTTATACTAGGCGACCGTAGAATGGTACGGGTCCTAGGAAAGCGGTGTCTTTGCAAAGTCATGTTACTATTCAGGCGACCGTAGAATGGTACGGGTCCTGAACATGTAACACCATCTTGAATCACTCTACCCTCCTTGAAGGTAAGATGTTCCGGGTAGGTTCCTTTACCATTTGCATACAAATTGCATCCCAAACTCTTGACATCTCGGTCTGGATCTGGATGTCTTGATTTTTCTGTTGGACATTTCACTTTGGATGTGAATGTTCTTACCTGTTACGCTTTTCAGAGAACCTGAGTGAGAGTTGGGTACTTGTAGAGTAAACAGGAACTTATCATGTACCTTAAGATGCTCTACCGCACTGACTGGTAAGTAATTGTAGGTACGCTATTTCCTTTCACATCATGCATTTGCATTAGCATTTACATGCATCATATGAGTTGCATTTTTAAAAAAATAAAATGGGATTCATTTCCTGACAAAAAAAAAAATCAAAAAATTATTCAATGCATGTGCATAGTCAAAATTTATGTCTCAATTTGTCTTTGAAGGCAACCTCTTCAAGCTCACCTTCAAAGAGGGGCAGCTGTTGACACCTAAATTTTGGCGATCCACTTAGTCATTTATTACATAAAAAATTATGGGTTAATTTTATCCCTGAAAAAAAATATATTAATTGCATTAGCTACATTTAATTTGCATAGTTTGCATTTTATTTATTGGACCGGTGGCGGATGGGTTGAATTGGCGTTTTTGAGTCTTAAATTAATAGGCGGGGCTAGGCCCACGAAAAGAGTACAAATTGGCCCAAGCCCGTTTTCTGAAATTGCGATTTGAAATGAGGATTTTTGAAATTTAAGAAAATTGGGTTTTGATCTTATCTTTAAAAATCAATAGAAAATATTTAGAGATAAGAAAAATAAGAGGATTTTGTGATTCGGAGGTTATAGGAAAATCTTTGTGTATATTGAAAAGTGGATGAAATATTTCACAAAGATCACATCTTATTTGCTTATAAAAGGAGCCGTGTACGATGAGAGTTGGGGGGTTCTCTTCGTTGGAAAAGAAAGGAGAAGAGAGAAGCCATCCGTGGGGAGCATCTTTGAAAAAATTCAGAAAAAAGGTCAAGAAAGAAGAGTAGAAAAAAAGCTTCGCAAGAGAGAGAGAGAGGGTGCGGGGAAAAGTAAAAGGAGAGGACGTGAGAGTGACGGGAGAGAGAGAAAAGAATTAAAAAGAAGAGGAGAGAAACACTGTTCTTCTTCTTCAACGGATTCGCTCCCCCCCCCCCCCCGCGCAGCACTCGCACCGCCTCGCAACCTTCAGCCCACCGAAGCTTTGCCGAAACCGGAGCCCCAAATCAGCCGCACCGCCGCGTTTGCCTCACCGCGCACGCCGACGACGCGCGGAAGCCGAAGCCGGTCGCGACCGCCAGCCCGCCGCCGTTCGTCCGCGTCGCCGCCACACCACGGTGACCAGCGAACCCGCCGAGCCCTGCTCGCGCCAATCCACGACGACCGCTCTGCGACACCACGAACCCGCGACACTAGTAACCCGTGAAGGCGCTACCGACTCGCGCCCAGGTCCTCTGCTGTTCGCGTTGCGCCACCACCAGGGTTCCTCTCGCCCACAAGCTCGCACCGCCGCCCCCGTGCCCTTGCTCGCACCAACCCGACGCTCCGCTGCCGCTGCTGTATCTTCGCCGGCCACCTCCGTTCGCGAGTACCCGCAGCCCCCTCGCGATCGACGTTGCAATCTGCAGCAATCCGAACAACAGCCTCCACCCGAAGCTCCTCTCCTCCACCCTAGCGACCCCCGAGCCGGATCTCGTGCCCGCTGCCCGGAGTTTCGCGCGACGCCGATCTGCCCAACGCGGCCCTACCCGTCCGGACTCGAGTTTCCCTCGTTGTGTTGTTGCCGCCGCCGGTTCACCCTTGGCCGAGCCTCCTTTGCCGAGCCGATTTGCTGTTTCCCTTGGAGATCCACGAGCCTTGTCTGGAAAAGAAGAAAAAAAAGAAAAACAAAAGCAAAAAGAAAAAGAAAATCTGATTAGGTAGTTTTTTATTTTTCTTTTATCTTTTATTTTTTTCAATATTCTGTTTTAGTGAAATTGTTCCTTTAGGTATATAATTGATATTCCAACATGAATTGGCCCCTCAAATAAGAGATTGACAGTCCGATTTTCGCGCCCGAAATCCGACTCGCAATCTCTTACAAAAATCGACAATCCAATCTCGAGCCCGAGATTCGATTCGCGATTTAATTTAAAATTGGCCAACCCGATCTCATGTGCGAGATATGGTTCGCCAATTCTAGGATATCAATCTTATCTTGTTTGATTTGCTGTCGCCAAGTTGGTTGAGTCAATCTTATTTTCGTAAAAGAAAAATCCAAAAAATATTTGAATTAAGATTAGATTTGCTTTAGGATTAAAATTGCAATCTTATTTCGAATTTTAAATAAGAAAATCAAAGAAAAATCCAAATAAGGATTAGGTTTGTTTTTGTTATCTTGCATGTTAGGATTGCAATCTTATTATGAATTTTTAAATAAAAAATCCAAAAAAAAGAAAGTGCATTCATTTAGATTGTTAGTTTTTATTTGAATTGCATGTTAGTTATGTATTAGTTTTAATTTCGAAATTAATATAAAAACACAAAAAAATCATTGTGCATATTAGATTTGAACTGCATGTTTCATTTTAAATTTAGATCATCTTTTTTAGATTAATTGCATTTTAGATTTAGATAACGTTTTAGTTTAGATTAGGATTTAATATGACTTAATCCCTAGTTTAAATTAGATAGAATCTTAATCTAGCTAGATCATTTGAAATTTCATAAATTTTGTCTTAGGATAAAGTAGTTGCAATTCCTAGGATAGATTGCATTTTTAAAATAAAAAATGTCATTTGCATGTCATATAGAATTAAGTCCATGAAATGCACATCTTAGTGATTATTGTTAGGTTCATTTCTAATTAGAAATTGTCCAACATTAGATTAGGTCATTTAATAAATGTCGCGTGACATATAGCTCGCGTATTAAATTATATGCTGCATGTCATCTTAGTTTAAATAATTTTGTATGTCATCGCATCACATTGCATGTCATTAGAATTAGGTCATTTAGATTGCATTTAATTATTGCATTTCTTCATGTCATATAGTTTAGGTCATGCTACCATGTCATATTAGATTATTAGAATGCATCGCATGATTTTCATTAAGAAAAACGAAAACATAAAATTGAGTAATTGCTTGTTAATTAAAAACCATATCTAGGGTTGTTGATGTGGATTTTAATTTAACACTGCAGATGCTTTCGTTGCTTTGAGGTAAGTCCTGCATTATTTAATTGTTTTATTGGGTGTTAAATTGATGGTTTGTGCACCTGCATGAACACCTCACATGTTAGAAAACTAGTTTAAAATCAATTCAAACTTGCTTGCCAAACCTTTTTCAAAATAAAAAATAAAAAGGTACCGAAAGGGTGTTAGAGAAATCTAACGTAACCAAGTCCCCGTACCCTTAGTCTCTGGTTTGTAGGAGTAAAGTAAATCTCCCGTTACTTTACTAGGGTTTCTAATCGACCCACCAAAATAGATTAGTGGCGACTCCTAGTTAAAAATCAATTGCATGTTAACAATTCAAACCTAAATCGCGGAATTGGTATGGGCTTGGGAGAGCCCGAGTTAAGTCTAGGCTTAACAATCCATTAGCCAAACCCTAGGTGGTCCAAACCCCATTTCTTTCAAAAAATTGGTCGCGACAAGTTGAAGTATTCGCATGTGAGGACTACCTCGTTGAAGTTGCGGAAGTGTAACCCCTGCAGCCAACAACGACGCTTGTAGGACAAAACTTCTATGAACTGCTTTGCCAATTCTTCTTCGGCCAATTTAGGGTAGATTTGCATCATGAAAGCCTTTCACCTCCCTGCATATGCTCTGAAATCTTCCATTGGTCCTCTTTTGAAGTGGGCCAAACTCTCGTAAGGCAGCTTAGTTCCAATCTGGTTTTTGTATTGATGCAAGAACGTGGAACTCAGCTCATTCCAATCTTTTAGGAGATGAATATTTGTTGTGATGAACCATTGCAACACGGATCCTGTGAGAGTTTCTTGGAATGCTTGAGTTGTGAATGACATCGGGCCATAGTACTGACTCATTTTAGCATGGAGGTACCGCAAGTGGACCATGGCGTAAGTCGTGCCATTATACTTGCGGAGATTGGGTATCCACATTTCTATGGGGGTCATGATCCTACGAGGGCAAGACGAGCCTGGTATGTCTTGGTTAGACCACTGGTTTTCCCACTGCATATTCGTAGTGGTGAATTTTTCTGCTTCAGGGAAGTTAGACTCTATCGAGATTACTCCATTGCTTTCTTCCGGGTCAAAATTACCAAAGGAGGATGAGGCATTTAAGCTATCCTCATGGTCAGGTGACGAGCTTAGTACTTCGTTAGAATCGTAGCGGATAAAGACGTATGTTTCCTCTTCCGACGGGCCTTCATCCCCGGGTGAGAGTAGGAAACAGTTATACGATGAATCGTCAGTTTCATTGTCGAAATAACGCTGGAAGTCCTTGGGGCTGTATTCTAGGGACGGGAGGTCTTCAGGGTTGCACTCTAGGGGATAGTGGCCTTCAAGGCTGTGTTCGAGGGAATGCTCGAAACTTTGGTGCGGCGGCTCTTTGGTAGACGCGGAATTGATTTGCTTAGGCTTTCTTTTCTTGGCCCCTAGACCAGACCTCTTGAGTAAGGCCCTGCGTTTCGCCAGCTCGATTTTGTCAAGGGAAGTGAGAGATATTAGAGTTTCACTCTATGATTCACTTTCTAGGTTGATGGGGGTTGGTATTCTTTGGACCCTAGTCTTGGAGTAAGCTTGAGGAGTTGTCTAGTCATGCCCCGCTCTTGAACAAGCCTTGAGTCTATGATCTCGTACAAAGGCTCCTTGCCTTTCCTAGTGGTAAATTTTCCAGTAATAGGATGTTGCTCAGTCGCCCATTTATTATGCAAGGCTTCATTCACATGTTCCTCTCTTATCTCAGTGACTAATGGCTCCTCGTGCTCCGCGATCATCGGCTCTTCGTAGGGCAAGGTGATGTCAGGGGTGATGTGAACATTATACTCTTGGTGAAAAACATGAATTAGTTCCTTCCAAGTTTTAAAGGGATTAATCTTCCTAACAATGTACCATCGCAAGGCAGGGCCAGTCAAATTCGATTGATACAATTGAATCATCCTTCGGACCAGGTAGACCTGCAAGTAGGTCTCTGGGCAGGAGGTATCAGCATACCTTTCGCATTCAGGTGCTTTGAGCTCTTCAGGGATCTCAATGCCGACATAATTGGAAAGGTCGACGGGATTCTGCCTCTGCAGCTGGTTTAACTTTTTCATGATCCTTTCAAATTATTTATGGTACTAGCTATTTTCTGGCAAATTTGCGGGTGTCATGACAGTGCTTAAAGCAACTACGGAGTTGGGCTTAGCCTGAGTAAATTTCATTTGTCTTGAGAGTTGTCAAAGGACAATGGACATCTGTCCTATGCCGTTTTCAATGTTGGCGAGGCGATTTTGTACATCATTCTAATCAACCCTTATTGCATGAGGCCATTCACGGGCGATTGGTGGCCGATGATTCATAATTACCTGTTCGTTGCGAAAACAATGAATGAGCACGAAAGTAAACAGAGATTGACCCATGGCAATGGTCTAACTACTTTTTTATTTATCAAAAGAGAATTTTATAGACCGCAAACTTCGGACATCTGAAACTTGAAATTGAAATGACATGATGAAATGCTAGATATTAAACAAAAGTCCCTAAACAATGGGACAAAACCTTCATGATATTAACACTAAGGGAGACACGACTGCTAATTTATATGCGACAGGGAGCCTTGTTCCTACAAAGGCTACTTGCTTTCTTGGACTGGCTCTGAGATGAGTATCTGGCCTATTCCCATATCCTCTGCATAAGCTCTGCTTACTCGTGCGGGCTGCTCTCTCTGATTGAGCGAGGGACCGATGGCTTCCAACTTATCGGGATGTGATGATTGTGGATGTAGGCCGCAGAGGCGTGGTGGGCTTTTTCTTCTCCCTCAACCCCTTTAGGTATCACGACTCTTTTGCGATGGCACTTGTCCCAAGTTTCCTCAACGATAGAAATTTCGATTGCATAGTAACGGCTTGTGTTGAAAAGGACTGGAGGAATTCTCCTCCTTGAAGGCGGTGGAATCTCCTGAAGCGCCCCAAATTGTCGTGCCACCCGATATGGGTAATAGGGAACGGCGCCAGTGCAGCCAAGCAACGGAATCGGGTGGGTGCGTTTGTAAGCAAAATGGGCCCTGTCTTCATGGAACCAACCAGCACACCATTGGAATGCCTCAGGAGCTGGGTTTCTTAGGAAGTCAACCCAATTTAAACAGCTTTGATTGGGAATATACGGTCCTAAAATCATAAATTTTTGTAACGGATTTTTGAAAGCATTTGTTTTAGATGATCGCATGAAGTCTCGAAATTCGCTTAAGTGAGAAAAGAACCAGACTTGTAAAATTTCAGGAGAGGCTCGCATGATTTTCTCCGTGTTGTCTTTGAAACGATTAAAGGACAAGAATGTTTCAGTTAAGATCATGTTGACATAATTTCCCCCCTCAAGATCTGATCAACTATCCATGCCATCTTAAGACTTATGGCATTTTTTTGATGAGGGAAAATGATGAGCCCGAAAAAGGCCAGGAGGAAAATCTCACTTTTTTGGGTCATAGGCTGATTTTGAAAACAGGCATTCATAAATTCAAATGGACAGGTATTATGGTTGTTTTCAAGAATTTGTATCATAACATGGACTTCAGTTCTCAAAAGTCACGCTAACCCACGCAATGGGATGATGCCTGTTGATGGCATGACAAGCTTTTTCTCAAGAGGCATTCCAGTGATGATGCTGTATTCCTCCAGGGTTGGAGTTAGCTCAAACTTTTTAAACATAAAAGTAAGTGTTCTCGGGCACCAGAAATGTGCCATGGCTTGTATGACTTCGGGACGAATAGTGATTTGAATCAATGATAGGAGATGACCGATTTTGGCTTTCACGCGCTCTTGGGCAAGCTAATCTAATTGACCCCACCATTTGAAGAGCTCTGCCTTGGGAGCAGGAATGAACTGGATATCGTCTTTCCCCATCGCATATAAACTGAGACTTGAAAAACTTATCCTAAATTGCCATGGGCCAAATAAAAAAACTGAGTAGTAAATAAATCACTTTGCTTTTAAATAAAATGGCAATGACAAAGACATACAGATGGGATGTGCAGCTCGATTTCTAACTCAGAAGGCTTGATGAAATTAAAAGGGTATCCGCCCGTCGCAATCTCGCGTTAGCAGCATAACCTCCTAACCTCGGTTAAGAAATTTAGGGAAAAGAAAGGCAACCTCTACATCGCAGTCTCGCGTTCGAGGTTATATCTTTCTTAACACCATCCTAGAAATCTTATGGCGGCCTAGGTCTGGCGGCCGGGTTGTGTGTGCCATGTGTAGTGCTAAAACATTTTAAGGATGCACAGTAGTTTACAATCAAAAACATTTTATTTACCAGAATAAAAAAAAAACTTTAAGCTATTATCCTGCACAAAAGAAAAAAAAACCCCAAGTCAGCAAAGCATTTAAACAAAGATAAAATGGCCTAAGTCCTCAAAGTCCCCAGCGGAGTCGCCAAGCTGTCGCGACCTCTTTTTTTCGGCGCCCGCAGTCGGGTATGAGCGCCTAAGGAGGCTAATGGCTCGGCTGAAATTATTAAGCCTGGACTCTCCCAAGTCCACCAATTCACGACTTAATGATTCAAGTTTTTAACTTGTAAATCAATTTTTAAAATGGAGTCGCCACTAATCGATTTGGGATGGGTTGATTAGAAACCCAAGCGAAGTATCAGGAGAAATACTCACTCCTGTGCGACCAAAGAAATTAGGATCGGGGACTTGATTACATTAGTTAATCACTAATGCCCTTTCGGTACCTAATCTTGTTTAAACTTTGAGGTTTTTGGATGTTTGAGGGATTTTCCATGCGTTTTTGGGAGAAAAACATTTTTTTGAGTCTTTTTCTAATTTTTTGGACATAAAAGGGATTTTTAGATTTTTTGGAAAAATACAAGTCTTTTGGTTTTTTTTATGAATTTTTTTGGCTTTTTCATGAATTTTTGGCTGTTTTTGGATTTTTGGCATTTTTTGGAAGACATGGAATTTTTTTGATTTTTTTGGAAAATATGGAATATTTTTGATATTTTTGATTTTTTGGAAAATAAAATATTTTTTAATATTTTCTAAATATTTTTAATTCTTTGGAAATTAAAACATTTTTTAATATTTTTTTGAAAATAAATTTTTTTTGATTTTTTTGAAAATAAATTATTTATTTATTATAATATTATTTTATATTAAAATATTATAAAAAACGACGCCGGTCGGATTTGCGGGTCGGGTTCGACCCGGCTAGCTCGAAACGCAGACGGGCCCGCGTTATAATCAAAATGACGCCGTGGCCTAGTGTTTGGAGACGCTCGGCCGGCCCGACTACTCGCTCCGACTTCTTGCTCCACGACCCGGTTCCTTCGGAACCCTACTTGACCCGCTCCGGAACCCCGACCGGGTTTCCAAACCCGGATTGGCTTCGTGACCTGGAAATCGCAAACCCTAGGGTTTGTGAATCCGCGGCGCCGAAGGGGGGAAAACGGGAGGGTTACGGCGGCAACGGCAGCGACGGCGGCTATAGTTGCTACGGCGACGGCGGCTACGACGTAGCGACAAGGACTGGACTACGAGGGGAACGCAACGGCGACGGAGACGGCGACAGCGGCGGTGACGGCACGTTACCTGTTTGTGGCAATGGTGTGGGTGGCAACATCGAATCAGCGACGACGTCCCTGCAATTTCCAGATCTAGTGTGACTTCGGTGAATCAATTACGGCAACGGCGTCGGAACGCTGGCGGAGCCACGGCTGCACTGGCGACAACGAATCCCAGATTTGGTCGGATCTAGGACTTCGCAAGCCCTCCTCATTGCTCGCGCTCTCCCCTCTCTCCCTCTTTGGTCGCGAGCCTTCGGATCTAGGCTTGCTCGACTTCGACTCCCCTTCTGAAGTCTCTCAGTAGGAAGCTCGAAGCCTTGCAGCCTTCGATCGTTCTCGACGTGCTGCTTGCCGTCGTCGGGGGAGCCCTATTTATAGGCGAGGGGGTGACCGGTCGACGGAGCTTTGACCGCCGGTCCCTGTGCGCCGAACGGCTTCTGCCAGCCGAACTGGCATCCCATCCACCACTTGCCTGTCCTTCAGTGCGACGCCAGCTCCCCCATGTGCGTTGCCGTCCTCTCCTCCCTTCCGGCATTGCGCCCCCCTGCACGTGCTGCAGAGGCGCGAGGAAGAAGGAGACCCGCCTGGGCTGGGCTGAGGTGGAAGAGGGCTAAGGAGGCCCAGAAGATGGGCGTTTTCTGCTTTTTTTTTTTTTTTTTTTTTGCTTTTTCTTGTTTTATTTATTATCTGAAAATTAAATAAAACAAAATAATAATAAAATAAAGCCTAATTTTAGGCGTCAACATGCACGCTTTTCGTACTTTAAATCATTATTAAAAAAGAAGCTACAACTTCCACCACGGGATATCCAACCATCACTTCGTACTGGAATCGATACATTTTCTGTCTTCCATCTCTTAACAGTTAGCAAGATATGTAGTAATGGGTAGTCGACGCATTTGTTGACTGATGAGGGCCATAACTTCCATCACATCTAATGTCGATATCTCTATTGATGATCTATGATTAGTATAAATTAGAAGCCTGTACAGTGATGGCAATTATGTCGACAATAAAAGTTGATTTTTTTTTTTTCTGTTTTTTTTTTCAATGTCAAGAACTTGTAATTCATTTAGCAAGAATATATATAACTTGAAATTGGCAACCGAGAGCAACTAAACTGGGAATTAAATCAACTTGTCATTTATAGACACTCGCCCTCATTTTTTTTTTTCTTTTTTTGAAATTGAAACGAAATTTGTACTCAAAAGAGAATATATCTTCAATAGAATTAGTTTCTTCTCCTTAGGAATGGGTTACATCCATGCGTTACTGCTTTTGTATGGTCAATCTAGTAGATATGTGAATTATCATTTATCAATCCTCTCAAAAAGCATAATTTGACAAAGTAGAGAGCAACGTGACAACATGTAAATTGAGAAAGTTGTCATTCTTTTAGAGCGAGAACCAAAACAACAATGCAAAGTAGTTATATATATGATGGAAATAAGGATCCAACAAGAATATAAATTTGTCTTATTCAGCCTTTAATCACCCAAACAAAAGCCAAATTTGTTTTTGGTTCAGCTTTTTTAGAATAAAATGATGGGAATCCTCTTCTATTTAGAGAACGAGCTAAGTGCGCAGCCCCTTTGCAGCCTGAAGCAGCCAATAAGCCCATGTCGGTCTTTCTTGTTACTTTCCCCACAATATAACAATGATTTGCAGTAAATCAGTTACCTGCCTTTCATGTTGGAGAAACGGTTTGATATTATTGGAGATGTAGATCGATATGATTGTGATACCGATTCTGATTACGGAGTAATTGGTTCAGTCAATCCGTAATTGGTATGGTAAAATAGGTAAAGGAATCTTGTATATTTTTTCCCCTGTTTTTCACCTTTCTTTCTAGCATTATAAATAAAGCGATGTACGTGTAAAAAAATCATAGTAATACAATTACAATTCCTCCAATACTTTGCCTCGGGATTTGTTTTTTTGATTTGTTGTTGCAATCCCAATCCTACAAAACAAATTAGCACTCTTGGTAGGAATTCACATTTTATGGTACCATGCTAAACAAATTCCTTGGTTTCACCGAGGTAGCCAAGTTTGAGCCTATCAACATATCTAGTCAAACCCACCTTCATTAAAAAAAAAATTTTAATTTAATGAGTTATGAGTTAATTATATCCAGGGTGGGTAGGTTCTAGACTTGGACTATATATCTGACATTATTTCAACTAGTTTCTCTTTTTTGGACTCTGTACTCTACCCTATTTGTACTGTATCCTAAATTTGTAACCACCTTATTTTTCCGTTCCTATTCTAAGGTCAACCCTATTTTCCATTGAAACCTATTTTGTAACCACTCAATATTCTATACGACTTCCAATTTTGTATCGAAACATTAAGCACATGTAATAAATAAATATATGAAATTTTTGACTAAATGAGATTAAGAATTCACAATGCTAATTATCATAAACAAACATCATGACGTAAAGCAAAAATCCTATGTGAAGGACAATGCAACCATAAGCCGGTGATGGATGGTACAATCGTGAGCCGACATAGGAGGGAAGTGAGCGAGGAAGAGGAATGACAAAAGATGAGTGCTGTGCTAGAGGAAAAACACAATTTTAATATTAGAAATCAAGGGAAAGAAAGATAGGTTTTGGACTTTTGGGCTTTTAGAACTGGTTCCAAAACCGATTTGGTTGATTCGGTTCCCAAGTGGGTATTCACTTGGACTCAATTCTCAGACCAGTTCAAAGAGGTTCTGAATATTGGGAAACTATTCTCGGACTAGTTTCAATGGGAACTGGTTCCTAAACTTGTTTTCCAAGTGGGCCATTTTGGTTCCCGAGCAAACTTGATCTAGTTGCACACCTCTAACTATTATAGATTAATTGTTCTATATCGTATCAGTTCTCTAGTGTGGAACTTCTCTAACATAACTGACACATATATCTTATAAAGCTCTATTACTATCAACTATCTCTTAAATTGATATTCTTTTCCCACTTATTGTCTGTATCCTTGAACTCTAATACATAAGTTCATAAGTGAGAAAAAAACTTAAGAGAAAGATGAGCATATCTAATTGAATAAGTCTCACAACTGGTTGATTAATGCTCAACCTTATTAAGAATTTACACAATGATTACAGCATTAATGATTAAGAAATTCCACATACGATTATTTAGATATCAATCACTCCAAACTCGAAACCGTCTTCCCAACAGCAGGAAATAACATCACAAGAATGTCAATTAATTTCTTATCATATAGATTATTAAGTAATTTCATCCATGGGTCACTGTTGGCACGCTGTGAAGCACCATCGTCCCCGCCATGAGGCCCGGCCCAAACCCAAAGAGGATGCCTCACTCCAACCCCTCGCCGGTCGTCGTGAGCCGACTTCCGCCGCATCTCATCGAGGATGAACGAGACACACGCACTTGACATGTTCCCGTCCTCTCTAAGCACGTGCCTCACGGCTCGGAACCTCTCCATTTTCGGCCCTAGCTTGGCCTTAATTTGGTTGAGTATGGCCTCTTAGACGCAAATTGCGCAACCCCAAGATCTCCATAACCAGAACAAGAACATGCATAATTGAGTAGAAAGATTAACGCACCTGTTTTGGGATCCATCAAACATAAAGCGGAAGCAGAAAAGGATTACCCACATGTTATCAAGGGGATCCACGCAACAAGTCCTTCTCCTCTATTGCCCTCCGTATCACTGGCTCAATGAGGTGGCCTCCCTCACGTTTAGCGTTAGATAAACGCCCCTTAGGTGAGGATACATGTGAGAATTAGGGTTAGAGGAGAGACTTGAACACTATTTATAGAGTTTCCAACCAGTCCCCCTCATTACGGGCCGGGCTCAACTCGGCCCACACTAGCCCGCCTAATTTCCCCATATTAGACTAATTAAGAAACCTTCTATCTCACCTTAGACCAGCCCCTTTTACGGTAACCGTAAAAACAGTAAATTACAATATCAATTAATGTAGTCCACATTAGGAAAACTCTTACATTCTCCCACTTGGACTATATTAATTGAAATCGGAGATAATTCTTAATAGTCAATCCTATCCCATAAAGTCCTAAACACCGAATCATGGCGGTAACTGCATGTATACACACAGAGCCTTCCATGGTCACGAATGTTCTCAACTTTATTGATATGAATTCAATATGGTAGTGTGTCAAATGGATAACATCTCTCATAGAGAGATCCCATTTGTCGATCCACCATTCTCTTACCTTAGGTGTCACAAAAACTTGTGCCACAAGAGAATGCTTTATGATTCCAATGAACCCACATATGTCTTGTCCTTATGGTTAACCTTTCTTTATGTATCACAAGACATATGCACAAGGCTAATAACCGGATGCCCGGTGCCCCTAGCCTTCACTCAAGGTTTATTCAATCCCTTGAGACTTTATCAATATGTATTCAATATAATAACAATACATTCAAAAATATTTTATTGAATGCAAAAGTTGATACATATCAAACCGTTACTAAGTGTAACGAACCACAGATGTGAACTTTATTAGATAAAGCCATAATAGCTCCCACTAAACAACAGTATCCGAAGATACTCCTAAGCCCATGTTAACGATATGTTACTAAAATACACATGGACGTAGGCCTTTAGTTAGTGAATCTGCAACCACATCATCTGTGAAAATATGTTATATTATAAGTCGCCTTTCTGTACCGTTTCTTTATGGTAAAAAAATATCTTACCACCATATATTTAGACCCCTTGAGACCTCTGTAGTAAATAAATAATACTACAAATTTGTTATCTCAATACAACCGTATGGGTCTATCCATCAAGTTAAAACCATCAATTCTGTCATGAGGTTTTGGAGCCTAAAAGCCCAAATAACAGCCCAACAGAATGTTACTAACACCGCTTACATAGCAGAAGATGACATAAGACTTTATTTACTGCACTTACGCTAACATAAATATGTATTCTGTTATTGATTGCATGTCATCAGAATAGCCAGCAAAGTTTACATCTAAATACCCTACTAACTGCAAGAATTGAACATGGCTATAAATTAGCATATAATCTCTTGTCTTCTTTAAGTACCTTAAAACCTTCTTGACAGCAACCCAGTGATCATGTCTTGGATTTCACCGATATCTGCCTAGAAGTCCCGTCACAAAGACAACATTTAGTCTAGTGCAAATTCGAGCATACATTATACTTTTAAGTGCACTGACACAAGGTACACCATTTAATTAGATTTTCTCAATATCTAAATAAGGAAAATGTGATAGATTTAGTCCATCACCCTTAACAACAGGAGCAATTCCTGGCTTGCAATGATGTATATTGAATATTTCCAATATACAATCAGCAAATGTCCTCCGAGAAAATCTAATATAATATGGCAAAAACAATCCTTACAGACCTCAGTACAAAGGATATAAGATGGCTCAAGGTCACAATTTGTAAGCAAAACATGAGAAAAAATAAATTTCCTCCCACTGACCTTGCAGTATATTGAATTACTTTGTTCACAATGGAACAAAATAATAACACTATGAAACTTTAATAATATTGTCTGGAAACTTGCTTAAGACCATAAATTAGAACTTTTCAGTCTACACACAAGTTTACTTGAATCTGCTGCAAAATCATCCAGTTTGCACAATATAAATTTTGTATCTATTTGGCGTAACTTTATATCAAAATAAATTATTAATGCCACGTTCACTCTGAAAGAACATTTAAAGAAATAATTATTTCTTCACTATAAACAATCAACCCCTCTTTCAGAGTTAAAACGTTAGTTACAAATTTGGCTTTAAATTCCACAATCTTTGTTTGAAATTCTTTTAGTTTTGTACGCCAATTTGCAACTAATAAACTTGTGATCTTTAGACAAGTCAGTAAGTTTCCAAACATGTTTCATAGATTTTATATCCCTATTTATGGCATTTAATCACATACTTAATTGAGAATAAGAAACGACATTTATAAATATGTCATTACATCAACCATATAGTGGATATTGTAATCGTGCTCTCACAAATAGACTATATAGTCTCATGGTATAACTGATCGTCTTTCCTTAACAAATCTCCTTAATAAATCTGCAATCACTTCATTCTGCACTTGAGAGGTTTAAGAAATTTCATTATAAACTATATCAAAAATAGTACATTGAACCTCAACAAGTTTAGTCTATGGTATAAGAGATTCCATAATTATCTGTATAGGTAAAGACAAAAACATAGTAACTTCCATCATACTATTATTTTTAATAGTCTGAGAGCAGCTATCCTCTACAATTACGTCAATATTTAGAAACTTTAGAGTATGTGATTCCATAATTCTTGTACCTTTTTTAGGGTCATAAAATCAATACCCTTTTTGTATATGAAAAAATTGCTTTCATAATATCAGCCCACAAAAGACCAAATAAATTAGTCTTACTAATCATACTCATCACCATGTTCGATATGGTGAATTTATGCCTTTTGACCAAATCTTTTTGTCAGAATTTTCAGGTATAGTAATTAAATTACCACCCCAGAATCTACCAAGTATTTGACAAATGACCCTTTAAGATATTTCACATTGTCATACTTGCCAAAATGCTCATTGCCATTATTAAACCTGACAACCTTTTTAATCATATACGAGATGTATATGTCATTAGGATTTAAACACAATTTTTGCAGATGTGTCCTAATTTCAATATCAGACAAAACATAATTTCAAGCAACTAAGGCTTCCTTCATCTTATAGCAGTGCAGTCCGCAGGCAAACCTCTTTTCAAGTGTTCCAGAATGGAACGCTTCATGGACAATAAGCAAATTCAATTGCTCTTTTCTCAAACAACAAACCATATGTCCACAACTTAAAATTTGAAGCAGTAAAAAACCTCAATGATGACGGAATTACCATTTACAGAAAAAGTGACTGAAAAACAAGCAGTATATAGTTAGCATCATGTGAGCATTGTGTAACTTGACGTACAAGTACACATCCAGAGAGTTACATGCAAAATCACATAATCACCTTTGGGCAGAATACATGACATGCAATAGTACACTCCCCACATGATAAGGGTTATGAGAATATGTTCCAATTCTTCATGAATTCATCACCTTTGGGCATATGAATCACTAGAATCAGTCCCTCCTCCACCACACTATCATGTATCCCTCCATGAACTAATACACAATCACCTCCTTTGGGAGTATGATTACACATTAGATCAGGAGACATCCCAATCATCATACAAGACCGAAATTTCTCAAACCCAATCAAGCGTGCCACTTTGGCGGTCACTACTCAATTGAATTATTGAAATTCTCTCATACCAGGGATATAAGTTTTACTCCTCACATACACCATATATATGTGATTTTAACTTTAGTGATAGGGGCATCATATCACCAAAATCACATATCATGCTAATTATATTGCTTTATTCATACATACATACATATATATAAATAACGAGCATGAAAGACAGATTCCAATGAGATCATTGATCACAGAATACAAGAAACTTCTCATAACAGATAATAAAACATCTCTTATGCACCCCAATTACATATTACCAGAACAACATAAAAAGAATGATGATCTATAATATCTCTCACAAATTAACATCAATAGTAATACAGGGTGCACCAAATCGACAAGCTTGATAGCTGATCCATTATCACTCATGAATACATAAGGAAAAATTGACTCCAAGGCCAACAATTAATTTATTAATCAATTTTAGGTAACAAATATCATTACTTCAACCAGTGGCCTATAAATTGAGTCAAACCACATAACTTAATATCTAAACTATAACAGTAGATACTATTGTTCTGCATAAATATTGCCATACTCCTTAACCGTAAAAATATTCAACTTGATGACATTAACAAGTGACCAGATGAGTTCATGTACAATATGCAGTAACTTAATCGACATGCATTACCCACATTCAGCAGATATGTTAATCAGTACATCAGTTTGGTCACGAGTCCTTAAGTCGTCTATCATTCAAAGATTACCAGTGTGTAAAGGAGTATACATGAGTAACAAAAGTTTCATAATTTTTATTATTTCTCATCGGCTCAATACATAGCTTAAATACAATCCCATACGAATTGTATCTCATTAAGCCAGCTTCAATTCACAATAAAGTTTGATTTTTATTGATGAATCACACCTTTTATTATGTGATAACATATTAGTAACCCATCACCTGTATTTCCAAAATCACAGAAAATACAAGAAAAAAACGCAAAATACACTAAAAATACACGTATTTAGGGTTCCATATGCAATTTCACATCAACAAAACCATCAAACATATAAAATAAATATACGATGAGATAGGAAATCACCATACGAGTCCAACGCCGCCAGCCACGCGCTGATCGGAGCCTCCACGCGCCCACACGCGCCGCCTGAGTGCTCGGCGCGTGGATCTCACGCGCGGCACGAGTTAGACGCGCAGGCGGCGCGTGGCCGCGCGTGGGAGCGCGTGCGGCCTCCTCCTGCGACGCGCCGCCTACCCTCTTGCTCGTCTTGTCGAGCCCAGTCCGAATTTGTGATTTAATTTAATTTTTATTGAATAAAAAGTCTCGAAAATCACAAATTAGGGCAAGATCCGTACTAATTAGGGCTAATCCATACAAATTAGGGTAGATCCGTACAAATTATGGTAAATCCGTACAAATTAGGGCAAAACCAATTGCGTTCGACTTCTAGGGTTATGATTGCTCTGATACCACATCTTAGATGCAAATTGCGCAACCCCAAGATCTCCATAACCGTAAACAAGAACACGTCGTAATCGAGTAGAAAGATTAACGCACCTGTTTTGGGATCCATCAAACATAAAGCGGAAGCAGAAAGGATTACCCACATGTTATCAAGGATCCACGCAACAAGTCCTTCTCCTCTATCGCTCCGATCCTGTATCAATGAGGTGGCCCCCTCACGTTTAGCGTTAGATAAATGCCCCTTAGGTGAGGATACATGTGAGAATTAGGGTTAGAGGAGAGACTTGAAGACTATTTATAGAGTTTCCAACCAGTCCTTCATTACGGCCAGCCAACTCAACTCCACACTAACTACAAATGCCCCATATTAGACTAATTAAGAAACCTTCTATCTCACCTTAGACCAGCCCTGTTTTACGGTAGCCGTAAAAACAGTAAATTACAATATCAATTAATGTAGTCCACATTAGGAAAACTCTTACATGGCCGGGCCACTCGGATGAGGCACTCAAAAGATGGAGTTCCAGTCACCTATGCTGAGCGAATCGAACGCCTCCTTCAAGCTCTTCTTGATGTTGCTTTTGATCAAATGTGGGATCCTGTCAGATAACCCGAAGGTGAGGCCAACGTCGCGCAGTTGGCCCTCGATGGCGCCCTTGGAGTTTGGCAAAACGGTCTCCGCAGTTCACACGAGTTGGAATATGGGCTGCTCAGCAGGGATCTCCAGGTCGGACCTTATGATGAGCGTGGCTGCTCCGTCCCCAAAGATGACCTGGCCGACAAGGTTGGCAAGGTTCTCATCGGACGGGCCTCAGAAGATGGTGATAGTGATCTCAGAGTAGACTACGAGGACGCAGGCACCGGCGTTGTTCTCAGCAAGGTCCTTCGCAATGCGGAGGACAGCGCCACCAGCAAAGCAACCCAGGTGGTAGAGCATGACACGCTTGACTGAGGGGCTCAGACCGAGAAGGCGCATGAGCTGGTAGTCGGCGCTGGGCATGTCAACGCCGGAGGTGGAGCAGAAGATGATGTGGATGATTTTGGACTTGGGTTGGCCTCATTCCTCGATGGCCATCAACGCTGCCTCCTCGCCCAGCTTCGGGATGGTGTCGATGATTATGTGCTGGCGTGGATTGAGCGAAGGGGTGTCGTACGAGCAGATCTCGGGGTGTTTCTCCATAAGCTCCTCGGTCAAATGCATGTAGCGCTTGTGGATCATTGACTTGTCACCTGCGACGTTCCCTTACGTTGATTTTACTTTCCAAGGACAACGTTGACATGCATGCAAAGTAATTCCGAATTTGCACGGCTAGCTTACATATACTATATGGCAATCTTTTTTTCGACCATTCTAAGATTGTTAAGAATGATTGCAAATTCATCACGCAAAGAAGCAAATTGTAGTCATGCAATTTGTCCACAGTAAGATCCGAAAAGAAAGATAGTTAAGACTTTCTTAAAGGGTCTAATAATAGAAACACAACATATCATGAGAAAAAATAAACTACGAAGTTAGGATAAGGATACTCTAACACTTAAATATATATTTTGTAGCTAGCGCAATCTAGAGTGCGACTAACATATGCGGATGAACTTCTGCTTGAGGGCCGTCATGTGCTCGCTCTTGGTCATGTGGAAGTAGTAGTCAGGGTACTTGGCCTGGTACACAGTTTGCCGGGTTTGCCGTCCCAATGGGGAGGATAGTGGCTGGCCCCTTGGCCCGCTGGTTCTCACGGATCTTCTCGATAGCACCCATCTATCTCAGACCTGCGTTCGAACCTTTTTCTAATGTATTGCGGATATAATGAAGTTCAAAGTGAAGCTGAGACTCTACAACTTGATCCGGCTGTGAACATTTGCAGCCCATTGCCTTGCCTTTTATAGATATGAAGTGCGCAAGCTCAAGCTGGGTTTTGAGGCAATTACGTTGAAAAAAAAAAAGTTATTCCACGTGTAACTATTGACTATGTTGATTTGATGGTTGGTATTGTATGCTTGAATTTTTTAATTAATTGATCGATTAGGTGAGATTCATTTAAATGTCATCGGATGATGCGTAATCGAATTGTATAAACCTCTCTTTGTGATCCTAGAACTTCTGACTATCACTGGATGCACATGTTTATTTGGTCGGTAGGGTTTGGTGGGACGATGATGACATGAAACAAATTGGCCATTTTTTCACAAGAAATTGAGTTCGATGCTTAAGCAGGAAAGATGAGTCCTGAGGCATTATTATAATAGCCAACAGGAATCACGGGAACATTAATAATCTAAGCATCATGAAACATCTCAAAGAAGACTGATAGAGATCATTGACAATGGACTACCAAAACTAGAAAATTGTTCAAAAAGTCTTAAACCTATTACACATTTCCTAATTCAGTTCTAAACACTTTCTTACCAATTAAATCATAAACCTTTTCGTATTTAGTCAATTGAGTCCATCCAATCAATTTGATTGGAATTCACTAATGTGGACGTTGACCATCCTATATGACATAACCGGCATTAACATGGACAATTTTTAATAATATTTTAATATTTATTGTTAAATTTTTATTTCCTTTTTCCTTCTTTATTTACATTTTTGTTTATTGTGGCCAACGAGGGTCATTAGGCCCTTGCTGGCTGCAGGCAAGGGTGTGTGAGAAGGAGGCCTTGAAAGCTTATTTGTTGGGAGCATATGACAAAGGCTCAACCTTCACCTGAAGTGATCACCAAGAAGGAAGTTAAATTTGAACTCACAACATATTGAGTTGGATCTACTTTCATTATGGGTGATTGAGTAAGGCTAGTCGAGTGGCGACTGTTTTCCAAAATTTTGGAACTAGCAACCGAACTAATAAGGACCAATCCAATTCTAGAATTGATTGATCCGGTCCAGTTTTTGAAACATGACTAAGCATAGATGTCCACAATTTTTTTTTCTCTAAATGGATTAAAAGTTAAAAAAAGATAGCATGCCTTTTTCCTTTTAGATGGATTTGGGACACCCTCTTGGGAAAACTAAAAGTGAAAAAAATTAAAAAATAAAAGCCCAAGTGTGAGATCCCACATGGATCTGCAAGGATGAAGAAAAATTTGCTTTTTAGGGATAAGTACACTGAAAATTATATAACTTATCACAAAAGTGCAATTAAGTTCTAAAACTTTCAAAAGATGCAATCAAGTTTTAAAACTTGTCAAATTGATGCAATCAAATTAACTCCATTTAACTTGATTTAGTCACTGCCAATGAAAGTAATGATAGCCATAATTGATTTCTAAGCTATTTATCAATACCTCAAGTATTTTCTTAGTTTGCTTTAACACGGCGATGCTATTTATCGATCAATAGAGGATGGATCAATGGCGATGCAATGTATGTTTCCTCATGTTTGGTCTAGCAATGAAAGTGTCACAAATTGTCCTCAACTTTTACTTGTATCTCACTCAGCTTGCCTTAGTTTTTAAACATGTAATTTGCACCTTTGAAATCCTACATATCAATTAGATCCCATCAACTAAAATAGAGTGGAGAATTGTGCTAATCTTAAAATACTAGCACTTGCAGCATGTTTCGAGCAAATTAGAGATGAACAAATTGGAGATAACGTTCTTATGCCGATTTATTGTTGAATTGTTTTCGTGATTATTACTCATTGAGAAGATTTGTGGCGCCAACATTATCTATTAAAGTATTGAAAGTGATAATGCCACGGGGTCGCCCCCTTTGTTTTCGTTTTGTACTTATCAAGCATCTTTCTTGCACATCTATTTCTTTCATAATGAAAAATCAGGTTTTTGCTACCATACCCGCATTCATAATGACTACAAACGTCATCACAAGTGGGTTGTATGAATATATATCAATTTATATAATTACTAAGTTTGAATTGTTAGAGATTATATGGGAAAATATCCCTTAATATCTGTAACACGAATGATTTAATTTGATAGGTCTTGTAAAATATGACGAAAGAGATTATTTTTAGGTATAAATATTGTTCATCAAAAGAAAAAAAAAATCGATTGGGTCACACAAAAATACCAAGTGTGATCACTCTCACTCTCTCTTTCTCTCACAATCTTCTATGTAGTCTCACAACATCTTAGCTCACCTCTGACCGTCAAGCCATCAGTAGAGCTGCCACAATGCCCTCCACAGTACTGCTGCCATGCACAGAGAGAGAGAGGTGGCAAAGATGACGGTGAAGGAGAGTCAATTGAGAACATTATCTATCAGTCTAAAATTATCCTTATCATGCCCCGAATCTCGAGTGCGTGCCCATCCCTTAGTGGTCAATAAAATTTGCGACGTCCTAGGATACGTCGCCAACCCATTCAATTTTTATGCACAAGTGGAAGTGGATAAACTAATCTCCTAACAGAAATATACATGGGATAGAAAAGCAGGACCACAAATTTCAAATCAAAAACATTATAAAAAACCACACTCGGGTTTACAAACAGAGACTAACTCTAGGGTCTAAGTATAGAAGGTCTATCTTCAAAAGAACTTTTGAGCCACTCATGCTCCTAACCCTTCCACCTCTAGCTTTGAGTTCTTCACACTAGGAACCTGAAAAATTTGAGCCACGATGGGGTGAGATAATGTCTTAGCAAGTTCACCCCCTAAACTTCAACTAGGAAGGAAATACGCCTAAAGGCATTCTATGCACACACAAGACAGAGGACTTACCTTGCCTCAGTTTTTTCCTACACATTAGTATAATTCATGTACTCAACCAATCAATTCAATTCAGTTCATCGATCAGCTTAGTCAAATCATCCAACGATAATTCGATCCACTCAAATCGACATCATTAGTACCATCTACAAATTCGATTGATCCAATCACTGCTCACCCAAGCTGACGTAGATGGTATTAATGCTCATCGAAGCTGAAATATATATACTAATGCTCACCGAAGTTGCTATAATCTTGCTCACCAAAGCTGAACTACGATAAATTACTTCTGGAATAATTACCCAAAATTACAATTACCACTCAAATAGCACAAATTAGCATTCAATTAAATAAATCAAGTATATCATTGCAATCAACACGAAATTCCGGTCACCGGCTATCCCGGTCTAATTTTCGAAAAATAATAAATAATTAAATAAATACCATTAAATGCCGAAAATAGAAACTTAGGTAGGAAATGCCTAATTACATATTGAAACGGGCTTGGAAAATTTCTGAACCAATCTAGATAAATAATATGATCTATCTAATCTCTAATAAAGCCATTTTAACCACCTGACATGCATAAATGAGTAATTAAATAGCTAATCCATCTAACTAATCACCTAAACCATGCTTAGCCTAAACTAATCAATCATTAAGCATCATTAACTTCCTAAGCAGAGTTTAGTGAGTAAACTCATTGGCTTAGTAAGCTGGTGAGTCTAGGGTGACAGCGACGCAAAGACGGGCAAGAAACCTCCTGGCGGCGAAACCAAGCAAGGCCCAGAAGCTGCTTAAAAAGGCCACAAAGCCCACGGCTGGGCTACTCAGTTCTGGAGCTATTGGTTAGCTTGGCTTAAGGGCTATTGGCAAAGTTGACGAGTTGGATTGGCGATGTTGGAGGGTGGTTGAAGTTGGCGGTGAAGCTAGGTGGTCTGGTTGGTGGAGTAGGACGCTAGAATTGGGAAGAGGTGTCGCTACTGCGGGGAAGAGAAATGGACGAGGGAGGGGATGTTGGCGAGTTGCAAAGTCAGCGTCTGGGGGATTCGTTGAAGGAGGGTTGACTGTTGGATGTGTGGATGTTGGACTTAAGGAAACGTGGAGGTGTTGGTGCAAGATGGTGGTGGATGATGATGGTGATGCGTCGATGGTGGAGTTGCTGTGGTGGGCTAGGCTTCGATTGGTGGGGGAAATGGTCTGCACGCAAAGAAGAAAATGGGAGGACTCATGGGAAAGCAAATGGAGAGAACGACAGAAGCAAGGGGAAGAAGAAGCATGCATCGAAGAGAGGGAAAGAGAGAGGAGAGAGGGGAGGCCAAATAGTCAAACAAAAATATCAAAACAATGATCAAAGTGCCACAAAAGTCTTCAGCCCATCCAATGGAGAATTTGCTCCCATTTCACCCAATTTAAGTCATTTTGGTGTAGATAATTATGCCCATTTTCAGCCAACCTTTCCAATGGGTCACCCAAGGGCCAAATTCTTCACAAATTCACACTAAATGAGGCCAAATTGAGGACCGAATTGCAGCAGCCCATCACCCCTACGAATTTGCACCATCTCCTCACAATTTACTTCAATTTGGTGGCCAAAATTTCTCTAATAATGCCCATCCGAATTCGCAACTCTTTTCCGATTTATCCGAAATGATTTTCCATAAAAATCTTGAACTCCTCGAAAATTCTTTGGAGAATGAGTAGACGTTTCTAAAATAAATCGTGACATGACGGAACTTTCAATTTCTGAAACCGGGTTCAAATTCGTGGTTAATTTTAATTTGACGCGATTTTAGCGTGACCTAACCTACCAGGTAGCTTTTAGGAATTTCTAGTGCAATCGACCCGTGGTGAAATATTTTTGAACCACATTGTACATCTTCGACTCATTGGCGACTCTCGATTGTCGTGAAAATCTCAAGATTTCAAATATGGGCACAAGGTACCAAAATGACAGAAAAATCGGTCTAGTATCAATTGACGAGAATTTTGCAATATGGTGGAATGACTCATACACTAATCATGTACTTCTGTCGAATCGACCTATCTGTGTTCACTAATCAATTTTTAACTGTGCATAATGACTCTTGTAAATTAGCATGGTTGAACAGTCAATTCCTAGTCGAATTCTCAAGTCTATTGCATTTATATTCCTTAATGGCTTCATTTGATAGGCTAGTTATCTCGTAAGTGACCAACTTAGAGTAAAGAACTATAGGCGCATTGATGAAAAGCCCAACTTATCCAATCGAAAACAGAACCTAAAATTTAGGATGTTACAACTCTTCCCCTCTTATAAAAATTTCATCATCGAAATTTAAACCATTATAGATCTTTAAAAAAAATGGTGGGGGTAGAGTCATCTTATCGCATCTTCACTTTCCCATGTTGCTCCTTTTGTGTTGTGGTGTTGCCAGACCACTTTAACCAATAGGATCGTCTTGGTGTGCAAAATATGTTATTTCCGATCAATAATCAGAATCGAGCTTTCAATGTATGACACTCTATCGTCCACGTCTAATTCTTCAATATTTAGCAAGTGGGTCGGGTAAGGCTCATACATCCTCAACATCGACATGTGAAAGATGTCATGCACTTGCGCTAACCTCGGTGGCAATGCAAGACGATACGCTAGGATCTTGATTCTTTCCAGAATCTTAAAGGGACCTACGTATCTCAAACTCAGCTTTTCCTTCCTGCTGAAGTGTGAAGTACCCCTCATTGGTGACATATTTAGAAAGACGTGCCCACCAACTTGGAATTCCAATGGCCTTCAATGCTTATTAACAAAAATTTTTTGGCGGCTCTGAGTAGTCTTTAATTTGTCTCTGATGACTACAATTGCATCCACTAATTGCTAAACTAACTCTAACTCATGATCGTTCGTTCTCTGACCTCATCCCAACATATTGGCGTTTTGCACACTTTGAAATACAACGCTTTGAAAGGAGCCATCCGAGTGCTTTGCTAGTACTTGTGAACCTCGAGTCTTGGTGTAATGTAATCGTCACCGGTACTTTATGTAGATGAACAATCTGACGCACATATATCTTTGCATGCCTGTCCAAATCAAGGTCTTTTTGTACCGTAATGAAGTAAGCCAACTTCATCAGTTTGTCAACTGAAGTGTCTTAATTCTGATTTGCATTTTTGACTCAATTCTGAGGGTGACCATAAGATTCGAAAGGTGGCCTACCTTAAATTTGAAAACTGCATCTCGAGCTCTTTCGAGTAAAATCCATTCCTTGACCATCATTTGTGCAATTGAAGACTTTCGACTCAAAGCGTCTGCAACCTTATTCACCTTTCCAGGGTGATATAAGATATCACAATTATAGTCCTTCAAAAGTTCCATCTAGCGACGCTGTCTCATATTCAACTCTTTATGAGAGAATAGATACTTGAGACTTAATGGTCAGTGAAGATCTGGAATCTTCATCCACATAAATAATGTCTCCAAATTTTTAAAGCAAAAATAATTGCTGCAAGTTTTAAGTCATGCGTTGGGTAATTCAGCTGATGAGGTCTCAACTGACGGGATACGTATGCAACAATCTTGCTATGTTGCATCAATACGCAACCCAGTCCTTTAAATGACGCATCACTATAGATCTCATATCCTCCAAGACCAGATAGAATGGTTAGCACATGTGCGGTAGTCAACTTTTGCTTAAGCTCTTGGAAACTGCACTCGCACTTGTCTGTCCACATAAACTTCTCTTCCTTCTTCAATAGTCGAGTCAACAGTGACGCTAATGCTGAAAATCTTTCCACGAACCTTCTGTAGTAACTTGCCAAACTCAAAAAGCTTATGATCTCTATTACTGATGTTGGTCTTGGCCAACTAATAACTGCTTCGATCTTAATTGAATCCACGGAGATTCTTTCGCTTGAAATCACGTGGCATAGAAACACTACACGAGTCAACCAGAACTCGTACTTATTGAACTTAGCGTACAATCCATGAATCCTCAGGGTTTGAAGTACCATTCTCAAATTCCTTTCATGTTTCTCAGAACTTCTCCAATACACTAGAATATCGTTGATGAACATGATAAAAAACTGATCTAGATACTCTTTAAACAATTAGTTTATCAGATCCATAAAAGCAATCGGGCCGTTCGTCAAACCAAACAGCACCATAGTGAACTCATAATAGCCGTATCGAGTACGAAACATTGACTTCGGTATGTCTTCCTTTCTAATCCTTAATTGATGATACCTTATCCTCAAGTCGATTCTTGAAAATATCGACACTCCTTGCAGCTGGTCAAGCAAGTTGTCGATCCTCAGTAGCAAATACTTGTTCTTGATCGTCACCTGATTGAGTTGACGAACCATCTTTCTTTTTCATGAACAGAACTGATGCTCCCCAGGGTGATGCACTAGGACATATAAATCCCTTTATCCAACAATTCCTACATCTGCACCTTTAGTTCTTTCAACTCAGACAATGACATCTAGTAAAGAGCCTTAGAGATTGGCTCTGTCCCGGTACCAACTCGATCACAAATTATATATCTCTCTCTCTCTAGTGATAGGCCTGGCAATTCATTTAAAAACATATTTGGAAACTCTTGTATCACTGAGATGTCCTTGATCTTCAATTCCTCAACTATTGTATCTATGATAGTCGCTAAGTAACCTTGACAACTCTCGTCTAACAAACTGGTTGCCTCAAGTGACAAGATTAAGGTAATCTAGAGTCCTCCTCGACTCCCAATAAACTCGAAACTCTCATCTGTTAATGATTTAAATTGGATTACTTCACTACAACAATTCATTACAACAAGATGCTCCTTGACCCAACTCTTTTCATTTAAAACGTCAAAGTTATACATAAGTGAAAAAGTTAAGTGCAACTTTAGCCAGTGATTCTCCTTTTTACAACTTCATTTCAACAAACTGAAATTCTACAAGCTTAACCAAAATTCCGTTGTACCACTATGATAAAATTACCCCAAAACATTCTTCCCCTAATCAGTACATGGCTCGGTTTATTCCTGTCTACGGTGCAGTCCCTCTATTCTGTCCTATCGGTGGCGGCGGCAATAATTGCTGTTGTCCCCTCAATCTTGTGGGACAATCTTTGGCCAAGTGACCTTGTCGGCCACATTCAAAACAGGCGCCCATCTTCTAAAGGCATGGTGCCGAACCATGTTACCTTTCACAGAAGTGACACACCCATTCTGATTTGGTGCTAACTTGCCAATTCCACCATTCCTATTGGGCGGAACATGGAATGTTCCTCCGGTCATGGCTTCTTCCCATACCTATTCACATTTCTCTATGAACTGAACCTTGACCCAGACGAGCCGGCTTGCTCACTCATACTTCTCTCTATCAGCTGGGCTCAACTATATATTTCATTATAGTCCTTCAGATCAAGTAGCACCAGCGGGATTTTCAACTCCAGTCGAAGGCCATTCCTAAACCTCCGAGCTTTATCTTCGGGATCCTCTATCAATCTTGGAGCGTACTGCGATAGCTCTGTGAACTTCGCTTCGTATTAATCTACAGTCATCATTCCTTGGCAGAGGCACTAAAATTCCTCTATCTTATGTTCTCGAGCGTTACTCCAAAAATACTTGCTATTGAAAGCTCTGAGGAAAGCGTTCCACACCAAGACTATGCCTTTCGGGAATACTGTACTTCTGGTGGCCCTCTAATAGGTATTCGCATTACCTTGTAGCTAATATACTGCCTAGACAACTTTTTCCTCCTCATTGCACATCAGAAGTGCAAAAGCTTTCTCCAGGTCTTGGTTCCAAAGTGATGCAATCTCTGGATCTCCAGCACCAATGAACCTTGGCGAGTTTAGCTTCAGGAACTGTTCTACCAACTTATGAATTGGCCTCTCTCTTTCTATGACTATGTTCCCAGGTGGAACTTCGGCAAGTGCAGTAGCGATTGCGGCCTCAGCAGCGATGGAAATGGTAGTAGTAGCGGCAGCTTGAGCAGCGGCGGTAGTGGCGACAGCTTGATTAGGGCCCTACTACTCTATCGGTGCTCCCATTGCTTTAAGTGCCTTCATGATCCTTTTGATCTTGGGATCACCAAGGGCTGCTACACTAGCACTAACCGATGGCGGTGCTAATCCACTTATGCTAGTCGGAGCTATGCTCTACCTTGGCCACCATCCTTAGTCGGCATCCTACCCCAAGTCACAAAGGCTATTGACCTCTTCCTAAGAGTCCTCTACTCCTGATGACTCATTCTACAGGATCTCTACAGAACCTGCTTTCCAATTCCACACAAAATTAGAAAACTGAGCGACCCACACCAAACAATCTAACAATCAACTATCACTGACATGCATCAACATGAAATAAAGGTCATTCCTACTAATTATCCTATGACCCATTGCACCTTATCACTCCAATCACTGAGTAGCTCTAACACCACTCTAGGCAGAGATGTCATGCCCTGAACCTCGAGCGCCTGCCCATCTTTCGGTGGTTGATATAATTTACGACGTCCAAGGACGCGTCACCGACCCATTCAATTTTTATGCACATGCGAATTGTCATGGCCACTTTTTTTGCCCTCGATTAGGGCGGGCGCCTACAGAGGCTAATGGTTCAACTAGGTTTATTAGGCATAGCCCGGACTCTCCCAAGTCCACCAATTCATGACTTAATGGTTTAAGTTTTTAAACTGTGAGTTCATTTTAAAAAGGAGTTGCCATTAATCAATTTGGGGCAGATCGATTAGAAACCCAAGCGAAGTATTGGGAGAAACACTCGCTCCTGCGCAACCTGAGAAATTAGGATCGGGGACTTGATTACACTAGTTAATCACTAATGCCCTTTTGGCATCTAATTTTACTTAAACCCTAAGGCTTTTTGGATTTTTGAGGGGTTCTCCATGCATTTTGTAGAGGAAAAACATCTTTGGGGTATTTTTCTCATTTTTTGAACATAAAAAGGTTTTTTGGGTTTTTGGTCTTTTTCTTGAAAATATAAATCATTTTTTGACTTTTTTTTTTTAAAATTTTTTTGATTTTCTGGAAAATAAATTAATTTTATTTTTTTAATTAAAACATTATTTTATATTATAATATATTAATATAAAAAAACGACCCGAGTCGAATCCCCCCGTTAGGTCCAACCTAGGCCGCGAGCCCACTGATTTGGCCCATCTTCATTAAGAAAAACCAACCCAAGGATTAATCGGCCCACACGCGCAGGCCCAAAACGGGGGAAACCCTACCTAGATGCCAATCTAGGTCCGACCCAACTGGGGGGGAAAACCCTACCCGGTTTGGACCCGACAGGTAGCTCTCTCCTTGCCTATGTCTTTGTGGCACTAACAAAGGTAGCCGAGGAGCTATTAGGCGGTCGGACAGCGACGATGATGGTGACAACGGGCTTGAGGATAGTAGTTGGCTGCTTGACAAGGATGGTGTTGTGGTACAGTGGCAAGCCATTCAACGAGGGCGGCATCGTGGTAGAGCAGTAGCAAGTGAGGCTCGTGTGGGGGGGGGGGGGGAATCGGCGAACACGACTAGGGTTTCGGTAGGGGAAGCAACGGCAACAAAACAACTGGCGATGGCGACCAGGGTTTCAGGTGGAAAAGGTGATGACTACGTAGCAAACGAGGCTAATACTTGTTTGTAAAGAAGGCACGGTGTGGCGGCATTGCTGGTCGGTGAGACGACGGCAGCTACTATGACGGTGACAGACAACAGCAATTGTCTCAAGGATGGCATCGTTGGCAGTGGAGGTGACTGCCCAGAGCAATAAACATGATGGTGTTGCGACGGTCGCAACAAGGCAGTGACGATGGGTCCTTGGCTTCTCAGATCTAGTCCTCTGTCTTCCAGATCTGACCTTGTTCCTTCTCTCTCTCTGGGTTTGCTCACTGTTGGGCCCTGGCTTCATCGACGAGCTCCTCCGGTCTTCCTCTAATCTCGGCCTGCTCGTCCTCGCCCCCCTGAAGTCTCTCAGTGGGAGGTTCAAAGCTTTGCAACCCTCGATCCTTCGCTATCTCTGTTCTTCGGCCGACCTTAGATCTCAGTCTACTCGTCCTCGAGCCTCCCCTAAAGTCTCTCAAGGGGAAGTCATCAAAGTTGGCAGCCCATGATCCTTATCAGTTTGTCTCTTGCCGTCGTTAAGAGAGGCCTATTTATAGGCGAGGGGGTGGACGATCAATGGAGCTTCGACCGAAAGTCTTCACACGCCGAATGCCCTCCGGCGGCCAAACCAGTGTCCCATTCGTCGAGGTGGCTCTAGCTAGGCCACCTTACATTAAAGACGCGTCCACTCCATTGTACGTTGCCATCTCCCTCTCCATTTTGGCATCGCGCGTGCTACTTATCCGGTTGGGGAAAAAGATAGATGAGAAAGAAGACAATGGGCAGAAAGGGGGGTCAGGCTGTGTCTCGTGGGTTGGATTGTGGGGGGCCCGCGTGAGGGAAGGAAGAGGGGGTTGGGCCCAAAAGGCTCAGCCCCAATGGCTGTTGTTTTTGCTTTTTTATTTGTTTTAATCATTATTTTTGTTGTTGTTTTTGTTATTTGCTATTTATTATCCAAAAACAGGAAAAATATACAAATAAATAAACTAAGGCCTAATTAAAAACCTAATCAAAATTTAGATGTTAACAGTTGCCCCTCTTTAAAAGTGAGCTTGCAGATGTTGCATTCAAAGAGAAACTAATACCTAAATTTTGTCCACTCATATGCAACATATTATATCTTATTTTTTGGGACCTATTGTCCTATGCAAAAAAAGAGTAATATAACGTTACACATACTAAGACAAATAAGAAGGTACTTGTAGTTACTTACCAGGAATGAGTGAGATAGGGTGTGAACCTTGAGTTTGGCAAGTATCATGACATCATCTTACTTAGTGACGTGAGGAAGTTGCTTCTCCAGGACCTGAATCATTCTTCGGTCACCTGTTAGAGCAATAAGTGGATTGTCTACGACTCGAACCTTTCTTCGGTTGCATTGACGGGGAATCACTTTTCCAGCACCCGAACCTTTCTTCAGTCGCCTGTTAGACCAATAAATGGTTTGTTTAGGACCCAAACCTTTCTTCAGTCGCCTTGACGGAGAATCGCTTTTCCAGGACCTGAACCTTTCTTCGGTTGCCTTGACAGGGAATCTCTTTTCCAAGATCTGAACTTTTCTTCGGTTGCTATTAGAGCAATAAGTTGTTTATTCGACCTTTCTCGAGGGGATGCGTCAACCTTTCTCAGCGCATCTATTTGGGGGTGCTTGATCCTTTGTTAAGGACACTGGTTGTGGGGTGCCCGATCCTCTATCAAGGACACCAGTTGTAGAGTTTCTAATCCTCTATCAAGGACACTGGTTTTGGGGTGCTTGATCCTTTGTCAAGGACACCGATTTTGGGGTGCCTGATCCTCTATCAAGGACACCGTTTATGAGGTGCTTGATCCTCTATCAAGGACACCAGTTGTGGGGTGTTTGATCATTTATCAAGGACACCGTTTATGAGGTGCTTGATCCTCTATCAAGGACACCAGTTGTGGGGTGTTTGATCATTTATCAAGGACACCAGTTTTGGGGTACTTGATCCTCTATCAAGGACACCAATTATGGGATGATTGATCCTCTGTCAAGGACACCAGTGGGATGCGCTAACCTTTCTCAAGGCATCTGTTTGTGGGGGGATACCTGGACATTCATAGGCATTGAAAGAGTACTTGGATATTCATAAGTACTAACCTGGAGGATACCTAGTTGTTTGCAAGCATCAAAGGGGTACTTGGATAATTGCAAGTACAAATCCTGGAATGTTCCTGGACGTTTGCATGCATTGAAAGAGTACCTGGTAAATGGAATATAGAGGACTTACCTGAGATATTAATGAAGGTCTCTCATCTCCTCTTCGTAAAGGGCAATATCGAAGATGGGCGTCGCATATTTGTGAAAGTTTCTCACCTTCTGGTAATTGGGAATATCGAGGACGTGCCTCACGTATTCATGAAGCTCTCCCACCTCATGGTAATTAGGAATATCGAGGACGTGCCTCGCATATTCATGAAGGTCTCACACCTCATGGTAATGGGAATATCAAGGACGTACCTCACATATTCATGAAAGTCTCTCACCTCCTGGTAATTGGTAATATCGAGGATGTACCTTAGATATTCATGAAGGTCTCCCACCTCCTGGCAATTGGGAATATCGATAGTGTACCTCGCATATTCATGAAGGTCTCTCACCTCCTTGTAATTGGAAATATCGAGGATATCCCTTGGATATTCATGAAGGTCTTTCACCTCATGGTAATGGGGAATATCGAGGGCGTGCCTTGCATATTCATGAAGGTCTCCCACCTCTTGGTAATTGGGAATATCGGGGACGTGCCTCACATATTCATGAAGGTCTTTCACCTCTTGGTAGTTGGGAATATCGACAACGTGCCTCACATATTCATGAAGGTCTCTCACTTCCTGGTAGTTGGGCATATTGAGAACATGCCTTGCATATTCATGAAGGTCTCTCACCTCCTAGTAATGAGGAATATGGAGGATGTACCCTGATATTCATGAAGGTCTCTCACCTCCTGGTAATTGGTAATATCGAGGATGTACCTTAGATATTCATGAAGGTCTCCCACCTCCTGGCAATTGGGAATATCGATAGTGTATCTCGCATATTCATGAAGGTCTCTCACCTCTTGGTAATTGGAAATATCGAGGATATCCCTTGGATATTCATGAAGGTTTTTCACCTCATGGTAATGGGGAATATCGAGGGCATGCCTTGCATATTCATGAAGGTCTCCCACCTCTTGGTAATTGGGAATATCGGGGACATGCCTCACATATTCATGAAGGTCTCTCACCTCTTGGTAGTTGGGAATATCGAGAACGTGCCTCGCATATTCATAAAGGTCTCTCACTTCCTGGTAGTTGGGCATATTGAGAACATGCCTCGCATATTCATGAAGGTCTCTCACCTCCTAGTAATGAGGAATATGGAGGATGTACCCTGGATATTCATAAAGGTCTCTCACCTCCTGGTAATTGGGAATATCGAGGGCGTGCCTTGCATATTTATGAAGGTCTCTCACCTCCTGGTAATGGGAATATCGAGGACGTACCTTGGATATTCATGAAAGTTTCTCACCTCCTAGTAATTGGGAATATCGAGGGCGTGCCTCGCATATTCATGAAGGTTCCTCACCTCTTAGTAATAGGAATATCGAGGACGTACCTTGTATATTCATGAAGGTCTCTCACCTCATGGTAATGGGAATATCGAGGGCATGCCTCGCATATTCATGAAGGTCTCTCACCTCCTGGTATTATAAACTTGAATGTGGTATGAGACTTACCTAGATGGCCGCAGGCACTTAAAAGGGCTGGAACACTGGGTAGCTATAGGTGTGCAAAGTACTAGAATACTTGGATGAAACACATGTATTTAATAATACGGCCTAGGACCACTTAGGCAGGTCCAAGTGTAAGAAAGCATACCTGGGTAACCATAGGCGCACAATTTGGTGGAATACTTGAACGGCTACTAGTATTCAATGATACAATTTTGAGGACAACTCGGACAAGTTGAGTGTAGCAGAAAGGGAGTACCTAGACAATGAAAGGTACTTAAAGGTAGTGGGATACTTGGTTAGTTGTAGGCATCTTAGCTATGAAGACGACTCGAACAAGTCTAGTGTCAAGAAAAAGGGAGTATTTGAACAGTGGCCGATACTAAAAGATAAGGGGATACATGGATAGTCACAAGTATCAAAACTCTGAAGACAACTTGAACAAGTCAATTGTCGATAAGAGAGTACTTAGACAGTGGTAGGTACCTAAAGACAAATGAGGATAGGGATATGCTTACCTAGCGATATCCCTAATCTCTGAGAGTATGTATACTATTTGTACAATATGCACACATGGTTATATATATGTTGTAAATTCATGAATTTAAATGTGATTCATGCATGACAATCTTGTCAGTTTTGCATCATCTGAATTCCACTGGGGAAGATTTTGAAAGACAACATTCATTAAAATGTAGATGTCTTGAGCATGCCAGATGAGCGACTTTCAGTTTGAGAAGACTTTCCTTCACTCTCAGGGGGAAAAGGCTATCCTGACCATTGATGCAGGATTTATAAGGACCACACTATCTCAACTGTCATCATGTCAACAAGGGTCCGAGTATTCTCGCAAGTGATATGACTTTACCAATGTGAGAGGTCTTGTTGAAATTGTGATGAAGATTTGGTCAACGGCTAATCAAATGGGACCGTTGAGGTCAGGGCTCATGAATGAAGTGTCACATGATCATCTGTGAGTTTGCAAGTCAAGAATCCTGTGAAAAAAGATAGAATAGTCTTGCTCGAACTTGTTTGAGCAATACTTATAGACATATGAAATCCTATGTTAATTGAAGTGCCCTAGTCTAAAGAGACTTTTACAATGGAACACAATGTAGGCTTGACTCATGTGCAAATGGATGAGGGCTAGTGATTTCCTTGGCATTTGTCACCGGTCTTTCTTTTCACTGTCAGATGGAGGTTCCATTAATCGAACGACAATAGCAACTTCTCTTAAGAATACAAACGGCTATATTTTTTACTTGGGGCATTGACCTTGCTTTTACTAGGCACACTACTTTTTCATGCCCCTAATTTTTATTCCAATTTTTCTCATCTATTGGCATGGACCTTACTTTTACTAGGTACACTACTTTTTTATGGTCCTAGTTTTTTCATTCTTGTTGCTTGAGAAATTGATATAGGCAAGTTCAGGCAAACGCTATTGTTAGACTGTTGAGTCTTCATTTTTTGCCGATGCTTCTGATTATGTTGCTCGAATGGCAGTAACCTCTATTTTGTCTCAATGTGAGGGTAAAATTACAGACTCAATTGGGTTGTACAATGAATACAAGTGCGAAAAGAAAGAATCGCTCTTCGTCATTCTAGGGCACTTAAATTACCGCGAGTGTTCATAAGCAATAAAGACACTCAAAGATTGATGCAAGTGCAAGCAAGGAAATTTCTATCCCTTTTTCTCACCTTGTGATGTTGATTTGCCTTTGACCTGCCCTAGTGTGGGGTGGTTCTTTGACGGGGGTAGGACATAAATTGCACCAGTGTATGGGGCTCAAAGGAGTGAGTGATGGAATGCCTCTCACTGTTTTAGTTATCATACCATTTGCGAGAGAACTATTTACCCTGCAGTCATGAAATCTTCTGCACTCATCTCACAAATGTATAGATGGGAGACTGTGTGTATGATATGGTTTGCCTGTCATCATTCTGATGTGCCTCATCCAGCATGATCAATCAATTTTGTATTCTTCACTTAGTTATCTATTCTAATAATCCTTAATGGAATTAGTGATTTAGATAGACAAAATCATCATGCAAAATTCACCTGGGAAAAGGTATGCATCATATGAAAGATTTTGTGCTCTCAAAGAAAATGGATGGTTTTAACTCAAATAGCCGTATTGGCAACTTTAAGGGTTAACATAATAGTGTTGTTAAATTTTGAACATCAAAAGGGTTATTCACAAATGGGTGTCGATGGGTTGTCCCCATTAAGTAGGGAAATGACACAAGAAGGATCAGTCTGATCATTGATTTGACGAGCCTTTATGCTTTTGCCCTTGTAGAAGAGAAAATGTGGAAATAGATCAATCAGTAGGGCTAAGATCGCACTTGATTTGAGGCCTAAAAGGTTTTTGTCATTTGCTTTAGCGATTACTTAGGATGTCATTTCGCTTAGAAGAGTTTGTCATGCCTCTCATTGATTTGTTATCCTTGTCTTTGACAGTCAAGTGATCCTACAAAAGATAGGAAAAAATGTGTCAAGTCACAAACTCTCTCAGGAGTTAAACAACTGAGAGCGATGCAACATTACCCTTCCTTGGTTTGCAGATGATTGAGTGGACATGGAGTATGAGGAGGACATGAATTCCTACGTCTCTCATTTCGTCAAGTCAATTATTCTCCTTAATTGGCTTATGGATGACCCATCCTTTTACACGAAGTCAAGTGAATTTGATACGGGTCATTCCCATGAACCTTCTTAGCCAATATTGATTAACCATTGGGTTTGGTTCTTGAATCTCAATGCTTTCTGTCAATAGGGAAAATATGTCAAAAGCGAGTTCAGAGAGAGAGAGAGAGAGAGAGAGAGAGAGAGAGAGAGAGAGAGAGAGAGAGAGAGAGAGAGAGAGAGAGAGAGAGAGAGAGAGAGAGAGAGAGAGAGAGAGAGTATTGGAAACGATACCAAATTACTCTTCCCCAAAGTTTTGTATTTGCTGACTCCTAAGGATCTTCGAATGTCAATGGCAGCTTTTTGTCTTTGACATAGTTCAATGTCTCTTTTGATTGGCCCTCTTAATTTGTAGCCCTGTGTACACGATTGATGATTTACAACGCCTTCCTTCTATGGAATATTTCTTCTGTCTTTGACCATATGACCATTAGTAGCATTGGGCAAAGTCATGTACCTCAAGCTTCCATGGAATCTGAGATGGACAGTTAAAACCTTCAGTTCTTTAATGACATTCGCTTCTTGGGAGAGCATGTGTTTGGAGCAAGCAATAAGGGTTCTAGGCCCTAACGTCATCATCTGAAATAGGGTGCTAGAGACCACTTTGTATGTCTGGATTTTCTCCTTGTTGATAGTACTCAATTCAAAAGAAGAGAACAAATTCATTTTCTGCACTTCTTGGCTTGTCGAAGTGGCAATCTTATTGATGAAACCACATCATCTAGTTGCTCAGGCACGTTGTGGGGAAAACATATTACTCCGGCTTGAGAAGGAGTTGGACAGGCGCGAGGCAGAGTGCGTGGAGCTCCCGGGGGCAGTTTGCAAAATGGGAAGGCCGAGAGTAGCATGGGGGAGGCTATCCTGCCTTGAGCTACCATGGTGTGCATGCTTCGAGTTTAATCGTATGCCTATGCCTATTATGTACCATCTTTCATTTCCTGTAAATAGAAGAGAGATGACGTTATTTATGAAACTATGTTTAGGGAACAAGACTTACTCTTTTTGCAGCGTGATGATCCTTTCTGTTTGCCTTTGCTTTCTTGGAAGGGTGTTTTTGAATTTGGGAAGCTCATATGATGTGCCGGCTTCAAATGCCTCCTATCACACTAAGTCAAAGGGGATGATATTCTAAGGCATGAAGTGAGTGAGTCAGAAAGACAAACATGATTAAATTTAACGTCTTGTTTCGACGAAAGTTTTTGGTAATGAAATATCTTTTGTTTTCAAAAGTATATATCTTTGGGGGGAAGAAAACATGAATTGCAACATATTTTGAAATAGACTTCTATTCCTTTTTGAGGCAAATGAAAATTCTTGCGAAAAAGAACTTTGCAACATGCTTGAGAAAAAAAACATTAGCTAAAAGTAATTTCTTTTGCAAAACCCTTCTTTGTTTTTTTTTTTTTTGTTTAAAAACTTTATCGCAATTACTTCCAAATTTAAATGACCATGGTATCAAATCATGGACTAATCATGGACCGCTCAATATATACCAGAAGGTAAGTGAATCGCAAAGTACACGAAAAAAAAAACTTACTTCACACGAGAAAATTGATGACAATCACATAGACATGCGTATGATATGTGCAGCTCGATTTCTAACTAAGAAGGTTTGTTGAAATTAAAAGGGTGTCTGCCTGTCGCAGTCTCGTATTGGCAACATGCCCTCTTAACCTCAGCTCTACCTAAAGAAATTTGGGGAAAAGAAAGGCAACTCTACATCACAGTCTCACGTTCGAGGCCATATCTTCCTTAACACTATCCTAAATATCCTATGACGGCCTAGGTCTAGCGGCTGGGTTGTGTGTGCCATATGTAGTGCTAAAATAGTAAAGCACGCACGATAGTTTATAATCACAACACATTCTAAAAGATAAACCTCTAAGCTACTGACCTGCATAAAAAAGCAAAAACAAGTTAGTAAAGTGTTTAAACAAAATAAAACAGCCTAAGTCCTCAAGAGTCCCCAGTGGAGTCATCAAGCTGTGACGACCTCTTTTTTCGACGCTCGATTAGGCGGGCGCCTGCAAAGGCTAATGGTTTAGCTAGGTTTATTAAGCATAACTCGGACTCTCCCAAGTTTACCAATTCATGACTTAATGGTTTAAGTCATTAAGCTATAAGTTAATTTTAAAAAGGAGTTGCCACTAATCGATTTGGAGCGAGTCGATTAGAAATCCAAGCAAAGTATTGGGAGAAACACTCGCTCTTGCGCAGCCAGAGAAATTAGGATCGAGGACTTGATTACACTAGTTAATCACTAATGCCCTTTCGGTACCTAATCTTGTTTAAATCCTAAGGCTTTTTACATTTTTTAGGGGTTCTTCGTGCATTTTGTAGAGGAAAAACATCTTTGGGGTCTTTTTCTCATTTTTTGGACAAAAAGGATTTTTAGGTTTTTTGTCTTTTTCTTGAAAATATAAATCATTTTTTTTACTTTTATGACTTTTTGGGATTTTTTAGGAAAATATGGGGTATTTTTGATTTTTTTGATTTTCTGGAAAATAAATTATTTTTGATTTTTTATTAAAATATTATTTTATATTATTTTATATTATAATATATTAATATATTTAAAAAAGAGGCCCGGGTCGGATCCTCAGGTTGGATCTGACTCGGGCTGCAAGACCAAGACAGGGGAAACCCTACCTAGTTGCCGATCCGAGTCCGACCCGACTGGGGGGCAAACCTTATCCGGTTTGGACCAGACAAGTGCCCCTCTCCTTGCTCGCATCTTCGTGACACTGACGAGGGTGGCCGAGGAGCTACTAGGCAGTTGGACAATGACGATGATGGTGATGACAAGCTTGAGGATAGCAGTTGCCCGCCTGACGGGGATGGTGTTACGGTACAACGGCAAGCTGTTCAATGAGGGCGGCATCACGGTAGAGCAATAGCAAGTGAGGCTCGCGTCGGGGAATCGGTGAATGCGACTAGGGTTTTAGGGATGGGAAACGACGGCAACAATGTGACTGGCGATGGCCACTAGGGTTTCAAGTGGAAAAGGTGACGGCTACACGGCAAGCAAGGCTGATACCTGTTTGTAAAGAGGGCACGACGTGGCAACATTGCTAGTTAGCAAGACGGCGTCAGTTGCTACGACGATGACAAATAGCAGCAATTCATCTTAGGGACAGCATCGTTGGCGGTGGAGGTGACTACCCAAAGCAACAAACGTGACGGGGCAGCAATGATTGTGACGAGGCAGCAACGATGAGTCCTCGGCTTCTCAAATCTGGTCCTATGTCTTCCAGATCTGACCTTTTTCCTTCTCTCTCTCCGAGTTTGCTTGCTATTCGGTCCTAGCTTCACCGACAAGCTCCTCCGGTCTTCCTTCGATCTCGGCCATCCCTGGATCTCGGCCGGCTCGTCCTCAACCCCCTAAAGTCTCTCAGTGGGAGGTTTGAAGCTTTGTAGCCCTCGATCATTCGCTCCCTCTATTCTCCGGCCGACCTCAAATCTTGGTTTGCTTGTCCTCGAGCCTCCCCTGAAGTCTCTCAAGGGGAAGTCGTCGGAGTTGGCAGCCCGTGATCCTTATCAGTTTGTCTCTTGCCATCTTCGGGAGAGGCTTATTTATAGGCGAGGGGGTGGACGGTCGACGAAGCTTCGACCACCAGTCTTTGCATGTCGAATGGCCTCCGCCGACCGAACTAGTGTCCCATCCGCCAAGGTGCCTCTAGCTAGGCTGCTTTGCATTGAAGACGCATCCACTCCATCGTACATTGCCATTTCCCTCTCCATTCCAGCGTCGTGTGCGTCCTCTTCTTTGACGCGTGCTGCTTATTTGGTTGGGGAAGAGGACAAATGAGAAAGAAGACAAGGGGCAGAAAAGGGGGTCGGGTTGAGTCGTGTGGGCTAGGCCATGGGGGCCCGCGCAAGGGAAGGAAGAGAGGGTTGGCCGCAAAGGCTCAGCCCCAATGTCTGCTGTTTTTACTTTTTGTTTTATTTATTTATTATTTTTTTGTTGTTTTTTTATTTATTATTTATTTTCCAAAAAAGGAAAAATACATAAATAAAGAAACTAAGGCCTAATTAAAAACCTAATCAAAACTAAGGTGTCAATAGGAATCGTGTAAACTAATCTCCTGACAGAAACATACATGGGATATAAAAGCAGGACCACAAATTTCAAATCAAACATATTATTAAAAACCACACTCGATTTTACAAAGAGAGACCGACTCTAAGGTCTAAGTACAGGAGGTTTATTTTCAAAAGAACTTTTGAGCTACCCATGCTCTTGACCTTTCCACCTCTAGCTCGAAATTCTTCACACTAGGGACTTGAAAAGTTTGAGCCCACGATGGAATGAGACAATATCTCAGCAAGTTCATCCCCTAAACTTCGACTATGAAGGAAATACGTCTAAAGGTAGTCTATGCACACACAAAACAGATGACTTACCTTGCCTCAGTTCCTTCCTACACGTTAGTATAATTCATGTACTCAACAAATCAATTCAATTTAGTTCATAAATCAGCTCAGTTAAATCATCCAACGATAATTTGATCCACTCAAATCGATATCATCAGTGCCATCTACAAATTCGATTGGTCCAATCACTGCTCACCCAATCTAACGTAAATGGTATAGCTCACCAAAGCTGATATACAATATTAATGCTCATTGAAGCTGAAATAGATATATTAATGCTCACTGAAGCTGCTATAATCTTGCTCATTAAAGCTGAACTATGATAAATTACTCTTGGCCAAGGATCTTGTGCTTTGCACATTAATTCCTCAATTAAATACCAACTTGGCCTAATTTCATCGTGTTAAAATGTACCCGATAAAAATAATTGTGTGGATACATGGTTGGCCTGAGCAAAAAATATAATATCTTTACTTTAGAAAATCTCACTATTTATATAGTGTCTGAAAACATTTTTGGCGTTGTAAACCGACGCCTTGGTAATTTCTAGTTAATTACCGAAATTACTTAATTTTGGGAATAATTACCCAAAATTACAATTACTACTCAAATAACACAAATTAGCATTCAATTAAATAAACCAAGCATACCATTGCAATTAGCACGAAATTCCAGTCACCAACTATCTTGGTCTAATTTCCGGAAAATAATACATAATTGAAGAAATGCAATAAATTATTAAATAAATATCATTAAGTGCCAAAAATAGAAATTTAGGTCAAAAACGCGTAATTAAATACTGAAATAGGCCTGTAAAATTTCCGAACCAATCAAGATAAATAATACGATCTATTGAGTCTCTAATTAAGCCTTTCTAGCCACCTAAAATGCATAAACGGGTAATTAAATTGCTAATCCATTCTAACTAACCACCTAAACCATACTTAGCCTAAACTAATCAACCCTTAAGCATCATTAATTTCCTAAGTAGAGTTTAGTGAGTAAACTCACTAGATTAACGAGCCAATGAGTCCATGGTGACGGCGACATGGAGACGAGCGACAAACCTCCTGGCGGTGAAGCCAAGTGGGGCCCAGAAACGGCCCAAAAAGGCCACAAAGCCCACGACTGGGTTGCTTGGTTCTTGAGTTGTTGGTCAGCTCGTCTTGGGGGCTGCTAGTGGAGTTGACGAGCTGGATTGGTGGCGCTTGAGGGTGGTAGAAGTTGGTGGTGAAGCTAGGTGGTCTGGCCGGTGGAGTAAGATGCTGGAATTAGGCGGAGGTGTCTTTGCTATGGGGAAGAGAAACAGACGAGGGAGGGGATGCTGGTGGGCTGCAAAGTTAGCATCTAGGGGATTCTTTGAAGGAGGGTTGACTACTGGATGTGTGGATGCTGGACTCGAGGAAACGTGGAGGCATTGATGTAAGATGGTGGTGGATGATGATGGTGATGCGTTGATGGTGGAGTTGCTGTGGTGGGCTGGGCTTTGGTTAGTGGGGGAAATGGTTTGCACGCAAAGAAGAAAATGGGAGGACTCGTGGAAAAGCAAATAGAGAGAACGATAGAAGCAAGGGGAAGAAGAAGCATGCGTCAAAGAGAGGAAAAGAGAGAGGAGAGAGGGGAGGCCAGATAGTCAAACAAAAATATCAAAACAATGATCAAAGTGCCACAAAAGTGTTTAGCCCATCCAATGGAGAATTTGTTCCCATTGCACCCAATTTAAGTAATTTTGGTATAGATAATTATGCCCATTTTCAGCCAACCTTTCCAATGGGTCACCCAAGGGCCAAATTCTTCACAAATCCACACTAAATGAGGCCAAATTGAGGATCAAACTACAGCAACCCATCACCCCTACGAATTTGCATCATCTCCTCACAATTTACTTCAATTTGATGGCCCAAAATTCCTCTAATAATGCCCATCCGAATTTGCAACTCTTTTGCGATTTGTCCGAAATGATTTTCCGTAAAAATCTCAGGCTTATCGAAAATACTTTGGAGGATGATTTAACGTTCCTAAAATAGATCGTGATATGAAAAAAATTTCAATTTTTGAAATTGGGTTTAAATTCGTGTTTATTTCAATTTGACGTAATTTTAGCGTGACTTAACTTACCGAGTAACTTTTTAGAAATTTTTAGTGCAATTGACCCGTGGTCAATTATTTTCTAATCACATTGTACATTTTCGACACATTGGCGGCTCTCGATTGTCGTGAAAATCTCAAGGTTTCAAATACGAGCACATGATATCAAAACGATAGAAAAATCGGTCTAATGCCAATTGACGAGAATTTTGCAATCTGGTGGAATCACCCACACACTAATCACATACATCTTTCGAATCGATCTATCTCCGGTCTCTAATCAATTTTTAACTGTGCCGTAATGACCCTTGTAGATTAGCATGGTCAAGTAGTCAATTCCTGGTCGAATTCTCAAGTCTATTACATTTATATTTCTTAACGGCTCCACCTGATAGGTTAGTTATCTCGTGAGTGGCCAACTCAGAGAAAAAAATTATAGGCGCATTGATGAAAATCCTAACTTATCCAATCGAAAATAGAACCCGAAATTCAAGATATCACAATCCTAGCCAAATAAAAAAGAGAAAAAGGAAAAACCTCCCACTGCCAAAAATATTAACAACAACAACAATCACCACATTCGCAACCTTGCCTTGCCTTCTTGTGTCACATTGTGTCACCTTGCCTTGGCTTGCTTTGCCTCACATCATTACCCTCGCGTATGGCCAATGACCTCTGCTCGCCATTGCCAAGGTCTCAATGACCAGTGAAAGAAAATAAAAAAAAAATTTCAAAAAAGTTTAAAGAAAATACAAAAAATGTTTATGTTAGAACCGATTATATCACCAAAGATTGCTGTCGCTACATTGATTGTCACATCGTCAATTTTTGGTCAAATTTGCAGGAAAGACTAGATTGACAAATCGTCAAAAGGTTTAAAACTAAATTAATTACGATTAAATTGGCCGTTGTACAATGGGTTTAAGAATTGCATATGTTCTATTAATACTTAAATATTTTCATTTTAATACCATATGTGCAAATTGATTGCTGCTACCATCCACTCATCATCCATCACTATATTAATGGTAGATAAAGCCGCTTACGAAAGCATGTATTACAGGTTCAACAAAATGATTATAATTCAGGTCAAATATTGATTCAACATGAAGATTTATTAAAAACAAAGTCTTGAATTGAGACCGTTTACAAAACCCGATCTAAATTAATGCATGCAGCAGTGTCGGGCCATTAAGCGAACGCCCAAATGGAAGCATTCTGTTTTAAAGAAAGTTCAAAGTTTGGACCTTTTTCAACCCACTAATGGAAAAAGTAAATTCGTTTGGTGGTTGAAGTCAGGCACTTTGATCTTTTAGTCATATATACACACACATCATATATTGGGATTTTATCTTTTAGGCCATGTGTGCCCATAATTTAGCAGGCGAGTCCTGGCCGTGGTATCAAATTACGAAGCGAACTTGCGTTCGTTACAACATTCAAGAATAAATAAAAAAGGGTTTAAACTAGTGAAAATCTTATGGTAAAATTGGTGCATTTCTCAATAAGATTGAGCTACTTTTTGGGAGAAATGATTAAATATAATTGGGGAGTTTGATTATTATCGAGAGTAATTGAGTTGGCTTTTTTTGGCTCAACATCCGAGTGACTTGACTATAGTTATAATGCATATCATATTGCTTGATTTTTATATTATTTTTTTGTGATGCTTGAGGATGTAGATCATACCAAACAATTATCTATGCAATGGTTTGTCTAGTGAAGTCATATTGGGAAGATACAACAGCCCAATAATTTTTTTGAGGGAAGATCGTCAAAAGGGAACCTAAATTTGAACCCATTAACATATTCAGTTGGACCCATTTTACTCAAAAACTCAATCCGATGAGTTATGAGCCAATTAGGATATATCTGAACTATTCCAGACTACACTAATTATCCAATGTTAGATTTCTATCATACAACTTACACGTGCATCTCAACAATTGAAGCATGCAATAGAAGCTCAATACGTTTATTTGGGTAGATCGGCAAGAGGGAAGCCAAGTCCGACCCCATCAAAATATCTAGTTAGACCCATTTTCATGTAAAAAACTTAAGTAAATGAATTATGGGCCAACTATGATATATTAACTATTCTACACTATATCAGTTCTCCATTGAGGGATTTTTTTGATGTAATTGACATATGCATCTTAGCAAGTTTTATTACTATCAACTGTCTCTTGGATTGATATTCTTTTCCCGCTTATCACCTATATCCTCGAACTCTAACACACAAGTTCATAAGTGGGAAAAGATTAAGAGAAAGATCAGCATATCTGATTGAAAAAGTCTCACAACTAGTTAATTAATACTCAACCTTATTAAGAAAGTACACAATGATTACAACATTAATGAATAAGATATCCCACGGACAATTATTTAGATATCAATCACTCGAAACTCTCTTCCTACTATTAAAATAGCAGCAAATAACATCACTAGAATATCAATATATGGAATTATATCAATAGATTACTAATTAATTTCATCCACCGGTCACTGTTGGCACGCTGTGAAGCACCACCGTCTCCACAGTGAGGCCCGGCCCAAACCCAAAGAGGACGCCCCACTCCAAACCCTCACCGGTGGTCGCGAGCCCTTCCTCCGCCGACTTCCTCCGCATCTCATCAAGGATGAACAAGACACTTGCGCTCGACATGTTCCCGTACTCTCCAAGCACCTGCCTCACGGCTCGGAGCCTCTCCTTTTTCAGCCCAAGCTTGGCCTCGATTTGGTTGAGTATGGCCGGGCCACCCGGATGAGGCACCCAAAAGATGGAGTTCCAGTCACTTATGCCAAGCGAATCGAACGCCTCTTTCAAGCTCTTCTCGATGTTGCTCGCGATCAAATGCGGGACCCTGTCGGATAACCGGAAGGTGAGGCCAACGTCGCGCAGTTGGTCCTCGATGGCGCCCTCGGAGTTTGGCAAAACGGTCTCCGCAGTCCACACGATTTGGAATATGGGCCGCTCAGCAGGGATCTCTGGGTCCGACCCTATGATGAGCGGAGCAGCTCCGTCCCCAAAGATGGCCTGGCCGACAAGGTTGGCAAGGTTCTCAGCAGACGGGCCTCGGAAGGTGGTGACAGTGATCTCAGAGCAGATGACGAGGACGCGAGCGCCGGCATTGTTCTCGGCAAGGTCCTTCGCAACACGGAGGACAGTGCCACCAGCAAAGCAGCCCTGGTGGTAGAGCATGACACGCTTGACCGAGGGGCTGAGGCCGAGAAGGCGCATGAGCTGGTAGTCGGCACCAGGCATGTCGACGCCAGAGGTGGAGCAGAAGACTATGTGGGTGATCTTAGACTTGGGTTGGCCCCATTCCTTGATGGCCTTCAACGCCGCCTCCTCGCCGAGCTTTGGGATGGTGTCGATGATTATGTCCTGGCGTGGGTTGAGCGAAGGGTGGTCGTACGAGCAGATCTCGGGGTGTTTCTCCATAAGCTCCTCGGTCAAGTGCATGTAGCGCTTGTGGATCATTGACTTGTCACCTGCGACGTTCCCTTACGTTGATTTTACTTTCCAAGAACAAAGTTGACATGCATGCATTGGAGTTTTTATTTGTTCTGCCTTTTTTTTTCGCTATAGTAATAAAGAATTTGCATGGCCAGCTAACACATACTACTCGACAAACTTTTCTTTCGACCATTCTAAGATTGGTAAGAATAAATGCAAATTCATTTTGAGAAGCAAATTGTAGATAGTTAAACTTTCTTAAAGGATGTATTGAGCCAAACACAACACATTTGTTTCATGAGAAAAAATAAACTACGAAGTTAGGATATACTAGGGTAATCCAGAGTGCGACTCACATATGCGGATGAACTTCTGCTTGAGGGCCGTCATGTGCTCACTCTTGGTCACGCGGAAGTAGTAGTCAGGGTATTCAGCCTGGTACACGCAGTTTGTGGGGTTCGCCGTCCCAATGGCAAGGATGGTTGCCGGCCCCTTGGCCCGCTGGTTCTCGCGGATCTTCTCAACGGCACCCATCTATCTCGGACCTGCGTTTGAAACTTTTCTTTTGTATTGCGGATATAATGAAGTTCAAAGTGAAGCTGAGACACTGCAACTTGGTCCAGCTGTGAACATTTGCAGCCCATTGCCTTGCCTTTTATAGATATGAAGTGGGCAAGCTCGAGCTTGGTTTTGAGGTGATGACGTCGAAAAAAAAAAAGCGACTCGTCAACCGCAAAAGATTAAGCAATAGATAGCAAGAAAGATGAAGCTGCACGAACCTCATTGTCGTGTAGATGGAGAATAATAGTGTTTCATGTGAGCGCTAGCAAAGCAAGCATAAACTCATAAAGGTGAAATTGCTGCAAGAAGGAGTTCAGGGACAGGAAGCAAACTAAAGTAGGCGTGGAATGTAGAAGTGTTTGGAAATGAGAAAAAGAAGTCTCTTCCATGTTGAGCATCCATTGGGCATGGGGTCGTGCCTGTAGTTATGAGTGACTATCCTTAAGCTACTTTAGATGAAGACCAGAGCGTTGGGTGTTATGTCGACTCATTGCACATGTCACATTATCCAATTACCTATAAATCTATTAGACAAATATTAATTCAATTTAACTAATTTAGTTCTATAGCTTTATATGAAATTTTAATGTAGTTTTTCCAATCAATTTTCGTTGAAAATCATCGACATGGCAATATGTAACATAAAGCGACCAACAATAATTGAACCGCCATATTAGCGATTGCCAGGGAAAAATGAATAAAAAGACTATAATGAAATTTCATGAAAACGTTTAGGATTAATTTAGTATAATTGAGAATTTAGGATTGAATTGACGTCCACACATTTTAAGACTGATTGGATAACTTTTCCCAATATATACACACATTTCGTGATTAGGTCAAATATTGATCCTAATTCGATGTACCTTTTCATTTGGTATTTCAAATTTTCATAAGCAAGCTGCAAGATGTGACAGCCTGAATTTTCAGAATTTGTTTCGATTAAATAAATTGGGTCTTTCATCAACGTGCCGATAGTGCTATTCTCTAAGCTGATCACTCACGAGATAACTGGACTATCTAGGAAAGCAATTAAGGAATCTAAATGTAATGGACTTGAGAATTCAACCAGGAATCAACTGTTCGACTGTGTTGATCTACAAGGGTCATTACAGCACTATCAGAAATTGATCAAAGACTTGAAATAGATTGACTTGACTGATAGATGTGAACAATGTGTGGGTGATTCCACCTGATTGCAAAATACTAGTCGATCGGCACTAAACTGATTTTTTTTTATCGTTTTAGTACCCGATGTTCGTAATTAAAATCTCGAGATTTTCACGACAATCGAGGGTCACCAATGTGTCAAAGATGTACATTGTGACTCGAGATAAATCAATCACGGGTCAATTGCACCAAAAATTTCTAACAATTATTCGGTAAACTAGGTCACGCTAAAAGCACGTCGGAGTGAAATTAACCGTGAATTTGAACCCGATTTTAGAAATTGAAAGTTCTGTCATGTCACAAGCTATTTTAGCAACGTTGACTCATCTTCCAAAGAATTTTCAGAGAACCCAAGATTCTTACGGAAAACCGTTTCGGACGTTACAGAAAATTAACGGAAATTCAGATGAGCTCGTTTGAAAGAAATTTGGACTTAAAGGCCGGGCTATGTGCTGATGGGAATTTATAGAAATTATGAGGACTTTTTCTTTTTCAAAATAGGACTTTGAATTTGAGAAATTGAGGATGAAATTGAAGCCAAAGTGGTGTGAAATTCGGATCTATACTTGGGATGGAATTTCGACACCAAAATTGGATTATTTGGTCGTAATTAAGCTAGAAAGTATTGAGGGGACATTGAGATATTTATGCAAGTTTAAGGGAGACCAAGCATTCAATTAAAGGGATAGATCCTTGATTTTTGCCCATTTTTTCTTCTCAACTTGCCGTGCATGCCTCAGCCCTTCTTCTCCTTCGCGCGGTCATCATTCCCACGGAACCAGTTGATTTTGTTTCTCTTCATTTCGGTTCTTCGAAGCCCACACCACCGAATTCATTTTCCCCTGCTTCCATCTCTCTGCCACTTGCCAATTTCCTAGCCTCCTTCGCTCAACAGCCACACTCACGAAGCCCTTTTGTTGACCGCTATTACTTTTCTTTGCTTCACTTGAAGAGAGCGCAGCCCCCACTGACTCGCTCAGCCCACATCTAGGGGTGTTAATGATTCGGTTTGGTTCTTTTTTTTTTTTTTGGAAAAACTTAATCGAAGCAAACTGTTAAAAAAAACTTCCGAACCGAACTAAATAAGACCCGAACCGAATACAAGCCGAACTGAAATTTTCGGTTCAGTTCGGTTCCGTTCGATTTGGTTTTTCAGTTTTTGATTTTTAGCTTTTGATTTTCGGAACGCAAGTAAATTCCTCCCCCTCTCTCTCTCTCGCTTTCTGGAAATTAGAGTTTCGAATTCAAAAATTCTCTCGACTAGGAACCCCCAAATCGCGATCCCGATTACCGTCCAAGATTGTCCTCGAGGGATCCGAATCGGACGAGGAGGAGGCCTTTAAGCTCGGGTCGCAAAGCCATGGCAGTGGCGACGATGGTGATGCTGAACGAGAACCACCCGCGGCTGAAGCTCCACACCCTCTCCAACCTCAACAAGTGCGTCGACTACTACTGGCCCGAGATCTCCACCAGCGTCCCCATGATGTGAGTCGGAACCTTCCTTGCCTCGAGTTCTCCACCAGGTTGGATTGGTGGGTTTTTGGGTTTCTGTGGGTTCTGAGCTGCTTGGCTGAAAAAAAAAAAAAAAAAAAGATATCAGTTTGTGGTTCGGTTCAGTTTGGTTAACCGATAACAACCAAATCAATAAAAGAATATTGGTTTTTAATGAGAACCGAACCGAAAACAGAACTGAATCGAAAAAACCAAATTTTTCGGTTCGGTTCGGTTCCTGACACCCCTACCCAGATCCCACCAAGCAGCCACGCCACACGTCCGTTTCCTCCAGCTCCTTCGGTCAACTTCAGCTCAGCAAGAAGCCCCAAAGTTGACTACTTTCCTTTCATCCGCGGCCACGTCGTGCCTCAAACCGAACCTTTCAGCCCCAGCAAACTTCGTGGACGTCAGCAGCTCATCTTCCCTCTTCACACGCCAGCTGCCACCATCCTAAACAGCCCGTCGAGGCCGCTTCTCCACCACCTCCATTGGTTCGCTCGCAGGCAGCGAAGCAGCCCAGCCGTGAGTCTTCAGCCCGCGAGCCCAGTTTTGGCCGTAGGTTCCAGGCCCAAGCAACTTGTATTTCAGTCTAGATTTGAAGCCCAGCCCAGTTTGTTATTTTCCCAAGCTCAGCAGCCCACGTGGAACTCAGTCCATTTTCAGCAGCCCAAGCCCGCGAAGACAAGCCCAGTTCAGTTTATTTCACCCCATCTTCAGCTTTAGTCCAGCCTACTTGAAGCCCAGACCAAGCCCAGCAGGTTGCTGTGGGCTTGCAAGGTTTCTTGGCCCCGTCTGTGTGCCTGTCGACACCTCCGAAAATTCGGATTTCGGCTGCCGTCACGCCTCGTCGCGGTGATCCGGTCTTCGCAAAACAAGTGAGTTTCACTTACTAATCCTCGCTAAGTAGGTTAATCATGTTTAGGGGTTGATTAAATTAAATTAAACATGTTTAGGTAGATACATTAGATTAGATTAGTTAATTTAATTATATGCCGTTATGTTAAGTGGTTAGTTAGTGATATTAACAAGTAGACTCATGTTAGTATTTATTGAACAAGTCTTGGGAATTTCTCATGCTTGTCTCGACTCCCAATTAGGCTATAATGGGCATAAGTTGGATTTATTGCATTTATTAAATATTTTTCATATTTATTTAATTAATTATTTTCCGAAAATTAGGCTAGGATAGCCAACGATCGAAATTTTATGCTGATTTCAGTGGTACTCTCTATTTATTTAATTGAGTGCCTGATTATGCAAATTGACTGAATTTAGTAGTTGCGACTAACATATGCGGATGAACTTCTGCTTGAGGGCTGTCATGTGCTCGCTCTTGGTCATGCAGAAGTAGTAGCCAGGGTACTTGGCCTGGTACACACAGTTTACCGGGTTCGCCATCCTAATGGCGAGGATGGTGGCTGGCCCCTTGGCCCGCTGGTTCTCACGGATCTTCTCGATAGCACCCATCTATCTCAGACCTACGTTCGAAACTTTTTCTTGTGTATTGCGGGTATAATGAAGTTCAAAGTGAAGCTGAGACTCTACAACTTGATCCGGCTGTGAACATTTGCAGCCCATTGCCTCGCCTTTTATAGATATGAAGTGGGCAAGCTCAAGCTGGGTTTTGAGGCAATTACGTTGAAAAAAAAAATTCTTCCACGTGTAACTATTGACTATGTTGATTTGATGGTTGGTATTGTATTCTTTATTTTTTTAATTAATTGATCAGTTAGGTGAGATTCATTTAAACGTCATCGGATGATGCGTAATCGAATTTCATAAACCTCTCTGTGATCCTAGAACTTCTGTGACTATCACTGGATGCACATGTTTATTTCGTCGGTAGGGTTTTGCTGGGACGATGATGACATGGAACAGATTGGCCATTTTTTCACAAGAAATTGAGTTCGATGCTTAAGCAGGAAAGGTGAGTCGCACATTATTAAAATAGCCAACAGGAATCACGAGAACGTTAATAATCTAAGCATCGTGAAACATCTCGAAGAAGACCGATAGAGATCATTGACAATGGACTACCAAAATCAGAAAATTGTTCCAAAAGTCTTAAACCTATTATACATTTCTTAATTCAGTTCTAAACATTTTTTTACCAATTAAATCATAAACTTTTTTCTATTTAGCCAATTGAATCCATCTGATTAATGTGATTGGAATTCACGAATGTGGACGTCAACCATCCCACGTGACATAACCGGCATTAACATGGACAATTTTTAATAATATTTTAATATTTATTGTTAATTTTTTATTTCCTTTTTCCTTATTTATTTATTTATTTATTTATTTTTATTGTGGCCAACGAGGGTCATCAGGCCCTTGCTGGCCACAGGCAAGGGTGTGTGACAAGGAGCCCTTGAAAGCTTATTTGTTGGGAGCATATGGCAAAGGCTCAACCTTCACCTGAAGTGATCACCAAGAAGAAAGTTAAATTTGAAGTCACAACATATTGAGTTGGATCTACTTTCATTATGGGTGATTGAGTAAGGCTAGTCGAGTGGCAACCGTTTGGCTCCTTATTCCAAATTTTGGAACTAGCAACCGAACTAATAAGGACCAATCCAATTCCAGAATCGATTGATCCAGTCCGGTTCTCGGAACATGACTGAGCATAGATGTCCACGGTTTTTTTTTTCTCTAAATGGTTTAAATGTTAAAAAAAGAAAAAGAAAAAAAAGATAGCATGCCTTTTTCCTTTTAGATGGATGTAGGACACCCTCTTGGGAAAACTAAAACTGAAAAAAAAATAAAAAAAATAACTTATCACAAAAATTCTATAACTTATCACAAAAATGTAATTAAGTTTTAAAACTTTCAAAATATGCAATCAAGTCTTAAAACTTGTTAAATTGATGCAATCAAATTAACTCCATTTAACTTGATTTAGTCACCGCTAACCAAAGCAATGATGGCTAGAATTTATTTCTAAGCTATTGATCAATACCTGAAGTATTTTCCTAGTTTGCTTTAACACGACAATTGTCACGCCTCGAACCTCGAGCGCATGCACATCACTTGGTGGTCGATAGAATTTTGCGACATTCCTAGGACTTGTCGCCGACCCTTTTCATTTTATTGCACATGTGGAAGCAAATTAACTAATCCCCTGATAACAACAAACATGGAATAGAAAAGTAAGACAACCAGTTTCAAATCAAATACACTTTCATAAACACCTCAAGCTTATACATAACGTTTATCTCACAAAGGACTACTAAGCCACATATGCTTCTGACCCTTCTGCTTCAAGCTCTGAGTTCTTCACACTGGGGACCTGAAAATGGTTATTCAATAACCAGTGAGATGTAAATCTCAAGGAGTTCTTCCCCTAGTCCCCCGATTAGTATACCAACTCAACTCGAGGTATCTCTTCAGAACCATCCCACAAACAAACCCAAGATTAACAATCAACAATCAATAGTCGGTTCGCATGCAATCTTACTTGGTATGCCATACCCTGCACATCATAACTCAGCACGATACACGCAATGCATCTGGCCATTAGATGATGCAGTTTATCAATCACATACGAATTGCGTTACAAGTGATCTCACCTGGCCATTGCCACACGAATGCGTTGTCTGGGGTAGAGGCGCGGATGCACCGCCATCCCTCATCCCAGCCTAATATTGCCTCCTTGGGCCCCGCACTGGTGCGAACGAACCATCATCCCAATCGGACCACCTCTCAAGGATTTGTTCTTAGCACAACAGAAGCATATGGGAAATGCTTTATCGATGCGTGCGTGCCATAACAGTGTGCTCAACTCATACATGACTAGATCTAAAGATGCCATGATTCTCATGCGTTCTTGCATATTAGTGCGCCACACAGCACACATCGATCAATCACATGGATCTTAGTCAATGCAACATATAACAGTCTTCCGGCATAACCGGGCATCGTTTCGCACCATCCAGCATGGCAACGTCTACATCTAGACGGCATTCCATATGGGAGCATCGATCCAACCTCCACTACAACCGGCATCCATTGATGTGAGGCATTCCTAAAGGAGCATCATTCGGACCCCAAGGGCTCATGACGGCATCTCATATCATTCATACATTCATTCAATTTCGGCCTAGGACACCGTGCATTGCACTCAAATACTTTAATTAAAATGGTGATCCCGGCCTACTTTCTTCATATTAGAAATGCATGGTAAAATAATTATGTATAGGGACACAATCAGATTGAAACAAGAAATTTGTGTCATATCTTTTAAAATCCCATAATTTGATATAATATTTAAAAACACTTTCGGCGTCCAAAACCTGACACCCGGTATTTTCTTATTAAATGCCAACAGTTCCCAATCACCATACAATTGCACAAAACATCACACAATTCATGCGAATGCCCATGCATTTACACATCCATTCACTTCATATAATCAATACGCATGAAATTAAACCACATTTCATTCTCGGGTGAACAGTGCACGTGAACAGTGCGCGTGAACAGTACTTATGAACAGTGCATCATGAACAGTGAAATTTCAGAATTAACTAACTAATCAATTAAATACACAAGTAATTAAAAACACTAATTAAAGAAAGCAAAGCATCAAGAACCATCATTAAACTAAAATCAGTTCTAATTTACAGAAGTCGGGCCTTCGCGCGTCTCCAAGTTTGAATCCAAAAACCTAACCAATCGAGCTTGGAAAATTCCCAAATTTGAATATGTGACAAAGGACACATAAAAAAAAAAAAATTCATGAAGACACCAAGACCTAGATCCTTCTGGACTCAGCCCAGTAGCTCACTCAATCCAGCACCAAAAATAGGTCCGTTGTCAGAAAGTCAGTTTTCCGAAATCAGTTTGGTTCGAGGTCTTAAACACGTCTGTTTGATTTGAAATTTGAGTATGTTAAACTAAAAGAGATTGTAAACAACTTTTGTGAAGAAAATATTTTGAAATTCGGACCCCAAGAGTTGACAAAAACCCCTAGAATTCTAAAAGGTCACCAGTTCCAGCGAAAATTGCAGTTCTGTTCGAAAATGGCGGAGCTAATATCTCCTTCTTTTGAGCCCCTAAAAATATTGAAAAAAAATAGATGTTGTAGCTTAGGATTTTTAAAACATTTCTCTAGAAGAAATCAGCTTAAGATTCGCGACTGATTTCAATCTACAAAAATTAAAAGCAGTAGACGTCCAGGAACCAGTTCTGGCGAACAGCTTCTATTTTCACCCAAATTATCCCCAACGATGCAAATCTCCCTAATTTGACTAATATTAACCCATTCTAATACTAATATAACCATTATAGATCATCACTAGTCTCTATTTAAGCCAACCTAAACCATCCTTTAGTCTAAATCAACCTCCTAAGCAAGTTTAGGCACTAATCAAAGGATTAGGAGCTAAGCTCACCCGACGACATGAGCGCAACGGCGGTGGCGAGGGCTATGCAGGGTTACGTCCAAAATGTCACGGTGGCACTCGGCAAAAGTGGGTCTCGGCGGAGGTGATTTCTGATTTGGCAAGAACGGCGGGCCGACGGCTCGTGGATGGGAGGTGCGGCTCTTCGGCGGTGGATGGCAGCTTGCCGACTGTGATGGCCCATGGCCATGGCACAAGATGGTGGCTGGCTTGGGACAAAAACAGCAGCACACGGTGCTGTTTTGGAAGCAAAATCAGAAAAGAAACTCAAGAGAGAAAGTGAAAAGGAAGAGGGGAGGGGGGTTGTCGAGAGGGAGGAAAGGGGGAAGAGGAGAGAAAAACAATAAAGTAAAGAGGGTGAAGTTGAGGGGAAATTGCTGCAGAGGGGTTGGCGCGAGTGAGGGGGTGGAAAAGTGGGAGAGAGAGAAGGAAAGAGAGGGGGAGGAAATTGCGTAGGAAGAAGGGGGGAAGAAAAAAGTGAGGGAGAGAGAGATACGTGGGGAGTGGGGCGAACATTGGGGGAAGGAAAGGGATGAGGAGAGAGAGAAAAATAATAATAATATTGTTATAATTTTTTCTTTTTCTTCAAATCTTCGATAATTTCTTTTTCTGAAATTTTGGGATGTCACAACAATGCTATTTATAGATCAATATAAGATGGATCAATGGCGACGCAATGTATGTTTCCTCGTGTTTTGTCTAGTGATGAAAGTGTCACAAATTGTCCTCAACTTTTATCCGTATCTCACTCAACTTGCCTTAGTTTTTAAACATGTAATTTGCACCTTTGAAATCGTACATATCAATCAAATCCCATCAACTAAAATAGAGTGGAGAATTGTGCTAATCTTAAAATACTAGCACTTGCAGCATGTTTCGAGCAAATCAGAGATATTCAAATCGGAGTAACGTTCTTATGCTGATTAATTGTTGATTACATTCTAAATAGAAAAAATGGAACAAAAATATCAAAGATCTGTCCAAACGGAGGTTAGAACATGGGTCCGAATTTGATCCCTTATCTAGATTGTAGTCTGACTTTGAAAAAATGAAATCAGCGGCATTAGAAACTTTTAAGCATGCCTTACGTCTTCCTAGAAGAGCTCGAGTCCAAACTAAGTCAATTTTATATCTTAAGATTGAGATCTTTAAAAGTGTGTGCATTAGTAATTAAGAAAATAGAAAATAAGCATTCATTAGAAAACCTTAAAAACACTCAAAGAATACCCAAATGGCATAAAGAAATCACATGGGACTTGAGATTGGATGCGACGGAAAGTTTGGATTGTCATCTAATCCTAAGTCAGCATGCAAAATGTCATACAATTTAAATGACATTATGAGATGATTCATGATTCCTAACGATATGCTTGGGAATTTTAAGTGCGATGAACACTTTTTGTGAGACAATTTAATGTGCAAGATGAAACTCAAATGACCTGACCTAAACATGTATGCAAACCTTGCAACATGCGGTTCAATCATCAAGAAGGCATGATCGTAAGATTTGATCTTTAGATGACTTAAACAAGCATGGAAATGTGCACATATGACAATGTTTCATTTTAACATTAAGTTTACATAACAAGCATGATTTAAGCCATCCTCAAGACATGCATAAATCCTACAAAAAATCTCACATACAAAGAATACGGTGATGAAGATTTCTCATTAAGAGATCAAAACTCAATTAAGATCACATGAGTCGTGACAAAAATGGCAAAACAGATCAATCTATATGTTCAACATATATTGTTGCAGTACCTTTTATTCTAATGCATGCAATTGACTCATTTTGCCAATGTAAAACCTTGCAAAGTATGCATCAATTGAACATATATATCATGTATTTCAACTCACATGAAGAATTTGAGACCAAATATGTGCATTATGGACTCAATTTCATCAAAACAAATCTCGGACTAATGTAGAATAGACTGACCTTTCTTCAGATCTAAGCGATTTTAACCTAACTAATTATGTCTAAAAATTTTGAAAAAAAATACATAATATGTACAACACTTGTTCAAGCAACTTTGATACAGAAAAGTTGTTCTAGAACTGAACACAAAAATCAGCACAAAAATAGAAAAATTAGATATCGACATGGAATAGATTGACTTAAGTCTAGATCTAAGTGGATCTGACCTGGTTGAACAAATCCAAAAATCATGAAAAAATTACAAAAGATGTATAAGATCATTTGGAACAAATCTCATGCAGACAATTTTGTAAAAAAAAAAAAACGATCATGAAAGTAAGCACAAAAATAACAAAGCTAGAAGGTGGAACAAAATCAAAATTGAAAAAGACCTAAACTACTACATAATTGTTAATCTTCGAATGTGTTTTGTGAGAATCAAACGACACTTGATTAGGGCATGCAACCTATTGTTTCGAAGCTCAGGATGTCTATTATCTAATCCTAAGAGAACTCGAGCTGAAATGAGGTCGTTTTGGACCTCATTTTGGCCAATTTAGTGACCTATGTACAAGCCTACAAAAATCATAGATTAGGCTCAAAATCATAATCATCATTCAAATCATCAACAAATTATAGAAGCGTTCATACTTATCAATTTTAAGCATGTAAAAGCTCCTAATCTTGAATCTTAGCCTCAATTGACTAACTCAATATCGCTTCATCGGATTTGAGTTTTGAGTCATTACTTTTCATCACGATTTTCGTCGATTTTTATCGCGATCAATTGGATCAAGCCGCCAAATCACAATCAGGACTTCAAGAATGTAGATCAGGTCACTACGGCTCGGATCAGGATCAATTGAACCATCGGCTCAAGGAAAAAAGGAAGAACCGGTCCAAAATGGACTAGCCTTTACTCGCCGGTGAAGATTGGGCCGCTGGTGAAGATCCGGCCACCGATCTAACCTCCTCTATCCACAGCAAGGTCAAAGACCTCTGCTACTGCAGATCATCAACAATTTGAAGGCTTGGGAGCTCTGGTGATCACCAGTTCAAAAGCCTAGAACGAGACCGGTCTAAGAGATGAACCGAACCTAAAGAGAGGAAGCATGCGATCCATTTGGGCGGGAATTTAGAGGGAGAAAAGAGAGAGAGAGGTTGAGGAGAGAGAAAATTTTCATGCAAAATGAACCTCCCAAAAATATAAGAAATTTCATTTATATACTCCCACATTAAGTGATTTTGGCCATTGGTTTGACCCAATGGTTGAAATCTTGATCCAACTGTCAAAAATCCATTTCAAAGGCTCCATCATGATCTCAAGGTGTTGGGTAATTGATATAGTGGGTTTGATTTGCAAAAAACCAAGCCAAAATCGGGAATTGCATCAAAATGTCTACTTAGGGGTTAATTTGCAATTTGAAGAAATTCAATGACCAATTTATAAAATTTTGGGAGATTCAAGGTGTAGAAGTGAAATTGGGATTAAGAAGGTTCCAAAATCAGTGGTCGAAGGCAAAGAACCGACCGGTAAGCCTGAATCAGCTGGTCCCACCAGCGGCCAATTAGATTGGCCGAACTGGTTTGGTCCAATTCGGTTGGATTTTGACTAGTTTGGTCTAGTTCTTGCTATTTTGTCCACTTGGGAACCTTGTGAGTTAAAAATGTATGCAATTTGACCCCTAAAGAACCAAATTGAAAAGGAATTTTATCCCTTTTATGAAGAAATTGTCAAATTAAGATACAATTAAGATAATCAAAACTTATGAACGTGATCTAGGTGTCTTTTATTAACCTAATCGAATGTTTATCATGGAAAAAAAAAGAGTCGAAACCATGGGTGCTTTGAATTGGGCCTAAAGGGCTAAAATGGTAAAATTTGCAATTTAATGAGCAAAATTGCAAATTAATTAAAATTAAACTCAATTAGTATCACAATTGCCCTATCTAATGAGCTACCCATATGTAAGATCACTTATTATATTCAAATTGACATTGAATTGAAGTGCTTGAGCTTAGGTCAAAAATGGATCTAAGCCTAAAATTAAAACTAGACCTCGATTCATGAAATTAAATCATAGCCATGAATGGGTCAATTCGAATTTTGTTGATTGAAGCTTAATTGCCTGATTTTCTAATGCTTGGGATGATAAAATTCTTCAAATTGATGAGTTTTTGCGTGAATTTTTCAAAATCGATCTTGAATTTGGACTTATCTTAAGAAAACGAGTGAGAAACAATCGTTCATTCGCAAGTTATGAAGGATTGATTTTGATTCCCTAATTAGGACTCAAAACAACCATTCATATTTTGACTCGATAAATTGCAAAATTGAATGCTTAAACAGATTTCAAATAGTCCCTAAAGCAAATGTCAAAGAAGGAACTATACCTAATTATGATTAGAATAAAAGTAATTCTATTTTTGGTCGATTTAGAACTTAAAACTGAAAAATTTCGAAATCAAGGTTCTTAATCGAATTTTGTGAAACTTTTGGCACAAAAGTCAAATTAGCGTTAAAAGAAATGTATTTGTGTATTTGTGTATTTTTATCTTTTTGTCAAATATTTGACCAAAATGTCAACTATTTAGTTGACTTTTCCTAAAATGTTGATTCTTTGGTTGAATCTTTGAATTTTCAAGAAATTGATTTGAAAAATGTAAAATTAAAACTAGGTGGATTTTTTTGGGTAAAAATTTAATTTTTAACCAAGGGTTGACTTTTGGTCAAAGAGTTGACCAAAAACTCAACCCAAAAGTCAACCGTTTGACTTTTTGGGTTTTTCTTGAAATTGAGCTAAAAACTACTTAAAAACACCAATACAAAAGAAAGAAATGAAAAACGACACTTTTTGGTCGAGAGATAGGGCTCCGTCGCAATCAGAAATCTAAATCTCGATTTTTTACCTTTAATGATGCGTCGACTAAAAATCAAGTATCAACAAAGCTGTCAAAGCCATCTCTATCCTTATGCCTCCTATACATGTGGCATCTTGTGTAAGAACATTAATGATGCATTAAGCCCTTGCGAGTTTTACTTAACCTTTTGTCGATACTCCCTCTTCAAGATGAGTATAAGTAGTGTCTTTTCACAAGTGTTGTCCAATAATTGTAAAAATTCTAAAGCCCATTCAAAAGTGAGTAGTGAGCATTTGAGGTGATACCTTTTCTTGATAAATCCAGGTAAAATTTGAGGGAAGCTAAGAAAAAGTAAGAATTTTACTTGTGACGATTTAACGGCAGCTAACAGAGACCATAATTTTCTCCCTATAATTATTTGTGGACTACTTCACGACACTTGTATGGTTTGGGGTTCCCCATACCATTTCACCATTTTTAGAATATGTAGTTTTCGAAAAGTAATTCCTAAATGTTTTTACCTTGCATAGATTTTTCTAGTTATCATAAACTTGTTGAGCACAATTCCCATATTTTGCCTCGAAGCCCAAACTATGGTCCTCACGCAGTGACACAATTTTGCAAAAATATACAAGTGCCTCGAAGCATAAAATTATGGCCACAAGTGACATGATTTTACCTAAACATTTAGCATAACACCTGCTTTGAGGCATTTCATTATGTAAGTAAGACCATAATTTTACTTGTGACAATTTGTCGAAAGCTAATGGAAATCATAATTGAATGGTAAATTTTGATGACAGTTAAGAGAAGGTAAATATGTTATGAGTGTACAAATTTAGAGATTTTGATAACCTAAAAATTAATTTATAATAAATTTATCATAGATATATATGTTTAACGTTTTTGTGGTATTAATCTATTAATTGATCCATGTGGATTTACGTGGCATCCACATTAGCAATTTAACGAAAATATTTGATGGAAGCCAACCGAGGATAAATATGTCACGCATGTACCCGTTTGAGATATTTCATTATATTAAATCTTTTTATTTTGGAATGGTGCTAGGAGAACGGCACCGTCACTCCCAACAAGTGACGATGCAATATAGGCCAATCATTTTGTTTTGAGTATAATGGCCAATCAGATCACATATTTGCTTTAGAAGATCATATATTCTGCATTCATTTAGTATTTAAAGAAACAAATCTATTGATATTTGAGAAAAAAGAAATTCACGGGTTATTGACTATCCAATGTTTCGCCAGAGATGCAGTTTCTAATGAATATGAGACGTTGAGTTTTGCAAAAACATGATATAAATATAATTCACAAAATATAACTTTCACTATTACAATATTTTCTCCGAAACAGTACACCCCAAGTACCTAAACTTGACAAGAACGGATATTTAAATGCCAAAAGTTAGGAAAGTAATACTTAAGTACCACTTTTGATGAACCTCATAGGAAATCTTACGTGGCAATTTTTATTATTTTTCTCACTTTCTTGATTCGCCAAAAGGCGGTTGAGGGTTGTGCTCTCACCGCTGCCACCTCCCCGCCGTCGTCAGGAAGGGCCTGCAATGGGGGGCGGCTGGGATCGTCGGGCCTTGGCTAAGGCTCGGCAACCCCAATTAACCGGTGGTGAGGGCCTGCAAGCCCTCGCCCAGATCTAAGGTGACCCTAGTGGGTGGAGGCCCTTGGCCCGATCGGACGAGGCTTGCTGACCCTCACTAGATTTAGGTGAGGGCCGCGACCCACACCCCAAATCTAGGCGAGGGCTAGCGGGCCTTCGCTACTTGTCGGCCGGGGTCGCCAACTCCCGGCTAGGACCCGGCGACCTTGGCCGACCCTCCCCCTCACCGTTGCCCCCTCCTTCCCCATAACGGCAGGGAGGCGGTAGCAGCAAAGGCTTAGTCCTTAGCCGCCTTCTTCCTCCCTTAGCTCTTTCATTTATTTATTTAAAATGTTTTAAATAAATTTATTTTTAAATTTAATTAAATTAATTTTTATATAATTTTACCATGTCAGCAGTAAAATGACGTCGTTTTTGCATTTGTCTAGCCATGCTAGCGTGCAAAACAACGTCGTTTTGCACTTATTTCACCTGAAAATCGCCACGTCAACATTTTGGTCAAAGTTTCTCGCCATTGGCACTTAAGTGATCCATTTTTACTCTGATTTTGGTACTTAAGTGTCACTTTCCTAAATTTTGGCATTTAAGTGCTCTTCCGTGCCAAGTTTTAGTACTCCAAGTGTTCGACACTCATATTTTCTCACACCACACACAATACTCGGAGCAAACTAGCTCCTATAATATTCGCAAAACAAAGACTCCCACAGTTTTCTCTTTTTTACTCTCACAGATGGACTACACTCTTTTCTCTCTTTATTTCTTCTTCACTCTACTTGTCGAGCCTCTATTCTTTCGTCTTATCCCTTTTTTCACGCCACCCACTCTACACCAACCTTACAACTTTCTTTCTTTCACTCCTTTCACCCCACACTACTCCACAAGACCCCTACACTCTACACTCACGCACAAGGGGCAAGAGCCCTTATTAGATGGGAGACTATGTGTAGGATATGGCTTGCCTTTCATCATTTTGACGCACCTTATCCAGCATGCTCAATCAATCTTGTATTCTTCATTTAGCTGTCTATTCTGATAATCCTTAGTGGAATCAGCGACTTAGATAGACAAAATCATCATGCAGAATTCATTTGGAAATGGCATGCAACATTTTAAATATGATGGAGTTTGAACTCTCAAAACAAGTGAATGGTTTTGACTCAAAAAAGACCCTATTGACAACTTTAGGGGTTAACATAATTGTGTTTCCAAATATGTTAAATTTTGAACATCAAAAGGGTTATTCATAAATAGGTGTTAATGGTTGTCCCTATTGATTAGGGATATGACACATGAATGATCAGCCAAGGATTGGGAATCTGATCAGGCATCTCTACTTTTGCCCCTCCAAAGAGAAGATGTACAAGTAGATCAATTAGTCTGGCCGAAATCAAATGTGAGTTGAGGCCTGAAGATTTTCTGTCATTTACTTTGGTGATTACTTAGGACGCCATTTCGCTTAGGAGAGCTTATCAGAGTTTGACATGTCTTTCCTTGATTTATTATCCGCAGTTTTTACGGTCAAGTGATCCTGGAACAGATAAAAGGGATCTTGTTAGTTAGAAGCTCTTTCAAGAGTTGAATAACTTGGAAGCGATACGACATTACCTTTCACTAGTTTGTAGATGTTTGAATAGACTTGAAGTACGAGGAGGATATGAAGTTTTGTAATTTTCACTTCGTTAGGTCACCTGCTCTCTCATAGTTTACAGGCACAAGAGAAGCAATTTTTTTTTCTTTTCTTTTTTTCTACCAAGCGGCTAACTGCAGTGTTGGGGATTCAAACCCCCGACTTTGGACCATTTTCCTTCTTCCCAGGTACCACTCGGCTAGAGGTGCCAATGGTGTCCGCAGGGTGCTTCTTTTTTCATTTAATCGAACCGGCTCCTAGACGACACGTCCTTTCATACCAAGTTAGGTAAATCAATATGGGTCACTTAAGTTGCCCAAATTAACCATTAAGCTTGTTTCTTGAATCCTATGCTTCCTGTTAATAGGAGAAAATATGTCAAAAGTGAGTTCAGATAATTGGAATATTGGAAACGATACCAAATTACCCTTCCCCAAAGTTTATATGTGCTAACTCCTAAGGATATTTGAATGTCAATGACGGCCTTTTGTCTTTGACACACAGTTCAATGTCTCTTTTGATTGGCCTTCCTTATTCGTGGCCATGTATGCATGATTGATGGTCATTAATTCATCTTTAATGCCTTCCTTCTGTGGAATTTTCTTCTATCTTTGACTATATGACCATTAGCATAATTGGGCAAAGTCGTGTACTTCAAGCTTCTATGGAGTCTGAGATGGACAATCAAAACTTCCAATTCTCTAATGGCAATCACTTATTAGGAGAGCATGTGTTTGGAGCATGAAGTGGCGTTTCTAGGCCCTAAGTCATCGTCTGAAATAAGGGGCTAGAGACTACCTCAACTATCTAGATTTCCTCCCTATTGATAGTAGCCAATTCGAAGACAGAGAAAAGATCCATTTCTTGTGCTTCTAGGCTTGTCAAAGCTAGAAGTCCTGTACATCATCTAGTTGCTCAAGCATGTTGTGGGGAAGAGATATTGCTCCAGCTTGAGAAGGAGTTAGGCAGGAGCGAGGTGGAGTGCACAGAGCTCTTGGGGATGGCTTGATTTCAACTGTATGCATGTACCTATCACGTCCTATCTTTCGTTTCATGTAAATAGAAGAGAGAGGACAGCATTTCCAAAATTATATTCAAAGAATAAAACTTACATTCTTTGAAGTGGGATGATCTTTTCTATTTGCCCTATTGCCTTCTTGGAACAGTCTTTGAATTCGGCGAGTTCACATGATGCGCCAGCTTCAAATGCCCCCTATCGCACTAAGTCAAGGGGGATGGGGATGATATTCTGAGACGGGAAGTGAATGAGTCAGAAATACAAACATGATTAAATCTAACATCTTGTTTTGATGAAAGTTTTTGATAATGAAATATTTTTTGTTTTCAAAAGTATATATCTTTGGGGGGAAAAAGCATGAGGAAGCCCAACTCTCAGTATTCTCTTTGGATGATATTTTCTTTTCATGATTGGATAGCATCACCGAGCTAGCTTGGAATACTGCCTCATGCTTTCAAAACAAAATATTAGATCTGTACATTAGATTACTAGAATGGAAATTGCAATAGTAGTACACTAGACAGGATAAGAAACTTGAAATTACAAAAAATAGGCAAAACCCATGAAAACTCCTATGAAAAGGAGCACTTTGATAATGCTGGCTCTAAATTCAAGCGCCTTTGAATTCCTCGCCTCTAGTAGACTCGAAATATTTGCATGAGAGGACCACTTCATTGAAGCTACGGAAGTGCAACCCATGCAACCAACAACGATGCTTGCAAGGTAAATCCCCTATGAATAGCTTTATCATTTCTTCTTCAGCCAACCGAGGGTAGGTTTGCATCATAAAAGCCTCTCACCTCCTTGCATATGCTCAGAAATCCTCAATTGATCTTCTTCTAAAGTGAACTAAGTTCTAGCAAAGCAGTTCTGTCCCAATCTGGCTTTGATACTGAAGTAGGAATGCAAAAGATAGCTCATTCCAATCTTTCATGAAATAGATATTTGCTGTGACGAACCATTGCAATGCAGACCCCGTAAGATTTTCTTGGAAGGCCTGAGTTGTTAATGACATTGAGCTATAGTATTGACTCATTTCAGTGTTGAGATATTGCAAATGAGCTACAGGACAAGTCGTGCCATTATACTTGCGGAGATTAGGTATCCACATTTCTCTGGGGGTCATGATCCTATGAGGGCAAGATAGGCTTGGTGTGTCTTGGTTAGGCCACTAGTTTTCCCATTGCATATTCATTGTGGTGGTGAATTCTGCTGCTTCAGGAAAGCTGGACTCTACCGAGGTCATCCCATTGCTTTCTTCTCGATCAAAATCACCAAACGAGGATGAGACATTTAAGTTATCCTCATGGTCAGGTGACAAGCTTAGTAGTTCATTGAGAGACAAGTCATGGCGGATAAAAACAAATGTTTTGACTTCTAATGGGCTTTGAATCCTATGTGTGGGTGGGAGACAATCATATGATGAATGGTCGATTTCATCTGTATAGCATTGGTAGCCCTCGAGATTGTATCCTAAGGACTGGTAGCCTTCAGGGTTATACTCTGGGGACTAGTAGCCTCCAGGATTATATCCTAAATGATGATAGCCTTCAGGGTTGTACCCTAGGGGATGCTCGAAGTTTGGCGTGGTGGCTCATTGGCTATCAAATTTTGCCTACATTCAGTGGCAGATGTTGAATCGAATTGCTTAGGCTTTCTTTTCTTGATTCTTGGTATGGACCTTTTGAGTAAAGCCTTTCGTTTCACCAATTGGACTTTGTCAAGGTGAGTGAGAGATGGTGGAGCTTCACTCTCTAGGTTGGTAGGGGTCGGTATTCTTTAGACCCTAGCTCTTGTAGTAAGCTTGGGGAGCTGTCCTGCCGTGCCCTAGTCTTGAACAGATTTTGTGTCAGTGACCTCGTACGCAGGCTCCTTGCCTTTCCTAGTAGGAAACTTTTCAATAATAGGATATTGCTCAGTCGCTCATTTATCATGCAAGGCTTCATTGACATCTTCTTCTCCTGTCTCAGCGACTATCGGCTCCTCGTGCTCCACGACCATCGGTTCTTCGTAGGGTAGGGCGATGTCGGGGCTGATGTCAACATTATATTCTTTGTGGAAAGCATGAGTTAGTTCCCCCCAAGTCTTAAGAAGACTAATCTTCCTAACAATGTACCACTACAAGGCAGGGCTAGTCAAGTTTGATTGGTATGATTGAATTATCCTTCGAACTAGGTAGGCCTGCAAGTAGGTCTCTGGGCGAGAGGTATCAGCATACCTTTCGCATTCAGGTGCTTTAAGCTCTTAAGGGATCTTAATGCCGGTGTAATTAAACAAGTCCACGGGATCCTGCCATAGCAGCTGGCTCAGCTTCTTCATGATTTTTACAAATTGTCTATCCTATTGGTCATCCTCTAGCAAATTTGCGGGTGTCATGACAGTTTTTAAAGCAGCCACGGAGTTGGGCTTGGCTTGAGTGGATTTCATTTACCTCGAGAGTTGTCGAAGGACAATGGACATCTGTCCTACGCTGTCTTCAATGTTGGTGAAGCGATCATTCTGATTGGGCCATATCGCGTGAGGCCATTCGCGAGCGACTAGTGACTGGCGATTCATAATTACCTAGCGTCGCGAAAATAATGAATGAGCACGAAGGTAAACGAAGATTGACCCATGACAATGGTCTAACTGTTTTTTTTTTTTTTTTTATCAAAAGAGGATTTTATAGACCACCGACTTCTAACATCTAAAACTTGAAATTGAAATGACAAAAGGAAATACTAGATATTAAACAAAAGTCCTTAAACAATGGGACAAAACTTTCACGATATTAACACGAGGGGGCGCATGATTGCTATTTAATATGCGATGGGGAGCTTTGTTCTTGCGATTGGCTCTGAGACAGTTATCCAGCCTATTCCCAAATCTCTTTTGCATAAGCTCTACTTGCTTGTGTCGGCTGCTCTCGTTGAATGGGTGAGGGACTGATGGCTTCCATTTTGTCAGGATACGATGGTTGTAGATGTAGGACTCGAGGCGTGGTGGGCTTTTTCCTATCCCTCAAGCCCCTTAGGTACCATGATTCTTTTGCGATGGCACCTACTCCATGCTTCCTCGATAATGTCAATCTCGAACGTGTATTCATAACTTTGATGGGTGAAAAGGAGTGGAGGGACCCTCCTCTTGAAAGACGGTGAGATCTCCTAAAGGGCTCCATACTGTTGTGCCACTCAATATGGGTAATAGAAAATGGCACCGGTGAGGCCGAGCAACGGAATTGGATAGCGGCGCTTGAAAGCAAAGTGAGCTCTCTTTTCATGGAACCAACCGGCACACCATTGGAATGCCTCAGGAGCCAAGTATCTTAGGAAGTTTATCCTATTTAAACAGCTTTGGTTAGGAATTTATGGTCTTAAAACCATAAATTTCTGTAATGGATTTTCAAAATTATTTGTTTCAGATGATAGCATGAAGCATCGAAATTTGCTTAAGTGAGAAAACAACCAAACTTGTAAAATTTCCGGGGAGACCCGCATGATTTTTTCCGTGTTTTCTTTAAAACGATTGAGGGACAAGAATGTTTCGGTTAAGATCATGTTGACATAATTTTGCTCCCTTGAGATCTGATTAACTATCCATGCCATCTTTGGACTTATGACATTTCTTTGGTGGGGGAAAATGATGAACCCACAAAAGGCTAGGAGGAAAATCTCACTTTTTTGGGTCATGGGTTCATTTTCAAAACAGATAGTAAAAAATGCTAGGGGGCAGGTATTATGGTTATTTTCAAGAATTTCCCTCATAACATGGACTTCAGTTCTTAAAAGTCACGCTAACCCATGCAACGGGATAATGCCTGTTGATGGCCTAACAAGTTTACTCTCAAGAGGCATTTTAATGATGATGATGTATTCTTATAGAGTTGGGGTTAGCTCAACTTACCAAACATAAAAGTAGTCATCTTCGGGCAACAAAAATGTGCCATGGCCTGTATGACTTCGGGGTGAACAGAGTTTCGGATCAACGATAGAAGATTACCTACTTTGACTTTCACACGCTTTTGGGCATACTGGTTCAATTGACCCCACCATCTAAAGAGCTCTACTTTGGGGACGGGAATAAACTGGATATTGTCTCCTCCCATCGCATATAAATTAGGACTCGAAAAACCTACTTAAATTGCCATGGGCCAATAAAAAAGACTGAGTAGAAGTAAAGAAATTACTTTGCTTTTAAAGAAATTGTCTCGCATTGGCAGCGTACCCTCTTAACCTTGACTAGAGAAATTCAGGGAAAAAAAAGGCAACCCTCTACAACGTAGTCTCGCGTTCGAAGCCGTATCTTTCTTAACACCATCCTAGATATCCTATGGTGGCCCAAGTCTGATGGCCGAGTTGTGTGTGCCATGTGTAGTGCTAAAACAGTAAAGCATGCACGGCAGTTTATTTCACAAAACATTTTATTTTAACTAAAATTAAAATAAACCTCTAAGCTACTGACTTACATAAAAAAAAAAAAAAAACAACAACAAGTCAGTAAAGTACTTAAACAAGATAAAACAACCTAAGTCCTCAAAAATTCTTCCCAGTATAGTCGCCAAGCTGCTGTGTCCTCTTTTTTTTTGCGCCCGATCGGGGTGGGTGCCGATGGAGGCTAATGGTTTGGCTAGGTTTATTAGGCATAGCCCGGACTCTCTCAAGTTTATCAATTCACAACTTAATAATCCAAGTTTTTTAACGTGTAAGTTAATTTTAAAAGGAGTCGCCACTAATCGGTTTGGAGTAGGTTAATTAGAAACCCAAGCAAAATATTGGGAGAAATATTCGCTCCAGCACAACTAGAGAAATTAGAATCGGGGACTTGATTACACTAGTTAATTACTAATGCCCTTTCGTTACCTAATATTGCTTAAACCTTGTGGCTTTTTGGATATTTGAAGGATTTTCCATGCACTTGTGGACAAAAACATTTTTTGGACCTTTTTCTATTTTTTTTGGGAAAATAAAAGGAATTTTTGGATTTTTTGCTATTATTTTTGGAAAATATAAGTTTTTTTTTTTTACTCTTTCTGACTTTTTTTTGGCTTTTTTGGGAAAATATGAGATACTTTTGATTTTTTTGTTTTTTGGAAAATAAATTACTTTTTTATTTTTTATGTTTTGGAAAATAAATTATCTTTTTATTTTTTATTTAAAATATTATTTAATATTAAAATAATAGAAAAAATGACTCGGGTCGGATTCCTAGGTTGGTACCGATCTAGGTTGCCCGCCCAAGAACATGGACTTGGGCCAAATTTTTTGCTTTAAAAAAAAAAAAAAAAAAACCTCAGCCTACACACCGGAATTAGGCCTATTTGAATTAAAAAGGGGATACCTGGCCCGAGTTGAAAAACTGGCCCGACGACCTAACCCGCTTGAGGAAACCCTAGGGGAATCGAGTTACGGGGTCGACCTGGTTCCACTCGGTTTCGCAACGCTTCCTTCCTCTCTCTATTCGCGACGTTGATGGAGGCGCTGGGGCAACGGCTTGTGTCGATGATGACATCGACGATGGGCCTGATGGCAACGACGATTAGGGCAACGACAGGTGGCTGTTGGTTTTCTCAAAAAAGACGTCAGCAACGTCGACGGATGGCTGTTGGATTCTCAAGGGGAAGGTGGAACAACAGTGATGACCCGCGCGAGCACGGCCATTACCTATTCGCAACGAGGGCACGGCAAGGCGGCTGCGAGGACATCTTCATCGGGTGGTGAGTAGTGATGGCAAGGAAGCAGTGGCTTGGTGTAGCAATGGCGTCGAGGCACGTCTCAGTCGCGGCAACGGCGTCGGGGGGAAACAGCAGGGAGCGGTGGTCACGACGGGTTAGTGACGGCGAGTCTTCAGCTTCCCAGATCTGGTCCTCCGAAACCTCCTCTCTCCAGTTTCGAACTTCTATGGCCTCAGCTACTCTGGATCTAGCCCTCCTCTTCGCTCATGCTCTCTCCCTCGGGCTCGCTCATTGCCGGCCTCCCCCGAAGTCTCTCGAAGGGAGGTGGTTTGAGCTCGCGACCCGATTTCTGCCTTACTCGCTCTTTGAGCTCCCTAAAGTCTCTTGGAGACCTCTCTAAGCTTTCTAGCCTCTGTCACTTGGTGTCGACAGAGGTGCTTCGCTATTTATAGGCAAGGGGGCGGCTGGTCGATAGAGCTTTGACCGTTGATCTTCGCACGCCAAAACAGCCTCCACCAGCCGAACCGGCGTCCCATCCGACGAGGTGGCTCTAGCTAGGCCGCCTTGCATTGAAGACGCGTCCACTCCCTCGCATGCTGACATCTCCCTCTCCATTTCGGCGTCGCGCGCATCCTTCTCTCCGGCACGTGCTACTTATCCAGTTGGGGAAGAAGACAGATGAGGAAAAAGACAAGGGGTAGAAGGGGGGCCGGGCTGAGTTGTATGGGCTGGTTAATGAGGGCCCGTGCAAGGGATGGAAGAGGGGGCCGGGTGCAAAAGGCCCAGCCCTAATGGCTATTGTTTTTGCTTTTTTTGTTTGTTTTTATTTTTTTTGTTATTTATTATTTATTATCCAAAAAAAAGGAAAAATACGTAAATAAAGAAACTAAGGCCAAATTAAAAACCTAATCAAGATTTAGGTGTCAGCACCAATGAGGCATATATGCATTTGATTCGAACATATGGAAAGGTGTCCGAAGGTACAAGGAACACCGATGTAGTGGCAAGTGGTGGCGCATGAGGTGATGAAGCATAAGGAAATTTTTGGATTTAACTTATTCGAGGGCGGTAAGCCTAGTGTTGGTTTGGCGCTTCCTCGAAGGACAAGATGACTATATGAGATAACAATATATTAAAACATAAATTATAATCAATTAGGGTGAATCAACGATATGCACAGTCAACAGGGACATATGCATGATTGTGGGAGATATGTACAATTTCCTAATTATTTCTAAAAGTCAACAGGCGTTCCAAATTTAGAGGGAAGAAAAGACGGGAACAGAGAGACTGAAATTTGAAATTAAAGAGCAACTACATCAAAGCTTTCTGGGAAATTTTCTGGGAAATTCAGAGTGCGAATGTAAAACGTTGAAAGTGAAACGAAAATAACATTCAAAACTAAAGCTATGAACAGACCTCTTAGCACAGACACGAAAGGCAGCGTAACATCTCGAAATTTTGCAAACCCCAGATCACTAATCTCTAACACCAAAAGTTCCAGAAGAGGTCTCTCTCGGACAAAAGCTCGCCCTTACGCCCACCGAGCGGCCTGGTTCCGGCGGTACGATGGGTTTATAAGATCAAGGGACAGGCCACGGAATTGGACGGTAAAATGAAAACTGGCCCACCCACCACCACGTATCCCATGCCGGCCGAGGCGGGCTGTTTTTTCTTCGGGAAGCAACGAATCCACCGAGGGGCTGCATTGGAATTAACTTCTTTTTTTTTCCCAAAAGAACATAATACCACTAGCTAGATGGTTATTGGACAATTTTCTTGTTTATTATTTTTATATAATAAAAGAATTGCATCATGGCTTGATTTTCATAAAGAAGAATGGCTTTAACGGGTTGATTTTATAGAGCCAAACAACCTCAAGCCTTCGCAAATTAGTCAATGTGAGACAATATAAAGATGAACCGCATGAAAAACAATTGCCCCGCATTGGTTACCCAGAGGACTTTATAAACTTGCATCTCCTTTACAAGTAAGACTTGCAAGAAGAGATTGTTCTTAGGGTTTTATTATTATTTTTTTCATTTTTGAATTTTAAGAGGAATTGTTTCCTCGTAGTATTTCGTGCTGAAAACCTTTTAAATAAAACAAAACAAAATAATTCTTTATGGCTAAAAGTAAACAAGAGGCGAGGCAGGGCATTTTGGGCGGTGCTCCATAGCCCTCCCCTATCATCACATAAAATAGACATGGACGACCTACCCTTTCTCTCTTCTCCGTTCGTCGGCACACCGCTTATCGCCACCACGCCAAGTGACGTGGCGCACTACCACCGCCCGTCGCAGCCAGCGCGACAACCATCCATTCGCCCCACTATTCCCTCATACCGTTTCTCCAACTCTACAGCACTCAAACTCTCTTTGTTTTCCTTACCAAAGAAAGAACTCTCTTTGTTTTGCCCTTGCCCCAGTAGAGGCCACAGCGTCAAAATTGGAAGTCACCAGCCTCTGGCGACCTCTAATTCGAGAGAGATTTGCTCGTTGAATGAATTTCTTTAGACTTTATGGTTTTTTTTTTTTTTTTTTTGGATGAGCTCATAAGGTGCCTTCTAATTTTAGAGGATGCCAATCCTAAAATTAATAGGTATTAGATTATATCTCCATTAAGTAGGTAAGTCGACATCTTTAATCTATATAATTGACACATCAATTTTATTCATTTTTGTTAAAATGTTCAATTTTAGATACCCATAAAACTAAATAGGAATAAGAGAAATCCGCTGAGGAAGATCCTTTTCCTTCCCTCTTTTTGGAAGAAAATGATATCTAAATAAGATAAGGGAAGAGATCCGAATGAATGGAAAAGTAAAAACAAGGGGTAATTTTACTTTTTAAAATACATTATATGAAGATAGCCAACTTCATAAGATTATTTATCTAATGGGAATAAAAATAAAGATAACTCAAAGTTAGAAATATTTAAAAATGATGAATTTTTGATTTATTTAAATCAAATAGAAACATATTCATTAAATAGAATTAGAATTAAAACTAGACAAGAAAAATAATTCGAATAAGAACATTGTTATTTTTTTTTTTTGAGAAAAATTGAACCTATAAAAAAGTCAAATTCAAGGAATAAAGACTAGACAGCAGCACAGGATCTTATATAGCGAGAGATATTCTTGATGGGTTTTTCTTGTCCCAAGCTAGAGACATCAGTCATCATCGATTGTCAAGGAACATGAATAGGAATGATAGGCAACAATCTCATGGAGGATAATTGATATAGTGAGTAGCAATTAATATATTTTTGTTTGCGCACAACTTATTAGCTTAAACTTTAGAATGTGGATTGGTGCAATTAGATATGTTATTGAGTTGGAATTTGATGAGCGTGTGCATTTAAACTCTAAGTGTTGCATAAGATGATCAGTCATTTTGGTTTCTATAAATTTTTTCACTTCCTTTTTCAAGAAATAATTTTAATAATCATTATCACATGGTAATTAATTTCGATGGAAGATGAAATGATACGCCAAGAACCTAATATTTCTCGAAGATCATGAAGTAAATTTCAATTGATTTCTTAACCACTGCTTGAAACTCGAAAGTTCAATTGTGATTTTAAAAGATTGCACCTTTTTTCCGTAAAAATGATAGGTTTTCATCCTTTTATTATCGAATAACAGATGGTGTGAAAGTGCTTTCATACTTATGACTCAATTTGTCAAGAATATTCGAGAAACAACATGGGTAAACACATTAAGGGGGCACATGACAACATTTCTGTTTTTCTATTCCTCCGAACAAGTTTGAAACAGAAATCTGCTTGGTAGCGCAATATCATTTTTCTATTTCTAGAATAGAAATCTATTCCAGAAATAGATTTGGAGTAGAAATGGGAAGTTAAAATTTTTAATTTTTTTAATTCTGGAACAGAAATGATAAATCAAAATTTTTTATCATCATTCACTCTCGTCATCATTCGTCGCCCACTTGCCGCTCATGCAATGGCGGATGCTCGCCGTCGGTTGCCAGTCACTTGCCACCGACCCCGACCACCAGCTGTCGACCGCTAGCCACTGAACGTCGGCAATTGGCCACCGAACTCCAGTTGCTCATCGCCAACCCTTGGTCACCAGATGTCGGATGCCCATGTGTCGTTGGCCACTCATCGCCAATCGTTGGATGCCAGAGGCTCACCACCAACTACCGGATGTCCGCCGTCGACCATCCGTCGCTCGCCACCGGCCGCCGCCATCAAACTCGGCCACCGGCCACTGCCGCCGGCCTCCGGCGGCGAACTCTTGATGTTGAACTTTGCACATCAAACTCTCGACATTGGATGCCGGTTGTTGGTCACTGGACTTCAAACTTTGGCCGCCCGTCCTCAGTCACTGGACTGTGGTGCTGAACGCTGGACGTCGGACTCCAGACTTTGGTTGCCCGCCGCTAATCATTGGACGTCAAACATCGGTCGCCAGACGTCGGACTCAGCAAATTGGACGCCAGTTGTTGCTGCTTTTAGAAATAGAAATTTTATTCTGTTATCAAACAAATTTTTATTTCAGCAATAGAAATTTTGAATCGTTATCAAACGTGTTTCTTTGCTCAGAAACTCGTCAATGGAATAGAAATTGAGAAATCAATTTTTGGCCAGAAAATGATTTATGTTCCAAAAATTTTGTCATGGGCGTCCTAGAAGTGCAAAAAGTTGTGGTAATATTTTATTAATTTCTCAATCCTACATGGCTTACCGGCGTGCTTAGTCAGCACATAACACCTAAATGACATTGTTTAAAGTTGTAAATAGTGATCATTTGGAAGCCAAATCTTGCTTCAAATGATCATTTAAGCATCAAATTTTGTTTAAAATGATCACTTGAGTGTCAAATTTTGTTTGAAGTTATCACTTCAATGCCAAGCATACCACATGGAAATGCCACGTGGACTAAACTTTTGAAAAAAAAATTGCCAAGTCATATTATAATTTCAATTATAAATGTCACATAATCAATTTGACCGGAATTTCTCACCGTTGACATTTAAGTGATCGTTTTTTCTCCGATTTGGCATTTAAATGAGCCGACAAAAATTTTTGGCATTAAAATGAGCACCGTACACAACTCTTGATACTTCTAGGGTATTTATCCCGAAACAACAAGAGAGGCAATCAAATTAGGGTGGACTTGCAAGTCCAAAGCTAGGATCATTACGTTTGATATCTCACCAGTCCTTGGATCGTTCAATGAATCTCAAGCAAGTAGTGACCCAAAACGGAATGACAGTGAAAAGTCGAAACACCATTGGATACTTTAGAGATCTTATTGGCAAGGGAAGAACCATCCGTGTATTGCAGAAGCTACTCGACAAGTGCGTACATAACTTTATTTAAATTTTTTTAAGTAGACATTGGTCTTCATAAGGGTAAAAAAAAAGCTAGATCACCAACCGATTTCGATTTTCTAAGTTGCACACGGCAAGTTTCATTGCGATGTTGACAGCCCAAAACAAAGAGAACCCTTTAGTCAAATAAGTGTCAAAGTGTCAAAGTGTCCACGTGAATACTGATAGAAGGTCCCACAGCAATGAGCATTCCCAGTTTTGATTTTGAATAATGACTGAACACAAAAGAAAAAACAACACAAAAGAAACTGTCGTTTCTTTCGAGGGTTGTTGGGACAACACAAGGGACCTAAAGAGATTGGACCACGTCGTGTACTTAGAAGTCCCGGGTTCACTTGAGTACAAGCAAAACCAATTTCGTCTCCTGCTGGGAGCAATATCCCGACGACGCTTGCCTGGCATCGGTCGACTGGGACGGAGGAATTAACTCTCATCATTTGGTTTGAATTCGACCAAAATGTGACCAAAATCAATGTATTTTTGGGATGATTGTACAAGAAATATGGAGAATCAAGAAGGATATGAAGAAAGTCTCGATCGTGTTTGAAGATCAGTCTTTAAATTCAAGATGACATAAATTAAATCAATCGAAATTTGGAGAAAAGACAATAAAAACAGGTGTTTAGATGGATTTGTCTCTATAAAGACATCAATAGTCTAATCAATCGATGGTATGGAATTGATAGTTACTAGGCACATAGGCTAGGGAATGGCTGACGTGGTACAATAAGCTAATGTGGTTGTTGATGTGACAAATATTTCTTTGTGTCTGACATGTATAGACTATGTGACAATAGGTTGATGTGGCTTCCAACGAGGCATATATGCATTTTATTCGATATATGCAAAGGTGTCTGAAGGTACAAGGAGCACCAATGCAGTGGCAAGTGGTGGCGCATGAGGTGATGAAGCATGAGGAAATTTTTGGAATTAACTTATTCCACGGCGGTGTGCCTGGTGTTGGTTTGGCGCTTCCTCAAGCAACAAGATAGGAATATGTGGAGGATAATTGTATTATTTCCATGTGTTTCCATAACAAGAGTATATAAGATATTTATAAGCTTTACAAGATGGCTATATGAGATAATAATATATTAAAACATAAATTATAATCAATTAGGGTGAATCAACGATATGCACAGTCAACAGGGACATTTGCATGATTGTGGGAAATATGCACAATTTCCTAATTATTTCTAACAGTCAACAGGCGTTCCACATTTAGAGGGGAGAAAAGACGGGAACAGAGAGACTGAAAATTGAAATTAAAGAGCAACTACATCAAAGCTTTCTGGGAAATTCGGAGTGCGAATATTAAACGTCGAAAGTGAAACGAAATTCACATTCAAAACTAAAGCTATGAACAGACCCCTTAACGCAGACACGAAAGGCAGCGTGACATCTCGAAATTTCGCAAACCCCAGTTCACTAATCTCTAACACCAAAAGTTCCAGGAGAGGTCTCTCTCGGACAAAAGCTCCCCCTTACACGCACCGAGCGGCCTGGTTCCGGCGGTACGATGGGTTTATAAGATCAAGGGACAGGCCACGGAATTGCACGGTAAAATGAAAACTGGACCTCCGACCACCACGTATCCCATGCCGGCCGAGGCGGGCTGTTTTTCCTTCGGGAAGCAACGGATCCAGCGAGGGGCTGCATTGGAATTAACATTTTTTTTTTCCAAAAGAACATAATACCACTAGCTAGATGGTTATTGGACAATTTTCTTGTTTATTATTTTTCTGTAATAAAAGAATTGCATCATGTCTTGATTTTCATAAAGAAGAATGGCTTTAACGGATTGATTATATAGAGCCAAACAACCTCAGGCCTTCGCAACTTAGTCAATGTGAGAATATAAAGATGAACCGCATGAAAAAAAATTGCGCCACAATGGTTACCCAGAGGACTTTATAAACTTGCATCTCCTTTACAAGCAAGACTTGCAAAAAGAAATTGCTCTTAGGGTTTTATTATTATTTTTTTCATTTTTACATTTTAAGAGGAATTTTTTCCTCGTAGTATTTCGTGCTGAAAACCTTTTAAATAAAACAAAATAAAATAATTCTCTATGGCTAAAAGCGAACAAGGGGCGAGGCAAGGCATTTTGGGCGGTGCTCCATAGCCCTTCCCTATCATGACATAACATAGACATGGACGACCTAACCTTTCTCTCTTCTCCGTTCGTTGGCACACCGTTTATCGCCACCACGACAAGGGGTAATTATACTTTTTAAAATACATTATATGACAATAGCCAACGTCATAAAATTATTTATGTAATGGGAATAAAAATAATGAGAACTCAAAGTTAGAAATATTTAAAAATGATTAATTTTGAATCAAATAGAAACATATTCATTAAATAGAATTAGAATTAAAATTAGAGCAAGAAAAAGAATTCGAATATGAACATTAGTATTTTTGTTGAGAAAGATTGAACCTATAAAAAAGTCAAATTCAAGGAATAAAGACTAGACAGCAGCACAGGATCTTATACAGCGAGAGATATTCTTGATGGGTTTTTCTTGTCCCAAGCTAGAGATCTATACATCGGTCATCATCAACTTTCCTATAACGACCCTCACCAACTAAAGTGCAGCACAGGATCTCATCAACCATTCCCCCACCATCGTCTCAGCAATGGTTGGGCAGCAGCAGCGTGGCTACAATCCCTCACCTAAGTTTTCCTTTATTTTTCCCTCCTTTTTTTGTGTATTTTTATTTTAAGTTTGCTTTTTTTTGGATAATTTTCCCGGTTGATTGGTGGTCCATTGTCAATCTGTCTATCGGTATTATTCAAGATATTTCATGATGCTTACATTATTAATCAAGATAATAATAAGTGCTCATGAATGATACTAATAAGAAGGTCTCGCGACTTAACTTTCCTGCTTACGCATTGAGTTCAATCTCTCGAGAAAATGACCAATCTGTTCCTCGTCTGGTCCCACCAAACACCACCGATCGAACAAAACTTCTGCATCCATTGATAATTAGAGGTTCCGGGATCACAAAGGGAGGTTTATTATGCACGATCGGTGACTTTTAAATGTATCTCACCTAATTGATTAATTAAATAAAAAAATAAAGCATACAATACCAACCATCAAATCAACATATTCAATTGTTACACTTGGAAGATTTTCTTTCGACGAGCCTTTACATTAAATTTAGTCAATAATTATGCATGGAACGTCAGTGCCTCAAAAAAGAAAAAAAAAAAAACGAAGTTCCAGCTTGCCCACCTCGCATCTATAAAAGGCAAGGCAATGGGCTGCAAAAGTTCCCAGCCGAACAAAGTTGTTCAACTTCACTTTGAACTTCAATCTATCTGCAATACAAAAAGGGGTTACATTGAAGCTCCAAAGTTTCGAACACAGGTCTGAGATAGATGGGTGCCGTCGAGAAGATCCACGAGAACCAGCGGGCCAAGGGGCCGGCGACCATCCTGGCTATTGGGACGGCGAATCCGGCGAACTGTGTGTACCAGGCCGAGTACCCACACTACTACTTCCGCATGACCAAGAGCGAGCACATGACGGCCCTCAAGCAGAAGTTCATCCGCATATGTGAGCCACACTCTAGAATGCCCTACCTACAAAATATATATTAAGTTTTGAGTATCCTTATCCTAACTTCATAGTTTATTTTTTCTCTAGATTGCCCTAGCTACAAAATATATATTTAAGTGTAGAGTATCCTTATCCTAACTTCACAGTTTATTTTTTCTCATGAAATATATATGATGTGTTTCGCTTATTACACCCTTTAAGAAAGTCTAACTATCTTTCTTTTTGGATCTTATTGGTGGGACAAATTGCATTACTATAGTTTGCTTCGTTTCGTAATGAATCTGCAATCATTCTTAACAATCTTAGAATGGTCTAAAGAAAAGGTTATCGAGTAGTACATGTTAGCTAGCCATGCAAATTCTTCATTAATATATACCAAAAAAAAAAAGAACAAAGAAAATCTCCAATGCACGCATGTCAACGTTGTTCTTGGAAAGTAAAATGGGAACGTCGCAGGTGACAAGTCAATGATCCACAAGCGTTACATGCACTTGACCGAGGAGCTTATGGAGAAACACCCCGAGATCTGTTCGTACGACCACCCTTCGCTCAACCCACGCCAGGACATAATCATCGACACCATCCCAAAGCTCGGCGAGGAGGCGGCGTTGAAGGCCATCAAGGAATGGGGCCAACCCAAGTCCAAGATCACCCACATAGTCTTCTGCTCCACCTCCGGCGTCGACATGCCTGGTGCCGACTACCAGCTCATGCGCCTTCTCGGCCTCAGCCCTTCCGTCAAACGTGTCATGCTCTACCACCAGGGCTGCTTTGCTGGTGGCACTGTCCTCCGTGTTGCGAAGGACCTTGCTGAGAACAATGCGGGCGCTCGCGTCCTCGTCGTCTGCTCTGAGATCACTGTCACCACCTTCCGAGGCCCGTCTGCTGAGAACCTTGCCAACCTTGTCGGCCAGGCCATCTTTGGGGACGGAGCGGCTGCGGTCATCATAGGGTCCGACCCAGAGATCCCTGCTGAGCGGCCCATATTCCAACTCGTGTGGACTGCGGAGACCGTTTTGCCAAACTCCGAGGGCGCCATCGAGGGTCAACTGCGCGACGTTGGCCTCACCTTCGGGTTATCCGACAGGGTCCCCCATTTGATCGCAGACCACATTGAGAAGAGCTTGAAAGAGGCGTTCGATTCGCTCGGCATAAGTGACTGGAACTCCATCTTTTGGGTGCCTCATCCGGGTGGCCCGGCCATACTCAACCAAATCGAGGCCAAGCTAGGGTTGAAAAAGGAGAGGCTCCGAGCCGTGAGGCACGTCCTTAGAGAGTACGAGAACATGTCGAGCGCTTGCGTCTCGTTCATCCTCGATGAGATGCGAAGGAAGTCGGCGGAGGAAGGGCTTGCGACCCCCGGCGAGGGGTTGGAGTGGGGCGTCCTCTTCGGTTTTGGGCCAGGCCTCACGGTGGAGACGGTGGTTCTTCACAGCGTGCCAACAGCGACCCATGGGTGAAAGTAATTAATAATACATATGATATAATTCCATATATTGATATTGTTGTAATGTTATTTCCTGCTATTTTAATAGTAGGAAGAAGTTTAGAGTGATTGATATCTAAATAATCGTCTGTGGCATTTCTTCTCCAGTAATGTTGTAATGATTGTGTGCTTTCTTAATAAGGTTGAGCATTAATCAGCCCGTTGTGAAACATTTTCAATTAGATATGCTTATCCTTCTTTTAATTTTTTTCTTTCCCACTTATGGACTTGCTGTAGAAAATTTATTCACATAAATAACTATTCAATCATGAAAAATGGATTCATATATGATTGTAAAACACCATAATCAATAAATACAGTGGAATTAAAGCGTACCTATTTGAACCATTGCTTCACTTGAAGAAAAGTAGATCACTTTGATAATCAATGATCTATTGGAATGCCAGATCTTCCTCTCTATGACTTATTTCGATATAGCAGCTTTCAATGTGATTAAAGCAACTGATAGCTATAACCTACCCTTTTATAGGCTAGAGAGGGGACCTAGCAAACCCTAATTAACAACGTGTTAACTAGGCCCTTCCCATTACGGGCTTCAGTCAAACACAATTGCCTACACTTTGCTATTCAACTAAGCCCGTTATTAATAGATACCAACACTCAATTTAATTATATCACTATATGGTTCAACAAATATGGAATATCCATTAACCCGATTATTTAAAATAGAAAATCAATTAATTAATGTAAGCCCATATTATAGGAAATTTCCAAGATTCTCTCACTTGGGCTACATTAATTAACTTATTTTATTTTGGAAAGATTTTATATTGAAAACGACACTATCGGGTTAATAACTGAAAATTTTGTTTTATGTGGCCACAACTTAAAAAAATAATAATAATATTCCAATAACGGCATCTCAAAACCAATCCAATCTTATATAACCTCATTATAGGACTATGGAGATCAATGTGTTAAGAAAATACCACAACACAAGACCTTCCATAATCACATATAATAAGCATTATATTTCATGGATCATGCGCCTAGTAGTGTAGTAAAAAATAGTGCCAATATGTGATCAAAATATACACTATTTCTTATCGGTCCTCAATGTAATTTCTTAACGACATGAAACTGCATTAACGCAATTTCTAAACAACATGAAATTGCCTTAGTGTGATTTCTAAACAACATGAAATTGCACAATTATGTCACAATCCAACATGAGATCTCATAATCAGTGACATCCAATCATCTTTAAATTAAAATTTGTTTAAAGATACTGTTTTATACTTCCATTTCTCAGTCAACAGGAGAAATGATAACAATAGAATTCATAACAACAATCATTGAAAAATAAATGCTTTAATAGACATCATAAATGCATTATCAATCTGCATATAACTATAATCCAAAAATACAAACTATATAACTCCCACTAACAAAAGAAATCAAAAGATTCTAAAACACCCATATTCTTTACATGTTCTTTAAACAAAATAATCATAAGTCTTTATTAGAGGATTAGCAAACATAGACTCAATTCTAATATTCTCAATCACAATGTCTCACTTTTTGATCAAGTCCTTAATAGTATAATATTTGAACTCCATGTGTTTGGACGCATTGATAATCTTGTCATTCTTAAAATAAAACACATTGTCGTCACATATAATGCAATAAGATCAATTATGGGCAATAAATATTTCAATAAAAATAATTAGCACATCACAAACTTCCCTTTGGGCAGAGTGTATAATGTAACATTATTTTTCACAACATGAAGATTATGAAATGATAACAATGAGAATTACACATAATTGTCAATGATCCATCCCTTTTGGACAGACAAATCATTTAAATTATACATATCCATAATATCAATATATAGAGATGATAAAGGAGAATTACATATAATCTTTAAGGATCAATCCCCTTTGGGCAGACAAATCCTATAAATTATACATCTCCGTGATATCAATATATAGAGACGATAAAGGAGAATTACATATAATCTTCAAGGATTAATCCCCTTTGGGCAGAAAAATCCTTTAAATTATACATCTTCATTATCTCAACATAGAGGGTAATTATACATAACTCTAAAAAATTTAATCCCCTTTAGGCAGATAAACCTTTTGAATCACACATCCCCATCATTCATCTCTAATATATCAATATAGATGGGAATTACACATAACTTTCAAAAATTTATCCCCTTAATCCTATAAATTATACATCTCCATGATATCAATATATAGAGACGATAAAGGAGAATTACATATAATCTTCAAGGATCAATCCCCTTTAGGCAGAAAAATCCTTTAAATTATACATCTTCATTATCTCAACATAGAGGGTAATTACACATAACTCTAAAAAATTTATCCCCTTTAGGCAGATAAACCTTTTGAATCACACATCCCCATCATTCATCTCTAATATATCAATATAGAGGGGAATTACACATAACTTTCAAAAAATTTATCCCCTTAATCCTATAAATTATACATCTCCATGATATCAATATATAGAGACGATAAAGGAGAATTACATATAATCTTCAAGGATCAATCCCCTTTGGGCAGAAAAATCCTTTAAATTATACATCTTCATTATCTCAACATAGAGGGTAATTACGCATAACTTTAAAAAATTTATCCTCTTTAGGCAAATAAACCTTTTGAATCACACATCCCCATCGTTCATCTCTAATATATCAATATAGACGGGAATTACACATAACTTTCAAAAATTTATCCCCTTTAGGTAGATAAATCTTTTTGAGTCACACATCCCCATCATTTTTTTTTTTTTTATGCCTAGGGAACCCTGTACAGCTGGCAACCAACAAGTAAACCCTGGGGCGACGTTAGTGGAGGACCCATCACCCTGACGTCGCTCTTAAGATCTCGTGCGTCCTGCGGATTTGAACCCCTCCGTCCTAGGTAGACTTCACATCCCCATCATTCATCTCTAATATATCAATATGGAGGGAAATTACATATAACTTTAAAAAATTTATCCCCCTTTGGGCAGATAAATGTTTTTGAGTCATACATCCCCATCTTTCAATTTTGGAATTTATCTTCATGCGATTTTCAAATTAATATACACAATAACCCCCTTTGGGTAAGCGATTGTATATACTATTTTTTTTTTTATCAATAATGAACTTCAATAAAATTTATGCCCAAAATTCATCAAATAATATGACGCACTTTACAACATTGCTTCCCAAGATCATATTGCATTTATCAAATAACTATTTTTGCCACAATTTTATGTGCCTATTTTTACAAGAAAGTATAGATAATCTATTTTCATGTATGTGTGGATTTTATGTGCCAAAATTCATCAAATAATATGAAGCACTTTACATCGTTGAATTTTCATGTCCTTCTAGTATTTACGAGATCAGCATCACATAAGCCCCAAACCAAATTCAATACATAAATATCCCCATGAATATAATAATAAAATTCACACATACGTGATAAAAAAAAATTAAGAGGAAAGTTGCTTTCGGACAACTGAATAGTGGTAATAATGGTGAGTTGGTTTCACTCAGAAAGAGGAAGAGCTGGGCAATATTGCTCAAGAAACTTCTAGTTCAATAAAACCTGTACTGCTATAGGATTTTAATGATTGCGATGTAGGAAGCAATAAGCGCTAAACAAATTGTCTTGACAAACACAACCACTTCAGCTATAAGCAAAGCGAATAGAGCAGTGAACAAGCGCAACAACTTGGAAAAGGAGAGAACTTTTCTCACTCAATTCTCAATGAAATTATACAAATTATATATGGTGGGAACATGTAGAACAGAAGTTCTAAAGTTTCAAAATTGATTGATCTATGCAAAAGGTTTTCATCCACTAATCATGCTCCAAAAAATCCAAAAAAATTATATGTTGAAGTAGTCGACCTCCAGATCTCAACACAGAAATTGGAAAAAAATCGACAAAAGCAACAGGCGGACAGCATGCATATCAGAACTAAACAGAACATTATTACAGATTACTGAACTGACTTTGGATGATGATTTTGGATAGCAACCGACACTGGATTGGGGCGTTCTATACTCATTGGAAAGCTCTTTAAGTCGACTTCGAATGTTGTGAAGACATCAAACACTAAAAAGCTTGTTTACTAGCTCGTTTCCAGACACATACATAGAGAGGTCCATCATAGATCCGAAATTGCAGAACAATGATCATCCAAGAAATCAAACATATCATCATCATAACTTATCTTTTCCATTATAATGCATTATTTTTACCTCTTTAATAAGTACTTTGATTTTATTTGACCAAAAAAAAAAATACTTTGATTGATTGAAGTCGCATAAGAAATTGTCGATCACAAATTGACAAAAGTTCAAAACCAAAAGGAACAAAAATGATAAACAACATACCGGATTTGTTATAAAAAAAATGGGTTTTAAAATCATATATGACCCACTCTGATACCACATGTTTAAAATTATTCTCATGAACAACTAATCAATCATGAAGAATCGTGGATCCATATATGATTGTAAAACACCATAATCAATAAATACAACGGAATTAAAGCGTACATGTTTGAACCATTGCTTCCCTTGAAGAAAAGTACATCACTTTGATAATCAGGGATCTATTGGAATGCTAGATCTTCCTCCCTATGACATATTTCGATATAGTAGCTTTCAATAAGATTAAAGCAATTGATAGGTATAACCTACCCTTTTATAGGCTGGAGAGGGGACCAAGCAAACCCTAATCAACATCATGTCAACTGGGCCCTTCCCATTACGGGCTTCAGTCAAACACAATTGCCTACACTTTGCTGCTCAACTAGGCCCATTATTAATAGATGTCAACACTCAATTTAATTAGATTACTATAGGGTTCAACAAATATTAGAATATCCATTAACCCGATTATTTAAAATAGAAAATCAATTAATTAATGTAAGCCCATATTATAGGAAATTTCCAACACTTGTGTGTTGGAGTTTTAAGGATATAAACAATCAACGGAAAAGAAAATCGATCCAAGAGATAGTTGACATTGACAAGGCTCCGCTGGCAAATTGCTGCACAGATAAGCACACGATATGACCTACACTCGCAAGAAGAACAATACAAATTTCAACATTTATCAAGTGATATAATGAATATTGTAATCATATTTTGATCACTCAAATACTTTTAATATTGGTCAAACACCCCAATTATAAACAGCCATTTCTTATAAAAAAAAAAAAAGGGCATATGAATCTTATTGAGAAATACACCAAATTTCATCATAAGATTTCACGGCTTTTAACACTCTTTTATTTACTCTAGGATGTAATGCCGAACACAAGTTGGCTTCATAATTTGATATCACGGTCAAGGCCTGAAAGACAAGATCCCAATATATGATGTGTGTATGTATAACCTAAAAATGAAAGTGCCTGACTTCAACTAAAATACAAATTTACTTTTCCCATAGTGAATGGGAAAAGTCCAAACTTTGAACTTTATTTTAAATAGCATGCTCCCATTTGGGCGGCACTTCTTTATGCATTAATTCGATCGAGTTTTGTACACAAGCGACATAGTTTTAATAAATCTTCATGTTGAAAGGGTTTGAACTTTAAATCATTTTGCTGAACCTGTAATATATGTCGATACTCTTCCATACCTATAAATCTTGACAGAATTCCATAAGCAACTTGATCTAACATTGATACAGGGGAAAATTAACCAAAAATCATAAACTTATTGTAATTTTTCCAATTCAGTCATAAACGTTTTTTTTTTTCCAATTTAGTACTAAACATTTTATAATCGCACCAATTTAGTCCATCTAGCCATATTTGGCTGGCTAGCATTGATGTGAATGTCGACTAATATCATTTTTTTTTTAAAATTTCTCTTTCTCTTTTCTTTTTCTCCTCTCTCCTTTTTCCCTTGCTTCGACAAATAGCCAAAGGGGAGTGGCAAGCTTGCCCCCCCCCCCCAAATGATGGTTAGGCAGCTCCTCGATCCACTGGCTGGGCAAGGCTTGCCTTGTTGGATTTGGGTGAGGTTGGCCTCGCCGTCCACTAGCGAGGCGAGCCCTTACTAGATTTGATGGGGCTTGCCTCACTAGTGGTTTTGAGCAAGCTTGCCCTTGCCCAATTATGGTGAGGCGAGCTCATCACTGGCTGGCGATTGGCCCTCCCCTCCGTCCTATCACCGAAGCAAGAGGACGGAGGGAGGAGGGGAAAAAAAAGAGAGAGAGAGAGAAAAAGGAAAAAGAAAAGAAAAAAGAAAAATTCAATAAAATAAAATATTAGTAAAAAATTGTCCATCGGCGCCGATTAGCCAAATTTGGTCGGATGGATTGAATTGTCATAATTACATAAGGTAACAATAAGTTCAAGATCAAATTGGCCCAAAAAAGAAAGAAAGTTTATGACTGAATTGGAAATATTGTAACAAGTTTATGACTATTTTGGCAATTTCCCATTGATATAGTGGTGAACAAAAGGGTGGATGGTAGCAACTATCAATTTGTACATGTGATAGTATGGTGGAAATAATCATGTCTTAATAGAACATATGTAGTTACTATAGATAAAAAGGTGAGACTATGTCTATTTGGGAAATTGTCCAAAAAATCCTCAATCTACTATATGATGGCCAATTCAATCCTACACTTTTCAATTTTGCTAATTTAGACTTCAACATTTTGACAATTTGTTAATCTAGTATTTATAGCCACTTTTGACCAAAAATTGATGATGTGACGATCTAGTTAATGACAACCATCCTACGTGGCACAATTGGTCCTGACATGGACAATTCTTGCAATTTCTTTAGATTTTCTGAATATTTTTCCTATTTTCCTTCACTAGTCATTGAGACCTAGGTGTGGCGACATGACATGGCATGAGCAAGGTGAGGGCAAGGGTGAGGCGACATGACACAAGGCAAGGCGAAGGCTAGGGCAAGGCAAAGGCACGACACCCTTGCCCAGATGTGGTGGGAGCTGTTACATGAATATAAAAGATAATTAATAAGAAAAAATTTAATAGCAAAATGCACTACAAAGTAAAAAGTTTGTAAATATTTGACTATGTTAAAAAGTAATTTAAGTTCAAAGTTTTCTCCATTCTATTTGATAATTAATTCATAAATTTGCTCCATAAGGTAATGAAGAATTAGGTTTCTTGGAGGTTCTCTCTTGAACAAAGCAAACATGAAGGAGGTGAAATCTAAAAAAAAAAGAAAACATAATCTTTATACTATTCGTGGTAATATCCAATTAAAAATATATTTAACATGTGATATTCTCGACTATGGCAATAAGATCGCACATAAAATTTTGTACTAAGAGAAAAAGAAGAAGAATGAATGAATGAATGAATGAGTTCGGATTAACAACTTTAAATTTCAATTGGATGATTAGAGATAAACTAAAGCTCCAGCTATCTTGAAATTGGTCACCGTTTAGATATATCACACTATACTTATGATCAGACAATTTCATGTTACACAATTATTCATCCATGTCACCGCATATACTTGCATACACAAATATATCGTTTATGAAACTAAGTTCATCGAATTAATTTCAAACATATATGGAAGAAAAAGGACAATAGGACGAAAATCCTTCTAGGTAAATTCCTACTATTATATCAATTTTAAGAAAACAATACTGAGATATAAACGTCTCTCTAAGGAAGAGAGGGTACAGACTAATTAAAGTCACACCTCCATGGGAATAGCACAGAGAGGCGTTGCCTTTTGCAATGTGATCCCAAATTTTTCATTAATGTCCATCTCTTCAGGCGTCACGCCCTCCTCAAGCTTCCAATCAAATGAGCACAAGAGAGAGGCCAAAATCAAGTGCACCATCCTATAGGCCAAGGGCATCCCGGGGCATATCCTCCGTCCGGTCCCGAACGGGATGAGCTCGAAATTGCAGCCCTTGAAGTCAATCTCACCCCCCAGGAACCGCTCCGGCATGAAGCTGTCTGGGTTTGACCATATGCCCTTGTCCCGCCCCATGGCCCAGACGTTGACCAGCACCCGGGCGTGCCGGGGCAGTCGGAACCCGCCTATCTCCACGTCGCTCTCGGCCTTGTGTGGGATCAGGAAGGGAACCGGCGGGTGCAGCCTTAGAGTCTCCTTGACTATTGCTTGTAAGTAGGGGAGCCTTGTGATGTCTGGCTCTTGCAGCGTTCCTCCATCGCCACTGATGACTCGATCGAGCTCTTCACGGGCTCGCGCGATCTTCTCTGGATTGTGCAGCAGCTCTGCCATCGCCCACTCCCGCAATGAACAAGTCCTGGAAAAGGAATCGTGAGAGATAGCCGAGTGATTTTTGCTAAATACATATTCATTTTCCGGAGCAAATTGAAGTTAATTGCCCAAAGTTGGTCAGTAACAAATTTGACACCAACATGATATGGATAACATTACTTGCCAGCAACATGAAATCACAATTCCATATCAAAAGAAGTCATTAGACGTGTCTAAATACAGAGCTTCCTCTTCATACTTCAAAATATATCGAACAATTATAAATACAGAGGACAGAAACTATTGAATAGGAGCATATATAGTTCATATCAATTCGCATATCCCTCAATAATGTACCGACCAGAAGCAAGCTCTTAATTTCGTGGCGACTCGATTCACCACTCTCCTTTAAATTAATAAGAGAATCAAGCACGTCGTTGCTCGGTGAAGTGGCGACCGGTGAGGCCATCGCTTGAGTCCTTTCTTCAATCATCCTGTCGAAGATGGCAAGCAATCTGCTGAAGTAACCTGAGATCCTCCGGCGTGCGCCCTGGGGGTCAAACCACCTGAGAGCTGGGAAGAAATCTGACACGTTGGGCTTTCCAGTCTCCTCCATCACGCCCCACACGAGGTCCCTGAACTCCTGGGAGGAGCCCTCGTCATGGTGTGCCAAGTCGACAGAAAAGAGCGTGCTCGAGATCAAGTTGAGCACCGTCGTGAAGGCGGCCTTCCCGATGTCGAAAGAATGGCCTTGCCGGCAACTCTGGTAGATGAAGCTGACGAGCTCATCCACCTTCTTGCGGCGGAGGAGCTGACCTGCGTCCAACTTATGTGCCGAGAACATCTGGACGGTGCACACCTTCCTGAGCTGCTTCCACTTATCGGAGGCGGGCAGCCACACAACGGACTCAGCATAGTGACCACTCGCCTTGACGGTGTCAGGGATCTGCCGGCCGCTCAAGAGCTGGTCGTTCTTTTGGAGGGCTTCCTTGGCAGCCTCCGGAGAGGAGATGACTATGGTTGTGATTGCCCCTAGCTTTATGGTCATAACAGGGCCATATAGCTTGGAGAGCTTGGCGAGCGCCTGGTGGGGCTTGTCACTGAGCTCGAGGATGTTCCCAACGATTGGGAGTGGGCGTGGGCCTGGCGGCAGCTGGTTGCCGCCGGAGCCTGGCTTACGGATTAACCGTCGCCAGAGCAGATTGATGCTCCACCACAGCAGGCATAGCAACAGAAGGCAAGCTGCATAGCACTCCACTTGGTGTTTGGCAAAGATGATTTGTTTGCTTAAATAATTTGGGAGGATATGATATTTATACTTCGGACAAATGTTGGGTTAGCCAAAAGTGATAGTTATTAATTGTATGGCTGAGCTTTCTTCGGTAGAATAGGGTTCACACAAAGATTCAAACCGGTTCCTCAAAACAAGATCCAGGGAAAAAGAAAGTGACTAATATTTATTTGACTCTTGTTAACAATTACTTTCCGAGATTTGTTAAATGTACTTGATAGGTGATCATCCACATTATACATTACAAGAGAAAAGTACTGTCTTGAAATTATTAACTTTCTTCATTTGATCGTTTAGCAGGTTCTTACCATTTGCTAATGCAATTCTATTCATTTAATAAAGATAGTGTGACATGGAAATTTCTAAAAAAATTTCGATTTATGCAATGTAGCCTTTAGACTTTTCTGGCCTGTGAATAATTAGACTATGTATTGGTTTGTTCATCTTAGTCCTTTCAACAAACACATAAAATAGAATATACAAATGGCTATCCATGTAGCACCACGTCAGCATGCTTCTCCAGTAAAAAATTGACGTGGCTAAAAACATTGAAAAGAATTGCAGAACTGAAAACAAGAGCTTTAATCTACATTATTACATCCAAACTTTACCGAACTCTCTATTCTAGGCTTTCTCCTGATATGTAACTTCACTCTAGCTTTTCTCTTATGGTCCTTCCAAGTATATTTCGAAGCTTTACCTCACTATTCACCTATCCATGATACGTCTAAGCTTTACCAAACTCTCCATTCTAAACTTGTTCACCTTATATTCAAGTACCTCCAACTTGTAGATACCTCTGCACCCAATGCTTTGTTCCCCATCGATAGAATAGTGTATTTCTCATCTTTAGACGATTCTCTTAGGACATCATTTACATAAAGGCTTGTACATCTTTCACCTTGTTACTCAACTATTAAAATCATTGGTAGTTTTTGACTATTTTTTCATCTTCAAAACATCATAAGAGATTTTCCTAAAAGCTTTTATGGTTGGAGGTGAGCCAAGATGTGGTGAGACTGCACATAATATTGCGTGAGAGAGAGAGAGAGAGAGAGAGAGAGAGAGAGAGAGAGAGTTCACCTTTTGCCATTTTTGTGCAATTCCGCTAAAGGAATAATTATTTAATAGACTTGGTAGAAACGCTAAAAAGAATCTAGAATGTAATATTTGATGGGACTCATCATATTCAATGTTAGTGCAATACTCGTACTTTTAGGTAAGGTAAATGGACATACGTGTTTTTCAAAAAACAAAAGATATTCCATCTCTCGTAAGTTTACTAGAACTTACGGAATATACTAGTACTTTGGAGGTGAGTCGAATTATATACGTATGCCTCATTATAATCAAGTAGAAGTTCTTCAATATAAACTTATTTCATTATCCTTTTTTAGTCAATTCTTGATGTTGCCCGCGAAAAATCATTTATATACCCAAAATACGGTTATTTTATATCATATCCACATAAATAAGTATAATAGTGTTGTGATTTCTCATTAGATAACATGAATCAGTAATAAAATTCAATTACTACGTAAGATTCCTATATAAGTTCTTGTCATTCAAATTGTTCTTTTATAACGATGGTGCCTTTTTTTTTTTTTTTGATATGTATAACGCAGTTGATGTAAAATCTCGATAACATCATTTTATGGTTCTATTATAATAATGTTAATTTTTTTAAATTTACTTTTAATGAAAATGACTACTTATACGCGTTTGTATCTCGAGCTGAATGATTTTCCTCCTGTATATTACTAATAGAGGCGACACTATGACAACGCCAAGTGTTTTTACAATTTAGCATGTATCCTCAGTTAATTAGAAACTTAGAAGTCCAAGTGATGACTAAGACTTCAATCTGATGCAGAAAAAGGGACTTGTCAACCACAATAGACTAAATAATGGATAGCAAGAAAGAAGTAGCCTCACGAACTCCGTTACCATGGAAATTGAAAGTGATATATGTAAGGAGAATTGCTTAATGGAGGAGTCAATGAAGAGGAAGGAAACTAAAGTGGGTTGGAAATGTTTGGAAATGGCAAGGAGATCTTCCACGTTGAGAGTATCCATTGGTGGTCATGAGGTCGTGCATGTAGTTTTCAGTCACTATCCTTAACCTACCTAAATTGAAGAGTTGATTGCACCCACCTAATTATCGATCTCCATTTCATCTTTTTTTATGAGAGCACGTAACGAGATCACAGCTTCATCAATTTAATTTATAGTTCAATTTCACCAAAAATTGATAATTTACAAGTAAAATCAGCTTGTTAAAATATTTAAATGTTAAAGCACATTTTCATCTAATGACTTAAGTTTTTACAGCAATTTAGCAGTGATACACAAGAATTTGCATGTGTCAGAACATAAGGTTTGAGTTCAAATATTTAACATATCTCTTATTTGCCTATCCTGAGTTTTTCACAAGCTTTAGTCTTAAGCCAAAGTCTAGCCTATGCGATTTCTAGAGTAGGTGGTAGCAGTCTCATAAATTTTTACATAATTGTTTGCCTAGATCCTCAACCTCGAAAGATTAAAATAAAAATTAAGTCTTATAGTGATCCTAATTTATATTCCTTTTTCATTTGGTATTGCAAATTTTTCTTATGCAATCTGCAAGTTTTGTAACCTTTTCAATTTATAAAATCAAAATTTCCTATTATCTATCTATCGAATTCATCATTATTGGAGTTGGACATGAAAAGATCTGTTATTATTTCTATATTTTCTTATTTTTGTGGGATTGTAAAAGGAAGTAATTCTCCCATTATTTTTTGCCATTATTGTAGCATTGAAGTATTTGAGATACTGATCTCCTCCTTTCAATTCTTGTTTCTTCAATTTCACAAAAACTTTCTTCTCCCTCCTAATTTGTTGCACAATTCTAAGGTGCTTTTCAGGTTCCTGGCTATAAACTTTTAGGGTTTGTATGACAAAATTTCTATTTATTTATTCTTTTGCTCTCTGGAATAGAAAAAAGAGCAAAAATTTGTTTGGCAACGTCAGTTAATTTTTCTATTATCTAGAATAAAAAGGTAGTCGAGAGAATAGATTTGAAACAGAAATAATAAATAGAAAAAATTAATTTCCTACTCCCTAGAACAATTTTTAGAAATAAGTTATTTTCTTTCTTTTCTTTTCTTCTTCTTCCTCACCATCGGCACTTGGCAATAGAAGCAACCAGCTAGAGGAGGAAGAAGAGAGGAAAAAAAGGAAAAAAAAGTTTCATAAAATTATTAAAAAATTAAAGGAAATTCTACATTACAAAAAAATTGTGGGTCACACCAAATGCGTTCCTATTATTTTTCCATTCTAAGAATTTTTTTTTTTGTATAGTTACTAAATGTGTTGTTTTATTCAAAAACTGTTATAGGGAATAGAAATATAAAAGAACTATTTTTGAAAAAAAAATTATTTTTATGATCAGAATTGTTATCAAATGCACCCTTAAGATTCATGTGAAATTGATGAATTCTTAGATTGTGAGAGAATCATAAGTAATTGTATTTTCACCTAGAAAGTGAAAAACCTTTTTACCAAAAATATTGATTTTGATCTGTTTTTAAGAGTAAAGGGGTCCTTTGCTAATCTTGGATGGAAAGGGTAAATGGCTTGGGTAGTAGCGAAAAATCGCAAGTGCTAGAATTTAAAGTGCAAGGACAGTAAATTTGCAACTGATTGATTATCGTGCAAGAGAGAATAAAGAATTCATGATTTTTGTACAAGATTTTTTGCACGCTTTTCGTACTTTAAATCATTATTAAAAAAGAAGCTACAACTTCCATCGCGGGATATCCAACCATCACTTCGTGCTGGAATCGATACATTCTCTGTCTTCCATCTCTTAACAGTTAGCAAGATATGCAGTAATGGGTTGTCGATGCATTTGTTGACTGATGAGGGCCATAACTTCCATCACATCTAATGTCGATATCTCTATTGATGATCTATGATTAGTGTAAATTAGAAGCCTGTACATTGATGGCAATTATGTCGACAATAAAAGTTGATCTTTTTTTTTTTTTTTTTAATGTCAACAACTTGAAATTCATTTAGCGAGAATATATATAACTTGAAATTGTCAACCAAGAGCAACTAAACTGGGAATTAAATCAACTTGTCATTTATAGACACTCGCCCTCATTTCTTTTTTTGAAATTGAAACGAAATTTGTACTCAAAAGTGAATATATCTTCAATAGAATTAGTTTCTTCTCCTTAGGAATGGGTTACATCCATGCGTTACTGCTTTTCTATGGTCAATCTAGTAGATATGTGAATTATCATTTATCAATGCTCTCAAAAAGCATAATTTGACAAAGTAGAGAGAAACGCGACAACATGTAAATTGAGAAAGTTGTCGTTTTTTTAGAGTGAGAACCAAAACAACAATGCAAAGTAGTTATATATATGATGGAAATAAGGATCCAACAAGAATATAAATTTGTCTTATTCAGCCTTTAATCACCCAAACAAAAGCCAAATTTGTTTTTGGTTCAGCTTTTTTAGAATAAAATGATGGGAATCCTCTTCTATTTAGAGAACGAGCTAAGTGCGCAGCCCCTTTGCAGCCTAAAACCATTGGGCCAATAAGACCATGTCGGTCTTTCTTGTTTACTTTCCCCACAATATAACAATGATTTGCAGTAAATCAGTTACCTGCCTTTCATGTTGGAGAAACGGTTTGATATTATTGGAGATGTAGATGTTAGACGCAAATTGCGCAACCCCAAGATCTCCATAACCAGAACAAGAACGTGCATAATTGAGTAGAAAGATTAACGCACCTGTTTTGAGATCCATTGAATATAAAGCGGAAGCAGAAAAGGATTACCCACATATTATCAAGGGGATCCACGCAACAAGTCCTTCTCCTCTATTGCCCTCCGTATCACTGGCTCAATGAGGCGGCCCCCTCACGTTTAGCGTTAGGTAAACGCCCCTTAGGTGAGGATACATGTGAGAATTAGGGTTAGAGGAGAGACTTGAGCACTATTTATAGAGTTTCCAGCCAGTCCCCCTCATTACGGGCCAGGCTCAACTCGGCCCACACTAGCCAGCCCATATTAGACTAATTAAGAAACCTTTTATCTCTCTTTAGACCAACCCTGTTTTACGATAACCGTAAAAACAGTAAATTACAATATCAATTAATTTAGTCCACATTAGGAAAACTCTTACATTCTCCCACTTGGACTATATTAATTGAAATCGTACCTTATGCGCGCACATTTGGTCCGAGAGATAATTCTTAATAGTCAATCCTATCCCATAAAATCTTAAACACCGAATCATGGCGGTAACTGCATGTATACACACAGAGCCTTCCATGGTCACGAGTGTTCTCAACTTTATTGATATGGATTCAATATGGTAGTGTGTCAAATGGATAACATCTCTCATAGAGAGATCCCATTTGTCAATCACCATTCTCTTAACTTTAGGCGTCACAAAAACTTGTGCCACTAGAGAATGCTTTATGGTTCCAATGAACCCACATATGTCTTGTCCTTATGGTTAACCTTTCTTTATGTATCACAAGACATATGCACAAGGCTAATAACCGGATGCCCGGATGCCCCTAGCCTTCACTCAAGGTTTATACAATCCCTTGAGACTTTATCAATATGTATTCAACATAATAACAATACATTCAAAAATATTTTATTGAATGCAAAAGTTGATACATATCAAACCGTTACTAAGTGTAACGAACCACAGATGTGAACTTTATCAGAGTAAAGCCAAAATAGCTCCCACTAAACAACAGTATCCGAAGATACTCCTAGGCCCATTCTAATGACATGTCACTCAAATACACATGGGCATAGGCCTTTAGTTAGTGGATCTGCAATCACATCATCTGTGAAAATATATTATATTAAAACGTCACATTTATGTACTGTTTCTTTATGGTAAAAAAAAATCTTACCACCATATATTTAGACCCCTTGAGACCTCTGTAGTAAATAAATAATACTACAAATTTGTTATCTCAATACAACCGTATGGGTCTATCCATCAAATTAAAACGATCAATTCCGTCATGAGGTTTTAGAGCATAAAAGCCCAAGTAACAGCCTAAAAGAATGTTACCAACACTGCTTACATAGCAAAAGATAACATAAGACTTTATTTACTGCACTTACTGCTAACATAAATATGTATTCTGTTATTGATTGCATGTCATCAGAACAGCCAGCAAAGTTTACATCTAAATACCCTACTAACTGCAAGAATTGAACATGGCTATAAATTAGCATATAATCTCTTGTCTTCTTTAAGTACCTTAAAACCTTCTTGACAGCAACCCAGTGATCATGTCCTGGATTTGACCGATATCTGCCTAGAAGTCCCGTCACAAAAGACAACATTTAGTCTAGTGCAAATTCGAGCATACATTATACTTTTAAGTGCACTGACACAAGGTACACCATTTAATTAGATTTTCTCCATATCTAAATAAGGACAATGTGATAGATTTAGTCTATCACCCTTAACAACAGGAGCAATTCCTGGCTTGCAATGATGTATATTGAATATTTCCAATATACAATCAACAAATGTCCTCCGAGAAAATCTAATATAACATGGCAAAAACAATCCTTACAGATCTCAAGTACAAAGGATATAAGATGTCTTAAGGTCACAATTTGTAAGCAAAACATGAGAAAAAATAAATTTCCTCCCACGACCTTGCAGTATATTGAATTACTTTGTTCTCAATGGAACAAAATAATAACACTATGAAACTTTAATAATATTGTTTGGAAACTTGCTTAAGACCATAAATTAGAACTTTTAAGTCTACACACAAGTTTACTTGAATCTGCTGCAAAATCATCCAGTTTGCACAATATAGATTTTGTATCTATTTGGCGTAACTTTATATCAAAATAAATTATTAATGCCACGTTCACTCGAAAGAACATTTAAAGAAATAATTATTTCTTCACTATAAACAATCCACCCCTCTTTCAGAGTTAAAACGTTAGTTACAAATTTGGCTTTAAATTCCACAATCTTTGTTTGAAATTCTTTTAGTTTTGTACGCCAATTTGCAACTAATAAACTTGTGATCTTTAGACAAGTCAGTAAGTTTCCAAACATGTTTCATAGATTGTATATCGCCTTTTATGGCATCTAATCACATACTTAATTGAGAATAAGAAACGACATTTATAAATATGTCATTACATCAATCATATAGTGAATATTGTAATCATGCTCTCACAAATAGACTATATAGTCTGATGGTATAACTAATCGTCTTTCCTTAACAAATCTCCTTAATAAAGCTGCAACCACTTCATTCTGCACTTGAGAGGTTTAAGAAATTTCATTATAAACTATATCAAGAATAGTACCTTGAACCTCAACAAGTTTAGTCTATGGTACAGGAGATTCCATAATTATCTGTATAGGTAAAGACAAAAACATAGTAACCTCCATCATACTATTATCTTTAATAGTCTCGAGAGCAGTTATCCATTACAATTACGTCAATCTTTAGAAATTTAAGAGTATGTGATTCCATAATTCTTGTACCTTCTTTAGGGTCATAAAATCAATACCCCTTTTGTATATGAAAAAATTGCTTTCATAATATCAGCCCACAAAAGACCAGATAAATTAGTCTTACTAATCATACTCATCACCATGTTCAATATGGTGCATTTATGCCTTTCGCCCAAATCTTTTTGTCAGAATTTTCAGATATAGTAATTAAACTACCACCCCATAATCTACCAAGTATTTGACAAATGACCCTTTAAGCTATTTCGCATTGTCATACTTGCCAAAATACTCATTGCCATTGTTAAACCTGACAACATTTTTAATCATATACGAGATGTATATGTCATTAGGATTTAAACACAATTTTTTTTTGTAGATGTGTCCTAATTTCAATATCAGACAAGACATAATTTCAAGCAACTAAGGCTTCCTTCATCTTATAGCAGTGCAGTCCGCAGGCAAACCTCTTTTCAAGTGTTCCAGAATGGAATGCTTCATGGACAATAAACAAATTCAATTGCTCTTTTCTCAAGCAACAAATCATATGTCCATAACTTAAAATTTGAAGCAGTAAAAAAAAAAAACCTCAATGATGACGGAATTACCATTTACAGAAAAGGTGACTGAAAAACAAGCAGTATATAATTAGCATCATGTGAGCATTGTGTAACTTGACATACAAGTACACATCCAGAGAGTTACATGCAAAATCACATAATCACCTTTGGGCAGAATACATGACATGCAATTGTACACTCCCCACATGATAAGGGTTATGAGAATATGTTCCAATTTTTCGTGAATTCATCACCTTTGGGCATATGAATCACTAGAATCAGTCACTCCTCCACCACACTATCATGTATCCCTCCATGAACTAATACACAATCACCTCCTTTGGGAGTATGATTACGTATTAGACCAGGAGACATCCCAATCATCATACGAGACCGAAATTTCTCAAACCCAATCAAGCGTGCCACTTTGGCGGTCACTACTCAATTGAATCATTGAAATTCTCTCATACCAGGGATATAAGCTTTACTCCTCACATTCACCATATATATGTGATTTTAACTTTAGTGATAGGGGCATCATATCACCAAAATCACATATCATGCTAATTATATTGCTTTATTCATTAAAATATATATATATATATATATATATATATATATATATATATATATATATAGCGAACCTGAAAGACAGATTCCAATAAGATCATTGATCACAGTATCACAAGAAATTTCTCATAACAGAGAATAAAACATCTCTTATGCACCACAATTACATATTACCAGAACAACATAAAAAGAATGTTGATCAATAATATCTCTCACAAATTAACATCAATAGTAATACAGGGTGCACCAAATCGACAAGCTTGACAGCTGATCCATTATCACTCATGAATTCATAAGGCAAAAATGACTCCAAGGCCAACAATTGATTTATTAATCAATTTTAGGTAACAAATATCATTACTTCAACCAGTGGCCTATAAATTGAGTCAAACCACAGAACTAAATATCTAAACTATAACAGTAGATACTATTGTTCTGCATAAATATTGCCATACTCCTTAACCATAAAAATATTCAACTTGATAGACATTAACAAGTGACCAGATGAGTTCATGTACAATATGCAGTAACTTAATCGACATGCATTACTCACATTCAGTAGATATGTTAATCAGTACATCAGTTTGGTCACGAGTCCTTAAGTCGTCTATCATTCAAAGATTACTAGTGTGTAAAAGAGTATACCTGAATAACAAAAGTTTCATAATTTTATTGTTTCTCATCGGCTCAATACATAGCTTAAATACAATCTCATACGAATTGTATCTCATTAAGCCAGCTTCAATTCACAATAAAGTTTTGATTTTTATTGATGAATCACACCTTTTATTATGTGATAACATATTAGTAACCCATTATCTGTATTTCCAAAATCACAGAAAATACAAGAAAAATACGCAAAATACACTAAAAATACACGTATTTAGGGTTCCATATGCAATTTCACATCAATAAAACCATCAAACATATAAAATAAATATACGAAGAGATAGGAAATCACCATACGAGTCCAACGTCGCCAACCACGCGCCGATCGGAGCCTCCACGCGCCCACACGCGCCGCCTGAGTGCTCGGCGCGTGGATCTCACGCGCGGCGCGCTCGACGCGCAGGCGGCGCGTGGCCGCGCGTGGGAGCGCGTGTAGCCTCCTCCGGCGAGGCGCCGCCTACCCTCTTGCTCGTCTTGTCGAGCCCAGTCCGAATTTGTGATTTAATTTAATTTTTATTGAATAAAAAGTCTCAAAAATCACAAATTAGGGCATGATCAGTACCAATTAGGGCTAATCCATAAAAATTAGGGTACATCCGTACAAATTAGGGTAAATCCGTACAAATTAGGGCAAAACCAATTAGGTTCGAGTTCTAAGATTATGGTTGCTCTGATACCACATGTTAGACGCAAATTGCGCAACCCCAAGATCTCCATAACCAGAACAAGAACGTGCATAATTGAGTAGAAAGATTAACGCACCTGTTTTGAGATCCATTGAATATAAAGCGGAAGCAGAAAAGGATTACCCACATATTATCAAGGGGATCCACGCATCAAGTCCTTCTCCTCTATTGCCCTCCGTATCACCGGCTCAATGAGGCGGCCCCCTCACGTTTAGCGTTAGGTAAACGCCCCTTAGGTGAGGATACATGTGAGAATTAGGGTTAGAGGAGAGACTTGAGCACTATTTATAGAGTTTCCAGCCAGTCCCCCATTACGGGCCGGGCTCAACTCGGCCCACACTAGCCAAAAGCATATTAGACTAATTAAGAAACCTTTATCTCTCTTTAGACCAACCCTGTTTTACGATAACCGTAAAAACAGTAAATTACAATATCAATTAATTTAGTCCACATTAGGAAAACTCTTACAAGTAGATTGATATGATTGTGATAAATCAGAATAATTGGTTCAGTCAATCCGTAATTGGTATGGTAAAATAGGAAAATGAATCCTGTATATTTTTTCCCCTGTTTTTCACCTTTCTTTCTAGCATTATAAATAAAGCGATGTACGTGTAAAAAAATCATAGTAATACAATTACAAATCCTCCAATACTTTGCCTCGGGTTTTGTTTTTCGATTTGTTGTTGCAATCCCAATCCTACAACACAAATTAGCACTCTTGGTAGGAATTCACATTTTATGGTACCATGCCAAACAAATTCCTTGGTTTCACTGAGGTAGCCAAGTCTGAGCCCATTAACATATCCAGTCAAACCCACCTTCATTAAAAAAGAAGAAGTTTAAGTTAATGAGTTATGAGTTAATTATATCCAGGGTGGAAAGGTTCTAGACTTTGACCATATATCTAACCTTATTTCAATTGGTTTCCTTTTTTTTTTTTTGGACTCTGTACTCTACCCAATTTGCATTGTACCCTATTTTGTAACCACCTTATTTTTTTGGTCCTATTCTAAGGTCAACCCCATTTTCCATTGAAACCTATTTTGTAACCACTCAATATCCTATACGACTTACAATTTCGCATTGAAACATTAAGCACATGTAATAAATAAATATATGAAATCTTTGACTAAATGAGATTATGGTTTTGTTTCTCTTTGACTAAATGAGATTATGATTTCTTTAGACTTTATGGTTTTGTTTCTGTTTTCTTTTTTTTGGATGAGCTCATAAGGTGCCTTCTAATTTTAGAGGATGCCAATCCTAAAATTAATAGTTATTAGATTTAGGTAAGTCGACACTGTTAATCTATATAATTGACACATCAATTTTATTCATTTTTGTTAAAAAGTTCAACTTTAGAAGCCAAGAAAACTAAAGAGGAATAAGAGAAATCCATCGAGGAAGATCCTTTTCCTTCCCTCTTTTTGGAAGAAAAGGAGGTCCGAATAAGATAAGGGAAGAGATCCGAATGAATGAAAAAGTAAAACAAGGGGTAATTATACTTTTTAAGATACATTATATGACAATAGCCAACGTCATAAAATTATTTATGTAATGGGAATAAAAATAATGAGAACTCAAAGTTAGAAATATTTAAAAAAGATTAATTTTGGATTTATTTAAATCAAATAGAAACATATTCATTAAATAGAATGAGAATTAAAATTAGAACAAGAAAAAGAATTGGAAGATGAACATTGTTATTTTTGTGGAGAAAAATTGAACCTATAAAAAAAGTCAAATTCAAGGAATAAGGACTAGACAGTAGCACGTGATTTTATACGGCGAGAGATATTCTTGATGGGTTTTTCTTGTCCCAAGCTAGACACATCGGTCATCATCAACTGTCTTTCCTATAATGACCCTCACCAACTGACATGCAGCATAGGATCTCATACGACATAATGCCTGATTAAATAAATTTCGAAAATTAATAAATAAATACTTAAAATCCAATTTAGGTCCATAATGCTTGATTGAAGCCCGAAACAGGTTAGGAAAAATTCCGAGATGCATTCAATAAATAATAATACGTCTCTACTTGCTAATTGCATAATTCAATTGCTTAACATGCATCCCAGTTATCTAATAATCACTAATCTACTCTAATCTAACCACTTAATTGCACTTAATTAAATCTAATCAACCCTTAAGATAATTAACAAACTAAGAAAGCATTAGTTAGTAAAACTCACTTGTGCAAAGCGAAGACTAGGACACTGCGACGACGATGCGACGGTAGCCGAATTCCAAAATTTCGACGGCGTTGATGCACACTTGGGCCGGGCCAAGAAACTTTACAAGCCCACAGACGTATCTGGGCTTGGGCCTGCTAGAATTCTTGGGCTGAGCTTGATCTGGGCTTCAAGACTGGGCTGAAACAAAACTGAACTGGGCTTGCAAAGTGGGCTGCTGGACTTTGAACTTCGCTGGCTTCACGGGCTGAAGAAGAAGGCCCAAAGAAGCGGTTGGTTCTGTGGATCACGTGGGCTGAAGGAGAGCCCAACCGTGGGCTGACTCGCTGGGATCCACGGTTGCTGAAGAAGCCCACGTGATGATGGCCCGCTGAAGTGAAGTCACGCAGGAGAGGAAACGGGCGGCTGAAATCGTGTGGCTTCGCTGGTCTTCGAGCTAGGGAATTCGGTAGCCTTCAGCTGGCGTCGAGCAAGGCTTCAACGGAGTGGAGTGTTCACCGAAGGAGAGAGGTAACGCGGACGAAGGGAGCAGCTTGCTGGGTCTTCGAGATTTGCTGGAATCAACGGCGTTGAAGACGGGCAATTGACCGAGCAAAAGACACAAGCTGATGAAGACGCGGGCGAAGAATGGAGCTGCTTCGGGCTTTGCTCGGTTGAAGACGCGTGCATGGAGGGGCTTCGCTCGGGGTTTGCTGGGTCAACAAATCGATGAGGATGCTTCACTGGTTGACCGAACGTGTAGCAATTGCTGGACAGGGAAAGAAGCAGGAATTTCGGTGCTGTTGCAGCATTTATGGGCCAGAGAAATGGAGCATTCGGTGGACGTCTTCTGGACAGTGGGCTTGGGTCAATGAAAGGCTTCGTCGGTTGACTATCGAAGACACATGGACGAGGATGGTAGCGAGAGAGAGAGACGGAGGGTCGGTGGATGGGCAGCTTCAAATGAAGAACAACAAAAAGGAAAAATGAAAGGAAACAAAACCAGAAGCAGAGAAGAGAGAGATGTTCGGTTTAGGGGGAGAGGGGGGGGGGGGTGGTCGAAAGGAAAAGAGAGAGGACCGGTGGTAAGAGAGAGAGTGAGGGAGAGATGGAGGGCCCCCTTGGCTTTATTTTTCCAAACTTGATCCCCAAGGTTCATTCTAGGCCAAGCATATATCCTTGACTCACATTGAACCACACTTGCACTCTTCACAACATCTTGAAATGGTGCAAAGACCATAAGGAATGGGGGCACACGAATTTCATAACAAATGGCTTCAATTTCCATTCAAATTCTTCCATTTGATGTCCAAGAAAAAACCCACATAATTTCTACAAACTCCTTTCGCCAAGTAGCTCAATTTGCAAGTCGAAAATTTCTTCAATTCAGCCAATCCGAATTTCTGTTAATTTTTCGCGACGTCGGAAACTTTTTTCCGTAAAAATCTCGGAATCTCTCAAAATTCTTCGGAGACTAAGTCGACGTTCCTAAAATTTATTGTTGATGAGTTTTTCTTGTCCCAAGCTAGAGACATCGGTCATCATTGACTGTCTTTCCTATAACGACCCCTCACCAATTGCAAAGAGGGCCAACAAGCAGCATAGGATCTTATACGGCATAGGGACAATGGTGAGAGGGTTGCTAAGCCTTGCTATAACGACCCTCACCAACTGCAGAGAGGGCTGACAAGCCCTCACCCAAGTCTACCCAAGGCAGCCTCAGCGTAGTGGCCCTCATCAACCATTCCCCCACCATCGTCTCAGCAATGGTTGGGCAGCAGCAGTGAGGACTACAATCCCCCTCACCTGAGTTTTCCTTTATTTTTCCCTCCTTTTGTGTGTGTGTGTGTGTTTTTTTAAGTCTGCTTAATTTTTTTTTTTTGGGATAATTTTCCCGGTTGATTGGTGGTCCATTGTCAATCTATCTATCGGTCTTATTCAAGATATTTCATGATGCTTACATTATTATTCAATATAATAATAAGTCCTCATGAATGATACTAATAAGAAGGCCTCGCGACTTAACTTTCCTGCTTAAGCATTGAGCTCAATCTCTCGAGAAAATGACCAATCTGTTCCTCATCTGGTCCTACCAAACACCACTGATCGAACAAAACTTCTGCATCCATTGATAATTAGAGGTTCTGGGATCACAACGAAAGATTTATTACGCACGATCCAGTGACTTTTAAATGTATCTCACCTAATTGATTAATTAAATAAAAAAATAAAGCATACAATACCAACCATCAAATCAACATAGTCAATCACGTGGAAGATTTTCTTTCGACGAGCCTTTACATTAAATTTACTCAATAATTATGCATGGAACGTCAGTGCCTCAAGAGAGAAAACGAAGTTCCAGCTTGCCCACCTCGCATCTATAAAAGGCAAGGCAATGGGCTACAAAAGTTCACAGCCGAACAAAGTTGTGGTGTCTCAATTTCACTTTGAACTTCAATCTATCCGCAATACAAAAAGGGGTTACGTTGAAGCTCCAAAGTTTCGAACGCAGGTCTGAGATAGATGGGTGCCATCGAGAAGATCCGCGAGAACCAGCGGGCCAAGGGGCCAGCGACCATCCTCGCTATTGGGACGGCGAATCCGGCGAACTATGTGTACCAGGCCGAGTACCCACACTACTACTTCCGCATGACCAAGAGCGAGCACATGACGGCCCTCAAGCAGAAGTTCATCCGCATATGTGAGCCACACTCTAGAAGGCCCTACCTACAAAATATATATTAAGTTTTGAGTATCCTTATCCTAACTTCATAGTTTATTTTTTTTCTCTAGATTGCCCTAGCTAAAAAATAAATATTCAAGTTTAGAGTATCCTTATCCTAACTTCACAGTTTATTTTTTCTCATGAAATATATATGATGTGTTTCGCTTATTACACCCTTTAAGAAAGTCTAACTATCTTTCTTTTTGGATCTTATTGGTGGACAAATTGCATTACTATAGTTTGCTTCGTTTCGTAATGAATCTGCAATCATTCTTAACAATCTTAGAATGGTCGAAAGAAAAGGTTATCGAGTACTACATGTTAGCTAGCCATGCAAATTCTTTACTACTCTATGCCAAAAAAAAAAAAAAAAAAAATGAACGAAGAAAATCTCCAATGCACGCATGTCAACGTTGTTCTTGGAAAGTAAAATGGGAACGTCGCAGGTGACAAGTCAATGATCCACAAGCGTTACATGCACTTGACCGAGGAGCTGATGGAGAAACACCCCGAGATCTGCTCGTACGACCACCCTTCGCTCAACCCACGCCAGGACATAATCATCGACACCATCCCAAAGCTCGGCGAGGAGGCGGCGTTGAAGGCCATCAAGGAATGGGGCCAACCCAAGTCCAAGATCACCCACATAGTCTTCTGCTCCACCTCCGGCGTCGACATGCCTAGTGCCGACTACCAGCTCATGCGCCTTCTCGGTCTCAGCCCCTCCGTCAAGCGGGTCATGCTCTACCACCAGGGCTGCTTTGCTGGTGGCACCGTCCTCTGTGTTGCGAAGGACCTTGCCGAGAACAATGCCGGCGCTCACGTCCTCGTCGTCTGCTCTGAGATCACTGTCACCACCTTCCGAGGCCCGTCTGCTGAGAACCTTGCCAACCTTGTCGGCCAGGCCATCTTTGGGGACGGAGCGGCTGCGCTCATCATAGGGTCCGACCCAGAGATCCCTGCTGAGCGGCCCATATTCCAACTCGTGTGGACTGCGGAGACCGTTTTGCCAAACTCCGAGGGCGCCATCGAGGGTCAACTGCGCGACGTTGGCCTCACCTTCGGGTTATCCGACAGGGTCCCCCATTTGATCGCAAACCACATCGAGAAGAGCTTGAAAGAGGCGTTCGATTCGCTCGGCATAAGTGACTGGAACTCCATATTTTGGGTGCCTCATCCGGGTGGCCCGGCCATACTCAACCAAATCGAGGCCAAGCTAGGGTTGAAAAAGGAGAGGCTCCGAGCCGTGAGGCACGTCCTTAGAGAGTACGGGAACATGTCCAGCGCGTGCGTCTCGTTCATCCTCGATGAGATGCGAAGGAAGTCGGCGGAGGAAGGGCTTGCGACCCCCGGCGAGGGGTTGGAGTGGGGCGTCCTCTTCGGTTTTGGGCCAGGCCTCACGGTGGAGACGGTGGTTCTTCACAGCGTGCCAACGGTGACCCATGGGTGAAAGTAATTATAATACATATGATATAATTCCATATATTGATATTGTTGTAATGTTATTTCCTGCTATTTTAATAGGAGGAAGAAGTTTAGAGTGATTGATATCTAAATAATCGTCTGTGGTATTTCTTCTCCAGTAATGTTGTAATGATTGTGTGCTTTCTTAATAAGGTTGAGCATTAATCAGCCCGTTGTGAAACTTTTTCAATTAGATATGCTTATCCTTCTTTTAATTTTTTTTCTTTCCCACTTATGGACTTGTGTGTTGGAGTTTTAAGGATATAAACGATCAACGGAAAAGAAAATCGAGCCAAGAGATAGTTGACATTGACATTGCTGCACAGATAAGCATGTGATATGACCTACACTCGCAAGAAGAATAATACAAATTTCAACATTTATCAAGTGATATAATGAATATTATTATCATATATTGATCACTCAAATACTTTTAATATTGATCAAACACCCCAATTATAAGCAGCCATTTCTTACGAAAAAGTATTTGAATATTATTGAGAAATACACCAGATTTTATCATAAGATTTCATGGCTTTTAACAGTCTTTTATTTACTTTAGGATGTAATGCCGAACACAAGTTGTCTTCATAATTTGACATCATGGTCAAGGACTGAAAGACAAGATCCCAATATATCATGTGTGTATGTATAACCTAAAAATGAAAGTGCCCGACTTCAACTAAAAAAGGAATTTACTTTTCCCATAGTGAATTGGGAAAAATTCAAACTTCGAACTTTCTTTTAAACAGCATGCTCCCATTTGGGCGGCACTTCTTTATGCATTAATTCGGATTGAGTTTTGTACACAAGCTCAAATTCAAGACATAGTTTTAATAAATCTTCATGTTGAAAGGGTGTTTGAACTTACTTATAATCATTTTTGCTGAACTTGTAATATATGTTGTTACTCTTCCATAGTCCTATAAATCTCGACAGAATTCCATAAGCAGCTTCATCTACCATTGATACAAGGGAAAATTAACCAAAATCATAAACCTATTGCAATTCTTCCAATTCAGTCATAAATTTTATTTTGTTTTTGCCAATTTAGTACTAAACCTTTTATTATCGTGCAAATTTAGTCCATCCAGCCATATTTGGCTAGCTAGCATTAACATGAACGTCGGTTGATGCTAGAAGACAATTTTTTAATAATATTGTATTTAAAAAAATTCTCTCTTTTTTTCTTTTTCTCCTCTCTCCTTTTTCCCTTGCTTTGGCAAATAGCCAGAGGGGAGGGCTGGTCACTGGCTAGTGCCAAGCTCGCCCTCCCCAGCGACAGTGGGGCAGCTCCTCGATCCACTAGTTAGGCGAGGCCTACCTTGTTGGATTTGGGTGAGGTTGGCCATGCCATCCATTGGCGAGGCGAGCCCTTGCCAAATTTGATGGGGGCTCGCCTTGCTAGTGGTTTTAAGTGAGCTTGCCCTCGCCATCCATTGGCGAGGCGAGCCCTTGCAAAACGTGAAATGAAGAAATAAATTTGCAACTGATTGATTATCGTGCAAGAGAGAATAAAGAATTCATGATATTTGTACAAGATTTTTTGCACGCTTTTCGTACTTTAAATCATTATTAAAAAAGAAGCTACGACTTCCACCACGGGATATCCAACCATCACTTCGTACTGGAATCGATACATTCTCTTTGTCTTCCCTCTCTTAACACTTAGCAAGATAAGTAGTAATGGGTTGTCGATGCATTTGTTGACTGATGAGGGCCAAAACTTCCATCACATCTATTGTCGATATCTCTATTGATGATCTATGATTAGTATAAATTTAGAAGCCTGTACATTGATGGCCTTTTTGACAAGACTATTTCTATCTGTCGAGGTCCCTATTTCTCGACAATAAAAGTTGATCTTTTTTTTTTTTTTTTTATAATGTCAACAACTTGAAATGCATTTAGCGAGAATATATATAACTTGAAATTGGCAACCGAGAGCAACTAAACTGGGAATTAAATCAACTTGTTATTTATAGACACTCGCCCTCATTTTTTTTTTTTTGAAATTGAAACAAAATTTGTACTCAAAAGTGAATATATCTTCAATAGAATTAGTTTCTTCTCCTTGGGAATGAGTTACATCCATGCGTTACTGCTTTTGTATGGTCAATCTAGTAGATATGTGAATTATCATTTATCAATGCTCTCAAAAAGCATAATTTGACAAAGTAGAGAGAAACGTGACAACATGTAAATTAAGAGTGTTGTCGTTTTTTTAGAGTGAGAACCAAAACGACAATGCAAAATAGTTATATATGATGGAAATAAAGATCCAACAAGAATATAAATTTGTCTTATCCAGCCTTTAATCACCCAAACAAAAGCCAAATTTGTCTTCGGTTCAGCTTTTTTAGAATAAAATGATGGGAATATGGTAATCATTCCATATGCCACCTCTACTATTTAGAGAACGAGCTAAGTGCGCAGCCCCTTTGCAGCCTGAAATCATTGGGCCAATAAGCCCATGTCGGTCTTTCTTGTTACTTTCCCCACAATATAACAATGATTTGCAGTAAATCAGTTACCTGCCTTTCATGTTGGAGAAACGGCTTGACATTATTGGAGATGTAGATTGATATGATTGTGATACCGATTATGGAGTAATTGGTTCAGTCAATCCGTAATTGGTATGGTAAAATAGGAAAATGAATCTTGTACATTTTTTCCCCTGTTTTTCACCTTTCTTTCTAGCATTATAAATAAAGCGATGTACATGGAAAAAAATCATAGTAATACTATTACAATTCCTCCAATACTTTGCCTCAGGTTTATTTATTTATTTATTTATTTATTTATTTGTTGTTGCAATCCCAATCCTACAAAACAAATTAGCACTCTTGGTAGGAATTCACATTTTATGATACCATGGCAAACAAATTCCTTGGTTTCAATGAGGTAGCCAAGTCTGAGCCCATTAACTTATCTAGTCAAACCCACCTTCATTAAAAAAAAAAAAAATTAAGTTAATGAGTTATGAGCTAATTATATCCAAGGTGGGTAGGTTTTAGACTTGGACCCTATACCCGACCTTGTTCCAACCAGTTGCCCTTTTTTGGATCATGTACTCTACCCTATTTGCATTGTATCCTATTTGGAACCACCTTGTTTTTCCAGGACGTGCGGACCCCTGGAGTGTCACAACTTTGAACAAATGGACACTTAAGTTCCAATAACTTATGAAAGGTACACTTAAGTGCTAAAATCAGAGTAAAATGGATCACTGACGTGCCATTTTTCCAGCAAAGCAAGCCCAAAACGACGTTTTGCACGCTGACGTGGCGAAATAATTCAAAAACGGCGTCATTTTGTGTGGCATCCTAGAATTTCATAAAATCCCTAAATATGCCATGAACCATCAATAGGCGATGGAGGTACCGATATTGTAATTTGTAGCCTTCTAATCCATGATTTGTGATGAGATTTATGGCCAAATCTTTAATGGATGAATTTTGGGAAAGGAAGTTTTATCATTGGCCATATGTATGATAAATGGGAACTTATGGATTTATAATTTCAAGTATATAGTTATTTTAATTTGCAATTTAGTGCTTTGATTAAATAGAGATTTAATTAGTTTTTAAAAGGGCTAATCTTAGGATAATTAAACTTGGGTCTTAGGCCCAAGAGGGATGGGCCTAAGATGGGCCAATTGGCTGGCCCATTAGAGCCATGAGGGGCCGTCGACCGTGAGGAAGGGGGGGGGGGAACCAGTTTTGCATGTCCTCCCCCATTTGTCCCAAGTTGATGACCAAGTGTCATCCATGCAAGAATCAATCATTGCTAATGATGAGTAGGAGAATAATTTCAAAAAAAAAGAAAGAAAAGGTGGCCGGTTTAGGGAGGAGGTGTGTCGACGGTAAGAGAGAGAGTGGAGAGGAAGAGAGAAAGGAAAGGGAAGGAAAGGAAGAAGAGAAGAAGGAGGAGGAGGAGCCGTGACCGTCGCTACCGTGTCCTGCCGCCATCATGCTCGCCGTAGCTCGATTTAGAGGCATGTTAGATCCTTTGATCTACTCTTGCATGTTGTGTCTAGAAAGTGTTATTGAATGGTGATGAATTTTGGATGTCTAGGGTGTGAAAAACCGAAGTTTTAAGAGTGTTGTTTTGAAGTAGTAAATTGTTCTTGAGTAAACAGTCTGACCCAGAATGTTGTAGTGGCTTGCATACGATGTTTGAGTCGGATTTTGGCATCGACTTCTTCATGAAAGTTGTAGATAACATACTAAAATTTGAGGCAAAATGGCTGAGTCTTGAGGAGTGAAACCCTCCCTCTACGAAAATGTTAAATATGAAGCTGTTTTGTTGACCTCTTGGTGATTTTATGTGTTGCATGTAACTTTTTACTGAGAATTTCACTTCAACCCCTTCATGAAAATTGTAGGGGACATATTGAAATATAACATACTCAAATTTTAGACAAAAAAAAAAGAGTATAAGTGGGTGAAATCTTCATTTTTCGTAGAGACTAGATCTGGAACTCGTTATGCCGATCTTCAGTGGTTTCGTGGTCTGTAAAGTCAACTTCTTGTGAAAATCTCACCTTGATCTCTGAACAAAAGTTGTAAAGGACATCTTGAGGATTAACATACCAAAAATTTAGAGAAAACCAACAAGAATAGGTAGGTGAAATCGTGGTTTTCGGAGGGTGTTGAATCTGGAAACTTCGGTATTGAAACCGAAGCTTTAACCGTCTATATTAAATCATCTAGAACAAATTTGACTATGAATTCCGCATGAAAAACCTACCTTAGGATCTTGAATATAACATATTCGAATTTCATGAATTTTGAAGGTCTTTGGGTATTAATTCGGAAATATTTCAAAAGCCGTGTACTCTGACGTGTTCGGGTTTAGCCAGCTTCAATGCATGGGTCATATCATTTTGTATGAAGCTCTTTCAGCAAAGTGTTCTTCACGAAATATCTTTCTGTATGTCTTCTCTGCAACATATTCAAATTTCATAATTTTTAAAGTTCATTGTCCTATTTAACCAAAAATGTTTCCAAAACTGTGCAAGCTGTATTGATAGAATTGAAATGCTGTGGTGCGTGATCTATATCAGATTGTATGAGGGTCTTTTGGTGCAGTGTTCTTTATGAAATATCACATGTTCAAATTTCATAATTTTTAAAGGCCATTTGGGTATTTAATGGAAATATTTTCTAAAACTGTGCAAGCTGGAATGTGCGAATTCCAAATGCTGAAATTTATGATTATTCTGTTTTGGATGAGCTCTATTAATTATATTGATTGAAGTGATTGAATCTAGCTGAGTATGTGATGATATTTGGCATTGCATATAGAATCAAATGCTGAATTTGACTTTGTTGCCATTACATCATGTGCCATGTTGATTGTGAGACATAAATTGGTGAATACGAATTATGATGAATGAGGAGACTATTGGAGGTGGGCCGATAATGCCCTGGGAGTGTCAGGATGCCCGGGATGGGGAGTGCCGGATGCCCGATTGTATTATGATACATGCCCGGATGTCCTCGGGAGTTTCGAGATGCCCAGAATGGTTGGGTGTCGGAAGCCTCGGAGGTTTGTGCCCTGAGGAATGCCTTGTGATGCTAGTTGGGATACGAGATGCCTAGAATGTGGGGGTGCCGGATGTCTGGTAGTGTGTGCCGGAGGTTTTCTCGCAATGCCAAGTTGGGGTGTGAGTGATAATGTGGGATGTAATTACTGATCCCGGGAAAGAAAGATGTGGTGATCTAATTGAAAGATAAAAGTGGAAACAGAATCATGCACATATGATATGGTGACATATGCATGGCTATATGATATGATGATGATGAGTGCATGGTTGTATGTGCACCTATGACATGGTATATATATGACATGATGATGATGAGTGCATGGTTTTATGTGCACCTATGGCATGATATATGTATGATATGATGGTGATGAGTACATGAGGATGTATGTACATATGGTATGATAACATATGCATGGTTGCTAGGTAAGTTATGCTTGGATACATGGATGACATGTACTATGCTATGATGTGTGATTGTATTGTGTGATGCATTAAGTGGTTTATTGGATCTTTTACTTGCTGAGTGGCTGTACTCACCCCTTCAGGGACCAACATCTCAGATTAGGAAGATGTCGCTCTCTCCAGTCACGCGGGGTACCTTCTATGGCCTCCCATTTGACATGGAGGTAGAGTGTTTGGAGATAGATTGCATTACCGTCCCTAGGTTGACATATGTGCGAGTTCGCGTGCTGGTCATGTACGATGTGGGCCTGGCTGGGGGCCCGGTCATACAGGAGTTTTTGTCGGTCCACGTCCGCCGAGATGGAGTGATTCGGGGGATGTTGCCGCCACCATCACCCGATGCCCCAGGATGGGTGTGATGGCCGCGTGAGGGGTAAAGAGCTGACGTTTTTGTTTTTTTAGAGTAGCCGACACTGATAGATGAAGGATGACATGTGATTATTATAAGGGTCAAGATACCTTTTGGGTTATGGCCAAGTGTAGTTAAAAGTCTTGGCTTTCTTTTTGTTGTACCGACCTGAGAAATCCATCATGAAAATATATAAATAAAGGTGGTTCGGCCTTATCTTTTCTTATGGTGCGTAGTTGGTGTGTATTGCATTATGGTTATTGAAGGGAGAGATGGTGAGACTCAATTATGTTTCCGCTAATAAGTTGCACTGGACCATTTAAAAAAAAAAGAAAAATGCCTAAGGACCTCGGTCCTTCTTCAAACCTCCTTTTTACAAAAGGTAAAGTAACGGACATATTGGAGTGAAAAGCGATAGGCTGGCTGTGGCAACCCTAACGAGATTGAGGGCCGTCGAGGGGTGCCACATCCTTGCTTTTGTTGGTATCAGAGCAATGGTTATTGATTTGAGTGATAAGAAGCCTCAGTTGGAAATTGAGGATCATGATGGCAATGCACACCATAGGATACTAACTGGAATAGATGGGTAACTTCGAATAACGAGTCATGAGTTATCACTCGTAGATCCCTAGTAGTTATTATAAATTGCTTTTAGGTACCAGTAACATGGTTATGTTACTTATGTTCCTTAGTGCTGTTGTTTTTAAGGAAGACATTGAGTCACAGATATTTCCTTAGGCAAATGCTTGGAAACTACAGGGAAATCATGGTACAAGCTGGAAGTGCTCATCCATCGAGGGCTGAAGCCTTTGCTGCAAGGGCTGAACCCCGAATGGAAGATATCCTACAGGCATTGGCTAATATAGGAAATTTGATGGAAAGACAGGCGCAACAACAGCTCGGAGCATAACGCTGTACTCAAGGACTGGTGGAGCAATTTCTAAAGCTGAAACCACCTAAGTTTAATGGAATGGGAAGTCCTGAGGAGGTGGAGCATTGGATTGATGGGATGGAACGAATTTTCCGGTTGTTGGACTGCAATGATGTTGAGAAAATAACTTTGGCAGAGTACCAGCTAGAGGGAAATGCTGAGAAAAGTTTTGGTGGAGAGCCTCGAAGGACATAATCTTTCCACCAGATACTGATGTTAATTGGGAAGAATTTGTGAGAGCTTTCAATAGAAAGCATTTTTTCTGACTGTGCTAAGGACATGAAAATTTCAGAATTTGTTCAGTTAGAACAAAAGGAGCTGACAATGGACTAATATGAGACTAGAGTTTTTGAATTGTCTAGATATGCTCCTAGACTAATTGAGGATCAGGAGGAAAAGACTAAGAGATTTCTGAAGGGTTGAGAACTGATATTAGGAAGCAACTGGTGCCTTTGAACATAAGGGATTACCATGAGATTTATGAAAGTGCACAGTTAGTGGAGCCGGAGCTGATGAGAGAGCGATCAGAGTTTAAGAAACAGTTGAACTTTAATGATGTGAGAAGGGGTAAGAGACCTTACCTTGGTCAAGGTCAGACTTGGAATGCGAAGAAAAATAGCAATTTTGGAAATTTTGTGGGAGCAAGAGATGGCCTGAATATATGGAAAGCACCCTATCAGCCTGATGTTTGTCAAAGGTGTAATGGGCGGCATGGCCCAGGACCTTGCACTGGACGACTGAGAAGTTTTGCTTGTGGACAAGTGGGCCACCTTAGGAGAAGTTGCCCACAAAAAAGGTCGCAAATGAGTGTTGGCTCGGTGCAACAAGGACAACAGAGTGCTGTTAGATCAAACTTACCAAGGAATCCTCAGAGACCACCAGCACAAGGAAGGGTGTATGTGGTCACCCAAGAGGAAGCGGAAGCTTCCAAAAATGTTATCTCAGGTACGATCCTTATAAATAGTAAAAAGGCATATGTATTGTTTGATATGGGTGCTACGCAGTCATTTGTGTCTGAAAGATATAGGCATTTGAGTAAAATAGAAGTTACGTCTCTTGATACGCCTCTTTGTGTTTCTATGCCTTTAAAGAATATGGTATTCAATGGGAGGAAAGGATATGGAAATAGACTTGGTCGTAATGGCCATGTATGATTTTGATGTTATCATAAAAATGGATTGGCTTCGTAAGTAACGGGCCAAAATGGATTATTATGGAAAAGTGATCCAATTTGTCTTACCTGATCAATCTAGTTGTGAATTTTTGGGAGGTCAGACCCACCTATCTATAGCACTTATTTTGGCAATAGAAGCCTGTGCATTACTTGACAAAGGATGTCAAGGGTACCTGGCCATGGTTAAAGATTATATTAGGGAAGAGCCTAAACTTGATGAAATTCGAGTGGTTAATGAATTTCAAAATGTATTTCCTAAGGAATTGCCTGGATTACTGCCAGAACGATAAATTGAGTTCGAAATTGAATTAATGCCTGGAACAGGACCAATATCGAAAGCCCCGTATAGGATGGCCTTAGTCGAATTGAAGGAATTAAAGATGCAACTACAAGAGTTGCTTGACAAAGGATTCATTAGGCCAAGTGCTTCACCTTGGGGTGCGCCAGTTTTGTTTGTGAAAAAGAAAGATGGGTCGATGCACTTGTGCATTGACTATAGGCAACTGAATCAGGTGACTATTAAAAATAAATATCCTTTGCCTAGAATTAATAACCTATTTGATCAACTCCAAGGAAGTTCGGTCTTCTCTAAGATTGACTTAAGGTCGGGACACCATCAGCTAAGAATTAAGAAAGAAGACATTCCTAAGACTGCGTTTAGGACTCGTTATGGACATTACGAGTTCTTGGTCATGCCATTTGGATTGACAAATGCACCGGCTGCATTTATGGATCTAATGAATAGGATATTTAAGCCTTATTTAGACCAGTTTGTGATTGTTTTTATCGATGATATCTTAATATATTTGAGAGGGCCTAAAGAGCATGAACAACACTTGAGGATAGTTTTGCAAACTCTGAGAGACCATAAGCTGTATGCCAAATTTAGCAAGTGTGAATTTTGGCTGGACCGGTTAATATTTTTGGGGCACGTAGTATCAAGAGGAGGAATTGCAGTAGACCCGGCAAAAGTCGAGATGGTAATAAATTGGCCGAGACTGACAACACCTACTAAAATACGGAGTTTCTTAGGATTGGTTGGTTATTATAGAAGGTTTATTGAAGAATTCTCACGATTGGCAGGTCCTTTAACAAAATTGACTCAAAAGAACGTGAAGTTTGAATGGAATGGGGAATGCGAAAGGAGTTTCTAGGAGCTTAAAAGAAAATTGAGCTCAGCTCCAATCTTGACTATACTGACAGGATCGGATGGTTTTACGGTAAATAGTGATGCATATCACAAAGGACTGGGATGTGTTTTAATGCAGCATGGCAAGGTCATAGCCTATGCGTTTAGACAATTGAAACCCCATGAACTGAACTACCCAACGCATGATTTAGAATTGACAGCTATAGTATTCGCTTTGAAGATATTGAGACATTATTTATATGGGGAAAAGTTTGAGATTTATACTGATCATAAGAGCTTGAAGTATATGTTCTCACAAAAGGAATTGAACATGAGACAAAGGAGGTGGATGGAGTTGTTAAAGGATTATGATTGTGAGATGCGATACCATCCAGGGAAAGCAAATAAAGTAGCGGATGCTCTTAGTCGTAAGCCAGCTATGGAAATGGCTAGTTTAAGAATGGCGGAATGGAGCTTGTTAAAGTTCGTAGCGGACTCGAAGTTCAAATTGAAAATGGATTGTCTTACAAATATGCTTAGTGCATTAAGAATCGAACTTGAAATTATTCAAAAAGTTAAGACCTTACAAGAGTTTGACCCGGAAATTTTGAAAGTGAAAGATGTAGTGTCTTTAGGAAAAAGACCAGAATTTCAAGTCTTTGAAGATGGAGGGTAAGATGCTAAGGACGACTTTGTGTTCCCGACAATGAAGAAGTAAAGATGGAAATTTTGTCGGAGGCACATAGGAGTAATTACAGTGTTCATCCAGGTAGTACAAAGATGTACAGAAATTTGCGTCAGCAATTTTGGTGGAATGGTATGAAAGTAGATACGGCTAACCATGTTTCTTAATGTTTGATGTGCCAACAAGTATAGGCGGAACATCGTAAACCCGCAGGACTTTTGAGACTGTTAGACATACCGGAATGCAAATGGGAACATATAACAATAAACTTTGTACAAGGATTGCCAAGGACATCAAGTGGTCATAACTCTATTTGGGTAATAGTGGACCATTTAACTAAGTCTGCTCATTTCCTAGCAGTTCGCATAAACTACCCAATAGACAAATATGCGGATATATATGTAAGTCAAGTAGTATGCTTACATGGTGTTCCAGTAACTATTACCTCAGATTGGGATTCAAGATTTACTTCGAACTTTTGGCGGAGTCTTCAAATTGCCTTAGGAACTAAACTCCAATTTAGTACTACTTTTCACCCTCAAACAGATGGACAAATAAAGAGATTAATCTAGACATTAGAGGATATGTTGAAGGCTTGTGTGATTGATTTTAAAGGAAATTGGGATGAAAGATTGCATTTGGTGGAGTTTGCTTATAATAATAGTTTTCAGAAAAGTATAGACATGGCCCCCTATGAAGCATTATATGGAAGGAGATGTAGGACTCCTATCTGTTGGAATGAAGTAGGTGAAAAGAAATTGACAGAACCTGAACTGGTACAAGTTACCACTGAAGTTGTCGAAATTATCAGGAAAAGACTTAAAACAACTCAGAGTAGGCAGAAAGACTACGCAGATAGGCATAGAAGGCCTTTGGAGTTTGGTGTGGTAGATCATGTATTCTTTAAAGTATCTCCAATGAAAGGAATATCTCGATTTGGAATGAAGGGTAAGTTAAGCCCTAGATTTGTTGGACCTTTTGAGATACTTGAAAGAATAAGAGATGTAGCTTATCGTTTGGTGCTACCTCCTAAACTGAGAAATTTACATGATGTGTTTCATGTATCGATGCTGAGAAAGTACCAGCCAGATCCTGGTCACATACTCGATCATGAAGCCATCAAAGTGGATGAGAAAGTGAGGTACATCGAAGAGCTTATGCAAATATTGGATCGAAATGAACAAATTCTTAGGACTAAGAAGATTCCTTTGGTTAAGGTGTTATGGTGACATCATGATATGGAAGAAGCCAGATGGGAAAGTGAATATCGGATGAAGGAAAAGTACCCATACTTGTTTCAAAAGGCATGAGTGATGTTCAATTTTGAGGATGAAATTCTCTAAGGAGGGGAGAATTGTGGCATCCTAGAACTTCATGAAATCCCTAAATATGCCATGAACCATGGATAGGCGATGGAGGTACCGATATTGTAATTTGTAGCCTTCTAATCCATGATTTGCGATGAGATGTATGGCCAAATCTTTAATGGATGAATTTTGGGAAAGGAATTTTTATCTTTGGCCATATGTATGATAAATGGGAACTTATGGATTTATAATTTTAAGTATATAGTTATTTTAATGTGCAATTTAGTACTTCAATTAAATAGAGATTTAATTATTTTTTAAAAGGGCTAATCTTAGGATAATTAAACTTGGGTCTTAGGCCCAAGAGGAATGGGCCAATTGGCTGGCTCATTAGAGCCATGAGGGGCCGTCAACCGTGAGGAAGGGGGGGGGGACCGGTTTTGCATGTCCTCCCCCATTTGTCCCAAGTTGATGACCAAGTGTCGTCCATGCAAAAATCAATCATTGCTAATGATGAGTAGGAGAGAAATTAAAAAAAGAAAAGAAAAGGTGGCCGGTTTAGGGAGGAGGTGTGTCAATGGTGTGAGAGAGAGAGGATAGGAAGAGAGAAAGGAAAGGGAAGGAAAGGAAGAAGAGAAGAAGAAGGAGGAGGAGCCGTGACCGTTGCCGCTATGTCCCACCGCCGTCGTGCTCGTCGTAGCTCGATTTAGAGGCAAGTTAGATCCTTTGATCTACTCTTGCATGTTGTGTCTAGAATGTGCTATTGAATAGTGATGAATTTCGGATGTCTAGGGCATGAAAAATCGAATTTTAAGAGTGTTAGTTTGAAGTACTAAACTGTTCTTGAGTAAACAGTCTGACCAAGAATGTTGTAGTGGCTTGCATGCAATGTTTGAGTCATATTTTGGCTTTAACTTCTTCATGAAAGTTGTAGATAACATCTTAAAGTATAACATACTAAAATTTGAGGCAAAATGGCTGAGTCTTGAGGGGTTAAACACTCCCTCTACGAAAATGTTAAATCTGAAGCTGTTTTGTTAACCTCTTGGTGATTTTATGTGTTGCATGTGACTTTTTACTGAGAATTTCACTTCGACTCCTTCACAAAAATTGTAGGGGACATATTTAAATATAACATACTCAAATTTTGGACAAAACAAATGAGTATAAGTAGGTGAAATCTTCATTTTTTGGAGAGACTAGATCTGGAACTCGTTGTGCCGATCTTCAGTGGTTTCGTGGTCTGTAAAGTCAGCTTCTTGAAAATATCATCTTGAGCTCTTAACAAAATTTGTAAAGGACATCTTGAGGATTAACATATAAAAAATTTAGAGAAAACAAACAAGAATAGGTAGGTGAAATCGTGGTTTTTCGGAGGGTGTTGAATCTGGAAACTTTGGTATTGAAACAGAAGTTTTAACTGTCTATATTAAATCATCTAGAACGAATTTGACTATGAATTCCGCATGAAAAACATACCTTAGGATCTTGACTATAAAATATTCGAATTTCATGAATTTTGAAGGTCTTTTGGGTATTAATTCGGAAATATTTCGAAAGCCGTGTAATCTGATGCATTCGGGTTTAGCCAGTTTCAATGCGTGGGTCATATCATTTTGTATGAAGCTCTTTCGGCAAAGTGTTCTTCACAAAGTATCTTTCTGTATGTCTTCCCTGAAACATATTCAAATTTCATAATTTTGGAAGTTCATTTGCCCATTTAACCAAAAATGTTTCAAAAAATGTGCAAGCTGTATTGATAGAATAGAAATGCTGTGGTGCATGATCTATATCAGATTGTATGAGGGTCTTTTGGTGCAGTGTCCTTTATGAAATATCTTCCATTATGTCTTGAATATCACATGTTCAAATTTCATAATTTTTAAAGGCCATTTGGGTATTTAATGGAAATATTTTCTAAAATTGTGCAAGCTGGATTGTACGAATTCCAAATGCTAAAATTTATGATTATTCTGTTTTGGATGAGCCCTATTAATTATATTGATTGAGGTGATTGAATCTAGCTGAGCATGTGATGATATTTGACATTGCATATAGAATCAAATGCTGAATTTGACTTTGTTGCCATTACATCATGTGCCATGTCGATTGTGAGACATAAATTGGTGAATACGAATTATGATGAATGAGGAGACTGTTGGAGGTGGGTCGATAATGCCCTGGGAGTGTCAAGATGCCTAGGATGGGGAGTGACGGATGCCCGATTGTGTTGTGATACATGCCCGGATGTCCTCGGGAGTTTCGAGATGCCTGGAATGGTTGGGTGCTTGAAGCCTCGGTGGTTTGTGCCATGGGGAATGCCTCATGATGCCAGTTGGGATACAAGATGGCCGGAATGTGAGGGTGCCCGATGTCTAGTGGTGTGTGCCAGAGGTTTTCTCGCGATGCCAAGTTGGGGTGCGAGTGATAATGTGGGATGCAATTACCGATCCCGGGAAAGAAAGATGTGGTGATCTAATTAAAAGATAAAAGTGGAAATAGAATCATGCACATATGATATGGTGACATATGTATGGATGTATGATACGATGATGATGAGTGAATGGTTGTATGTGCACCTATGGCATGGTATATATATGACATGACGATGATGAGTGCATGGTTGTATGTGCACCTATGGCATGATATATGTATGATATGATGGTGATGAGTACATGAGGATGTATGTACATATGGTATGATAACATATGCATGGCTGCAAGGTAAGTTATGCTTGGATTCATGGATGACATGTACTATGCTATGATGTGTGATTGTATTGTGTGATGCATTGAGTGGTTTATTAGATCTTTTACCTGCCGAGTGGCTGTACTTACCCCTTCGGGGACCAACATTTCAGATTAGGAAGATGTGGCTCTCTCCAGTCACGTAGGGTACCTTCTATGACCTCCCATTTGACGTGGAGGTAGAGTGTTTAGAGATATATTGCATTACCATCCCTGGGTTGACGTATGTGCGAGTTCGCGTGCTGGTCATGTACAATGTGGGCCTGGCTGGGGGCCCGGTCATACAGGAGTTTTTGTCGATGCACATCCGTCGAGATGAAGTGATTCGGGGGATGTTGCCGCCATCACTGCTCGACGTGCCAGGAAGGGTGTAATGGCCACGTGAGGGGTAGAGAGCTGACGTTTTTTTTTAGAGTAGCCGACACTGAAAGATGGAGGACGACACGTGATCGTTATAGGGGTTGAGATACCTTCTGGGTTATGGCCAAGTGTAGTTAAAAGTCTTGGCTTTCATTTTGTTGTACCGATCCAAGAAATCCATCATGAAAATATATAAATAAAAGTGGTTCGGCCTTATCTTTTCTTATGGTGCGTGGTTCGTGTGTGTTGCATTATGGTTATTGAAGGGAGAGATGGTGAGACTCAATTATGCTTCCACTAATAAGTTGCGCTTGGACCATTTAAAAAAAAAAATGCCTAAGGACCTCGGTCCTTCTTCAAACCCCCTTTTTATGAAAGGTAAAGTAACAGAGCTATTGGAGTGAAAGCGATAGGCGGGCGTGGCGACCCTAACGGGATCGGGGGCCGTCGAGGGGTGCCAAATTTTGGGCTAACGTGGCAAAAAAATATAAAAATTAATTAAAGTAAATTTAAAATTAAATTTAGTTAAAATATTAAACAATAATAATTTTAAAATAAAAAAATAAAAAAAAAAAGGGGGGGCGGTGGCTTAGGGTTGAGCCCTCGGCCACCGCTGCGCCTCCCGCCGCCGTTGCCGAGAAGGGCAGGCGACGAAGGGGGATGGTTTGCCGGTGACCTCGGTTGACTGCGGCGAGGGCACGCGAGCCCTCATCTAGATCCGCAAGGGTCGGTGGCCCTTGGCCCGGCCGGGCGAGGGTCGCAACCCCGCGCCACTCGCCGCCGACAACCCCGCCGACCCTCCCCCTCCGTCGCCAACCCTTCTCGACGACGGCGAGGAGGCGGCTATGGTGGCTAAGGGCTCCTCGGCCACTGCCCTCCCCCTCCCCTTTTTAATTTTTTTTAATTTTAAAATTGTTATTTTTAATATGTTAACTAAATTTAATTTTATAATTATTATTTTTTAATATTTTAACTAAATTTAATTTTATAATTATTATTTTTAAATATTTTAACTAAATTTAATTTTAAAATTATTAGTTTTTAATATTTTAACTAAATTTAATTTTAATTTTTAATTTATTTAATTTTTATATTATTTTTTTACTATGTCTGCCCAAAACGACGCCGTTTTTTGCATTATTTGGCCAAGTTAGCGTACAAAACGGCATCGTTTTGGGCTCACTTCGCCGGAAATTCACGGAAAAATGCCACGTCAACTTTTTGGTCGGATTTTGACCAGAGTGACGCTTAAGTGATCCGTTTTTCTTTGAATATGACACTTAATTGTACATTTCGTAAGTTATGGCACTTAAGTGTCCCTTTGTGCAAAGATATGACCCTTGAAGTGTTCTTCTGCTGTTTTTCCAGTCCTATTCTAAGGTCAACCCTATTTTCCATTGGAACCCATTTTGTAACCATTCAATATCCTATACGACTTCAAATTTTATATTAATACATTATAAAATAACGTAATTTTCCTAATTTTTATTGAAACATTAAGCACATATAGTAAATAAATATATGAACTTTTTGACTAAATGAGATCAAGAATCCACAATGCTAATTATCATAAACAAACATCATGAAGTAAAGCAAAAATCCTATTTGAAGGACGGCGCGACCATAAGTTGGTGATGGACGGTATGATTGTGAGCCGGCATAGGAGAGAAGTGAGTGACAAAGAGCAATGATGAAAGATGAGTGCCGTGCTAGAGGAAAAACTTTCTAATATTAGAAATCAAGGGAAAGAAAGATAGGTTTTGGACTTTTGGGCTTATAGAACCAGTTCCAAAACCAATACGGTCGATTTGGTTCCTAAGTGGGTATTCACTTGGACTTAGTTCTCAGACCAATTCAAAGAGGTTCTGAATATTGGGAACCTGTTCTCGAACTAGTTTCAATGGGAACTGGTTCCTAAACTTGTTTTCCAAGTGGGCCAGTTCGGTTCCCGAGCAAACTTGATCCAGTTGCACACCTCTGACTATGATCGATTAATTGTTCTACATTGTATCAATTCTCTAGTGTGGAACTTCTCTAACATAACTGACACATATATCTTTTAAAGCTCTATTACTATCAACTATCTCTTGAATTGATTTTCTTTTCCCACTTATTGTCTATATCCTTGAACTCTAATACATAAGTTCATAAGTGAGAAAAAAAATTAAGAGAAAGATGAGCATATCTAATTGAAAAAGTCTCACAACTGGTTGATTAATGCTCAACCTTATTAAGAATGTGCACAATGATTACAACATTAATGATTAAGAAATTCCACATATGATTATTTAGATATCAATCACTCCAAACTCGAGACCGTCTTCCCAACAGGAGGAAATAACATCACAAGAATGTCAATTAATTTCTTATCATATAGATTATTAAGGGGGTGCATGATAACCAAAATTTCTATTCCAGAAATAATTTTTCTATTCCGCACTGCTTTCTGGAATAGAAACATGTTTAATAAACCCACTCATTTTTTTTTTTTATATTTCTAGAATAGATTTCTATTCATAAATTGATTTAGAAAAGAAATCGAAATATAAATTTTCTACTTCGATTTACGGAAGAGAAATCGAAATAATTTCTCCCACTAAACCCTAATTTCGGCGAGTCCTCCCTCATCTTCACTACATCTCTGCCTCCTCCTCCTCATCCGCTTCTCCTCATTTTATTAAAAATAAAAATAAATAAAAATAAATAAAAATAAATATATTCATTTATTCATTAAAAAATAAAAATAAATTTATTAAAAATAAATAAATTATTTTTATTTGCCTTGAGTGTTTTGCCAAATAAATTTATTTTTATATTTTATTCATTTTAAATAAATTTATTCGTAAAATAAAATAAAATAGAATAAATAAAATGAATTTATTTTTAAGGATATTTTTATTTTAAAATAAAATAATAATTTTATTTTATTTTTTTGTGATTTATTTTATTTTATTTATTTTATTTTATTCTTTAATCTTTCTGTAACTAAATCTGTTTTTTTATTTTTTATATTAAAGGTCGTCGGGCGTCGCCACCATCGTCAAATTTTGTGTCGTTATCAACCGGTTATTTTTGCTTAGAAACTCTTCTAGAAATATAAATAGAAAAATATATTTACTGTTCTACAAATTATTTAAGAACGGGAATGGTTGTCAAATGTGTGCCCTAAGTAATTTCATCCATGGGTCACTGTTGGCATGTTATGAAGCACCATCGTCCCCACCACGAGGCCCGGCCCAAACCCAAAGAGGACATCCCATTCCAACCCCTCACCGGTGGTCTTGAGCCGACTTCCGCCGCATCTCATCAAGGATGAACGAGACACATGCACTCGACATGTTCCCGTCCTCTCTAAGCACGTGCCTCACGGCTCGGAGCCTCTCCATTTTTGGCCCTAGCTTGGCCTCAATTTGGTTGGGTATGGCCAGGCCACCCGGATGAGGCACTCAAAGGATGGAGTTCTGAAATAGCTAGTGCGAGTACCTAGAGGGGGGGTGAATAGGTAAAAAAAAAATTTTTCTCGAAACTTGCACGATATTTAAACAGTTAGAGGATTTGCAACAGTTAAAGATTTAATCGCAAGACTGAGTAAGGGAAAGAGAGAATTGAACACGCTGATTTATAGTGGTTCGGCTTGATTCAAGCCTACGTCCACTCTTACGCACCGACAGCCGATTGGCTGGTTTCCACTATGATCAAAGAGATGTTACGTGTTGGTCTTCCTTGATTTCTAGGTGTAGATGATCTACCACACTCACTCAAGGTGTCACCAAGTATAAACACTCTCTGTGTATACAATTTCGCTCGAACGCATCGACTAACAATCAAGGTTCTTCGGACTCGGAATTTTTCTATCGATCACACACTTAAAATAGCTAGAACGTCTTCCTTTTATACTCCTTTATGCCATCATAGCTGTTGGCACTTACCAAAGGAATTCCTCCAATCTACCCGTTGGACGGAATCAATCAAGAAGATCTTCCGAGCTATTTAAGGAATCGATGATAGCCCATCAATCTGTTCGCCCATACAATCAGGATCTTGGTTTCCAAGAATAGAACATTCCAAGAATATTTCGTCGACTATCGGATAAGAAATAAAAATCCGAAATGATTATCCAACCAAAGAATCTATTCCAGAGGATAGGATCGAATCCTCAACCATAAACCTCGGCTTTGGATTTCCTTCGACACTGGATTAGAAAAAGAAGAATAGACTTAAGTCTTGAGTCCTGAGTCTTAAGTCTTGGGTCTTGAGTCTTGAGTCTTGAGTCTTGAGTCTTGGGTCTTAAGTCTTGAGTCTTGGGTCTTAAGTCTTGAGTCTTGAGAATGCAAAGTCTTCGACTTTAAACTGCTCGGTCTCCAAACATCCGGACTTAGATCGATAGAAACGTTTTGTCGAGCTTCAAAATATTCTGAAAGATTTCTCCAACAATCTCCCCCTTTTTGATGGTGACAAAACTTTCTTGTAGATTTGAACAACTTTGACCTGCAAAAACATTTCTCAAGCAATATGGCTAACTCAAAAAGATTAATAAAGCAACCAGACTCGCATCCACAACATTGGTTAGTCTTTCATGAGTAATACCATATAACAACACTTGATAAGAATGCAACCAGTCAAACATCAAAATCCACAACCAATTCAGTCAAATTCACACCCAAGTTCAAGTTCTCAAGTCATACTCAAAAATAAACATAACCAAAAATATTGAAAGTTGTTGGTTCAAATTGATTCTCCCCCTTTTTGTCATCATTAAAAAGGGTGAGAAAGGAGTCATGTCTGCTTGGGAATGCGCACGATCTGGAAATCCCCAATGGACTGGATTACTCCTTCGAGCTTCTTCGAGATCTTCCCTCGGTTGAGCTACCTCTTCTCTTTTAGCATTGGCTTGAAGTTGCGGGCGAGGTCTTTGAATTTATCCTCCGAGAGACCGAAGATGCTTGTCCAAAGCATGCTTCAAGGCTTGGATTTCACATCCGAACATATATCTGGTTACGCATTTCCGAAGAATATTCATGATGCTACGAAAATCTGCGGAATCGTCTGTTTGCGTACCGGCATGAGCTTTCTCGATGAAGTAAATACGGACGATGGTGTATAGTCGGCAGATTTGGAATCGATGTATCACCTTCTTCGGGCAATTCGAAACCTGAACTTCTTCCGGGTCTTCGGAGATTGTCTTAGATCTTCAGCAGCATGAGGTGTAGACCTCTCTTGCTCGCTAACTCCCCTGTCTCTAGGACATCGAGCGGGAAGAGTGATGCTCTTGATTTCCCTTCTCTCCAGATTCAGCAGACTTTTCTTTTCTTCTTCTCCTTCTTCTTCAACTTCTTTCTCCTTCTCTCTCTCGCTTCTGCTTCTTCTCTCGCTTTCCGCTGAAGTTCTGTTGGATAAGACACGAACGTCTTGTTCTTGTCGATCTTTGGGATAGTGGGATCTTCATCATCTTCATCTTCATCTTCATCTTCATCCTCCAGGATAAGAGTTCTTTTCCTCTTTTTCGATGGGGCACCAATGACCTCCTTTCCTTTCCTTTTCGACGCCGACGGACTGGAGATTTCACTTTGAATTTCTCCATTGCCTTGGAGAGTTCTTGCGACGCATCTTCATTATCATTTTCAAACCTACCACCATTTTATCACACGGTCGAACACAAAATGTTTGTGGCGGTTCAATGTTCATATGTCTCGAAGATCTTGGTCACCGAGACCAGGATAAGGCAATTGTCCTTTGTCTCTTGACAATGCTCTGTACATATGAAAGAAAATAGTGTGCGGGAGAGAGAACTTCCGTCTGAATTGATCGCGTACATCAACTTTGCTTCGAAAGAGACACGAAGTCTTTGATGTAGACTTCGGTCTAAGACAGATTGATCACAATCTTATGAAGCACAATGTTGATGGCATTCATCCTGGAATAGGTAATTTTCTTGTCTACGTCCCTATTTTTGACAAGTTCCGAGTAATACGAGCGGGTGAGACTTTGATTGGCGAGATAACGTCCTCGTTCAACTCCAATTATGTCTGCCAACATATTCACATCTACCACATAGACTTGATCTCGTACACTAAATGAAATTCTATTCGCATCCGAAAACTAAGATTTGAATAGAAATAAGCGGTCAGCTGAGCATACTCGTCCGTAGAGTCAGAGCAAAAAGTCTCCAGTTGAAGCAAATTCAACTTCTCTCTTAAGTTTACGTTGATGGTGTCCAGAAAGTCAAAATCAACACTTCTAGGGTTGATTACCCCTCTTTTCAACAGCCTTGAATACACTTTTTCCTGATCCTTGGACTTAAACAAATCCATCCGATTTCCTTTCACTTTTGCTGCCACACCCATTTTAGGTTGAAATTCAAGGAACATTTTGTCATCATCGTTCCCGTCAATCGATTACGTCCCGGCATACGAGGGTCACTTGGAATGTTCGCAAGAGCCTCCTCTGCTCTTCCTTTCGGAGCAATTTCCAACTCTTCCATTTTCCGCAGAAAAAGATACTCATTTCCATAATTCTTGTCCTTAAGAAATTCATCTATATATTTTAATGGAGTACCGGTGCTTTTCAACGCACGATAAAGCTTATAGATAAAGGAGGGTCTTTGGACTCTTACTGGGTTGGCATCCTCAATTATCTCTTCTTCCAGATTTTGACTTGCACCTTGTGGGGCAGGAGATGCTGAATGACGTGGAGGAGAGCGAATCGGACTTTGTCGCTGACTTGGTAAGTCTTCTTCCTCAGTAAGATCGAAGTGAGTCGGTCCCTTCTCCATTCTTTGTGGTCCCCTGCTTGCGATTCTTGATGATTTCCTTGAAGACGACATCTTTCTTTGTCTATTGGAGGATTCCTTCACTTGCTTTTCCCAAGAAAAATGACCACTTTCTCGACGATGAACAAAGAGTAGAAACAGTATCGGGAGGAGAGTGCGTTTTAGGGTTTTGAAAATTGGGGGTAGAATGACTGTGTATTTATATATGCCTCGGATTTGAAAAGAGAAGTTTAAACGGCACAAGGAAAGTGTACGAACACTTCTTTTCAAAATCAATAACTGCCAAAATTAACTTCCTCTAAAAAAGACAAGTTTTCAAATTTCACACAAATTATATCTGAATAAAAGAACGTACCTTTTCGAGATAAGATAAACGAGAATTCGTACCTTTTAGATAAAATAGCAACTTACGCCTATAGCCAAGTACGTCGAGTCCGAGAGTTTAACGTCGAGAGATTAGAGTCTTGAATTTGGTGAGTCTCTAGACTTTAACTTCTTCAAGCTTCAAAATGTTGAGTCTTGAACGGATAGAGTCAAATTGATTTTTCTCCAAAGGCTTTGTGAATATATCCGCTAGTTGACTCTTTGAATCAACAAATTGAATCGAGATTTCTCCATTTTGAATGTGATCTCTAATGAAGTGATGTCGAATCTCAATATGTTTTGCTCTTGAATGGAGGATTGGATTTTTGGTGAGATTGATCGCACTTGGTGTTGTCACATTTGATTTATGTGCATGAGTCTTCAATGCCAAAGTCTTGTAGCTGTTGTTTTATCCATAGAATTTGCGAACAGCAGCTTCCAAGAGCTACATACTCGCTTCGTCGTTGAGAGAGCTACCGTGCTTTGCTTCCTTGAAAACCAAGACACTGTCCCGTTTCCAAGCGAGTTGACAAGTCCCTGAAGTGCTCTTTCTATCGACTACGCAACCGGCCAGATCTGCATCGAGTATCCTAGAAGATTAAAGTCTCCTTTCTTGGGATACCGAGACCGATGCTTGAAGATGAGGCAACGTATTTGATAACACGTTTTACAGCACTTTGAGATGGGATTCTCTAGGATCTGATTGAAACCTAGCACAGATGCAAACACTAAACAAAATATCAGGTCTAGAAGCAGTGAGATAAAGAAGTGAACCGATCATGCTCCTGTACAGCTTTTGATCTACTTTCTTCCCTTCTTCATCCTTGTCTATCTTCTGAGAACATGACATTGGTATGTCGATCTTTTTGCACTTTTCCAATCCAAACCTTTTGACAAGATCATTTGCATATTTTTCTTGATAAATAAAAGTTCCTTCCTTCATTTGTTTCACTTGGAGTCCAAGAAAGAATGTTAATTCTCCCATCATACTCATTTCAAACTCATCCTGCATAGACTTAGAAAATTTCTTGCATAGACTTTCGTTAGGTGACCCAAAAATAATATCGTCCACATATATTTGAACAAGTAAAAAGCTTTTGTTTTCCTTTTTGATAAACAAAGTAGTATCCACTTTACCTTTGACAAAACCATTACGTAATAAAAACTTACTTAGTCTGTCGTACCAAGCTCGAGGTGCTTGCTTTAAGCCATACAAGGCCTTTTTCAGTCTGAAGACTGAATCTGGCTTCTTTAGGTCTTCAAACCCAGGTGGTTGTTCCACATAAACTTCCTCATGGATAAATCCATTTAGGAATGCACTTTTGACGTCCATCTGGAATAACCTGAAATTTTTATAACAAGCAAACGCAAGTAATAGACGAATAGCTTCTAACCTTGCTACTGGTGCGTAAGTCTCGTCATAATCTATACCTTCTTCTTGCGTATATCCTTTGGCCACGAGTCTTGCTTTATTTCGTACGACTTTTCCTTCTTCATTCATCTTGTTCCCGAATACCCATTTGGCTCCAATAACAGTTTTACCTTTTGGTTTAGATGTCAATTCCCGGACATCATTGATGTTGAACTGTCGAGTTCTTCTTGCATAGCTTCTATCCAACTTTCATCAGATAGAGCTTCTTCTATGCTTTTTGGTTCAATTTCAGAAATGAGAGCCAGAGCACTAGATTCTTCATGCCTTTTTGATCTGGTGCGGATTCCTTCATTAAGTTTGCCAATAATGAGATCTTTGGGATGACTGGATTTGTGCTTCCAGTTACTAGTTGATATGCCCGGTTGATGATCTCTTTCTTTATTTGATTCATCATGAGCATCTTGATGATGGACTTCCAAAATCTGAGATGCTTCTTGAGATGTAGAAGTTTGAAGGTCTAGAGCAGATTCAGTCTCCTCGTACTGAGTCTGGCTGGATTCATCTTGTTCTGAGTCTTGGAATTTTACATTCATTGATTCTTCCACAGACTGGCTTTTCTTGTTATAGACTCTGTAGGCTTTGCTTGATGTAGAATATCCAAGGAAGATGCCTTCATCTGATCTTTCGCTTTCCCGAAATGCATGGAGTGCATAAATCGGATTTTTGGTATGGCAATTTAGGTAGACCTCGAACAAGCTTCTTTGAAGAGATTTTGGCTAATTGCTTCTTGTTGATATGGCCAAGTTTTACGTGCCATAGGACTGCTTCATCTTGAATTGAAAACAGACATTGATCTTCATTTGGCTTTACATCAAGAAGATAGATATTTCCATGCCTTCGTCCCATGAAAGACGAGTTGAGTCTTTGCTAATTCCAGAACATATGCCTTCTTGAAAGGAGATCTTGTAACCAGTATCACATAGTTGGTTAATGCTGAGTAGATTGTAGTTGAGTCCATCCACTAGAGAAACATTGTTTATTGTGAGATTTCCAATTTTCACAGTTCCGAATCCTACAATGTTTCCTTTGCTGTTTCCTCCGAATGAAACTTTTCCTCCATTTACTTGAATAAGCTTTACGAAGCAATTTGAGTCTCCTGTCATGTGTCTTGAGCATCCGCTGTCAAGATACCACTTTACTTTCTTTTTGACAGAGACCTGCGTTCAAAAGAGAGTCTCAAGCTTTCTTTGGTACCCAAATTTTCTTGGGTCCTTTGGCGTTAGTAGAATGAGCATTATTAGGCCATACTTTCTTAACAGGCTTCCAAACCATAGGACACTCTTTTTCAAAATGATCCGATGTTACATTTTGAACACCTTAAAGCATTTCGACCTACGAGACTTTACAAAAATCCTTTTGAAATGATTTTTGTAAACCTCTTTCGAAGGTCTCTTCTTAATTCTTTCTTTTACTTTCGGAAAATCAATCAAGGGGATAGTTTCTACGCTGTCATACCTAGACCAGACTTATTAAAGTAAGGTCTTTGGATTGAAAGAACTTTTTCAAGTTTTTCGGACCCTATTGAAAATTTCTTTGAAATATTTGATAAGTCAGTTTTTAAGAAAGCATTTTCTTTTGAAAGTTTGTCTCCATTCTCTTCAAGAGAAGAAACATTTGACTCTAAACTTTTTAATTTTTCTTCTAAAATATTTTCCTTTTGTTTTAAAGCTAAGTTTTCCTTTTTAAGTTCGGAAATCTTTTTGAGAGAAGTCTTGAGACTAAAACATAGTTCGTCAATATATTTAGAGACTTTGATAGGGATTTTATAATCACTTACCTCAAATTCACTTGTCTGAGTCGATCCGTAGTCGAGTCCGATTGCGCCATTAGACACGGTTGGCATATTCCTCATCACTATCTTCACACTCGTATCGCTCCAGGTTTCGGCTTTAAGAGCTTTTCGAGACTTCTCAACTTTTCCTCTTTTCTTTTTCGAAAGAGGACGGTTGGGTCCGATGTGTCCCTTCTTTTTACATTCAAAACAAATTACATCTTTGTTTGGTTCCTCATCATCAACAGACTTAGTCTGCTGTCTCGAAAACTTTGTTTCTTTGGGATGAATCTTCTGCCTTTTTTATTCAGTTTTCTGAATCTTCTTATCATGAGGGCGAGCTCCACATCATCCATATCATCTTCGGAATCTGCATCATCAGAATCATCATTTGATTTTAGTGCAATAGATTTCTTACCTCTTGGATCTTCGTCTTCATTAATTCGTTCCACTTCGTAAGACTGAAGAGTTCCAATCAATTCATCTACGGATAATGGCATGATCCTTTGCGTCTCTCTTATTGAAGTCTTTATATGATTCCAATCCTTGGAGAGTCCACGCGAAGCTTGTTCACCTTCATGGGATCAGAAATTTTTTTGTCCTTGGTTCTCAAGACCATTGACAATATCTGTAAAACGACTAAACATGTCGTTATAGATTCTCCTGGTTTCATTTTGAAGGATTCATATTGACCAAGAAGAATGTTAATTCTGGTCTCCTTCACTCGGTCTGTCCCTTCATAAGTGATATGTAATCTGTCCCAGACTTCTTTTGCTGTAACACAAGAAGATATTCTGTTATATTCAGTTGGTGACAAAGCACAATATAAAGAATAAATTGCTTTAGCATCGAGTGCTTGTCTCTTGTTTAATTCTTCTTGAGACATTCCGCTGGCTTCAACGGTTTCTTTCCCTCTTTCGAGATCGATGCGTAGTAGGAGTGATTCCTTTTTCCACCACATCCCATTCCGAGAGGATCCTTTGACCGTAGAAAAGCTTTCATCTTGTTTTTCCAGATGTTGTAATCCTTTCCATCAAAGTAGGGTGGTCTGGTATTGCTTTGCCCTTCCATCGATCCCGGTGCTAGCATACTCGCCATGGATCTTTTACTCGAAGTAAAACACTTCAAATAAAGTAAGAACACGAGCTCGATACCAATTGAAATAGCTAGTGCGAGTACCTAGAGGGGGTGAATAGGTAAAAAAAAATTTTCTCGAAACTTGCACGATATTTAAACGGTTAGAGGATTTGCAACGAGTTAAAGATTTAATCGCAAGACTGAGTAAGGGAAAGAGAGAATTGAACACGCTGATTTATAGTGGTTCGGCTTGATTCAAGCCTACGTCCACTCTTCTGCACTAACAGCCGATTGGCTGGTTTCTACTATGATCAAAGAGATGTTACAGTGTTGGTCTTCCTTGATTTCTAGGTGTAGATGATCTACCACACTCACTCAAGGTGTCACCAAGTATAAACACTCTCTGTGTATACAATTTCGCTCGAACAGTATCGACTAACAATCAAGGTTCTTACCACCGCCCGCGGTGGAAGCGTTGGTTAGGGCTTGGTACCCCAAACGCAGGGGGAAGGGTTCGAACCTCCGTGGAAGCGATGCTTCAATGCATAACGCGCGTCTTACCTGCGCTTGGGGGTCAGCGGTGGGGGCCCCAGGCGCTCCAGGGTTTACTCTCCCCGCGAAGCGGCGTTCGGAGGTTCCCTGGGTCACCAAAAAAAAAAAAAAAAAACAATCAAGGTTCTTCAGACTCTGGAATTTTTCTATCGATCACACACTTAAAATAGCTAGAACGTCTTCCTTTTATACTCCTTTATGCCATCATAGCCGTTGGCACTTACCAAAGGAATTCCTCCAATCTACCCGTTGGACGGAATCAATCAAGAAGATCTTCCGAGCTATTTAAGGAATCTGATGATAGCCCATCAATCTGTTCGCCCATACAATCGGGATCTTGGTTTCCAAGAATAGAACATTCCAAGAATATTTCGTCGACTATCGGATAAGAAATAAAAATCCGAAATGATTATCCAACCAAAGAATCTATTCCGAGGATAGGATCGAATCCTCAACCATAAACCTCGGCTTTGGATTTCCTTCGACACTGGATTAGAAAGACTGTCAGTGAGAATAGACTTAAGTCTTGAGTCCTGAGTCTTAAGTCTTGGGTCTTGAGTCTTGAGTCTTGAGTCTTGAGTCTTGGGTCTTAAGTCTTGAGTCTTGGGTCTTAAGTCTTGAGTCTTGAGAATGCAAAGTCTTCAGACTTTAAACTGTCGGTCTCCAAACATCCAGACTTAGACTGATAGAAACGTTTTGTCAGCTTCAAAATATTCTGTAAAGATTTCTCCAACAAGTTCCAGTCATCTATGCTGAGCGAATCGAACGCCTCGTTCAAGCTCTTCTTGATGCTGCTTGTGATCAAATGTGGGATCCTATCAGATAACCCGAAGGTGAGGCCAATGTCGCGCAGTTGGCCCTCGATGGCGCCCTTGGAGTTTGGCAAGACAGTCTCCGCAGTTCACAAGAGTTGGAATATGGACTGCTCAGTAGGGATCCCCAGGTCGGACCTTATGATAAGCACAGCCGCTCCGTCCCCAAAGATGGCCTGGCCAACAAGGTTGGCAAGGTTCTCAGCGGACGGGCCTCAGAAGACGGTGACAGCGATCTCAGAGTAGACGATGAGGACGCAGGCACCGACGTTGTTCTCAACAAGGTCCTTCGCAATGCGGAGGATAGTGCCACCAGCAAAGCAGCCCTGGTGGTAGGGCATGACACGCTTGACCGAAGGGCTCGGACCGAGAAGGCGCATGAATCGGTAGTCGGCGCCGGGCATGTCAACGCCGGAGGTGGAGCAGAAGATGATGTGGGTGATTTTGGACTTGGGTTGGCCTCATTCCTCGATGGCCTTCAACGCTGCCTCCTCGCCCAGCTTCGGGATGGTGTCGATGATTATGTGCTGGCGTGGATTGAGCGAAGGGGTGTCGTATGAGCAGATCTCGGGGTGTTTCTCCATAAGCTCCTCGGTCAAATGCATGTAGCGCTTGTGGATCATTGACTTGTCACCTGCGACGTTCCCTTACGTTGATTTTACTTTCCAAGGACAATGTTGACATGCATGCCATGAAAGTAATTCCGAATTTGCATGGCTAGCTTACATATACTATACGACAATCTTTTTTTGGACCATTCTAAGATTGTTAAGAATGATTGCAAATTCATCACGCAAAGAAGCAAATTGTAGTCATGCAATTTGTCCACAGTAAGATCCAAGAAGAAAGATAGTTAAGACTTTCTTAAAGGGTCTAATAATCGAAACACAACATATATATATATATATATATATATATATATATCACAAGAAAAAATAAACTAGGAAGTTAGGATAAGGATAGTCTTAACACTTAAATATATATTTAAGGCCGTCATGTGCTTGCTCTTGGTCATGCGGATGAACTTCTGCTTGAGGGCCGTCATGTGCTTGCTCTTGGTCATGTGGAAGTAGTAGTCGGGGTATTGGCCTGGTACACACAGTTTGCCGGGTTCGCCGTCCCAATGGCGAGGATGGTGGCTGGCCCCTTGGCCCGCTGGTTCTCACGAATGTTCTCGATAGCACCCATCTATCTCAGACCTGCGTTCGAAACCTTTTATTGTGTATTGCGGATATAATGAAGTTCAAAGTGAAGCTGAGACTCTACAACTTGATCCGGCTGTAAACATTTGCAGCCCATTGCCTTGCCTTTTATAGATATGAAGTGGGCAAGCTCAAGCTGGGTTTTGAGGCAATTACGTTGAAAAAAAAAAAAATTCTTCCACGTGTAACTTTGACTATGTTGATTTGATGGTTGGTATTGTATGCTTGAATTTTTTAATTAATTGATCAGTTTGGTGAGATTCATTTAAACATCATCGGATGATGTGTAATTGAATTTTATAAACCTCTGTTTGTGATCCTAGAACTTCTGACTATCGCTGGATGCACATGTTATAGACTCTGTACAATTTGCTTGTGGTTGAATATCCAAGGAAGATGCCTTCGTCTGACTTTTCTTCAAACTTACCAACTTAATCATTTGCATTTTTCAGTATAAAACATTTGCATCCAAAAACATGAAAATATGAAACAATATGCTTCTTTTCTTTGAATAATTCATAGAGGGTTTTTTCTAGAATAGGCCTTAGAAAAACTCAGTTGATAATATAACATGCTGTAAAAATTGCTTCAGCCCAAAAACGTGAGGAGATATTACTTTCAATTAGAAGAGTTCTAGCCATTTCTTGAAGCGATCTATTTTTTCTTTCCACAACTCCATTTTGTTCTGGAGTATATGGAGAGGAAAACAAATGCTGAAAACCAGGTTTATCACAAAACCTTGTAAAATATTGAGTTTCAAATTCACCTCATTGATCTGTTCTTATACTTGAAATAACATATCATTTTTTGTTTTGAATCTTTTTAGCAAATTTTTCAAAGTAAAAGAAAGTTTCAGACTTACTTGCCAGGAAATACACCCAAGTGAATCGTGAGTAGTCATCCACGATTACTAGGCAATATTTCTTACCTCCAATGCTCTGTGTTCTAGTTGGTCCAAAGAGATCCATATGTAGAAGCTGCAGTACACGGTTAGTGGACACTTGATTTATTGGTTTAAAGGAATTTCTTACCTGTTTTCCCAATATGCATGGTGTACATAGGTAGGACTTTTGATATGATAAATTGGGTAGACCACGAACAAGTTTCTTTGATGAAATTTTGGCTATCTGCTTCATATTGATGTGCCCAAGCTTTCTATGCCATAAACTTGCTTATTCTTGGATTGAAATTAAACATTGCGATTCATCTGGTTTCACATCCAAGAGGTAGATATTTCAATGTCTTCGTCCCATAAATGACTGAGTAGAGTCTTTACTGATTCCTGAACATATACCTTCTTGAAAGTAGATTTTGAAATCGGTATCACATAACTGACTGACACTGAGCAGATTGTAGTTGAGTCCTTCAACTAAAGAAACGTTGCTTATTGTGAGATTTCCAATTTTCATAGTTCCAAATCCCACAATTTTTCCTTTGCCGTTTCCTTCAAATGAGACTTTTCCACCATTCACTTGAACAAGCTTTATGAAGCAATTTGAATCTCCTGTCATGAGTCTCGAGCATCCACTATCCAGATACCATTTCACATTTTTCTTAATAGTAACCTGCATTTAAAAAGATACTCAAGTTTTCTTTGGTACTCATATTTTCTTGGGTCCTTTTGAGTTAGTCTGATATGCGATTTTTGCCCAAACTTTATTGATAGGTCTCCAAACCATTGGACATTCTTTCTCAAAATGATCTGCACTATTGCATTTTAAACATCTAAGAGCATTGCGACCAACTAGTTTTACAAAGGTCTTTTCAAAATGATTTATGTAAGTATTTCTTGTGGGTCTTTGTTTGATTCTTTATTTCACTTTACAAAAATCAATTAAAGGAATAGTTTCAGCAGTCATTCCTAAACCAAATTTATTGAAATAAGGTCTTTGAACAGAAAGTATTTTTTCTAGTTTCTCAGATCCTATTGAAAATCTTTTGGAAATGTTTGAGATATCATTTTTCAAGAATGCATTTTCTTTTAAAAAATTATCTTCACTTTCTCTAAGAGAAGAAACATTCACATCTAAACATTTCACATTTTCTTTCAAAATATTTTCTTGTTGCTTTAAGACAGAATTTTCCTTTTTAAGTTCAGAAATCCTTTTAAGAGAAGTCTTAAGACTAAAACACAACTCATCAATGTATTTAGAAACTTTAATAGGGATTTTGAAGTTACTTAGCTCAAATTCAGTGTCTCGAATACGAGTCTGTCTCGGAGTTTGAATCTGAATCCGATTGTGCCATCGAGACATATGTTGGCATAATCATCATCACTTTCTTCACATTCTGTATCACTCCAGGTTTCTGCTTTAAGAGCCTTTCGATACCTTTCGGCTTTTCCTTTCTTCTTCCTCAAAAGAGGACAGTTGGGTCTGATGTGCCCCTTTTTCTTACATTCAAAGCAAGCTACATATTTATTTGATTCATCATCTTCAACATACTTAGTCTGTTGCTTTTGAAAACTTTGTTTCCTTAGATTGAATCTTCTTCCTATTCTGTTCAGCTTTCTAAATCTTCTTATCATGAGAGCAAGCTCCTTATCGTCCATATCGTCTTCAGAATCTGCAGCATCAGAATCATCATTTGATTTTAATGCAATGGATTTTTTACCTTTAGGGTCTTTGTCTTCATTGATTCGTTCCACTTCATAAGACTGAAGAGTTCCAACCAATTCATCAACAGATAGTGGCATGATTCTTTGGGTCTCTTTGATTGAGGTCTTCATGTGATTCCAATCCTTGGAGAGTCTATGCAGTAGCTTGTTTACCTTCATGAGATCAGAAATTGGTTGACCTTGATTTTCAAGACCATTCATGATATCTGTAAAATGAATAAACATGTCAGTTATAGATTGTCCCGATTCATTCTGAAGGCTTCGTATTGACCGAGGAGAATGTTGATTCTAGTTTCTTTCACTCGATCGGTTCCTTCGTAAGTAATGTGTAATCTATCCCAGACTTCTTTGGCTGTATCACAAGAAGATATTCTGTTATATTCAGTAGGTGATAAAGCACAATATAAAGAATAGATTGCTTTTGCATGAAGAGCTTGTCTCTTGATTATCTCTTCCTGAGTCATTTCGCTAGACTCAACAATGTCTTTTTCTCTTTCTGAGACAGGTGCAGCCTTAGGAATGATTCCTTTTTCTACAACATCCCTTTCCAGAGGATTTTTTGATTTTAGGAATGCCTTCATCTTGTTTTTCCATATGTTGTAGTCCTTTCCATTAAAGTAAGGCGGTATGGTATTGCTTCGCCCTTCTACCAGCCCTAGAGCCAACATAATAGCCATGGATTTTTAATTCTGAAGTAAAACACTTCAAACAAAGCTCTGATACCAATTGATATGGCTAGTATAACCACCTAGAGGGGGGCGAATAGGTGCACAAACAATTTATCGAGATACAGAAGCGATTTTAGGCAACCGATAGAAAGGAAATTCTCTATTGATTAACAAAATGAAGTACGATCAAAGTAAAGCGAGTGAGGAAGAGAAATTTGAACACAAGGTTTATAGTGGTTCGGCTTATTTCAAGCATACGTCCACTCTTCTGCACTGACAGCACACCGGCTGGATTTCACTATGAACAAAAGAGAAGTTACAGCACAGCTTTTCCTTGACTCCACAATATAGATGTTCTACCACACCTCCTCAAGGTTTCTCACAAATATAGACTCTCTTTTGTATACAAAGTTTCGCTCAAAGGAATTGTTAAACAACAAGGAGCTTCAGACTTTGGAATTCTTCTATCGCGCACTTCTCGAACAACTTAGAACATCTTCCTTATATACTCCTTTACGCCATCATACCCGTTGGCACTTACCAAAGGAATTCCTCCAATCTACCCGTTGGACGGAATGAATTAAGAAGATTATTTGAGCTATTAAAGGAACGTGTCGATAGCCCATCAATCATGTTCGCCCATACAATCAGGATCTCGGTTTCCATAAGTAGAACATTTTAAGAATATTTAGGCAATCATCAGATCCTTAATCTTTGAGTCAATCTTGATCAATCAAAGAATTCCATTATGTCTTTTCCAACCAAGAGATCTTCTCCAGTCGATAAGGTCATATCCTTAATGAAACATCCAGTTCTAGATAACCTTTCTTCAACGAATCAGAGACTATCAATGAAGATAGACTTTGAGTCTTGATTCTGGCTGTCTGGAGGTCTTCAGACTTTAAATAGCAGAATCTGCAAGCCTTCAGACTAGACTGATGGAAACGTTTTGTCAGCTTCAAAACACTTCAAGAAGATTTCTCCAACAATCTCCCCCTTTTTGATAGTGACAAAACTTTCCTACAGATTTGGACAATCTTGACCTGCAAAACATATCTCAAACACATATGCATATCTTATAGAGATAAATGACTAAATGAATAACACTAGAATCTAGAATCTGCAACCACAGAAAATGTGGCATCCCAAAATTCAAAGTCAAGCCATAAGGTTTGTTAAAGTTTCTAATTAAGTAATAAAAATTTTCATGGCTTATGCTTTAGCCATTAGTCTTTTAATTAGATGATTTGTGCATATGATTGTGAAAATTTAAATTTGATAGATTAATAATTTATGCTTGGCCATGTACTTTATAAAGTAAATTTCAATAAACAAGATGCCCCAAGACTTTGGCCAAGATGAAAATTGAAATTGAAAAATATTAATAGAAGAATTTCAAAAAAAAAAGAGGGTAAAAATTCAATTGGGCCTTAAGCCCAAGAGTGGAACTTTAATGGGCCAAGTTGGCCAGCCCATTGAAGCCCACAAGTGGGCTGCCGTCGAGCAAGGGGGAGGGCCAAGAGTGGTCGGATGGCCCAAGCCCAAGAAGCCCAAACCCAATTCAAAATTCAATAAGACAAGTGGCAAAGGAGAAGGCCATGCATTGGCTGGTTTGTAGGCAAGTAATCATGAGGATTTGAGGGTATAAGAAGGAAGAGAGAGAGGGTGGCTAGCCATTTGCTCGCCCAAGGAGAGAGAGAGAGAGAGAGAGAGAGAGAGAGAGAGTTGTGTGAGAGAGAGAGAGAGATCGTGCGAGAGAGAGGGAGAGTGGCCGAGAGGGAGGAGGAGCCGAGGAGGAGTCGCCATCCGACCGCCGTGTTCGCCGCCGTGTGCCGTCAATTCGTGTAGTCTAGAGGCAAGTGGAAGTCCTCTAGCTTCTCTTGCATGCTTGTATGTTGTTTGCATGCCAAATTTTTGGATGTTAGATGAGAAAAACCGAAGCATGGATGAGTTGTGTGTGAAGAGTGTGACTGTTCTTGCTCGGACTGTATGAGTCAGAAACTTGTTTGAGCTTGCATGTATGTTTAGAGTCCGATTTTGGCTTCGATTTCTTCATGGGAGTTGTAGCTAACATCTTGAACTACAACATACTGAAATTTCGAAGAAAATGATGGATATTTGAGGGGTTAAAGTCTTATTCTACGGTGATTCTGGTGATGTATTTCGAGATACCCGAGACTTCAAGGACCTAAATGATGACTATATTCTGGTTATTTCACTAATATCTCTTCATGAAACTTGTAGATAATATCTTGATGTATAACATATCCAAATTTTAGAGAAAACGAAACAGAATAGGTAGGTGAAATCTCAATATTTTGGTGATGTGTACACTGGACGATGCGGTAATGGGTCCAGAAGCTTCGTGAGGTCGTATAAAATAATCTAAAAATAATTTGGCTTGGAGTTCTTCATCAAAGTTGTACGAAAATGTCTTGGCTATCACTCTGTAAAAGTTCATAATTTTTGGATGCCATATGGATATTTTAATCGAATTTCTTCGGAAACTGTGCATTCTGGTTTTATCCGAATATTATGTGCTGTTTTGTGGAAATTGTGAAATTGTGTGAAATTCAATTTGGCCACGAATTTTGCATGTAATCCTATTGGTTTCTAATTGCTTGAATTTTTATAATTTTGGGAATTTGTTGATATTAAATTTATGGAAATGACAAAAAGTTGGAATTTAAATAAATAAATAAATAAATAAAATAGATTATTTTATTGGCCATAAATTCCATTAAATTTATCTTGTTGCATATGATAAAGTCTTGGTATATGTATGACATTGAATAGTGATGCATTTGTGAATCCTATGCCAAAAATGACTTGTTTGATGTCACGCCATATGCCATGTTAAATTGAGATCAAAATAATGGTAAATGTAGATAATGATAAGTGAGGAAGTGGTTATGGTGGAGGATGAGGCTGGAATGTATAGAGATGCATTTTCGGATTTCCCTAGGAGATTCAGGATGCCCGGAACGTGGGGGTGCTGGAAGCCCTGTCGGAGGTTTCTGCCCGAAGGGAATGCCTCGCGATGCCAGGATTGGGGTGCGGGATGCCCGGCCAGAGAGTGTAAATGCCGGAAGCCCTGTCGGAGGTTTCTGTCTGAAGGGAATGCCTCGTGATGCTAGTTGAGATACGAGATGTCCGGAATATTGGGGGCCGGATGCCTAGTGGCCCGGAAGGCTGAATGCCGGAAGCCTCAAAGGTTTTTGCCCGAGGGTATGATGAAATTGATGATTTGAGGAATGGGTGATGTGGTGATCAAATTGAAAGTTAAAAGTGGAAATTAAACCATGATATGATATGCATGATAATATGCATGATGATGATGATGATGATGATATGTGATGTGAAATAATGATGATCACCCATGATACGATATGCATGATGATGATGATGATGATGATGATATGTGATGTGAAATAATGATGATCACCCATGATATGATATGCATGATGATATGCATGATAATGATGATGATGATATGTGATGTGAAATAATGATGATCACCCATGATATGATATGCATGATGATATGCATGATGATGATGATGATGATGACGATGATGATGATGATGATGATGATGATGATGATATGTGATGTGAAATAATGATGATCATCCATGATATGATATGCATGATGATATGCATGGTGATGATAATGATGATGATATATGATATGGTATGTGTAATGTAATGATGTCATGATGATGATGACATGTATGATACGATGATGATACACATGTATGTGTTATAAATTGATATGATGATGCATGATAGTATGCGCATGGCTTCAAGGTAAGTAGCGCCTGCAATGCGTGTATGATTGCATGATGTATTGAGTTGTTATTGGATTTCCCTATCTGCTGAGTGGTTGTACTCACCCCTTTTGGGGACCCACATTTCAGATTAGCAATATGCCGCTTCCTGCTGTCACGCGAGATGTATTTTACGGTCTACCATCCGATGTAGAGGTTGAGTGTGCTGAGATAGACTGTCCCTCTGTTCCTGGACTGACTTTTATTCGAGTACGCTGTCTAGTAATGTACGACATGGGCCTGGCTGGGGGCCTTGTCATTCAGGAGTTCATATCCGTACATGTTCGTCAGGATGGAGTGATGTGAGGGATGTTGCCGCTGCCACTACCTGATGCACCAAGTTGGGTGTGAGACCCTTGCGCGACGAGTAGGAGCTGGATCCTTTTTGGGGATAGTTAGCCGACACTGATGATGGGGAATTGTTGCACGTAAAATGTAGAGGGTCGATGGTTCTTTTTGAGGTTTTAGGCTGGACATGGCTGGGTCCTAGTTTTTCCTTTTTGATGTACCGACCCAAGAGTAGTCCCATCTTGAAAATATATGTAAATAAAGTGTCATGGCTTGTTTATAAAAATTATGGTGATTAGTGGTGTGTATTTGTATCATGGTTGGTAGGGGGAGAGATGGTGATGTTTTAATTTGCTTCCGCTAATGAGTCACGCTGGGACCGTTTTGTTTAAAAAAAAATGTGTCTATGAATTAGGACGCTTCTTCAAAGGAGGAAGGTAATAAGGTGTAACATTGGCACTGGTGATGACCTGCAAAGGGTTCGGGGTGTCACAGAAAATAGGTTAGTCTAGTATACGATAAAGCCATCCATAAGATATCAATAGAAGCAGTCAAGTCCAAGTCTAGTTCAATTTTCATCCAGACACAAAAACAAAGTCAAACAAAGTTAAATATCAAAACAATCCAACAATCCACACGATTAAAAGTCAAAGTTCAAATCTCTGTTCAAATCTCTTGCATCTCTCCCCTTTTTGTCAACATTAAAAAGGTTGAGATGAAAATGGAATAAAGTCAAGATTGCTTGGGAACGCGGACAAGCTGGAAATCTCCCATAGACTGAACGATGCTTTCCAACCTTTTCAAGTTTTCTTTCAGTTGTGCAATCTCCTCACCCTTGGCATTGGCCTGAATCTGAACAAAGAGAGCTTGGATCTGATCATTCAATGAACATGAAGAAACTTGACCCGCATTTTGCAAGTTTTGAACCTCGCATCCCGAGAGCATAGATTTGTCCTCGCATCTCCAAGAAAATATCCATGATTCTGCGAAAATTTGCTGCATTATCAGTCTGAGTACTTGCTTCGGCCCAATCTAATGAAGTAAATGCAGACGATGGTAGATCAGCATAATCTCGCAGGTTTGGCGATGAAACTTCATGACCTTCCTCTGGAAATTGAGAGGCATAAATGTCCTCTAGGTCTGCAGGATAGCGACTAACGCCCTCACTTGTATCAGGATATAAGGACTTCCCTCTTTTCTCTTGATCTCCCCCTGTTTCCATGCCTTCAGGTGGAGAAGAGTGTTCCTTAGGTTCTCATTCTTCTCTTTTCTCTTCTTCTTCTTTCTCAGCTCTTTCCTTTTCAGCTTCTCTTTCTTCTTCTCCCTTCTCCTTTGCTTCCTCCTCCTCTATTGCTTTCGTCATTTGTTTTGATTCTTTCTCTGGAACAGAACGACTTAAATTCTTCAAAGTCATTGCAGAAATGGTGAGGTTTTCATCCTCATCTTCATCTTCAACAATAAGAGCTATTCTTTTCATTCTTGAAGCAACCAAGGGCTCCTTTCCTTTCCGTTTTGATGAAGAAGAGGATTGATGAGCTTTGACTGGAGTTTTCTCCTTGAATTTCTCCAACGCCTTGTTCAATTCTTTCAGACGCATTTTGGTCAACATTTTCAATCCTACCACCATATGATCGCACGATCGACCACAAAAGATTTGCGGAGGCTGAATATTCAGATGTCTGAATAACTTCGTCACAAGACTTGGGTAAGGAAGTTGACATCTGTCCTTCATCATGGCTCTATACATGTAGAACATAACAGTGTGAGGAAGAGAAACCTTTTCCCAGTGAGGATGGCATACATCAGCTTTGCCTCTGAACTTAAAACATCAGTCTTGGAAGTTGATTTCAGTCAGAGACAATTGATCACAATCTTGTGAAGCAAGATGTTGAACGTACTCATTCTTAAGTAGAAAATCTTTTCCTCTATTCTCCTGTCCTTAACAAGTTCCAATGTAGCACGAGCAATAGAAACTTTGATCGGTTGATATCTTCCTCTCTCAACTCCTAACACATCTGCCAGCATATCCATATCCACAACAAAGTCTTGATCTTTGACGCTGAAAGAGAATCTATTCGCATCCAAGAAGCTAAGATTTGAATAGAAATATGCGGTTAGTTCAGCATAAGCCTCTCTAGAGTCGGAGCAGAACTTTTCAAGTTGAAGATAACCGAACTTTTCCCTCAAGTTCACATTCACAGCATCCAGAAAATCAAAATCCACACTCCTAGGGTTTATCACCCCACGCTTCAGCAATTTTGAGTACAAATCCTTTTGTTCCTTTGATCTGAACAAGTCTCCCATTTTTCCTCGATTTTCAACTGCAACTCCCATTCTTGGTTGAAATTGGCTATACAGTTTATCATCATCATTCCCATCTACAGGATTCACTCCCCAATCACGAGGATCACTTGGGATGTTCGCAAGGGTTTCTTCTACCACCCCTTTATGAGCAATTCCCAAACTTTCCATTTTTCGCAAAAAGATATATTCATTTCCATACCCTTTGTCTTTAAGAAAATCATCGACATACTTCAAAGGAGTATGAGTCCCTTTTAAAGCACGATACAGCTTATAAATAAAAGCGGGCTTTCGAACTCTTACAGGATCTACATCCTCGATGATTTCTTCCTCTTGTTGATAATCAACGCCTTGAGGACTAGATGGAGGAGAGTGACACTGCTGAGAATGTTGTGGGCTCTGCTGCTGATCTGGAGACACTTCTTCTTCGGTGAGATCGAAGTGCGTAGGCCCCTCACTCATTCGCCGTGGTCCCTTGCTTGCGATTCTCGAAGACTTTCTTGAAACGACATCTTTCTCAGTTTTTGGAAGATTCCCTTCTTGACTTTCCCAAGAAAGATGACTACTTTTTCGAAAATTAAACAAGGGAAGAAAATGGGAATGGAAGATCGATGCTTTCTAGGGTTTTTGAGAGTAAAGTGAAGGGAGATCAATAGTGAATGATCGGTTAAAAAAAGAGGAGTACGAACCATCACAAAGGAAAATAAAAAAATGCCTTTTCAAAATAACTGTCCTTTTTCCGTAAAAATAGTCATTTCAAAAAATAATTTCTTTTTCGAAGAGGAAACAATGTAACAATTACGTCAACTAAATATGGCAATAATTAACCACTGTTTGATGATCGTACTTTTTCAAGATAAGATCCAAGAGAGAATAACTTACAGTCAAGGTCTTATATGTTTGAGTCTGAGAGTCTCTAGACTTTGATTTCCTCATACCTTAAAATGTTGAGTCTGGAACGGATGGTTTCAAATTGATTTTTTTCCAAAGGCTTTGTGAATATATCCGCCAGTTGGTTCTTTGAATCAACATATTGAATCAAAACTTCTCCATTTTGAACATGATCTCTAATGAAGTGATGTTGCATCTCTATATGCTTTGCTCTTGAGTGAAGATTTGGATTTTTAGTGAGATTGATAGCGCTGGTGTTGTCGCAATTAATCTCCAAGCATGAATCTTCAATTCCAAAGTCTCTTAGCTGTTGTTTTATCCAGAGAATTTGTGAACAGCAACTCCCAAGCGCTACATACTCTGCTTTTGTTGTAGAGAGAGCTACTGTACTCCGCTTTCTTGAAAACCAAGATACTGTCTTGCCTCCAAGTAGTTGACAGGTACCCGATGTGCTCTTTCTATCAACTCTGCAACTGGCTAGATCTGTGTCTGAGTATCCAAGAAGAGTAAAGTCTCCTTTTTTAGGATACCATAGACCGATGCTTGAAGTAGAAGCAATGTATTTAATAATACGCTTTGTAGCATTTAAATGAGATTCTTTAGGATCTGCTTGAAATCTGGCACAAATGCAAACACTAAACAAAATGTCAAGTCTAGAAGAAGCAAGATAAAGAAGTGAGCCAATGATACTCCTGTATAGCTTCTAGTCGACTTTCTTTCCTTCTTCATCTTTGTCTATCTTCAAGGAACTTGACATTGGTATTTCAGCCTTCTTGCAATTGTTCATACCAAACTTTTTGACGAGATCATTAGCATATTTTTCTTGATGAATAAAAGTTCCTTCCTTCAATTGTTTCACTTGAAGCCCGAGAAAGAAGGTTAACTCACCCATCATGCTCATTTCAAATTCATCCTACATAGTCTTAGAGAATTTCTTGCACAACCTTTCATTAGGAGATCCGAATATAATATTATCGATATATATTTGAACTAGCATAAAACTTTTGCTTTCTCTTTTAATAAATAAAGTAGTGTCTACTTTACCTTTCACAAAACCTTTTTGGATTAAAAACTTACTCAGCCTATCGTACCAAGCTCGAGATGCTTGTTTTAAGCCATATAAGGCCTTTTTGAGTCTGAATGCTGAGTCTGGTTTCCTTGAGTCTTCAAACCCAGGTGGTTGTTCCACATAGACTTCCTCATGGATGAATCCATTAAGGAAGGCACTTTTTACATCCATTTGGAATAACCTGAAATTTTTATGACAAGCAAATGCAAGTAATAAACGAATTGCTTCTAACCTTGCTACTGGTGCGTAAGTTTCGTCATAGTCTATCCCTTCTTCTCTCGTGTATCCCTTGGCCACGAGTCTTGCTTTGTTTCTTATGATCTTTCCTTTCTCGTCCATCTTGTTTCTGAAAACTCATTTAGCTCCAATAACTGATTTACCTTTTGGTTTTGGAGTCAATTCCCAGACATCATTGATATTGAATTGCCTGAGCTCTTCTTGTATGGCTTCATTCCAGCTTTCATCAGATAAAGCTTCATCTATGTTTTTGGGTTCTATTTCAGAAATAAGAGCCATAGCACTAGACTCTTCGCGCCTTTTGGATCTAGTGCGAATTCCTTCATTAATGTTGCCAATGATAAGATCTTTGGGATGACTAGACTTATGCTTCCAGTTGCTGGTTGATTTGTCAGAGTGATGATCACTTCCTTCACTTGAATCTTCAACAGTTGCTTGCTGCTGGTCCTTCAAAGTCTAAGCTATTTCTTTAGACTTTGCAGAGTCTAGAGCAGGTTCTGGATCTCCAAAATGAGTCTGAATAGATTCATTTTGTATCGAATCCTGGAATTTGACATTTATTGATTCTTCCACAGTTTGAGTCTTTTTGTTATAAACTCTGTACGATTTGCTTGCGGTTGAATATCCAAGGAAGCTGCCTTCATCTGACTTTTCTTCAAACTTACCAACTCGATCATTTGCATTTTTCAGTATAAAACATTTGCATCCAAACACATGAAAATATGAAACAATATGCTTCTTTTCTTTGAATAATTCATGGGGGTTTTTTCTAGAATAGGCCTTAGAAAAACTCTGTTGATAATATAACATGCTGTAAAAACTACTTCAACCCAAAAACGTGAGGAGATATTACTTTCAATTAGAAAAGTTTTAGTCATTTCTTGACGCGATCTATTCTTTCTTTCCACAACTCCATTTTGTTCTGAAGTATATGGAGAGGAGAACAAATGCTAAAAACCAGATTCATCACAAAGCCTTGTAAAATCTTGATTTTCAAATTCACCTCCATGATCTGTTCTTATACTTGAAATAACATATCCTTTTTCGTTTTGAACCTTTTTAGCAAATTTTTCAAAGTAAGAGAAAGTTTCAGACTTACTTGCCAGGAAATACACCCAAGTGAATTGTGAGTAGTCATCCACGATTACTAGGCAATATTTCTTACCTCCAATGCTCTATGTTCTGGTTGGTCAAAAGAGATCCATATGCAGAAGCTATAGTACACGGTTAGTGGAAATTTAATTTATTGGTTTAAAGGAATTTCTTACCTGTTTTCCTAATATGCATGGTGTACATAGGTCAGACTTTTGATATGATAAATTGGGTAGACCACGAACAAGTTTCTTTAATGAAATTTTGGCTATCTCGCTTCATATTTATGTGCCCAAGCTTTCTATGCCATAAATTTGCTTTGTCTTGGATTGAAATTAAACATTGCGATTCATCTGGTTCACATTCAAGAGGTAGATATTTCAATGTCTTCGTCCCATAAATGACTGAGTAGAGTCTTTACTGGTTCCTGAATGTATATCCTCTTGAAAGTAGATTTTGAAACCGGTATCACATAGCTGACTAACACTAAGCAGATTGTAGTTGAGTCCTTTAACTAAAGAAACGTTGCTTATTGTGAGGTTTCCAATTTTTATAGTTCCAAATCCCACAATTTTTCTTTTGTTATTTCCTCCAAATGAGACTTTTTCACCATTCACTTGAACAAGTTTTATGAAGCAATTTGAATCTCCTGTCATGTGTCTCGAGCATCCATTATCCTTATACCATTTCACCTTTTTATTGATAGTGACCTGCATTTAAAAAGAGACTCAAGCTTTCTTTGGTACCCATATTTTCTTGGGTCCTTTTGAGTTAGTTTGATATGCGGTTTTTGCCCAAACTTTATTGATAGGTCTCCAAATCATAGGACATTCTTTCTCAAAATGATCTACACTATTGCATTTTAAACATCTAAGAGCATTGCGACCTACTGGTTTTACAAAGCTCTTTTCAAAATGATTTTTGTAAGCATTTCTTGTGAGTCTTTATTTCATTCTTTCTTTCACTTTACAAAAATCAATTAAAGGAATGGTTTCAGCAGTCATTTCCAAACCAGATTTATTGAAATAAGGCCTTTGAACAGAAAGTATTTTTTCTAGTTTCTCAGATCTATCGAAAATCTTTTGGAAATGTTTGAGATATCATTTTTCAAGAATGCATTTTCTTTTGAAAGATTATCTTCACTTTCTCTAAGAGAAGAAACATTCACATCTAAACATTTCACATTTTCTTTCAAAATATTTTCTTGTTGTTTTAAGGCAGAATTTTCCTTTTTAAGTTCAGAAATCCTTTTAAGAGAAGTCTTAAGACTAAAACACAACTCATCAATATATTTAGAAACTTTAATAGGATTTTTGAAGTTACTTACCTCAAATTCAGTGTATGAATCTAAGTCTGTCTCGGAGTTTGAATCTGAATCCGATTGTACCATCAGACATATGTTGGCATAATCATCATCACTTTATTCACATTCTGTATCACTCCAGGTTTCTGCTTTAAGAGCCTTTCGATACCTTTCAGCATTTCCTTTCTTCCTCCTCAAAAGAGGACAGTTGGGTTTGATGTGCTCCTTTTTCTTACATTCAAAGCAAACTACATATTTATTTGATTCATCATCTTCAACAGACTTAGTCTGTTGTTTTTGAAAACTTTGTTCCCTTGGATTGAATCTTGTCCCTTTTCTGTTCAGCTTTTTAAATCTTCTTATCATGAGAGCAAGCTCCTCATCGTCCATATCGTCTTCAGAATCCGTAGCATCAGAATCATCATTGGATTTTAATGCAATGGATTTTTTACCTTTAGGGTCTTCATATTCATTTATTCATTCCACTTCATAAAACTAAAGAGTTCCCACCAATTCATCAACAGATAGTGGCATGATTCTTTGGGTCTCTTTGATTGAGGTCTTTATGTGATTCCAATCCTTGGAGAGTCCACGCAGTAGCTTGTTCACCTTCATGGGATCAGAAATTGGTTGACCTTGATTTTCAAGACCATTCACGGTATCTGTAAAACGACTAAACATGTCAATTATAAATTCTCCCGATTTCATTCTGAAGGCTTCGTATTGACTGTGGAGAATGTTGATTCTGGTTTCTTTCACTCAATCGGTTCTTTCGTAAGTAATGTGTAATCTATCCCAGACTTCTTTGGCTGTATCACAAGAAGATATTCTGTTATATTCAGTAGGTGATAAAGCACAATATAAAGAATAAATTGCTTTTGCATCAAGAGCTTATCTCTTGATTATCTCTTCCTGAGTCATTTCGCTAGACTCAACAGTGTCTTTTCCTCTTTCTGAGACAAGTGCAGCTTTAGGAATGATTCTTTTTTCTACAACATCCTATTCCAGAGGATCTTTTGATTTTAGGAACGCCTTCATCTTGTTTTTCCATATGTTGTAGTCCTTTACATCAAAGTAAGGCAGTTTGGTATTGCTTTGCCCTTCTACCAGCCCTGGAGCCAACATACTAGCCATGGATCTTTAACTCTGAAGTAAAACACTTCAAACAAAGTGAGTACACGAGCTCTGATACCAATTGATATGGCTAGTATAACCACCTAGAGGGGGGCGAATAGCTGCACAAACAATTTATCGAGATACATAAGCAATTCTAGGCAACCGATAGAAAGGAAATTCTCTATTGATTAACAGAATGAAGTATGATCAAAGTAAAGAGAGTAAGGAAGAGAAATTTGAACACAAGGTTTATAGTGGTTTGGCTTATTTCAAGCCTACGTCCACTCTTCCGCACTGATAGCCCACTGGCTGGATTTCACTATGAACAAAAGAGAAGTTACAGCACAACTTTTCCTTGATTCCACAATGTAGATGTTCTACCACACCTCCTCAAGGTTTCTCAAAAATATAGACTCTCTTTTGTGTACAAAGTTTCGCTCAAAGGAATTGTCTAAACAACAAGGAGCTTCAGACTTTGGAATTCTTCTATCGCGCACTTCTCGAACAACTTAGAACATCTTCCTTATATACTCCTTTACGCCATCATACCCGTTGGCACTTACCAAAGGAATTCCTCCAATCTACTCGTTGGACGGAATCAATTAAGAAGATTATTCGAGCTATTAAAGGAACGCGTCAATAGCCCATCAATCCTGTTCGCCCATACAATTAGGATCTCGGTTTCCATAAGTAGAACCTTCCAAGAATATTTAGGCAATCATCGGATCCTTAATCTTCGAGTTAATCTCGATCAATCAAAGAATTCTGTTATGTCTTTTCCAGCCAAGAGATCTTCTCCAGTCGATAAGGTCATATCCTTAAAGAAACATCCAGTTCTTGATAACTTTTCTTCAACAGATTAGAGACTATCAATGAGGATAGACTTTGAGTCTTGAGTCTGGCTGTCCGGAGGTCTTGAAACTTTAAATAGCAGAGTCTGCAAGCCTTCAGACTAAACTGATGGAAATGTTTTGTCAGCTTCAAAACACTTCAAGAAGATTTCTCCAACACGCTTTCTTGGAATGGTGTTTTTGAATTTGGGGAGCTCATACGATGTGCTAGCTTCAAATGGCTCCTATCACACTAAGTCAAAGGGGATGATATTCTGAGACACAAAGTGAGTGAGTCAAAAAGACAAACATGATTAAATTTAACGTCTTGTTTTGACGAAAAATTTTTGGTAACGAAATATCTTTTGTTTTCAAAAGTATAAATCTTTGAGGGGAACAAAGCATGAATTGCAACAAATTTTTAAAAAGACTTCTATTCCTTTTTTAGGCAAACGAAAATTCTTGTGAAAAAGAACTTTGTAACATGCTTGAGAATAAAAACATCAACTGAAAGTAATTTCTTTTGCAAAACCCTTTTTTGTTTCTTAAAAAAAAAAAAACTTTATGGCAATTACTTCCGAATTTAAATGACCATGGTATCAAATCCCGGAATAATCATGAACCACTCAATATATACAGGAAGGTAAGTGAATTGCAAAGTACACGAAAAAAAAAACTTACTTCACACGAGAAAATTGATGATAATCACATAGACATGCGTATGATATGCGTGGCTCGATTTCTAACTAAGAAGGTTTATGAAATTAAAAGGGTGTCTGCTTGTCGCAGTCTCGCATTGGCAGCATACCCTCTTAACCTCGGCTCTACCTAATGAAATTCGGGGAAAAAAAAGGCAACCTCTATATCGCAGTCTCACGTTTGAGACCATATCTTTCTTAACACCATCCTAAATATCCTATCGCGGCCAGGTTGTGTGTGCCATGTGTAGTGTTAAAATAGTAAAGCACGCACGACAGTTTATAATCACAACACATTCTAAAAAATAAACCTCTAAGCTACCGACCTACCTAAAAAAGCAAAAACAAGTCAGTAAAGTGTTTAAAACAAAATAAAACAGCCTAAGTCCTCAAGAGTCCCCAGTAGAGTCGCTAACCTGTCGCGACCTCTTTTTTCAATGCTCGATTAGGGCGGGCGCCTGCAAAGGCTAATGGTTCGGCTAGGTTTATTAAGTGTAACCCGGACTCTCTTAAGTCCACCAATTCACGACTTAATGGTTTAAGTTCTTAAGCTATGAGTTAATTTTAAAAAGGAGTTGCCACTAATCGATTTGGAGGGGGTCGATTAGAAATCCAAGTGAAGTATTTGGAGAAACACTCACTCTTGCGCAACTAAAGAAATTATGATCGAGAACTTGATTACATTAGTTAATCACTAATGCCCTTTTGGTACCTAATCTTATTTAAACCTTAAGGCTTTTTGGATTTTTGAGGGGTTCTCCATGCATTTTGTAGAGGAAAAACATCTTTGGGGTCTTTTTCTCATTTTTTGGACAAAAAGGATTTTTAGATTTTTGGTCTTTTTCTTGAAAATATAAATCATTTTTTGACTTTTTCTGACTTTTTTGGCTTTTTTAGAAAAATATGGGGTATTTTTGATTTTTTGATTTTCTGGAAAATAAATTATTTTTTATTTTTATTAAAATAATATTTTCATTAAAATAACCAGAGCCCAAGACCCAGACGGGCATGCAATGCGAGCTCAACCTGGGATTTTTGTTTTGTTTTTCCTTTTGAAAAAACATAATCAGAGCCCATTGATTTGGCCCATCTTCATTAAGAAAAACCGACCTAAGGATTAACTGGCCCACACGCGCAGGCCCAAAACAAGGGAAACTTTGCCCGAACACCGATTTAGGTCCGACCCAACTAGGGGGGCAAACCCTACCCGGTTTGGACCTAACAAGTGCCCCTCTCCTTGCCCACGTCTTTGCGACATTGATGAGGGTGGCCGAGGAGCTACTAGGCAGTTGGATGGCGACGATGATGGTGACGACGGGCTCGAGGATAGTAGCTGGCCGCCTGATGGGGATGGTGTTATGGTACAATGGCAAGCCGTTCAACGAGGGTGGCATCACGGTAAAGCAACAAGTAAGTGAGGCTCGCGTCGGGGGAATCAACGAAGGCAACTAGGGTTTCAAGCAAGGGGAAACGACGGCAACAACGCGACCAGCGATGGCCACTAGGGTTTCGAGCGGAAATGGTGATGGCCACGTGGCAAGCGGGGCTAATACCTGTTTGTAAAGAGGGCACGGCGTGGTGGCGTTGCTAGTTGGCAAGACGACGTTAGTTGCTACGACGATGACAAACAACAGCAATTTTGTCTCAGGGACAGCATCGTTGGTGGTGAAGCCAACCGCCTAGAGCAACAGACATGATGGGGTAGCAACGATCGCAACGAGGCAGCGACGGCGGGTCCTCAGCTTCTTGTATATGGTCCTCCGTCTTCAAGATCTAACCTTTTTCCTTCTCTCTCTCTCTGGGTTTGCTCGATGTTCGGCCCTAGCTTCATCGACGAGCTCGTCCGGTCTTCCTTCGATCTCGGCTGTCCTCGGATCTCGGCCTGCTCGTCCTCACCCCCCTAAAGTCTCTCAGTGGGAGGTTCAAAGCTTTGTAGCCCTCGATCCTTCGCTATCTCTATTCTCCGGCTAATCTTAGATCTCTATCTGCTCGTCCTCGAGCCTCCCCTGAAGTCTCTCAAGGGGAAGTTGTCAAAGCTGGCAGCCCTTGATCCTTCTCGATTTGTCTCTTACCGTCGTCGGGCAAGGTTTATTTATAAGCAAGGGGGTGGACGGTCAACGAGCTTCAACCACCAGTCTTTGCACATCGAATGGCCTTCGCCGGCCGAACCGACATCTCATTCGCTGAGGTGGCTCTAGCTAGGCTACCTTGCATTGAAGACACGTCCACTCTATCGTACATTGCCATCTCCCTCTCCATTCCGGCGTCGTGCACGTCCTCGTCTCCAAGACGCATGTTGCTTATTTGGTTGGGGAAGAAGACAAATGAGAAAGAAAACAAGGGGCAAAAAGGGGGGCTAGGTTGAGTCGCGTGGGCTGGGCCATGGGGGGCCCACGCGAGGGAAGGAAGAGGGGGCTAGGCGCAAAAAGCTCAGCCCCAATGGCTGTTGTTTTTGCTTTTTTGTTTGTTTTTATTTATTATTTTGTTGTTGTTTTTGTTATTTATTATTTATTATTCAAAAAAAAGGAAAATACATAAATAAAGAAACTAAGGCCTAATTAAAAACCTAATCAAATTAAGGTGTCAACATGAAGCGTATAAACTAATTTCTTGACATAAACATACATGGGATAGAAACGCAGGACCACAAATTTCAAATCAAACACATTATTAAAAACCACACTCGGGTTTACAAACGAGACCAACTCTAAGGTCTAAGTACAAGAGATTTATTTTCAAAAGAACTTCTAAGCCACCCATACTCTTGACCCTTCCACCTTTAGCTCCGAATTCTTCATAGTAGGGACTTGAAAAGTTTGAGCCCACGATGGGGTGAGACAATGTCTCAGCAAGTTCAACCACTAAACTCCAACTATGAAGGAAATACGCCTAAAGGCAGTCTATACACACACAATACAAATGACTTACCTCACCTCAGTTCCTTCCTACACATTAGTATAATTCATGTACTGAAAAAATCAATTCCATTTAGTTCATCAATCAGCTCAGTTAAATCATCCAACGATAATTTGATCCACTCAAATTGATATCATTAGTACCATCTACAAATTTGATCGATCCAACCACTGCTCACCCAAGCTGACGTAGATGGTATAGCTCACCAAAGCTGATATACAATGTTAATGCTCACCGAAGTTGAAATAGATATATTAATGCTCACCGAAGTTGTTATAATCTTGCTCATTAAAGATGAACTATGATAAATTACTCATGGCCAAGGATCTTGTGTTTTGCATATAAATTCCTCAATTAAATACCAACTTGGCCTAATTTCATCGTGTTAAAATGTATGCGATAAAAATAATTTTACGGGTACATGGTCGGCCTGAGCAAAAAATATAATATCTTTACTTTAGAAAATTATACAATGTTTGAAAACATTTTTGGCGTTGTAAACCGACGCCTTGGTAATTTCTAGTTAATTACCAAAATTACTTAATTTTGGGAATAATTACCCAAAATTATAATTACCACTCAAATAGCACAAATTAGCATTCAATTAAATAAACCAAGCATACCATTGCAATTAGCATGAAATTCCGATCACCAATTATTCCGGTCTAATTTCCGAAAAATAACACATAATTGAATAAATATAAGAAATTATTAAATAAATATCATTAAATGCCGAAAATAGAAATTTAGGTCGGAAACGCATAATTAAATACTGAAACAGCTGTAAAATTTTCTAACCAATCAAGATAAATAATACGATCTATTGAGTCTCTAATTAAGCCGTTCTAGCCACCTAAAATGCATAAATGAGTAATTAAATCACTAATCCGTTCTAACTAACCACCTAAATCATACTTAGCCTAAACTAATTAACCCTTAAGTATCATTAACTTTCTAAGTAGAGTTTAGTAAGTAAACTCACTAGATTAGTGAACCATTAAGTCCACGATGACAGTGACATGGAGACGAGAGACAAACCTCCTGGTGGCGAAGCCAAGTGGGGCCCAGAAATAGCCTAAAAAGGCCACAAAAGCCCATGGCTGGGTTGCTTGGTTCTAGAGCTGTTGGTCAGCTTGGCTTAGGGACTGCTAGTGGAGTTGACGAGCTGGATTGGCGGTGCTGGAGGGTGGTCCAAGTTGGCGGTGAAGCTAGGTGGTCTGGCTGGTGGAGTAGGACGCTAGAATTAGGTGGAGGTGTCGCTGCTACGGGGAAGATAAACGGATGAGGGACGGGATGCTGACGGGCTGCGAAGTCAGCATCTAGGGGATTCGTTGAAGGAGGGTTGACTACTGGATGCGTGGATGTTGGACTCGAGGAAACGTGGAGGCGTTGATGCAAGATGGTGGTGGACGATGATGGTGATGCATCGATGGTGGAGTTGCTGTGGTGGGCTGGGTTTTGGTTGGTGGGGGAAATGGTCTGCATGCAAAGAAGAAAATGGGAGGACTTGTGGAAAAGAAAATGGAGAGAATAGTAGAAGCAAGGGGAAGAAGAAGCATGCGTCAAAGAGAGGGAAAGAGAGAGGAGAGAGGGGAGGCCAGATAGTCAAACAAAAATATCAAAACAATGATCAAAGTGCCACAAAAGTCTTCAGCCCATCCAATGGAGAATTTTCTCCCATTACACCCAATTTAAGTAATTTTGGTGTAGATAATTATGCCCATTTTCAGCCAACATTTCCAATGGGTCACCCAAGGGCCAAATTCTTCACAAATCCACACTAAATAAGGCCAAATTGAGGATCAAAACTGCAGCAGCCCATCACCCCTACGAATTTGCATCATCTCCTCAAAATTTACTTCAATTTGGTGGCCCAAAATTCCTCTAATAATGCCCATCCGAATTTGCAACTCTTTTTCGATTTGTCTGAAATAATTTTCCGTAAAAATCTCGAGCTCGCTGAAAATTCTTCATAGGATGAGTCAACGTTCCTAAAATAAATCGTAATATGACAGAATTTTAAAATTCTGAAATCATATTCAATTCGTGTTTAATTTCAATTTAACGCGATTTTAGCATGACTTAACTTACTGAGTAACTTTTATGAATTTTTAGTGCAATTGACTTGTTGTCGATTATTTTCAAACCACATTGTACATCTTCAACACATTGGCGGCTCTCGGTTATTATGAAAATCGAAAGGTTTCAAATACGAGCACATTGTATCAAAATGACAGAAAAATCAGTCTAATACCAATTGACGAGAATATTGCAATCTGGTGGAATCACCCACACACTAATCACATACATCTATCGAATCGACATATCTCTGGTCTCTAGTCAATTTTTAATTGTGCCGTAATGACCCTTACAAATTAGCATAGTCGAGCAGTCGATTCCTAGTCAAATTCTCAAGTCTATTATATTTATATTCCTTAACGGCTCTACCTGATAGGCTAGTTATCCCGTGAGTAGCCAACTCAGAGAAATGAATTATAGGTGCGTCGATGAAAAGCCTAACTTACTCAATCAAAAATAGAACCTGAAGTTCAGGATATCATAATCCTAGCCAAATGAAAAAGAGAAAAAGGAAAAACCTCCCACTGCCAAAAATATTAACAACAATAACAATCACCACATTTGCAACATTGCTTTGCCTTCTTGTGTCACATTGTGTCACCTTGCCTTGGCTTGCTTTGCCTCACATCATTGCCCTCGTGTATGGCCAATGACCTCTGCGCACCATTGCCAAGGTCTCAACGACCAGTGAAAGAAAATAGGAAAAAAAAATTCAAAAAGTTTAAAGAAATTACAAAAATTATTTATGTTAGAACTGATTATATCACCTAAGATTGCTAGCGCTAATTAGATTGTCACATCATCGATTTTTGGTCAAATTTGCAGGAAAGATTAGATTGACAAATCGTCAAAAGGTTTAAAACTAAATTAGTTAAATTAAAAAGTTTACGATTAAATTGGCCATTGTACAATGGGTTTAAGAATTGCATATGTTCTATTAATACTTAAATATTTCCATCGTAATACCACATGTGCAAATTGATAGCTGCTAGCATCCACTCTATTATCCATCACTATATCAATGGTAGATAAAGCCGCTTACGGAAGCATGTATTACAGGTTCAACAAAATGATTATAATTCAGGTCAAATATCGATTCAACATGAAGATTTAGTAAAAACAAAGTCTTGAATTGAGCCCGTTTACAAAACCCGATCTAAATTAATGCATGCAATAGTGCCAGGCCTCATTAAGCGAACGCCCAAATGGAAGCATGCTGTTTTAAAGAAAGTTCGAAGTTTGGACCTTTTTCAACCCACTAATGGAAAAAGTAAATTCGTTTGGTGGTTGAAGTCGGGCACTTTGATCTTTTAGTCATATATACTGTGGCATCTCAAAATTTCATGGCAATTTCTAGAGGCATTACGACCTATGGAAAAGTGAATGGTTGTGTCGTTGAAGTATGTTGTGGCCACTAGACTGAAGAATTGTAATAGATTAAGGTCAAACACTTTAATGGAAAGATATCTTATGTTCTTGGGTTATCAAAGTTGATGCTATAGGATAATTTGATAATGAGAATTTTGTTATTGGCTATGCACCTTATGGATTTGATTTTTATGAATTAATGTTACAAGTTTTTGGCCATATTATTTTGTAATTAGGTATTTATTTAAGTGGAAATTAATAGTAGATTATTAAAGGAGGGAGTGGGCTGATTTTTTTTTGGACCAAATCAACCCACAATCCCCCACCCTTCGATCGGCTAAGGCCCGACCCATGAAGCCCATAGGGCTGTCGATGGAAGGAGGGATGGCCCATGAGAGGCCCATCCTCTTGCATGGCAATTACCAAGTGGCAAGGGGGATTATCCAAGTGTCCCCTTACATGTTTTGTGATGATTACATGCTAATCATGAGGGGGAAGAAAAGAAGAAGGGGCGGATTGAGCAAGGGGGCGTTGCATGAGAGAAAGGGGGAAGGAGACAAAGAGAGTGACCGTTTGAGAGAGAGAGAGAGAGAGAGAGAGAGAGAGAGAGATAGAGAGAGAGAAATTGAGAGAGGGAGAGTGAGCGAGTGAGAGAAGAAGGGGAAGAGGGAGGCTGTTCGCTGCCATTCGACGCTACCGTCGAGCCGCCGAGTCCCGCCTTGCCCCGCCATCTTTGCTTGTTGTGTTGTGCTCAAATTAGAGGCAAGTAGAGTCCGTTAATCTACCTTTGCTTGCTGTGTTATGTGTGTGATGAATGATAAACTTTGGTTGTGGTAGAAGTGAAGAAATTCGAAGTTTTGGGGAAGAACACGGTAGCCTTGCATTCTGTTTTCTAGAAAGGCAGATTGACCTTTGATGAATTCGTGAGATACATGCGACTTTTTAGTTGGAATCTCACTTTGACTCCTTGATGAAAGTTGTAGAAAAATTCTTGGAGAGTAACATATCAAAATTTCAGAAGAAATTAACAAGTATAGACTGGTGAAACTATTTTTCTTTGAAGAAGTTAGATCTGGAAATTGTAATGCTGACCTAGTATGATTCTGTAAATTTTATAAAATTCTCCAGCTGAAATTGGATCTCGTGGTCTAAATGAAAGTTTAAGATGACATGTTAAGGAGTAACATACTAAAATTTTAGAGGAAATGGATGAGTTTAGGTTGGTAAAACGATTTTATCCGAAAAGGTTAAATCTGGGAATTGTTGCCGAGGGTTACAGACAGCTACGGTGATTATAGTCGTTAATCTATCACCAATCTGATTTTGATTTCTTCATGAAACATTTACTTTTAGACCTTGTCTATAACATATAAAAAAAATTCAGAATTTTTGGAACTGATTTAGGATTTTTACCAAATTTGTGAATGAAACTGTGTATGGTAATATTCCAAAATTATAAGGACTACGATTTGTGGACTGTACTGATTCGTATGATGTTCTTTTGATATGGTGTTCTTCATGGAATATTTTTCTCTAGATCTTTTACATAACATGTCGAATTTTCAAAATTTATTAAGGCTATTTACTAATTTTTCAAGAATTATGACCAAAGGAGTACAATCTGTTTTTATCCGGAAATTTGCTGCATTTTCAAAAATAAATGAAATTGCTCCATGTGATATAATGTCTTGAGTGGTTGATTATGCTGCATATGTAGTGACATATGGCATGTTATATGACATCAAAAGCTGGTTGAGACCCTTGATATTATTGCATCAAATGCCATGTTGAAATTGAGATAAATGTGTGAATATAAATTGAGATAATAATGAGACCGTCAGAGATGTGAGCCGACGATGTCCCGGGAGTGTTGGGATGCCCGGAGTGTGGGTGCCAGATGCCCAGAGTGTGTGTGCCGGATGTCCTCGAGAGTTTCGAGATGCCCGGAGGTGGGTGCCGAAAGCCCTGGAGGTGTGTGCCAAAGACTCATCGCGATGTCAGGTTTGATGCAAGCGATAAATTGAGGGATGCAAACATTGGTCTTTGGGAAGAAAAATGATGTGATCCATTGAAAAGATAAAGATCGAGCATTGAATCATGTGCATGGTGCATATGGCATGGTGATATATGCATGACTGCTTAATGATGAGTGCATGGCGGTATATGCACGTTGCATCATGATATATGCATGGCTGCTTGATGATATAAGTACAAGTGCATGGTGATTTATGTATGTCGTATGGTGATATATGCATGGCTGTGAGGTCAGGTATGCTTGAATGTATGAATGATATGTGTTTTATTTATGATATCTTGATTGTTCTATTTGACGCATTGTGTAGTTTGGTGGATCTTTACTGCTAAGTAGTTGTACTCACCCCTTTTGAGGATTAACATTTCAGATTAGAAAGATGCTCCTTTCACCAATTGTGCATGGTACCTTCTATGGCATACCTATTGACGTTAAGGTGGAGTGCACAAAGCATTCATATATTAGTGTACTTGGTCTGGTGTATGTTCGAGTTCATGTCTTGGTGATGTACGACATGGGTTCTACCAATGGCCCTATTATCCAAGAGTTTTTGTCTGTTCATGTTCGACGCAATGGGGTGATGCTAGAGATGCTACCACCGCTGCTGCCCGATGCACTGAGTTGGGTGTAATGGCACGTATGATTGGTGGGAGCTGACACTTTTTGGGGAATAGCCGACGCTTGTTAATGGAGGGGTGTACATGTTTGATATAGGGTCAGGTTCTCTTTTGGGTTATAGTCAAGTATAGTTAAAAATCTTGGCCTTTTTGTTGTACCGACCCGAGATGTCCATCGTGAAAATATAAATAAAAGTTACTCGACTTTGTCTTTTCTTTTGGTGCATAGTTGGTGTGCATTACATTATTGTTTTTAGAGTAAGGGATGGTGAGACTCGTTTATACTTCCGCTAATGAGCTATGCTGGGACCTTTAAAATAAGAAGAAGAAGAAGAAGAAGAAGAAGAAGGGAACGGGCGAAAAATGGGAGAAGAATTTTATTGATCAACCCTTATGAACTGTGGTTTCACTTTAATTGAAAAAGTTATTACACTAGTATGTGGTAGGATAAGTGACAAGTACTTGTGTTGACCCTAACGGATCAGGGGCCGTCGAGGGGTGCCACATATACACACACATCATATATTGGGATTTTGTCTTTTAGGCCATGTGTGCCCATAATTTAGCAGGCAAGTCCTGGTCGTGGTATCAAATTACGAAGCGAACTTGTGTTCGTTGCAACATTCAAGAATAAAAAATAAATAAAAAAGGTTTAAACTAGTGAAAATCTTATGATGAAAATTGGTGCATTTCTCAATAAGATTGAGCTACTTTTTTTGGGAGAAATGACTGAATATAATTGGGGAGTTTGATTATTATCGAGAGTAATTGAGTGGCTTTTTTTGGCTCAACATCCGAGTGACTTGACTATAGTTATAATGCATATCATATTGCTTGACTTTTATATTAATTTTTTGTGATGCTTGAGGATGTAGATCATACCAACCAATTATCTATGCAATGGTTTGTCTAGTGAAGCCTAGAGGTGGCAAAATGGGTCATGGACCCATTTTGCACCCATATTTTTCACAAATGGGTCGAATGTGGATTATGGAGTTATAATGGGCCACAACTCACATTCAACCCATTTTAAGTTCAATTTTATATGAGTCGAAAATGGGTCACACTCTAACCCATTTTTGAGCCATTTTTCCTTCTTTTTTTTTTCTTCTTCTTCTTTTTTCTTTCCTTTTCTTCCTTCCTTACCGGCAGTTGGTAGGGCGACGGCCGGCCGCAAGCAGGTCACTAACAACTAGCGAGGCTCGAGTCTCACTAGAGGCCCGGTAAGCTCGAGCCTCACTTGATTGGCGAGATCGAGCCTTGCCCGATGCCGGCGAGCTCAAGTCTTGCCGTGATCCGGCAAGGGTCGTCCTGCTGGCGATGACCAGCGAGGCTCGAGCTCGCCGGCGCTAGATTGACAAGATCAAGCCTCGCCCCGACCTCGGCGAGCTTGAGTCTCACCGGATCCGGTGAGATCGAGCCCCGCCCGACACCGACGAGCTCGATCTTGCCCGTCGCTAGTCACCGGCCAAAGAAGAAGAAAAAAGAAAATAGAAAAGAAAAAAAAAGAAAAATAATTATTAAAAATTAAAAATTATATTTTTTAGAAAGTAAAAATAATTAAAAATTATATTTTTTAGAAAGTAAAAATAATTAAAAATTATATTTAAAAAATTAAAATTATATTTTTCAAAAAAATATTTTAAAAAGAATTATAATTTTTTTTATAAATTTGTGTAATTTTTTGTAAATATTTCAATTTACAGGTTTTTTTAACTTTTATTTTATTTTATTTACTATTTTTAATTTAATAATCCAATTAGCATATTAGAAGTGAGTTTTCCTAGAATATTAATAAATTTTAGCAACACGGGTCGGGTTGGGTATGGGTCGGATATGGGTCGAGTCGAGTATAGTTAATTAAGTTTACACTACAAGAATATGGGTCAAAACAGGTTAAATGGGTCAATCATGGGTCAACCCATTTTCGACTTGACCCATACCCGACCAGGTCCACCCATTTGCCACCCCTAGTGAAGCCATATTGGGAAGGTACAACAGCCCAATAATTTTTTTGAGGGAAGATCATCAAAAGGGAACCTAAATTTGAACCCGTTAACATATTTAGTTGGACCCATTTTACTAAAAAACTCAACCCGATGAGTTATGAGCCAATTAGGATATATTTGAACTATTCTAGACTACACTAATTATCCAATGTTAGATTTCTATAATACAACTTACACGTGCATCTCAATAATTGAAGCATGCAATAGAAGCTCAATACATTTATTTGGGTAGATCGGCAAGAGGGAAGCCAAGTCCGACCCCATCAAAATATCCAATTAGACCCATTTTCACATAAAAAATTTAAGTAAATGAATTATGGGCCAACTATGATATATTAACTGTTCTACACTATATCAATTCTCCATTGAGGGATTCTTTTTGATGTAATTGACATATGCATCTTAGCAAGTTCTATTACTATCAACTGTCTCTTGGATTGATTTTCTTTTCCCGCTTATCACCTATATCCTCGAACTCTAACACACAAGTTCATAAGTGGGAAAAGATTAAGAGAAAGACCAGCATATCTGATTTAAAAAGTCTCACAACTGGTTAATTAATACTCAACCTTATTAAGAAAGTACACAATGATTAAAACATTAATGAATAAGATATCCCACGGACAATTATTTAGATATCAATCACTCGAAACTCTCTTCCTACTATTAAAATAGCAGCAAATAACATCACTAGAATATCAATATATGGAATTATATCAACAGATTACTAATTAATTTCATCCACGGGTCACTGTTGGCACGCTGTGAAGCACCACCTTCTCCACCGTGAGGCCCGGCCCAAATCCAAAGAGGACGCCCCACTCCAACCCCTCACCGGTGGTCGCGAGCCCTTCCTCCGCCGACTTCCTCCGCATCTCATCGAGGATGAACAAGAGACTTGCGCTCGACATGTTCCCGTACTCTACAAGCACCTGCCTCACGGCTCGGAGCCTCTCCTTTTTCAGCCCTAGCTTGGCCTCGATTTGGTTGAGTATGGCCGGGCCACCCGGATGAGGCACCCAAAAGATGGAGTTCCAGTCACTTATGCCAAGCGAATCGAACGCCCCTTTCAAGCTCTTCTCGATGTTGCTCGCGATCAAATCCGGGACCCTGTCGGATAACCCGAAGGTGAAGCCAACGTCGCGCAGTTGCCCCTCGACGGCGCCCTCAGAGTTTGGCAAAACGGTCTCCGCAGTCCACACGATTTGGAATATGGGCCGCTCAGCAGGGATCTCTGGGTCCGACCTATGATGAGTGCGGCCGCTCCGTCACCAAAAATGGCCTGGCCGACAAGGTTGGCAAGGTTCTCAGCGGATGGGCCTCGGAAGGCGGTGACAGTGATCTCAGAGCAGACGACGAGGACACGGGCACTGGCATTGTTCTCGGCGAGGTCCTTGGCGATGTGGAGGGAAGTACCGCCAGCAAAGCAGCCCAGGTGGTAGAGCATGACACGCTTGACGGAGGGGCTCAGACCGAGAAGGCGCATGAGCTGGTAGTCGGCGCCAGGCATGTCGACGCCGGAGAAGGAGCAGAAGACAATGTGGGTGATCTTGGACTTGAGTTGGCCCCATTCCTTGATGGCCTTCAATGCCGCCTCCTTGCCGAGCTTCGGGATGGCGTCGATCATTATGTCCTGGCGTGGATTGAAGGAAGAAGGGTTGTCGTACGAGCAGATCTCGGGGTGTTTCTCCATAAGGTCCTCGGTCAAGTGCGTGTAGCGCTTGTGGATCATTGAATTGTCACCTGCGACATCCTTACGTTGATATTACTATCCAAGAACAACGTTGACATGCATGCAGTGAAGTTTTTCTTTGTTCTGATTCTTTTTCTTTCGCAATGGTAACACCAAATTTGTATGGCTAGCTTACATATACTATATGACAAACTTTTCTTTCAACCATTCTAAGATTGTTAAGAATGATTGCAAATTCACTATGCAAAGAAGCAAATTGTAGTCATGCGATTTGTCCACGAATAAGATCCAAAAAGAAAGATTTAGCCTTCTAGGAGAACTAAGGAAAGAATAACCAGAACTGTGGACAGTTAAACTTTGGAACTTCTATGTAACCCTATTTTCGTATTGCGGATATATTAAAGTTCAAAGTGAAGCTGAGACACTACAACTTTGTCCGGCTGTGAAACTTTTGCAGCCCATTGCCTTGCCTTTTATAGATACGAAGTGGGCAAGCCCGACCTTGGTTTTGAGGCAATGACGTTGGCAAAAAAAAAAAAATCTTCCACGTGTAACTATTGACTATTTTGATTAGATGGTTGGTATTGTCTGCTTGAATTTTTAATTAACTGATCAGTTAAGTGAGATTCATTTAAATGTCATCGGATAATGCGTAATGAAATTTTATAAACCTGTCTTTGTGATCCTAGAACCTCTGTGTGACATCCTCAATTTTCAATCTTCTTTCAATTGGATAAATCGGGCCTTTCATCGACGTGCCGATAGTGCTATTCTCTGAACCAGTCACTCATGAAATAACTAGACTATTTAGGAAAATCATTAAGGGATTTTAACACGATGGAATTGAGAATTCAACAAGGAATCAATTGCTCAACCGTGCTAATTTGCAATGATCATTACGGCACACTTAAAAATCAATTAGAGACCGGAGATAGGTCAACTCGACTGAGACGTGTGATTGAGTGTAGGTGATTCCACCTGATTGTAAAATTCTTGTCGATCAGAACTAAACCGATTTTTTGTTGTTTTAGGTACCATGTGTCCGTAACTGAAATCTCGAGATTTTCACGACAACTGAGAGTCGCCAATGTGTCACAAAAATGTACGTTGTGGTTTGAAAATAATTGATTACGGGTCAATTGCACTAAAAATTCTTAAAAACTATCCGGTAGATTAGGTCACGTTAAAATCATATCAGATTAAAATTAACAACAAATTTGAATTCGATTTCAAAAATTGAAAGTTCTGTCATGTCACGATTTATTTTAGGAATGTCTACTCGTCATTTGAAGAATTTTAAGTGATTCCGGGATTTTTACGGAAAATCGATTCGGACGTCGGAAAACAAATGGAAATTCGGATTGGCCGAATTGAAGAGATTTTCGACTTGCAAACCGAGCTACTTAGCAAAAGGACTTGCAGAAATTATGTGGGCTCTTTTTACATCAAAAAATGGAAGTCGAATTTGGGAATTTGTCAAAAAAATTGATGTCCCAAAAATGTGAAATTCGGAGCTTTGTAGAGGGGGCTGGATTTTGGCTTCAAAATGGATTATTTTGAGGAATTTATCTACAAGAAAGTGATGGGAGACTTACCACCACACTGAGTGGCGTTGCTGGCTTCGGGCTTTCTCCCCCTCACGAAGGGAAGAAGTTCGAATCCCCAGCACGTCGCAGGTGGACTTACTTGCTTCATGGGGGTGGTGAGTTCCTTAATGGGCCCCAGGGTTTGCCCGCCGGCTGCCGGGTTACGGGTTTCCTTGATCATCAAAAAAAAAAAAAAAAAAAAAAAAAAAAAAAGTAATGGGAGACTTGTAGGACAAGATTGAGGACTTTAGGGGAACAAAACATTAAATTAGATGGATATTTGTTGACTAATTCTTTAGGGCGCCTTTCTTCCTCTATGTTTTTTTTTTTTCCCTGTGGCCGAATGCTTCCTCCTCCTTCTTCGTAACCCCACGCCGGTCAAACCTCAAACTCACAGAAGCAAATTGTTGACCGCACCATCCCTCCTTCCACGTTGCTGCTCGTCCACCAAGTGTTGTACCCTCCTCGTGTCTTCGGTTCCTTCGGAGTCAACAACCAGCAGCGCCCACCGAAGAAGAAGCCAGCACTCCTCCACTTCGGTTTGCCAGCAATCTTCACGCCAGTCAACAGCAACACACACCGAAACCCAGGTTGACCCCAGCCCGTCCGCGAGAAGTCACCCTCGCACGAAGCCGCACAGCCCCTCGAGCCCGGCATCTCCGCAGTTGCAGCCCTGAACCAGCAGCTTCAGAGTTGACTTCCTCAGCTCAAGCAGCGAGCTTGCGGGCCAATGTCGGGCCCAATCCGTGACTCATTGGCGCGCTTTTTGGGACTTGTCGAGCCTCATCGCAACCCCGTCGCTTTGATCCGAGCAGATCTTGAATCAAGTGAGTTATCTCACTAAACCTCAATTAGTAGGTTAATTATGTGTAGAGGGTAATTAGATTAAGTTAATTAAGGTTTAGGTAGTTAGTTAGATTAGATTAGTCATTTAAATATCATATTTTGCATATTAGGTTGTTAATTTAGGTTAATTGGGGCCTAGGTAGATTTTATTAATTATCTAGATTGGTTTGGGAATTTTCCGGGACCGTCTCGATATTTAATCGGACAATTTTGGCCTAGGTTAGTTATTTTTGTATTTAATTGATATATATAATTAATTTTGGTAATTATTTAATTATTAATTTTTTCTTGGAAATTAAGCCGAGATAGCTAGTGACCGAAATTTCGTGCTAACTGCAATGGTGTGGTCAGATGTTAATTTGCGCAATTTGAATTTAAGTTGTAATTTTGGGAATTTATCTCAAAATTGTATAATGTCATTAATAAATTATAAATTACCGAGGCGTCGGTTTACAATGCCAAAAATGTTTTCAGACATTGTATAAATAGTGGATTTTCTAAAGTAAGGATATTATATTTTTAGCTCAGGCCGACCGTATACCTATACACGACTATTTTCATCGGATGCTTTTAATATAAAGAAAACATACTAGGATCACTATTTTAATGGAGATATTTGAGTGAAATGTATGTTGTCCTAGGCCGAGATTGTTTGATCGTGTGTTGGTCAGGGAGGACTAGTCTCGATCTTTTAAGCCAGACATTACCCTATATGAGATATCCATTCATTGGATCACGGGTCACAGTAGATTTTGAACCTACGCCCCTTTCGGGAAAGCCGTCTATTAAGATATAAACATCGCCGTGCTCATTGGTGGTAAGATGAAGCCTGGCTACACCAGAAGACACCGAACTTATGAGTAGGTTGTACTCGGGTCATAGTAGATTCTAGACCTACACCCCTTCGGAGAAGCCATCTATTAAGATACAAATGTGGTCGTGCTCAATGGTGGTGAGGCGATACCTAGCTGTGCCAGTAGACACCGAACCTATGAGTAGGTGGTACCCTTAAGGGGAAAATATTAACAATTGGAACGCATGAATGATTGATTGAGCTGATGAGACGTTTCAAGTGTTGTGTGCATCAATGATATGCATTTAAGATATGAACTATGCTGACATGTAGGAAGGAACTGAGGCAAGGTAAGTTCCCTATTCTCATTGAGTGATTGTGTGACCAGGTCACCCTTGACGTATTTCCTTTCTAATAGGGTTTTAGAAGATGGACTTGCTAAGGCATTATCTCAATGGTTAATATATAACCATTTTCAGGTCCTTAGATGGTATTAGTGGAGGACCGAAGCCCTAGAGTCGGTGAAGGTGGAATCTGAAAGATCGATGTTTATGTCCTACTAGTATGTTGTAGGATAGCTTCCTTTGAGAGCCGATATTTTGTAGACATTTACCTAGACTCTTATTGTAGATAAACTCAGTTGTTTATAAAAGTTTGCTTTTGTGAAACGTTGCCATAATTTTCTATCCCATGTTGTTTGTTGTTAGGGGTTATTGTTCGCTTCTGCATATGCATTAACAATAAAAGGGTCGGCGACTAGTCCTGGGAAGTCACAATTGTATCGACCGAAGTGGGATATGCATGTTCTCGAGAGTTGGGGTGTGACACTCTAACTATCACTAGATCCAGATATTTATTTGGTCCGAAGTGTTTTGTTGGGCATGATACTAACATGGAACAGATTGGCCATTTTTTTCACAAGAAAATGAGCTCGATGCTAAAGCAGGAAAGCTGAGTCGTGAGGCATTATTATAATGGCCAAAAGGAATTACGAGAACATTAATAATCTAAGCATCGTGAAAGTTGTTGAAGAAGGCCAATAGACATAATTAAGATTGGACAACCAAAATTGGGAAAATTGTCAAAAAGTTTTAAATCTATTATTCATTTGCTAATTCAATTATTAAACATTTTAATTTTATCGGCTTAATCACAAACCTCTTCATAATTAGCCAATTCAATCCCTCCAACCAATTTAACTGGAATTTGCTAACGTGGATGTCAGTCGTTTTACATAACACAACCGGCGCTAAAATGAACTATTTTCAATAATATTTTATTAATTTTATTAATTTTTTATTTCCTTTTTCCTTCTTTATTATTATAATTTTTACTATGGCCAACGAAGGTCGTCGAGCCCTTGTTCACCGCCAGCAAGGGTGTGCAAGAAGGAGCCCTAGAAAGCTTATTTGTTGAGAGTGTATAGCAAAGGCTCAACCTTCACCTAAAGTGATCACCATGAAGGAGCCTAAATATGAACTCACGACATATTTAGTTGGATCTACTTTCATTATGGGTGATCAAGTAAAGGTCGGTCAAGAATCGACTGTGTGGCTCCTGATTCCAAAATCTTGGAAGCAACAACCAAACTAATAAGTATTGATCTGATTCCAAAACTGATCTATCCAATCCGGCTCTTGAGAACATGACTAAGCATAAATGTCCACCATTTGTTCTCTAAATGGTTTAAAAGTAAAAAAAAAAAAAAAAAAAAAAAAAAAAAAAAAAAAAAAAAAAAAAGATAGCATACTTTTGTGCTTGTAGATTGTTGTGGGACACCTTTTGGGGATGACTAAAAAAGGAAAAAAAAAAAAAAAAACCTAAATAAAGACCAAGTGTGAGATCCCATATGGATCTCCCACCATGTTTCGGGCAAATCAGTGATATTCATATCTGAGATAGCGTTCTTATGCTAATTTGTTGTTGATTTGTTTTCGCGTTATTACTCATTTATAAGATTTGTGGCATCAACATTATCTATTAAAGTATTGAAAATGATAATGCCATGGGGGACCGTCCCCTTTGTTTTCGTTCTATACTTATCAAGCATTTTTCACACACTTTTTTTTTTTAATGAATAATTAGGTGTATGCTACTATACTCGCATTCATAATGCATATGAATGTACTTTAGGAAAACTTTCAAAAAGTGTAATTAAGTCCAAAAATTGTCAAATTTATGCAATCAAATTAACTTCGTTCAATTTGATTTAGTCACCATTGACCAAAGCAATGATGACCTTTTTTTATTAAAATATTATTTTTTCTTATATAGTAAGTGACCGGGTCGGATTTCGAGGTTGGGTTTGACCCGGTTCGCTGAAGGCTAGGCCCGAAATGGGCCTACATTACGGGCCGGGCCCAGAATCCCCCTTTTAAAAACAACCCAAGCCCACTTTACACAAAGCTGGGCTCTCTTTTAAAGGAACATGCCCGGCCCAAGAATCAACCAGCCCAAACTAGGCCCATGCATACTTGGCCCGAATCATCCAAAACCTTACCCGGTTGAAGTCTTGTGCCCGACCCGGCTCTTGATCTGAGATGAAGTCGTCGCTGGCTTCCTCCTTCTCCGCCTTGAGTCCCGACGAGTACGGTAGGGACGTCACCGAGCACCGCCGATGACAGCGACGACGCGATAAAAGCGTGGGCAGCGAGCTGCTCGACCGTGCCGAGCTACCACGACGGTGGCGGAGGAGGAAGGCTAAACTTGTGACAGCGTGACCACATCGAGCAGCGTTTGTGCCATGAGACCCACAGACACGGCGGCAGGTGATGTCAAAGACGACAGCGAGTAACAGTAGCTTGTGTTGAGCTCCAAGTGTGGGAACGGCAGAAAATCGCGACACCGTGGTAAGGCAGGCGACGTTGGGAGGTAGCACGGCGGCAATAGCGAGCTGATCATCAAGGGCGACGTCCGGGGGCTGAACGGCGGTGGCGTCAGGCGAGGCGTTGCATGCTGTGGCGGGGCTCGATCCCGCGAACCCTCCTCCCTCGAATCTAGCCCTCAGGATCTCTGCTTTCCCCACTAGAACCGCCTCTCCTTCTCTGGCCGACCTCCCCTCCTTAGATCTTTGGCCGGCTTGCTCTTGCGCCTCCCCTGATGTCTCTCGGGGGAAGCTCTCGGAGCTAGCTGCCTTGGATCTCTTTTCTAATCGTTTGGCTTCTGTCAGAAGCCCTATTTATAGGCCAAGGGGGGCAGGTCGACGGAGGCTTCAACCACCGGCCTTGGCACTCTGACCGCCCTTGGTGCAGCCGAATCGGATTCTCCTCAGCCGCCCACCTGCATACCCCGCTTCACATTGAAGGCGTGTCCCCATCCATTGTCGGCCTACTCTCCTCTCTCTCTCTACCGCAAGTCGTCCTCTACACGCATCGCCGGCCTCTACAAGTGAGGCACAAAGGCGAAGGAGGGAAGATCGGAGGAAGAAGAAGACAGAAAGAGGGGGGGCTGGGTAGGGTCGCAAAGGGGTTGGATGGTTCCCGGCCCACGCGGAGGAAGAAGGAGGGCTGGGCGTGAAGGCCCAACCCGCGTGGCCCTCTCTTTTCTTTTTCCTTTTTTTAATTTATTTAATAAATTATTTGTAAAAGTGAAAAAGAAAAGGCAATAAAAAGGAAATAAATTTTAATGGATGCCAATAAAAATAAAGGCCTAATTGATGCAAAAAAATATTTTTTTATTAGGGTCAAATTGATCCCTAATTTTATATGCAAATTAATTTTAAGCATTTAGTCAAAATTTAGGTGTCAACACCTCGAGCTTAGTTTTGAGACAATGACATTGGAAAAAGGAAATCTTCCACATGTAACTATTGACTATGTTGATTAGATGGTTGGTATTGTATGCTTTAATTTTTAATTAATTGATCAGTTAGGTGAGATTCATTTAAACGTCATCAAATATCGCGTAATCAAATTTTATAAACCTGCCTTTGTGATCCTAGAACCTCTGACTATCACAGGATGCAGATGTTTATTGGGTGTTTATCTAGAACAGATTGGCCATTTTTTCCCAAGAAATTGATCTGAGTCACGAGGCCATTTTTCTAAAATCAGTCACGAGGCATTATTATAATAGCCAAAAGGAACTACGAGAACATTAATAATCTAAGCATCGTAAAACATCTTGAAGAAGACCGATAGACATCATTGAGAATGGACTACCAAAATTGGGAAATTGTCCAAAAAATCTTAAATTTAGTACACATTTACCAATTCGTATCTAAACAATTTAATTGTATTAATTTAATCATAAACCTATCATATTTATCCAATTCAATCCTTTGTGTAATTTGACTAGAATTTGTTAACATGGATGTTGGTCGTCCTATGTGGCACAATCGAGACTAACATAGACAATTTTTAATTATAATTTAATATAGGGTCCTTGGTGGCCACTAGCAACGGTGTGTGAGAAGAAGCCGTCGAAAGCTTTTTTGACATAGCAAAGGCTCAACTTTCACTTGAAGTGATCACCAAAAGGAGCCTAAATTTGAACTTATGATATATTTAGTTGGATTTACTTTCATTATGGGCGATCGAAATAATAAGGACCGATTCCAGAACTCATTTATTAAATCCGGCTCTCGAGAGCATGACTAAAAATAAATGTACGCCGTCTATTCTCTATATGATTTAAAAGTCAAAAAAGATAGCATGAGTTTTTCGTTATAAATTGATGTGGGACCACTTTTTGGGATAACTAAAAGTGAAATAAAAAACAAAACAAAACAAAATAAATCCCGAGGGTGAGATCCCATATGGATTTGCAAGGAAGGAAACAAGTTACATTTTTCTTTTTAGGGATAAGTGCACTAAAAATTTTACAACTTATCATAAAATAGGAGTTCTAAACATTTTAAAAAATGTAATTAAATCTTAAAACTTTTCAAATTGATGCAATCAAATGAACTCCATTCAACTTAATTTAGTCACCGTCGACCAAAGCAATGATGACTGGTATTTGATTTCTGAGCTGTTGATCCATACTTTCAGTATTTTCTAAGTTTGCTCTAACACGACAAAGCTATTAATAGATCGATATAGGGTGGATGAATGATGACGCAATGTATGTATCCTCGTGTTTGGTCTAGCGATGAAATTGTCACAAACTATCCTCAACTTGTATCCATATCTCACTCAGCTTGCCTTAGGTTTTTAAACACGTAATTTGCATCTTTGAAATTGTACATATCAATCAGGATCGCATCAACTAAAAGAAAATGATAAAAATGGACTAGCGAATCACGCTGATCTTAAAATACTAGCACTGGCAGCGTGTTTCGAGCAAATCAGAGATATCCCTATCAAAGATAACGTTCTTATGCTGATTTATTGTTGATTTGTTTTCATGATTATTGCTCATTTAGAAGATTTGTGGCGTCAGCATTATCTATTAAAGTATTGAAAATGATAATGCCATGGGGGTCGTCACATTTGTGGCCAGCGACTCCTGGCTAGCATGAGATAAACCACGCAAAAATACGTGATTCGTGTTGCGAGCAATGCGGAAGTGTGAACAAACCAAACCATTCAAGTAAGAAGTAATTTGCACATATAAAACCAGTACACAATGGATTTATGTGATTCAGCCGTCTATCTACTCCACAGCCGAGCTCTGCGACAATACTTGCATCGTTTGGGAGCGTGCCGTGGATATGGCCGGCCACGGCCCTCAACGAGCTCAAGACCAACCTCACACACAGACTCGGCGACCACGAGACGCGCGACAAAACAAAAATATTAAAAGAATGTACCGCATAAACAAAGTCGATCGTTACTTATCTAGCATTTTTCATGCACATGTACTTCTTTTGTAATAAAAAATTAGGTTCTTGCTGCTATACCCGCATTCATAATGCATACAAAAGTCGTCACAAGTGGGTCGCGCGAGAATATATCAATTTATGTAATAACTAAGTATGAATTGTTAGGGATAGTATTGGAAAATATCTCTTATTATCTCCAACATGAATGATTAAGTAGGATAGGTCCAGTAAAATATGAAGACAAGAGATTCTCTTTTGGCCGAACTTTTAATCATATATTTCTCGGAAACTTTGTAATGAACTAGGTTGAACTCATTCTTTCAGTACCAGTTGAAAGAAGTTGACTATCTATCCTTCGGATAAACGAGATAACTCAAGCTAAAAACTGTATTCCATGCCTGAACAGAAGTTGTTCATTGAAAATTCAAATTTGTCGGTTCGAAGCTCCATTTACTGGTCAATTTTAATTAGTTTAATGTTTTACTCGATCATAAAATTAATACCATCGCCTTTGGCTGATCGTCCAATCTATAAATACCATACTCTGCTAACTTAATTTAGCAAACAAAGGAGCATCACCATACGCTGAATGGAGTACTATATGTTGGGAAAGTATGGCTTCAAATTTGGTAGAATAATGAAGTCGGATCTTTAGAGTAATCAAGTCAGACTTTGAGATGTAATGTCACTTTCTTTAAGGATTTATTTACATCACAATGTTGCTAAAGGTCATCGGCAAATTTCCTCCAAGATACAACAAAATCTCAAAATGAGAATACTAGATAGCAATTCTAGTATTTCTCTAAGGCCTCTCTAGAAAATGTTTGAAAAGATGACTGTAGTTATTTTTAGAAAGAATGCTTGAAATGATAAAATGATTGCACACTTTATTCTTCTGAAAAATAACATAAATATATAAAATAGTCTTAAAACATAGGCAACTTTTCATGAAAAATTGCAAAAATGAACAAATGTATCCTTTCAAAAATTGTCCAGATGAACAAAGGCATCCATTCGGAAGAAGTTGAAAAAATGAACAAATGCAACTCTTTGGGAAATGTTGCAAACTGAACAAGTATCTTTTTCAAAGGTTGTCTTGAAAAGACACAAACAAAAATTCGGAATAATTAAAAAATAAATATTATTATTTTAATAAAAAAATTTCGATTTTTTTTAAATTTCACAAAATTCTCAAAAAACAAAAGCAACCTTTGAATTGATTAAAGTTAATAAGATAACCGTACAAAAGAAAAAAAATAACAAAGGGGTTAGTGCTTTGCGATAAGTATGCCTAATAATCATGCACCCGCACGCGCGTATGATGAGGTCTAGCCCACATCCAATTATTTCTTTAGGTACATTAAAAAAAAAACCCTACACTTATTAATTTGCCTACTTTCTCCCACTTTTCTTATGTGGGATAAGGAAACCTGCACTCAGTTTCTTTTTACAAACAAATTTCTAACACTATCTACCTTACCTTTTGTTGCTAAGCCTCCTATGGTGGAGCATCAATCTAATCCCGCGATCGTCAAGCTAGAAGTTGGGTGGCATCTGCCTTCCGCCTGGCCCATGCTCGCTTCTGATCATTGGGAACATCCTCGAGCTCGGGGACAAGCCCCACCAAGCAATCACCAAGCTCTCTAAGCTATATGGCCCTATTTTGACCGTAAAACTGAGGGCAATCACCACCATAGTCATCTCCTCTCCGAGGCTACTAAGGAAGCCCTTTAGAGGAATGATCAGCACTTGTCCGGCCAGTAGGTCCCTGACACCACCAAGGCGACTAGTCACCATGATAAGTCCATCGTGTGGTTGTCGGCCTCTAACAAGTGGAAGCTGCTCAGGAAGGTGTGCATTGTTCAGATGCTGATGGCATGCATGCTCGATGAGACCCAGTTCCTCTGTTGCAAGAAGGTGGAGGTGTCACGATATGATCCTTGAGCACGTGCCCATCCCTCTCCAGTCGATAAAATTTGTGACTTTCTAGGACCAGTCATCGACCCTTTTTTATTTTATTGCACATGCAGAAGCGAATAATAAATCCCCTAACAGTAACCATCTTGGGATAGAAAACCATGACAACAAATTCACAAACAAACAAATTCACAAACAAACATGCTTTTATAAACATACTGAGCCATGTACAAAGTCTATGATCAAAAGACTACAAAAAACTATCTTTCCAAAAAGAAGCGGTCCTAACTAACCTACACTTCAAATCACTTCAGCATGGCTCTAGGTCCTCAGGTCTATGGTCCTGAAAATTGAGCCCACGATGGGGTGAGATATAAATCTCAGCAAGTTCATGCTATAAACCCCTATTAGAAGGGAAATACGCTAAGAAATGTCCTAACCACACAATCATACAATCACGGAGACTTACCTCATCTCAAATCCACCCTACAGGTCAATACACTTTATATCATAGACAATACGAGAGCATGAGCAACAAATAAGCGCCAACAACTGGAACGCCACACTCAATTTTCAAATCAGCACAGGGGTCCTAATTATAGAGCCAAATCATTATGACACATCCCATATCGTGCCACATAATTCCGTCCCATAATCCAACACATTCAACTCAATTCATTATACGTTCCTAGATTTGATCTTGGCATATAGCACGGCTTACTCTTTGTTCAGTGGTCTTCTAGCATTGACAAGCATCGTCTCAGCCCATTGAGCGCGGCACGTCTCCATCAAATGGCTTTCTCAAAGGAGCACATGTTTAGAATCTACTACGATCGGCTTCCCGTTGTCTAAGGGCATCCCATATAGGGGTTACCGTCTAGCTTAACAGCTTAGGACGGGTTTTCTTAACCAACACACGATCACTCAAGTATGGCCTAGGGCATTGTGCATTGCACTCAAATGCCTTAGTTAAAATGGTGAACCTAGTCATTTTCTTCGTATTAAAAATAAATGGTAAAATAATTGTGTGTGGGTACACGGTCAAATCGAACCAGAAAAAATGATATTTTCCAATTTAAAATCCCACTGTTTTTTTTTACCAAAAAAAAGCCCATTGTTTTATATATTATATAAAACCATTTTTGATGTTAAAATCGATGCCCGAATTTTCTTAAATAACCAAAAAAATCCAATCGGCACTTAATTACCATAATTTAACACTCAATTGTAGAAATTAACCACACCATTGCAATTAGCACGGAATTTTTGTCACCCACTATCTCAGTCTAATTTCTGGAAAAAATTTAATAATTAAATAATTACCGAAATTAATTAAATAAATACATTAAATATTTAAAAATGCTAAATTAGGCTAAATAATTCTAATCTAACCTCCTATTGAACTAATTAAATTATCCTAACCATTCTAACTATAAAGCTACCTAACAAAGCTAACTAAATATAAGCTCTAACCACCTAACTCACTAATCTAACTAACCTAAATTAATTAAATAAACTAAAACTACCATAATCTAAACTTAAATAAATCTAAACAATCCTTAAATGCCAGTAGCCTACTAAGAAGAGTTTAGTGCATAAATTAACCGGTTTAATGCGAAAATCGGTTCACCGTGACAACGGCAGAAACTCAAACTTTCGGCGGTGTCAACGGGCACTTGGACCAGGCCTAAAATCGGCCCAACAAATCTCAGCCCGAATTGAGATTTGTTACTGAATTGGGCTGGGCCGAAGTTGGGTTGAAATAGGCTTCAATTGAGCTAGACCCAAGGCTGAAATTGCGAACTGGATTGCCGAAATTCACTAGCTTGGGCTGTTGAATTCTTGGCATTGCTAGGCTCGAAAGAAATTCGCTAGGCTGAACTCCAACACTGAAGATGGGCTATGGCTTGATCAATGAAGACACGTGAAGGAGGAGAGTTCGTTGGATTTGCTGGCCGAGCTATGGGAGACCGAACGAGAAGACACGCAAAGGAGATGCAGCGTTTGATGGGGCTATCTTTAGACGATGGTAGCTCAGCATAAGTTGAAGACGCGTTGGCATTGTTGGCAAGAGAAGAGTCCATGGTCAACTTCAATGGAGAGAGAGAGAGAATGGCTTCGGTGGTTGAATCGTGGGCCTTGGGTCTTCGGTTAAAGAAACCAACAAGATTGGGGCAATAGCTTAGGTTGACCCTATTGGTGGCTAACCAAGCTGGAGAAAGGCGTGGGTGTGGCAGCTTGATTAGTCGAAGATGGGTGGCTAAGGTTTGACTAGAGGAATTTCAATGGAGAGAGAGGGATGGAGTGGTATGAGGTGGTGACCGATTGAAAGAAAACAAACAAGCTGACATGTTGTAGGCTTGAGATAAATTAACGGACAGAGAGAGATTGAGGGGATGAAAGCAAAAATAGAATAGAAGGGAGTTGGGGAAGAGGATGCTCAACATCCAAAGGCTTGGCTTGGAAGTCCAAATTTCCTTTTACCCATCCAATTTTCCGTTAATTTCCAAATCGTCTGAAATGAATTCTCCATAAAAATCTCGAAATCTCCGAAAATTCTCCAAAGGATGAGTCAACATTCCTAAAATAGGTGTTGACACGACAGAACTTTCAATTTCTGAAATTGAGTTCAAATTCGCGATTAATTTTAATCTGACGCAATTTTAGCGTGACCCAGTCTACTGGGTAACTTTTAGGATTTTTTTGTGCAATTGATCCGCGATCGATTTATCTCAAGTCATAATGTACATCTTCAACTCATTGATGACTCTCGGTTATCATGAAAATCTCGAGATTTCAAATACGGAAACTGGGTACAGAAATGATAGAAAAATCGATCTAGTGCCATTCGACGAGAATTTTGCAATTAGGTGGAACCACCCATGCACTAATCACATATCTCCATTGAATCGACCTATCTCTGGTCTTTGATCGATTTTTTACGGTGCCGTAATGACCCTTGCAGATCAACACTGTCGAGTAGCAATTCCTGATCAAATTCTCAAGTCTATTACATTTAGATTCCTTAATTGCTTTCCTAGATAGTTTAGTTATTTTATGAGTGATCAGCTCAAAGAATAGCACTATAGGCACATCGATGAAAGGCCCAATTTATTTAATCGAAAACGAAATTTGAAAATTCAGGCTATCACAACTCTTCCCTTTTTATAAAAATTTCGTCCTCAAAATTTAAACCTATTATAATATGAGTGTACAATCGTCTCATCGACTCCTCAGTTTCTCAAGTTGCTCCTTCTGTGCCGTGGTGTTGCTAGACCATGTTGACTAACGTGATGGTCTTGGTGCTTGGGACCTACTATTTGAGATCCACAATCTGAATCGGACTTTCAACGTATGACACTCTATCGTCCACATCCAATTCCTCAAAATTAAGTACATGGGTCGAGTCAGGCTCATACTTCCTCAATATCAACACGTGAAAGACATCATGCACTTGTGCTAGCCTCGGCAGTAATGCAAGACGATATGCTAGGATCCCAATTCTTTCAAGAATCTCAAATGGACCTTCGTATTTTGGACTTAGTTTTTCTTTCTTTTCAAAGCGCGAAGTACCTCTTATTGGTAACACTTTCAGAAAAACGTGATCACCAGCCTGAAATTCCAATGATCTCTGGCGCTTATCTACGTAGCTTTTCTGGCAGCTCTAAGCGGTCTTTAATTTGTCCCTAATGACGGTAATTGCATATATTGATTGCTGAACCAACTTTAGGCTTGTGATTTTTCGTTCTCTGACTTCATCCCAACATACTGGCGTTCTACACACCCTGCCATACTAAACTTCAAAAGGAGCCATCGAATGCTTTCGCTAATAGCTGTTGTTGTAGGCGAATTTGACAAGGTGAAGCTGTCCCTCCAGCTTCCTTTGAAATCCAACATGCAAGTTGCAGCATGTCTTCGAGGGTTTGAATCGTCCTCTCGTGACCGGCCATTTTTGAGGATGATATGGTTGTACTATACTGTAGCTTCGTTCCTAATGCACTCTACAGACTTTTCCAAAAGGCAGTTGTAAACCTCGGGTCTCGGTTTGAAGTAATTATCACCGGCACTCCATGTAGATGAACTATCTGACACACGTACATTTCCGCGTGCCTGTCCAAATCAAGGTCCTTTTGTACTGCAATGAAGTGAGTTGACTTTGTTAATCTGTCGATCATTGCTCAAATAGAGTCATTACCTTTCTGACTCCTCGGTAAGCCCATTATGAAGTCTATCGTGATATGTTCCCATTTCCACTCGAGAATCTCGAGAGGTTGCAGAAATCCTCCTGGCTTATAATGTTGTACCTTCACTTGTTGACACGTCAAACACCTGGCTACATGCTAGGCGATGTTTGCCTTCATACCAAACCACCAATAGTGTTGACGCAGATTTCGATACATGTTTGTACTACCATGATGAATGCCGTAATACTACAATGAGCTTCTGATAAAATCTCTTCTTAACCTCTGCATCGTTAGGCACACACAATCGTCCTCGGAATCAGTGTTCCATTCTCAGAAATCTGAAAATCAACTTTTCTCTTATCGATATCCTCTTGCAGGATTTTCTGAACATCCGAATATGTTAGCTGAAGTGTTTTGATTCTAATCTGAACATTCGGCTTAATTCCGAGGGTGGCCATAAGATTTGAAAGGTGGCCTACCTCAAACTTGAAAACCGAATCTCTAGCTTTCTCAATCAAAGTCCATTCCTTGAGTATTATCTATGCTACTGAAGACTTTCGACTCAGTGCATCCGCGATCTTGTTCCCCTTTCTAGGGTGATACAAGATATCACAATTAGTCCTTTTAGGAGTTCCATCCAACGATACTTTCTCATATTCAACTCCTTCGAGAGAATAAATACTTGAGACTTTGATGGTTATGAAGATCCGGAATCTTTCTCCACACAAATAATGTCTCCAAATCTTCAGTGCAAAAATAATTGTTGCGAGTTCTAAGTCATGCCTCGGGTAATTTAGTTCATGAGGTCTCAACTGACGGGATGCGTATGCAACAACTCTGCCATGCTGCATCAACATGCAATCCAGTCCTCTAAATGATGCATCACTGTAGATCTCGTATCCTCTAAGACCAGATGGTATGGTCCGCATAGATGCGATAGTTAACTTTTCCTTAAGCTCTTGGAAACTACACTTGCACTTGTCTGTCCACACAAATTTCTCTTCCTTTTTCAAGAGTCGAGTCAATGGTGATGCTAAAGCTGAAAATCCCTCTAGAAATTGTCTATAATACCCTATTAAACCAATAAAACTTCTGATCTCTATCACTGTAGTCGGTCTTGGCTAGTTGATTAATGCTTTGATCTTCGATGGGTCCACAGAGATTCCTTCTCTTGAAATCACATGACCTAGAAAAGCAACACGAGCCAACCAAAACTCGCACTTGTTGAATTTAACATACAACTCATGAGTCCTTAAAGTCTACGGTACCAATGTCAAATGTCTTTCATGCTCCTCTAGACTTCTCAAGTATACCAAAATATTATCGATGAACACGATCATTAACCGATCCAAGTATTCCTTGAAAACTCGATTCATCATATCCATAAAAGCAGCTAGGGCATTCGTTAATCTGAACAGCATTATAATGAATTCATAATGGTCATATCGAGTACGAAACACCGACTTCGGAATGTCCTCCTTTCTAATCGTCAGCTGATGATATCCCGTCCTCAGGTTGATCTTTGAAAATATCAATGCTCCTTGTAACTAATCAAACAAGTAGTCAATTCTCGAGAGTGGATACTTGTTCTTGATCGTCACTTGATTGAGTTGGCGACAGTCAATGCACATATTGCAACGAACCATCTTTTTTTTTTTTTCAAGAACATAACTGGTGCTCCCCAAGGTGATGCACTGGGATGTGTGAATCCCTTATCCAATAATTCTTGCATCTACACCTTCAGTTCTTTCAATTTTGATAATGCCATCTGGTAATGAGCCTTAGAGATTGGCTCTGTCCTGGGGGCTAACTTAATCACAAATTCTATCTCTCTTTCTGGAGACAAACCAGACAATTCTTTCAGGAACACATCTGGAAATTCTTGGACCACTGTAATATCTTTGATCTTTAGTTCCTCAACTGTCGTATCCACGGCAGTTGCTAGGTAACCTTGACAACCCTCATCTAACAACCGAGTTGCCTCTAGTGATGAGATTAGGGAAATCGAGAGTCCTCCTTAACTCCCATTAAACTCGAAACTCTCACCCTCTAACAGGTTAAACTGAATCGCCTTGCGATGATAGTCCAGCTTAGCTCATTACTTGGTGAACCAGTCCATGCCAATTATCAAGTCAAAGTCATACATGGCTAGGACTATCAAGTCCATCTTCCCCTCTCACTCACCAATCGCTAACGTGCAACTAGGATAACCCACTGTAGCTAACACATTAGCCTTTAATGGTGTCGATATACTAATCACCAACTCTAACAAATGATTAATAAATCCTAGCAACTTAACATACTATTAAGCTGTAAATGAATGAGTAGCTCTAGGGTCAAATAAAGCATTCGCCATTCTAATGGTGTTCTATCTGCAAGTGCAATCACATTAGTCCTCCACCTATCCTCTGGTGATGGCATATGTCCTTCCTTGAGCTGAAGGCCTGATCAATCCACCCTACTATGCATTTAGTGGTAGAAGTCCTTGATTTTGATTCATCGGTGGTGGTGGCGGCAACTGCGGCAGTCCCATCTGTCTCTTAGGATAATTCCTAGTCAAGTGACCCTACTTGCCACACTCATAACAAGCACCAGGCCTGACCCATGTCTTCTTTTGCAGAAGCGACATGCACCATTTTGTCTCTACACTAATTTTCCTATTCCACCCTTCCTATTGGGCAGAATGAAGTCATTAGTCTCTTTCCAAACCGATTTCTATCTTGGTTAGAACCAAACTGCGACCCAAATGCGGTGGCCTATTCATTTAGATTCTTCTCTATCAGCTAGGCTCGTTCGTACAACTCATTGTAATTTGTTATATCAAACAGCTCCAACAGATTTTTCAGTTTCGATCGGAGGCCATCCAAAAGCCTCATCACCTTCTCCTCGAGATCTTCAATCAATCTTGGGGCATACTGCGAAAACCCGATGAACTTCACCTCGTACTGGTCCACAGTCATTTGACCTTGATGAAGGCGTAGAAATTCCGCCATCTTCAATTGCTTGGCACAATTGGAGAAATATTTGCCATTGAATACCACACCTTATGAGAATACTTCTTCTTTGGTGGCCCTCCACCAAGTACTTGTAATCCCCTTCAATTGATATATTGAAGGGTGACCTTCTCCTCCTCTGTGCACCTTAGCAATGCAAAAGCTTTTTCCAGTTCTTGAATCCAGAGGGTTGCAACCTTGGGATCTCCTGTTCTATGAACTTTGGTGGTTGCAATTTCAGGAATTGCTCAACTAGCTTGTGAATTGGTCTCTCAGCAACCACATTCCCTTGTGGGGCTTCAACGGGTGTGGTAGCTTGGTTCTAGGCCTACTAACCCATTAGATCTCCAATCGTCTAGAGCGCCTGCATGATCCCTTCAATCTTTGGATCACCGAGGCTGTTACCCCAGCACCAACCGATGGGACTAGTGACTATGCTACATCACTTGCACTGGCCTCAGCCTATGCTCTACCTCAGCCACCTTGGGCACTGATCCTTGTTGGCATCCTAGCCCGAGTCACTAAAGATAAGGTCATCTGTCTAGGAGTTCTTGGCTCCTGATCACTCGTCCTGTAGACCTTCTACGAAACTTGTTCCCAATTCCATACAGAATTAGAAACTAAGTGATCCCACAACCAAATTACCAAATAGCTATCAATCACATGCATTGCCATAAATATAGAGGTTATTTCTACCAACTATCCCAACTCATCACACCTTATCACTCCAACCACTAACTTTGCTTTGATACCACTAAACGGGGATGTCACGCCCCGATCCTCGAGCACGTGCCCACCCCTTTCTGGTTGATAAAATTTACGACTTCCCAAGATTAGTTGCCGACCCTTTTTATTTTATTGCACATGCGAAAGCAAATAAAAAATCCCCCGACAGTATTCATCTCGGGATAGAAAAACATGACAACAAATTCACAAACAAACATATTTTTATAAACATACTAAGTCATGTACAAAGTTTGTGATCAAAAGACTTCAAAAGACTATCTTTCCAAAAAGAAGCGGTCCTAACTAACCTACACTTCAAATCACTTTAGCACGACTCCAAGTCCTCAGCTCTACGATCTTGAAAATTGGGCCCACCGATGAGGTGAGATATAAATATCAACGAGTTCATGCTTTAAACCTTGATTAGAAGGGAAATACACTAAGAAGCGTCCTAACCACACAATCATACAATCAAAGAGACTTACCTCATCTCAGATTCACCTTGCAGGTCAGTACACTTTATATCACAGATAGCACAAGAGCATGGGCAACAAATAAGCTCTAACAACTAGAACGCCACACTCAATTCTCAAACTAGCACAGAGGTCCTGATTATAGGGTTAAATCGTTATGACATGTCCCATACTGTGCCACACAATTCCGTCCCAAAATTCGACACATTCAACTCAATTCATTATGCATTCCTAGTTTTGATCTCGGCATATAGCACGGCCTACTCTTTGTTCGGCGGTCTTTTGGCATTGATAGGCATCGTCTCACCCCATTGATCACGGCACGTCTCCATCAGACGGCTTTCTTGAAGGAGAACAAGTACAAAATCTACTGTGACCGGCTTCTCATTATCTTGGGGCATCCCATATAAGGGTTATCATTTAGCTTAACAGCCTGGGGTGGGTTCTCTTAACCAACAGATGATCACTCAAGTATGGCCTAGGGCACCATGCATTGCACTTAAATGCCTCAATTAAAATGGTGAACCTAGTCATTTTCTTTGTATTAGAAATACATGATAAAATAGTCGTGTGTGGGTACACGGTCAGATCGAACCAAAAAAATTGATATCTTTCAATTTAAAATCCCACTGTTTTATATGGTAAAATTTTGCAATTAGTTGGAATCACTCACGCACTAATCACATATCTCCATCAAATCGACCTATCTCCAGTCTCTGATCAATTTTTGACGATGCCGTAATGACCCTTGCAAATCAACACGGTTGAGCAGTCAATTTCTGGTCAAATTCTCAAATCCATTGCATTTAGATTCCTTAATTGCTTCCCCAGATAGTCTAGTTATCTCGTGAGTGATCAACTCAGAGAATAGCACTATAGGCGTGTCGATGAAAGGCCCGATTTATTTAATCGAAAATGAAATCTGAAAATTCAGGCTGTCACAGGAGGAGTTTGTTGGCTTCATCTTGGAGAGTTGCCAGCAAGGCCATTGCGTCGACATAGGGAAAACTGCCTTCACAACCGTGCTCAACTCAATCTCAAACACGTTGTTTTCCATCGACTTGGCACACCACGATGCACGTTCCTCCCAAGAGTTCAAGGACCTTGTGTGGGGCGTGATGGAGGAGACCGGGAAGCCCAATGTGTTGGATTTCTTCCCAGTGCTCCGGCGGTTCAATCCCCAGGGCACGCTCTAGAGGATCTTAGGTTACTTTAGCAAATTGCTTGCCATGGTCGACAGCATGATCGAGGAAAGGACTACGGCCAGGGCCTCAGAGGTTGCGTCTTCACTGAGCAACGACATGCTCGATTCTCTGATTAATATAAAGGAGAGATGAGAATTAAGTGGCGATGATATTAAGAGCTTGCTTCTGGTCGGTACATTCTTTTCTATTGAATACTTTCTTCTGCATTCGTTCTTGTTAGGTTTATTTCAAATTATGCAAGGTGCGCTCTTTATTTAGATTACTAAAGGATGACTTCTATATATCTTGATGCTCTCGAATTTGTTACTGACTAACTTTGGACAATTAATTAAAATTTGCTTCAAAAGATGAAGGTGTATTTGTCAAACATCCCTCAGCTATTTCTCACGATTTGCTCTTTGCCAGGACTTGTTCCTTGCAGGAGTCGACTAGAGCTCAAGCTTGCTGGAGTGGGCGATGGCAGAGCTACTACACAATCCAGAGAATATTGCGAGAGCCCGCAAAGAGCTCGACCAAGTAGTTGGTGGTGATGGAGGAACGTTGCAAGAGCCTGGCATCGCAAGGCTCCCCTACTTGCAAGCCATAGTCAAGGAGACTGAGGCTGCACCCGCCCGTCCCACTCCTGATCCCGCACAAGGCCGAGAGCGACATTGAGATATGCAGTACGATTGCCCCAAAGATACCCAGTGTGCTGGTCAACGTGTGGGCCATGGGGCGGGACCCGAACGTATGGCCCGACCTGGACAGCTTCTCGCGGAGTGGTTCCTAGGGCGCAAGATCGATTTCAAGGGCCGGGATTTCGAGCTTATCCGTATGGGAGCAGTGGAGGATGGCTGCGTTCGGTTCAGCATTTGCAATAGGCTTTGAGTTCAATGCAAATGTTGAAAGCCCAAAGCTACTTAGGGAAATGCAATTGTGTTTGGTAAATTTTTTTTGCAAATGAACTTTGAGTTGAATGTGCATTTGGTAAATAAAACTCTCACAATGCGCTTTGATGGGTATATATATATATATATAGATATATATATATATATATATATATATTATATTGAAAATTCAACTAAACCCTTTGCTAGACCGGTGAAGGACTACAGCCGCCGACAAGCCAAATCTAACACCGGTGGCCGTCGGTGAGGTCGCCCGAGGTCGCGACCTCTCGGCGGCCCGCGCGACCCAACCGAGGGCCGCCGAGGTTACCCAACCTTGGGCGACCCAGGCGAAGCGCGACCCAGGTGGCAGTCACCTAGGTCCCCGAGGTCGCGACCTCCAACGAGGGTCACACAACCTAGCCGAGGACCGTCGAGGTCCCCCACCCTCAAGCGACCTCGGTGACGGCCGCCGGCGGCCGGCGAAGGGCTGCCTCCTTTTTCAATTAAAAATAAAAAATAAATAGGGGCAAAATGGGAAATATGAAAAATTAGTGAAGGTAGTTTTGGAAGAGAAAAAATAATTTTAGCATTCCACCGACGCTGAAAGCCCAAAGGTAGTAGGGACTAGCTTTGGGCTTTTAGCTTTTTGAAAACAAGTTAAAAGTTGAAAGATAGCAAAAAAATTGAACCAAACGGTCTAGCATTTTCGCAAGGGCTTTTAAGGCTAAAAGCCCCTTGGGAATGTTGAATCAAATGCACCCAATTTTGACCTCTCTCTTGCGCTGATTCAATTGGAAGCTCGAACAGGGTGTGAGGCCCGTAGAGATGGACATGACTTGAGAAATTTGGGATCACGCTGCGGAAGGCAGTCCCTCTGCGTGCTATTCCCATGGAGGTGTGACTTTAATTACATGCGTATGCCCACGCGTTGCGAGAGACACACGCATTCATTTGGTCGTTATGTTCTTTTGCTTCTATATATATGGTCGAAATAAATTCGATGGACTTCACGTCATCTATGATGTATTTGCGTGTGCAATTTATGGTGCTAATGAGTATGTGGTGACATGGATAGATAATAGTGTAATATGAGATTGTACGTTGAAAAGGTGTGTATGATCATGGCTGCGTCTCAATGGTGACACATTTCAGAAGGGGTGGAGCTATATGCACATTTTATAAAAAGCATGAGATGGGTTGAACTTGTAATGAATTGCATTTGTTCGGCTTCTATGGAGTCCCTCTGGAATGAGTACATTTCTGTTAATGATTGGAAAGACGATTGATCAATGACTTGGTCGGCAATGGAACTTGGAAGCCATAGGACAACTTCTATCCTAACGTTTCTGATGGAAGCGCGCGAACAATGCCTTGCCACAAATAAAGTTGATTTCTTCTTGACCACACACAAGGAAGAGTAGTATTTCAATGCCACTCTAAGCGCCACCTACTCTTTCAAGTTTTTTTTTTTTTTCCTTAGAAAAACTTATTTTTGTCCGTTTAAATTGATGCAACTGTCTAAAATTTTTATTTTTTATGTACCTGTTCTTAATTGACACAATAAATTACAATTCAAACACGGCACATGGCATTGCACATGTATGAGAAGACAACTTGATTTTAACACAAAATCAGTGAATTGGGATAATATACATGTACGTTATATATGCCTTGGTAACTTGTTAACGTGTTAATAACAAAGTATATTCCATGATAATTATATTGGGATCAAAATTATCTCAGCTAATCTTTTGGTCATTTCGTGTCTTTCAAGTCGTCTATGGTTTTTCCCAACTTACCAAGTGAAAAGATGAATACTTTTCAATGAAAAGTAGGTCATTAGCTAGCTACTTCTTTTTTTTAATTTTTTTTTTGGTGACCTAAGGAAGCCCTGTGCGCTGCTTCGTGGCGAAGTAAACCCTGGAGGAGCAGTAGAGTCACCATCACCCTTGCTGCCCCAAGTAAGTCACTTGACAACACCGTGGATCGAACGCTGGACCTCTCGTGAAAGGAACTAGCTACTTCTAATATGGAGATTGTTATTTAAACAGACGATGTTTATAACTTCTTTTCCGATGTCTCACATATTAGAACATTTTCATTTAGAAGATCAAAGAAAGCAAAGATGTGCTCAATGTGTATCTAAATCTCCCTAACGAGGTGCTGATTGCGCTTCCAATGCATACTTCAAGCTAGGAATACATTGTCCAAAATGAACTTTCTGCTAAGGATTAATACTACAAAAAATCTCAAATTGGTATACTTGTGACAAATTTATCCAAAACTAATTTTTTAACCAATCAAAAACCCTAAACTAATACACATATAATAAATTTATCTCAAACTAACTTTTCGACCATTAAAAACCCCAAACAGATACATTTGTAACAAATCTACCCTTTATTACTTTCTATCAAATTTACTTGCCAGCCTTGGGTGAGCTCAAGCCTTGCCATTTCTGGTGACCTCGAGTTGCATTAGCCCACACCTGTGGACCGGTTGTTGAACTGGCGGAAAGGAAGAAAAAAGTTAAAGGAAACATAAAATAAAATAAAGTTATTAAAATCAATTTTTCAAAAACATCAAAACGCTCAAAAAACGTTTTTGATCATAAATTACCACGTAAAGGAAAACTAATCATATTTAAATATATATATATATATATATATATATATATATATATATATGCTTTCCTTTTATCATTGAGTTTTTTCTAACGCTTCCAAGGATTCTTGAATATTTCTCTCTTCAACAAAACTAATATGTAAAGTGCTAAAATCTAAAAATAAAGAAAGTAAAACATAATGCTTGTATACTGCATCGTTACATCCACTTAATAATGAAAGAACATTCATATATGCGGTTTTATTAATCATGGCAATAAGATCGAAAAAAAATTGAAAAGTAAAAATAGAAAAGAAGGAAAGTGAAAAAATCTGGAGTCCTCACTTTACATTTCAATTGGATGGTTGAGGGTAATTTTGTCTCTTCGATCAAAATGAGACGGATTTCATTGTATAGGATGTGGAGATAGCCCATTGGGAAACTTGTCTCTGTTAAGACATAATTAGGGGGTGTCAATGGTCAATTCGGTTCAACTACTCGCTGATACTCGACCCCATATGGATGAAGGGCAAGTGTTTTCAATGACCCGACTTGCGTAGATCCTAAATCGAAAAACCATTTGGATCTAGTATAGTCATTGTATCAGATTAATAACCCTTGGTAACTGTACTATAAGTGCAAACATTGACGCCTAGCGACAATTTCTAGTGTTAAGCATGATTCTAAGGTGGAACTGAGAACTTAAGAACTGGTCTAGTTCTAGGTTTTAACATATGCATAATAGATTTCAGGTTCCAAAAATTAGGGAATCTATTTCGATGGGTAGTTTCTACTTGGAACTTGAAACTTCGGACAAGTCTCTCGTGCTTTTCTTGTTGTATGTTTTTGCACCATTTTGTGGCATTCTATGGCCTCTAATGATAAGTGTGTGACATGAAATCACTAGTTCGAGCTTCCATTTCTGATGATATCCATGTATGAGACTTTTACTTTATTAATATTTCATAATCTTTATGTAGATGTGATCGATAGATTATGATTCAATGTAATCGTTCAATTAAGAATACATGTAGAACTTAGGTGGACTTTGAAACGTGTGATAGTGTAAGTTCCAAGTTTCTAGATATGTAGGGCAGGTTCTAAGTTTTAAAATTAGGAAACCTGTTTCGACGGATAATTTTCAGGTTCCAAGTATTTGAAACTTGAAACCGCTTCCTTCTAATGGTTTCTCAACGATAGCCAACAAATCTAGTCGACCTTATCGAGCTTCGTGGAGCAAATGCAGGAGGCCAAAAGGGCATTCAGCTGCAGCGGCGAGCTGTCCCTCTTTAGGGTGGGCATTTCGCCGAACAGCTTCTGGGCAAGCTCGAACATGCCCGCTTTCCCATAAAGACTTACCAAACGGACGGGGAATTTTGTCGTTGGCACTCCCCACGTACCGCTTCTGGTCTTCGAGGAGGTCTTCTATCAAGGCGAACTGCTGGTGCTTGGAGAGGCGTCCGAGGTCTTCTTGTACAGGACTCATCTACGACCAAACTCACTCCACTACAAGAATTGCCTGAACGAGGTGCCAGTTTCCAGAGGTCACATTGGATGAAGTCATTCTCCATTGATGGCTCACAAGAGTCGGGCTTTCCTTTTCTGTGTTGGTGAATGCGTTAGTGTTCTTTAGGTAAATACCGTGGACTCTGATTATTATGATTTCCAAACAAGTTCAGTGAGGCGTTTTGTGTTGGTTTGGGTTTATGTCCCAAAATCAAAACAAACCATTTGTAACTCGTGGTTTTAGTTACTACCCATACCGAAAGGAAGCTCAATCAGAAAAATTCCGAGTTGGTTCGAGTTGTTCTTTTTGGTACACGTATCTACATCCGATGGTCATTTATATCGTCTTGTTATGTTACAAGCTCACCCATGCCACTGCATTTACATTAACGACATCATGTCACCACATATTTTCAAGGTTGCATACAATCAAATTTATTTTGAACATATATAGTAGCAAAATAACATAAGAACGAAAATCCTACCATATAATAAGGGGAAACATTTGCGTGTATCTCTCCCTGAGCGCCAGTACATGGCTAGCTAAAGTCGCACCTTAATGGGAATAGCACGGAGAGGCGTTGCCTTCTGCAATGTAATCCCAAATTTCTCAGTCATGTCCATCTCTTCTGGCCGCACAGCCTGCTCTAGCTTCCAATCAAATGAGCGCAACAGAGAGGCTAAAATCGAGTGCACCATCCTATAGGCCAAGGGCATCCCGGGGCATATCCTCCGCCCACTCCCGAATGGGATGAGCTCGAAATCCCGGCCCTTGAAATCAATCTCGCGCCCCATGAACCGCTCCGGCACAAAGCTGCCCGGATCGGCCCATATACCAGGGTCCCGCCCCATGGCCCACACGTTGACTAGCACTTGGGCGTGCCGGGGTATTTGGAACCTGCATATCTGCACGTCGCTCTCAGCCTTATGCGGGATGAGGAATGGGACCGGCGGGTGCAGCCTCAGAGTCTCCTTGACTATGGCTTGCAAGTACGGGAGCCTTGCGATGTCGGGCTCTTGCAGGGTTCCCCCATTGCCATGGGCTACTTGGTCGAGCTCTTCATGGGCACGTTCGATCTTCTCCGGATTGTGCAGCAGCTCTGCCATCGCCCACTCCAACGAGCTCGTGCTCGTGTCAACTCCTGCGATGAACAAGTCCTGGCAAATAAATTGTGAGAAATAGCACGGTGATTTGTGCTACACGCACCTTCTTTTTCTGAAGAACACAGAAAATAATTGTCCAAAGCTGGTCGGTAACAAACTTGAGGGCATCAAGTTTCAAGGAATGTAACTAGCTAGCCACTTGAAATCACCATTCCACATCAAAAGAAGTCATTTCTAGAAGTCTGAAATAGAGCTTGCTCTGCATAGTTTAAAATAAACCTACCAATTCTGGATGCAGAAGAAAGTAATGAATAGAAGCATGAATAATCCGGATCAATCTGCGCATCCTGTAATCATGTACTTACCAGAAGCAAGCTCTTAATTTCACTGCGACTCAATTCACCACTCTCCTTTAAATCAATTAAAGAATCGAGCACATCATTGGTCGGTGAAGAGGCAACCGACGAGGCCCTGGCTTGAGTCCTTTCCTCGATCATCCTGTCGAAGATGGCGAGCAATCTACTGAAATAACCCGAGATCCTCCAGCGCGCGCCCTGGAGGTCAAACCACTGGAGCACTGGGAAGAAATCCGAGACGTTGGGCTTCCCAGTTTCCTCCATCACACCCCACACGAGGTCCCTGAACTCCTGGGAGGAGCCCTCATCATAGTGCGCCAAATCAACGGAGAAGAGCGTGTTCGAGATCAAGTTGAGAACGGTCGTGAAGGTGGCCTTACCTATGTCGACGCAATGGCCTCGCTGGCAGCTCTCGTGGACGAAGCCAACGAGCTCATCCACCTTCTTGCGGCGGAGGTGCTGGCCCGCATCGAGCTTGTGTGCTGAGAACATCTGCACGGCGCACACCTTCCTGAGCTGCTTCCACTTGTCAGAGGCGGGCAGCCACACAACGGACTCGGTGTGGTGACCGCTTGCCTTGACGGTGTCAGGGATCTGCCGCCCGCACAAGAGCGGGTCATTCTTTTGGAGGGCTTCCTTGGCAGCCTCCGGAGAGGAGATGACTATTGTTGTGATTGTCCCTAGCTTTATGGTCATAACAGGGCCATATAGCTCGGAGAGCTTTGCGAGCGCCCGGTGCGGCTTGTCATCGAGCTCGAGGATGTTCCCGATGATCGGGAGCGGCCGTGGGCCAGGCGGCAGCTGGTTGCTACTGCCACAGGACTTCTGGCTTGATGATCCCCGGAGCAGATTGATGCTCAACCCCAGCAAGCATAGCAACAGAAGGTAAGCTACATAGTACTCCATTTGATGTTTGGTGGTGCTCCTTTGTTTGTTAATTTTACTTGGGAGTCTATACTCTTTATAGATTGGACTAATCGTGGACCAAAAAAGACGGCAATAATTGTACGGCTAAACTGTCTTCTATAGAGTTAGGTTCGCACGAGGATCCAAAGCTGTCCCTCAAAACAAGATCCAGGAAAAAAGAAAGTGACTAATATCTATTGGACTCTTGTTGACGATTACCACGGGATATCTGTTAAATGTGCTTGATAAGTGGTCAACGCATACCATGAAGAGACTCCTTTTGGCTGAGCAAAGTACTTGTTTCTCTAGACCTTAAAAAAAAAGTACTTATAATGTTTCGAAATTGGGAACTTCGTTTATTTGGTTTTTGGGCAGGTTTGGCCATTTGCTAATGAAATCCTATTTATTAAATAAATATAGCAACATGGAATCCTAGAAGTTTTTATAAAAATTAAATACCCTAAAAAACTGTACATTTGTGACAAAATTATCTTACATTAGTTTTTAGTAAATCTTACTATCAAATTATTGAATTGGATATCACATAAAATTTAACAGATGTACTGATTTTGGGTTATTAATCCAATTTAACATAAATTAATGAATGGTAAATTTATCTCAAATATATCAGTTTTAGGATTTTTTATTGTCAAAAAAATCAGTTTAAGGTAAATTTATTATTGGGATATCAATTTGAAATTTTTTGTAATATTAACATTAAGCACCATCGCAGTGGTGATGGCAGTTGCAATGCTAGAATTAGAGATGGCGTCCAGCCGTTGAAAATGGGTTTTTGGTAGGTGGGATTCGAAAATGGGGTTTGGTAGAGTTTTTGGTTGGTGGGATTAAGAAAGGGGGAGGGGGTTTCTGAGGTAAAAATATGTTGAAAAAGGTGTTTACCGATGAGAGGACTGCCGACTTTAATCATTTAACGAAGTTCATGATGCAATGACATGTTTTAAAAGGGAAGCCAATGTGAATAAGAAGAAAAAATTAGAATGATTTTTGGCATTTCCTTTTCGATATCTGAGTTATTTAACAATCACGAATACAATTATGACTTTGAAGCATAACTAAAACTTGCACTACAAGAAATCGGGCTATGGGGAGAAATTTTCTAGCATGAAAAATAATACCTACCGCGACAGAGACCGTTGCTTGCCATAGACCAGGCAATGGCGTGGATGATCTCAAGCTCTTACACATCAACGACATGGTTACTATTGATGATGATCGTATCACCATTGCAAAAAACCAACAGTATCTCAATCAACAATTTAAAATAAAAGATCTCAGACGACACGGCTACTTAGTAGACCTGGAGATTGCTTCAGATTCCTTTAGTTATGATCTTTCTTAGGTGAAATATGCCACTAATCTTTTTTCTCGTCTAGGAACCACTAATATTGGTGTAACTCACATTGAAACTAATGCCAAAATTGATAGTAAGGCACAACTGATTGGTATAACTCATTGTTATCGGTCCTAACATTGCCTATCTTGTTCACCTAGTTAGTCAATTCATTACCGCACTGTGTACGCTCCCTTTGGTAGCGTTCGTCAAGTTCTTCCTTACATTGGATACCTTATTTCTGGTCTTCAATTTTCCACTCACTCTACATTAGATGACAACTTAATTTGATGTTAACTAAGCCGATAACACTCTTGGTCGTTGTTTCACTATAAACTACCAGTTCTTTCTCGGTAACTCACTTAAATTATCCAATTAGTCCTAAACCTATCGTATGTATGTTAATTCAATCCTAAATTTTTCAATTTTTTTTTTAATTTAGTGTTAAATCTTTACACAAAATTCCAATATAGTTATTCTAGTTACTTTTCATTGGAAACCACTAACGCGAGAATGTGTCACGTAGGACAGCCAATAATTAGTAGATTGCCACAGTAGTGATTTTCGTGAGAAACTTGACTGAAATGACTATATTAGAATTCATGCAAATGTTTAGGACTAAATTGGTAAAATTGAAATGTTTATAACTAAATTGACATCCGTACGATAGATTTATGATTAATTGAAAAATTTTCCCCTCGCTAATCTCATTGTATTACAAGAAATAAATCACTATCCCTTTTGGTATAGCGCAGAAGTAGAATGTTATGCCTTTAACAATACCTTGTTAGAATTGCTATGGCTGCGATGGTATTTGAAGACATGGACATTCGACATTATTGTGGAATAATCATCTATTGTGACGATTGGAGCACTACTTTTTTTTTTTTTAATCTGTCATACTTTATTCATACTCTAATTTCATTCTAAGATCTTTACCCTGCCTTCTTCTAGAGCATGAGAGTTGAAACCCATAGCCTGTAACATCCAAACCACCAACCTCGTCACGGACCACGCCATCTGCACCATCGCCGCCTCATCACCGCTACCGTGCCACCTAACTGCACAACGACGGGCCACCTCACCCCAGCTGCCACGCTGAGCCACCTCATCAACACGTCATCACTACAGTCTTCCTCTCTCTCTCTCTCTCTCTCTCTCTCCATCTATTGTCCCATCTTGATGACACCTTCCCCCCAGCTGGCATCTTTTGTTGCGGACGAGTCAGAGCAACAAGGGGATGACCGACTTATAAAAGAGAATCGTCACTCCTCCTTCCTCTTCATTTCGCGACCACAGCCTCTGCCCATCCCCTGCATCTTCTGTCACCACACGATCGTACTCTTTGCTTGCACGCACCATCGCGGCCTCACGCCATCAACCACCGGCGGCACCCTTGGCTTAGCCAACACTCATATCACCGCTCGGTCGTTCCGCGTTGTCTTCCCAGCTTGACTCGACTCACCGGAAGAGCAGTCGTTCCGTCAAGCTACACCAGGCATTTCTGAAGATCCGAGGAAAGTAGATTGTCCTCTGTTCCATGCTTTGTAGGTCAGTTGTTGCTAAACAAGGATGATTTTCTTGGATTTCTCCAGTCACTCTTGATTTCGCATACGTTCATGTTAATTGGCAATTTCGGAAGACGTACATAGCTAGCATTGTTGAGTGCATGGTTTATAAGGCACTTGAATGTGTTTTTGAGGTGCTAATTGTTGAGGTTTATGCGTGTTTGAGGTCGAATGACACGAATCATAGGCGAAACCCCAGGAATGTCGCTGTGTACAGGTTCGGGTGACTGTAGATCCGCAATGTTGTCAATTTTGTACCGATTTGTGTAGTACGAAATTTTTGGGGCTTTTTTCATGAAAGTCGCACCTTATACCTTACTCCATAACATAATTTAATTTTGGATTTTTCGGACTTCACATGATTTTATATTTGAAAAACATACGAGTTTCAAATCAGTTTTTCAAACACCGGTACTGACCTTTACAAAATCGTGATTTTCTACAGAATTTTTGACAAGGAATTTGGACGAGTGTTCTGTATGAAAGTTAAAGTACATATTAAACTATAACATATAAAATTTCTATGATTTTTAGAGTTCATTTCACGAATGATACATATGTCTTTCTGGCCACATGAGCTCTGAAATTTAAATCTGTTTTTGGCTCAGAATGATTAAATTTTATTATGTTGCACAAGCCAAACCGGGTCTGGAGTTCTTTACAAGAAATGTTCCTCAGGGTTTCATCTACATCATGTTAAAGTTTAGTAATTTTTGGAACTGATTTACTTAACAAACGCCAGTGATTTACAAAGGTGTGCAAACTGCCTTTTCTGGGAAAATTTTGGGGATTTTGGATAAATATCTCTTTGTAACTTGTCTTTTAAGACTGGTATTGCTGACTAGCTAGTTTTATACCATTTCTATGATTTATCAATGGATAAAGGTTGGTTGGTTCTGAAACTTGAGTTGTTTTTTGTGCATTAGCAATGTGAATGACCTTTTTAAATTGAATTATTGAATTACCGCACCATGGTGTGGATGCGGTGAATGTCATTGATCCCCATGACAACAATGTCCCAGCGACATTTAAAAGGTCTAGATGTGCTTTACGGCTTCCTGAAAGGGGTCTGAGTTCAATTGAAATCAACTCGGTGCTCTAAAGTTGAGGCTCGTGAAAGTGTGTACTTCAGTCAATAACAAAACAGAACACAATATGTATTAACAAATTCTAAAGTTACTTAAGGAATGCATGAATGGAATTCACAAGCGACAAAGGATTTGATGCGACAAATAATTCGGGTAAACATCTAACCCTAAATTGACATCCAAAAAAATCATACAAGTCATTGACAATGCAAAATGACTTGGAACTAAAATGATATATTTGACGTTTTTGCAATGCAACTAGCCTAATTGAGATATTATGTTCACATGCTAAAGGACGTTCACATATGAACACAAAATCTTGTTATGCACACTTTAAAATTCAGGAAGGCAATAACGTGAGATTTGTTGTCTAAGAGACCCAAAGGAGCATGATAAAGTGCATACATAATAAGGTCTTGACCTAACCTCAATGTCATAGAACATGCTCGATTTTGGTCACCTAAGGACATGTAAAAAATCTAAAGAAAAATTTGGCATGTAGGATGAATAATGGCAATCATTTTCTATTCAGACATCAAAGCCTAATTAAGATCACACAAACCTCGATAAAAATAACAACACATATGCACGTTATGAAGTGTCTAATTACAGGAGAACCTATGTGTTTGTATATGCAAATGACATACCAAATGACAGGCAAATTATGCAAATCATGCATCGTTGAAATGTACACAACATATATTTCATGTCCAATGAATATTTTAAGACCAACTGAACTCATTTATAAGCTCAAATTTACAAAAGTGCAATTTAGAATGGTGTCGGGTAGATTGTCCTATGCTCAATTTTGACCCATCAAAACCTATCCGAAAAATCTATAAAAAAAAAAGAAATACACGAAATACACGAAACAATTTTGAACAAAGTCACGAAGACAATTTTATCAAAAATCGATCATAGAAATCGGCACAAAAATAGTAAATTCAGAAGGTAGAACAAAAATAGAACCAAAACCATACCAAAATCGCTACAAAATCGAGCAGATTGCGAGGTGTTTTTCGGGGGCAAATGTTCGTCGTTCAAGCTCTGTAACCTATTGATTTGAAGGTCTCGAAACGTATTTTCTAAGTCTAGAAGATATTGAGATCAAGCAAAGCCATCTAATGCATCTTTTTAGGCCAAACATTAACCTAGGTTCACACACATGAAAATTGCAAATCAACATCTATAACACTCAATCAATCACAAAATCATTCTCAATCAATCTTCAATCTTAGTAAATCATCGAACAATCACATAATCTTCGGATCTAAACATACTTAATAAATGTAATTGTGAACCCTAGCCCTAGTTGGATAGGCCAACCTTACTTCATCGGATTCAAGTTTGAGAAGTTGCATTTTTGTGATTTTGTTGACTTTTGACATGATCGGATGAAGGAATGGTCGCCAGAACTTGATCCAACCTCTGATGAATAGGATGGGTCGTCGTGAACCACGACAAGTGAGGATTGGACCATCGATTTGGCCTATAAATAGGACCAGTTGATTGGACCAATCCTTGAACTGCTGGAGCTAGATTGGACCACAGGCATTCCTCCGATGGCCGATTGGCCGAGTTTTGACCACTCTTAGGTTGGAGATGGTCCCAATGAGGGATTATGAGGTTGGACTGCCATTGAGTAGCCACCAACCGCTAGATCGAGTTACAAAGACAACTGGTTCGAATTGGACCGGTTTAGACAGTGACGAGATTCAACTTGATCGAAAAAGTTCTGATCAAGCTTCTACTGAACTCAATCACCTAGGGGACCACAAAGACAGAGAGGAGGAATGTTGAAGGGGTTGATCGGTGACTAGCGGACTACTAACGTGAGTCCGGCAAAGCAAAACTGGTGGATGTCGGTTTGGCTAGAGAGAGGAGAGAGAGAAAAGGGTAGGAAGAAGAGAGAGATAAGAGAGAATATTGATTTTAGAGAGAGTATTTTTGCATAAATGAACCCCCTTTTGATTTTGAAGGGAAAATGGTATTTATACCATGCCTAAATCAAACAATCTCGACCATCGATTCCGTCTGATGGTCGAAATTTTAATCCAACAAGTAAAATCAGATTTTGAAAGCTTGATTATCATCTAGAGGTATCGAGTAAGTGATCGAGTAGGTCGATTTGCAAAAGTCCTAGCCAAAATCAATAATTGCGCTAAAAGACATAATTAGGGTTCAAATTGCAAATTTACGAAATACGAGGGTCAATCTGTAAAATTATAGGGAATTGAGGGCACATAAGTAAAATTGGCACAAAAAGGATTTTGGAACTAATCACCAGAGGTTCGAAACTGGCTAGCAAGGGGCTGAACCAGCTTGCCTTGCTAGCGACCTATTGGATTGGTCAGAGCCGTTCATGCCGATTTGGCTGGTTTTTGATTGGTTTGAACCGATTTTGACTAATACACATACTTGTGGCTCTTGTGGATTTAAAATTTATTCAATTTAGTCCCTAAAGAGAAAACTTACTTGATATGAGAGGAAATTGCCCAATTTCAATTCAATTAAGCCAATTAACCTTCATAAATAAATTCTAGGGGTCTTATATTGACTTAATTGAGTGATTTTCATGAGAGACAATGAACCAAAAACATGGATGCCTAAAATTAAGCTTAAAGAGCTAAAATGAACAATTTTGCAATTCATTGGGTAAAATTACAAATTGATAGAAATTTGGTCCAATTAATGTTGCAATTGCTCTATCCAACTAATCACCCATGTGTAAGGTCAAATATTGTATTCATATTGGCTTTGAATTGAAGTATCCAAGCTTATGTCAAAAATGAACCTAGACCTAGTGTTAAAATTGGACCTAAATCTATGAAATTGAACCATAGCCTTGAATGGATCAACTTGAATTTCTTCAATTGAAGCTTAATTACTTGACTTCTATATGCTCAAGAGATTAAAATTCCTCAAATCAAGAAGTTCTAATGTGAATTTCTCAAAATTGACCCAAAATTTAGACTTCTCTTAAGAGAATGATTGGAAAACGATCGTCTTTTCATAAGTCATGAAGGAACGATTTAAGTTCCCTAATCAGGGCTTATGATGACAATTCGTCTTTTAATATAGTAATTCGCAAACTCAAAATGAATGAATGGATTTAAAATAATCCCTAGACCAAATGTCATAAAAGGAACTACACCTAATTGTGACTAGAACAAAAATAACTTTATTTTTATGCAATTTAGAACCTAAAATTGTAACATTCAAAAAATAATGTTCCTAATTGAATTTTGTGAAATTTTTGACATACAATTTAAATTGACTCTAAAATAAGTATTTTGTGGATTTTTGAATTTCTATTTTTTTGGTTAAACGTTTAACTGAAAGTCAACCCTTTGAAAATTCATTTGACGGAAGTGAATTAAAGACAAATGAAATCTTTTTGGATGAAAAACTAATTTTCGACTCTCAGTTGACTGTTGGTCAAAGGATTGACCAAAAAGTCAATCATTTGACTTTTCAGATTTTTCTCCAAAATTAATTAGAAATTGCTTTAAAACAACAATACAAAAGAAAGAAATTAAAAACAACACTTCTTTTTTCTTTTATTATTGAAAAACAAGCTCTATCGCGATTGGAAATCAAATCTCAATTTTTTTACCTTTTCGATTATCAAGTAAAAGTAAAGTGTCAACATTGGTCATAGTTTATTCACATACGAAGGCACATGCGTAAATAATATGGAATCTATCTTTTTATTATATATAGATATACAAGATTGATGTCCTATGCGATCTAATTGCGACATTGTACTAAAATTCTTGGCCGGGATTATAATCAAGAATGAATGATTTATGTCTTGAAGAATACATGGCAATTCAATTTGGGCATATGATCGAGTAATTGGCTTGACCAACAATATGGACTTTGTTCGATCAAGATTTGGTGAGACTAAAGGATCGAATTACACGATCATCAAAGCTTATGGGTTTATTATGTTTTAGCCATGATATAGTGCTAGATGTTACTCATGATTTGTAGGAATAGGATATTGATTTAGACAATCGGTTCTCTTAGTTATGCTAATGTATTAGTACAAATCTTACTACAAGTTCAGTGATAAACCAAGGGATTTCACACACCATAACCAATTAGAATGACGTTCGAATGAGAAAGATAATATTGTAAATGTGTCTGCAATTGAGTCGATCATATTGAATAGGTTAAAAATAAAAGATCTAGAAGGGGCTTCAGACTTTACAAAGTCTAAAGTGGGTTTTAGGCTTTACAGCCGAATCAAAGATTTGAAGTGCGTTCAGATTCAATGGCCGAATTAATAATCTGAAGTGAGTTCAAATTTAATAACTACATTTATGATTTGAAGTGTGTTCAGAATCAATTGCATAATTAATGATATGAAGTAAAGTCCATAATCAACGGCATCATTAATTATCTGAAGTGAGTTTAGAATCAATAGCCAAATTAACAATATGAAATGATTTTAGACTTAATAGCTAAATTAAATGTATGAAACGGTTTTAGATTTAACGGTCACATTAATATTCTAAAACGGTTTCAGATTTAATGACCACATCAATGATTTGAAACGATTTCGGATTTAACAGTCATATTAATAATCTAAAATGTTTTAGAATCGATGACAGTTCAATGATCTAAAACAGTTTCAAATTCAAATGACCAATTAATATTCTGAAACGATTTCAGATGTAATCATCAAATTAAATATTTGTAACGGTTGCAAAGTTAATGCCCAAAGTAAAAACTTGTAACGGTTACAAATTAATGCATGGAATAATGCCTTGTAATAGTTACAAAGTTAATGACAAACTAATGTTTGAAACGGTATTAGAACTTACAATCGTCTAACATTACAACCAAATTAATTCTAAAATGGTTTTAGAGTTAATAAGCCAATTTAAATGTGATTTGAACTGGTTATAAACAGGCAATTGTGAGAGCAAATCACAAATGACCAACAACAACAATTGATGGTGTTGATAGCGATCAACCAAGTTATTCATACACGAGAGCAATTACTAGCATAATCGTAATTGTGAGATCTCTCAATTTGTCTCTTTTGTTCAACATTAGATTGTGGAGTTGCATCTGAAAAAAGTCAAAACCTACATTACGAATAGATCAGATGTTTGACCACCGCCCGCGGTGGCCGCGCGGTTAAGGCTTAGTACCCTCAACGCCGAGGGGAGGAGTTCGAGACTTTCGTCCGCAATAACGCGCGTCTTACCCGCGCTTTGGGGTCAGCGGTGGGGCCCTGGCGCTCCAGGGTTTACTCTCCCCACGAAGCGGCGTTCGGAGGTTCCCTGGGTCATCAAAAAAAAAAAAAAAAAAAAAAAAAAGATCAGATGTTTGGCCGCACAGGATCTTAAGTGCGACGTCGGGGTGGTGGGTCCTCCGCTAGTGTCGCCCCAGGGGTTTGCCCCCGGCCGTCGACTTACGGGGTTCTTTGGTTCATCAAAAAAAAAAAAATAGATCAAACGTTTTGGATCTGAAGAATGTCAGAACTAGTATTATTAGAAGACATCAAACGTCCGTAGTCAAAATTCCAAAAACATCATAAACAATGTTATTAGAAGATTGAACGTTCGTAGTCAAAATCCAAAGAACATCTAAACAAATGCTATCAAGACATCAGACATTCATGATCAAAATCTGAAGAACATCAAAACCAAAATTTTTTAGCAATGACCAAGGATAATGTGGTTAGCCCTTTTATCACTTCTATGTGATTTTATTAAAATGCATAAATATGTGTATGGGTGCTTTTACTTCCACCGCGATCAAATTTTGATCTTAATTTACCTATGTATATATATTATTGTTTATTGAAACAAATGCCAACAGATGCAACATTGGAATTATTTCCTTTTCGACAACATCCCATTCTAGAGGATTCTTGGATCTAAGGAATGCTTTCATTTTTCTAGACATCTACTTTTTCCCGTCAGAATAGGGTGGCTTTAGTGTTGCTCTAACCTTCTACAAGACTTGGTGCTAAGAAGCTAACCATACAAAAATGTTAGCTCAGAAGTAGAAAAAAACTTTAGACAGATGAGAATCTGGCTTTGATACCAATTGATGTTGCTAGCCCAAGCCACCCGGAGGGAATGGATAGGTAATAATATAAAATCTTGACAAATCAATGTGGAATGGAACTAGTCAAGATAAAAGTCTACACAAGGTTTGGATTTTGGAACAAGATCCAAAATTTGTTTTGTGGTAGAATAAACTTCAAGATCAACCTACTAGTATTAATAGACTTTAGTAATAAACAATAAGAGAATAAGAGTTTAGAGAGATTGAATACAAGGTTTATAATGATTTGGCTTAAGTCAAGCTTACATCCACTCTCTCACGCCGACAGTCTACTGGTTGGATTTCACTGTATAATTAACAAGAGATTACAATTTTGAGTGCAAATACTCAGTAATAGATCACACTCAGTCACTCTTTCTATATTTCCCTCATAATCACAAATGTTTAAGTGTACAAAAAAACAAGTGTATGATCCAAGTATGCTCATACTTTGGAATTTTAGATGCTAGGCCTCCTCTCTTGTTTGCTTCTAGGTCCCTTGTTCTCCTTATATATATTCCTCCACTTTCAAACTAGCAGTTAGATAGCTTCCAAAGGATCGTCTTCCATTTTGGTTGATGGACGGAACTATATTAAGAAGATTTTGTGGCCGTTGAGTGATAGGGATAGAATCTCCACTTGTTTTTTTTTTTTTTATAATCTATACAATTAGAGTCTTAGTTTCCATAAATAGAGCTCATTCGTTTAGAAAAAAATTGTCTTTAAGATTGATTTCTCAATCAATTTGATTTATTCAATCTTCCACACAGATGTGAAATCCAACCCAATTTGCTAGCCATTGTAGAATCTAAGGGTAATCTCATTCTGGACTTGTTTCCTTCTAGATGAGCACACAGATTACAGTCTGTATCATTTAAGTATTTATGTTCCGAGGATGTCAGGATGGAAATGAAAAGTTTTCTCCTTCTCCTACTGAGTTTGACTTGATAATATGAGAATGTGGCTGAAAGGGTTCAGTCTGGATGCTGCAAGAAGCTTATTGAACATATACCCGGAATATCAATCTTCAAGACAACTATAGTTTATTGAAATTTTTTGTTAGCTTCAAAATCTATTGGAAGTTTTCTCTAACAGATTCAACCAAATCCTACGATGTCATCTGAAACCATAGATCCTAGGATGTTAATTGAGGACCTCATGTGAGTCCGCACTGGAGAAGAGTCAAGTATCGCTAAGGTAAAGGTAATTGTAGCATGTGCCTCTACATTGATTATCAAAAAATCGACAATGTGAAACTTCAATTGCCACAAATAGCAGATCTCTTTATTCAACTACATGGTGCTCGGTTCTTTTCCAATATTGATGTAAGGCCTGTTTGTCGTCGACTGAAAAAGAAGGCATATGACGTTTTTTTTTTTTCTTTTGGTAATAGAAGGCATATGACGTTTATAAGTCTACATTCTGCACTCGGTACGACAGTTGTGAGTTTCTAGTTGCCTTTTCCTACATTTACGACAAAATGGCATAATTGATGAAAATAAGATAGCAAGAATGAAACAATGATGGGAAATGATTGTGTAATACATTCTCTCATTAATCATAAATTTTTAGTTTTCGAGAAGCTAGACGAGTTCCACTTGGACTTAAAAATGCCATATGGAGTATGGTCGCTCATGAGAGTGAAGGCATCCAGTTCTTTCTTGAATTGAATGAACTTTTAAATTATCGAAAAATGTTGTTATTAAATATTGAGTAATCAAAAAATAAAATATTATAAGGTCTAATACGTTAACGTTTTTGTGAATTTTGTCTTGGGTAATGCCAAATGATCATTAGTTCTGTCCACATATGAACATTGGGTTCTAATATGCTTATTTCTCATTAATTAGCTTTTGAGTCAAAAAAAATTATGGAAATTCTGATACTTTTCACTAAAATTATTATTCGATTTTTTATGTGCCAACTTTTCAAGTATATTTTAAATTCAACGAACACAAAGCTAGTTTTATCAGATACAAAAAAGTTTCAAAATATTATTCTGATCATTAGGGGCCCGTTGCACACGTGCGAACTTCCTCGTCTTTTTTCCTTAAAACCAGAAACCGCCAAGCATTCCATTCGAAATTCCTCTTTCCCTTCTCCTTCTCAGAGATCGACCGTTCCCAACCGTCAGCAACATTCGCCCAATGGCCCCCCTTCTCCTCCCGATCGCCGCCGCCTTCCTCCTCCTCCTCCCCGTGATCCTCTCTGCCACCGTCGTCGACGACCTCCGTAACCTGCGGCCACCCCCCGACTTCAACTCCACCATCACCGGCAACTGCCTCAGAAACCCTTCTCTCCGGTATTGTGGCAACTCCCGCCCTCTGGGGGGCCTCAACGAGATCTTCAAGTTCACCGTTGTCGCGAGTCACCTCTGCAACGAGTCCCGCAATCCCAATTGCGTCGAGTCCTTCGACAAGATCGACCTTAGGGGCCGCCCTAAGATCGCACCGCTCTATCTGTCCTTCGACTTCTTCTGGAAGTACTGCCCCCTATCGATCCAGTCCATTGATTTCTCGAACAACTCGCTGAGGGGCGAGTTCCCGACCAGTGTTCTGGCCTGCGCACAGGTCAGGGCCCTGGATTTCAGCCACAACGGGCTTTCGGGCGATTTTCCGGTCGAGATGCTGGCTTCGCTGGTCAACCTGACCGTCCTCAACCTTTCATACAATCACTTCTCGGAGTGTAAACTGTCCGAGAGCCTAGTCTTCAGGCGGTTCAATTCAAGTAATTTTGTCCACTCGGGCCTCATTCCGAACAAACAGAGCTTCGCGGTCAAGGCGATGTTTCTGATAATCGGCTTGCCACTTATGGTGATTTTACTTGTGGGTTTCATGGCTATGCTATGTTTTAGAAGGCGCAATCTGTCATCGGAATCTCAACAACCAAGACATCACTTCACTACATCAATGCTTAATGCGGTGACAAGCGGATTCTCATGTGAAAACTTAGAGGGGAAAAGTGATGGAGTAGATATTTACAGAGGAATTCTGAGAGATGGTACTCAAGCGAGGATCGAGATATACTGGAGTGACATTTCCACTGAAAGCATGAGAAAATTCGTCGAAGAGTGTGAGGTCCTGGTCCATTTGCGCCACAAGAACCTTGTGCGAGTATTCGGTTGGTGCAACGACCAGGAAATGAGAGCGATCGTGATGGAATGGACTGACGGAGAGAGCCTAGAGATTTGGTTGACGGAGAGAGCTCCACCGTTGAAGCACAGGTTGAAGGTTTTGGTTGGAGTCATGGAAGGCATGTGTTACGTGCATGAATTGTGGCCTCAAGTGGGGTATGATCTCCGGACCAGCAGTATTATCTTGTCTAGAAATCTTGAGCCGCTGATTTCACGGTTCGAATTCAACAGTCGAAACAGCATCTCGAAGAGTAAGTTCATTTGTGTCTCCACTTGCATTTTTCCTTTCATGTTGTTTAGCAGATTGCAAAAAATTTGACTCTCATTTGGTCTTTTTTAATTAGACAAACACAAGTTTGGAGTGCTTTTGTTGGAGATGATCACAGACAGAGGGAAGATGGGAGACATTGAGGCGGGCGAGGCCGGTTTTATCGAGTACATCCGAATGAATTTCCCTGCAAATTCGCAGAATTTGTTGGATGAGAGAATCATGATTGGTAGTGCTACCATTGAACAAGCTCGGCAGGTCATTGAGATCGGGTTAGCATGCATCGACCACTTTCGGCTAACGAGCAGCTGAAGATGGATTGGATACGTCTTATCCTGCTGAGAATCTACAGAGCATGCCATGTTAATGGATCTCCTAACCATGGACGATTCAGCGGAGATAGGGACAAGAGACATAAGCACGGTCAATGAAGACGAACTCGCTAGGAGACCCGGGTTTCACTAGCCATAGAGAAGTTCGTTGAATTGGTTTACTCTTTTCAATGTACATCATGATGCCATAGACGAAGCACTTAACGTTCTAGTTTGAAGTAAACTCGTCAATCTACTTGCTTTTACAGTTTCCTCAACTTTTCTTTCTTGGAATGAAGCCTGGCTGAGATGGATATGCGTAAATTCACGTTGAACAAGTCAGAGTAGTTACGCTATATCTGTAATTTATGATGGTGAAAAATGTCCAGCCAGCCAGCAATTCTTCCAACTGGAGCGAGAAGAATTACTGTATTTTTCTCCGAGTTGGAGATTCACGTTTGCAAGTGTGTATGCAAAATGCATTGCCATTGCTACTGCACATGCAACATGCAAAGTTGGATTCGAATATTATGAGAAAATGATATGATACGGCGACATCTAAATTCTTCGAATGCCCAGTAGTGAAGTCGGAATGCTAGCAATAGGAAAAATATGTGTTGGAACTGGTATGTACTGCTATTTCCTATGTTTTGGAGCAAATATAACTTATCTTAGTACCCCTTCATGAAGGTTGAAACTCAAGTTCTAATTCAAAAAGACTCGTAACTGGTTAACTAATGCTCAATCTTATTTAGAAAGTACACAATGATTCCAACATTAATAAATAAGAGAAATCCCATAGACGACTATCTAGGTATCAATCCCTGCAAACCCCAAAATTTCTTCCTACTAATAAAATAGCATGCAATGACATCATAATCATATCAATATTTATAGTCATATCGTATAGATTATTGATTAATTTCATCCGGGGGGCACTATTGGCACGCTGTGAAGCACCACCGTCTCCACCGTGAGGCCCGGCCCAAACCCAAAAAGGACGCCCCACTCCAACCCCTCGCCGGTGGTCGCGAGTCCTTCCTCGACCGACTTCCTCCGCATCTCATCAAGGACAAAAAAGACAGACGCGCTCGACATGTTCCCGTACTCTCTAAGCACGTGCCTCACGGCTCGGAGCCTCTCCTTTCTCAACCCTAGCTTGGCCTCGATTTGGTTGAGTATAGCCGGGCCACCCGGATGAGGCACCCAGAAGATGGAGTTCCAGTCGGTTATGCCGAGAGAATCGAACGCCTCTTTCAAGCTCTTCTCGATGTTGCTTGAGATCAATAGGGGGACCCTGTCGGATAAGACTAAGGTGAGCCCCGCGTCACGCACTTGGCTCTCGATGGTGCTCTCTGAGTTTGGCAAAACGGTCTCCGCAGTCCACACCAGTTGGAATATGGGCTGCTCGGATGGGATCTCCGGATCGGACCCTATGATGAGTGCCACGGCGCCGTCCCCAAGGAGGGCCTGGCTCGCGAGGTTGCCATGGTTCTCATCTGATGGACCTCGGAAGGACGCGACAGTGATCTCAGAGCAGACAATGAGGACGCGCGCACCAGCATTGTTCTCAGCAAGGTCCTTGGCGATACGGAGGGCGGTGCCGCCTGCAAAGCAGCCCAGGTGGTAGAGCATGACACGCTTGACGGAGGGGCTGAGGCCGAGGAGGCGCATGAGCTGGTAGTCGGCACCAGGCATGTCGGCGCCGGAGAGGGAGCAGAATACAATGTGGGTGATCTTGGGCTTGGGTTGGCCCCACTCCTTGATAGCCTCCGACGCTGCCTCCTCGCCGAGCTTCGGGATGCTGACGGTGCTTATGTCCTGGCGTGCGTTGAGTGAAGGAGCGTCATACGAGCAGATCTCGGGGTTTTTCTTGAGAAGCTCCTCGGTCAAGTGCATGTAGCGCTTGTGGATCATCGACTTCTCACCTGCGATGTTTCCAAATATTGATTTTACTTTCTAGAATAATGTTGTCTTGCATGCATTGGAGTTTTTCTTTGTAACTGTGAAGTTAACATAAAGATATCTTCAATTAGGTATGACTATATCTTCACTGAAATGATTAAATGCCTGCACCTTTTCAGGAACTTCATCCAAGATATTCAAGCAAAAGCTCTAACATCTTTCTCTCTGTCAATGAAGACAGATGGAGGTCGTGACGACTGTGAGTGGTTGCCCTCATAGGGCTGGAGATATCAAATCTGAGGTTGAAAGCTCATGTAGAAAGAGGGAGGCAATGGCGGGGTGGTGATGACGGAAGAGCTACGATAGGTAACTCCCAGGGAAGTAGAGAGAAGGATAGACGTGGAAATTGAAAAGGCGGGACAAAGAGAAGAAAGAAAGAGCATCTAAAAAGTAAAAAAATGATAAATATGTGTGAGCCGTCTAAAGTACATATACATGTGATGATATAGAGATATATTAACGGCATATTACAGTTCAGTTACTGCAGTTGTTGACTGCAGAGAATCCCCAATCTGTATAAAAGATATGAATTTAGGGATTAGATGCATAGACTCTTTTCTCTTTTTGGTAGAACCCTTTTTCTTTTCCTAACCTATGTATGAGCTTGGTTTCGGTTAAGAGAGAAGCAAGAAAAAATAACTAGCATTGAAATGGAAGCCGCAATGTTTTGTTGCTAGGGCAAACTAGAGTGAGGCTCACATATGCGGATGAACTTCTGCTTGAGAGCCGTCATGTGCTCACTCTTGGTCATGCGGAAGTAGTAGTCGGGGAACTCGTCCTGGTACATGCAGTTCGCCGGGTTCGCCGTTCCAATGGCAAGGATAGTCGCCGGACCCTTGGCCCGCTGGTTCTCGCGGATCTTCTCCACGGAAGCCATCTCTCTCGGACCTGTGTTTGGAACTTCAATGCAACCCGTGATTGCAGCGACACGTTCTCTGCCCCTGCGGGATGGAGCGACAAAAGTTTTGAGAATTCAAGACTCTTCCCTCTCTCTTCTAATGTTGGCTTGGCCTTGTCAAAGCTTCGTGTTATCTCATCTCCTTCTATGGTAACAAAATAGAAGAGGTTAGGTCTCCATCTTGCGGCCCCCTCACTTACTAAATGCTGTGCGCAGTTCCCCTTCTCGGGGCTCCCACGCTCACTAAATGCTGAGCAGAGGAGGAGGATTCAAAAAACAGACACGTCCTCTTCTCGATTTCTTCATCTTTCGACGAGCGGCACGCATGCAGAGTGCATTCTCCGGAGAATTTCCAATATCTTCTAGATTTCATCTGTCGACGAGCGGCACGCATGCAGAATGCATTCACGGAAGGATTTCCAATATCAAGCAGTTTTCCATAATCTGACTGGACTTTCTTAAGGGACGAAAGATCGGCATTGTTAGAAGGTTATATAAAGAGGAGTAGTAGATCCTCCGCAAGGATCAATGAGAGTGGATCTCGAAATGGAGGGGTTATCGATGCCGTCAGCCACAGTAGGCGGTGGTGATAAGGATGGGCGTGAAGAATCCTTCGCTGCGGAGCGTCACCCCAATGGGGCAAATTATTCGTAGTGTTTTGCTCCACAACATCTGCTGTTGCTGCGATATCAACTTTTTACTTTTTAACGATAACAGTACTCTTTCTTGTAGCGGCCTTTTTTACCACGATAAAAGTAAAACTTGTCTTTCTTGATTGTGTTGCTGTTGCCAAGTTTGGTGGTATCACTGGTGTCAATGAGTTTCCTCTTGTTTTCCTTCTTATTTTCTTTGTCTCTACGTTGCCATTCTCAATCAATGTTGCTTGTAACTTTTGTCTCATAATTAGTTTCATGTTCCTAAGAACTTTCCTCAATTGGAATGTGTTTTATCAAAATTTCCACATTATTCTTGGTTGTATGAAGAAATTTCTTTTGATAATCAATCCAAATTGAAGGCAATTTTGTAATAATCACAACAACTTTAAGAGGCTTAGAAACTTCATGATTGAAGTCTTTGAATTTGACTATATATTTGAAGTTCCTTCACTTCCTTAGCGATAGATTCTTCATCAATCATGGTAAGTTCAAAATATTTTAGAGTAGTAAATCATTCTACATATTGTTTCTTAGTATCGTATTTAGTCTCCAAGGCATTCTAAATGTCTTGTTGATTTGTGTAAGATCAAAAAGTTTTATATAGAAGATTTGACAAAGCATTGCAAATCTTTCCTTGGCACCTCTTTCGATTGTCCTCACGCCGTTTCCTTGCGACTTTCATTTCATCAGAATCATTACCCTTTTGATCAAGGATAGTGGGCAAGTTGGGATCCAAGGGGTAGAAAATACATAATTTAGATAAATGAATGATGATATTTGATGTGAATCGTTACGGAATGATTGTTCTACGAAGGCCCAAATGGTGCGAATTGCAAACCTCGACCTCCAATCAAACCTGTGATTGGCAATATCGGTATGAACGTGACCTGTTGACGAACGCGTGTCAACCAACCACGTTACCACGGGCGAAAGAATTCCCTATCTCGCTCGATAAGTCAAATCGACCACCACAAGAGAATCTTGATTAAGTCAAGTCCTCAAAAGAACAGTAAAAGAGAACCTCTCAATTCTTTTTCTCAAAGTAAAAAAAAAAATCTATTTGTCACAAAGAAATTCAGTTTTTAATATATAAGCTAGCCACACAAACCCTAAAAATCTAATGTGTCATATTCTAGAATATTCCTAAACAAGAAGAATATTCCTATTTGACTTGGTCAAATATTTGGTGACCAAATAATCAAATTGCGCTAAGATTTCCAAAATTCTTCAAGATTTGATTTAAGGTCATCTCCACGCCAAAGATCACAAACATGACACCAACAGCTTGCCTGAATTGCTTGGCCCTGGCTCAAGTAATCGAACCAGTAGAAATAGATAATGGGTCCCTAACACCTCCTCCGCTCAATGTCCACATCAATATTATCTTTCCAACGGATGTAACTAGTTCCATCATAAGGATTGATTCACAATTTGTCAAGATTGCAAGCACTTGATGTAGTCACTATCTCTATCTCCATAAAGATAATACCTTAAGATTGTAGAGGAAAATTTGACTGTTAAATTAGTATTCTCATAATAGATTTATGATTGATTAGCTAATTTTTTTGTGTAAAAAGCACGGTCCTTCTCCAATTTGCTTCAAATTGAAATTTATAATTACTTTCTGCTTAAAAAAAAAAAAAGGAACTTTTTGGCCTTTGTTGGGGAATCGTTTTAGAGATCCCATGACGCTAGCGTAGATTCAAGTTCTCAAAGGAACTTATTTTCCATGGCCTGCTTTTGATCTTTTTTGTTCACTTATATTATGCATTACATAAGACAAACATCTATAGTGATATGCGTAGTATAATAACGCGTAAGGAATTTGTTGATTAAGTGCCCATTACACTTGTTGAGCAATCAAATAATGAAATCTTATAACATTTAATGTATTGACTGTTTTCGTTATATGCAAAATCCATAATTTAGAAATACAATATTTCTTGAGTAAGTATATTTAACAAGTGTGTGAAGGACACTTGTTGATGACTTTATTTCAAACAACATTTTGGGTGCATTTGTTTCGCGGAATACATTTTCGGGGAAAACATTTTCCTCATTTTCCGGCGTTTGGGTTGCTCAGGAAAATAAGTTAGTGAAAAATGTTTTCCTAGTCAACGGAAAATGTTTTCCTAGTAAAGCTTAAATTCATGAAAACGATTTCTCTTTTGAAAAGATCGGAAAACGTTTTCCAAATCTATCAAAGCTTAGATTTGATGCTTGGTTTACAAACAATTATTCTTGTAAAAATATATTTAAAAAAATTGAATTTGAATTTTTTATTTTTTTAAAAAAATTAAAATTTGGAAAACATTTTAAAATAAAATTTTAAAAATTCAAATTTGCTTCTTTTTCTTTTTCTTTTCTTCCTTTTTCTTTTTGCTTCTTCTTCACCCGTCATTGGCCACAAGGATGGTCGTGTGTTTTTGCTTCTTCATTTTTTTTTTCCGTGATGAAGTGTGATTATTTTTTAATGGGACACAAACAGTAGAAAAAATTTTCAATTATGCATCGCCAAAAAGGAAAACAAACCGTGTTCTTGGAAAATGCTTTCCCAGAAAATATTTTCCTTTATCATTGAGTTTTCCGTGAAACAAACGTACCCTTTGTATCATGTCATTTTCTTCTTCTCGATGAATGTATATTTTACACTATTTGTTAAAGTTGTTTAGACTTTAACAAATATGAAGGAATATATATAGTTGAGAATGAAAAGGACAGCGAAACGTGTCAACCCGACTATTATGATTATCTCAATGTCTTTTATCGGCATAAGTGCAGAACCAATTCTTAATATTTTGGCACCAGCACTTAATATTTTATAAGATGAATCAAGTTTTTAGCTACCAATAAAAACATTACGTTTAGTATTATTCATCCATCAAGGATGAGTTTCAACATTATCGTTGTCGCCACATCCCCACTTTTCCCTCCATTTTCTCCTTTGAACTAGTGAATATAGATTTCATAGAACCAACTTTATGCACACTCTTCTCTAATATTACCGTTCTTCCATAGTCATTTGTCCCTAAATCAAAAGAACAGAAAAACAAATAATGACATGGTGAGAGTGAAAGTAAGATTGGCAATGTTGCACACGATCCCTTTGCACTGCACAAGATAAAACAAGAATCACAAAGAGATAACTCAAATATGATAAGATACGACACGACACGACACGACACGTCTAACTTTATATATTAATACGAACAAACACGCTTCCATATAAAATTAATTATTTGGCATGTAAATCAAAAGTGAGATACTTTAGGCCGACATAAATTGACATCAACTATAAATGTGAGTGTGTCATGCCAATGCTGTTTGCCTTGCCATAATTACAAATAGGCATCTTAACCTTTGATATGGGTGAATCGCTTGTAAAACCTCGTCTGTTAAAAGTTCAAATGCTGCGGTGCCCACGATGACTAAAGAGTTGAGATGTATGAGTAGCAAAGGCTGCCAGCCTTGAGAAAAGTGGCCTATACCCTCCGCTACACCCATGCGCCATCTCCACGTAACGCAACGTGAGACTTGCATCACGTGTCAATCAAATACAAGAATCCGATTCTCACCAAACTCTATAAGTGGGCTTTAGTGGGCTGGGCCCCGTGCTAGGCTAAGAACATTTTTTCTTTAGCTGTTTGTGATTGAAATACTAATTTTTTTTTTTTTGAAACTGACTGGGCCTCCAGACCAAAAAATTGACCGGGCCTAGGTGGGCCTAGGACCCAGGTGTGTTAAGTTGGGCGAATTGGGCCCAAGGTAGGAAAGGCTTACCTAAGCCCATCCATGTAGCCGTACAGGCCAACGTAGCCTAATGGGGCTTTAACCAATGTAACGGACCATCAATCAAATGATTAGGTCTAATCTTTACCATCCTTTCAGCTACCCACAATCCCCCAACACTCTAGAAATGTGGCAAGATAGGAAAAGGGGATATGTGTACAACAAGCTTTAAAACTTGTCACTAAAGTATAATTAAGTTCTAAACTCGTAAAAAGTATAATCAAATCTTAAAACTCATCAAATTGAGCCAATTGTATCCTTCTATCAGTATTGTTAACTTATTTAACGGAAAATATTGACATGGCATTTTTAAATTAATTTCTCTCTTACATGGCATTTTTTAATTATTCTATCCAAATATGATTTGAATTAGATTAAATAATAAGAAAGCTAAAATTTTATTTAAAAAGCAAAACTGAAAAAAAAAAAAAAAAAAAAAAAGGAATAGGTAGGGTAGAGCCTTGCCCGAGCACGACCGCTACCACCGCTACCCATTGTCAAAGGGCTCAATCACCATTGCGGCCCTCGCCAACCCTAAGCAAGGGCTGATGACCATCATTGGGCCCAAGCAAGGGTGCCCAAATATGGGCGACGCCAATGCTCACCCAAGCCTAGTGAGCATTGGCAGCCTCAAACGACAGCCAATGCCATGCAAATTTGGGTGGGCACCCACAATCTGGCCACGCTGCTATCATCCTAGGGCCCACAAGGCCTCACACGAGCCTTAAATTTTTTTTCTTAATTTATTTTCGGTTTTTTTATAAATAAAATTGTAGCTTTATTAGTTCTTCATTTAATTTAAATAAGATTTGAAGAAGAAAATAATATATAAAAAAATTCACATAGGAGGGAAAAATTAATTTAAAAAATCGATGTTAGTATTTTCCGTTAGACAAGTTAACAATGTTGGCGGAATGAGTCAATTGGACCAATTTGACAAGATTTAGGACTTAAATATATTTTTTGCAAGTTTGAGGATTGAATTGCACTATCGCAATAAGTTTTAAGATTTCTAGTGCATATATCTCACATGAAAAGTACCAAAAGTGAAGGTCGAAGCAAAGGGTATGGCCTCCTATAAAATAGAGAGCAAAGGTTAATATGAACATACCTTTCTATGCATGAAAACGAAAAAAAATCTGCCTGGATTTTAAGTATAGGGGGTTTTCTACACTTGCTACACTTATGGTAAGTTTGGCCACTACGACAAGTATTGAGCAAAATATACCTTTTGATGAGGCAAAGGTGGATCATTGTTTTTGCCAATGGGTGCGAGCAAAGGTTCATGAGCCATCTTTTTTTGGAATATCTTTTATGCAAAAACAAGTGATGAGGAAGGGCTTAAGGAAATGATACCAGAGACACCAACCAACTCCACTCATTTTGTCCCTTATGAGCGAAGGGATCTGAGCGGTGTCAAAAATCAAGTGAACAAACAGGAAAATAAAGTTCCTATCTTAGAGGAAAAGGGGGAAAATGGTGTTCCGGGAAGTGCTAACCTTGAATTTGTAGAATTCTCAAATTTAGCAAGAAGCAAAGAAGGCCATGTTCAAGAACTAAAATCGAGAGGGCTCTAAAACTTCAGCTTAAAAAAAAAAAAATCAAGAAGTGCGAAATTCCAATAATATGGATGGAAACCCAACTTCTTGACACTACAATCTAGGTAATGTAAGGCTCAACTAAATAGGCTTTAGTGGCTAGTTCTAATAAGCTATTAGGTCACATATGAAGCTTTTGTGTTTGAATTGTTAGGGTTTGAGCACATCTCCAACAAAATCCAAACCTCAAGAGCTATAGCAGCTCAAGAAAAGTCAAGTATTTTGTTCCTCTTAATAACCAAAATCAAGAAATCGTGTTACAAACACTAAAAAGAAAACTCAGGTTCCGCTAGTGTTTTGTATTTAATCCTGTGGGTTTGCTTGATCGAAAAAAATACTGCGACTATCAATCGACGTCTTTGGTATTTGTTTTTGCATATCAGTTTGGCTATAATAATTGTTCTCGCTCTTTTATCCTTTCCATCTATTTGATTAAAGTCAAAATTTGTGAGTCAACAACAATGCTTCTTGACTAGATTGACATTTAGTCGATTGACATCGGCTCGATTGTACAAAAGAAAATCGTTCCCCTCTCGTCGACTCAATTCTGTCGGTTTCTCAACTAGTGTTTGGTCGTCATTTGTGCTGGTCAACCTATCATTTACTCCTTCCCTTATTGACACGCTGCATGTCCTATTATTCAGTCAATACTCACAGTAGCCCTTGACTTCTTTTAGTGAATGACTTTGCCTTATCATTACAGCCCGAGTTAAGAGATTCCTCTTTGTCTCAATGGTCTTTTAACACTTTCACTAAAATTGGCCCAAGTCCATATCACATTGAAAGCCATAGTCCTTTGCTTGATCAAACTTGATATTTTTAGGGTGCCAACATATGCCCCCAACATTCAATGGCATGAGTAATGCAATTGAATTTTTTGTGCCATTATACAACCATTTAAGTAATCGTCCCAAAGGGAATAATTTACCTTTTGAATGGCATCGTTTCCGCCCAATCGAAAAAGACCAGGAGTCATCAACCGAACTAGATTGCCTTTTCATTTGAACTCCACAAGGTCAAACAAATTCTCTCTATACTAGCTTTTAGCTTATCTTCTTTCTTCTTTTACTTTACCTCGTGATCAACTCTTTCTCCCTATTGAGCTTTCAGGGCTATTCTAAATGTCTATGGTCCAATCTTCCTTCCTCATGCACGTTTCTTCTGCAATTTTATCTTTTTTGTGTTTTGATCTATTACAATAATTAAATGTTAAGCCACACCTTCATCTAACTTTTAGAATAGTTCATAATGATCCCATAAAATTTCACATAGTATCAAAGTAGGAAGTCTTGAATTTAAATCTTTTTAAACCCTATTTGCCTCCCCAATTAGGGGTAAGCACGGCCCGTGGACGGTTCCCGCCCTAGAACTAGGAATTGCCCACTAAGGACTGATTCCAAAATTTTGAAATTGAGAACCGCCCATTGAATCCATAGATCCACCAAGAAAACGGACCACCTATCCAGTCTGGTTCTTGAGTTGGTTAATGGTACCCATCCCATCAAGCTTCATGCACTCAGTACAATGTTTTCCTGCAAGCTAAAGTAAAACAAAAAAAAAAAAAACAAAGAACTCCCCTATTCTTAGCAGCAAGATTAGTAAAATAATTAGGCTCATATTGAAAGTTGAGAGTCAAGGCTACAAGTAAGAGAAAGCAATATGACTCAGGCAAGGAGAGAGTGAGATAAGATGAGTACTCAGTTAACGGGTGTTGAGTATTAGATTAGGGATTTTAATATTTTCATTTTCTAAAATTTTTTTGCCAGAATTTTTTTTAACTTATATATATTATGGGTCCAATCCAAGTGGGCGGCACCACATGTGGAATCGGGGAACTGACCGGTTTTCTTGAGAACCATCGATTTGGGCAATGGACGGGTGATTCTTGGTTCCTTCATACCCCCTTTCCCAATATTTCCACTTAGAATAATTAAATAATAAATCATGCCTTCATCTAAAGTTTAAACTTTTGGAACAGCTTACAATGATCCCACGAAATACGAAAGCAAATTGGGTTCTCTTCATTTTTAGGGAAAAGAGTTCAAACTTGTTGGGATGACAAGTTAGCTTTTGAAGAGCTCCTAATTTAGGGAAAAGTCTGGTAACATTCCATCCTCTTTTTCTTTAAATCTTTTCATAATGGATCGCAATTTTTATGTGCTTTCACAATGCTAGTTAATCCTAAATAATTTCCTACTCTATCAAAACTTGCCATTAATCCACCCTTTTCTTATTTGGACCATCGATTCGGTCCTGGTTCCTAGATGGATCCATGAAACCGATCCACCAAGCTTCATGCACTTAGTGCAACATTTTCCTACAAGCCAAAGTATATATAAAAGAATTCCCTATTCTTAAATGCAAGATCAACAAAATAATTAGGCTCATATTGAAAGTTGGGAGTTGAGGCGTGGAGTTGATAAGCATTAAGTTTGGGAGTCAAGGTCATGAGTGAAAAATATGTTAGACGCAAATTGCGCAAACCCCAAGACCTCTATAACTAGAACAAGAACATGCATGATTGAGTAGAAAGAATTGATGAACCTATTTTGGGATCCATTGTTCTTGAAGCGGAAGCGGAAACACAATGTTTCACGCGCAAGTCCTTCTCCTCTATTGCCCTCCGTATCACTGGCTCAATAAGGCGGCCCCCTCATGTGTAGCGTTAGGTAACACCCTTAGGTGAGGATACCGGTGAGAATTAGGGTTAGAGGAGAGACTTGAGCACTATTTATAGAGTTTCCAACCAAGTCCCCTCATTACGGGCCAGACTCAACTTGGCCCACACTAGCCAGCCCCATATTAGACTAATTAAGAAACCTTCTATCTCACCTTAGACCGACCCTGTTTTACGGTAGCTGTAAAAACAGTAAATTATAATATCAATTAATGTAGTCCACATTAGGAAAACTCTTACATTCTCCCACTTGGACTATATTAATTGAAATCGTACCTTATGCGCGCACATTAGTCCAGAGATAATTCTTAATAGTTAATCCTATCTCATAAAGTCTCAAACACCGAATCATGGCGATGCTTGCATGTATACACAAAAGCCTTCCATGGTCACGAGTGCTCTCAACTTTATTGATATGGATTCAATATGGTAGTGTGGCAAATGGATAAATCTCTCATAGAGAGATCCCATTTGTCAGTCACCATTCTCTTACTTTAGGCGACACAAAAACTTGTGCCACAAGAGAATACTTTATGGTTCCAATGAACCCACCTATGTCTTGTCCTTATGATTAACCTTTCTTTATGTATCACAAGACATATGTATAAGGCTAATAACCGGATGCCACTGATTCTTTTATAGTCAAAAACTTGACCTCCATGTGTTTAGACCCCTTTAAACTTACATTTGTTATTAATAAACAACACTGCAAAGTTATTGTCACAATATAACTATGAGTCTATCCATAAAATCATAAACTGATAACTCTCTAATGAGGTTCCGGAGCCAAATAGCTTGAGTAGCAGCTGAAAAACATGCTACAAACTCTGCTTGCATGGTTGAAGAAGATATGGATTTCTGTTTCTTACTCTTCCATGATATTTTGCTCCTCCAACATAAATATGTATCCAGTCGTTGATTTCTTATCATCTTGACAACCAAAAAATCTGCATCGAATGCCCTACTAGTTGCGGGTCTGGAACATATCTATATATCGATATAATCTTTTGTTCTCTTTAAGTACCTTAAAACCTTCTTGGTAGCAACCCGGTGATCGCGTCTGGATTAGGCGATATCGCCTAGAAGCCACATTGCAAAAGCAATATCGACCTAGTGCAAACTTAAGCATATATGATGCTTCCAAGCACACTAGCATAAGGTACATTCTTCATTTGAGCTTTCTCAAAATCTGAATTAGGGTATTGTGAAAGACTCAATTCATCACCCTTAACAACAGGAGCAATTACTGGTTTGCAATCCTACATATTGAATCTTTCTAAAATGCGATCAATATACGCTCTCTAAGATAAACTCAATGAACGGCGTGAGCGATCCCTATAGATCTCAATGCCAAGAACAAAAGACGCCTCACCAAGGTCTTTCATGTCAAAATTTTTCGATAACATCCGATTTGTCTCATGTAATAAACCAATGTCACCACTAGCAAGCAAGATATCATCTACATAAAGTATGAGAAAAATATATTTCCTCCCACCGACCTTGGTGTATATGCACTTGATCTACTTTGTTCTCAATAAATCCAAATGAAGTAACAACACTATAAAACTTGAAATACCATTGTCTAGAAGCTTGCTTAGAGCCATAAATAGACTTTTTCAATCTACAAATAAGTCAATCGAGTCATCTGCTATAAAACCTTCAGGCTGCACCATATAAACCTCCTCATCAAGGTCTTCATTTAGAAAAGTAGTCTTAACATCCATATGGTGTAACTCCATATCATAATAAGCTACCAATGCTAAGATCACTCTAAAGGAATCTTTAGAAAAAACTGGAGAAAATGTTGCTTCATAATCTATTCCTTCTCTTTGAGTGAAACCCTTAGCTACCCGATCGGCTTTAAACTTTTCAATCTTTCATTTGGAATCTTTTTAGTCTTGAATACCCATTTGCAGTCAATAAGTTCACAACCTTCGGCAATTCAACAAGCTCCTAAACACCATTGTGTTTCATAGATTGCATCTCATCTTTCATCGCATCTAACCACAAATCTGATTGAGGACATAAGATGGCTTTAGTATAAGTCACGGGATCAACAACACAGCCTATGTCATAATCATGCTCTCCCGGTAGACTAGATAGTGCTGGTGGTATAGCTAAATGTCTTTCTTTAGTTGATCTTCTAAGTAGAACTACTTCATCCTCATTTTGAATCGAGGAACTTGTGGAATTTCTTCAGAAACAGTCTCAACAACGGGATCATGGGCCACAACAGGCTCGGTTGTGGTGCAAGAGGCTCCATAATTATCTACACGGGATGAGATAGAGATCCAATAATCCCCATCATACTATCATCTTCGATAGCTTGTGAGCAGCTACCCTTTTCAGCTACATCAAATTCCAGAAATTTTGCAGTCTAAGATTCCACAATTCTTGTACCTCCATTAGGGTTATAAAACTGATACCCCTTTGAATGATCTGGGTAAGACACGAAGTAACACCGAGTAGTTTTGGAATCTAGCTTACTCAATGTTGGATTATATAACTTCATTTCTGCTGGACATCCCCAAACTCTAAGATGATTCAAGCTAGATTTACGTCCAGTCCACAACTCAAAAGAAGTCAATGGAACCGCTTTAGTAGGAACACGATTTAGAATATAAAGAGCTATTTTCAAAGCTTCTCCCCACAGAAAATTAGGTAAATTTGTCCTACTAATCATACTTCTCATCATGTCCATAAGAGTATGATTCTGCCTTTCAGCTACACCATTTTGTTCAGGACTACCGGGCATAGTAAACTAACTTATAATCCCAGAATCCTCTAAATATTTAGCAAACAGCCCTTTAAGTTGTCCAGCATCACCGTGTCTACCAAAATACTCACCACCACGATCAGATCTGACAATCTTAATAACTTTTCCCAACTGTTTCTTCACTTCAGTCCGAAAAATCTTGAATTTGTCAAGAGACTCGGACTTTTCTTTAATCAGGTACAAGTATCCATATCGAGAAAAGTAGTCAATAAATGTGATGAAATAAAAATTTCTGCACAAGGTAGGCGTGTAAGGTCCACTAATATCAGTGTGAATAACCTCCAACAAGTCTGAACTTCATACAGCGGATTTCTTCTCTATCTTAGTCATCTTACCTCTGCAGCTTCACGCAAGTCTCTTGATCACCTTTAAGAGTAGGCAAGATATCAACCTTTATAGCCTTTCTACTCTTTCTTTAGAGATGTGACCAAGACATTTATGCCACAATGTATAAGATTGTTCCTTAGGTAGAGGCCTTTTGGAAACAACCTTTTTAGTGGAATAAGCAACGTATATGTCATTGGGAGATAAACTCAATCGATATAATCCATCGAATAAATTGCAATACCTAATTTTATTTGAATCATGAAACATGGAAATAGTATTACTCTTTATTTCAAAAGAGTATCCACACATGTCCAAATAAGACACGGAAACTAAAATCCGCCTAAAAGAAGATATGTAAAAAGTGTTTCTTAACACCATCCGAAAACCAGAGTCTAAAATTAAAATAACATCTCTCACGAACTCTACGTCAACTCTAACGCTGTTTCCAACAGTGAGCTTTGATTCATCCTGATTTGGTGTCCTTCGGTTTATGAACCCTTGAGTGGTAAATGCAACATGATTAGTTGCACCACTATCTAGCCACCAAGAATTGGTCGGAACTTCAGATAGATTAGATTCATAAACAAATGCCAAAGAATCATTATCTTTAGGCTCACTCTTATTTCTCTTAGACAACCAAGCCTTAAACTTGCTGCAACGTCTCTTCACGTGTCCTCTCTCCCTACAAAAGTAGTAAAGAACACCATCCTTCTTGGTGAATGCTTTCTTATGACCTAGAGTGTTAGAAGGACCTGCTCCTTCAGAATTTCCTTTGTTGTTGGAAGGATCAGCAACTTGAATGCCTTTATGGGTATAAGTTTTCACCTTCTTACCCTTGTCACTAGCAGAGCTAGAAGCATAAAGAGCAATATGTCCTTTATCTTTCTTCAATTTCTCTTCCTCTGTCACCAACCTTGCAATCAGGTCATTAACAGACTAGGTTTCATTTTGGGAACTATAATTGGTCTTAATAATCTCAAAATCAGGAGGAAGAGTATTTAAAGCTGATGGACAATGCAAGCGGTAGGAATTTCAACATTGAGAACTGAAGCTTTGTTTGCAAATCAACCATCCTCGAGATCATAATCTCTAACTCCACCAGAACAATCATACTTCATAATAAAAGTGTTTGCATATGTGTTCCTATCTCGGCATTAGGCGACACACGGTTTCTAGCCATCAAAGCTTCCATCATTTGCCTAGCATTGCAGTCTACAAGCAAACCACTTTTCAAGTGTTCCTGAATGGAACGCTTCATGGACAGTAAACAAATTCTATTGCTCTTTTCCCATGCAGTAAAATTTGCTTTTTGAGCCTCTGTACTCTCAGCAGTCAAATCTGCCGGCTGATCAGTACTAAGAGTCATATGAACATCTTCCATCTCCATAGCAAACAGAAAATCCTCTCTCCATCTCTTAAAATTCGAATCAGCAAGAACATCAATGGTGACGGAGTTACCATTTACAGAAAATGTGACTAAAAGACAAGCAGTATATATAATTAGCATTATGTGAGCATTGTGTAACTTGACACACAAGTACACATCCGAGAGTTACATGCAAAATCACATAATCACCTTTGGGCAAAATACATGACAAGCAATTGTACACTCCCCACATGATAAGGGTTATGAGAATATATTCCAATCTTCTTGAATTCATCACCTTTGGGCATATGAACCATTAGGATCGGTCACTCCTCCATCACACTATCATGTATCCCTCCATGAACTAATACACAATCACCTCCTTTGGGAGTATGACTATGCATTAGATCGAGACATCCCAATCAATATACGAGATCGAAATTTCGCAAACTCAACCAAGTGTGCCACTTTATGCGGTCACAACTCAAATGAATCCTTGAAACTCTCTCATCCCAGGGATATAATCTTTGCACATCTCATATACATCATATACATATGATTTTAACTTTAGTGATAGGGGCATCATATCACTCAAATCACATGCCATGCTAATTACATTACCTTATTCATTAATAAAATACAATAAAGTTTAATTTTTATTAATGAATCACACTATAATGTTTATGTGATAATATACTTGTATCTAAACACCTGTATTTTATAAATCACAGAAGAATACAAGAAAAATACGTAGAAAATACACTAAAAAGCACGTATTTAGGATTCCGTATGTATTTCACATCCATAAGATCATCAAAAATGTAAAATAAATATGCCATGGCGTAGGAAATAATTATACGAGTCTATATCGCCGCCAGCCACTTTAAATTAGAGCCTCCACGCGCCCGCAAGACGCCCGCTACCGAGTGCACGAGCGCGTGGAGCCTTGATGCTACGCGTCAAATACGCTTATCAAACCGGTCCGACTGGTGGCGATTCGGCCGGTTCCGCCCAACCTTCCGTCCAGCCGCCCGTTCGACAGTTGAGCGTCGGTCTGGCCAGTGACTGGTCGGGTCGGGTCAATGGGTTGGGTTGGGTTGGTCGCCATTCGGGCTCGGAGTCGGGTCCATCCGAATCCGAGTCCGAGTCGGGTCGCCTAATGTCATCGTGACGCTGCCGCGTGCGCCGCACGCGGGCAGCCGCCCGTGGGTGGGAGCGCGTGGTAGCTGATGGATGCGTGTGGGCTCGCCTCTTCGACGCCCAGCGGCACGTGGCCGCGCGTCAGGGGCGCGCGTGGGCCTCCATGACGCACCACCCACGGTTTTGCTTGCCTCATGAGTCCAGTCGAATTTGTGATTTAATTTTATTTTATTGAACTAAAAGTCTTGAAAATCACAAATTAGGGCAAGATTCGTACTAATTAGGGCCTAATCCGCACAAAGTATGGCAAAATCAATTGTGTTTGTGTTCTAGGGTTATGGAAGCTCTAATACTTTATGTTAGACGTAAATTGCAAACCTCAAAACCTCCATAACCAGAATAAGAACATGCATGATTGAGTAAAAGAATTGATTTACCTATTTTAGGATCCATTATTCTTGAAGCGGAAGCGAAGCACAATGTTCACGCGAAGTCCTCTCCTCTATCGCCCTCCCGTATCACCTGGCTCAATGAGGCGGCCCACGACGTGTGGTGTCAAAGTAAACGCCCCTTAGGTGAGGATCATGTGTGAGAATTAGGGTT